>MU004184.1:391896-1591896 GCA_010093605.1 Lophium mytilinum | reverse complement strand
CCCGAGTAGTCATCGTCATATCCCCCATCGTCATCGTCATCCTCAAATTCTAGGCGACGCCGCAGTGGGCCAGGCCCATGAGTGGAAGATCGGATAGCCATTATAAGGACGATTCGATATCGTGATGTGGGTTTTGTGAGGCGGGAGATTCAAGGCTTACGTGCTGATGATTTGTAAAGGTACTTGCTTTTGTTTGGCTTGATAGTAACAGTTTTTCGCTTGAGTTCTTATATAGGGTTATACTTGATTGCAGAATTGTAGATGCAGAGAGTAAGAAAAAGAATGGGTAGAGGTTCTTATATACCTAGAGAAGGTGCTTCACCCTACGCTACTCCTGCGCTGTCTTCCAGTTCATCGAGTCAGCTGGCCATTGCGTTGTGGCATGAGTGAAGTACTGAGAGGAGTGTCAGCTCATTGGCTGAAATCCATGCTGTTCTGTCAGCATACCGCGTTCAGGAAGTTCTCCAAACAAGTTTAGAACGTCTCTGCCCTAGGTGTCGTTGGCGTAGCCAAAGTGAGAGACAAAGCATGGCCTTGTGAGGTCATTGAACCGCTGCGTAGCTTTACGGTTTGACTATCTTATCACGATGATACAAGTTTTCGTCGATGCGTCGCGATCTTTCCTAGACCATCCACGCGTAGATGGTTCAATATCGCCGAGGAGTGGTGCGAACTCATTGGGCCCCGAATCCACTAGCCAAACCGCAAATTCTCGACAAAATATTCCAGTTCGCTACCTGCAGCTACTTTAATATAGATGATACGAAATACCTCGTATATGCACTACAACAAGATTCTGCTAAACGGTCGACGCGAGGGGATGTTGACAGGTATGAATGGAGCAGAAGGAGCGGGAGTGAAAGCCTAAAGTTAAGTTGCAATAGTCAAGACACTTAAACGATTGCAAGCTATATTTCTAGGCCTAAAGATAGCGTGAGCTCATGCTACCAATGACGAGAAGCCTTGGTTACCGTGTCCCGGGAACATTGATTGCGGCGAGGTTGCAGTGATGTTGAAGAAGAGCGCTAGACTGGATGAGGTTAGGTCATATCGCGTGGTGCACTCACCTTCAAGAACTAGGTGCTCGCCTTTGGACTTGAGGCATGATATGTGGTCATTATCCAGGGGCGAACGCTATACTCGTGCAGGGTTGATGTTATTTGAAGTAGGTTCTTCCCCTCCAGCAACTTCTTGTAAGTTCTACGTGGGCATTTCATCTTCGCTGTATGAATTAGCAGCCGTGGACGATCAACAGGTGGGTCCGATCCTGCAACGGAAGCATCGTCTTGAGATCAGCATGTGGAGCCGAGTCGGGTCTTTAACGTTCGCGGTATCGACCAGTTGTGAAGAGAGCGCAAGTCAAATTCGGCCTCTCTCAGAGTATCATGTAGCTTGGCCAAAAGCCTGAAGCCCAAGTTCGAAGATGAGCAAGCAAGCTAGGGCCCCTTTTCACGTAAAATCTATTAGTCTATCGCCTTCCTCAATCGGCATTCGGCAAGCACAGACAGCTTGAGGCGTTGATGGCAGTGCGGCCCAGCGTCTTTTAACGTTTCACAATCCGTGTTTGGCGTTCTTAGCTTCAAGTCAGACATTTCCACCCGCCGATTCGAGATCTCCGATATCAAGCTTGATCCCTGGGGTGTGCCGTGCCCCTGAGTTAGTGGGGCGGGACGCCGAGGACATCATTGGTCCCCGGCACGAGGCGAGCAAAAGGCGGTCGTAAAAGGTATTAAAGAAAGTTCAGAGCGGGAGGGTTTCGCAAGGGCAGTTGCTGTTTGCTTTTTCGTCTTTTTGATGATAGAGCTGCAACGGCTTGGAATACGCGAGCCTGAGCCTTGGTCTATGATGCACCAGTACGCCCTCACAGCCCTTATAGACGCATACCGCAGCCGTATGTGCACCCCAGACATGGGCAAGTGCCCTTTTTCTGCCAGACGCCACTGACAGGGGCGAGTCTTACGTCAGGGTGGCGAGTTCATAAAATTTATGAATATTACCGTTCGATACTGCTGATCAAGATCGTCGAAAGCGGTGACAGGGGCTGGCTGCCAATCGCAAGTGGAGAGCCATGAGGTGGTCCGTAACAGCACGTACGGTACGGTATCCGGGGTTATCTTACCTCGGAATCCGTGCTGCATACACCGTCTTGATATAGTAAGGAGTGACAGATTAACATACGGTAGCCCCTCTAAGCCTAAGTTTTGCGCTTGCAGCAGCCCCTGTATTCCATGGCGGTATGCGTCTTATCGTCTTTATGCGTCGGAACGGACGTGGAGAGAAAAATGCATGCGCGTCCTCGGACAGCCTTTGGGAGGTGACCGAGGTGGGCGATTCGATGTCGTCGTTTAGGAAAAGGGCAGCTGGAGAGCCGAGCTGCATGTTTCCGGAACCCGCCTGAAGCATTTCATTCGTCTGAGCGGCTGGAGATGCCATGGATACCCCAGAGGCGCTCCCATCGCATGCACCTGCACATTCGCTAACCCAGGGAGCAAAGATGTCAGAAGCTAGCCCTGCCCTGGGCTTTGGTGGCTTGGTCTGCCAATTGGCTTTACGATGCCTGTTCACTGTGGCTGGCTGCATCGACGTCATGCCGGCAGGGTACGTACTCCACTGACCGGGGAAAGATGCGCGGCTGGCAGTTCGGAGCTGGACAACGGCATGGACGGTCTGGTCTGATGGTGCATCGCCGGCAGTTTTTGCCCGCGTTGGCGGCTCAGCTGTGGCTCCGTAAACGGCTCGTTTTGAATGATGGACGGCGTCAAATCCGTCGAAAGCTATAGGAAGCGTCTCCGCTCATCGTGTCCGCTCAATTGGTAAGGTCAAGACCGACCCTCCGCGCGGTGGCCAGAGAGCACTTGGTGCTCCCGGCATTAGGCCCAGATGCATGCTTGGCGATCGATGCGACGCTAACGCATTCCCAGCTCAACCTCGCCGTCCAAGATTTGGGCTTCTTCTGTTCAACGAATCCGAGCATGCTGTCGTCGTTCTTGCCCTGCCCGCTACCCTGCAAGCCGCCTTGTTAGCACCCACCTGGACTGAATCTCCCGCGGCATATGCTGGTCCCACTGCACATTGTTCATGCGATGCGTGGCCGGATAGCAGACGATCACACTTCATACGTTGTGTGACGCCGAAAAGCGAGCTGAGGTATGATGTCCGGGATGCTGCCCGACGATATGCAGAGGTGCAACAATCATCATTCTATCTATGAGCTGTCAGGACGCCGGGGGGGAAGCCGAGAGATTGGCAGCACAGCAGGGTCTGGAATCCACGGGAGCTGGCACTCCACATGCTGCAAGGGTTGAGCGCGATGAGACTGAAAACTAACTTTTCGGGCCCACACGCCCACATGAAAGAGAGTATGAGGGCAGAAGAGGTTAGGTAGTGATCTGCCTCTACTCGCATAGAGTTGCAATCAACTATCAAGAGAATCACAAGCACTCACTTCTGGTTTTGATATAAGAGCTCCTCGTCACCTAAGGCCTGGCCCTGCAAAACCTTATCATCCTTCCTGTACGTCCACTCCCCCGGGCGTTTCCTGTCAGAATATCACTTTGCCCGCATTAGGCCTTCGGCAACCCAGCCGCTGTCTTTCCGTGGCGTTCGTGGAGCACATTAAGTACCCACCCGCCCGGTACCTTTCCCGCCCCTGGAACGCCCCAATTCTAGCATATATTCTCCACTATCCTCTGAAAGACCAAGGCTTGGTCACTTCTCCTACCGTTGTCTACACATCCCTCAGTTGTCACGTCCCCTACGAGACTGCTTATTCTCCTGAATATTCTCACTCGTTTCTCCTGTAGCTCGCAGCCATGGTGTACAATATTACATACCGTCGACCTTCGTTCGTGGCGTCTTCTCGCGACTCGTCGTCTGGAAATGAGAAACGGACTTCGCTCGATGGCTCCGTAACTTCTGGAAGCTCTGGCATGTCGCATGGCATTCCTGACGCACTCTCGTTTGACAGAATCATAGCTGGAGGGGTCTGTCCTGTAAGCACGCGGCTCTTTAATTAACAGACGTAACTTCCTCACTCTGACAATAATATAGCCCTGCACAGTCCGTGACTTCATGAACTACCTCAAGTATATCGAACTATCTGCTGAGAACCTCCAATTCTTTCTTTGGTATCGCGACTACGTGAGACGCTTCAATGAAACACCTGCGAAGGAGCAGGCATTGGCTCCCGAGTGGACCGAAGCGCAATCTGAAGCCGAAGCGCAGACTCAAGCTCGATCGAAGAATATGAGCTCAGATGCTGTAGCTATGCTCAAAGGCACAGACTTCGCTGAAGGGCCTAAGATCACCGAGGGTGAGAAGGCCAACCCATTCTATACGCCACCACGAACTCCATCCGAGGGTAGACAGGAGGCAACTTCATTCGACGAGTCTCACTACGAAAGTACCGTCTCAGACGGGAAAACAGACCACGCCAAGAGGGCAGAGGGCGCTTTTCAGGATGCTAATCTGAAGTGGAAGCCATGTAAGTATTGGCATATGCCTTTGCATCCGGCTACGATCTGACTATTCATAGTGTCCATTCAGCCATACCGCGAAGAGATTACTAGGATCATCTCCATCTATATTGCGGACGGCGGTTCTCGTCAACTCAATCTTTCGTCACGCGAGAGGGCATCTCTTCTCCATGCCCTCCAGAACACTACCCACCCATCAGCATTCCGTGAAGTCATAACCACCGTGGAATGGTCTCTGAGGTGCCAAGCGCATCCTAATTTCATCCGCTGGACGATCTGTAACGGCAACCGTCCCCGTGTTATTTTCGCTCGTGGCTTGGGCGTCGGTGGGATTGTGGGTGGTCTTATTGCTGCAATTCTCATCACTCTCAGCAGCGCTGGACGCGGCTGGCGAGTTCTCTCGTTCATTGGCTTCATGATTGGTATCTCTACTCTTATTGCTGCCTGGAAGGGCATGTGTGTTGTAAGTACTCCTGTTACCCCATCTGAGCCATGGGACTAACATGCATAGGTTCTCCACGGTATGCATCACCGCCATCTCCGACCCTGGGAGCTTTTCGCATCGGACGACGAGCCCGAAGGTGTGGACATGAAATCCGATTCTTTCGAGAGCTTGGCATCCGCCAACTCCAGCAACAGCTGGGAAGATGAGCCGTGGGTGGCCAAGTACGAAAAGCGTAATCTCATCCGTAAAGTCTTCGACCGCGAAGTGTGGGTTCAGGAGCCAGCTTTACGGCAGATCCAGGACACCATTTTCCTGCAAGCCATTCTCGGCGCCTTCGTCATTTCTGCCGTTTCGGTGGGCATATTCTGTGCCTTTCCAAAGGGAAATTTCTTTTAGAAATTCCATGCAATATTTGTACGACTTATGGCATTGGATGGATGGCTGTAGCCTTTTTTCTTTTGTCTTTTGTAGCGACGGATACCCTTAATGCTTGGAAATAATCATGGGACATCTCCTTAGGGGTCATCCTAGTCTCAAGATTGGTAAGAGAGACAGGTGCTTCCTTTTCCTCGGCTTTCTACTCGGCAATCTGAAGGACGGAGGTTGGAATTTCTAGACGAAGCATCTAGGTCAGAATGTTACCTCCAGACAAATTCCTTGATTGATCTGATTGCGCTACGATGATCTCGAAAGGCTACGTCCCAAGCATGGACTAATGTGAGATGCTCCCATGGGTAGGATTAATTCCCATGCAGATCTTTTAGCTCATGGACCCTGGGGTTGATCTCCCGCGCGAATGCCCGCATCATAGACCTCGAGCTAGCTAGCCTGGACAGCTCCACGACACTCAACAATGTGACCACCTCTACTATCCAAAATGCCACTACCTATGCACCCTGCCATTCTTGAGCCTGAAAGGTCACAATGCGTCCCTGGTCTCTCGTCTCGCCCGCCTCGCGCGGGATAGGTTTTGCCCTTGCGCGGCATCTGCTCGGCACATCCAACGCACCTCTCGTCGCGACCACCCGGACCGACCTCGACAAAACCAAGGAGGAGCTCCTAGCCGGTCTAGATGGCGTAGACGAAGGGCGGTTGACCGTCCTGAAGGTCGACGTGCTGGGTACGTCGTCTCTCAAAGTTGTCACAAAACAGCCCTCAGCGTCCCCTCCGCGTCGTCGAAACAACTACCACAAGCCCCATTACCGACCCAATCCTCAACTATAGCACTCGATCAATGCTAACACTCCCATGTAGACGAATCCACAATCTCCGCCGCCGCCGCCCACTGCACCTCCCAATTCCCCCCTACCGCAACCCCACCCCACCACCTCCACCTCGCCTTTATAATCCCCGGCCTCCTCTTCCCCGAGAAGTCCCCCGCTCAAATCGACGCTGCCGACGCCCTCCTCACCTTCCGCACCAACACACTCGGGCCCATGCTTATGCTAAAGCACTTCTCCCCCTTGCTCCCGCGCAAATCTACAGTCCTTGACAGCTCAGACGTAGACGTGCTGAAAGGCCTCCCAGCGGTCCCAACCGCCGCCTTCATGTCTGCGCGGGTCGGGAGCATAAGCGACAATCGGTTAGGCGGGTGGTATAGCTACCGAGCGTCGAAGGCGGGCCTGAATCAGGTGGTGAAGACGTTTGATAACCATCTGCGGACGGCGAGTGGGGAGAAGGCGGTGGCGGTGGGGTTGCATCCTGGCACGGTCAAGACGGGGTTGAGCAAGGAATTTTGGGGGAGCACGAAGAAGGAAAAGCTGTTTGATGTGGATTGGGTTGCGGAGAGGCTGGTGGAGGTTGTGAGAGGGGTCGGGGTAACGGGAAGGGGGAAGTGTTGGGATTGGGAGGGCAAGGAGGTTCCACCATGAGCTGTTTAGAATGGTTGTGTTCACAGGCCTATGGGCAGCAGTGGGGTTTGACTATGTGAGCATGTGTTAGGTATTGGTCGTCCGTGATCATCAGTTGGCATCATTATCACGTGGTGCGGAGGTGAAGAATTAACCTTACTAGAGCCATAGAACTCATAGCGCCACCCACACAATCCATGCCACGTTCAATATTAGTGAGAGAGGAGTAGAGTAAGGTATCTCATATTATTCTATGAGGCAAAGAGGTTCCCATATCCGATAAAATACACCTCCGTGATAATCAAGGCCATGCCTCAGACGCCAAATCGTACCCTCGGTCCCACCGAAGATTGCCGCCATTCAATGCGTGAAAAGCAATTCAAAACCAAAATCTCTTATCGATCCAGGACAAAAGAAAAGAGTTCTAGGAGCACAGTAATCTCTGCCAGACATGTTCATCGTCGCAGCAAGAAGGAACATGGATGAAGCCTTGAAATCATGAACATCACAGCCACTCATCCGCTGTTTATACACCGTACGCCGAACCGCCGGTCCCTAAGAGAGACGGAGACCTCCATGGACTACCGCATCAACATAGGCTTGTTCCTCCGGAGGAATGGACTCGGCATATCGTCGCAAGTATCAGGATCCCATTGCGCGACCTTGGTCGGCGATCCAAAGGTCCGCTTGATAGCCTTCTTGCCTTCGTCTTCGCTGACGGCATGGGCCTGGGGTAGTATTCCCCTAGCTTGTCGAAGCTCCACGAGTGTTCGGCCTTGTACATTGTTTCGCATCGCCTGGATACGCATCTGCTCGTTACCCTTCTTGGACTTCAGTCCACCACTTTCGGTTGAATTTGTGTTCGTGTTAGAGTCCTTTGCCAGGTTGAACTTCGATACTAGGCCCTTGCGGACCGGGCTTCCATTTGCCGTCGCGGCCTTGGTCTTCTTCCTGTCCGGGCTTGTTGACACGATTGGCACGGCACTCTGAGGCCTGACCTTTGGTCCGTTCCCATTCGGCGCAAACAGGTTCGGAGCGCTAGCCAGACGCTGGTTCGACTTAAGGAGTGGACGCTGAGCGTTGGCAAGGACCTTGAAAGGGTCTTCGCTGTCATGGCTGCTAGCGGCGCTCTTTGCCCGTGTTGGCGAGGGGAGCACTGGGAAATCGTCGTCCTCCAGCCCATCGAAGTTTCCGTTCCATTCATCTGTGGGCGACGATGGTACTTCTGGTTCCCACCTCTCTCCAGCTGTAACCGCTGCAAAGATGTTTTTGCGAACGTTCGTATGACCCGTCTTACGTGGTGACAGCGACAGTGATGCAATCGACATAGGGCTGGGGTCTGCCATCTGGATGTCCATTGGCGACGGGGGCACAGGGGCGATGCTCGTCCTGGCCCGCGCGAGTGGGGCACGTGTTGGACGCTTCTTGGGCTTGGATTCATCTGGTGAGTCCAATGATAGTGACGACAGATCAGTCATGCTAGGGAAGTCGGAAGCCTCGCCCAAGGTGCTGAACGATGTGCCCGATCGGTCCTGTTCCGGTTGGAACATAGGTGGTTTGGCTGTCAGCTGTGTTGGAGTAGAGGATCGTGGCGGTAGGGGTAGATCGGGGACGACCAGTGCCTTTCCAGGGATCTGCTTCGCAAGCTCTGCGGACACACGCCTGCTCACTTCTGCCTCGAACCTTTGTTGAAGTTTCTCTAGCTCTTCTGCGACCTGTCGGTCAATTTCGAGCCTGGCCTTCACCTCCCATTCTCGGCGGACGGAATCGCTGACTTCTCGACGGACAGAATCGCTGAGTTCTTTCCGGATTGCATCGTTTTCTGCACCCCTCTTTACAATCATATCTTGTGCCTCCTTCCTCTGACGTGCTACCTCTGCTTTGTCTCTCTGGTATTGCTGGCCTGTTCGTACCACTTCTGCCTCTTTGCGCATCAACCTCACGGCGGGAAGATTGAGGAGATGTGCGGTATGGGGACGCTTATCCGGGTTGATTTGCAAACAGCTGCTGACAACCTGCTGAAGGTCGGGCGAGTAGCAGGATGGTAATGGAGTGACCCGTCCTGCCCTGATCTTCTGGATGAGTTCGAGGTGGGTGCGCGCATTAAAGGGCGGCGCCTTCGCGCATAGCTCGTAGACAATGCAACCCAACGCCCATATATCGGACTTGAGGCTGTACTTCTCATTCTGGCATATCTCCGGAGACATGTAGAAGGGGGTGCCGACGTATGTTGACGCAAAGTCATTGGCGGAAATGATTTTTGAAAGACCAAAGTCGCCCAGCTTGACAGAGTTGTCGGCCCCAAGGAAAACTGAAGACAATTAGCAAGAAGACAAAGCCAGGCGGTATGGGTGCTGCCTACTGTTCTCCGGTTTTAGGTCCCGATGTAGTACGGATGGCTTGCCCGACTTTGGGACCGCAAGATTCCCAACGCCCATCCACTTGCGACCGGGCTCTGGTGGGTCCTCTCCATAGTGGCACCGGAACAACGCGCTGAGAGTCTGGGCTAGGATACTCCAGACAAACTCTTCTTCAGCCATCTGGCGTGTTTCGTTCAGTCTCCTAATGACCTTCCCAAGGTCACCATTCCCACAATATTCCATGTAAAGATGAAGGTCCTGCGATTGCTTAAGATGTTCGCGCTCGTAGTATGCGACGATGTTCGTATGTCTAAGCTCTTTGAGAATGGAAAGCTCTGCTTGAAGCTGTTCACGTTCCTTGGGGGACATCTTGCAGTAGCTTATCTCCTTGCGACATAGGATCTATATCGTGTCAGCAGGTGAAGAGGTAATTGGATGTTTTAGTCTGGGTTTGCATACATAGCCATCGGCCTTCCTCCGCACTTTGCGAATGATCCCGAAGGACCCATGGCCTGGGAGATGTTAGCATACAATTGATGCGATCAAGCGGAGTGGAGAGCGTGTATATACATACCAATCTTTTCTAGCACGTCGTACTTGTCGTCCTCAGTCATGCTGAGCGCTAGAATGGTCAGTGTAAGTGGTGGTGTGTAGAGGAATTGAGTTGCTAGAGCATGGGGTTGTGTGGTAAAAGGAAAGGTAAAGCTTCCCTGAAGCTAGGTTATGCGAAACGCGGGTTGTGTTTGTAGACCCCGTTGCTTAGGGCAACCGCGACCGACTGCACCTGCCGCCCAGATGACGCACGTGACCTGACTAGATCCCGCCCGGCGATCCTGTCTCCGCCCGCCGCCCGCCGCCCGCCACCTTTTGACGACATCATTGCAGCTTACAGTTTCTTCATTCACTTTCTTTCTAATTGTTCTTTTGGGCGAAATGGTCAGCAAGCATGAGATCGAGGCGGCGCTCCACGCCGAGTCGCAGGCTATTTCTGCAGGCAGATTGAAGGAAGATAATCCTCTCGACCTCTCCGACGACTTTCGAGTATTTTGTGAAGCGTGCAGGAGGGGCGACCTGAAAATTTGCCAGGAACTTATAATGGAAGGCGTCAATATCAATGCCAGAGATAGGTTTGATTATACGCCTCTGATTTTGGTAAGCTTGTATCTACCCAATTTAGTCTATGCATCCTGCGATGGTGTTACCAAGCACTGTTTCCTCGTTCTTGCAACCCAAAACAGCTGTACGCTGCTAATCTATATTTGCACAAGGCTAGTCTTTGCGGGCATTTTGAAGTTGTCCAGCTATTGCTTGAATCCGGTGCACTCTGCGAGCGAGACACGTTCCAGGGCGAGCGTTGCCTGTACAATGCGCTAAACGACCGAATACGTAACCTCCTCCTCTCATACGACTACGCAAAGTCGACAGACCCTTTACAACCATTAGCTGCCCACATAACCTCTCTCCTGACACGAAATCATCCCAAAACCACCGATATCACACTCGTCACGCCGACGGAGTCTTTCCCGCTGCACAAGTTCGTGCTTTCTGCCAGATCGCCCTACTTTGCGAAGAAACTTGCAACAGCGCCGGATACCACATCATGGAAACTTTCGAGTAGTATACCTACGGAATCTTTACATGTCGCATTGCGATATCTGTACTTCTCAGAAGTCTCCGCGGATTTAGGAGATGGAGAAGAAGAGCAAAGCATACTCACTGGCATTGATAAAATCAGCCGGCAGCTAGAGATTGAACGCATGTTCGAGAGCATATTAGAATCGGGGGACAGACGGTTGACTCGTCAACGGCGAACAGACGAAGTCAATCGAGGACGGGATCAGCTGAATGAGTGGTTCAAAAACAATGTGATGAAACACAAGATCGTGGTTGACACCGAAAAGGCGCAGGACGTACACTGGGACAGGAACAACGCAATTTTTGCCGACGTGCTTCTACGCGCCGACGAGGAGCCAGAAGAAGAAATACAAGTCGAAGCTCAACCTCATGATCCCCTTATTCGCAACACCTCCGGTCCATTAAATGGCATCCCAATCGGCCCTTTAGCGAAATCGCGTTCTCCCTCTCGCCATCGTAGGCCTAAGAAATCCACTCTATATCCAGTCCACCGAGCGATGCTGCTCCGATCCGAGTACTTTCTTACTATGTTCAGCTCATCCTTCCGCGAAGCTCAAGAAACACCGCATCTCCATATCGTTAAACTCGACTGCGCCCCTGAAGTCCTGGAAGTAGTTCTGACGTTTTTGTACACAGAACGTGCAGACTTCGGGCTAGATGTAGCCATCGACGTGCTTTTCATAGCTGATCTGCTGTTCATCGAGAAGCTCAAGCAAAGGGCCGCCATGATCATATCGACATTAGGAAACGGGTCCACCAGCGCAGTCGAAAGCGAGAATCCGCGCGGCGCGACCGATGCTGAGGATGTGCTGGATGTGTATGAAGTCGTGCGAGCAGGATGGGACACTCGAGTGCATCGGTTAGAGGAATTTGGTGCGCGGTACATTGCCTACAGGCTAGAGCGGTACATCGACGAGGAAGATTTTGCAGAGCTAGTAAGAGAAAGTGCGAACAGAATCAAAGCGAGACAAGAGACGGATACCGTTGAGTTGATAGATGAGTACGTCAATGCAGCTCTCTTTATTTACGCGAGATTAGGCTAATAAGCATTTAGTATCCGCTACTACCTATCCGATCGCTTCCGTCTTCGTTTCGAAGACTCAGGCTTAGAAGAGATGATGGAAGAGGAAACTATTCGCGATGACCCCGCGGAGCTACTAGAACCACTGCCAGAAGATGAAGGCGTGGATATGTCCTCCAACTCACCGCGGAAGCAAACTACCGACCAGGATATGTACGCTCCAGACATTGAGTCACAGTTGCGGGCCGGCGCAGTGCGGACGCTGGACGGTGAGCTTGCTGGTGACGAGTTTGCCCAGGATGCTATAAACTACCAAATCCTTCTGGGGAAAATAGATACGTTGCTTGAAAGATTGGAGCTGGATGCCTAGATCAAATTGAAGTGATTGGTACCTCTTTGACACTCCCACTTGTAGGAATATGTCACGTACAGAACCAATAGATAAGATTAGCATTCTGAAGGGAGATGTTTTGATATGCGTTATTGAAACCCTAGAAGTCACGTGAGATTTGCTGACCCGATCATGCTAGTTCTTACGCAATAAAGGAAGGCCCCTCGTATTTCCAAACGCCCCAACAGTCCCTCGAGATCTTCAAACAGATGCGAAGCGCTCGCCAACGAACTGTATAAAACTTGATTTTATCATTCTGAGCCAGCGAACGGAGATCATGAGTGCAGACCCACCTCGCAGGTTCTACCTGCTGACGTATCCGCGTACGGCGTCCAATCTGCTCGTCCGGATCCTGGCGCTAGAAGACCAAGCAAATATCTTCACTGGTGAAAAGAAAAGCTATTTCTTCGGCGAGGCCATGGCTTCGAGAATGCACACGCTCAAAACCACTGGCCGACGCCCGGAGGACTGGACGCAAGACGAACGGATCAGCCTGACGGAAAGCTATCAGAAAGGCTTCGACGCTCTCCAGAAACATGTAGATTCTGCAGAAGCCCTGGGCCAGGACGTCTTCGTGAAGGAGCATCTCCCCTGGTTTATTGAGCCTATTTCGGAGGCAAAGTACCTTTCCGGGCAGGATAGTACGGATGAGCCGCTATGGACGGTGACGACTTCGTCGGCGCAGGAGCATTCGCCATTCAACGAGAGCATTCTCCCTGATGACTTCTTGAAGACTTGGTGCCCTACTTTCTTGATTCGACATCCAGCTCTAGCGTTTCCCTCGTGTTACCGCACGAGCGTGGATAATGAGGGCGCGGAGGCTGCTAGGAGTCAGCACGCTGTGAATCACGTCGAGATGAGCGTGCACTGGTCGCGCACATTATACGACTGGTACGCGCAGCAGTCCGAGAAATCTGGCTCCAACAATGATTCTACGTGGCCAGTTATCTTAGATGCAGACGATGTCATCGAGCATCCGGATCTGGTTCGTAAATTTAGCAAGATGGTTCGATTGGATCCCGCTAAGTTGAAGTTCGCGTGGGCTTCTGCGAGTGAAGATGAATTGAGTAAGATGGGCGATATAGCAAGAAGGATGACATCGACTCTCGACGCTTCGACAAGGATTGTGCCAGGTAAGACGGCGGCTGGGCTGAACATTAATGAAGAGGCGGTTAAGTGGAAAGTAGAGTTCGGGATAGAAGAGGGCGAGAGGATAGAGGGGTTGGTAAGGACTGCTATGCCCGACTATGAATACATGAAGGCAAGGAGACTGAGATCTTAGATTGGCTGTAGTAGATTTGATGTTTCTTGATGGTAGGAGTGTGATTGCATGATTCAGGATACACACCAAACGTTCGTCTTATCGAAATGATATATTTATATATGCTCCCTTGATTCGGAAGACATAGTGTTCCGAGCTGATATTCTGATAAAGTCAGAGGATGAATGGTTGATCACAATTCGGTTAGCGTGCTCAATTCTAGCGCCATCTCTGAGTTGACCTCGGAGGACGCCCAGACTTCTCTCCATCTACCAAAAATGCATCCGCTGCGTCCCATATTGCGTCCCACGCCTCTCTTACCTTATCTACGCCTTCCTTCGACCCTAAGGCGCAATGGGACACATCAATGGCGCCTCAATTCCGGCTCTGCCACCCCGAATGTAAACGATCTACGACCAAGCTTCGAAGCTCCTCCACCACCACCTCCCCCAAAGAAACCCCGATCACTATTCATATACATATGGGGTACAACATTTATTTTTATCGGACTAGCCGCCGGTCACGTTGCCCGATCATTCGTTGCGCCGCCCCCGTTTCCCGACCCAGAGTCGAGAGAAGACCGTTTCAGGCTTGAGGTGCTGCGTCGAGACATCGATTCACTGGATATTGTAAAAGCTCTCAGAGCCGAGGGATATCATCTACATTCTGATACAGCATTGGATGAGTCAAGCAAAGGGAAAAGCGGATGGAGGGAGCTGGATTTTCCAGCTATCCTCTCAGACCCATCGGGCACGAAGCTTGAGGATGCGTCTCAAAATATTAGCAATGACCAAATTCTGAAACCGGAAATCACGAGAACATTGACCCAGAAGACAATGGCAGGGTCGGGGGGTCTAGGTATCCAACGGGCATTCTGGAACCCATTGACCAGGGAACTCATTGCTGTCGTTTTCTTCGGAGGCAGGCTGAGCGGTTGGCCCGGACTTGCGCATGGTGGTGCGATTGCTACTGTGCTTCAAGACGGGCTTTCCAGAGTGGTAGCAGGACCGGACACGATATTAGGTATGCGTCTCAAATTGCATGCTTCAGAGCTGAGCTAATTTTATTGTTCACAGATTCCGTTCCGTCTCCGTCCTCCCTTAGCCTGTCATATGCCCGTCCTACTCAGGCGAACAACTTTTACGTCTTACGTGCGTCGATATCTTCACGATTGGACGAGCAAACTCTTCTCCCACAGTCGACACCCGACTCTGGCAAATCCTGGTTTCCTTGGTCGAAAAATGTCACCAAGAGTCCAGTATCCTCCGGAACTGGGCCAGTCGTCGAGGTTAGCGGCACGATTGAGAATATGGCTGGCCAAGTTTGCGTTAGGGCGAAGGCTGCGTTTCCCGCCTCGGCTGTTCGTGGATAAAAAGATCCTTGCGCCTTTAGGCAGACTCAACACGAGAGAAACAAGCCACGGAATTATCAAATTTCCGTGAAGGTCGAGGATCACGTCGCAACTATCCCGTAAGCCTCCGTTCCGGCTCGTTTGCTCTGCGTATCAAGCTCCAGCCCAGTAGGATGGAAACTGTCACAACCCCAACTCCAAGCACTGTCAGCGGGAGAGCTTCAATGTTTGAAGGTCACCTCAGAACCTTTCTGCTGATAAACGCCTCGAGCGAATCACTACTTCAATACCAATTGAAGCAGAGGCATACAAACCTTCGACATTTCAAGCAGATTGAGGAGGTGAGTCGACTTCTTTGATTACGTCCTAAAAATTGCGAAGGATTATACATTTTTAACCCTGAGGGCTTCAAAGTCTCGTTGAGGATCAAAACCGCAACAACACTCTAATTTTTTCATGACGCATTCACACACATATCATTCAACCTTAACATCTGTTATGATGTCGAAGCTGACAACACACAGGAGTCCACATCTCAACTCATTATGCTCTGATTCTCCAGGGCCCAGGCAAACATGAACCTAGTCTGAAGAGTCTATAAACGGGAACAGATTCAACCCGTCGAAATGCCTGAGATTGAGCTCATCTAGCTTGATGTCTTTGAACATTCTCACCTATTTAGTCCAGTTAGCTTCGATTTCTTCTGGGAACAGTAACCTCAATACCCACATTCACGCCCATTCGATCTGGGCCCTCGCCATGCTCGGCCATTCTTGGATCGAAGAACACACTGCTCCCACACCGGCCACAAAACTGGTGCAGATTCCGTTTACGGCCAAAGGAATACGACTTCAAGTCATCGGCGCCTTGTGTAATGACGAGATCGCTGCGCAGCGGGTAGACAAGGAGATAACCGTTACGGCTGCAGATTGTGCAGGTGCAAGTGACGGGTTGCTGCTGTGCGAGCGGTGGTGTGAGAGTAACAGTAAAGCAGACGGCGCCGCAGTGGCAACTTGCAGAGTATTTTGCAGAGCTCGGAGAATCTGTCTTTTTCTCTCGTGGCGAATCTACTGGTCCTGTGCTTGTTGCAGTCGGAGAGGCCATGGTGGAGGTTGTAGGTGAGGATTTGGAAAGATACTAAGAACTGGATAGTCACTCTACAGTCTCAATTTATGTATGCCGTTACACCCTAGGCAAAGTGAGGCGTGACGTAGGCTCACTGTAAGCCCTTCAACGAATCAGATTGGTCCGAACTCGTCGACCACAGCCTTAGCTGCATGTAGATCGTGCCAGAAGTCTCCGAAGCCGTTCACAGCGTTCCGTGCGTCCACAAAAAGTCTCCGAGCTCCATATGCTGTGGAATCTCACTAAAAGTAAGCTCTTTAGATAATTTTCTAATTTCGTATACCTAGCCAAGAATAGGTGAAGGGGCCTCCAGGCTGAGGTCAGCGGTCACTGTTTGTGTATTGTGTGACTGAGGTTAATTCTCGTACTGTGAGTACTATCGCGATCGTGAAACCAACTGCTTCATCTTTCCATCCTGTCTTAGCCGCTCTTGTGATAGTCTTGAGTAATCCTCCATGATACTACAATGCAAAAAGAATCTAGCACGTGACCCACAAAATCCCTCACGCACCTTCCTCGCCCTCACCTCAAATCTCTCCTATCTATATCAGACAACCCAAAGCACTTTGACTCATCCACAGCAATCGTCTCAATGCTTAGGTAGCTATCTAGCATAACCCCTGATCCACCCCCAGCAACCCGTCCATCCTACCCATCGGTCGCACCCAACAATCGCATCCGTCTGAGACCCCACCGTCCCATCTCTAGCGCCCGACCTAATCTCCCAGATCTCACTCCCAAACACCCCGTCGCACGGGCTCGTGACTTACTCTAACCCTCCCCCTGCAAACCCCGTACCACCCACCCACCCACTTCCACGGGCCCTGCCCCCGGCCGCCAGCTCACACAAGCCCGAGATACGCGCCTTCTTTGCTTGGTCATGCTGTGAGACGGCTCCAAGACACCGAGGGGCGGGTGTGGTGGCACGGGGACCCGGGGGCTTGGGTGGTGGCTGACGGGGGGGTGTGGGTGGTGTGGGTGGACGGATCTTTGTGCGAGGAGCGTACGAGGATCTGGGAGGGGAGGTTTGTGGGAGGGCTGTGAGTCAGAGGGACGGAAGTGGTTTCTAGGGGAGTGGGGTGGGGGGCGGGTATCTGGGTTTGTCTTTATGATAGACCACTTGAGGGAAAGAGTCGCGTGAGTACTACTTCGAATGCATGTGAAAGAAAGTGTCCATTTTTTGTGAAGTAAAGTCTATCGCAACTGAAGGCTGCAGAATTAAGCTCCTCGGTTTCGAGGAGGTGGTACAGAAAAGAGCAGAATGCAGAATGTAATGGGGCCGATACCTATACTCCACAGGTCATCCAAACCCCTCCCATCGTGATGTACAGTACAAGTCGATTTCCATTCCTCCAGTATCTTTGCTTCTCAATGCCTGGCTCATTATTCGGAATCGGACAAGAAGAGCAGGTTTTAAGGAAAACCAGGAATCAAGAACCATGAACCAAAACAGTAAACAAGAAACAAAAGAAAAGAGTGTGTGCAGGGTGGTGGGCCGGTTGGAAACCCAAAGAATCGAGGTAATCCACAAGCCGTTCAAACAAGAGAGTCGCTCATGTGTAAGTAGTATACACTTAGCCTCCGGTAGTGATTTGGAAGAAGTCGAGCCGATCAAACAAGAGACTCTTTCATGTGTACGCGATATACACCTAGTCTCCGGTAGTGCTTTAGAAAATTCTGTCTAGTAGTCGGTCCTTTTTGCTGTTCGTTGGTATTTCGTTGCTTCGTGAGATGCTGTGATGGGAAAGCCGCCGAAAAGACCGACGAAAAGGAAGAATCGAGTCCGCAACAAGTGGAATACGGAGTACTTTCGTGACGATGTTTCGAGCCAAATGGTTTCCAGCCAACAAGTTCCTCTTTTCCAATCCAGTGGCACCCAGTGACATCCAATCTTCGCACCCGTCGGTAATTTGATCATACTCGTGCGCCCCCAAATAAGGTCATAATGAAGGATTTTGGTGATTCTGATGCCGTGTTCATCCCAGCACTTCACACATTGCATTCTTCTTCTCTTCGTCCTCAATCAGAACACCCTTGGCCTTGAATACATCCTCAACAATGTCGACGACCTTGCGGAAACTGGATGCCGCGCCGCGGGTCTGCGTGAAGCGGGCGATGCAAAGCTGGGCGCGACGACCGTGTTCGAGGACGACGAAGAGCTCGATAACGAGAGAGACCGGCTTGATCTTCAGGTGATTCGACTTATCAACACGCGCATTGACGATGTTGGTCTTGCGATCAAAGAATACGTCACGTACGCCGAAGCGCTGCCAATCACGCAGCAGACGCACCAGCTCCTGCCGCGCACGGCCGCGTCCGATGTGGAAGCAAAGCGTCTTGCTTGCAGGCTTGATGTGAAAGAAGCGAGAGAGCCAGTTGGTTTGGTAGTCTGGGCGGTAGGCGTTTCCATCATCGGATGCGAGATCGTAACCGCTCGACTCGAGGAGTGAGTTGCTGTCAGCGGCTAAGCCCATCTTGTACCCATCTGAGTTCCTGTCGTCCTTGTGCTTCTTGCCGAATAAGCCTAAGAAGCCGCGGCGACCTGCGTTTCCGTCGCCCTTGCCAGGCTTCTTCTCCTCGCGCATAGGGAACTCGCTGCTGGTATCAGATTGCTTCTTCGCATGTTTCGTTGGTGGCTCGATCGCGCTAGGAATAGGCGGGGCTGGGACGTTCTTGATGCGATCATCGAGCCCTTGCCATGCCTCGGGAATTCTGAGACGAGTGTCGTGTTGACCTCGATCGTGCTCCTGAGCGCCCTTATCGCTGACAACTCTCCGGAACCAAGATCGCTTCTTACTGAGGGATCTAATGGTTGCATCCTGGTCATCGCCTGGCCCCTTATGAGGTGGTGTAGGTGTGGCTGCACGAGGGAGCGACGTTGGGCCGGACCATCGCACTGTTTTCTCACCGTTAGCATCGTGTGAAGGAACCGACGACTTTGTGCTAGTGCTAGCACCGCTCTTCTTGCGGATGTTGAGAGGAGCAACGGCAGTCGGTGAGTCAGGATTGACGACACGAATAGTGGAAGTGTAGTCTGTCGCGGCCCTGCTCTGCCATGCAGGTCTACCTTTGAGGGGATCCGTCACCGAACGCTTGTGCTCATCTCCTTCTTCCGCCCGACTCTCGGAGATGATCGGTAGGTATCCAAGATATTCCGGCGACTTTGGCGGAGCGGAAGAGGTGCGCTTAGCGTTGTCCGGTTGCAGGAGACGATCAAGATGGTTCAAGACCTCGTTGAAAGACGCAGTAGTGTTCTCATCCTCTGATGCAAATCGCGCAAGTCGGTCCCGAGTTTGCGCGAGCTCGCGCTGAAGGAAAGTGTTGGGGGTCTCGGTGGGTATTGGAGGTAGTGGCCGGTTCTTGAAGTCCGTCGGGGTAGAGCTAGCGAAAAGCCCGCCCGACTGGTTGGAGAACGAGGTTGGGGGTGTATCAAACCCAAACGGATCATGGTTCTTATCTGTGTTGGACGTTCTGACACTGGAGCTGATTGAGGAACGGTTGAACGCTTCCTCCATGACCTTCTCAAGTTCGGTGCTGACCTTGCGAGCTTCGGACTGAATGTATCTGCTCGGGCTTTCGGGTTTGCGAATCCTAAGACGTGGGACCTTCGGGCTTGTGGGTGCTCTAGACGTATGAGCTGCCGATGCTTCATTTGGTCTAGCCGTAGACCTTGAGGAGACAGACAAAGTGGCGCTTTCTTCCTGAGGACGACTCAGGAATTTGCGTTGCTCAGGGGTATACTGAAGGTCTGCGTTGAGCACTGAGACCGTCGATGTTCGTCGTAAGTGCGTGAAGCTCACGCCTCTCTTGACCGTGCTGCTCGGCCTCGCAGCTATCACTACCGGAGGACTGCTTGGCCAGAGGGAGCTCGTCAGGGATCCGCGAGACATGGACCTACGCTTTGCAGCATTTGCTCTGTGAGTGGCTGACACCGCGCTTGAAAGGCCCGAGCTACCCACTCGGGCGTTCTTGAGAGTTTGAACCCTCAATGAGCTTCTCTGGCGCTCGCCCATGCCCTTGGGCTTGCGGCTTCCATTCGATGATCCTCGTAGGACGGTAACGTTGACGTAATTGACCTTGTTGTTGACGATTGGATCCCGAGACGCTCTGAAGGGATCATAGCTAGCGTCGGAAGGTGGTGGTTCGTAGAAGCTGTGTTTTGAATACAGATGCTCGTCATTCAGTATAGAGTATTGCGACTGCGATCGCTGATGGTTCTTTGGCGGTAGGCGGCGTATGGCAGCTTCCCGAGCAAGTTTGTTGTGATGGTAATCACTAGCGGAATACCCAATACCGCCAGGACTAGGCACGTAGTGTTCCAACTGCTCGTCCCTGTGCTTCACTAGAGCACTGTAGAAGTACTTTTCGTGATTGTTGTCTTCGTTCAACAGCTTCTGTACTAGGACTTCCTCTTTCTCGCTATGCCAGAGCATCCGCATGTTACGGAAGATTTCTCTATCGATATCGCGCCTCGAAAGAGGATCCCAATCGTCAACTCGAGGTGACGGTCCGATCCACGTTTCCTTTTTGGAATTCTCACCTCGGAAACTGAGTTGCGAATCATATTTGTGCAAGAAAGGATGCGCCCATATGTCGTCGATGCTGATGCGTCGCGTGGGGTCAGTGACGAGAATCCTACGGATCAAATCCTGAGCTTCCTTCGAGATCATGTCAGGCATGACATAGTCGGCTAGTGAAATGGCTCTGAAAAGGTCCTTGAGGTCGCGATCATCGCCCGAGTAGTTGAATGGCGGAGTGCCGGTAAGCATCACATAAAGTATGACGCCACAGCTCCAGACGTCTGCCTTGCCTCCATCGTAGGCTCTGAATCGAATGACTTCTGGTGCAGCATAGTGCGGGCTTCCACAAGGAGTGCTAAGTTTCTGGCCTTCAGGTTGCAAAGCTGCCATTCCAAAGTCGACAAGCTTTATCTCAAAGGTAGATCGATCCAAAAGAATGTTCTCAGGCTTCAGGTCCCGGTGGTGTATGTGAAGCCGATGACAGTAGAGTAAAGCAGCAATGATCTGTCGGAAGAGGTGGACCACCTCGATTTCCTGGAGGCCTCCTTGCTCTTCGATATAGTGGAACAGCTCACCACCTTGGACGTACTCCATAACCAAGTACCTGAATCATATTAGCGAGCGCGAGCAATATAGATGGATTGGTACTTACAGCTCATTGTGATTCTCCCAAACATCGTATAGTTTGACGATGTTGCGATGCTCCAGCAACTTCATGATGACAATTTCTCTCTCGAGGCCGAAAGGGATGACTTTGCCGCCAGACCATAGCGATGCCTCTGTCTCAGCGCTCTTGATAAGATTGGCTAAGCTCAAAGCTCGCACCTTTTCCGCTGTGGCCTTCGAGATGATCTTGGCCGCTCCATACTGCTGGGTAACAGAGTGTCTCACGACCCGAACCCTAGAGCATCCGCCTTTACCAATTGTTTTTCCCAATTGCCAAGGTCCTATGTGTGTCTTCCGACGGCGACTATAGTCAGACGCGTTGGTGCTTGCATTGGAGATCTCCGAGTCTCTCTTGTTGTGATGCTCTTCGTTCGAAACAGCGGAGACGCGCTTGTTCTCTGCGACAGGATCGTGGTGATGTCGAACGGCTAGAGTTCCATTGGCAACAAGAGACTCGTTGTGGGGAAGGTTGCCGGGCGAAGAGGGCTGGGCGTTACTGCGA
This sequence comes from Lophium mytilinum, assembly GCA_010093605.1. Classification (NCBI taxonomy): domain Eukaryota; kingdom Fungi; phylum Ascomycota; class Dothideomycetes; order Mytilinidiales; family Mytilinidiaceae; genus Lophium; species Lophium mytilinum. The sequence goes on along the minus strand of MU004184.1, from coordinate 1,570,294 downwards.
TGGTTTTCCTTGCCCTTTGCGAGGCGAGGTGGAGTGGAAATCACATTCGAGCGAAGGGTGTTGTCATGTAGAGGCCTCCGACGCGACGGAGGACGTTCTTGACGGTAGCGGTCCATGTTGAGTTGGGTGTATACAAGTGAGTAAACAGAGCAGAGGTAAACGCTGTTCGAGATCCAATGGAATGTCGAGGTTGCGGGGCTCGGAGCGCGTCCTGATATCTGCGATGTAAAAGATGCAATTGGTAGTACCAATCCAAGCCTTGGTGTCCAACACTCGTCCAAGTATCACTGAGTCTGATCAAGCATCGCCGAGGTGTTGTTTGTTTTCCGATTGTTGTTGTGGCCGGGCGTCGTCGGGCCGGTCTCGGGGAGGTGAGATGACAAAACGAGAGGACGGCAAGGCGAAGCAGTCAACTTGCTTTACCAATGCTCCAAAAGCTTGCAAGGCCTGCAACAACGTGGCTAATGTCGATGGGGAGAGGCGAAGGGAATCTGCTGGTGGGTTGGAAGCGGCTGCCGTGGATTGAGACGAGATCACTGAGGCGGACGGGAAGCGCCCAACGAGTGAAAGCAGGCACGACAAAAGGCCCAGAGGTAAGAGAGAGTCTGAAGATGATGGAGATGTTAGCGTTTGAACCTGTTAGTGTACGCAATTGTGCTGCTGGCGGAATGTGGCACGGCGGGCAAGGTTGAGGCTGGAAGGCTGCGTGCGAGAAGAGTTTTATGGCTGCGGAATGCGTTGCCGAGACAGCACGTGGAATGCCAAGAAAAGATCCCAAGATGAAGCAGCGAAAATTCGGGGAACTGCTGAGAGAAAGATCGAGAAGAGACGCGTCTCGACGCGTTGAGCGCACGTGGGATTTTAAGACAGTGGAAGACTTCACATGCACATTTTTCCAGTTCACAACTACCTGTAAATGGCTTCTAATTCACCTCACCTGTGCTCTTTCTAACCTACGCTATGATGATAGACCCGTGGTGTTGTCCTTACTAGCCAGGAATGTGATATGAAGGGAGCCACGGCCCAGGCTCAAGCCGAGAGCGCCGGGACGCCAGAACAACGGCATCAATGTGCATGTTAGCAATCTCTTAGCATTTCAAGCACTCCGAGGTTCGCAAAGCGTTAATGTTGGAGGAACAACGTCCCTTGTAGCGAGGATGAGGACTTGACGTTGATAGCGCGGAGATCTCCGCCTGCATGGTTCAGGGTTTAGCCTCTAGGTCACGGGCGAAACCTGCACGTACCCGACAACACCTCCTCTTCTCGTGATGGAGATGCTCCCATTCATCAAGGCTCTACTTACCACACTCATACACTGATCACTGCAGCACTCAAGTCACAGGAAGCCAATACTGATGGGGAAATAGGGCATGATTCATATCGCAATACCCTCCTAATCGTAGCACTTTTACCCATCTCTCAACCCAGGAGCCCGACAGTTTTACGCCGTGGAGCCGCTCTTAGAAGCCTGCATCCATTCATCGAAGACCCGTTCCAAATACACCACACCCCCGGCACCTAGCCGCCAGTTCACTCAACGTGGATATGCACGGAGAAACAACCAAAAGAAACGCGAAGCCAACAAAGCGTCGCGAGAGAGATCGCCGGAGAAAATAGAGAAACAGACGAAAGAGGTATCCGCATCAACCACAACCGCAAGCAGGGCACCATCGACTCCATAGAATCCCTAAGCCCCAGCAAGCACGCCAAAAACATTACCATAAAACACAAGTCATATCGCGCAATGCGGATGGCGAAATTTTGCAAACCCAGCGAAAAGCGGCCCTAACGAGTGCTCGAGCGGAAGGAAAGTAGTTATACAGGGAGTAGAAGCGAAAATTGGACATGAACAAGTACACAATTCGATCATGAGTGGCTGGAAATCGCGGGTTTACTGTCAGCGATATCGCCGGCGCCCGAAGAGCCTTTGTCGTTTGGAGAAAGGCTCTCGTTCTTTTCGCCGTCGCCGCCAGACGACACTTTGCCACAGCCTTTTACAAGAATATGCCTCTGCGTCATGGTTAGTCGGGTTTCATTTCTCTTTGATTCATTATTGCACGAACCTTGAGAGCATCCTTTCGCGAAAAGCTCTTGTCGCAGTGGCCGCAAGGGAATGGCTTCACAGCTAAATGTATGCGCTTATGTCGCTTCAAGTCATGGTTTCGATTGAAGCTTTGCGGGCACTGATCGCACTTGAACGGCCTATCGTTCGCGGCTTGCGGCTGCTGTGGGTGGTGTCCTCCGTACATGTGTTGCATAGTAGCCGCATGGCCACTGTTGAAACCAGGCATCATTGCATGATTCATTCCACCTACTAGCGCGAGCTGACCGTTCGGGTTGTTCACATTCGACAAGACGGGGCCTGGTGGGAGATAGCCACCGAACGGACGAGAATATGGATGTGGCGAATGCGACGGTGCAGACTGCAACGACGTAACTTGTCCTTGGCTGTTCGCCGGGGACATTCTGGACATTGATCCACCCGCGCTGATCGGGCTCTGCTGGGTCGGCGAAGGCCCGGTCGAATAAGGGAACGACTGCTGCTGCGGTGTCGTCGATGGCTGGGATCCATAGTATGTGGGCGTCGGAGGCGGTCGCTGGAAGCCCTCCTGTGCGTGAACTGGAGACTGTTGCGGCGCTGACGAAGAAACAGGAGTCTGTGCGTTCATCATAGCGTTATTCATCGCCTGATGATGCTGCTGCTGAGCAGACATGGTCGGCAGATTTGAAGGTGCAGCCATGGACCCTGACGCAGGGAACGGAGGCAGATTGACTTCGTATGGCGGAGGCGGTAATCCTTCACGTTGTTGGTGTGAGCCAGGATGCCTTTGCTGGTTCGAGTATACTGGCGAAAACATACCTCTCGAGGGGTTGTTGTAAGACTGTGGAGGTTGCGAGCCCGGCTGATATCCATATCCACTAGGTGCCTGAGCCGGCGGCGAATATATGTACTGCCCGTTGGGAGTATACTGCATACTCTGCGTCGAGTTGGAGCTGGTCGTCGTTACTCCAGAAACGGGGCTGATTCCGTCACCAGACAGGTTGCTCGGGGGTGTGAGCAAGCTGCCAACGCCAGCAATCGTCGAAGGGGCCTGTGATGATTGCGACGCGTTGATGGTGTTGAAAGAGGAGTAGTTGTGCTTCATGTTCTGCATATGCGGAGGCGGCGGTGGCAGCTCGAATGTACCCAGGTTCGACGCGTTGGGCCTCCTAGCCGCAAAGCTTGGAGGTGCACCCAACGGGTCGGGCCCAGGATGCATTTGGGTGGGATGGGCCACGGCGGCAGCCACGTTTGCGGTTTGGTGAGGGGAAAGGCCAGATGGCCGTCCGGCTTCTGATGCTGGGGGGGTCGGCAACGACTGCAGCTGGGAGGCTACAAAAGGAGGAGTCGTGAGGTTTGGACTAGGCCAGTAATGCCCACGTGTAGCCTGAGAGTAATCCAGGAAGGGCAGTGGTGCTGGCTTTGGGCCAAGTACTCGACGTGAGAAGAGGATGGTCTGAAAAGGAGACGCTGACTGGATGCAGACAACAGCGACGCGACCTGTAAAGAACTCTTTCCAGAGACCAAAGTTCAAAAGTAGCGCTCACAGGGCAAGCTGCTCACGTCCCGAGGCCGGAAGGCTATTCCGACGCTGGAAATGGGGCGACGGAAAGGTGTCGACCAAGGGCGGTACCTGCGCAGAAGTTGGCAGGATGTGCTACGCTGGATGCACGCCTCTCCGTAAAGCTTCTAGAAAGTCTCAGTCTCTGCGCGCGATCAGTGGACGGTAGCAGGCGCTGCCTGGGGGAGGGCGTACAGTCAAGACGAAAGCAGACGGCGGTGGCACGAGGTTCCCCTTGAGCAGCGCAAGATGGTGAAGAGCCCGGAGTCCTGGTCGTGCAGACGCGGTGCAACTCGCGCCGTGGCACAGGCTGCGAGGAGTCTGGTTTCTGGTAAAGAGGAGCGTCTTGATATGGCCGTGCTGATGAGCACCGACGATCACCACGCTTGCTGGGCCGCGCTCCGGGATACGGGGGAGGTGCTGTCTCTGATCGCTGGCCAATGCGTGGTCGCTCCGGCAGCGGCACGCTCCTCACTCCTGGACGGTCCTGGCAATCCTCAGCAACGTGTACGGCGTTCGTCTCGTCTTGTCTCTTCGTCGTCGTCGGCTTCGCGGTCACACGGCGGGCGCTGCCAACGGGGAATGCGGCAACGATGCGGCGGCGATGGGGCGGGCAGGGCAGGGCTTGGGGCTGCAGGGCGGAGTGGCGATCCTTTGTCGAGCTCGGGTTCCTGGCGCCCTAAGGAGTGGATGGCGGCGAGGAGGCTTTGTCGCAGGTGTTGAGTAGTGGAGGGTGGAGGCCGTCACGTATATGTACGCCAGGCTCTAAGGGCCGGGATGGGGGTTCGCGTGGCTGACCAGCTCTGGGGCCTCAACCAGGCGATAGGGTTCGTCCGAGCTTGGGGATCCAGATCGGAGGGGGCGCTGGGCGGGCTCAGGTGAGGGCTGGGGAGCTTGGTCTTTCACGCACTTGACGCAACAGGGCAAAGCAGACGAGCACGGCAGAAGCAACGCCTGTGAATGCTTTGAGCAGACGACAATGCACGACTTGCGGGATGCCTGCGAGACCTGGACCCTGCCGGCTGGGCTCTCGGTGTCGTTGGCGCGGCGGGACGGCTTGAGCAGCGACAGGGCATCGCTTGCACGCCGGCCCGGGTGGTCAAAGAGCATTCACTAGCCTCCAATTCACTGCCTAGCCCCCTCGAACCCAGCGTGCCAGCCTGCCTAGCCTCCCTAGCATTCACCTCGAGCACCACCTGCAGCAACTGGCCTCGTCCAGCGTCCGTCCAGCATCAAGCACGTCTCGCACCCATCGCGAATTGAGGCTTCAGTGATTGGACCGCGCCGCAGCCAAACACGCAGCAATCGACGCCTGTCCACGCCGGACTCTACGCCAGCACCCTCGCCCGCCGGGGAACGTGCGGCTCCAGTCCCGGGCGTGCGGCGCTGCTGCTCTCCAGCAGACTCGCGAGAGAGGCCTTTGTTTTTCCAAGAACCCAGGGCGAGGGTGCGCGATGCTTCGGGACTGGCGCCAGCCCGCCGCTGCACCATCACGGTCTGGCCGTCGGGCCCAAGGCCTGAGACAAAGGCCAGCACAAAGACCCCGTCCTGAGCTGCTCGCGCGATCGCGGGCGATGCTCCTGAATCTTAGCCTGCATCGCCGCGGGCCTCCTGAATCTCAGCAGCGCAGGCTGGCAGCAGTTCGGCGGCATTCGGCCCCCATCGTCGGCCCGGCTGGGCGCGACAGGCTGCGACTCGGGCAGGCTGCAGGCGCAGCGACGGTGCCGTAGGTCGTTGGAGCAAGTGTCGTCGGAGCAGTGGGCGCGTGAACTTGACAGATGCGCCGTCGCTGTCATGGCAGGGGGCGGCCAGAGCGCAGCCAATACTCGCCCGTGCCCGGCCTGACATGAGGAGACGAAGTTAGACGACTCGGGATGCCGCGCGCTAGCCGAGTACGAGCATACCTTACACGCAGCACCTGACCCGGCCGACGCAGCTGGTCGCCGAAGAATGCGAATCGGGACAGGCCTGACAGCTCTTGGCATGCACAAGCTTATTCCAAGCTTCACTCGACGGCAGTTTACGCACTGCGGCGATGGGCGGCGCCTCGCACGTTGAAAGAGATGGGATCGAGGGTCTGCCCACGCACCGGCTACTCTGCGCACGCTACCCTGGATTTGGGTGCCGATAGTCACGCTCGATCTCCCCAGATCGGTTCTCCACTCGGGGCAGGCCAGGGTCGGCTCCCTGTTCCAGTGATTGAGCTGGTCGGCCCTCGTCATCGCTTTTCGCGGTTTCCCTGAGCCCGTGGTCACGCAGGTCTCTGCTATTCTGGTCTCCATCTGCTATATTAGAGCGGCAGCGTGGCACGTGTCTGCTCCCCCGGCTGACGCTGCTGCTGGCTTGTGGGCTCCTTCGTGCCGTCGCTGCAAGGCGCGAGACGGGTGTCCGAGACGCCGCCGGGCCCAGCGATCTCCACGTGGCCTAGCAGCTCTGCAGGCCGCCCGAACCTCTCTGGACGTCTGGATACGCGCGCCGATTGTTGGAGGCAGCGGGCGGCGACGAATTAGACGGGCCTGCACCGGCACCGCTGCTGGCGCACGAATGGCAGCGGGCAGAGGGTCTGGGGATCGCGCACGAGGCGCCCGGCGGTCTTCAGGCGGTGATGGGCTGAGTGGAGGGTGCTTGGCGTGCATTACCAGCGGCCTGGTTTGGGCGTCAGCTCGCGCTGTGGCCGCTGGGAAAAGGTGGGAAATCAGCGGCGATCCAGGCGCCTTGGTTGCGCCAATGCAAGGAGCTGCATGCCACATCCCGCGAGCCTGGAGCCATTCCAATACACCACAGCCGCAACCGACGAGCACGGCCGCGAGGCTTCTGCCACCGCGCTGCCGTCCCGGGAGGGCGTTTCCTGGTGGGACCCGCGGCGACGTCTTCAACCTCAACTCTTCATAAGACACGCTCCGTCCGCCATCGTCGAGCCCTTGGAGCTGCTGCAACTTGGCCACCCGCAGCACCCTTCAATCTCACGCCGGCCGTCCAGATTGCAGGAGACTGACCCCTTCATGTAATCTAGCCGACCGCCTGACATCCATGGCGCAGCGCGCCAATGAGAGCGGGCAATAAGCGAAAGTCCAAATGATTTTGTGACTCGCCCACTTCGTCGTCCCTTGGTCCTCGAACCCTCCGGCTTGGGGCAGGTCGACCGTGGTTTCTCTCCCCCGCCGGCCAGGTTCCCGGCCGCTGTTCTGCTCGCCGTCGTCTCCTTCAGTTCCAAATCTCCAGGCGACGGATGCTGGCCCTGGAGCTGGGCGCGGCACTCCCCTGACGCCTGCAGCACTGCAACATGCCATCCATGGAGCCCTCGCACCGGATTGCACGCAAAGAGCCGGCCGCTATCGTGCAGCAGGCGACGACCCCGCTCCAGCTGCGTCGTATGATTGCAATGCCAGAGCGCAGTCGGCGTGCTCGAGGCTAGACCCCGGGATGGCCGAACGCTAGCCAGCATCAAACAGGAGTCGCCCGCTTAACGTCGACACGGGCCGCCGTGGTGTTTTGGCAGCGGTACACGATGCCGCTTCGGATACTAGCCCCTCGGGTCGCCGTGGACGACGCCTGTTCCGCCATATCGGGCTCGTTGCTGCACGGCCTCCTCTCTTCTCTCCACGTTTTGAGCCTCATCCATCCTGCTGCCCCCGGCCCGACTGACGCCCGCGCGTGAGGGCCACACCTGGGCAGCCAAACCTCGCCAAGCGCGGATCGCAGCTCGACAGAAGGAAGCTTGTTTGGCATCCCGGTGCTTAATCTGCACCTCTCCATGCCGCGACGTCGAGCATCATCTGCGCGTGTCTCCTGCCCGCGAGACTGACCCTCGCTCTCCTGTGTGATGCAGCTGCGACATGCATCCCTTTCGGGCTGCTCCCCAAATCAATAGTGCCGATTGATCAAAGTTTGGCAAGGGGTTCCCCCCTCGCCAAACCCTGCTGTGCTGGGGGAGGCCATCGTGCAGCAAGCACGTTTGGGCTTTTTTGGCTGCCGTCGAGGCGTTACTGGCTCGTCCAGCCCGGCACATCTTTCCGCCGCCAGGGGCCTGAGTGCTGTGTGCCTCAGCTGGCGCAAGAGAGGCGCTGCCCGTTTCCGCGCTTGGGTGCAGAGCTTGAAGACGCTCCCACTCTGTTCCACCTCAGCCGCGGGACTTACCAGGCCCGCGCTGCTTCGCCGGGTTTCATTTCTAGACTCGACGAACTGCTCCTTTTCGGCAGACCGCACAGAAAGGCGGCCAGGCAGCTGATACATTTGGCTCAGTGGGCTGCTGCAGGTGTAGGCGCGGGTAGAGGCTACTTGGCGTAGCTCTGGCGCCTCTCTCTTTGGCGTGCTGCCACAGCTGCGACTCCTTGAGCGGTACCTGCGTCCGCATCGTGACGGTCATCGGCGGCCGGTGCAACAACTGCGCAAGGCTTCGCCGTGGGAGAGATGCAGCCAGCATCTCAAACTCTCTTGTGACGATCGCGGCGGATCGTGCCAATCACTCCCCGGAGCTGTGTCCATCCCTCCCCAACGCGGCATCCTGTCACTGCCTTCGCGCCCGCTTGGCTGAGCGCCCGATAAGCCGCCCGCTAGGGCTGGTCGAGATCCTGCAGATCAGGCGTCATCCTAGCGTGTGGTGTTGCTAAATCCGCCACTGCTGGAAGCGCAGTGCGGAAAGTGTGGAGGCCTGCCAAGCAGCCTTGGATGCGCCCTCCCTCTCGCTGAGTGGGTGTAGCACAGCTCTTCCGGTTCTGGGGAGGACCGTGTATCAGGCTATCTCAGGAGAAGCCTGGGTTGCCAGACTGTCCCGACCCTTCCCGTCGATCAGGCTGACTTAATAATTTCCGGCCGTAGGAGCCTTTTTTCACGACCAAGACCGGTGAGCCACACTGCACTCGATTCGCTACGCTTTTCCTCGTTGGCGCGCGCGCGCCAGTGGGCTGGAATTGGAATTTCGTTGCAATACATCCCCTGAGGTCATGTCATGGCGCTGTTGGAGAGGTTTCCTGCGCGCTCTGCTGATCTCCTTCATTGCGTAGCCATTAGAGTGATTCACCAGCGGATCAGGAGGGTTGTGTGGTGCTGTGATCTTCTGCCTTACCGTTTAATCATCATGACTCGATCACGATTTAGCGAGTTAGATACGAGCGTTAAATCGAGTCAACACACGGGGATTTATCGGTGAAAGGGGTCTTCGTAGCGGCCGCAGCGATATCGAGAACGTTAAAACCTATCCACTTAGCGGACGAGCTAGTATATAGAATTACTCCGAAGAGATAGTAAGTTTAACCGTATTTAGCTCGAGCAAAACCACGCAGGCCATGTGGTTGAAGTGGAGGATGCACATCCGAGCAGTTCCTACCTGCATGCTATCTGGAAGAGACATCTTCAAGTCAGCAGCGAGGAACAAGTGGATATTTTGAAGGTCATTTCTGTTGTCTCCATCTAGCTTCGAGAACGCTCGTTCTGTATCCAATAGCTATGCACTAGGTAGGCATGGAAGAGCATCTTCGACCCCCCATTCTCCTGGGATATTCATAGTATAATATAAGGTTTCTCTCAACGCTTAATATCATCTTTCTTGTTTCATCTCAAACAGTGAATCATCTAGGCAAACAATGTTTGATTCCCGGTCCATGCACCCTTGATTCAATCTCACCTATATTAAATTGGCCCAATCAATCCTCCATTAAAACATGCAGTTACCGTCTTGCTGATACCGCTTCCAAACTCGACGAGAGGACTTTGTGCACATTGAAATAAATGCGGAACTCCACTTTTACATCCCGCTTTCAGACGAGCAAGCCCTTGTTAGTAATGCAAGAGGATGGTTCATGTCTTGTCATTGCCAAAAGTGTTTTCAACTCAAAAGTGGCTCTGCTGACGCTCTACCCAAATGCCTCCTTTCGCTAATTCCACCTCTTCCCTGCTTCCTCTCTAAGACGAAGCATATGCCTCTTCGTGCCCGGCATAACATCTCCAGCATATCAACCGGCTGCTGTTCCAACTGATCCCATTGCCCAGTATTCCGCTGCTTGTAGTGATTCGATATATTGATGCAAACGTGGAGCAAAGGGTCTCTCACCTAGTCTTTGTACACCCATATACTAGCGCTCAAGGTTTACAGTGACCTATCAGGCAAGTATACATTTCAAGAGCTCAAAGCACTCCAAGCGGCGTCAGGATCAGCAAGTACTAGGTATATCCTCCACTCGGGAGACAGCATCTCACATCACCATCACGAAATGCAAACCACAAGCTTATCAACTCAACAAATTCCATTACTCTAGCCCTCCCACGTCGACTAGACCCCCAGATGCAAACTCAGGACTACCGCTCATGCATTAAAACCAAGAAAGAAAGCCGCCACACCGCCATAAAGGCAGAAAGCAAAATCAAAATCAACAAACCAAGGACACGTCCGCCGCCACGTAGGTGTCACTCTCGCTAGCCGTACCCAGTTGTACCGGATCTCCTCTCGCGTTCCATCAATCCGTACACATCAGTCAGTCAGGATTCTGTTAGCGCTATGGCGGTGGTCTAGCAAAGCCAGTTCGTTCATCAGTCGCGTTGAGTAACAGATTGCGGGTACGAGCGATTGTACGGGCGTCGGTAGTACGTGAGAACATCAGGTCGAAGGCTCGAGGTGCTTCATGATCGCAAAACTGATATTGGGTTAGTTTCCATGAACGTCGAATGAGTGAAGAAGCGGTAGAGAGCTGCGTACCTTTTGAATGTCAAGTGGTCTCCCGCTCAATCTCATCCGCCCTTGGGTTTCTTCCCCGACGCTTTGCTTCCGTCTTGCGGATCACGAGATGCAGAGGCACCTTCATTCTCCGTTTTGTTGCTGTGCAAATTGTACAGCTCCCCAATTACCGACGACGGCGGATGGTCGACGTCGCCAGATCTCTGGATTTCCTCGAGTTGTTCTGCGGTCAAACTGACTTGAGACGGGTAAAGCTGCTGGTCGGCGCGGAACGGGGAAGTCTCGCCTATTCCAGCCGGTTGCGCTGCTGAGGATATTGAGATACGCCTTCCCGTTGAATGATCGATATGCTCCCTGCTATAGTATGAGGGGAGTGACTTACGACTGGCTAAGACCTCTGCGATTTCCTTGAACTGTTCACTGAACTCCCCGCCTGTTTCGACTGGAGGGTCGGTTGTGGGCGCTGTGTCGTTCTGCGAAGTGACAGTCGACAGGCTGAGGTTCTTCTCCGTCTTTTTCTTCTTTTTCTTAGACTTCTTCCCCTTTGGCGGTTGGTTTTTGCTTACAGCTGCAGTGTCTTCAGTCGGAACTTCCGTTGTCAAACCCGCCTGTGTTTGCTTTTTGGAAGACTCTACTTCGGAGGATTCGGGAGCCACGATATTGAGGGCAGATGGCTTCGCTGAGGTGGCCGACTCGTCCAGGGTCTTGCTCTCCTTAATATCCGTTAACATTTCCGACACAGCTCCTTCAAGCACATTCTCGGAGGTACTCGTTTCCTTGGTTGCTGCTACGTGCTTAACCTCCTCCACACGAGGCAACACCGAGTCACGCCTAGCATTCTGGCGCACCGGCGAATGAGGCTCCGGGGTAACGCTCTTTCCCGTAGATTGTGGCCTCCGGGCAACTAAAACCAGATTCAGATTGGGAATAGCAACTTTTGCTGCAATAGCTCGACGCTTCTTCTCTTTGACTTTTTCTGCTTCCGTCATCTCCCGGTCCAGACCTTGTAGGATTGCGGTCGCTGCGGGAAGCACGGGCTCATAGGACAGTACAGCGCCGCTTGCCTTCGTTGCCTTTTGCTGGAAGGGTGAGCTACTCGCTGGTGGGATCGAAAGATTTGTCGGGGAAGGGGCAGGCTCAATACCAACTTTAGAGGGTGACTCCGGGGCTGGAGTCTTGGTTATGACTGCCTCCTGAGTTTGGTCATCTATGTCCTCCACTGCATCCGCACTAGAGGAGCCCTCGGTCGTACTCTGATTCTGAGAATCTGACCGATTGTGTTCTTTTGCTTTGGTGGTCGTGGAGGGTTTCGTGTTGTCCTCGGGCACAGCCTCAGTCTTCTCAAGCGTGGGCTCTGAGTTTGCAGTATCGCTAAGCCTCGAGGTTTCCACGCCCTTGGCCTTAGGCTGCTGAGCTTCTTTGCCTTTACCTTTCTTTTTGGTAGTCTTCTTCTTCGAGTTCTCCTTGCGTTTGTTCACCTTCGCGAAGGGATGTAGAGACTCAGTCCGAGCTGGTGGCTTGGAAGACGCAGCTGATTCTTCGGTCGCCGGATGAGCCTCCACAGAGCGGTTTCGGCACGTCGGTTGCTCTTCCAATTTAGAAGCAGTCGCCTCCCCTTCGAGCTCATGCGAGGTTCTTGCTTCAACGTTATCCAGCGTTGAGGCTTGGTCGTCCGTCTGCACCTGGCCGCGTTGGGCCTCAGGCTCGCCATCAGACTGAGACTCTTTAGCAGAAACAAAGCTACTGTCGTGCTTCTGCTCTTCGTCATCGGAAACTAAATCCTCCTTCGAGGGGACTGCAGTTTCGGGGCTTGCAGGACGGTGGAATGCTTCCATTGGGGTCTGGGGTGCAGTCCTGAAGTCATTTGGAGTTTGCGGTCCGGTATTGTCATCGGGAATAAGAAGCCTGCTCTGGTTTGCAGTCCCAACATTTATGTCAGAAGGCCCAACCTCTTTTCTCTGATCATTTGCGCTCTCCTCAGAAGTTGGCTCCGTGGTTTCTTCCCCGATGCTCGGGGTCTCGACAAACTGATCAACGTCGCTGGATACAACAGTGCAAGGTTCTGACCCTTGCTCTTGAGATATACTGACACTGGGAGGAGCCACAGGCAGGCTTGCTGGCGTCTGGGTTGTGCTCTCGGGTACTTGCTCCGCCGCTTCTTCGACGACATCTGGAGATATTTGCGAATATGTTGCTTCTTCGTTCGTGTCATTCGCCCCACTGTCCTTGTACTTAGCAACTGCTACGACTGTTGATGCATCACTCCCGTCCGTGCTCTCGGTAGCCGCTTTGGTGTCGTCGAAAGCTGCGCTAGATTGAGCGTCCGCGCTAGCTGTCTCAACTTTGAGCTCCGTGTCCGCGATGTTATCAGGAGCAGTAGCAGATGTTTGTGGAGGACTATCAGAGTCCAGTAAGGAGGTCGCCTGGCTTGGAGCAACGCTGGGCTCCCGAGCAGTAACTTCGGACTTCACCTTTCCATCTTCGACAGGGCTCGACGACTGGGTCTGACTGGCGCGACCTAACATGTCTCCAACCTCTTCTTGCTTCAGCTTTTTCGGCGAAGTCCTGGCTGACTTCTTCCCTTTCTTCATCTCGGGGCTGCCCCTACCGGCAAAGTTCTCTTGGCTCGGCTGCCGATTCAAGTCGCTCCTGGCGTCCTGGGGAGAATAGGTAGGAGTGACAGATGGTTGACCGCCATGCTTGCCAGGTTTCTTGTTCGGAGTCGGATCTTGAGATGATTGACGCTGTGGCCGTTCGATCTTCGGAGAGCTAAAGCCATACGGACGTCCTTGAAAGGCTGGGTTAAAGCCGCTGGTGCTATAAGCGTTGCTTGTACGTCGAGATTTGTTGTGTCCTGAGCCGGCTTCCTGTTGGAAAGGACGCGTGTCAGGTTCGTAGAACTTTAGTGGCACCTTGATGTATAGGGGCCGGTTCTCGTAGATTTTGGCATTCAAGCTCAGGGCTTTTTCGGCGTCGTTTCTGGTGTTAAAACTGTAGAAACGAGTTAGCACTCTAGTAGAGTTATCTCGCTCTAGCGGGGAACTTACTGAACGTATGCGTAATTCGTGCTGTTCTTGTCTGTCCTCATATCCACCCGAACTACAGAACTTCCAACCTTCTCCTCAAACCATTTTGCCAACCCTGCTGCAGCATTGTCGTGGACTTGAAATCCGTGAACCCAAACCTGTCTGATGTGCATTGCATCAGGACCAATCCAGTCTTCCCCACAATTAGGGCCCATCCGGCCTCCGTATCCCTGGCTTGAGACCCCATCAGCTGGATTGCTGCCGAATGAGGGTCGCGAGTCAGAGTGACGGGATTTTGACGGCTGACTTGGAGGCATGCGTTGCCCAGAGAAAGTTGGAGCCTGGAATTGCTGTTGCTGGTTTTCGAAGGCAGGGAACGGCTCCATGGCTTGGGGTCCCGATCCAGATGGATGCCTACTTCCGTGGTTCGCTGACCATTGGCCTGAATGACCTTGTGACTCCTGATTGCGCGGCCCTCGAAAGACTTGCTGAGTTTGGTTTTGAAGGTTACCTCCAGGTTGGTTTGCGCCGTAAGGGACTGTACCCGGGTAGTTGGCGTTCTGCTGGTACCCACCATCTCCTGTGTATTGACCCTGACCTCCACGGCTGTACGAGCCGGACGAGAACTTTCGACCCTTGTTAGGATTTCCTGAAAAGCTATTTTTGCCCTTCCCTTTGCCCCGAGGCATCTGGGCGAAGCCGGGATTGGCGTCGCCATAAGGGTCAAACAGCTGAGGCTGCTTCGTATGGACTGCTTGGACTACTGTGGCGCCCTGTTGGTAATAGGCTTGATTCGTGTTTATGGGAACGAGAGAGCTATTGGGGGGCTGGACGTTGGTGGCGTCCGCGATCTGGTACACAATTTGCCCATGGGGGCCAACCGGCATCGCGTCATAGGGGATTCCAGGCATCATATTTGGATTCATCATCATCTGCGAAGATGGATGGACCTGTAATCCCATAGGTGCTGCTTGGTAGAATTGCGCTGCGCCGTAGAGCCCGTGCGTTGCGTACGATGGCGAGATCGCCATGCTCGGATGGTTCTGTGATGGTGTTGGTCTGAGCGACTGCCCTTGCATCTTGACAGCCTCTACAGGGTGGGGATATCGGGGCGACTGGGCCGCATTAGGGACACCACTAGATGTCTGACGGACTCGATGATGGGAAACGGGACCACGTGGACCCATGTTCTCAGCATTTCCGCCAGAATGTTGACGCGTATGCGCATTCGGAGGGTGAGACAGTTGCGTAGCGGCTCCTGGCGGGGCATTGAGAAATGCTGTCCGGAAAGTCGGGGTATGTGGCAAGCTCATTGCGCCGGGCTGTTGAGGTGTAGTTATAGGTCGCTGCACGTTTATCTCCGATCGCATCGATGCTGTTGTATCGCTAGGCATAGGCTGTTCGGCCGAGAGTATGCGCCTCACATCGGGATTCGCGGGTTGTTGACGCATCGGGGCTCGAGGAAGTTCCCCGCCCTTACCACGCTTTTGATAGGCAAGTTCTGTAAGCTCGAAGTTAGTGAACGACCGCCGCTGGAAGGCCTGTGTGAGAGCTTTGAAGGGCAGGAACTTACGGGAAGGGACATGATCAGCATGTGCGAGCGGCGCGCTATCTGACAGATGGCCGCCCCGTAGTTGAGGGTCTTGCTGTGGAGGGTAGCTCGATGCTGGAGCTGCAGCTGCAGGCACCTGATTGGGGGTTCTGTCCGCTTCTTGCTCTTGCTTGAGTCTAGCTGCTGCCTGAGATTCAGCGACCTTTATAAGAGAGGCCTTCATCTCGTTCAGCGCATGCCAGAGGAACTCGCGGCCATAGATGTGGATATCCTCATGTTGGAACAGCCCGCACGCGTCCACGATCTCGAGAGGGTTTGCGGGGTTATCGTGCCATATTTGCGCGACTTCCAGGACACGGTCACGGTTGGCCTCGCTCCATTTGTAACAGAAGATGTGGACTTGCTCTATGTTCTCGGCGGCCAGGTATCGAATCACCTCGTCAAGGAACTTGCCTTCTTCGACGTGGATGTCGTAGTCGTCGAAGAGATCTTTGGTCTGACATCCCGGGTAGACATAGCGACAGGTGTCGGGGTACTTTTGCTTGCAGCGCGACGCAAAGTCCTTGACAGCAGCAGCTCTGTCGCTACGGACGATGACGGGCGGGTATGGCGGCAAGCCGATCGATCGGGGCGCACGCTTGCCCAGGTCGGTGGAGATGAGACAAGGGTGGTTTGCGGGGGGTAATGCCAGCGGCCTCGTGCTGTACTCCATGTTGGGCGATTGGAGTAGCGAGCGGCGCCGGAGACAAGCGTGGATAGGGGTGCGTCCAGCGAGCGGACGGTGCGAGATAGCTGGCGGACGAAATGGAGAGCGTACGCAGGAGAAAGAGGGTGGAAGGTGGTGGATGAAGAAAGGAGGTGGTGAGGAAGCAGCGAGCGAGGTCGGTGTTTTGGTTTGGCGGGTGAATCCAGAAGACGTCAGGCGAAGCTGGCCGAGCAGCTGCGCGCCCGTCGCCTGCGAACTGCTAAACCTTAACAGATGGAAAGAATCACCGCTGCAGATCTACGAAAGAAAGTGCTGAGAGATGGGTTGGAAGCAGTTATGAGAGATTTCCTCGCCGAGACTAGTCCACAGCGGCACTCAAGTATGATCAGAGGCACCAGTGCCAGTTGTGTTCATTGGATTTTTCTGATTTATTCTACGCTTTGGTCACTCATGTACACAAACCTTTGCTTACGCCTTTATGGCTGGCTACAGCTACGTTGTTGATTAGTTGCACCTACTAGGACGATTGATGTGCCTTGTTTGTTGCACGCGGGGGGCCGTTACTCTTCCAAACACATAATATTTACAATCGTTTGCACGCAGTCTTTGGAGAGTATCCATGCGCTTAATTGCAACTCAGTATCACTTTTACAGGTGCCGCTTTGATCAGCATGAGCACAGGAGACACCATCTACTTCGGTATCGACTTCAATAAAGCCAGAATCTCTGACTGGTTCTCACCGAAGACTACCCATAATTAGTCAAACTGTGGCACACATAGATCGAATGCTTTATTACCTGCTTTGCCCTTGTTCCAGTCCACCACCTGTTGTCGTGTTAGTTAAGACCCCGGGAGTCGACCGGACATGCAACACTTACCAATGGCCGTTGGAAGCTCTCTCCATCCTCTTTCAGCTTCCTCATCGCATCTGCTTCATCCTTCGCTCCCCTTATGACTCTACCAGGGGCGCCAGCGCCAAGATACTCCAGTATGTTCCTCAGCTGGTCGCTGGTTGGGGGAGCCTCGGTCACGTCGAGCTCAAATTCATGGCGCTCGGCTTTGCTCTGAGTCTGGTGGTTGCTTGCCTGGTCTTCGGTTGCGTGAGCTACGGAGTGAGCGTTGGCTTGTTTGAGAATCGTGAGGACGCGAGCTGATGCTGGCACAGAGGGCTTGTGGAAGAGTGTTACGACGTCTTTTGCGCCGGTCTGAGCAAGGCATTAGCAGATTTTCCGCCATTGGAGAGTGTTATGTACCTCGCGGAAGAGATTCTTGAACATTTTGTCGGGGTTGGATGATGAATTGATGGCTTGGTCGTTGAAGACAGAAGCAAAGCTGCTTCTTCAAGGTTCGACGTTGGAGCTCCCAATGACGTTGCTGCAGGCGGAGCTATGCGGCCTTGGCGGAAGCACGACCCCTTGTAAGAATGACTCTTCCTATCGAACCAATCAAAGCATTGGTACGGGGACCATTATTTCCCTTCATGATTTTGCAAGAAGATAACATAACGACGACATAAATGACCCCGAAAGGAATACTTGCTTATCTCTCAAGATGCTATTGCCATAGCTCCGTAATCAGAATGGTATATGTTGACAATGGCTGAGGTACTTGGTATGCACAGCGTATGAGACATGGGTCGTTGGGAAGAACAAGTCGAAGATCAATTGGTAGCGTTGACGATTTGAAGAATGAGATTGAAATAACCAGCCCTCATTGCTAATCCTTTCCTCGCTTGCACCCGAGTAGTGCCAGATTCAAGGCGCCTAACGAACCCAGAAGTCAGAGCGTCCTAAGTAGGCATACCAATGGCCCTCCTAAGTTTAGCTGTCCTCGTCAGACCGTCCATCAAGCCACCCTATATATCGAAATACACGCCACTTAAATAACGCTAATGCGATGCATCCTACTTTCCAGAGTAGCAGCGACTTCACCGTCCATAACTCCCTCCACATAGGCTTCTCCGACCAAAGCCCAATCATCTTTACCTCCTACCGAATCCTCAACTTTTCTAAGTTCCTCCTCCAGCTCGCGCCTCCGCAACCTCGCAGTCCTAGTATTCGCCAAAGTCTCGAGTTCCTTGTTGATTCGCCGCACTTTCCTCATCGCAATCTCCTCGACGTGTGCGAATATGAACGGAGCCCAGCCGTCAGCGAGAAGAATAACATCGTCCCCTTCTCGGACCCATGCGGGTCCTATTCCCATATACCCTCCTAGCAGCGTTGTAAATATGCTCAGGTTTACTATTCCTGGAACGGACCAGAATGCTCCTAGTATACCTAAGAGTTCCCCTAAAGTCCTGTTTTGATACCGCTGTTCATCTGTGCCACTTTTCTCTCTCTCTTCGTCTTTTCCAGTATCTTCCTGTACTGCCTCTGGATTACCAAGCTTGTCCAAAATTTGTGTAGGTTTCTCGGACCATGGTATATCTGGATGAACTTCTCGTACTCTCTCGTAGAACTGTATGAGTTTGTCAACTTTTTGGCGATTGGCGTTCGTCATGCCTTTCTTGTGCGTTTCTTCTATTGCATCAGAAATACTAGTTCCGAGCAGGTCACAAAAATGCTCCATCACCTCTCCCTGATGCACGTAATTCGCCTCATCTTGCAAGCGGTAGCCTGTTGTTAAGATTTTCACAAGAGCCTCCACTCCGAGCTGTCCGGTGGGCCGGTATACACGTGGGACTGCATTCCCAAGCCACTCGAGGAATCTCGGTAGTGTAGTGTGGTCGCCAGCCAGAAAGCCAATCGTGGGACATTCGGTGGAGATCTTGTCAAGGTAGGCCGCAGTCAGGAAAAGTGTTGTGCCATCTGCAGAAATTCGCGGGCCAGGATCCTTGATTTTGCTTTTGCTTTGACTGGGTAGAGGAAGGGGAATGTTGGGGCAATTGAGCATAAAATACGGTTCTAGGACATGGGAGGTCCAAGGCGAGGGGTCAGGTACCCATGAAGGGATTGAGGATAGGGGTAGCTCTGGTAGTTTGTCGCCGATCTTGGGAGGATTACGGAAGCGAAGCGTCCATGCCAGTAGCTGATTCACCCCTTGCCGCCTTGAAAGCAGACATGCAGCGACGTTGAGAAGGACCTCGGACGTTTCAACGGTGTAATCGGCGTGTAAGATCTCCCATAGAGCAGAGCTTGGTACTTCGCCGGGCTCTTCGAGCTGCAGGGTCCGGTCGATCACTAACGTCTCCGGGTCTATTAGTGATAATCCGGCATTCACCAAATCTTTTGAATCTGACGCTTTCCTTCCTTTGCATACTCTCAACCACTCGTCTAAAGTCCATTTACCGCCTTCACCGAAGAACCTGCGGGAAGCCAGCATTGTGGGATAGGTTTTGATAGTCTCCCACAGTGATATGAACTCATTCGCAAAACCAAAAATGGGTGCGAGTTCGCTTTGGGCGAAATCGGTCATCCACACCACAGCCGCAACAATCGTGTTGGCATTGATCTGTTGATCACCCAGAATGAAAATTATATCGTCCGCCAGACATGTCTCTTGAACGATCCATAGGCGACGGAACCATCGGCGAGTCAGAATGTAGACCGTTGCCAGTATAAACTCTCCAAAATACGAGAATTTTCCGTCTTCCTTCTTGGGTATCGCTGGGCCTGCCTCGGACTGTGGTCCAAACGCATGACAGAACTTCTCGATACCAGGGGATAGCAGCGTGGGTAGTACTCCTAGCCACACCAACACCTGATCGGCGGAGCGATAGATACTCGCCATCATATGAACCTGAGCGCTTCGTTCCTGATCGTTCTGCTGATTGATGCACACGGCGTCGATCCAATAATCCGCGGGCGCCATTTGCCGCAGCCGAAGCAAGGCATCGTAAAGGTTCGGCTGGACCGTCATCGATCTGCCGTCACATATGATGGTATGTCTCGTCGTGCTATCCCGGCTATCTGACGAATTTTTCAGCTTCTCGAGGACATCCATAAAATGCGCGTCCGATTCGTCCTCATTTCGCTCTCTCAACCGAAAGGCCTTCCTCAGAAAGGTTGACGCCTCCCATCGACCGGCTTCAACCACGAAACTCATTGTTTTGGATAATAGGGAACCCACTGTTCTGTCTCTTTTCCATGAATATGAAAGGGCTATATAACTGGGATTGTCGTTCAGGTCCACGATGCTGAGGGAACACCGAATGGTCTCCGATCCCAGCCCGGGCTGAATTCGAAAAAGCCGGATGCAAGTTGGCGAGGGTAATGGCCCATATACATACTCGTCTAATCGGAGACGCTGTCATTGCATCAGCCTGACCCTGCTATGGCATAGCGTTTTTAAGGTCTGCGGAAAGAGTACTTACTGCGAAGAGCTCTTTGGGTTTCCGAATGAGCACGCCTTCTTCCAAACGCTTCTTGACAAGAGGCTCAAACTTTTTCAATCGGCTGCTAAAAAAGTGGCCCGTTGCCTTAACGTTCCCATTCTCGGCCATAATGGATTGGTAGTTTGCAAAGTAGGCAGTTGGTCTGAACAACAGGCTGGATGGGCGAGCATCAGGCCTTTTCTCTTCGTGATGCCTTAGACTATAAATAGACGCAATCCGCTGGCCTCCTTATCTCCAAAGGAAACAGGCTGGTCATGCGGGCGTAGCCAATGAATTGTGAAGGGATACCCCGCAGGCCTCATGGCTGCCGTGCTCGACCGGTGAGGAACTGCCTATCACCAAAGCATCGAGTGAAGGAAGCCTAGAAGAATAAAATAAAAGTTTACTCACTGCTGTCTCTATTTACTGAGCACACTCTTTCCAAATCTAGGAGCTGCAAACCGCAGAGCCTCCATGGCTGCCCATAACCTGTCAGTAACCTTTATTCTCCCAAGCTGAAGATCTACCGTGTTTCCGGCATCTGCAGTCAATCAAGCTGCGGCATGCACAGCCTCGCTCGACAACTTTCCTGCCCCTCACCTGTTTCGTCGTGCGTCTCGCTTTTTATCTCCATTCCATTCTACTACATCTACTTGACGCGATGCAATGATGCGTATGTTGCAAAAATGTCCACTTGCATAGATAATACTGGATTACGTGACCTACATCCCTATCTCTTCTTCCCAGTATCCACTATTATGATCATGATCATACCTAGGCAGGCTGTCAGTATTACCATTGCTAATGTTAAGATAGAAATTGAGGAAGCTTGAATGAATTGATTTTTTTGTATTGTACGATGTACGTAGGCTATGTATATGAACAAAAGGAGAAGGCTGGGAGGGGGCTGGTAAGGGGCCTGGCTAGCGCTGAGCCCAACCAACCGATTTTCAACAGCTAAAGCTACTAATTCCTATATCATTGAGTTCTACGCTAATTGATGCCTTTTGACCTTCTAAACTATACTTCCCAAAAGCCTCTCATGTTGAGAAAGAGGTCGATTTCTAGGGCGAGCGCACCAGAGATCCTGATTCCTGACTCAGATTTAGGTGGTTGACTCTGCTTGATTGAAGTAGTAGCGTGAAGCTCTATGTACGTGTAAATAGGGGTGGAGGGGCTTCCTCCTGGCTGCGGACCAGAGCTCCGCGCGAACAGCGGCGTAGAACTCCGCGTCGAATGAGGCTTAAGTAACTGACTCTATATAGCGGTTTTGAGCCGTCTATACGACTCGAGTCCTTGCTGTTGATGTCTACGTCAGGAGAAATATATGTCTTTTCAAACTTGATTTTATGGATATAAATAATGAGCCTCTGGTCTTTCGAAAATCTAGGAGGGCGATGGCCAGCGACGAATTTGCTCTACCGCTCCTCTTGTAGCACAGTTGTGGTTGACCTAGCCTAAACAATATTGGACACATAGGTGCAGAAAAAGCCCTATTCATTTGATACACTGGCGGCAGGACAGCGTTATCTAGAGCTAGCTTCGGTGATTATAGTACATAACTGGTCCAGTTCTAGGACATCATCTGGATTGGCTCAAAAATGGGCCACTGCTGCAAATTTCACAATGTGGTCCATTTCTGGGTTTTGCCAGTTCAGCCTTTGGCGTAGAGTTGACAGAAGAGCCAGAACAAGATTTCCTATAATCGGGCTGGCTAACGGAGTTCGGATAGAATGGTGAGTTGAGAGTGTCCGCCCGGAGTAGTGGCAATGCAGACAGAACAGTGACTGAGCCGAAGTTGGGGTTGGGCCGGGAGTGATTTTGCTTATGAATAATAGATACGGCGCTGAATCAACATAGAAGTGGGAGGAGATAAGCTGGTCGGAGGTATACGTACGCTCGAACTACAGTCTTAAGTTCATGACATCCTCACACAACTATCAGCTAACACACGAAAAGAGTTTTGCATTGGCCTCATTGACTCGAGGCATCACATCCCATTCAACAGCCTGTAAATTGGTTTATGTCTATGACACTACAAGTAGATACCCCAGGAGTGCTTCATAGCATCTACTGGAACCCGGAATCGGCACCCTCAATCTGTAGACTCCCTTTTGGTACATTCGCGTCAAGTTATAATTATATGTGACAGGAGAGCTTCGCGTTGACTAAAAGAATATGTTTCTAGTCGCACGATTCATTCTGTCGCGTTCATGTCATTTTTAACGGATTTTGCGTAGTAACGTGAGGGGGTCTTCGGTAGGACCACATGACCCCAAATCTGTGGACTTAATCCATAGGCTCCAATATTACCGATAGTGCAAATCAAGAGAAAGCGAACACTGAAATGGCACATGACATTACGCTCTTGAGACACCCTACGGTCTACTAGAAGGACACACAAGACGATGCTGATAGCGCTCCTCCATGAATTAGGATCTTGGAATAAGGTTCTAAAACATGATGCGACTCGAAGGCACGTCCTGGATTGAGGGCATATGAGAAGAGAACTGCGCATCCATATAAAGCTCTGAGACACCCCTAGCCCTATCAGAATATCACACTCAACAATGTTTCAAGCATAGCCTTATGATTTAGGATGGTGGAATAGGGTGACAAGAAAGGGTCACCAAGGTTGCGCTTCAGAGATCTGACAAAATACTGGCGTGGCTTGTCATACTGATCATAGGGAAGGGCATACACACAGCTGCTACTGTCTGAAGTCCTCCAGTACGTTCTCATTTATCTGAACCAGCTGTGAAACACTGAAGGTCGCGGATTAGACAAGCTTCAAAAGCTTAATTTTCACACGCCTCCGCCAGCGTCTGAGGTGCCCTGGCGTGATGTTACGCATGCAAATGCGATGTTGAATACTGGAGACTGCATTTTGCAGCCAAAGCCTTCGCTAGGTCATAAGAGGAATGTGCATGGTTAATAGTTCGAATTGGAGCATTAGTACCACAATTTTGCACATGGCTGTAAACCTGCAAAGTCCCCTTGGTGTATCTGACGTTTGAAAGGTTGGATGTCATGATTTCGACATTGAAATTCGGCCCGGTGGATTTAAAGGCAAGTGAATATAGTGACCATCCTCTGAAGTGCCGAGAGAGATCGAAGGAAAGACAATGCTATCGACAAATCTTACCTGCCGGCAACGATCCTATCTTTCCCAACATTTTCTCACAACTGTTTGCGGCTGTTTGGCGTACCTCCGTCGGATTTTAGAATTTCGAGCATCATGTCAAAGTCTACACCTTGCATTTTAGGCAGTATTTGGACCGACTGAAATGGATCAATTGAGCAACTCCTCACAATGGTATCAAGTGGGCAAAAGTAAAGGGCAAGCAACGTACTATGAATAAGATACAAGTATTTGATTCAATTGAAGTGATTAAATATTACGCCTGCCGAAGGCAGGCACCGATCCTCTTCATACCAGTAACTACAACCTTATCAACCCATCCATTAAGAAGATGGTGAAGATCAACTACTATTCACAAGAATATCGCGCTTTAGTAAGATTGATGACTACTAGCATGACATGTTGCTCCGCCTACAAATGCAAACCACCATATGCTTGCTTTTGACGCTTGTCGTAATCATAGTGTCGTAACATTGACAGTCGTAAGGATCGTGTGGTGTTAACCGAGATGTAGCTAAGGTGATGAGGTTCGTGCGGTGAGTTACACGGATCTATAGCATTGCAGCAACACCAAGGAGACCGGCCGCCATTGCACCAAGGTTATAGACTGGCGACGCAGCGGCGCCAGTAAATTGAGATGGTGAGGCAGTGAGGGAGACAGTGCCATTGGTAGGGGCCTGAGGCTGTCCATCAGAGATCTGAGAGACAGGTGCGCCGGTGGCGGTGGGTGTGGGTGTGGGGGTAGCAGCCTGAGGTTGGCCATCAGAGATCTGAGAGACGGGGGCACCTGTCGCGGCTTGGGGCTGGCCGTCAGATATTTGAGAGACGGGGGCGCCGGTAGCAGCCTGAGGCTGGCCATCAGAAATCTGAGATACAGGAGCAGCAGTGAGAGCCTGCGGCTGGCCGTCAGAGAGTTGAGAGACGGGAACAGCAGTGGGAGCCTGAGGCTGGCCATCAGAAATCTGAGAGACAGGAGCAGCAGTGAGAGCCTGCGGCTGGCCGTCAGACAGTTGAGAGACGGGAGCGCCAGTTGGGGCTTGCGGCTGTCCGTCTGATATTTGAGACACAGGAGCTCCGGTAGGGCCTTGCGGCTGTCCGTCCGAGATCTGCGTGACTGGGAGGCCCGTGGGACCTTGGGGCTGACCATCGGTGATCTGAGTGACAGGTGCAAGAATGGTCGTGCCTTGCGGCTGGCCATCAGTGAGCTGCGAGACAACGGTGGTCGCACCAGGCTGGCCATCAGATTTCTGAGATGCAGCAGGAGCACCACCCTCGGCAACGATGTAGATGGGAGTGCACTGAGCAGCCCAGGACCGGTCGTAGAGGTTGAAGAAATTGCCGCTGTCGCACTGGTAAAAGATGGCGGATCCACCGAGGGCAAGCGATCCGTTTCCGCAGACCGAGAAGCCACTCGTATAGATAGCACCTGTCTGTGGGGGTTCGTCGAACTGGAATCTGTTCGGAGATGTCAGAACATGCTCTCAATAACGCAAGACAAGGATGTTCTTACTGATAGTTGGCGGCAATGTACCCAGTTCGACCTGCCTGGTCATGTAGGACACCCCCAGCGAGAGACAGCGTTAAGACGCCAGATTTTTGTCTCTGCGATACTATTAGCGCTGGGAATGAGATGTATGGTATAACCTAAGACATACTTGTACAAGATCCCGCTTCTTGGACGTGGTGACGTTAACGACGGTGATTTCGAAAGTGCCAGGATAGGTGGGCGAGCAGCCTGCTGGAGCAGTTGCTGTGGGGGCAATCTCAGCAGTGATGCCTTGTGGCCTCGCGAAGGCACCAGCCGCGAGGGCGAGGAGAGCGAATGTAGACCGCATTATGATAAATATGGCTCAACCTTTGGAGTAGGTTCACAGAGGAGCTCAGCGAAGGACAGAAGACTGATGAACGAGGTATCAGTCAACTAAAGCAAAAGATAACAGTGGCAGGCTGGTGACTTTTGGATTGACAGAGATGCTAGAGAAGAAGAAAATGAGAATGCGGCGAGGGGGGAGTTATGTAGCACCTGACGGCCACCCTGAACCGTGGGCGGGCTGGTGGTGCTAGCCACCAACGATCGTCTTGCAGGCTGGGCATGTCGCAGACGCCGGCGATGATGTACGCGTCGCCTCCATGTTAGCAGCTAGTGAACCGCTCTTTACAGCCATCGATGATGCGAATGCGGTCGAATTGGCCTAAACACGGCGGGCGATTGGTCGGAAAGAGTGGTGGTTAGAGTGCTACCACCAGCCGAGCTCTCCCCACCCTCAACAACAACCCCGGTTCCCAGATCGGCGCCAGTGGTTCCCCTCACTTCTAGCCTCTCCCCGCCGCCGCCTGCCACCAGTGTCAATATTGAGGCACAAAATAGCGCAGGGAGAGAGGTTCGTAGCTGTGCGGACGCTGCACTGGAGGATTACGGCGGCTTGTGCGTCTACCAGCCCCCTCATCCGGAATGTACTCCATCATCAACACATGCAGGCTCGCTCTTTAGTGGGCGGGAGCATATCCTAAGCGCGGCCTGGGCAACGCTGTGCACGGTTGCACAGAAACCCCGGTCGTCTCAGGATAATACTGGAGCCTTGCGCATCTAGCATCCATTTGGGAAGCTGGTGCTCGTACTCCACCATCATGGGACAACTTCGCCGGAGCCGTGGTCACAATTAGCATCTGGGACCACTTCAAGATGCCCTGGATTTTGAGGTGATCTCAATTCAGCCTCCCTGGCATCACCGGGGTCTTGAATCTCGCTATTTCG
Organism: Lophium mytilinum; assembly: GCA_010093605.1. NCBI lineage: Eukaryota > Fungi > Ascomycota > Dothideomycetes > Mytilinidiales > Mytilinidiaceae > Lophium > Lophium mytilinum. The sequence continues at coordinate 1,544,528 of MU004184.1, read as the reverse complement.
AAAGGCCTGAAACGATGGTCGTCCACCAGATCGCTATTTCGCACACCTGGGGCCTGCTGAAATGTTGTGACGCTGTTTACTGGTAGACGTTCGGTGGTACGATCTGAAGGCTCTGCACGCGACTGTCTGTATCCACATCAGTCCGTCCAGGCACCATTGTGAGGGTCCGATTTACCGCCGGAGCTTTGCCACTGGGTGCATTTAGTGGACCAGCCATCGCTCCAAAGTTCTTCGCACTACCCGCCACCTGAAAGCTCCGCATCTTCAGCGCCATTTCCCATGGACAAGTAGTTCGTCGACCACTTGTCCCAAGCCTCGGGACTGACCGTGCCTTTGTGGGAGCCGTTATCTGCCAGATCCATCCAGAACCCCACGGCGCAGCGATGGTGCTATTAATACCCAATGCGTTTACAAATCGCCTCTCATTGGCAACCAGTGGGGTGTTGCTCAACAGAAAGCAACAGCTAAGAATCCTCCGAGTACAGCCGGTTTGGCACGCTACTGCGACATACGCAGTAACGCACCTGCAGATGCAGCGAAAAGAGCCTCGACTGTAGCAGCTACTGTGGTAAGCGCATAGTTCATAAGCTTCTGATGGTGTGCTACCTGCATTAGCCTGCACACGGTACGGGATATGGATAAAGCGGGTGGAAGGGTTCCCCCGGGCGTGCGTGATTGGACTCAAAGGCAGCGAGCTGATAGGACGACAAGACGATCCGGAAAAGATCCCGGATGAAGCTGAAATGGAGAGGGGGTTGGAATGTTAGGTAATAATAAATGATAGAGATGAAGATATTGCCTGTGAGCTATCCGAGGTTTGAGATGTGTGACGTCACCTACGCTGAGACCTCCCTTAGCCTGTATTGATGGCATGCATATCTATCCTCGAAGGGGGAAAGCGACATGCCACTGAGACAGAGGATGCCTTTTCGTTTCTTACTCCGAGTCTTCCGTCAACCAGTACATGAATCTGATCAGTCCACGTAGAGGCATGGGTACGATCGGAACAATACCTCCAAAATCCCGAGCATAGTGGAGCAGTGTGGAGAGGTTAGCGACCCCTCGACGTGTCAGCAAAGTCTTATCTATACTCAGTCAATCCGCATGGCATTCTCACAACCCGATCCGCTCTCTTCCTCAAATGTGTCAAATACCTTTCGACGTTGTGACCCCTTTTCGTAATACAGAGGCAAACGATTAAAGGAGTGATGATGCTTACATCAAGTCTTCACAGAGTGTCCTTGCCGATCTAGCACCATTCGCAGATGTGCGGCCCGCCCTGCACACTGGCCGCATGTGCTCCGGCTTCTGTCTGGTCGTTGGTGACGAGACTCAGGTAGGAAGGACGTCTCGGGCCGCGCTGACATCGTGCTAGTCATGTATGAGACTAGCGCTTCACGTGACCTACATATCCACTACATCTCAGGATCTATGATTGGAAGGAAAAGCGGAAGCATGGACACTTGTATATGGCTTACTACTGCGTAGGAGAGACCTTCTCTCCTCACTCATTCCACAATATAATCACTTTCTATTTAATTGAGTTACTCCCGACTTGCAGTCCTTCGGTGCACTACAAGTTCTTGAAGTTGTAGAAGAAGCCGTGAAGATGTTAGGAGACACATGGAACTTGAGGCGAGTCATGCTTCCACAACATGGAGAGAGTACTGTGGCTGGGTTGAAATCGCTAGACTGGCGTTGCAATAGGCTCCGGGGCGAGGAGGTGTTTAGGTTTCGACAAGGTGCCGATGGCTATTGAGATTAGACTACTATTAAAGGGAAAGCGCGCTTGGGACGGTTGGTCGTAGATGGATCTTAATTATCAAAGTGACGGCAGAATAGTCTTCGAAGGAGCAAATCCCAGAGACTTGTAGTGCACCGAAGGACTGCAAGTCGGGAGTAACTCAATTGAATAGAAAGTGATTATATTGTGGAATGAGTGAGGAGAGAAGGTCTCTCCTACGCAGTAGTAAGCCATATACAAGTGTCCATGCTTCCGTGTAGTAGTAGTAGTAGTAGTAGTAGTAGTAGTAGTAGTAGCGACTGTGTCGGTCATAACTTTCGCGAAGTGTTCGAGGACCAAGGCTAGGCTAGTATCACATTGATAGGAAAGACTTCAGGGAATGATGATGGGAAAGTAATACATGCTGTCCGAAGAATGTTCTCATCTGGCACGTCACCGAATACATAAGCATCAAGATGGAGAATGGGGGACCGGGATTCGAACGTCATTTTGTTATGGATCTAGCTTGGTACCATCTAGAAAGGTAAGGAGTAAGTCGCTCACGTACTAGACTACACGGTGGATACATGGGTGAGAGGGGAACCTCGAGGGCAAGGGCTGTCTATAGCTGCGCTCATCGGGAAAGCATCACTTCATGCTCATGCTGCCGAAGAGATCATTGACATCGCTGTTGACTCCATCGAGGTCCATCCCCCCAATCTGGTCTCCAAGACGATCCACGTCGTTAGAGGTTACTTTGGGGCGAGATTGTGCTGTACACTCTGTGATCTGGGAGCTTGGGACTACATCAATATCGATAAAGCCTATAGCTGTTACGCGAACCTCAACGCGGCCCCACGTGATTGTAGCGACAGCCTCTCTGTCTTCATAGGCGGGTAAGATTCGCAAGGAGTACATCTCTCCGCACATGTCTTCCGCAACTGGGTCAGAGACGATGACAGCATTGCTCGGGATGGTAAGATGTATGCAAGCATATACATCGAGACTACCATCATCATTGTACTCATCGAACCCCTTCACTGAGAGTGGATAGAAATCGTCCTGCTTGCAAGAGCTGAGAGCGAATCCGGCGGTCACAGGCCCGAAATGCTTGGTGCCCGAAGGGGTAGAGACAGAGAAGCTCGTGGGGTGCATGGCGTGTGATCGTAGATGTGAACGTTGCGATGCGATGCGATGCTGAACGAAATAGACTGTTAAGGTTGAAGGGAGGATAATACAATGCGAGTTTCCAGCTCAACTTTATACGAGATTCTTACTGGTCTTTTATGTGAAACCTAATACATACAGCGTTCACAATGTGCTGGCAGCATACGTGAATTCAGTCAGAGCGACTGCATTGTGGACTGTCATTACCGCTGGGTCGACAGTAGTGATTTGAAAATGTGATTTCCAGTAGATGGAGTGGCCGTATTTGTGATAGCTTAAGAGACTGGCGAGACGTTTTTCGACGATGATGTATTCTGGTGAAAGTGAAGCCTAGGATTTTTGGCCGAGAATGTGTCTGAGCCTCTGAAATGGCCATGAACATAAGGACCCTAGGCATTGATGAGTGCGATCTAGGCTTAAGGTCTGCTAATTTCATACTTATATCTATTGAGCCCAGACCGACGGGATTGGCGATGATGTTGAAGGGCTACTTCCTGGAAGGGGCTTCCCATGGAGTTTCTACATGTCGACCGGTTGCTTAAGGTAGACAGATGGTGTGAAAACAGTGGAAGGTATTCCACTGTCAATCTATGAAGACATAAATACGCACATAGAACGGCACATATGGTGAGGCTATTTGCAGTATGAGACAGAACCCGAGTCTGACTGGAACATGCATGACTTAGCTACCACTACAACCACAGCTTCTACACTTCCCCAAATCTGACGATGACATGACGCTTGGTTGTTGTAGAACTAGACCACTAATCCCAGGGCTCCTGTCAGTAAGACAAGAGCGGTGGGCGGGATAATTCCACGATCTTCTGTGACAGGTGTCACAATATACACGGTGCCTGTGCTGGCGTCATCGAACATATGGTACTGCCGCCTTTTAGAATCCTGTCCTATGACACGGTGCCCCTTTCCTGCACGTCCTAGAACCAAGGCGTTTGCGGAGTAGTCAGTCCGGGGTCGGTACAGTCCGAATGACAGATATGCATGGATGGGCCAGACTCTGGAGGCCCAGGGTCCAGCATGCTGCACACTGCAAGATTCAAGATGCGAGGGCAAGCCCTCACCGGGCATTCGGAAGATGAGTGTCTCATTGTGCACAGGAATCGTCGCAACAAAGTCCAGACGGGATCGTGAGCACGCGGACGCCGTCGGGCATCTTCTAAGGCCCGAAGTTGGAATGCTTTTTCTGGTTGACAAGTCATCCCACCCGGCGCGGGGTGTGGACGAGTGAAAGCACTGCCGACGCGGCGTTTTTGCAGAGGTTCCCCTGCCGATTCGGGCGATCGTAAGAAGTCTGCGCATGCGGCTCTTGCTGTTGGCTTGCAGTGAGGCGGTGAGGTGACCGCGCTTGCAATGACATCACCTCCAGGCCCGGGCCGCCACTGACCCCGGTGGTTTGTTGTCAGTCGGCTCACGAGCCCACCTCAAGCGCCATCGACGGCGATGGGGGTCCTTTCTTAAGACCACAATCCGCACGGCCCTATTTACAGAGGCAAACTTCACTGCTCTCGAGGCCTCCACCTAGCGAAAACTCTTATACAGCGATCTCTAGCATCTCTCTATTCTATCCAGAGCTGCTCCAATCACCGAACACTGAAACCTTGCTAGCCGAGTCCCTCCTCTCCAATCACCGTCTACAACGCCCTGTCCTTCTCCGCGCCTTACGTCAACGCCTGAACCGGTTTATCAGCCCTAATCCACCATGGCGGCCAATCTGGCTTTCAAGGCAATCGCCTACGGCGCCGAGAGGATCCCCGACAAGGCCTTTGAGAAGATTCCCGGAGTCGGCCACTACTTCACACCACAGGAGAAGAAGGATATCAAGAAAGGCCGCAAGAAGCGGGAAGACGCGCATCGGAGCAAGGACGGACGACGACGGTCGAGCAGGACGCAGTCCAACCCGCCAGATCGTCACTCTCGTCGCGACTCGATCGACCACAGCGATACAGGCAGCGAGCGCGAGGAGAGCAGACACGGACGCCGAAGAGCGCGTAGAAGCTGGAGCAGGAGCATCAGTCGCAGTCTCAGTCGGAGTAGGGACAAGCGCCAAGCTCGACAGGAGCAGATAGCCAGAGAAGAGGAGGAAACGATGGGACGACCCGATCGTCGAGAACCGCACTTTTCGCCGCCTCCGACTGGAGAGTATGCAGCTCGCCCGTACAATCCGGCCGACTACCCTTCTCCCCCGGTCGCTCCAGTCATTCCAGTTGCTGCGGCTGCTGGCGCGGCGGTAGGGAACGAGTACTATCCACCGCCGCCAGGAGGAAATGAGCACTATCCTCCACCCCAGCAGGTAAATACGCCTTTATTTCGCCTTCCGAGTTCGAGTTTTTTCAGCAGCTTTCCTGTATCTGTTTCTCCTGGAACGCATAATGTTTCTCGTGGTTCTCCTGGGCCGCGCTCTGGTTCGCAGAGCTCGACTCCATTTCATTTGGGTAATCTGAGTGTTCCCGCCTCTTCCGGGACGCGTCCCACTTCTCGCAGTTCTTCTTTCAGCAACCTCCCTCCCCCTCTGAATCCTCTCTTTTCTTCTACCCCTATTTCTCGCAGCTCAACTATCAGCAACCCTGTTGGGGTTGCTTCTTCTTATTCTGCCCCTTTGACTCGCACACCATCTATATTGCACTCAAGAGAAAAGGCGCCGAGGATGGCGTCCATTTCGCGGACGAGGTCACCCCTAAACACAATTCCATCAAGTCCATCACCTCTGAATCCTTTTTCGCCTCCGAAGTCTCCTCTTGATATTTCTCTCTATCCTTCTTTCGAACCGCTTTTCGCAACATGGTTGCAGCAGCAGTCCAGCTCTAACACCCCGCAGCCTTCATACTCGCCTGCATATGCGTCTTCCCCGGCATTGCGCCCTGGATCCATATCGCAATCTGCAGCACGGTACACGCCTGCAGCTTACACGCCTCCGCAATCTGCCACATATGCACCCAGCCCTACCGGCTATGCCCCCTATAATCCGGCCGAATATGCTACTCAACAGCCAGCCTATGTTGCGCCAGCCAACCACTACCCTTCCCCACCTCCATTCTACCGCCAACCGTCGTTCTCTCAGCCATCCCTCGACCACCACGACGACCAACTCGCCATCGCAGGTGTCCCCAGCCGCCACGACAGTGGCCGATCGTCGCATCGGCACAAGAAACGCTCTGGAGGCCACTCTCACAGAACGAGGTCTGTGGGTAGTGGACGCAGCCGTAGCCGCATGACTGACCAAGTCCGTGATAGGTTGGACAAACTCAACCTTGACTCGGAGGACAAGAAGTTAGCGGCAGGGGCTGTAGGTGCGTTGGCTGGAGGCTTTGCAGGCAATCAGGTGCATCACGGGACGCTAAGCACGCTTGTAGGCATGGCCATCGGCGGCTACGGCGGCGCGACGTTGGAGAAGCGCCACGAGAAGTAAGTAGGAGTTTTATATTACGGTAGACCTTGCTTGGTTTGTATTTTCTTTTCGGGGGCGGTATACTGATTTCTTTTGTCCGGTGTGTAGAAAAAAGGGATCCCGGGATATCAGCGGCGCGGACGACAGGTCGAGCGGACGTTCAAAAGACCGCCGAGATCACAGCAGCCGCGGTAGCAGTAGGAAGCGGCATGGAAGCAGGAGGGACAAGGATCGTGACCTCGAAGACGGTTCTTATGACAGCTATCCGAGCGATTCCGAGACCGCGGATCACAGGAGGAGTGAGAGGCGACGCAAAAGCAAGGGAGGGAGGCGTGATCGTGATCGGTCTTCGGACAGTTTCTAGGTGATGGTTGAATGCGGCTTGGAGTAGTAATTTTCTTCTTTCCTTCTTTGCTGGTTTGATTTTTCTTGGGATTGAGTTCTTGCATCACGAGTCACGATGAACAAGATCATGATGGAGCGTAATGGGCTATGACTGGGTCGGTTTTCTTTCATTCCTTGCTGGAAGCACTAGCATTGAGCCCTCTTTTCTTGTATACGACTTAGGGATTGGAAGTATTGGGAACGGTGACACGACCGCTGATGAGTTTTCTCCAAATTGATGGAACGGATTAGGGTAATGACTGTACGATAGCACCGCGTAGCAAACGGGGAACATAGTGTCTGCGAGAAGTTTCCCATGCCTCTTTGACGTGATGGTAACGGAATCGCTCCGAACCTTGCAGACTCTAGGCTTCAGCAGCGTCACTCGGATTAGGTATATTGGCTGGATCGTGACATGAGGCGAAACAGCGAAGTCTGGAGGGCTCGTGAACCTTGATAATACGTGGCAATTCGGGGCGTGTTGACCGCAATTGAGATTTGTGATAAGCCTCAGGTTCCATAAGAGTCCGACCTTGCATTCAGGGGGCTGTATCGGAGATTGCCTCTTATAAGGAAGTGCCTCTTATGGATATTTTGACGAAAAACACTAGTATGCTGAGTGACGGACCGTGTGGGATCTTTAGAGATGTTTCAAGATCCATCCACAATCATTGGCTCATCCGCGTCCCTTGTGCTTGATTTGATGCTCACCCGCTCTGACTTTCTGGCCTGGCATTTGCTACCTACGGGGAATCGCTTCTTAGACCCGCAAGTTTGACACTCGATCACGAGGACGTCCGCCCATGGCTTTTTTCCATTTCGGCTGGTGTTCTCCATAGATGTTGTGGAATTGCGACCAGGAACAAGAAAAGCATTGCAGGATTTGCAGATGGATCGTTTGAGGTCCCGAGAGAGTCGGACTTGGCCTTTCTGCGAGACAGATCGGAGTTGGGATCCTAGGAAGAGCGCCAGTCCAGATTGTGGGGATTTTTTAGTCGTATGTTGAGTGTGTTCTTCGTGCCCTGTCTCGCTCTCTTCAGAAAGTTTGGTTGATGACGCGGTGGTATTGAGTGCATCCCCTTCTTGGGGCCGACTCCTTTCTTTGATCTCTTTGTGCTGGCTGTCTGGAGTCTGAAGCGAGAGGTATGAGGCTGCTTGGTAGAGATATGAGACGCGGGCGTGAAGATGCTTGTTTGGAATGTTCTTCCGGCCTTTTGGCTCCTTTGTCTTAGCCATCTGAATCTGTGCCTGGTCAATGAATTCCTCGTGGACCGTTTGCTAATGGCGTGGGTAGAAAGTATTAGAATAATAGCGGGCGTTGACTCAGCCGCATCACGTGTGGGCACTAGCACTAGCGCGGCTTGGCACCGTCAATCGCGGCCGCCTTCTTCAACTTCATCTCTGCTCGCGTCCTACTTTCCTCCTCCACGCCTCGTACACCGTCGCCGTCAACCTCGCCACCAGCAACTGCGCAGCACACTTGCGTCAAGTTACTAACTCTTTCACCTCAGCTATCAGACCGTATCTCTCGGTCGACCCCGCCTTGTGTGCATCGTCCGCCAGCCTGCTCACTGAGCCCCTCACCCTCGGTCGTTCGACGCCAACCACAGCGTCCCGCTCGTTCGCCTTCCGGCCACCGTTGAATCTTGTAGTATCGAACTCGATCGAACCGCCAAGATGTCTCACGAAGAAGATCTCATCGACTATTCGGACGACGAACTGCAACAGACCGATCTGCCCACCAACGGTGCGGCTGCCACTGGCGACAAGAAGGTCGCCGACACTGCTGCCGACGCCAAGGGCAGCTATGTCGGAATCCACACGACCGGCTTTCGCGATTTCCTTCTAAAGCCGGAGCTCCTACGCGCGATCACCGATTGCGGATTCGAACATCCTTCGGAGGGTTAGTCTTACCATTCCCCAATATCCCCCCCGACGCGTCCGTCCATCTACGCAACGAGTCTCCGGTCCATATATATAAAAAAGTCCCGACAAAGGCCCCGGAGAAGTCACAAGAGCGCCATGGAATGGTGCGCCACGCTGTATTTCGACTGCAGCGCTGGCCCAGAGCGTTTTCGCTCTTCGAACATCGAGTCGATATCCCTCATTCTCGTGTAAACCCGAGCTTGAGAGTGTGACGAGGAGGACTTCCGGGGCTGTGGGCACAGCCTTGTACTATGGTGCAGGTTGTGGAGGGAGGATATAGTGGTTATATTGAGATGTTGAGGAGGATTTGAGTTGCAAGGCTTTCTCTGGACCGGCACACCTTTGAAGACTCTTGATGGACGGACGCGACACCTAATTGCTTCTTGTTATCAACTTTTGGAATCTTGTCTAACTTCTCGGTTCTCTGTACAGTCCAGCAAGCCTGCATCCCCCAGGCCATCCTCGGAACAGATGTCGTTTGCCAGGCCAAATCCGGTCTAGGCAAGACCGCAGTCTTCGTCCTCGCGACGCTGCAGCAGATTGAACCTGTGGCCGGAGAAACCTCCGTTCTTGTTATGTGCCATACCCGCGAGTTGGCCTACCAAATCAAGAACGAGTACGCTCGCTTCAGCAAATACATGCCGGAAGTGAAGACCGCCGTATTCTACGGTGGTACTCCCATGCAGAAGGACATCGATATGCTTGCGAACAAGGACCAACACCCGCACATCATCGTTGCCACTCCTGGCCGCCTGAACGCCCTCGTCCGCGAGAAGAAGTTGCGCCTGGGTAATATCCAGCGTTTCGTTCTCGATGAATGCGACAAGATGCTCGATCAAATTGGTGCGCTCACCCTATCCCTTCCAAATTCTTCGATGGACTATGCTAACATCACTCGAAAGACATGCGCCGTGATGTGCAAGAGATCTTCCGCGCGACTCCTCAGCAGAAGCAGGTAATGATGTTCAGCGCAACTCTCTCTGAGGACATCCGTCCCGTCTGCAAGAAGTTCATGCAGAATCCTCTTGAGATTTACATCGACAATCAGGAGAAGCTCACTCTCCACGGCCTCCAGCAATACTACATCAAGCTGGGCGAAGGCGAGAAGAATCGCAAGCTAAACGACCTCCTTGACACCTTGGAGTTCAACCAGGTCATCATCTTCGTAAAGAGCACCATGCGCGCCACTGAACTCGACAAATTGCTCCGCGAGTGCAACTTCCCCAGCATCGCCGTTCATTCTGGTGTTAGTCAAGAAGAGCGGTACGTCTATTCCTTCTCATATCGGTGTACAGTCAGCTAATTGTTGAGAAGTATCAAGCGCTACAAGGAATTCAAAGAGTTTAACAAGCGTATCTGCGTCGCCACCGACGTGTTCGGCCGTGGAATCGACATCGAGCGCATCAACCTCGCTATCAACTACGATCTCCCGAACGACTCCGACTCGTATCTACATCGTGTTGGACGTGCTGGCCGCTTTGGCACCAAGGGTCTCAGTATCTCCTTCGTCGCCACCGCCGAAGATGAGGAGGTTCTGAAGTCCATCGAGAAGCGCTTCGCTGTTTCTCTCGAGTAAGTAGACCCCTAGGACACCAAGGATCACGCTGACAAAATCATCAGAGAATTTCCAGAGGCCGGTGTCGACCCTTCCACCTACATGGGAACCTAAGCTCGCTCAGGCACTCACCATCATGTTTCAGCAATGCTTCTTTTGGGTTGGAGGATGATAATTGAATGCGCGTGGTATGATTGTGGCCAACTGCCACGGGTTCCCAAAGGTCCTTTGTTCTGAGAGTTACTGTGGGCGAAGCAAGGAAAGGAGCTGCGGAGCAGGGTCTTCGAAGCTGGGACGGAGCGTCCGAAAAAATCACGGCGTCTTGCGACTCGACTATACGGTTGTGGGCAGGACGGATCCTTCTATTCAGTGCGCTGGGTCTGATGTAGCTCCTGGGTTGGTAGCTCATCAATGTGACTTTCCTCATCTTGCAATGCTATTGTCAATGATCGATGATTATGGTCGTGTCTGGAGTAGAATGTGGATGAACTGGTCAGTCACATCGTTATTAACTTGGCGCCCCACCATGCTAGCCTCGGAAGATTATCAGCCGTGCATACCTAGCAGATCATCTCAGTGCTATAACAAATGAGGCAAGGTCGCTGCGAAACGCGCCTTCAAAGCGAATTGCGGCACTTCTGCTGATTGGGCAGTGGTAGGTTCACATACTTAGGCCTGGGGATGCTAGACCCTTCTTAACGACCGCGGTGAGCATGAATCATTCTCAATCTGCATACATCTCCGAGTTGAACTTCAACTCGTGCTTTTTTCATGGCTTTCCTGACACTTCTTAGTACTGACGGTATCCGCGATGTCTACACAACAGCATTCCCATCTACAGCCCCTCCTAGGACATCAAGGCTCTAGGAGTCACAGGGCGTGCACTGCCTGTCGTCAGGCGAAGGTTAGTATTTCGAGTACTTGGCTATGAATCTATTTAGAATTCAGGATGCGTTTCTCACTACTGGATAGCTCCGATGTGACAACGTAGAGGCCTTTCCAGCAGCTTGTACAAGATGCAGAGCGAAAGGTTTCCGATGCAGAACGGATCCTCACTTCAAGCGTACCAGCACTAGACGGTAATTATCCGGTGATGCTCTAAGTGCAAGGACACGTTAATGATGATATGATCAGGCGATTAGATGACGTTACTGCTCAACTAGCTGCGCTACAAAAAACCCTCGACCTGCAGTCGCCGAACTCGAATCCGCAAAGCGCACCAGATACGAGCTCGGTTTCTGAAGACACGGTACTGATAGAAGCTCAAGAGGTCCACTTTGGAGAGCTCGTCGTCGAGGACAAATTCTATCGGGCTTCATCGGCAGGCGATCTCCCAAACCCGGATGCTTCTCTCGGAGATATAACATTGAATAATGATCAAGTCGCTGCATTGTTTGAGCAGTGAGCGGAACATCCCACCCGTCTTCTGCCAGGAGCTGATAAAAGCTAGCTTTGGCAGATTCTATTATCGACACTGTCCTATTCTTAGTTGCGACATGTCTGTTCGCACGCTCTATGACCTATATCCCTTCTTATTCTGGACCATCGTGACTATATCGAGTCGCTGGCACCCTGAACTCTCCGACATATATCCCAAGATCATATCCTCGTATCAGAGCTTGGTAGAAAAAACTTTGATGGGTCGAATACTAGCACTGGAACCTGTACAGGCCGGAGTCCTACTATGCTATTGGCCTTTGGCTGTCGAAAAGCAAAGTTACGACCCAAGCTGGAACTATTGCGGGCTGATTACGAATGCTGCTATCAAGATCGGGCTTCACAAGGGGGTGATCAGACTGCCACAGACGCTTATAGAGAATGATAGCCGGAGCCAATTGAAGACTTGGCTGGCATGTTTTTTCATTAATTGCAGGTAAGATTTCGACTCCACCTACATCCGCTCTAGCTTCTGAACGACCGAAAAGTCATGGCTGGCATACTGGCATTCCAGTACCAACGGAGATGTGGAGCGGTCTTCGTGTGTTGGTCGGTCCTCGAACCCTCGCAGAAGAAGAGTTCGTGAAAAAGGTCAGCGTGATGAAACAATATGCTAGGTCTAGGTCCATTTTGGAAAGTATGGGACGAAACTCAGACTACAACATAGTCCAAATGTTATGCAAAGAGCTTGACAATATGCGAGACGAACAACAAGAAATTTGGAGCCCCGACACAGAAATCATTCTCCTCGGCGTACAATTAAGCATCTATACACACCAGCTCGAGCACGCACTACCCCACAATACCTCTCGTTTTGATAAGGCTTCACGCTACGAGCAGGAAAGCACAAACGACATCCTCGTCAACGTCGCCTTCGGCCTCGCCGTTCGACTCATCGACGCCTTCCACTCCATAACCGTCACCGACCCCAATTCGGCGACACCGCAGCGCTACCTGCCTAAGCACTACTTCAATATGCTCCTGGTCGCCTCAGCCGTGATCGTCAAAGCCCGAACCAAATCTCCGTCCGCAACAGCGCACGCCTCAGCCATGGCGCAGAACCAACTCCGCCATTCTTACACCATCCTCAGCGCCTGGTCTGCCCGAGAGCACGACGAGCCCGATCGCGCCGCGCGCCTTATTGGAGTGCTTTCACGTGCGGAGCGGCAGGGGGGCTTGAAGTTGACGGAGTCTTGTAAGGATTCTAGGACGGGGATCGCGGTGATAAGCGATGTGATAATGACGGCGAAGGAGCTGAGGGAAAGCGCGGGCACCTCATCTTTAGCTCGGATGAAGGAGTCTGGCGTCTCAGACAGAGATACCGCGGGGGACATGCAAGTCCATATGGAAGGAGAGCCTGGGCTGGGACCGCAACTGGATTCGTACGACTCTGAGTTCCCGCTCGACCAATGGGTGCAGGAATTGCTCTTGGATTGGGATCTTGGGCGACACTATGGGTTTCAGATGGACGCCGAAGCGGACGGGATTTTTTTCTTGTGAGGCGCTGGCACTGTTATGAAATGCACTTTTCGCTCCCTCAGTAGAGCAACAAGCAATACAATATTGTCAGTTTTGAGTTATTGTTGCAGAATCTGGTGCTGCTCGTCATTTGAGGAAGTGTACCTATAACTCCTGGCTTTAACATATGAAGGAGAAGTCTTATAAGGACTGCGGGCTGAAAAAAGGCCGGGTTAGAAGCTTGCAATGACCGTGTTCTGCTCGCCACGCTGACGATTTCGCAGCGAGGGCCGTTGAGACGCGACTGGCCCTGTATAAAGGTCGCCGCAGTGCGCAACTCGGTCCGCAGACGGCCACCTCGGATAGTCCTTTTGATGAGGATCTCTCTTCCTTTCTCGCATATTGGGCTGCGACTCGTGCACTTTGACCCACCCTTCACCCATAGGAGCAGGGACAGGTAGATAGTTGTCATATATATATACATATCAAGATCCGCCTCATTTCGATCCTTCAGCAAGCCAAATTCTCTCTCTTGGTCTTCCGTTCTTTCGTCTGCAGCTCCAAGTTTCTCTACTTCCCATAATTTCTGTATTTCGCATTTGGAATCCAATAATGACTCCGTCTGCATTATTGACCAGCAACGAGGCAACGAAAAGCCACCAGGCCCTTCCCACGTCTTCTCAGCAACTACTGTGCCATATTATTACACCAGTTGGTATGCTGGGTTACAGCTTCGATGAGAGCTTAACATACAATGCCCTGTTGCAGCTGTCAAAGGAGTCACCCAAAATCCCAACGGCATTGATTCTTGACTCCGGCTCCACAGATTCCGGGCCAGCAAAATTGGCTCTCGGTGCTATGACATGCCCAAGATCCGCATATGAACGCGACTTGAGATCTCTGATGAGCTTATCCTTTGAGTTTGGGGCACCTATCCTGATTGGGTCTGCTGGCGGTGATGGCACCGATGCACACGTGGACGAGTTCCTCGATATCATACAAGAAATTACGGACGAACCAGGCAATGAGTATGAGATTCTGACCTTCCTCTTTCTGCTGCAACGAATAACATCTTTGCAGGTCGTATCGCTTCAAAACACTTGCAATCTACAGCAACGTCTCGAAAGCAACAATCCTCAAATCCCTACACGCGAGCGAAATCACAGGGTGCGGGCTCTCCGTTCCCAAGCTGACGGAAGACGACATTGAGAAGGCGGTCACCGTCGTTGCTCAGATGGGACCGGAACCTTTCCTCGATGCCATGAACGCGGAACCAGACTTCGATATTGTCATAGGCGGGCGTGCCTATGACCCCAGTCCTTACACAGCATTCTCGATCTTCCATGCAAAACATCTCACCGCTGAGGATTTGACGGATGCGCAAATTGGAGGGTTTACTCACATGGGGAAAATCATGGAATGTGGTGCCCTCTGTGCGAAGCCAAAAAGCTTGACATCGATGGCGACCATCTATCTTGACGGATCGTTTGACGTCAAGCCGCTAGACTCTGGCGCCTGCTGTACGCCACTTTCAGTTGCCGCACACACTCTCTACGAGAAGAGCAGGCCGGACGTTTTGGCTGGGCCGGGCGGAAGTCTCGACCTCCGAAATGCAACTTACAAGCAGCTCGACGACGGCATATCGGTACGAGTCTACGGTGCGACATTTGCGTGGTTGAAGGACAGCAATTTGCCATATACCGTCAAGCTTGAAGCCGCAAAACTAAAAGGCTTCCGGACGATCTTCATGGGTGGTATCCGCGATCCCATCCTCATCGGTCAGATCGATAGCTATCTTTCCAAAGTCAAAACACTGGTCCAAGCCTCCAACGCAAAGGCAGAAGGTGACTGGGATATCAACTTCCACGTATATGGTTCCAATGGTATCATGAATGACCTTGAGCCAAGTGATGCAGCGTATAAACCCAGGGAGATCTTTCTTGTTGGAGAAGCATTGGCCACGACGCAGAGATTGGCAAACGCTGTCACATCCTCTGCACGCGTTGCAGTGATGCACGGCTCCTATCCTGGGCAGCGAGGCACTGGGGGTAACTTAGCCATGGGCATCGGCGGCAAACTTGAGATTGAAATGGGCCCTTGTGCTGAGTTCTGTCTGTACCACTTGATGGACCTTCTTGCAGGGTCCGAAGGGGCTTACCAAATCAAAAGCGAGACAGAAAAAGACGGCATAGAAGCCGGTGCAGAGAGCCGTCGTCCTCTGTTCTCTTGGCGCGCAAAGCTAATCGGAAGGGGAGCTCGTCGCATCGCCTCCGAAAGTCGGAGCCATGTAGAGCACAGCAAGACACACAACAGCTTACCTAACAAAGCCATAAATCCGACAGCCTCCATTTCTCTTGCAGCCGCCCCTCTCCTGCTGACGGAAACCTCCACCCTCGCTGAAATAGCGCCGGTAATCCGCTCCAAGAACTCGGGCCCATACGATATCACGCTCGATGTTGTCTTTTCTTCACCCGAGATCTACGCGCTCACAAAGGCCTCTACACTTCTGACGACCGCAACCATTGCGCGGCTCTACCACCTCGACGAGTCCGAGATCATCTGGAGTGGCTTTTTTGACCAGGCGATGGCGTTCAAGGCCACGATTCCAAGAAAACGGGGAGGTGTGTTTGTTAGTTCGGGAGCGTATATGGAGACCGATGTCCATGCTAGCCAGCAGTATGCGGGGCTTTTGGATTTGAAATTACCGGATGACCTCAGGGTGAAAATCATGGAGCTGGGGTTAGAGAAAGTCGCCTGAGCCAATAGAAAGGTACTATTCTAATGCAATAGACTGCTTTTTCTGTTTCCTGAAGTCCCAACATTGTCGAATTAGATTGAGATAGTGAGCATGCCCCCGCTGTACGCCAACTGAGAAGAAGGGTGTCTTAAGGTCGTGGTAATTCTCATGTCCACGCACCGCACCCAGGGTTTGAAAGAGTCATACTATTGACCGAGCGTAGGCTATGTCTCCTAGCTCTTCAATGGTTCCTTTCTTGAATAGTAGCACCATGAGTAGGAAGGAGAGACCGCAAAAATGACTAGATAGACGGCACCTAAGTGCTGGATACCTTAGTTTACTACCTACCAACGAACCACATCCACATTTTATATATCTGCATTCGCTTAATCCCATCTACTTGCCAGTTGCTCCAAATCCAGTCAGCTTACCATCATTATTCTTCCGAATTCCGTTTCTTAACCTCTGTGCCACCGCGACATATGCAGTAACCGTCGTGTCAATCGCGCTAGAGGACATTATACCGGACGCAGAACCCCATGAAAGACAAGGCCGGCAGAATAGCAGAAAGGGAGAGAGAAAGTTCCCATCAAATATCATATCTTAGACGAGGCAAAGATATAGTAGTCTTAGCGAAGTGCGCGAATAATCCTTCAGCAAAAGCGTCGGGAAGCACTCGCACCATTTGCCCAGACTCACATAAAAGTGACATGTAGATAGAATAATGAGCAGAAAGACGCCATGCATACTCCTGAGATCGCCATGCTGAAAGTCGGACAAAAGAGAAGAAGGCAAAAAAGGCAAATGATAAGATTCGCCCAGGTAGGACATTTACTCCACCGGAGGGGCAAGCAACGAGGCGCGCGGGATTCCAGAAGTGTGAGGCTTTCCTCCGGTAAAGAGGATTGCCATGGAAGGGATCAGCACTTAATACACTGTTCGCCCGGGCGCACCAATTCGAAAGTGAGTGTCTGTCGCCTCATAACAGGCTCACTCGTCCTGGGCGTAAAGATTCTGGTTAAGGATCTTGTTCATGGTGAACATGTGCACGCGGTCCTGCTTGAAGACGGCACGCATTGCATTATCGCAACGTATTTGGCGCTTGTCACTGGGGTCTTGCAGGTCGCGCTCCTTGACATATTCCCAGATCTTCTTGACGGTTTGAGGGCGTGAAAGCTGGAAGTGGTTAGGGCATGCTGTATAAGAGCTAATTTCACTGATGCTTGCTTCCGAGGAAGAGGCGCAATCTGGATGAAGGAGGAAAGCATATTGACGAGTCGGTGACTTACGCTAGTCTCGCCTAACAGCTCCGAAAGTGCTGGTGAGAGGTTCATAGGCTTCTATTGCGTGTATTAGTGAGCTGAACTACCGTGCGACGTCGCAAAAGACTTACGTGAAAGCCGCTGTTCCGGTTCACTTCCTTCTTTTTGGCCCCGTCACCAGACTCAACCTCACTATCATCGTCCGAATTGATCTTCCTCGCGCTCTTCTGCTTTTTCTTCGCAGCTTTGTCCTTCTTCTTCACCACAGCGGCCCTCTTCTTGGTATTCCCACCGCGGGTCGATCTCGCGTGCCTATTCTCCTCGGCCTGCAACCGCGCCGCAAGTGTCGCGTCATCCTCTTCAGCAACCTTGTTGCTCTTCTTGTGTTTCTTCTTTGGCGGCGAGGGCTCTACCTCAGACAGTTCCGACTCCTCCTCCGACTTCGCGCGCTTTTGGGGAGAGGACTGGTCCGAAGGTGTGACAACGTCTGAAGAGTCGCGAGACTCTTCATCCTTGATGCCATTGGTAGTTGGAGGTGTTTTTGCAGTGGGGGCTGGCTTTGGGGGGTCTGCAACTTCCTGTTGAGTCTTGAGGGTTTGCTCGTGGTTGAATTTATCGAATCGGGACATGATTAACTGAGTAACTTGGTCCTATATTCCGGGTCAGAAATGCTTGTCAATGTGATTTAGTCTCTTTATGTACCTTCTGATGGGTGATATCATAGTCGACTTGCGCCTGGAGTCCTTTGCGAATACGCTTGGCAGAGATGGTGTTGAGATCGCTGTTGGCAAGGATGCTATCAATGATGGCGGAATATGAAGCCTCGACTTCTGGCGGTAAGGCTATAAGTCCGGGTTGTCAGTGATGACGTCTGACATAGCTAAGGGCACAGAGAGGAAGCTCACAAGCCATGTTGGAAACGGTGTCGGGTGAACTTTGTGTAGTTCGAGCTGAGGCTATCGGAACAGACGGGCGGCACTACAGCCTAGAGCTTGAAGCACTTCGGGAAGCGTAAAGACTACAAGCCAGACTGGGCGATCTGAGGGCCAAGTCAGGCGCAAGTGACGGTGGTGAGAGGCTTGGCTAAATGGACTGGAGCGGGAATCAGATGCCAGAGCGCAAGCGAAGCGGGCTGAAAAGCGAATGTTGGGCAGAGCAGATGGTGCCGACGGAGGTATCTAGAGGGCGGGATCACGAATAGTATTGGGGCGCGAGCCTTAAGCGCAATGGTGAGGTGCAGGTGGTGAAGTGAAGATGTTCGGCTTGAGGTGCCGCGGGAAGCTAGCGCGACCTCCACTAAAAACGCGGAGGAGGCTGGGAAGCCGCTGTCAAAGAGACGCAGGAACTCTTGATGAACGGATATGGAGAGCAAACTTTCACGAGCTGCTTCTGGTTTTGCTTTGGTATAGGCTTCTTGCATTTGGTATATTATGTCTATGTGATTGGCTATATAACACGAGAGCTATGCGGGGTGGCCCGCCCTGCCGCCTTCCCGCGACGATACTCCAACTTGGAATCCTTGTGGGACACTCTACAGGCCCCCTCCCCCCTCCAAGTATATAGCAGAGTAGCTGAGCTATGCCTAGAGGTACGATGCCTTGTCACAGAAATCCGTACGCTCGTTTACCGCTGCTTGAAGAGCCTCGTAATAGTTTCAGCGGTCCGAACTGGAGAGAAGTACGGCGTTTTGCACTGCTAGTAAACTCGTGAGGCTACTCCAGACAGTGCCAATATGGTGTACGCAGATTGAAAGTGTATCTGCTACCCCCGGATTCTAATAGTACGTGGGAGCCCCACAAACAATGGTATGGAAGCCCACTCACCTGCCTATGCGCCCAAACCCCATCGCTCACATAACAATGCATCCGAAGCCGTACATGGCCCTCTCAACAGCACGCTTAACCGCGAACCAATCTGCCCGGCGCTCGGCAAATTCGTAGACCTCCTCAGCCCTGAAGATGCCATAGTAGCGATCCGAGTCGGCGATGATGGTGGCGATCTCCTTCGCGTGCTCGGGTGATATTAAGTAAATCTGTGAGAGCTCTCGCAGCGCGCTAAAGTACTGCGTAAGCGACTTGTTCCGCAGTGTTGCGATATATGCGTGGTAGGCATTCATGTCGCTGCAACCTGTCAGTAATCTGACCTCTTTGGAAACTGCTAGAGCTATAAATACCTGATCAGCTTGATTGCACCGTCAACGCTGATACGCTGGCGTTTCAGGTGCTTGCACAGCGCCGCGAACAGACGTAAGCCGACTTCCTGATTGAAAACATCTAGCATGTTCTTGTCCGTGCTACCCACTAGCATGCTCGTGTGCGACGACACCAGGTCCACGATCTTGGTCGCCGTATGACTGGCTCCAATGTCCTGCATCTGCACCACCCCATCGGGCCCTGGACTGGGGTTGAAATCGGTGGGTAGTTGCGTGGTCGCGCAGATGTACTCCACCTCGTCCATGAGCACATCGATACCCTTGTTAAGGCCTGCAGCTACGCGTTCGTCTAGCATCTGCTCGAACCGCTTCTTTTCCTTGACGGCCACACTGAGAAAGTCGTCCCGGTCCGTAAGCCTTGGTGCCACCAGCTCCTGGAGGTAGAATACATCGACCATCTGCTGGATGAGGTCGCCCACGTTTACCAACTCAAGAAACGTGACCAATGGCTCCACTCCTTGCTGAGCATGGTCCGCAACTTCACGTGGGTTGTATGCTGAGAGATGGTTGACAGCCTTGTCAAAGCCCGTTCTGATGTGACGCTGCCCTAGAATCTGCAACAGGCTGATGAATATGTTCTCACATTGCTCTCGAGACTCTTCGCCGGACTGGCCGCCGAGTTTGACAAATAGAGCCGCTCGTTCCAGACTTGACTTGGCCATGTGAATGAGATTTAGGGCCACTTCTATACTAAAAAGTGAGCGGATGCCTTCAAGACGTGAATTCATAATCGCAGCCTTCGCCGCTAATTCCGTATTTGGAGCTTCTAGTCTGGGTGACGTTGAGCGTTCCCCAGGGGCCGGAGTCCCTGACCTCGAGGCGGGAGGTTCCAGGCTATCGCCATTGGGTATTGCCGGGGCTGTCACCGGCTTGCTAGCTCCAAAGGGTGTCGGAATTGTAGAGACAACGTTGACTGGCATCATGACCACCTTTCTGAAGGAGCTGAGGAAGTCTCGCTTCACGGCTTGCCGGTTGACATTTGCCATGAAGGCAGACTCGGTAGACTGCTCCTCATCAGACAGCCTCTTCTCCCATACTTCGACTTCCAATTCCGATTTCCGTTTGAAAAAGTCGAGCTCTTCCGATAGATAGAGATCAACGTGGGGCTCGAAGGTGCGAGAAACAATCCGCAGGACTTCTTGCTGAAAGTTTGCTTTTGATCCTTTGGTGCCCTTCAACGAGTGCGCAAACTGTAGACCTTGGCTGAAAACGCCTGCGACAGCCTTTAGATATACCTCAATAGACGTATCATGAGCTTCATCAAACAGCGTCGTAACGTATTCGGACACGATGTCCTCGCCAACGCGGTCTAGGAAGGGAAGTAGAGCATCCACAGTAGGCGGAAATACGCGATCAATGATCTCAGCCTGCTCGTTCAGAGACGTGGCGAGTTCTCTGAAAAAGTCATGTGAAGGCTGCAAAGATATATGGCCAGGTGCTGTGTCCTTCAAGCAGTCGGTGGGGTTCCCCAGCTTCTCCTTATCAATCATTAGAGGGTGGTTGTGGATAAAGCTATCGATTCCCGCTGTGCCGCCATTCAACGTGACAAGAACGTGGGCATAGCGCTTCATACGTCCATCCACGTCGTTAGATTCGTACCCCTGTTCAAATTCCCTGAGTACGGCATTTTCGAAAATGCCTATCATGGACTCTAGCTTCTCTTCCCGACGAGACCACCCTTGCGCGAAGTCGCTCTTGGCGAATGTTTTAAGCTGGGACAGCATCTGCGCTTGCTGCTCCGGGTCCCGATACGTTCGAAATAATACTGGATCTGTATGGCTTCTGGACCTGGCAAGGTCAAAGTAGTAGGGCGCCAGCGCCCCGTAGATTTTGCCATACTCCTGCCGTGCGTGACCACGTATTGAACGGACTTTTGTAAGAACTTTGAGGGCTAAGTTCGGATCCAGGGAGAAGGACTGGCCAGGAGCAGATGTTCCAGATGGGGAGAGGGTCATGGCATCAAAGCCACGGTCCAGAGTACTCGCGCGCGGTCTCGCACTCGAGCGGTCGAGCGACATCCGTTGCTTCTCTTCCTCCCAGCCGGCGTCGAATAATGTGATGCTTTTCTTCGGCTCCTCTACTCCACCGCCGGCAATACCATTCACGCTGCCGTTCAACCCTACCCCCGTCCTCCGCGCCTCCTCCGCCTCTTTCGCACGTTGAGCCTCCATCTTCCTCCGCATGGCTTCCTCAAAACGTTGCCTTGCCTCGGTTTCATTCCAACAGTTCATGCTCTTCAGCCGTTGTATCCATCGTGTGTCATCGTATACCATCTCCTGCATGCGGCGCGAGGTCCGGGCGAATCTGAACAGGTCGGAAATCGGGAGGTAGTCGAGGATTGTGGCGATAAGTTCTGGGGGCGTTAGAAGACGCTGTAACATTGAAACACTTCACACTCTACCTGCGGGCAGTACGGGCTTCGACTCCACAATTTGCGTGGCTCGCAGTGAGGCCAGCACATGCTGTCGTGGGTGCTCGCCGGAAACGGGAGCTCTCTTGAACGACGACATGGTGGGGGATTGGTTGGACATGCCGGCGGTGATGAGGAACACGTCGAGCGGCTTAGATCAGTGCAACTTTCCCATTGCTGGGAGGTTGAGATTGGAGTAGATAGTAGTCAGCGGGGGTGAAATCCGTGGTTGGCGGTTGCAGTACCTCGTTTTAGCGAGAGTGGAGACGGTGAACGAAGTACCCTTGTTTTAGTTTCACTTCAAGGGTGCATACGCATTTGGCGATTTTGATATACTGCTATCGAGAGCTTGGTTTGATATATTTCCACAAGTTTCGGGAAACTTGGGGTTGATGAAGGCTCTCAACTGTTCAATTGCACTACAATGCTAAAATGCGTAAAGACCTCCCATCAACAACCACAGGCTTGTGCACACCGCGCCCAATCGCAACCGTCCCGTGGAGGAATGCTCCAGCATCTTGGACCGAGGCTATAGCATGGCTAAGAGACCTGCAACCGCAGCGCCCATACCAACTCCCATTCCAACGTTGTTGACAGCAGCGATGCCTGTGCTCGTAGGTGTGGCAGACGCAACAGAAGCTGTCGCTAGGGAGGCCGCGGAGGAGATCTTAGCCGCGACGGATGCGGATTCACTGGCCGCGCTGGATGCGCTGGACGCACTGGCTGCTGAGCTTGCACTAGCTGCTGAAGCAGTGCTGGAGAGTGTACCAGTGGAGGCAGCTGAGGATGCGCAAGAGGCAACTGAAGGGACGATGATGTTGTACGTCTTGCAGAGCTGTGCTGCGAATTGGATGGTTGCTAGAGAGGAACGATGGTCAGAATTAGTTGACGCAGCAGGCGCAGGAAAAACTGACTCTGAGTATCGTCGGCATTGCAGCTTTTGGAAACACAGCAAGACAGGTTGGCGATCAGGTCCGTGTTACCGCATATGCAGGCGATATCGAGCGTCTTGCAATTGCCGAAGTTCTGGCCCACGCATGTTCGCTGTTACAAGTGTTAGACCATACGAGTAGAAGCGCTGGAACGCTGCGACTCTGGCAGCTAGAATGTCTACTTACAGCGCACTGGGGCAACTGATCCAGAAGACTTTGCGCGGCGCTCAAAGAGCTCAGTGCAGCAACGATTGCGACAACAGAGAAACGCATCTTGAACAGGACAGTGAGGAATTTAGGCGTACGGGTATAAGACGCGAAGATGCTGTAGGAACAGGAGAGTTCTGCAGAAGGGGGGGTCAACCTGGGTTTAAGTAGAAGTACAGGTTAGTGTAAGGTGATTCGCAGTCCTCTTCGGCTCGACATGTTTTCAATCCAGACCGCTGGCCGTTCTTGCCATTCCAGATTCCGCTAGCAGGAATCAGTGCATTTCGCGATAGGCGCTTGCCGTCCGCTTTCTCGCACCCGACTATGGGAATTCTAAGAGCAATGATTTGAGGATTCTAGGCGCCGTATGAAGAGTCTAGTAACAAGTGTAAGGTTTCTCCACGACTAGACACTCCCCACATTCTGCCGAGCATCCCTGACAGGCGGTTCCTGCATCGGCAGTGGCGTATCAGGGTTCGTTAAACAAAAAGTGGCAGTCTAATCTGACTCCGTCTGAGGTGGCCCGAGGAGCCATCAGGCGTGTCAATATCACCTTCTTCCGATTCACAATAGCCTACCAGGGGCCCTCAGACCATGTTAGGTGAGTGTAAATAACACTAGAGCAGGTGTGGATATTGAAAGTACCGGAAGTTCCAGACTTTATCGTACAAAGATAGATTTGTGGACTGCCACTTTTGTTCAACGAACCCTGACTGATTGAACTGGAAGAAGCCTTTTTTTTGTACGACAGGCCACTAAAACGTTGTAATCGCTCATAATCATGAAGAGCAACATCAATTGTAGCAAACATTGATGTGACTGGCTACCAGGAGGAATCGGATGCTGCAAGGTTTCGACCAATACGGATGCTTCCCAAAGTACAGTACACACCTTCGCATCGTTCAACTACTCAGCATCTAAATATCTTCTACCTAGTCAAGCTGCAAGGCGTTCTTGATCTTCACAACTAATTAGTACTCTCCATATTAAATATAGTTTGGTGAGCCAATTTTTCTATATCTGGGTGAGTGCCGAGGGTACAGAGTAGGTACAAAGCACAAGATGCACCGCCAGAGGTAGCGGAGCCTCACTGCGACTCCCGAGCTTGCGACACCACAACTCCAGCACGTTACTGCTGGCACGAGCAGACCATCTGAAGGCCACGCCGCGCAGAGGCAGGCCAACGAGCCGGTAAGAAGGCCCAGTGCAGGCACTTGAAGGTCAGCTTCAACACGCCTCACATCCGCCCTCCACGGCGCGTCTCCCCCACGAGGGTGTCACTTTCGAGCCGCGCCCCAACGCCCTCTGGGATCATGGAAGGGAAGACGAGCAAGGCAATGGGACCTTCTAATGATCTCCTGTGCGAAGCGCCTGAACTTGAAGGCGCCTTGTTGACCCCCGCTGCTCAGATCGCCGGTGTCGTGCGTGATTTACTGCAGCCCTATCTTTCTGCTGCGAACTTCGAACGAACATCAAATCGCGCAGAGGCTAGGTTTGGATAACGGAGAGGCAGGATTCGTCAGCGCTGCCTAGTCGGTGGGATGAACATAGCCGTGCGAAGGGTGAAAGGCAGGAGCTGGAATCGAGGTAGGGCGCACACCGATACGCTCCCACTCCTTTGCCTTCCTCCACAGTTCGGGAGAGGGCGCAACTGTGAGGCCGTTCGCAAGTTTCGTGTGGGGGGCGCAGCGGGCCAGCGCAACCATCTGGCCGGACGCTGGCGGTGTTGACGTTGAAGGCGGGCCGGTGAAAGAGTCATCGAACTCATCTTGGTCGAAGATGAGCTGGGACGGGGTTGTTATTATCACACGCGCACACTCCAAACCGCAAGCCCCGTCAAGTCTTCCCTGGCCGAGGTGCGCAGGGGGCTTTATAATCAATGATAATATGTTTGGTTGATGGGTGCCGTACCTGCGTCGCTGGCGCCTCGAGCGCAGAAGCCGCCTCGCCAACAGCCTCTCGTGCTCCGCTTTTGCACTGCCGCAGTCCACACTTTAATGGGGGCATTGAATGGTCACAAGCAGTTCGCTGCCTGGTGGAGAGCCTCCATCTGAGGCTCCAAGGCTCTCTGCCCAGCGCCAGTTGTCAACTAAGCCCACTTGACCGCGAGCACAAGCTCAGCACCACCCTTCCGCGGTGACCTGTTCGGCGGCCGCGGTGTGAATCGAGTTTCAGCTGTCCCAATGCGCCAGGGTTCTAGAAGGGTGTCGCAGGTTGTTCTCTGGGGATTTTGCCGCAAAGGCCCCCAGTGACTGACCGTCGGCCTGCCGCTGGAGAATGGGGCGGGTGGCTGGGGCTCACTATACCGCATCAGGCGCCTGCGAGTGAATGTTCGCCGGCGAAACGACTTTCCAGTCGCCGCTTCAGGCCAACCTGAAAACGAGAAGGCAACTGTCTGGAGAATGTAAGGCTCAATTTTGTAACATTGAGCGGTGGCGCGCGCCCTTTTAGGTCAAAAGTAGCCTTGTTTGAGGCCGCCTTCCTTTGCCTTCTGTATGGCAGCATGGCCACGATAATGTCTTCTGGAGGTATATAGAGAGGCCTGACTTCCAACCTGAGCTCCATCTACTCACACAGCCCATCAAAACATCTTACCACTGCCTTCTGCTACCTTGAAGCCACCTGCATAAAGACTTACGCCTCACCCGCATCTTCGTTGCTTTATACCAAACTAGCAAACGCCTCTCCCGCTTCCGACTCAAGCAACATGTCGACTCGATTGCTATCCAACGCCTCCCAACGGGCCCCGGGGGACCCCCAGCCCAAGGACGGAGGGGCGCCCAACAAGACCGCCTCTGGCTTGCATCTTCATATGCGCTTCTCCACTCCTACAACAAACCCACACCGCGGTCCCAACCCTAGGGATGGAGGTTAGAGAGCCCTCCTTCTACTGTAAGACTTCCACGTAAAGGCATCCGAGTTTGAGCCAGTTCTAACATCCTTCAGTTATTCTTCCAGAGCTTGTCTCTACAGTCTGGGAGTCGATGATCGTCCAGTCATAGCCAACAACAACTGAACGCATCGAACAAGATGACGGTCCACTAAAGCACTCCGACTACCCCAAGTGCTTTATACGTCATACGATCTGGGAGCATCGTGGTCCATAGACGCGGTTGCTGATCTGGATCCAACACCTGTCGCTACCACCACTACGACTTTCTTTTACGCAGCTCTTTCTTCGACATCTCCGGTGTTTGGCCTTGGATTTCTTGTGCCTTTTGTCCTTACTCGAAGCGTTCCGCGATGCATTCTGGCTGGTACTTTTGTAGAAAGGGATTTGGGTCGACTGTAGGACTATTGGATTGGGCTAGGTTTTCTGTTATCTCTTGCGCATCTTTTTGCACAACTGTATTTCTAGGTGTTTAGGAATAGATGGATGGATCAGACAGAAAGCCTTAGGATGATCTTTCGCTGCGGTCGGAGGATTGCTGATAGAATGGCGTTTGAAATTCTTAAGTTTAGATTTTGTAAAATAAGGAATCGGCAATGCGGGGATCTTGGCAACACCACGTGAATTTAATCAAGTCTATCGAAACTCGTCTTTGCAAATGTCCCAACTCACTTAAGAGTCTGAGATGATGATGAAGTGTTGGGAGCGATAAGAGATTGGCATGCCAAGCGAGCCGATTAGTAAGTATTCAGTAGTCGCACGTGACAGTGCACGTGACCTCAAATCCGTATCAAAAATAGCAGGTCTACCTTTGGTGACCTTTGTGCGACATGCATGGAAGTTTTGGTAGAATCTTATAGAGCGTTTACAATCTAGAACAGCCGCTCCTGGATACCGAACCTACAGTAAAGCAACACACGGGAAGCAGACTGCCGTGATGATGGAGCTCACCACAGTCCGAAGTCTCGTCTCGGAGTTCATGCTGTAGGTCCGCTATAGGGAGTAGATAGACTTGTACATGCTCGAATCGAAGAAACGGAAGTGCTTGGATTGGAAGATGGAAAGAGAGGTCTCCTGCAGCCAAGTGCCCTTACGTAAATCATGCATCAACCCCAGATTATTGCAAGCGAGAATAACAATCTCTCTCCTGCCAGGCTATGTCTGTGTATACTTCTTGGAGGAACCATCCCAGCATGAATAGTGTTTTCAAACATCTGTGCCACTGACTCGTGTGACAGTGCCTGCATTTTTTTCGACCTTCTCCGATACTTCCGCCAGATCGTCTGTATAACCACCACTCGACCGCACTCTCTCTTGCATGCATCCTGCGAGCTCACCGAAGCCCAAGATGACAACATCCCTCACGCTGACCAGTCCGGATGTCGTGCTCGAATGCATTGCCTAATTCCCATATGCTCGGGGCGCCGGCGGCGACGCATTCCAAGACGGAGCCAGTGCACTTTTACGTTATTAGAATTCCGAAAGCAGCGCTGGTTTGCCAACGATGCCCAGCATGATCAAACAACGCTACATGATTCCTCAGGCGGGGAGCAGAGCCTTCACCGACGGCACGTCTGGGCAGACGCGCTCGAGGTGGTCACGTCGAGGGTAGAAGCGGTCCTCGTGGCACGTTGCGAATTTTTGCGTGTGTAGTCGCGGTAAAAGCTTGCAGTGAACCTTCGGACTGGGAAAGTACATATGCTGGGCTTTTCGCGTCATCCTGTACCGCTCTTTGTCCATCTGTTGTCATCCCCTCTTCTGTTATAAGTAACAGCCTTCTACTAGATCTTCTTCACAGCGACAGTAGTTTCTACATCTTCAAATTCTCTACTTTGCCTCAATAAACCACATCATTCTCTTACTTCATCTTCCACCACAGCAAAATATGGCTCTTCGAACATCAAGTGACGGCCAGGGGTCTACCGAACGTGCTTTCTCCCACGGGCGAGGCGGTGCTGGTATGTTTTGATTCCATTGACCCAACCGCGGCGACCAAACCGCTCACAACCCTCCCAGGAAACATTGGCAAAGAGCGCCGCGAAAGCTTCACAAGCCCCACCGATCTCGCCACCCCTACCTTGAAATCGGAACACTACACCACGGGCCGCGGCGGCTCCGGAAACATTGCCAAAAACGACCCCAATCACCCCGAGGTAGCTAGACTCGCCCAAGACGTAGAAGCCCCACTCAAGCGCGAGCCCGAAGGCCCCCACCACTATGGCCGCGGCGGTGCTGCGAATGTCGCTGTTGTGAGCGAGGAAGAGGCGCGTGTTGCGAGGGAGAACAACGCAAAAGTGAGGGGTGGTAGTGAAGAGCGCAAGAGCTTATTGGAGAAGGGCAAGGATATTTTGGGTTTGAGCAAGAAGTGAGCTTTGGGATCTCGAACTCCTGTGAAACTTCTTCTTCTGTCTTTCGTATCTTTGGGGTTTAAATACCACCGACGCATGGCGTGTGGAGCCTAATTGGACTGGAAACGTCTTTGGCACCGGGCCTGGTTTCATGAATCTACATTTCGGGGTCTTCTTTCACATATATTTATATAGTCGATTAATACAGTACTACGACAAGAGCTCGTGTACACCTGTGCGTATGCGCTTTTGTTTCTGCGTGAGATAGGTTCGCCATCTTGCGTTGAACATACTGCTGTCGTTCCGCTTCCCAAATGACGTCGAGGTACCTTCGACAGTGGCGGGAAAGCGTACATATGCTAATGGTTTGGTAGTCATAACAGAAGCTTTACAGAATCTATATACACGCATACCACCTCAACAACTGCTCATACTCCCCAATATCCCCCCAAGGCCCCGACCCCCTTGTCTGTGCTATAAGATTCGCCAACCTCAAAACCTCCTCATTCGTAAACGACTGCTGCTCGACGTGCCAACTAACAAAAAACCGAGTCGTCAAAGCCGCCCACCTATGAAACCGTGGCGTATTAAATAGCCCATCATGCAGCGGCTGCAATATAACCTCATTGAGCGCTTCAAGCAACTCCCGTGGCGTCTTGCAGCTCTCATTCAACCGCCTCAGCACGCTGCTCCAGCGATTAAACTGCCTGTAAACGCGGGCGTCCGCCAGAAACCGGAGAAAGGGCGGCAGCCATGGTGTCGCTCTCAACGCCCGGCGGCTCTCTACTCCTAAGTCATGCGGCACCACGAACGCGCGCCGTAGAAGAACGCGCGCAACGTCCTTCTCAGCTTGTGTCCACGACGCTTTCGGACTTCCTGTTCGATCGAAACGCTCCGCGACCTCGGCCATCATCTCGAGCAAACGGCCTGTCATACTGTGCGCGTACACCTTCATCATTTCGCTACGATCTGGCTCCGCCGATGGCCTCTCCATGAGGAAAACCCTTGTGGGCAACGCGTTGAGGGCCAATAGATCGCCGTAGAGTGCCATCGGGTTTTCGGCACTGTCGAGGCGCATTCCAAACGGTGGGAGGAACAGCACGCATCGGCATAGTGGGCATAGGTTTGTGTTCCCGATTTCGGTGGCGCGAAGGAGGCACTCGGCGTCGAAATGGTGGTTGCATGGTAGCAGTACGGCGTCTCCGTGCGCATACGTTGATGTCCAAGGCAGCTCGCGAAGGCATGCTAGGTTGTCGGTATCGATGTCTTCGGGGACGGTGTTGGAAGCGTTTGGTTCGTAGGGGAAGCGGCAGATGCCGCAGAATTGGTCGTCGTCTGGGAGGGTTTCGATGTCTAAGTCGACTATGTCGGTGGATAGGAAGTCTTCGTACTTTGTCATGCTTGGATCTTTTTAGGTTGTGTTTGGAGCTGTTTCGATGACTTGAAGGAAGCGATTGATGAAAAAGAGGCAAAGCTTGAGGAACATGTTGCTGGGTAATAATATACGCTGGCTACGTCGGCAAAGGACGTGGCATTGTAATGTTGCCCTGAGTGGCATCGTAACCAGGTCTCTTCACTGAACATATAGTGAAGGGAGCTGAGAAGTCAAAAACTGATAATCCTGCTTCGTGGCGGTTGCGGCTTTTGATATATATACTCGGCGTTCCATATTTACAATCATGTGCTACAGTAGGAATAGGAAAAAGAGAAAAAGAGGATGTCGTGTGTAGTGACGCCTAAATACCTACTACGCAGGAGACGCCGAAATCGGAAAGCCGTTATTAGTTTTGGTCCCAAACGCCGTTTGCACCCAAACAAGTTGATCAAATGCGCTCAAGCCTTAAAGCTCGGGTGTCTCGACGTCACCGCCAAGATGCGGATATTTGCGATACCAGTCCTTGGGATCGCCCCCCGGAACACAGAGACCCAGCCTCCAGAAGTAATCTCGATGCGCGAAGAACAGCTGCCAGAGCTTGAATCTGGCAGGAACACCCCAGGAAGGATTCTCAGCCTCGTCACCCGCAATACATGCGGGGTCATCGTCTCCGTTGCAATGCTGGATGTCTTCGGTAGTTGGCGGCAGCTCCCACTTCTTGATAAATAGCTCCTCGCTGTGCATTTTATAACCCCATTCGTCCAGGGGTAATAGCGGTACCGGGTCTCCTTGATGGGTCACCCGGCGGTATTTACTAGTGGTGTCGTTCTGAGTGGGAGTGACGTTCGCAACATCGAAACGATTATTAATGTATTTCATGAATTCCTTATTCCCTACGCGGGGTTCACCAAACGTAGTGACATGCGGGTCCCAGCCTCGAGCTTCAAAATCCAGACCAGCTAAGGCAGCAACCGCACCTCCGAGGGAGTGCCCAACCAGGGTAAGGGTGTAGTTAGGGTAGTTGTTGATAGCCTCAGTTAGGTGTGGTAGAACCTCTTTTCTCGTATGTAGCCAAGAAGTATAAAATCCTGTGTGGACTGTGCAGTTTGTGCACTTCGGAGGGTCGGCCGGCGGAGGAGTGTCTTCGTCAGGTCTAACCTTGGGGTCGACGAAGTCGGAGTCTTCCGTGTCGTCGTCATCGTCCCCAGGATACGGTACGTATTCCTGAGGGATCGTAGAGAGGTCGATAATAGTATTGGCGATGGAGTAGGTTCCACGGAAGGCGAGAAGAATGCGAGGAGCTGAGGGAGGATGTGATAGCGCGATATAGCCGCAGGAGTCGGATAGCAGAGGCCCCGTGTTCCAAGTCTAGATCTACGTTAGCTACTTGTACTTTTGCAGATGCTGCTGGCGAGGTGCCTACGGTAACCAGCTCGAAGTTCTTAAACTCGCCACATCTACTGGCGCACTCGAACGGCTTCTGGATGCCTAAGCCGGCGGTCCCCACGCAGTAGGCGATATCGACAACGCGCGCGAGCTCTTCCAGCTCGACGAAGAGGTGGTCAGAAATGGAGGAGTGGTTGCTGCTTGCGGCCTGCGCAAGCGGTGTCTGAGGCTGCGCCGGCACCGCCAGGGCGACAGCGGCAGCGGAGAGTAGGAGGATGGTGGAGCGCATGGCTGCTGCACTTCGCATGGTGTGCTACATGTCCATGTGAAGGTGTCCAGGGTAGGTTGATAGTGGTTCCGTAGGCCCAGCAGGCGGCGTGAAGGGTGACGGTGGTGAGAGATGGGGGCGGCTTGGCTGCTTGGCTCCAAGCCCAGCGGACGTCATCGCTAGGGGATCACACCTGGGACGTGCCAATCCCGTCTCTGCGTGTGCCAGCATGCATTCATCATCTCGCGCGTCCGCTTACTGAAGGTTGCGCTTGCAGTATCTTTCCGCTCACTGCTCTCACCACTGCCGTTCGACCTCACCCGCAGGCATTATATCCGCCGCCATCCGACACCGCTTCACGCTCGCTGTATACTTCAAAGTCGCCCCCTTTGTACATGCAAATCCTTCATTGATGCTGCCGCAATGACTTCGCCGGCCACAATAGAGACGGTCGACCACGCCGACGCTGTGCCTCACGCCTCGACCCTCCAGGTACCGGGACAGGACGATACCGCCCCCCTTCACGATGGAACAACCTCAGTCAATCCTTCAGCCAATGCCTCTACCTCACATACTCCCGCCGGAAGCCGGGCCCCTTCTGTTCGGAACCACCTCCCTAACAACCAAATCGTCTATACAGACCTCGACTTCACGCGTCCACCCGGCCTGAACTATTCCCTGCGTCCGCGGAAGAAGGCAATCGCCATCTTCTGGACTCTCATTATTCTGGATTGCGTTGCTATGCCAATCGCGCTATACTTCGGGCTGTGGTATGGGACGAGCTTGTCGCCAAACGCGGGTACGTAAGGGATGCACTGGGACGATGCTGCAACGGCTAACGTCTTGATAGTCTTCAGTATAAGCACAGGTGCACTGGGCACTGTCTCGATCGTCGAATATTTCCTGCGCTTCCATAGGTTATGGAGGAAAGGGTCCACTTGCCGAGTGATTGGCGCTCAACGCTTCTACGTACGGCACTCCCTCGGCTGCACTGAATATGCTAACATTTCAATAGCTGGACTGGTTTCACTGGAATCTCTCGGTCGCGTGGTTTTTCGTCATGATCGAGTTGATTGTGTATGTTGTCACCTTGCGCTGATGATGGACTTCGCTGACAGCCTCTTAGTGGCACTGTCCCAGAACACCCTCCAATTAGACTCCTCGCCATGCCCGTACCCACTATGTTCTTCGCTATCGGAACCGAGTTGCTGATCATTGACATCGCACGTTTCTTCGGCATGAGGGCTCCGTGCCGGATCTCATCCCTCCCCATGGGTGCTCCTCTACGACCAGGAATATATGCATACATCGAGGACGTTTGCGCTGTAGATGGCTCTGGAGGAACCGAGTTTCGCCAACGCTTGAACCTCCGATATCAAGCCAGTCATATGTTCCGGCAGATGCTGCATAGACTGACGCTCTTCTGGGCCCTTGGTGCCATCATCATATCGGCCGTCTGCACTGCCATTATTTTCACTATTGATAAAGACGTTGCATACGTTGTGAGTATTACCAGGTCTATACTGAATATCGCCACTAACTTCAGTAGCTTGGTTGGTGCATCCCATTCGTGTGGGCAGGCATATGGGCTGTCATCACAACGAAGTGGGTCCAAGTTAGTTTACGCGATGAGTACGCTAATTGGGAGGAAGTCAAATGTGAGTACCACCATACCGTCACCTCGACAGATGTTCAATTGTGCTAACTCGCTCATAGGGAAGCCCTGAGCTGATCGTAAGAACGCTTTTGTGTAGTGTTCCAGTTTTCATAGGGCATAGCGACGGAGTTGGAGGTGAGCTATATAGATACCACGCGGTCAGAATCTCAGTTTAGTTTCCAAAATATGGAAAGAAAGCGCACTCCATTGTAATAGGCCTTTCCGCAATCGGACAACCTCGGCTTTCAATAGAAATTCTCCGAAAATATGCATTACGTCATGTCTCACGAACTTCCCATTATCACCAAACACCAATGAAATTGCTCGAGCGTAGATGTCTCGCGGGATCGCATGGCAACCCGATGTGCCGGTGTTTATGCAACAGTCTAGTCATTGATGGTCAAGCTACGGCTCCAAAAGCCAAGAAGAGCCTGGAAGCTCAAACAGTGGGCCGCGGGCATATTCCCTCCACTTGACCAGCACACATACGTCAACGTGCCCCTCCACTAGCAACCTATATCTAAACAACACCTGCAATTCAAATGCTATCAAATCTTCCTACTTACACCTCACAAACTACCACAAAACTTCAATCAACACCCACCTTACTTACTATTTGAAGATGTCGACAGGCGTAGGAGTTAGCTCGTGCTGCCTCTCCGGTAAAGTGCAAGAAGGCAAGCCTGCAGGCAGAGTTCAAACCATTGGTACAAAGAATCCTCCCCTAATTCAACTAAACATCTTCTTAACATGTTCCTATAGGCGGGTTGCAGACCTACGTCGCCGAACCTTCCACTAATTCACCTGCCAAAAGCATCGTCTTCATTGTCGACAGTAAGACTTCCATTCCCCTCCCGCAATCAAAGCCCCGCTAAACATTCCCCGCCACAGTCTTTGGCTGGGAATTCCCCAACGTCCGGCTCCTCGCCGACAACTACGCCAAAGCCGGCTTCACGGCCTACATCCCCGACGTGCATAACGGCGACTCCCTGCCCATCGAGTTCCTGCAAGACGTCGAGCCGCCGCTCCCAGTGCGCGAGAACCTCACCCTCGTCCAAAAGACCGCGGCGACCGCGAAGGTCGGCGCAACACTCGGCCCTTGGCTCCTCAGACACCGCGAGGCTGTCTCTAAACCCATCATCGATGGCTTTATTCGCGAGGTGCGCAAGATCCCCGGTACAGACCACGTTGGTGCCATCGGCTTCTGCTGGGGCGGGCGGTATGCGATTTTGGCTGCGCATGAGACGGATCCGGCGCTGAAGCTTGATGCGGCGTATGCGTGCCATCCGAGTATGGTGGCTGTACCGGGAGATTTCGAGGGCGTGAAGCAGCCGTTGAGTTTGGCGTGTGGGAGCAAAGATAGCTTGCTGGACGAGAAGACGGTGGGGCAGATTAAGGAGGTGCTGGAGAAGAACGGGGGCGCGAGTGAGGTTGAGGTGTATGAGGGGCAGGTGCATGGGTTCGCATTGAGGGGAGATTGGCAGAACGAGAAGGACAAGCAAGCAATGGATCAGGCGGAGAAGCAGGGGATCAAGTGGTTTGAGAAGTACCTGGCGTAGGCGACAGATGAAGCAAGTAGTTGTTGATAATGGTAATCCGGAACCAAGCGATGCAATATAGTGCCTTGCCATAAGACTGTGAACCTGTGTCTACCACTACTTGAGGTGCCCTAGTACGCTTTGGAGTTTATAGAAGTAATGGGGCGTTTGATGTCTTGTAAACTGGGCAGCTTCTCTAGATAGTAGCCACCTCGCAGTTGGGCCACCCCTGACAGTGGTGTCGAGTGAGCAATCTCGACCCCAAGCACAGCTATATCCGTGCGCCCATACTTAAAGTTCAGCACTGTGCTATCACAAATTATCACGGAGAGGTTGCTGTCAGTCAGTGATATTATTCCATGGCCTCAGCGCAAGGAAGACGAAGTCTATGATACAAAGCATACTATACAAATAGTCGTTTCAGCACAGGTCATGCAGCGCTTGATCTGATCTCTTGGCGCCGTCTCTCCGCTTCAGCAGCGAGTTCGCTCTGGTCGTTCCTCAACTTCGCAGCGGCAGTCCGGCGGTTCTGTTCATCTACCTCTTTCTGCACTGCCCAGACTGAAACGTGAATTAGAAAATCTGTCTCCAAAAGTCCGAGAGAGATGAGGGCATACTTGGTTTGTCTGATTTCGAGTACTCTTTCAGATTGTTGACGAACTGGTCGAAATCTTCCTGCTTCTCCCGCCGGTTTTCCAACGAGCGTTTCTGGAGCTCCGGATTGTACCTCTGGGAAGATATCAATATGACGGTCTAGGGATCTTTTTTCTGGAGTAGATGTGCTGACCAGGAATAGCTCTTCTTCTGTCGGCGTTACCCACATCACTAATGCTGGACCGCCAATACACATGATCAAGCCACTTGAGCACGTCAGTAAAGAAGGCTGTGTATATTTAAGAGGGACTAGATGGATTTTGCGTATAGGGACTTACGACGCGACCATCTTGACCGTGGTCATGGGGTTCACCATGTTGGCGGACGGTCAGGTTCCGACGCAAGGAATGATGCTGGAGGAACTGGGAAAAGCTTGAGTCCGGGACACGATGATCTATTCTAGGGACAGTGTAGATCGAAATGCCAATTGCTGCAGCGGAGTTGAAGGGCCGAGGTGATGATTGCTGGTGCGGTAAGTGGAGGCAAAAGAACGACGCCATGAGATGGACGCGGATCGGATCGTGGCGGTGCAGCTGTGGCGAGTGATGCCTGCGCCACAGTAAGTAACGTCTTCGAAATTCACGACTCCTATTGGCCTTGCACCACATTGCTTCGTATTGGGCGCTGGCGTCGCGGCTCAACGGCCTGTGACATGCAGCATTGCCCATCCCGCTCGATTGGCATCGTGACGCGCCCAGCTGAAACGCTCACGCCCTGCTGCTCTGTGTCGCGATTACATGTAGCCAGCGAGTACTGACTCCGGGGGCTGAAGGGCATCCAATCTATCCGCATCAACGCGAATCTCCTGCACGTCGACCAACGGGCAGGGCGCATCTGGGCTCCATCGGCCACGCTGTTCCCGAAAAGCGCTCCCTCTCCAACGTCGGCGGCCCCTGTCTTGGCCCTCCCAGTGGCTGCGGCATACCGCCGATCCCTGTGGCGTTTCGGTTTCAAGGACGTTGGACGTCGTGAACCCTCCCTGGGCCGTCATCAGCTGCTGGGGGCCTTCTAGAGCTCCCGCTGCGCCCGCAACCTGGAGCATTCCCTTTGACGCGGTGCTGGTCACCATCTCTCTTTCATAATCTGTCTTCTTAAGGCCCACAATTGCGCTCAGCATCGACCACCACTCCAAACTCTGCTTGGAGTGCTGCTTGCGACCCGTGGTGCCGCTCTCGAGCTCCTAACTTCGCTGCTTACCCCGGACGCCTCCTATTGCAATTGTCTCCACCCTGCTATTTCTGGCCGCCCCGAACTGCCTGTGCGCATTGGTGCGTCGTCGTCGTGTATGGCTCCGCCCGCCGCAGAGCTCTCCTCAAACACGACCTTCGCAGCGCGTTGAGAATCGCAGACGGACGCGCTAGTAAACGTAGCCAGCGCCATGGCGTACGATCAACATTCACAATACCAGCCGCCCCCGCGACAGTATTATAATCAAGGACCTCCGCAAGGACCACCGCAAGGACGACAGCCCGCGGGCTACGGCAATCAGAACGACCAGTACGATGGCTACGATCAGGGACAGGACGCCGGTTGGGATGATGGATATCAGCAGGGCTACGCGGACCCGCGACAGGCGCAAGGCTGGGGAAATGGAAACATGGCAGCACAGCGGCCTCCTCCGCAGCGCCAGCAATACCAGGGTGGCTACGGCGATGTGAATGGACAGATGGGACGACCGCCTCCGCAGAATCAAGCTTACGGAGCTCCTCAAGGGCATTCACAAGGCAGGATGCCGCCTCCACGAGATCCCTACGGGCCAGGCCAAGCCTACAGTGAGCCTCATTATCAAGAGCAGGGCCGAGGATACGATCAGAGAGGACGATTAGCTGAGCCTAGTGGACCCATGAATAGCGGTATGCAAAGAGGTGATTCTGGGGGAAGGGGTAATGGGCGGGGACACATGGTGGATCCGGGCCATCAACACCCAAGAGGACCTGGTATGACTTTTGAGATATCTGAAATATACACAGGGTAGCAAAATACTGACTTATCTTACAGCCAAGCAGAGAGTACTTCAGTCTCCAACATCTCCTATAACCATGAGCCAGGACAACCCTTTTCCTTCTTTCCCCACGACCAAGCCGAAGGCGAAGCCCACGGCTGGATCCATGGACGAGGCTATGTCTTTAATGAGCGTCAACGATCATGATCACCCAGATAATCAACAAGGCCGCCCGCCTACAAGAGGAAGGGGTCAAGGTGGTCCGGGTCCTGGGCCTGGGCCTGGGCCTCGTAGCCATCCACAGGAACATGCATATCGAAATCCACCGCCAGGGCGAGGGCGAGGTCAAGGACCGCCAGACAGTTATGGCGAAGACACGAGACAGTTCCAAGGGAATGGAAGAGGCCATCCTCCTCAGCAACAGAAACACATGCAGCAAGCACCATCGCCAATGCATCTGGAAGGCGCTCGCCCGCCTCCTCAGAGGCGTGGTCATGAGGATCTACATCCTCCTCCGATCTCGCCAATGCAACAAGGATTTGGCCCCAACACGCAGCGCGCGATGACTTTGCCTCAAGAACTTCCAAGGCCGAATATCCAGAACTCGCAGCGGTCTCTAGAGCCTCAGTGGGCTGAACCCGGTCCTACAGCAGGATACCATGGCCCTGAATCTCCGAGCTACATCCCTCCCCCTCGGCCAGCCACGGCCTCGGGAGTCAGCCATCATGGCAGCAACGGTTCCAACCACCCCGTTCACCAACTGGATAGTCGGCTAATTCAACCAAATCCTCCGCCTTTGCCGCAACAGCAGCATCAGCAGGCTGGACGCCAAAGTCTCGAAGATCTATACGATGACTACTATGGCGCCGATGAGCCATCTCATAGTCGACAAGGCAGTAAAAAGGATTCAGCAATGGAGGGTGACATGCCAAATTTCGACGCAATACCATACGCAAATGGGGCCGGACATCGTCGAGGGGACTCGATTGACCATCACCTTCAATCTCCTCCGCCATCTCAGCCATATTCGGGTCAGCAAGCACCACAAACTACTGAGTTCTATCAGCAGGCTCAACAGAGCCGGTCTCAACCTAACTTACACGAAACGGAGGTCGCTGGGTTCGTTTTTGAAATGCCTGGAGACATTCCTGCGATCCCAGTTGTTCCGCCGATTCAACGGACAGGCTCAACGCCTGCTGGTCAAAACGGGTATGCGGGTAACCCTCGCGCTTATGGCCCACCACAAATGCAGGGCGGAGCACCTGGAAGTATGGGCGGCAGAGGCCAGCCGGCGCCAATATATGGACCGGGACAGCCCAATCAACCACCACAACAGTATGCGATGAACGACCCTAGATATCAACGGCAGGGACAACCGCCGCTGAACCGCAATTTTTCGGCGCAGAGTCAGTGGTCTGATCCAGGCCCTGGAGGTATGGCGAGAGGAGGTCTTCCACAGATGGGCGGTATGCCTATGCAGCGTCCGCCGGGAGGCCCGCCGGGAGGCCAGTATGGTGGAGGACCGGTTGGAATGGCCGGTGGCCCTATGAACCAGAGGCAAAACATGCCCCCGAGTCGTCGTAGCAACCCAGATGCATTACCATCACACCCAATGCCCGTACGCCCTGGGCTGATGGACCAACCTCATAACTCATCTCCTCAATCCGGGAAACCACCCGCTAAGCCTCCTCCAGTCCGGCAATACAACAACGATCCCTCTCCTGGAGCGCAGAATGGAGGCCCACAGACTTCGGCAATGCCTCCTTTACAGAAGCGGGCATCAGCTCCTCACCCTGTGACCTTTGATGAGCTCAATAGGCTTCGCAACACGTTCAAGCTCGCTGAGAAAGACCACAAGACTGGACTCCTCCTCGCTAAGAAGCTCGTAGAGGCAGCTGCTGTTCTTTCTGATGAAGGAGGCCGCGCGGACACCCGCACTCGCAACAAGAACCGCGAAAAATTCATCATGGAAGCGCATAAGATCGTCAAAAAGCTCGTTAGCGCCGGCTCTCCAGACGCGATGTTCTATCTTGCTGATTGCTATGGGCAAGGCTCCCTGGGGCTCGAAGTGGACCCCAAGGAGGCTTTTACGCTATATCAGTCAGCTGCCAAAGCCGGGCATGCTGCAAGTGCGTACCGGACGGCTGTGTGTTGCGAGATGGGCAATGAGGACGGCGGCGGCACGCGGAAAGACCCGCTCAAGGCTGTACAGTGGTACAAACGTGCAGCAGCGCTAGGCGACACGGCTGCTATGTACAAGGTTGGCATGATCCTTCTTAAAGGTTTGCTTGGGCAGCAGAAGAATCTCGGGGAGGCCATTAACATGCTCAAGCGTGCTGCAGAGCGCGCAGACGAAGACAACCCGCACGCGCTGCACGAGCTCGGTCTGCTCTATGAGGCTCAGACTGGCAACGAGCGCATCATTCGAGATGAACCTTACGCACTGAGTCTCTTCAGACAATCTGCCGAGCTAGGGTACAAGTTCAGTCAGTTCCGCATTGCACAGTCGTACGAATTCGGCTTGTTGGGATGCCCGGTTGATCATCGCATGTCGATAGCCTGGTACTCGCGCGCAGCAGCGCAAGAGGAACACCAGAGCGAGTTAGCGCTCTCTGGTTGGTATCTGACCGGCAGCCCGAGTATACTTGAGCAGAGCGATACCGAGGCGTACCTTTGGGCTCGCAAGGCGGCATGCGCTGAACCGCCACTTGGAAAGGCTTTGTTCGCGATGGGCTATTACACAGAGGTTGGAATCGGGTGTCCGAGGAGCTTGGAGGAGGCGAAGAGGTGGTATGGGCGTGCGGCCGGTGAGTGCTTTCTTCTCCTGTTGCCCGAATTTGCAATTCCTTCACACAATCACACTCCCACTTTGTTTACTTTCACTAACAATGATAATAGCATACAAATTTCCTAAAGCCCAAGAGCGGCTTGACGAGCTGAAGCGCGGTGGAGCGAAGGTACAGCGCAGTCGAGAAAGGCTAAGCAGAAGCAATCAGAAGCAGCACGAAGCCGACAACTGCGTCGTCATGTAGTCGAAGCCTCGTTTAGGTATCACTGCACGACTTGTCTTTTAATGATTCTAGTATTTTGTGCAAGTGCTGTTCTCTATTGAGAATTCCAGAGCGATGCATCTGGTCGTCGCCGTCAAGAGAAACAATAACGACAGTGTGCGGTAGTATGCATGATTGCGGCGTTTGCACTTTTAGGAAAATCTGGGCGTTCCTGGGTACTGAATGAATAGGGTCCAGGATTATGGGGAATGGATACCACTTGTTTCTTGCTCTTATGATATACTTTTCCAATATCCTCTTGACAGCCATTCGGGGGTTGAAAACTTGACAGGTGCGATGTTCGATGACGTTGAAATGAAGTCGGCAATAGGACCATTTCATTTAGATTTTGAATGATGGAATGGCTGTTGTTCATAGTTCTCACTCTCGGACTTTTCCACTAGCTTGATTTACGGTGTGAAAAGTTTCACGTCCTGAAACTGTGGTGGAGCCAGGTGCGGGAGGAATACGCAAGGCAAACGACGCTAAGTTGGGACATGTAGAATGTGGCTGACTTGTGGTGTAGACATCAAACTGGCGTGCCTTCGTCTTTTATAACATTGACTTACTCCCTGCACCAGAACTAGCTTGTCGGGTGAAGGACATTCTAGGTTAGCTCCTTCTTGTGGGGGAAGAGACTACACGGAGCATATAAAGAGTGACACGCTGCGTGGACTCCGCGTGTATGAAAATTCGATTCACGCGGTTCGATTCGTGACTTCAAGCAACAAATGAGGACGAAGTCTGCGCGGAGGTGCTCTGGCTGGTAGCCGAATTCCTCTTGACGACGACCCGATTCTCAATCAACACTTTGGTAGTGAAAACTACTTATGCTGTGTATGCGCTGTGTGGCCCTCTACGTCTGGTAAAACATCTCAAGTAGTTCGATTCGTAACTTTAGGTAACTGGAAAGGACGAAGGCTTTGCGGAGATGCCCCAACTACATTTCGAAACGCTTTGGACGACGACCCAATTCCGAGACCGTTGCTTCGGCGGTGGAAAGTGACTACCAAAGGTGCACGCGGTGTAGATCTCCGCGTCCAACCAATAAGTCTAACGCAGTTGACTCCTTAATCTTTCAGTAACAAGAAACACACCGTTTCCTTCCGAGGTGACTACTCAAACTATTACTAGCTTTAGTATTTTTGACCCGATTCTCGAACTCTCTCACAGACCACGAAAAGGAACCACACGATGTATGTTGCAATAGTTACACCTTCGCGTAGCTTCGCGCGTAACAAAAGATGTCGTGCGCAGTTGGATTCGTAAGACTTTGCAACGATTGCGCGCAACACGTCGAAGGGAGTACCTCAATGGCCCCTTTCGAGTCCATTGACATCAACTCGATCGAAGATTGTCGTGTGGACAATGCTGCTAGCTTACACTTGAACAGTTTGGTTTAGATAAACACCAGGCGCAGGTGCGACTTTCGTAAGTACGTAAGGTGTTCCATTCTTTTGCTAGTATGAGCTAAGTATGACCCCGAATAATAGCCTGGTATCTCTACGTGAGGAGTTGATTAGTACGCTCCTCCAGCCCGTGCTACCTTGTCCATTTCACCAAGTCTTCTTGCCCCTTGACCCTTGCCGCGTCCTCGATAGCTACCACCTCGTCCCCGACCTCGAGAATTTCCTCCATCTGAGCCTCTTGACTTGGTAACAGAGAAAGGTATCCGAATCAATGGGTGTTCGACGCTCTCTACCCCATTTAGCCCCAGCCTCTCCTTCTCCACCGAATCTAGCCTCCATGCTTGGAAAAGACCCATCAACTTCTCAACTTGCACATGCCCCTTTTCATCTTCACCCAAATCAACATCCCTCAGCTCTCCCACCCAAGCCTTCACATACTCTCCCTGCGCATCATAATCCAAGGCCTGCTTCACCGGATTGAACACCCTCCCTTGCCTCGGATCGTTCCCCACGCCAGCCACATACTGCCAATTCCCCCAATTATTCGCCATATCATAATCAATCAACATACTCTCATACCACTCAGCGCCCACCCTCCAATCAATCCCCAAATGACTCGCCAGAAAACTCGCCACATTCTGCCGCGCACGATTCGACGTGTACCCCGTGAGGAACAACTCGCGCTGCGCGGCATCAATCAGCCCAATCCCCGTCGTGCCACTCAAAAACCTCAGCAACGCCTCGCGCGTCTTCGCCGGGTCATCGCCCAGCCCGCCGCTGCGATCCAGATACTTCCACCGCTTCGGCGGCTGCGGCTGCTCGCCGTCGTCTGCGGTGTTCTCCGCGCCCCGGAAGCCGTCGATGTCGAACAGACTCGCCCCGAACTTGCGCGCGCACAGCCGCATGTAGTCGCGCCAGAGCAGCTCGAAGCGGATCGCGGCGGTGCCCTCGTTCTCGCCGCGGCCGTAGCCCGCGACGCCGACGCCGTCGCCGCCCGTGCCGGCCTCGAAGTCCACCATCGCCCAGTGCACCTGCCGCGCTGTCAGGCAGCCGTACGCGAGGTAGGCGGAGAGTTTAGTGCTGAAGTCCAGCCCGAGCATGCCGTTGCGCGTGCTCTTGTAGGCTGTCATGGCGCCGCTGGAGGCAAGATGGGTGAGGCGTTCGTGGGCGGCGCGCTCGCCGCCGAGGAAGGGGTGGGCGGTGGTGGTCTTGGGGGCCCATTGCGGTGGGGAGGGGAGGCCGAGGGTTGGGTCGGCGTCTAGCGGGGCGAGGAGGGCGGACTTGAGGGTGGCGAGGGTGGTGGGGATGGAGAAGGGGGATTGCTGGGGTGGGAGAGAGTCGGGGAGGGGTGGTAGGCGGTGTGGTGTCGGGAGGATTGGGCGTGGGCGTGATGATAGGGGTTCTAAGGGTTTCCGGTAGGTGGTGTAGACGTTGGGGAGGTCTGAGATCTTGGTGAAGGGTTGGTCGCGGCTGTTTACTGGTCAGTGGGGTTCACTAATGGCTGCAAAGAGCATGAAGCATGGTAAAGCGGTACACTTACTCATCCACATAGTACTTCTCGTCTTTCCAGATCCGAAAATCGATCCCCTCGTCTTCAGCTACACGTCGGACATCCCTCTCTTCTGTTGCCTCCTCGGTTCCTTCTTCTCCAGTCATCCATATCCCTACCACTTTGCCTGTGAC
The DNA here is from genome assembly GCA_010093605.1 of Lophium mytilinum. Lineage (NCBI taxonomy): Eukaryota > Fungi > Ascomycota > Dothideomycetes > Mytilinidiales > Mytilinidiaceae > Lophium > Lophium mytilinum. Next base: position 1,501,515 of record MU004184.1, on the reverse strand, counting down.
CTCCCCTTGACGTTGTTGGGAGTACCATGAGACGATGTTGTCAACAACATCTCCCATTAGTCCAACTCTCGTCACAAGACTTGACTCACAGTCCAGCCTCTCAAGCTTCCCTTTCAAGTCCCACACAGATTCTGCTATGAACTTCGCTCGGTGGGGACCCGTGCGCCAAAATCCACCAACTTCGCTCCTCGCTTCCGGATACGGGCTTTTTGACTTTGAAGTTCCGGAGCCATCCTCGGAAAGGAAGCCGGATATTTCAATCTGGTTTGCCGGAAACACATACATTGGTAGCAAATGCGTCACCCCTAGCTTTTCTGCAAGCGCAGGCCCTGATGCCTCATACGTCTTTTGAATTCGCGCACTGGTGGGCGATTTTGGAGGGGAGTGTGAGTGACATATTGGAGGTGACGGGGGGTCCAATGAGGCAGTAGTCTTGTAAGCTGACGATCTTGAAATGCGGGAGAGATCATGAAATATGGGATTATCAGCCAGTCGAAGGTCGTGCCGGAGGAGGTATATCAAGATACGAGGGGTAGGTGGTGGCGTGGGCGGCATGTCGGCCGGATCGTCTTGGGATCCCTGGGACGACCGGGATGTCGATGTTGATTGACGTATGGGTGTGAAGGATGTCAATTCACCACCCTGGGTTAATGAATGGTTTAAACGTCGGTGTCGAGCCGGAGATGTGAAGTCGATGTTGACAGAGTGTGCGTAATGAAGATTGGAGAAAGTGCGCGCGGTACGTAACAAAGAAAGTATCAAGGTTCTGGCGAGGATTCGATGATGGAACGATGTCACGACTGCAGGGACTCTCCCGAGGAAAGCTAAACTGGCATCGAGGCTAGGGACTGTCTCGGGAATCTGGAAGGAACAGAAATCAAGAAGGTTGTGACGAGGAAAGCGGCCGGACTTAATAGAACCATGGTTGCTGGCGAAGGGTCCTCGTCTTGAATCCGCCAATGCAGGGTGGAGAGTGCCGCAACTCCACCACTCCCACTGTGGCCCCGAAATCAACTGCGTCAGTCTCCTGCTCGTTCCGTACCAAGCACGCTAGGACGTCCACCATGGTGAACTGGCTTCCACCCAATCCCCACAGTCGAAACCCACCCCCAGCGCCAAAAGCGGCTGTCCATAACTTCGCTCCCCTTGATTCAGCAGCTCGATCCCAGCCAAATCTCACACGCAGACGCCCACGCGCCTGGATCGATGCAGCGCAGATCGATGTGATCTAGGAACCCGATATGGACTACCTCGCGTGAGTACGAGGTGTGGATGCAGGATCGTAGGCCCAGGCGCAAAAATGTTGCCGAACCACAGCGCTCCCACGAAGGCAGCAGGGGTTGGTCTCGCCAGCCATCAGATTCAGTTTGAGATTGGAATCTCAGATGGCGCGCGATGGCGGGGCCATGCATGGGTTTGTGTCGAGCAGGGGTCAGCCGAGTGCAAAGACGGGCTATTAGGCGGCATGGTGCGCTAGCTGACGACTCGTGTCACCATTCACCGATTCGTGCACAAAGATTGCCTCTCGGCTAGCTGGCTTGGGCAGAGATCGTACCACTTATGCACTGCATGTTACTGGAGCTGTGGGGACGGTTTGACGATGCATCATCTTGACAGCTCTCGAACTCGGACTTCAGTGTCCTTCTGCCGCATCGGCATGGCCGCAGAAGCCCACCAGGCCACTCGGCATGGTTAGCATCGAGACGTCTGGCGGGCCGCATTGCCGGCTCTCTTGGCTCTGCATCCTGGTATTAGAACGCGAGGAGGGACGGATGGACTGGAGAAGCCGTCAGCCTGCCTGCTTGATGACTGGGGGAGCTGAATCCCTCTGCTGCACGTCTGATGCAGGGCGCTGACAGCGACGAAACCGCCAGGCTCACACACCGCAAAGCGCCTCAGAGAGTGAGGCCGTGGGTGCGGCTGGCGGGGATGGATGCCGTAGGATACAGGGTGCATGGATGAGGGATCCAGAGATCGCAGGGCTCGATCGATCTCGCTGCCCGCCGATCGGCAAGCCCGCGGCCATGGCATGGGGCCCAGCCACAGTTCGGGGCGCTGGGCACTACTCTTGCGCCATCATTCGGAAGCGGCCTTTCTGAAAATCGCGGAATGAGCACTTGTGCTGCACTGGGCTGCTAGTCCTGCCTGCGTGCCGTCTTGACAGCGGTGAGAAGGACGGCGACGATGCTTGGCAGTCTTCAAGCGGGTGGTGAGAGATGATCTTCCCCACGAGTCGTCGTCTGGAACCGGAGTACTAGATCCGAACACGGCACCCGCCTTCGATTACTGAGAGAGATTGATATCGACTGATTTCATCCGAGACACCTCATCGAGGGGAACCGCTGATTGCAGGATAGTGACAAGCTGCAGGCAAGACCTGTCTATTCATCCAGATCCCCTCATCCCGGCCTGCCAAACGTAGCGATCCGGTGTCACATTCTGTGAGCAGCTTTGCGCCTCGTCTAACGATTGCATTGATCCTGAAGTTAATTTTGTTTTTGTTAGACTTATAGGACTACGGATAACTCGGCCTTCCCTTCAACCCACAAGATGGAAAACCCCACGGCAGCCACTACCCCGATACTACTCACGACACCGCATCCGTATTCGCATCCACATGACCAATCTTGCACCAACAGAGTCACCGACACGGGTACTTTTGAACGATACGCCGGTGCTCAGCTACAGCGGAGTGACGTCGACAGGTTCAAAGGCCCATGCGCTAAGCTGCCGGACAACTGATCCTTGCCGTGAATTAGGGATAGTTTGCGAGTTGCATTAGACATGAAGCGCAAGACCAAACCACCCTTATGCATCCCCCAGGCATTCCAATCTCCTAGACCCACGCGTACGCCTCGTGCAGTGTCCTCAGCTGCATCCATCGCACAGCGTTCAGCACACTGAGCGATGGACTCCCTCGCTCATTGGCTGCTTCGCTTCATGGCGGTTACGCGACTCGAGCCCTCGACTGAGGTGTTGCTTTTCGAAACTGGCAGAGGCGGGCTGCCATGCCGCCAGGTCCACAACGTCTGTATGCATCAGCGTCTCCGTCACGTCGCAGATGTCTGAAATGAGCCTATCCAGCAGGTCCATCGACATAGACTCCCGCACCACCACTCGGAGGATCTCGGTATTGTCTTCGTTCGGCGGCAAGGGGTAATCTGGAGTGGTCAGTCAGTGGGACGCCCTGCATGCCCGAGCCTTCCCGGCATGCACGATTGAGCTTACTGGGTATAATGTACTGTTTAGCTCTGAGCAAGTTGCTGACAGACACCTGCTTGACGTGGGGGTAGTCCTTATTGAAGTCCTCGGAGAAGCGAAATGCTACTACAGGAATGCCCGAATTGTAATCTGCACTGGTCCCACCCTCTTTGAAGGCCTCTTTGCCTTTTTCAAAAACGTAGTCTCCCTTCTTCCGATGGATATCACTGACCTAAAGGAGGTGAGCCAAGCCGGATGGGCGCAGTTCCGACGTACTCACACATTGATACCAGCCAGTTGCTTCAAGAGCACGACTGAGAAGTCTGGCGTTGGCCAAAGCATTCTCCTGCGCGACAGTCAGTTGAATCCCGTATGGGCATGAGTGAGAAAGAGTACCATGATCTGCCGGTATCCGGTGAACCCAAGATGAATCAAATTGTAATACTGGGCAATGATCTGACCTCCTGGCCGGGAGAAGTTCAACGTGTACGACTCTTCCGTTCCACCAAGGTAGTGGAGCTCAAAAACAAGATGCTTCGGAAGATAAGACTCATCGCGCTGGCACACATGCATCAGAAATGGCCCGACGTGACACGGCAGGAAGTCTCACCCAAATTATCCACCCAACGCCTGCATAGACAAGGCCGAACTTGTGACCAGATGTGTTGATCGATTTGACGCGTGGCAGTTCGAAATTCCTGTCGTACAACACCACGTTTCAGCCATACCAAACTTCTGCTATATTTGGGGTTCACACGAGATAGGGAAGCTTACCATTTCGGGCCACCGGCTTGAGCATAGGTGAATGGTGCAATGAACGCTCCAGATGCACCATCGACGTGGATAGGGATATCCACACCGGTTTCCTTCTCGTAATCATCAAGAATGTTGGATATTTCTTCCACAGGCTCGTAATGACCGGTGTAGGTGCTGCCCAGGATAACGAAGACGCCAATGGTGTTCTCATCGATGTTCTTCTTCACCAGATCGGGATCGAGGCGGTACCTGCTCTTTGCGCTCACGGGAAGTATGCGAGCTTCCACTTCAAAGTATCTCGCGAACTTCTCGAGGGCGACCTGAGCATTCGCCCCCATTAGGATGTTCGGCTTGGTGGTATCTTTTCCTTCTTTCTGTCTCTTTTCTTGCCAACGGCGCTTCATCGCGAGCCCTCCGAGATGAATCGCCTCACTCGAGCCAGTGGTAGCAGATCCAATAGCTTTCTCGCCTTTTTGCACGCCCCACAAATCTGCCAGAATGGATACACATCTTGCATGCATATTCATCATAGCCGGGTACTCATCAGCGTCCGACAGGTTTTTGGAAAGATTCTCGATCATGAGTTTCTCCCCATGCTCTAAGAGGATTGTTAGCAGGCATTTCCACATTACAGCCCCAGCCCGCAGAGAATACTAAATAGGAGCTCTCACCCTCCATATAGGTTCCAACGAAGCTGGCCAGATTTAGATTCGGCCTTCCATCTAGATCCAGCTCGTCTTTGAGCAACTGATGTACTGCATCTGCCGGCGCGCCGTCGTGTGGTATACGGAACTTTGAGAGCTCTGTACTAGCCGCATATCGGGTCGAGTAAGGCGTTGTGTGAGAGACGGCACGTGCAGCGCGATGCCCGACATGGTGGGCAGGATGATCATGGAGCGTCTTGACGAGTTCGTCGGGGTCAACCTAGTGACGACGTGAGCATGGTGTCGGGGGAATGTAATAAGGACACGTACATGTCGAGCTAGACCTGCCATTGCTGTTGAACTTGAATACAGTCCTTCAATAATCTACAAATATTACTTTGGTGTGTCGAGGAAGCAAATTGACAATGCGGTACAAGAGTAGGCGAAGGGAACTCGTTACCTAGGAAAGGCAGCTCTTCTGCTGTTCATATAAAGCGAAAGGTCTGACGTAAACAAGAAAACAGGTGCAGAATGCGTTTGATGTTTTTATTACGAACCTTGACATCACATCACACCACGCGCAACGATCAGCATGCGTCAGTGGTTAGTAAAAGCTTGTAAAGCTTGGTTTGAGTAGAATTCCTCTATGACCGTCCAATTGGGCTTCGCGAACTGCATCTTACACATTGCACAGAACGTGAGCTTCCCCGCAGCATGATGCAAGGAGCTATTGCCTCCATTAGAACTACTGGCTTGACCCATGAGGAATCATGAAAGGGAAAGCTCAATCGCACTTCCTTGAGATGCAAAATCTGGATACGTAAGAGAAAGCGCCCCTATAGGGCTTTTATGCTGTTTGTAATACTACGTAATATTGCCATCTCGAAACCGTTCAGATCATGGTGGGGAAATAATGGGCAGCTCCCGCCTAACCGCGGGGCAGAGATCAGACCACTAAATGCCCCGTTCCTGGAGGTGCACGGGTCGGGCAGTTTAATCAAGCACCTCGTTTCTATTGCGTGAGTACTTGATATATCATTCTTGAGAGCGTCTGCCCTTTGATAGACCTGCGAATCAAGGTACACTTTCCGGATGTGTGCTAGTGCTTCAGGCAGTGTCAAGGCTACGCTGTAATGGGAGTGCTGATACAAGTAGGGCATTTCTTTCCTAGCACGTGACTCGTAAGTATTGGTCCTTATTTTGTCCACAATGTCGGAGTCGGTACGTCTCGAGGCCGATGGAAAGTTGGGGGCGTCCAGTGGCATGGCATCATTCTCCATGTCACTCTGCCGACTGTGGGGCGAGCGGGTGGCGGGATAGCACGGCTTCACAGCGAGACAGGGACCGCGTCAGCTCCAGGTAGCCTGACAACCACCTTTAACAGCAGACCAGCTTGCCCTTCTTCGCGTCGTCCTCTGTATCTGTAGAATAACTTCTGTTCTCTACTGTCTCAAGTTCTGGCAACTTTACAATTGTCTTTTCCGTCTACTCCCGCTCCCGCATCACCTGCGGGTACCGATCCATATCGTCATCGATACAAATATTACGTCTTATAGTCTCCCCTCTTCACTATTATATTATTCCAGCTTCTCGTAAGCCATTTTAGTTACGTCTTTGGAACTTCAAACAGTCCATCACTATGAAGCTATCCAACCTCCTCCCTTTCGCCACTCTTGGTGCCTCTCTCGTCATTGTCGACGAGAAGGTCTTCCAAGAGATCGAGGTCGAATCTCACCGGGTCAAAGATCCTGTTGCTAAACTTGGACGCCCATGCCACGACAAGCTCCTCGAGTGGAAGAGCGAGGCTGAAAGCGTCTTCAAGACTTCGAAGAACTACCTAGATGAAGCTTTGGCTAAAGTGATCGACGTCTCTGAAACCTCATACGACAAGATCTACTCTACAGGATACGATGTCCAGGCTTGGTTGGAAGGCTCGCCCTTCGCCCAGGAATCGGACGACGATGAGAGCGACCATCCCCACCACCCACCTCCTCATCACGGCCCTCCGCACCATCGCAAGCCTCACCACCCTCCACATCACCACAAGCCCAACTTGACTGTATACGAGCTCATTGCGAAGAGCAAGTACACTACCAAGTTAGCTAAGATCATCAGTGAGGATGAAGAGCTGGTCAAGGTCCTCAATGGCACAAAGGCGAACTACACCATCTTCGCACCGACGGATAAAGCTTTCGAGAAGATTCCTGATCATGGAAAGAAGCCCTCAAAGGAGTTCATCAAAGATCTTCTTCTATACCATGTCTCCCCTGAGTTCTACCCGGCCGGCCGAGTCCTCCATTCGTACACTATTCCCACTCTCTATGAACCCTCCACACTTGGACACCCTCAGCGCTTGGTGGTCAGCACTGGCCTCGGAGGTATCAAGATCAACTTTTACAGCAAAATTGTGGCCGTCAACATCGTAAGTCTCTACACTGGCTCATGCCGTGTTACATGCTAACTTGACTAGTTTGGTACCAACGGAGTCATCCACGGCGTCGACAGCCTCATTATCCCTCCTCCCAAGGTCGTTGATATTGTCGGCTTGTTCCCTGGCGAGTTCAGCACTCTTACACTTGGCCTAACGAAGACTGGCCTCCTTTCGGCTTTGAACGATACTAGCACTCACACTGGTGGTATTTTCTTCGCCCCTGGTAACTTCGCTTTCAGGAAGCTCGGTCCTAAGATCAATGCTTTCTTGTTCAGCAAGTTTGGCACTCCTTACCTGAAGGCCCTGCTCGAGTATCATGTAGTAGCCAACCAGACACTTTACTCCGATGCTTACTTCGACGCGACCGCCGACAGCGTTGAGGTAGAGACGCCTCGCTATGCCCACTACGATTTCCCCACCGCCTTGAAGGAGAAGTCGTTAGCGGTAGATGTCACACGTTTCGGGCCGTTCGTTACCATTAAGATCAACGGCTTCTCTAAGGTGACACTTGCCAATGGAGTCGCCAAGGATGGTGTTATTCATATCGTCAGCAACGTTCTCATTCCCCCAAAGAAGGAGTCCGGATCCGCTACGCCCAGCTTCTGGAACGGAGAGGAACTGACTGTGGAGGAGCTCAAGGACAGGCTGGAGCCCTTTGTAAAGGACGAGACTCCGGAGCTCTAGAGCCCCATATCATTTTCACCCTGGAACGCTGACGAAAGAATCACATCTTGGGCGATTGTATAATTATTAAATAGCAAACCATTCGCTCACAAGATCTCAATTGCATTGCTAGAGTGAACTGGATTTACCCGAATTGACACTGACTGAGGTGCTTCGGCTTTCTCCGGGTTTGCAAATGTTTATGATCTGTGATAGTATGAATCCGACTGCTGGATCTCATACTTAGTATAAATCGCTTCATCTCACCTCATCTGTATGAAGACTACTGCGAAATATCGAATGCGATCAATGCAAAGCACGTGACCTTAATGACTAGCGCGAATTTCGCGCGAAACTTAAAGTACCTCTTCAAAATTGTCAAAGCTTCACCACTCAATCCCATCACTACCCACCATGCCAGACGAACCAGGCAAAGGCTCAAAGCCCGACCAAAAGAACAAGCGTAAAAGCTCAGAAATGGCATCAACCCAAAACAAACGCCCGCGGACATGGGCTCCACCCTCAATCGTCTCAATTCCAACCTCAAAAGCATTCCCCAACGATGAGGTCAATGTCGCGCGCTTCGTCAAGGCGCGTGAAGTCGAAATCCGAGCGCTGGAGGAGGGGATACGCTCTGCGAAGAAGAGTCAGATGCGCCGCGCCTTCCAGGATGTACCGAGGGACATGCGACGTCGGACGGCAAGTCATAATCCGAGGAGGGTGCCGCAGCGGCTGAGGAGTAGGATGGGGAAGGAACTGAAGGATGACAATACACCGATAACGAGGGGGAAGAGTGGGAGTGGGGTAGGGAAGGGAGCGACAGCTTGGCTGAGGAAGGAAGGGATCAAGAAGGCCAAGGCGAAAGCGAAAGCTAAGAAGAAGAAAAAGAAGGACGATGATGAGGTTGTGGTCACAAAAGTTGATGCAAAGACTGAGGGAATGGACGTGGACGTGGAAATTGAGAAGGAAAAGAAGGATCTGGGACCTAAAGAAGCACTTCTCAAGTCTCTACAAACTCGTAAACCGAAAATCAAGCGCTCCACGATCCTGGCTACTCCCCCTAAACCTCCGGCACAGTTTCGCAAACGACAATTACATAAATCTTGGCTCCCGACTCACTTGTTCCACACTAAACGTGCACATATGACGCCTCCTATGGAACCCTTATGGCGGTTTGCTCTTCCGTTGACACCGACAGAAAAGAGCTATCGGCCTACGCACCGCGCGTCCACGCTGAGGGGCGCTGTAGCATGGGATATGAGCTATATCGCAACAATCGGGCTCGAAGGGGTGGAGAAGAGCATCTCGGGATTGTTGAAGGCGATAGGAATTGGCGCTGACCACGACGGGGAGCTTTGGAAGGACAGAGGCTTCGGCGAAAGCTGGCGTGCAGGTCTAAGATGCTGGGAAGGCTTCGTTTTCGAGAGAGAAGGTTGGCCTTTGAAACCGATTGCGCCTGTGGTGGTCATTTGGGACTCAGCCGGAAAGTCCGATTTGGAGGCAACAAATCCAGCTTCGAAGGTCTCAAAAACACCACTAAAGAGGAGGGTCTTCATTCGAATACATCCAGCTGGGTTTCTTCAGCTTTGGCATGAGGTTATTAGGCTTGCCAAGGTTCAGAAGCCTTACCTGTCTGTCGAAGACCTGCGCTTTGAGATGGCAAGCATCGAGATATCTGGTCCTGGGGCCACGGAGACGCTCCACACTGCATTATGGCCAACCCCGGCCTCGGATGGTGACGAACACTCTCCGAATAGCCCTCAAGCTATCTGGAAAATCCTTGTGTCCTGCATCAATCCTGGAAGCCTGCCAAAGAATGTACTTCTCGCCTTTAACATTTCTGATCCCCGTCTACATCATCCTCCTCGACCACGCGAAGCTGCTGAGCCAGCTGCACCACTGGCACTCTTGACCCAGGTGATGAGTGCGTGGCCAGTCGATAAAACACTGACCCAGCCTGCTATATTTGACCGTAATGCAAGGCTAGCGGCACAACGCTGCTTACCTTCACAACAGTCTATCAATCGTCGCAAAGGCGCCGCAAAACCCGGACAATACCCCGAACCGCGATCTACAGATCCTCAGATCCCGGTGTTGCTTTATCCTTCACGAATCAGTGGCTCTTGGACAGTTTTTTTGCCTTGGAAATGTGTCATGCCAGTCTGGACCGCGATAATGTATCACCCACTCTCTACGGGTGGTACCCCGAGGTTCGGAGGGCTGAAGCAGATTAGGCAAATCGCTTTTGAGAATTCGCGACCGTGGTATCCAGGTGACTATCCAGGTACTGCGGCTGGTTGGGACTGGGAATTGCAAGAGAGGGCCGTAAGGGAGAAGGAATGGTCGAAGAGGCCAAAAGGGAAGAGGGTTGCATGGGAAAGCGTAGATCTAGGTAATGACAGAAAAGGTGAGATAGGGAGAGGCTGGGCTTGCGATTGGGAGAGGCTTCTGGCGGGACCGCCAAGTGAGCATGACAAGGACGAAACTGGTGAGAATCCCTCAAAATACTGTTCATTACCTGTCACTTGTGGTACTATACATGCTGACTATCTAGCAGGCCTCCCAGAATCGGAGGCGTCAAAGCCCACGAAGCCAGTCTCCCCTTCCTTCCAACACCTATCGTCCCCTATAGTTTCCGAGTTACTTTCAAGTAGCCCGCCTTGCAGTCTCAGGGATATTACAACGTCTCCTGCGCTGTTCACAGCTGGGATCAAGCTTCTCACTCGAGGCGTCCCAGTCCCTTGCGCACGCATATACCGCCTCCCTACCAATAATGCTGAACTTCGTACCAAGTGGCTATCCCTGGTCCCTACTTCAAGCGTGCTCTCCAAATCTAAGAACAAGGCGAATAGACCGCCTCAGGCATTACTCAACGACATACCGCTTCATCTTCACCGGCGAGCCCTTGCAGCGGGCCTTCTGGAGCCGGTGATTATCAACAAAGAGACCCCGCAACCAGAGGACAAGGATTATCCAGTTGTGCCTGATGAGTCCGACCTCATCGGATTTGTTACTACCGGGAATTTCAATCTTAGAGAGGGTAGAGGGACCGCAGTGGCGAATCTGATTGCCGATAGAGTACTCACGGCGAATGCTAGGGATACGAGCAGCAACAGCAAGGTTCAAGAGAGGTTTACGTGCATAGTGCGTGAAGCTGGTCAGGGGTTTGGACGGTTAGCCAGATGGGAGGTGGTGTAAATCGTCACACAAGACAGTGGCAAGGAGAATGATGAAATCTATTCACGTTCTACATCTTTGATGGGGTCATGGTCTTACGCCCTAAACCCGGCTCCACCTCGTTTGCTAATGAACGAAGTGAGGTATCACGTGATTCCTATTCAGTGGTTGTGCGTTCCAATACGAGACCTGCACTAACCTGCCCTGCAGGTAGCTCGACGTCAGGCGGCAGCGAAGACACCATGACCTTCAACATCACTCTACTTCAAAGATCTCACAAGCGTCCTCATTGTGTAACATCACGACGCAGTGTATAAGACGATGTCTCTGAGTATTTTCAAAAGATGGCGGAAGCACACTTCAAGGAAGCAACCCTCGAGCTCCCTCTGCTCCCCCACTTCAGCCTTTCTCGCACTACCAATCGATATAATGGAATGCATATTCGACATTCTCTCCCCGCAAAGTACCATATTTCTCGCGCAAACTTGTTCTGCCTTCCGCGGTCTTCTGCAATCTCGGGCACGAGCTGCCAACAAGTCGCTCGTACCGCTCTCGGAGGATCACACCCAATACCTCCAGATCATGCACCGAATACTCCCCCTTCACCGTCTGTGCAACTTCTGCCACAGCTTCCAGCCCTGGGACCGTAGTGACGTTCCAAACACGGACGTCATAGACGTGTGGGAGGGTCGGTGCTTAGCTTGCCCAGAACAGGACGACTACTTGTACAAAAGCGTGGTCCTCGGCGATAAAATGCAAGAACGGATGCGCGGCATTGCGCACCGACATGTACAAATGGCCGTAAAACTACACGGCCTGCCCAGATATCAAAAGGAGGTGCGGAACCTGCTCAAGCCGTTTATGGTTACCTGTATGGAGCAAGTGCAGCTATCGCTATCCCCCTTACTCCAGGTATACCCGTGGCTCCACCGTATCAACTCGGCCCCCAAGTTAGAAGTCAAACCTGCAGTGGTGCGTGGGCGATATCTGCTAAGACGAAGAGTAAGGTTGAAACTACCATTGCGCCATGCCTGTTCCATGGCTACGGTACTGCAGTACTTCCAACAGAAATATCTCGCTCCATGTCCGTATCTGCCAGAGGGGGCGGAAACCAGGCTACGCGACAGGATTGCTGAGCTAGATACGCAGAGGACGTTGCTTAGCGATGTACCGTCCCCGGCTTGCTACTTTTCCTGTGCATTCTGCCCCACTGATTTCAGTTTCGCTGCTCTTAGCTGGTCCGAGTTCGTGCTTAACATTTGGCAGGATTTTGGTACTGGTGTTTCGCCCGGAGATCCTTTCTGGTCTAGTCATTTTGCGATTCACCAGGTTGCTTGGCAATTTCATACCCCTTTGTTTGAATATGAGCACGGAAGCATACGGGAAATGTATGAAGCCGACGTCGGGAATTAGGAGTAATGCAGGTCTCTTAATGTCAACGAGTTTCCGCAAACCACTTTCTGGAAATGGATCAAGCTCCTGAAGTCATACAAACCCTTGCGAAGACTAACCAAACGGCAACAGTATAGGAAGGAAAGTCTCAGGTGTCTTCCTCTTGTTCAGATAAACGTTTCGCTACGAGGGCGAGATGCAGGAGCCAACCAGCGAGTAGTGGATCATGCCACGGAGTGGAGGGGGTACGTAGACGCATACTCGCGTACTTGACACTTTCTGGCTTTTGGCGTATCAAACTACACCAAGTTTGTGGGGAGCTGATGAAAACATAATAGAATCGTTTTCTTTTCAATATGAGACCTATTTGTCGATCACTCTGATCTGATCAGACTACCTTGACCCTACAGTGACAGGCCACAAGTCTGGGCACACTAGCTCGACACCCCATGGGGTTCCCCCACAAGATTTCGAAGATCCAAGGGTGATGTCGAGGTTCAAGCAGTGCAAATTGGACTACCTCTTGACTAATTGGCAGCTCAACAGCCAGGGTACCCCCGACAGTGGTGTCGAGTGAGCAAGTTGGAGCCATGTTGTGATGAGCCTATGTGCCCAGACTTGTGTCATAGTACTATAAAGCTGTAATGCACACTACCCCTAACTCCTATCTTCAACACGGCAAACCGTATGCCCATCACAAGTACTTATGGAAGAAATCCAACGTAGTCTTGTACCCACGTTCATACTCCTTCTTCACCTTCGGATCCTCGAGGTCAGACCTGGCCGCCATAAACCCATGAATCTGATCCGGGAACCACTCCACCAGATGCGGTACCTTCAGCCCCTTCTCCCACTTCTCAACATCCTCCTTATTCTCATCCTGACTCGGCAGCATCGCGTACGGAATCGTAATCCCCGGCGCGTCGTCTGCCGCTACCATCGCCGGATGCGCCGCCACCGCCGCCTTGAACAGCGTGCCCTCCATCGAGGCGAGATTCGCAATCTGCATTCCCACCCGTTAGCCTTCTCCGCCCTGCCACACGTATCCACGCTCCAACTCACCTTCCCGCCCCAGCAAAACCCCAAGATCCCCCAGCTCTTAATTCCCTTCCCGCTCAGCTCCTTCACTACAGTCTCCACGCGCGGCAGCGTCTTCGGCGGCGCGGCCTTGGTGTTGAAGAACTCGCCCAGCTTCTTCCCTTTTTCTTCGTTGTCCGGCGGGTACCAACTGATATCCGCGGGCTCGCCGTCGAAGAAGTCCGGGATGAAGACTTGGTAGGGGTGCTCGCTGTCGCTGTGGGCGAGGATGTCGGCGCCTTGCAGCGTCTGCGGGAAGAAGCCGAAGATGTCGTAGATGATCAGGATGGCGCGGGTGGCCGTGGGCGGGCCGGTGGAGTCTGTGGAAGATGGTCTTTAGTAAGGAGTATGCAATTGGAGGTTCGGGTGGCTATTTATTAGGGATATGGGGCTGGGTTTGGAGCTTTGAGGGAGGATCGGGCATTCAGGGGGGGTTGGGGTTGGGGGAATTGGAGGAAGAGGGACGTACATGTCTTCATGCCATCGACGGTGATGTATTTGCCCTTCGGCTCGTAGCCCTTAGATACAATGGCCGGGAGAGAGCAGCCTGGGGTTCGATTGATCAGTATTGGGTTTTGAAATCGTGATACCAGGTGCTAGCGCGTATGAGGGCGTCCCGCGGGGTACTGACAAGCTGCGGATTGGGTTGATTCTGTAGACATTGCTAGTCTCCGTGTACACGAGATTGGTTTTCTGGAATTGAGAAGAATTGATCTTGCAGAAATTGGGGAAAGGAGTTTTGAAGGAAAGTGCTTGTAGAAGCAATTCATGGTCTTGACGTGATGGACTGTTCGGACTTAGCATCTCGCCCCGCTATGGCCAATAAAGTCACGAGAATGCGGGGCGTCAGGATTACGTCATACATCTTCAAATAATGAAGATCTTATCACACGATGCTGATAGTATTCCAAACCTAGGTACGTACAAGAGAGGTTTCGTAGGAGATAAGGAGGATGCTATGCAGTCGCTTAGCCAGAGCTTGAGGGAACTAAGGGTTGACACATTTGTATCGAATTCCTCTAGGATATAAAAGTACATATTCCTATCCAAGGCCCTTTTGCGTCTACCTTCCATTATGCCGATCGTACATATCCTAGATCACAGTCATTTCAAGCATCGAAACATGAACCTTCGATACTCCCAAGAACTTGGGAAATCTCCGCCCTTATACCACTTCAATGTAGCGACGAACCTCCCTGTGACAAATTAGCACTTAACACTTGAAAGAAAGGGCCGTGAAACTTACCAATCCGTGACAGCTTCATCGAAAAGCCGGATCTCGTGCTCCCTCGTCCCTCCATAATGATCCACAAACTCATCTCCGAATACTTCTCGTGCTACACTCTCCGGCCTCATGAAGGTCTCTGTAGCTTCTTTCAGCGACTTCGCTAGTCGTACGCCCCTGTCCTGGACACCTCCGACCTCCTCTCCTTTCCCGAGTGGGGGCACAGAGATCTCCAACTTCTTTTCAATGCCTCTCCATCCGAGGGCGAGGATCGCAGCGAGCACGAAGTGCGGGTTAGTATCAGCTCCTGGGACTCTGACCTCAAACCTAGTTGCCTTCGGGCTGGACGTAGGCGGGCTGATAAGCCGGATAGAGGCAGCACGATGTTCCAAGCCCCATGAAACGGTCACTGGCGCCCAGAAGTTCTCGACCAACCGCTTATACGAGTTGATGTTTGGTGCGAGAATTGGCATGATGTCGGCCAAACCATCGATAAGCCCAGCGAGGAAATGCCGTCCCATATCCGATAGGTGCCGGAGATCTTGCCACTTGTGTTCAGTGTCTTCTTTCTCGCGGTAGAAAAGATTCTTGCCCTCCTTATCTACAATGGAGACATGCATATGGCCTGAGTTTCCTGGGAGGCCGGCCCGAGGTTTCGCCATGAAGCAGGGTGTTATGCCGTGCTTGCTGCCCAATGACTTGACCACCAGTCTAGGTATGGTTAGCCAATCCGGAACTATACAGTCTAGGGATCCTTACTTGAATAGCGACGCCTTATCCGCCATTTGTGTGATTTCACCGAACTCGAGGGCCTAGCCTTTGGTTAGAATATAATCGCACGACTACCAATGTAATACTTACAGCTTCAAAAACACCCGGTCCACTTTCCGTATGCCATCCTTCGATGCCGCACCTAAACTTCTTGCAATTGTCGAAAATGCCGTAGAAGTAGTCTTGATTATGTACCGGCCTCGTTATGCTGTATCCAAACATGCCTTCGGTGAGCGATGGGAGCGAATTGACTGGATTGTCTCGGAGGAAGGTGGCGGTAGCGGAGGAGTTTCGTTCGCTGCTTCCTGGATTCTCGGGGGCCCTGAATTGGAAGAATTCGTATTCCGCTAAGTGGAGGAGGCACAATTAGCTCCTCGAATCGCAATCGCAATTAGCCTGCACAGAGCTACAAGCGATTTGACGCAGGAGCTCCGCCCACACACTGCAGCTCACCTCCAGCCATGGCACCCAAGCCCTTCTCTGCCAATTTGTCCACGGTGCGCTTCAAGATGGAGCGTGGGCACGCACTCAGCGACGAGTGCGTATCGGGGTCGTAGAAGCTAACAAGGAAGAAGGGGACGTCGTTCTCCCACGGTATCCTGCGGAAAGAGGTGAGGTCTGGCACGGCGATGATGTCTCTGTATCCACTCTCCTTATTGCTGATGCCCAGTTCCTTGAAATAGGTCTGGTCGTGCATGTCCCAGCCAAAGACGACAGAGCAGAAGCCGAAGCCGTCCTTGACAATGGACAGGAACTTCTTCTTCGCCATCAGCTTCCCGCGCAGTATGCCATCGACGTCGACGCCGGCCACCTTGACGGCGGTATCATTCTTCAGGAGCTCGGGGAGGGTCTCAATGGTGACGTCGGGGGTCTCGTCGGCCATGGTGGGGTCGTGGGGGGTGGTTCGGCGCAGGAAACGAGGTGGTGACGGGTGGTGGAGGAGGGCGACAAGAAACACACGAGGTCGGATTAAGGGCAGCTATAGCTCGAAGGGCGGGATAAGGCAGGTTTCTGGGCGCGGAAGCCACCGACGGCACGCTGCTGGTGGTGGAGCTGGCGATGCACGCTGGAGAGCTTCAGCGAATGAGGGCGGCTGTAATGGCGTGGGGTGGCCATCAGCGCGGAGTCTCTACCGTCTCGTCTGCCTTCTCCATCGGAGCTATGGCTCGGCGCGTGGGTTGTGCTACATAACCTGCGACGTCCTCCCTTGCGCCCCATAGCCCTCCCTGAGCAGACCCCTTTTTCCAGCGGCCTCATGGCGGGGAATCGTGAGAGCCCCCCGTCGCATCTACTCTCCTAGACCATCACGATGTGTGACGGCATGCCCCACGTGCCGCGCCCCTCAGCGGGCTCACGAGTCCACCAAGCACCACAAATCTCGTCAGGCACTGCAGGCGGCCATTGGAGAGCGCTGGCTCTGGTGGGCAGCCACCGGGAGGAATTGCCTGTGCCATCGCAGGGTGGGCCAGTCATCATGGCAAAAAGTCTGGCTCTTATCTAACAGCAATCAATCGCGCACTCGAGTGGCCGAAATCGGGCCCTTTCACCGACTCTGCCCGTAGCATCACTTCCCTTTTCTTTGACGCCGCCCTCTCCTTTGCTCCTTCTCCTTCACCCATCTTTCATTGTCTGCCTCGCGATAACACCTCCGTAAGTCTTCTTTGTCCATTGCTTCAAATTTCGCGTTGCCCTCCTGCAGTGCTCGCGGGTGGCGGCCTCGTCATATGACTGTCTGGCGGCGTGTGTCATAATTTCATTCTGCTGGAACCACAAAACTCTGCGTCTTCTCTTTTGTGCATATCGTCTGATTCGACTTCACTTGCAGAGCAACGAGACCGCTTTACACACCATCCGTCCTCTGCCACTGCCAATATTCAACATGGGCAGTGAAGTCTTCGCTCGTGGCCGTCTTGGCGGCAAGGTCTGCATCGTCACCGGAGCAGCTGGGTAGGCTTTTCGACGTTATCACCGTTTCTCAAGTGCTCTGATAGGCATCGTCTGTGAAATTGGGGCCATTTTCTCCAATTTCCGCTCTATCTGACACGTTTTGCTGTTCTGAGTCAACGTCACTTCTCTCAAAATCAACGATCCATGGTTCACTTTTCGACGTCGCTTCCCCCAGCATGTTGGGCGTCTTTGACTATGTCTATCTCTCTAGAGAGTGCCGAGAGAGCTTTGCTTCATGTAGCATCACCTTTTGGTTTTCTTTGCGTCTATGACTTTATATGACTAACCACTTGATAGCGGTATCGGCCTGGAGACATGCATTCTCTTCGCCCGCGAAGGCGCCCGCGTCCTCATGGCCGACATCTCCCAGTCGGCACTAGACAAATCCTCCGCCCGGCTGCGTGAGCTTGTCCCACACGCCGAGAAAATCGACACCATTATCTGCGACGTGTCCAAGGAGGACCAGGTGGAAGCCATGGTCGCCCGCGTGGACTCCTGGGGTGGTGTCGACGTCATGTACAACAATGCCGGAATCATGCACGCCGACGACGCGGATGCCATCGACACCCCCGACAGGATCTGGGACCTCACCCAGGCCATCAACGTCAAGGGCGTGTGGTATGGTAGCAAGCATGCCATTCTCAGCTTGCGGAAGTTCAACAAGAAGAAGGGCAGTATCATCAACACTGCATCCGTTGTTGCGCTCGTCGGTAGTGCTACCCCTCAGTTGGCGTATACGGCCAGCAAGGGAGCTGTGTTGGCGTTGACCCGAGAGTTGGCTATCTGCCATGCCCGTGAAGGCTACCGCTTCAACGCGCTCTGCCCAGCACCATTGAAGTAAGTATTTCCCCGCATCTTTCTTTCCTCCGAGATTGAATCTGACCATCCCAGCACTCCCCTCCTCCAAGACTGGCTCGGCGACGACGAGGTCAAGCGTGCGCGCCGCACCGTCCACTTCCCGACCGGCCGCTTCGGCGAAGCCATCGAGCAAGCCCAGGCCGTCCTCTTCCTCGCCAGCGACGAGAGCAGCTTCGTCAACGGCACCGACTTCGTTGTCGACGGCGGCATGACCCGATGCTACATCACCCCTGAGGGCCCCGCGACCGAGCCCCCTCCGAACAACGCCCACTAAGCCGCGCCCATCGCTCAGCAGACACTCCTCGACTACGACTTTCACTTTTCCGGGCTAGGTCTGAACGAGAGAACTAATTTGAACCGATTTGGCGTTACGGGCTGCGAACGAACAGGCGAATGATCGGATCTGATGCGAAATGATTACCCTCACTAGACCGAGCGAGGCTTTCTCCTAGTTACATGCGAGCACATGCCCTAGAAGCAGTCTAGGCTAGACTCTTTGCTTTTGTTCCTCGAGATGCACTGCACTGCACTTGCTTTTGCGCCATGGCTATGCCGGAGTTTCCTGGGTTTTGTGTGTAATATAGACATTTAATTTTCTCCCTCTGCACCGACTTCCCAACGCAACCATGCCTCATGCAACCCGTCCAGATGCACCATGACGGTTCGACCGGAACATGTCGAAGCACCTCGAGCAGCGTTAGGCCAGTGGACACAGATACGCCTATGTGCAGGTTTTGCAGGACAAGTCGAGGCGTCTAAGCAGTAGTAGGTGAGTATAAAAACACTTTTGAATTCGTCGGAAAGATTTGGGTATCTTTGATGCAAGTAGTCACGGAAACGTGACCGTTAGCCTGCCTATTCGTGAAGAACGAAGGACCCATTAACGCCAATCATTGCACCAATTTGTACCCACCATAGCTCAATTCCTCCATATCCTGACCTGCTTGTCACGACCCCCACTGCCCACTTTCTCGCCGTCAGGGCTCCAGTCAACGGCATACACTTCGTCCTTATGTCCGGGTAAATCTTCCTTAAGCTTGCCGGTGCGTACGTCCCACGCTTTGAGTGTTGTATCTTTGCTTGCTGAGACAAGTAGCCGTGAGTCTGCGGAGAAGCAGCACTGATATACTAGAACAACGTTAGCAAGCGTGACTGTATTCGCTCTTCATCTGAGTACTTACCTGACGCCACGTGCCCGCGGAGTGAAAAGAGGAACTTCCCGTCTCTTGCAGACCACAGCTTAACGTGATTGTCGAAACCAGCCGACGCAACGTAGAAGCCGTCGGGACTGAATGTGACATGATTGACCTGCTTCTGGTGGCCCGTGAGGCGGGCAATTGGTTTTCTGGAAGTGAGTGGAGACCAGAGGTACACGGTGGTGTCGTCGGACGCGGTAGCCAGACGCTCGACGATCTCGCCCCCGACTGTGACGGCCTTTTCGAAGCGTTCTTTCGCTTTTGCGACCTTTTCATCCTCGGTTGCCGGGACTTTGCCAGTGTGGTCGTGGTACCCAGTGCGTAGTGCAAATTCTGACGACAAGGCCATGTGGTTGATCCAGTGAGCGTGGCCGCTTAGGGTGAATTTGAGAGTCTGCGTGGACGCTTCCCACACTTTGACGGTTTTATCATGCGAAGTGGTGTATATCAGCCCTGTTCCGCCCCATTTGACGCACGTCACGGAGTCCTTGTGGCCAGTGAGGGCGAAATCGATCTTTCTTCCAACAACATCCCATATTCGGACTGTTGCGTCTTTTGAGGATGATGCGACGCGAGGGCGCCCCGATGCTTGCAAGTGGTAGGGCTCCCAGCTCAGCGAATTGACCCATTTCGTGTGACCTTTCAATGCTGTCCCCAAAGCCTGCCCTGAAGAGGGGTCCCACAGCCGCACGGTGTTGTCCATCGATCCTGTCGCGAGGATTTGGCCTTCTGGTGACCATGCTACCGTGAGGACCCACGAGGTATGGCCTTTGAGGGTGTGGACTGGAGTGCCGGTTTCGCAATCGAATATCTAGGAAAGTCTTAGCGAAGCGTCTCAGTGGGACATGAAACGTAATCACTCTTGCAGTATTATCTCCCGCTCCGGTGGCCAGTCTCTGTGAGTTTGCCGGTGAGAACTGAGCGGTAAGTATGTACTCTCCATGTCCTGATATGGCCGCTGCGCACCGCGAGACTGCTTTTACTCGAAAAACGGCTTGTGGTGCATATTGCAGAGTAATCTCGCTTTCTGCAGATATTTTGCCGGGTTTCACTAGTGCATTGTAGAGGTCTGATCGGTCGCCCAGGGCCTCCCCTCCGCCATCGTATGGGGGTCCTCCGGAGGTGTAGAAGAATCGGTATGGGATGCGGTCATCCCCGCGCTCCTGCAGCTCATTGAGCAGCAGTTCGAGGTTCTTGGTCGTCGCATTTGCCAGAGCTATCGATATCACAGGCAGGCTTCCAGCCTCACCCGTGGCTTGGTCTACGAATCGGACGCGAATTGCGCCCTCGGGGATGTCCTCTGTGACATCGGCCTGTTCTCGAGCAAGGGCTGCAGCAGCGGTTTTCTGTCTTTTACTGGGGGGCGGGGGGACTGTCGCCATTTTAAATGAAATCGCAGGACTTGTGTGTGTGTATTGGAGGGGTGTGCGGCGTGGAGGAGTGTGAGAGTCGAAATCGAACTTTTGATAGAATAAAGTTCTAAGACGCCAATATTTCGGGGTCCGTGCACATCTTTCTGCTCTTACGTTGACGACGTCTGAGGCCCTCCGTCTGGTCTAAACACTCCCAGCCGAATGTCTCGGATGAGAGGCCAATTTGCACCCCTTAAGAGAGGCTACTGATTTACACTCACAAACAGGCAAACTAATCACTGAGATGGCCTCCCGAAGCTCTCGAGGTTCTCGGGGGCGCCCCTCGACATCGTTCACATCCGCTTCGACCTCGTATCCATCATATCTATACGCTGACAATACAGGAACGACTTCTCGTCCGAGAACTGGTCGCAGGAGTAATGGTCGACCCGGAACTGGACGCCCAAGAACTGGCGCCTCAACTATTGCCAGAGTCGAGGCCCAGCAGGTTGTTTGTGCTGTGAGCGAGTCTCGTGGCATCTCCCCAACAGTTGGCCTTGCATTCGTCAATCTCGACACTGGAGAGGCAGTATTGTGCCAGATCTGTGACAGTCAAACTTACGTGAGAACGATCCACAAGCTGAGAGTCTACGGACCTTCCGAAATCCTGATTGTGACTACGGCCGCAAGTCCCAAGTCAAAGCTCTTTTCAATTATCGAGGAGAACCTGGAAGTACTTGACAGCAAGATTACTCTTCTAGATCGCCGTTACTGGGCCGAATCAACTGGCTTGGAGTACATCCAACAGCTTGCTTTCAAGGAAGATGTTGAGGCTATCAAGATTTCCGTCGGAGGCAACTATTTCGCAGTTTGCTGTACTGCAGCTGTGAGTCGGGCGAGTCCTCGGATAGACTCTTTCTTACTAGTTCTATTTCTAGGTTCTCAAGTATATCGAGCTAGGACTCGCGAAGACGTTTCCCTATCACTCTCTCAGAATCAAGTACGAACCCTCAGAGGGTTCCATGATGATCGACGTTTCCACCATTTACGCTCTTGAACTAATTCAGAATCTTCAAACACCGAAATCTCGAGATTGCCTCTTTGGTCTGCTGAACGAGACATTGACGCCAATGGGATCGAGACTCCTCCGCAGCAACATCCTCCAACCACTAACAGACCCAGAAACTCTCAACACTCGCTATGATGCGTTGGAAGAGCTGTCAACGAAAGAGGAGATGTTCTACTCTACGAAAGCTGGTCTGAATAGGTCCATCATGCCCTTCTAACATGTACTAATCTAATTGCAGCGCTGAAATCGTTCCTTGATGCTGACAAGATATTGACTGCCGTAATGACGCCTCCGCCGTGCATAAGGAGCCATCACTAATGTCGTGTCTAGCTTATCATCATCCCGAAAGAGCCGAATCTACAGCATACTGAGCAATCTGTCAACAATGTCATCATGCTCAAGCAGTTCGTCAACTCGGTCAATCCTATTTACGAGGCCTTGACTGGAGCTAGATGCACTATGTTGGTCAACATACGCGAGGTATGAAGCCTTGAAATTGGGTCCTTTACACTTCTGACATGCTGAAAAGCTTTGTGCTCCTGAAAATGTGGTTCAGGTTCAGAACCTCATTGATGCTGTCATCAACGAAAATACGACATATGCAGGTCAGCCACTCGAGCTGAGGAATCAACGCACGTATGCAGTCAAGGTATGATCTTTCATTGATCGTGTTAGGCTTTCAGAGCTGACGCCGCGCCAGTCTGGCGTCAACGGACTTCTCGATGTTGCTAGAACTACATACAAGGAAGCAATGGAAGACGCTTATCAGCACTCCACAGAGCTGAGCGGTATGTCCAGTTTTGGTACCGTTCGGCGCTTCACGGTTGCTTATTGTAGTTACAGAGGAGTACGATATCCCCCTCGAACTCAAATACGACAACGCTCGCCAATTCCACATCCGGATTGCAGCCTCTGAGGTCGAGCAGCGCCCTTTGCCGCCAGTGTTCACGAACATCTTTCGCAAGAAGAATATGATTGAATGTCAGACTTTAGAGCTGATGAAACGCAATCAGAAAGTAAGGCAAATTGATTCGTATGTCATGTTCACGCACTAATAAGCTGATAGATTACCACGTCTCATCAAGAAGTGCTGTTAATGAGTATGGCATGTGACTGCTATTCTCTGATGTCGCTGACCTCACCAGGCGACGAAGCTGTTCAGGATCTTATCGAGGCGGTTCGCGAGCAGATGTCAATTTTGTTCAAGATTTGTGAAAGTATTGCAATGCTTGACATGGTAATCCACTATTCTCTTTATTAAAGATAGTGTCGCTAACGACGATGATAGGTTTCGTCCTTTGCCCACACGGCTACAAGTCAAGACTATGGTGAGGAACTCTTTAGTCGTACAAAAGATTGGGCTAACACATCACAGTTCGCCCTCAAATTACCGACACGTTGGCTATCAAGTCTGGTCGCCATCCTATCCGTGAAAAGCTTCAACAGACCAAGTTCATCCCCAACGACGTTTATGCTACTCAGCAGACAAGATTTCAGATTATTACGGGTACATAATCTCCCTTCGTAGATTGTATGATACGGACTAACTTTTGTCATTTTCCGCACAGGCTGCAATATGAGTGGTAAGTCTAACCTTCAATTCTGGTTGGGTAGTTTAACATTAATGGCTTAGGCAAGAGCACCTACATTCGATCGATAGCTCTCATGGCTGTCATGGCGCAGATAGGAAGCTTGTAGGTTTCTTTGAATCTGAAAGAACACCGGTCTGATCTATAACCAGTGTTCCGGCACAATACGCTTCATTCCCGATCCTGCATCAGCTTTTCGCTCGAGTCTCCATGGACGACAGTATCGAAGCTAATGTCTCGACATTTGCTGCTGAGATGAGGGAAACTGCTTTCATCCTACGCAACATTGATCGCCGAAGCATGTAGGTTCAGATGATGTTGCTGAAACTCGGATCTCACCTGACTTCTGACATAGGGCTATCATCGACGAGCTTGGTCGAGGCACTAGTACGAGAGACGGCATCGCTATTGCTTTGGCTATCGCGGAGGCTCTTGTTGAAAGCAGAGTTTGTGCGCCGGGTATCTTTTGGAAGCTCTTTTACTGACTGACTTGTAGGCCTTGGTCTGGTTTGCGACACACTTTCGCGATCTAGCCACAATAATGGCAGAGCGGAACGGCGTCATAAGCCTGCACCTTGCTGTCGAGGTTTGAAAGCCGGAAAACGACATCGAAACCATCACTAACTCTGGAAGATGACCGAAAACGACGCAATGACAATGCTCTACAAGATAGCCGAAGGCTCCGTCCACGAATCCCACTACGGCCTTGCCCTTGCCCGTGTTGTTCCTCTCCCGCCTGGAGTCCTCAAACACGCCGAAGTCGTAGCGCGAAAGCTTGAGAGCAACATCCTTAGACGCAAGAAGACCTCCGCCGCCGTTATCCGCGAACGACGCCGTAAGCTAATCCTTAACCTCAAGGAGCATCTCGTCCAAGCTCAGAACGGGACCATGCAAGGCGATGTTTTGGCGGCGTGGTTGAAGGAGCTGCAGAGGGAGTTTGTGATTAGGATGACGGCGATTGATGAGCAAGCGGCACAGGCCGAGGCGGAAGAGGACAGTGAGGAAGAGGGACAGCGTGGCAGTCGCGAGCAAGAGAGCGTTCAGAGGGATCGATCGGTGATTACCGTGGACGATGAGAGTGAGACAACGTCTACGGGCGACACGATGTCGGAGTAAGCTGCGGCGTTGAGTGTTTGTGGCTGTTTATGCTTGTCTCTCTACTTCGAAAACTTCTCTTCTTTGACAACTTGTCTAGGGAGGTTCTACGGATGAGTTGAAGAGATAAGTTCAGCTTCACATGCGTTGTTGCAGCATGCAAAGCTATGGTTGAGGTCGAGAAATGCTGTTAGTCAAGGTGTCGAGAATTTGTCTTTTTCCTTTCTCGAATCCTATCTGGCATGCTGTTTTATTACAGTGTATTTACACTCCTGAACAGCGAAAGCACTATTCCCTTGACTCCATGCGTCAAGCCAACCTTTCATCCGGACCCTTGTAAATTATCTTAAACACACTGTGTGAAGAGACAGCCTGCCACCGTTTGACGTGGCCCGCAAGGCTTTTAGTCTTGTTAAGATTGTCCTTTTCCGATCTCTTATGAAGTATCAAAGGACCCCAGGCGGTGCTAGGTTAGTGTACAAAAAGTTTAGAGGGCATGTGTTGCTCAAGTATTTCGCTGCAGCTCTTATCGCTCGAAGCTTCCTATTGGTTGTATTCTCATCGATATCGTATGGCCAAATGCGACGGGCCGAGGGATATGGTTGGTTATAAGATGGATCGATGGGTTATGTAATCTACACTTCATCGCCTGTATTCTTCCATGCTTCGAACATGCGAAGTCTTTCTGTCTTCTTCAAAGAAAGGAGAAGGCAACTTCAGACGGATCTATAGGAAGCAACTAGCCTCGGCGCCCTCAAACCTCGATTATCAGAACGGTAAACCACAAGATTACTATGACCCTCGTACGAAACCCATTTCTCTGCCCGAGTCGGTTCGTTGATGAGTGTCAATCAGTCACCTGTGTTCCTCTTGCAGAATTGGTCCCGACCCCTTTGAGACTACTTGAACACCTAGGCGCCTACCTGTCAGCCATTGAGCTTGTGTATTAAGTGACAAAATACAAACAACGAAAAAGAGACAGTTGGTACTCGGTCAGGCAAAGAGTGAGGATAAGATAGGTGTTTCATTACATAATATCTTGATAATGACTGGAAGATATGTCTTTGCAGAAGTTTAGACTTCTCTGCCTAAGATCGGACGGAATCTCACCAGGTATTCACGGCGCCTATGCGCCTAATTCTTGAAACAAAAGCAACAAAAGCAGATTTCAATCCGTCATAGCATCATCATCCCACACTTTCCCTTCTGACGACGTCCTCAACCTCGGCATGCCTACTCTCCTGCCCTCTATAGCTCTTGCGTCCGCGGACCACCCAGTCAATAGTCATAAGCGTGATGACGACGCCATACACAGCGCTGACATAGTTCATATTGCTAGCAAGCACGGGCTTGGCATATGGGAAGCTGTACATGATGATCGTGAACGCAGTCCAACACAGGAGAACAATATTCGAAAAGAGGCCGATTGGGCCGAGCCAGAAAGGGCCGTGCTCGATGTTATTGCGGCCTTTGATGAGCAGGCAGACGACTGGGATGGCGTAGGAGACGTAGAGGAGGACGATGCAGGCTGTGACCATGCTTTGGGGTTGTTAGTTTCGAATTCCTAGATTGTTGAAGGAGGGGGAACTTACGAGTTGAAGGCAGTGTAGGATCCCAGATACAGACAGCCTACGGCAGCTACCCACGCACAACTAACGAAATGTGCGTATACTGGTACACCAAGCGTTGGGTGGACCTGGGACAACCACTGATGTCCCGGGAGACCTCTATCACGCGCAAAGCTCCAGCACAATCGGCTCTGCCATGTGTGACTTGCAATTAAGCAGCCATAGCCGGTTAGGATGATTAGGACCTCAGCGAAGATAGCGCCAGCGGTGTTCTCGCTGAAGGCACGGTAAAATAGCTCCAGGATGGGCACAAGGGTGGAGGTCCCCGCGATTTCAGAGAAGTCGCCGACAATGGAGAAGAACATGGAGATGGAGAAGAACCAGGAGGTGACGAACCCGATCGCGACAGTGCCCATGATGGCAATGGGGATCATGCGCTCTGGCTTATGTACCTCTTCTGCCATATGCGTTGCGCAGTCTAGACACGCAAAAGCCCAGTTGGTGTTTACGAGACCCACAATAAAGGCAATGCCGTTTTGACTCCAGCCAGTGTTGTTGATGAAAGTCGCGAAGACGAATTTGGCGTGCTGGTGGGTAGGTGCTGAGGCAGGTACCGCGACAAGAAGGACGAAGAAGGAGACGAGGGAGGTCCAGAGGGTGAAGGTTGCGACTTTGGGTAGGGTTTTGCCGTAGCAGTTGAAGAAGAAGCAGAATATGTTCGTGATTTGATACGCAACGAACACATGCCATGGCTTGATCACGCTGAAGACCAAATTAGCCAAGATGTTCTATGAGGATAGCATGTCTTTTTCAGGGTCCTTTCCCCCATGTTTATCGGAACTCCCTCCTTTAGTTTGCTTCGAGAAATAAATGCTACTCACAAATCAGGATGTCCAAGCTGCCAGCATCCCACCAACGCGCTACCCATAGCTAAAGCCACAGACGCAGAGGTAAAGATGGACCCAGTCCACGCAAACCATCCAGTAAGGTAAGACGCGAAATTGGCATATCGCTTCGGGGCCAACTCGTTGGCCCAGAAATACTGGCCTCCAGCATTCGGCAGGGCACTCGCCAGTTCAGAGAGCGAGATACCGACACAGGTCGAGATGAGCGCAATAAGGATGATGCCGTAGATGATTAGAAGAGGCCCTCCAGAATTGATACCAGTAATCATGGCTGCTGAGATACCGAACCAGGAGTTGGTGAGAGAGAAGCCAACACCCAAGACTGACCAGACGGAGAAGTTACGCTTCATGTCCTGGGTGTAGCCCATCTCGGCGAGCTTCATGGCATCTTCGTCGAGGAAGTCGGACTTGCCGGTCTCGTAGTCCAGCGACGGGGCCTTTGCGATTTCCTTTTCTTGCTCCATCTTGACTGGCCGCGTAGCTCGAGCCTAATCGTCGTCTTTGAGTTCAAGGGGATGTGTCGTCGGGGGACGTCCGTTGCAGGTTTGAAGCCTCCACTTGAGGTCAGAGGGTCGCGATTGCTTATAGGTAGCACAAGCTGGGTTTACTTTCCTAAACAATGCTGGCGCTGGGAAGACCTCGGTCGAAAGCTCGAAACAGGGGACTAGGAGCGCTGAGTTGATGTATTTATCTCCACATAAACAAGGGCTGGGAGCTCAGAGGTCGCGCGCTGAGGTCAGAGATAACGAGCCCAGATAAAGCTCGCTGACAGCATTTAAATGTCCGTAACCGCGTAGGAGGCCGATAAACTCTTAGTCGAACACGCCGATGGCATAGAGTAGTAGGAATGGATTTTAAGAAGATGAATTGAACAATAGTGACACGCCGCAGCTAACTACCGAAACCGCGACAGACTCATGGTTCAAGTCATTTACAGCACAGATAGCTGATATCTAGGCGCTAAGCCGTCCCGAGGAAGTACAGACCATGCAAGAGGGTGTGGGGGGCGGCACTCCCAGGCCAGGGCGGCGATAGTGATATGCTCGCGCGGGAGAAAGGCTGGGGTGCTCCCTTCTTCGACGCAGCTCCGGTGGTGGTGGTCGGCCACTGCGCCTGTGATTGGGACGATTAAACTTCTTCCACCCGCCTTCTAGAGCGCCCGTATCTGCTACCCAACCCTTGGGCTGCGCGCGGCCTCTCCGAACTAGAGAAGCACATGCTGGGAGCCTGTGGTTGCATAGCGAAATCCTATGAGGTGTTGCTTTTCAGACGCCGCGATAACTGGAGTTGCATTGTGGTTCGTTGTGTTTTGTAGGAGAAGGAGTCGGCCCGCTGACTGAGATCTGGGTCGTACTCCTTCCCGCGAGCCAGTCCCTGAAGGTACGAAGCGTCGAATCCCCAGACTCTAGTGAACGCCTATCACAGTTGACGTATCTCGTGCCTATCCAATAGCTACATGCCCGTACCGTTTACTCCGAAACATCTTGTCCATTTGCAACCTCCTCATTGCGTTTCCGTATCAGCCCTTTGTATCACTTTTCAAGCAGCGTTCTTACCGAACAGCGTGCTCAGATGACCAACGAGTTCGACAGTCGTAAAACCATGAAAGCGTGATTGTTGGACGTCCGACCTCTCCTTGAAGCAATCCTAACGGGTTTAGAGAGACACGTCCATAGCGTCCTGCGCGCCATCCAGCCATCTGCCACAGCCACCCGCGCACCGTATTCCCTCCACCACCGCAAACCGCCTAAGAGATAGGAACCTCCCCAAAGCGGTATCTCTATCCCCACAAGAAGCCCCGAGCCGGCCGAACCACAGCCTCGGGTGCTAGCTTGCTAGGGGGCCGGCTGCAATGTCCTTCCGACCTCCGGGCCTGCTTTGCATCCACCCACTACGTACCTATTCGCTATCGAGCCTCAGGTTTTGTAGGTCTGAAAAAGCTGCATACCGTAAATATAAGTTTTGAAAGGCGGAGAAAATTGTAGCTCTTAGATTTCAAGAAACTCGGCGTAAGCACCACAGTCCCACAACCTCACCGCCCCTCTGCCGTGTCTGCTCCATCCGCTCACCGCGTCCAGGGGAGGCCCGCCCTCTCCCTTGCAAGCCGCAACACGCAACTCCAACCGTCTGTGTTCTGTACTTACGCCTGTACATACGCCTATACAGTACAAGCACAGGTACAGATCGATGTGCGACAGCAGATCTGCAGGTACAAGGAATGCAGGTGCTTCGAGAGAGGCTGCCACTTACTTTATCAAGCTAGACGCGGTCGCGTCTCGAAGTGATGAGAATGAATGAATAACCGAGTGGAGCGTTGGTAGTGCTACACACCGTGCATGTTGTGGATATGACCCTGAGCTGGTGACACCACTAAGAATGCGGGAAAGAGTTTGCTAGCAAGGTACCGAGCTGACCGGCGTTAGAGGTTAAGCGCGCTGATAAATGGAGACGGGATGCTTCGTTTGGAGAGGACATGTAAGCAAAGCAGGCTTCACCATTTCGATCAGTCGAGCCGCTCGGGAGGATCAGGAACGAGCTCATGTGACGCCGTGATAATCTTAGCCTTTTGATCCTTCGACACTCAAGAGTGTAGATGTTGCGATTGTTCATTGTAGAATAGTCTCCAGTAAATTTGGCTCGGAACACAGCTAGGGGTGGGAATTTTTAAAAAAGCTAGGTGCGACAGAGCAAATACATACTTGCTTGACCCGAAGCGAATCAATCAGACACACAAGTGATGAGTGAGAGAGTAAACAAGATCAAGAAATAATCCGTCTCCATTGACTCCGTCCGACCGACAAGACCATCTCGCCCAAAGACCCCCAACCGCCCTCTTCTCCCTCCAGCGCTTTCACTTCTTCTGCAAGAGTAGGCTTCACGTAGTCCTCGAGCACACACCGTTTGGACGTAAGGGGCCGTGCTGCACCGATATTACTTTTCGCCATTAGGAGAGGGTATCCATATTCGAGTTAGACATGATGATGACCTCGGATCATTCTACCGGTCGTATAGCAGAACAACATTACGACAGACGCGACATTAAGACATTTAGTTCAGTTTCTGATCGGGCTGGTAGTGTTGTTGGGGGTGTCGCGGCATCCCTCCCTGCGGCGGCATGGGGTATGGATTTGCCGTCTGCTGCTGCTGCTGTTGCTGGAGGTAGCTCTGGTAGTGGAGCGCTTGCTCGGGCGTCATGTATTGCTGAGGCATGTTGCCGCCGGGCATCTGGGCTCGGTTGGTCGGGACCTGGGCGTGGTTGTCCTCGGGCGAGTCGACGGGGCCGCTGTCATCGACGCCATTGGCATCGGCGGAGGCAGGCTCGGGCGCGTTCAGGCAGGCCTGCAGCAGTGTTAGCATGCGGTATCCAGCGCGACGGATGCGCGTCATGTTGTACCTGGATGAGGTTCTTGCCCTCGGCCTTGGTAACGAGGGGTTGGAGCTTCGGCGTGGTGAAGGTGTAGACGAGGCCGGTTTCGGACACGACGAGCAGCAGCACCTGCGTGCCGGTGAGGACGGACAACTCGTAGGCCTGGCGGGCGGTGTTAGCAATGCGACCTGGTGTTGGGGCGGTATTGAGAAATGCGACGCGCCGGGACGCGCGCCGCGATGCATGCGCAAACTCACCTTCTTCATGATGCCGGCCTTCCGCTTCGAAAAGGTAATGTGGCGACGCGACTTGTCCTGGATGAACTTGATCTCGATCTTCCGCCTCTCGCGACCAGGCTTGTCATCATCGTCGTCGTCGTCGTCCGCCGCTGGACGAGGACGCTTGGTGCCGCGGTTGGCATCGCCCTGGACGAGGGCGCCGTTGCCATTGCCCACATCGTCGTGCGAGGGCGACGGGTGCTGGTCGTGGTCGGTGATTTCGCTGGCCATGATGCGATTCGCTGGCGTCGTGGTTACGAGTGTTTGGCTTTGGTTTGACCTTACTCTTTGTGGTCGCAGATTCTGGGTGGGGATTGCCGCTTTGGAGTCGCTGGCCGCGGCCGAGTTTGAGTGGTGAGTTGGGGCCGGCTGCACGGGGTAGGCTGTGGTGGGCTCAGCGCTGGACCTAAAAGAAGCAGGCTGGACTGATCAGGCAACGCCGTGACTGCGTTGGGTGGCGGGCGAGGAATGCAAGGAAAGCCGCAGTGGCAGACAAGCAAGCCAGACAAGCCAGACGTCGCGGTCGCACAGCGGAGGCGCCTGCGAGTGGGCGAAAGCCTTGACCGGAGCTGGGCTCGCTGGAAAGGCGGAGGGGGGCGGGAGGCTGGATGGAGCGTAACTTACCGCTCAAGGTTGCGTGCCTGCGTCGTTTGGGGCAAGGCAGGGCTTATGTTCTGTTCGTGGCAAGACGGACGGGGCTCAGGGCAAAGCTTGTACCGACCGGGGATGAATCTACGCGCACTCGAGAAGTGTGAGAGGTTGCTGTCTCAGAGAGGGAAAGCGACGAGAACTTTGGGCAAGTGAAACGACAGCGAGGGCAAAGGCTGTATTTCGGTGGATGCGAGGAACGGGCCCGCCGGCCCAGCCAACCACACGCCGGCCCACCGCCAGCCAGCACTGAGCGAGGGCGAGTGGACCGCCCGTGCGCTGCAGCCGGCGCGCGATCCGAGTGCTCAGCGTGCTCAAGGTTGCGATGGTGCTGTGCTGATGTGATGGCACTGATGGGTGCTTCAGATGCGCTGATGCCAGGAGCCCGAGAGACGGCCTGGCACGCACGCTGGGCCGCGTCCTCGCACATAGGGAGCAGCCGGGGACAGCTGGGAAACAGCTGGGTGCAGTGGGAAAGGGGGATATGCGATGAGACGAGCACTCACCTCGGACGAGGGCACAGAGTCACAAGCTGCTCTGGTGGGGAATCGATGTGTTCGAGAGAGCGGAAGGGGATTAGGTTTCCCTTTATCTGGGCTAGCGGGATACGAGTCTTGGCAGCCGAGGCCGTGGCCAATGAGCGGCGCCTCGGGTGGAGACGGCCCCGGTCGAGCTTACCGCCTGCCTAAACGCGTAAGGCGCCTACCCAGCCTCCCTGACTCCGAGATCGTCACTACCACTTCTGGACTGACCCTGCCGCTTTGACCCTATCTACCACTAGACCGCCATTGGCTGCCACCTCCCCCATGCCACTCACCCACTCTGATCCCTGCTTCCGGGTATCGAATGCTCAGCGCCATGCCAGAGTCAACACCATGCCATCTGCAGTCTACACGACGCTCCCACGACTAAAGCTCCCCAAACAAAGAGCAAGCTGTAGATACCCACCCAGAACAGTGTCACACCATCGTAGGCGCCCACCTCTGCTCGTGGTTCGCGATGTCGACGCTGCAGCTCCCGACGTTCCTGAAACGTTCTCTGCCTCGTCCGGCGTGATTCCTGTGACAGAGCCATGCCGTCGCCATGCTGAAGAAAACCGCAAGCCCCCGAAGACCCCCTCTGCTCTGCGCCCTCCGCACTTTCTCTGTCCTCTTTCTGTGCCTAGTATTCTCTCTTCCTAACTCCGTCTGCGAGAGTCGCCGGCCGGCTCAGTTGCAATAGACGCTTCCATTCATTCTTTCTTCGACGCCGAACTGCAGTGCAAGATTCACCACGTTCATTCAATTCTGTGTGCTGTAGATTCGGTCGACTTCACGATACTTGTCAATCCTGAACCACCTGCGCAACCAGACTCCATTACACAGAGATAAGCAGAGCCGCACTCTAAGCCATCACTGTACGGATAGAAGCACAGCCGCATTTCAAGCTATCACCACACGGATATAGTAACCCGCACCGTCACGATGCCGAGCAAGCTCATGATGGTCTTCGTCGGCACCGACATCATCTTCGCCGGGTGCGGAGGCCTTCTCATCGGCTTCTCGCTCCTATCGGAGAGCCAGATGCGTGCCACGCCAACAATCGCCACTGTTGCCGAGCATCTGCTGCTCAAGCAATGTCCTCTTACCGGTATGTCCTAGAACAGGGCGAAATCGTGATGATCAACCCGTTATCTAGGCAATCATCTAGATATCGTACTAACAGCTCCCAGCCGGCGTCGTCAACGCCATCTTCATCTTCCTGACTTTCCTGCTATCCCTCCCCGCCCTCTTCCTACCGCAAAACCGCGGCTGGCTGCGTGCCCAGGGTTGGCTTGTCGTCTTCTGCGCTACATTTACGCTCGTCCTTGGCCTGACCATCTGGTTTGTGACACTGCATAGTCGCGCCAATCTCAACAGGATCTGGGCCCATGAGCAACCGCTGACCCAGAGCTTGCTGCAGCAAAAGGTACGTAGTTTATTTTGTCTCTCATATCTCATCTTAAACTGGGTTGAAACACGTGTCTCGGGACTTTGATGAGTAGCTCACTTTCTTTGTCATGTTTCAGCTCAACTGAGGACTCACTACCCCCAAATATGTGACTGACCTTTCACGATCGTGTCCAATTTTACATCAAAATATACTTTGTCTTACTAATCCCTCCCCCAGTTCAACTGCTGCGGATACAACAACTCGACTAGCCCGCCCTTCATCCAGGACAGCACATGCATCAACTCGCTCGTCGCCGCCCAGAAAGGCGGCTGCATCAGCAAATTCTCCAGCTTCGCAAACGGCTATCTCGATCTCATCTTCACGGCTGCCTTTGGCATCGTCGGCATTGATGTCGTGCTGGTGCTTTGCGTCGCGATGGTGCTCAAGTATCGCCAGGAGTTGGAGCGATACAAGCACATCGACGAGAAGAACGGTATGGGTAGATTTTAGGCTGAAAAGGAGGAATTAGGAAATAGAGAGTGCGGGGGAAACAGAGGTGGTGGTGCTAGCAGATAGAGGGAAGGAGTTGTTCGCTAGAAGTTGGCTATGTGATAGGAGGCTATCTGCAGTACCAGACGCACCTATCGATCGTTCTCTTTCCAGCGTTTTTGAGGGTCATAGTGATATCAGCCGTGCTGATCTTGACCCTTTTCGTTTCATGTGTATTGTAACTAGCGAAGGAAGAGGTGGAATAGACTATTGTCAAAATCTAGCGCTTTAGGGAAATATATGAATTACCAATCTGTTATCAGTTAGAAATCCCTAGAGATATTACGGTGCTCGAAGGAATTTAGTACTCAAATTCTACCTCGAAAACAGAGAAGGGATTCCCGCGAGCCTGGAAATCGGGCTCTCGCTTCTCCTATATTTCCCCTAGGTTCAATCCATCGAAGCTTCCCCGGTACAATTACCGGCCTTCTAAGACCATTCGACACTGCACCTGATTTCGGACCATTGGATCATGAGATCCTGATTTCGGGCGTGAACCACCAGCCTCTTGACACCAACCTTAAAATCAGAACGATTCTCACGACTTTGGTTCCAACTCAACCTGGCGGGTCTGAAGCGGGCTAACTCACTCTAGGTTCAACACCTTTCATCGTGCCAAGAATTGCCACATCCGGACTGGAGAAGGACTGGGATAGGTAGCCTCTCATAATCAATCCTATCCCTCCAATATCTCACACCCGACCCCTCTTCCACATCGCCCCGCAAGCAACCAACCTCGCCCCTATCCAACATCACGTAGAGAGCCCCTAAACTCACCCCACCCCTAACCCCCGCCCCCGCTTACATGCACTCCCCATCACAACCTCGCCAAAATCCCCGACACCACGCCACCATCACCAAACAGGAGAACGTGCCTGACTATCCTAAAAGACGGACTCCGTAACCCCCTGTATCGCCTCGTCTCACCCCTAGCCGACCCAGCGATCAGCCACCGTAAGATCACGTTTCGCATTAGCTTTACCGGAGCCGGAGCCGGGGTATGGGGCATGCGAGCGCTCGGAGCCGAATTATGCATGTATGGAAAGAACCTTGTACTCCTGTTGTAGGGGTGATCCCTGTGGAGAAGAAGCTTGATGGATTGTACATGTACATGGTTGACTATCGTACGAAGAGGATTATGTATCGATGGTAGTTCACTCAAGGCGTTCAGTTGTATCACAGAGACGAAGTTACCGTGGCGCAATAGCTTCGAACTTGGTTGATATGTCAAGTGGGTCACACTGATTCAGCGTGCCTTGGGACTTGTATTAATCGCATGCACTCCTTGATCGTCTGCCCGTATCAAAAGAATGATGGTGAATGCGACTCGTGCGGCTCGCCGATATAGAGCGAGTGCACCTAATCTTATCAGTCCATCCTACGCCAGTCGTGACGTGAGACAATATACGCGATCTCGTTGTGGATGGGCGGTTACTTTGCCCGTACCTATTCAGAGGGCGATCTGGATCTTGACCTTGGTGAGAAGTCCGCGTTTGAGATTCATGGCGTGTTCAAGGGGACGGGCAATAGTCCGATCAGAGCTGGTGGTTCAGTAGTCTTAATATTCCGATTAGCATTACTGCTTCTATCTCATATCTGAGAGAGACATACTGCAATGAAACAAACATCTTTGGAATTCGCGTGATATCCGTGCCATCCTTTTCTTCATCAAATGCTTGATAAGTTCCTGCCCCACACAGGAAATAGCATAACTAACTCACATCACCCCACCCACATCAGCTTTATCCTTCTGGAAGAACCGCTTGAAAATCATCTTGCCCTCATCCTCGTCCCCATCCCCAAACACGCCTTTGATCCTACGTCCTCTTGTCCTAACGGCACCCTCGAGCCGGTAGTGCAGGCGTTGACATACGCTCTTTGCCTCGCAGCGATCCATGCCCGAGGTGCTCGCATCGGTGATCTGGTTCGAGAGCAACTTGATGCGCGCTGCAAGAAGGTCGATGCTCTCATTGAAGGCCTTCTCTTCGGGTGAAGGCAGTAGAGGTGTATTAGCGTTTGTGTTACTAGCGGATGGCTCCGTGCTTGATGAAGCGGGCGTTGGTGGTGCTGCGAGGAAAGAAAGGGTAGAGAAACCGGGGCCAATGGCTTTGTCAAGGAGGGACATGCGTGCACCGAGGCCGGTATAAGAAAAGTCTCGAGTGATTTGCAGATGTGGGGATGTCCCGAGATGGTCATAGATGATCGCAGGAAGCGCAGCGGAAGTGAGTGATTCGGTAACAGGGGTAGGATGTAGGAAGAAGGCGAGCGCGAGTCGGCGTTGGAAGCGGTGGGTGAGAGGTGAGCTGGTGGGAAGAGAGGTTACGAGTTGGTTTTGGAGGACAGGGTCCTCGACGGCTGTGATGAGATTGTTGATGACTTGCTGGAGCTGAGGTATCGTTAGTCATCCAGCGATAACAATGACTTAGTGGACATACATGTTGGCTGCGCTCAGCGTCAGATATGCTTTCTAGAAGCTCTTTGATGGTATCTTGGATGATGTTGCGTAAGGGAACGTCGAAATTGATGCTGTCGTCAAACGATAGTCGTAGAAGAATGTTCAAGGCTTGGACTTGAGAATCCTGCGTCAGGCTGAGCAACCAAAGTCAGTTAAATCCCACAAACGCGTGCATTTAAACCTACTCTGAAGCAGCCTGTTGAAGTAATTGCACAATCCATCTCAGGCCAGTGGGGAGGAGTTGCTTTGGGCCTAAGACTATTAGCAAGGAACTTCTCTCGCTACTAGCCTCACATACGACTGGGAGAATCAAACGAGGGAGCCAAGACTTTCGTTG
Organism: Lophium mytilinum; assembly: GCA_010093605.1. Taxonomy (NCBI): domain Eukaryota; kingdom Fungi; phylum Ascomycota; class Dothideomycetes; order Mytilinidiales; family Mytilinidiaceae; genus Lophium; species Lophium mytilinum. The sequence continues at coordinate 1,465,054 of MU004184.1, read as the reverse complement.
GGTCTGCACCAACATCTTTGGCACCGAGACGGTGGAAAATGTCATTTAACTTTTCCGGAGTGAGAAGGGAGGACAAGACTCCAGGACAGCACTGATACAGGTTATTTAAGTTATAGAGCGAGGGCTGACCAACATTACCTCAAGTGTGTTAATGTACTCCGTATTAATTCCGTCTCTTGGAAAGAATGCAACTATACTCGATGAGAACAGTACACGGAGATATCGTACGGGGAAGTCTTACGTTCGTCAATCATCCAATTCGCTAGCTCTTCTGGTAAGTCTTGGTACCGGAAGACTTGTCGAGCGTAGCCTGCCATGAAAGCCTGGTCTCTTTTGTTGGGCTCTATCTTTACATTAGGGAATGCTTGAACTGCTTATGCTGATTATCAAACCTTTGAACATAGATGCCCAGCCTTTACGAGGAAGACACGATTTTGGGAAGATCCGACGAGACTGGCCCTCTACATCATCCCTGAAAAAGTGCCAAGTGGGGTCTCGTTGAAGAGCGTTCGTCCGTCTCATGGCTAGCAGCAGCCGTTCTGTCTTGCTTCCTCCTTCATCATCTTCCACGATTGAAACAAGCGTTTTCTCGACACTGTCAGAAGGAGCAGACTCAAGATTCGGCTCCGCTAGTTTTGCCCTCGCTGCTGCGAAGTCTTCTTCCTGTTTCTTGTTTTTCCTGGTCTCTTCCACTAGCGAATCGATTGAAAACTTGTACTTTTTCGTCGGGGGGAGAATTGACTTCTTTAGCCGTGTAATTCCCTTGGAGAACACGGTGATTTGCGATGGCATCTGTTCACGTGGACTGGGTGCCGGTGGTTTCTTGGTATTTTGTTGCAGGAGGTAGTCCATGTCCTCTAGCCCCTCTGAACTATCCGTATCGGAGTCAGAATTGGCGACCACCTCTTGATCGCGTCGGAAGACGCGCTTGCTACTGCTTGAATTTATCGACGAGAATGAGCCCCCACTCATGGCGCGGTTCTCCTCACTTATGGGAGCCTCGACCGCGATTCCTTTCGTCTCTTTGTTCCAATCATTCTGCAGCTTCCTTGCTAATTGCTCGTCCGTCAATGTGGAATTTTTGATCCTGGTGGCTGGAGTCGGTGAATCAGAGGCCTCACGCATCTCAACATCCCGTTGACGACTCTGAGTGCGCGGGGAAGGCCAGACTCGTGTGGCGGGTGAGGCTGAAGCATGCACCGTTTAGTCAGAGCTATATGAGCTGGGGCGCGGGGAGTAAATGACGAACTGGTCCGGTCCCGATCTGTCAGGCTGTTCTTCGAAAGGGCGCTGCTCTTTCCGAAGAAGTCACTGATCTTACGATTCGGTTTCGACATTGTGGTAGTAACAATGGCGGCGGCGTGCCCGAGGCAGCTCTCGGCGCGCAATGGTGGTGCTGCTCTGGTGTGTGCGGCGCGGTTGGGATGGAGGTTCACGGCGAGGCACGTCTTCACGTGCCTGGGTCACGTGCGAACTTTAGTTTATGGCCACATACAACTCGCAAATCATTCGAACCCAGATCAAATCAGAAGCTGTCTTTTTGCTGCAGGGTGACCGACACAATTCGTCCGAACACGTCGAGTGCTCCTGAGTCGCATTCCTGCCAGCGCCTCCCGCGAGCATGGACTCGAACAAGACGAGACGTAGTTAGCCCTCTTCTGCATATAACGCGTCCCCTGCTCGGGGTTTGACGTGTGCGCTCCCGGCCTGCCGCTTCGGGGATCACAAGGGCCCGAGAAGACGTCTCCACTACGGATCTCACAGTTCAAGTTCGACGCCGCGCTGGATGCACGTCGCACTGTCGCAGCGTGGAGAGACGGGCGGCTCTATGTACAATCTGCCTTACGCCTGTTACAGAGTCGCGGCGGCGCCGGCAGCGGTGTTTCCTGCCCAGCAACCAACCCAGACCCCAGCACGCTCAGCCTCGAATCTGACATGAGATGCATGGCACCGCAGCCGATAATAATAACACTGCTGCCACTGCCGGCGCGTACGGCTGAGCGAGCTTCTTATTATACGCGGGCTCGTCTGCGCTACATAATTCTGTGGTAGCCGACTCTTGCGTGCCCGGATCGATCGGCTGCTTATTGAGCGGAAATTACACGGCCGAAGGCGTTAGGGCGAAACCCAGCAATCCAAGGGCTCCAGGGCTCCCGCGAGTGCTCCGTCAGCATCTACCTATCGTGAAGACGCAACCTTTTCTCTTCTGCCACCGACAACCTCCCCTGCCGACCTCACCGCGACCGCCTTTTCTCTAATACCCTCTACGTCACCATATCTCCCGTCGCCATCCGCGCCGCCCATGGTCCTCGAAGAACCACCGCTCATTTGTATCACCGCTTCATCCTATCTGAGTGACCGCACCCCCTTCCGCCACCCCTCCCACAGCGCGCGGAACTAGCGATAATTGACCCTCGACGTCGCCGCAGCTGTCTCACCTCGCGAATTGGCATTTCTTGCGGCGTAGAAGCCTATCCGGCCGTCGCCGGCGACACGGCATTTGAGGAGCTTGCCTCGCAGCCTCTCCTGCCAACCGGCCCGCCAACGCAATGGCCTTCGACCCGAATCAGGAGGACAACGAAGTTTCGAATCCCGTGAAAAGGATACGATGGGCGACGCACAGAGCAGGGGGCACCAAAGGAGACAAGAAACGGGCCTCGCTCATACAACGTCTCCACAACCGAACAACCTCGACTGAGAAAAAGCGGGAGTCTTCGGGCACTACGAACACCACGGGAAAGGAAAGCGATGTCCCCGAGAGTGGCTCAGAAACCGGAAGCGATGAGCAGGACACCAGTAGGAGGGTGTTCTTTAATATCCCGCTCCCCGCGGAGGAGCGGGACGAGGACGGGCATCCCAAGGCCACCTATTCTCGAAATAAGATACGAACCGCAAAGTACACCGCCATAAGCTTCGTGCCCAAGAACCTGTGGTTCCAATTCCATAACATCGCAAACGTGTACTTTCTCTTCATCATTATTCTCGGGGTACGCGCTATATCGCTCCTTTGTACGTCTTGGTGGCTAATCGCTGTATAGATTTTTCAAATTTTTGGTGCCTCGAATCCAGCGCTAAACGCCGTTCCACTGATCGTAATCATAACCATAACTGCAGTTAAGGATGCTGTTGAAGATTGGCGACGAACGGTTCTTGATAACGAACTCAATAATGCTCCAGTCCACAGATTAGTGGAGTTTAACAATGTCAATACAGCAGAGAACCAGATCTCCTTGTGGCGACGATTCAAGAAGGCTACTACAAGGCTCATTATCTCAACTTGGAAACTGATGAGCAAGAAAAAGACCAAAGGGGAGAAAGGCAAAAGCTGGCAAGAGAGGTCCATGGATGAGTCGAGGCCCTCAATCGAGACAAGAAGAGCCTCCGTCATGTCTCGAAGAGAGTCCTTCCTTTCCGTAGGGAGCCAGGAAGGCATCCAGATGACTCCAGTCCCTTCCCCGATTCCAGGCCAAGGGCCGCCTCCTGACGCGCTGGACATTGAGGGCCATCCTCAGACGACTGTCACTTTCGAAGGAATTCGACCTGGATCGAAGGGCCAGCCCGCCCAGCAGGACCCCGCCGCACCGGCCAAGAGATTCTACGGCAACATCATAGATCCTTTCAAGACTACCCCAGACAAAGCTAGGTTCAAGAAGGACTATTGGAAGAATGTTCAAGTTGGAGACTTTGTTCGCCTGTACAACGATGAGGAAATCCCAGCCGACGTCGTGGTTCTTTCCACCTCGGAAGCTGATGGGGCTTGCTACGTTGAAACGAAGAATCTGGACGGCGAAACTAATCTAAAGGTCCGACAGGCGCTGCATTGCTCCGAAAACGTGAGGCACGCGCGTCATTGCGAGAAGTCTTCGTTTGTGATTGAAAGCGAAGGCCCGCATGCAAATCTTTACTCTTACAGCGGAGTCGTGAGATGGGCCCAACGCGATCCCAAGGACCCCGATCTACCTACCACGGATATGGCTGAACCTATAACCATCAACAACTTGCTTCTCCGTGGTTGCAACCTGCGAAACACAGAATGGGCTCTAGGTGTCGTCGTCTTCACTGGAGACGAAACCAAAATCATGATCAATTCAGGCATCACTCCCAGCAAGCGCGCTAAGATTTCCAAAGACCTGAATTGGAACGTTGTGTACAACTTCATCATCTTGTTCTTCATGTGCTTGGTGTCTGGCATCGTACAAGGAGTTTTCTGGGCCAAAGACGACACGAGCCACGCTCTATTTGAGTACGGCTCTTACGGCGGTAGCCCGCCTTTAGACGGATTTATCACATTCTGGGCCGGCGTCATCCTCTTCCAGAATTTGGTCCCTATCTCGCTCTACATCACCCTCGAGATCATCCGTACGTTACAAGCTGTCTTTATCTACAGCGACGTCCACATGTACTACGAAAAAATTGATTACCCATGCACTCCGAAGTCCTGGAACATTTCCGATGATGTTGGCCAGATTGAGTACATTTTCTCGGACAAGACTGGTACTTTGACGCAAAACGTCATGGAGTTCAAGAAAGCCTCGGTAAACGGCGTTCCATACGGAGAAGCCTACACGGAAGCCCAAGCTGGTATGCAACGACGACAAGGAATTAACGTCGAAGAAGAAGGCGCTCGTGCTCACGAACAAATTGCTCGCGACCGCGTTCGAATGATTGAGTCAATTCGCAAAATGCACAACAATCCTTATCTGCGAGACGAGGACCTTACCTTTGTTGCTCCCGATTACATTGCTGACCTGGCTGGAGAGTCGGGCGAAGAGCAACGACAAGCGAACGAGAGATTCATGTTGGTTTTGGCTCTGTGTCATACGGTAATCACCGAAAGAACCCCTGGCGACCCTCCAAGGATCGAATTCAAAGCTCAATCCCCCGACGAGGCTGCGCTGGTAGCTACAGCTCGTGATGTGGGTTTCACAGTCCTCGGCCGAAGTGGTGATTCCATCAATCTCAATGTAATGGGCAAGGAAACGTCTTATACGGTTTTGAACACTCTGGAATTCAACTCGACGCGGAAACGTATGAGTGCTATCATCAGGATGCCCAACGGCAAGCTTATGTTGTTCTGCAAAGGAGCGGACAGCATAATATATTCGAGATTGAAGAAAGGCGTGCAGCCAGAACTCAGGCGAAGCACTGCTGAGCATCTCGAGATGTTTGCCCGTGAAGGTCTACGAACGCTTTGCATTGCTGAGCGAGAACTCGACGAGGAAGAATACCAGGAATGGAACCAAAGGCATGACATAGCTGCTGGGGCTGTTACTAACCGCGAAGAGAAGCTCGAAGAGGTCGCCGACTCGATCGAACGAGAACTGTTGCTTCTTGGCGGTACAGCCATTGAGGATAGGTTGCAGGATGGCGTTCCCGATGCTATATCCTTGCTCGGTAGAGCAGGAATTAAGCTCTGGGTCCTCACCGGTGACAAGGTTGAGACCGCGATCAATATTGGCTTTTCTTGCAATCTCCTCGACAACGATATGGACCTGATTGTTTTCAAAATCGAAGACGAGAGTCTGGCGACTGCGGAAGCCGAGCTAGACAAACATCTTGCGACCTTCAACATGACAGGATCGGATGAAGAACTCAAGGCTGCACAAGATAATCACGAACCTCCGGCGCCGACTCATGCCATCATCATTGACGGTGATTCATTAAAACTCGTGTTGAACGATTCTATCAAGCAGAAGTTTCTGCTGCTCTGCAAACAGTGTCGCTCAGTGCTTTGTTGCAGAGTCAGTCCCAGCCAAAAAGCCGCCGTTGTTCATATGGTCAAATCTGGACTGGACTGTCTTACACTTGCAATCGGGGACGGCGCGAACGACGTTGCCATGATCCAGGAAGCGCATGTTGGTGTTGGTATTGCTGGTGAAGAGGGAAGACAAGCTGTGATGTCTTCCGATTATGCCATTGGACAATTCCGCTTCCTCACGCGGCTTTGTCTTGTGCATGGGCGTTGGTCTTATCGCAGACTGGCAGAGACTATTGCCAATTTCTTCTACAAGGTAAGAATCTTTCAGCAGATGCTCTTACATATGGATTGCTTACACTTCGTAGAACTTGGTATGGACATTTTCGCTGTTCTGGTATCAAATTTACGAGAACTACGATTGCTCGTACATTTTCGACTACACATACATCATCCTCTTCAATCTTGCTTTCACTTCCCTTCCCGTCATCTTGATGGGCGTATTGGACCAGGATGTCGACGACAAAGTCTCGCTTGCCGTCCCACAGCTGTACCGCAGAGGTATTGAGCGAAAGGAGTGGACGCAACCTAAATTCTGGTATGATTGTCTTGTTCCCGATCACGTAGGTATGCTAATGCTAACATGAACCCAGGATGTATATGGCGGACGGAGTTTACCAGTCAATCGTCACCTTCTTCATGGTGTATCTGCTCTTCTCCCCTGCGACTTTCAACTCATCAAACGGACTGGGAATTGATGACACAAAGCGAATGGGTATCTACGTCGCCACGATTGCCGTCATTTCCGCCAACTTTTACATCCTTTTCAACACCTACCGGTGGGACTGGCTAATGCTTCTCATTGTCGCAATCAGTTGTCTTCTAGTATGGTTCTGGACTGGAGTGTGGACGTCCGGCACTGGAAGTGCTGCATTCTACAAAGCCGCGCCCCAAGTCTATGGATCGCTTTCTTTCTGGGCTGTCCTCCTTCTGGCGGTGGTCATTTGTCTCCTGCCCCGCTTTGTGGTCAAGGCTACTCAAAAGATCTTCTTTCCCTATGACGTGGACATCATTCGCGAGCAGGTTCGCCAAGGAAAATTCGATTACCTCAAAGAGAACGATGACTTCATACCGCCACCTCCGGAAAAAGTCGCTTCTATGTCATCGTCAGATGTTTCCAAGCTGAACAAGAAGACTCCCGACGTGCCTGTTGTGGAGGATGATATGCGACCCATATACCCTCCGTCCGTAGCTCCGACCTCTACGACACACAATCCGAGGAGTCAGAATGGGAGCAACAGCACCGACTACACTTATAGGCGCTCTTTGGATACCATCCCCAACAGGATATCATTGGATCGCCCACGGCCGTCCTTCGACCGGGCACGCGTATCCATGGACAGGGTCAGACCTAGCTTTGAGCAAAGTAATGAGTTTACTTCTGCTGCATTGCTAACTCGTATCGAATCTAGTCAGAGTCAGACGGGCCAGCGTACTGGACAACTTAGTCGATTACGGCATGCACTGAGCTCAAGAAGACCGACTGTCTCAAAGGACGAGGAACCCGAGAACCTGAAATAAGCATCGCTCATCCTAACCACCTAACTATCCATCTATCTACTTTACGACTCCGAATCTTCGAGGTTATCGAAATTCCCCTTCACGACGGCTGTACATAATAAACTCCCTATCCCGGGCTATCACGGCTGCTGACGTTTGTTGCTGGTGTTGGCTATTGCACAAAATCTTTCCCTTTTGCTGTCCTCCAGCTCTCTGTATGTTATTACATGGCACTCGGCGTTTGTCCATTGGACCCTTGGTTTATCTGTTTTTAGCTCCATTTGGAGTCCGTGGTTAGGGCATGCGCATTACTGCTTTCTTTTCTAGGGTTTCATTGTTACCTTTTGCTACTTTCCTTGCGCTGCAAATACATACTCCGCTCTCGGAGATGTGGTGGGCGCCCCATGTCCTGTCTCTCAGAGTGTTCTAGCAAAGAACAAAGTCTAAGTCGCGCTTGTTCAATTATACGCTTCTTTCTACGGTTGATTGTGATGTGCTGGGCTTTTGCACTTTGCGGTTGGAGCTGTGGAGGCTGGATCAGAGGTCCTTCTCTTCCCTTTTGCTGCTCGTGTGGTGTTACCGTCGATAGGCGGAAGGGGTGTACATGTAGCGCGTGTAGGTGCATGTTTGCGTACCCTTGGGTAGATGTCGGATATGTGCAAGAGTGATTGAATATTATGGTTGAGATATATCTGTTTCGTGCCTTAACTGGTGATGCTAGACGACAAACCTTCCTAATGAGTATGTGACTGTAATGTGCCTTCTAGAAGAGGCATTGCCCTTCAAAGATTCAAGAATGATGCTGACCATCGGCGCTAGATGCAATGGAAAGTGATGGCATAATTGATTGTTTAGTCCCACGTACTGTGAATAAATAGCATGGGTGGACCACGGTACGCGCCAAGAGATTTAGTCGCGTACCTCCTGCGGTCCTGTGCCTTTGAGGACCCTACTACCTAAACCAACTTCTCCGCCGCTTCTCACCTGCAAACTTCAGGAACACGCCTGCACTGCCTAGAAGTGAAACCGGCGTCCTTTAATCCTTTACCTGACCCTAAGAGCTTCACGCTCCTTACTTTCGCTATCCTACCATTACCTCACCTCCGCTCTCGCAACCACCCATACTTACTTTGCCCTACCACAGACCCGCAGTTGGTGACTGTCTGATTCCTGGCTACCATCGACGAAGCTAGATACTCACCTTCCTCGTCTCATCTACTCGGTCCTAAAATGAGCGCTGCGTCCATCCTCAAACTCCGGTAGTCCACTGTGAAACAGCAACGCTTGCCTGAGCTCCTAAGGTCTACTCTGGCCGACGGGATCTTCAAGTATGGCGGAAATCATCCAAAAGATAGAGTAAGTCACGATTTAGGACCAGTGTTACTGTAGTCTCATTCTGATTGACAACAGGCAGATCAAACGGTTTCCTGCAGACCTGCACCTATTTTGTCCCCGAACCGCCCGAGACGAAGCAGGCGTATACTACGAGGAGGACATTATTGGGAGCAAACAGAAGGTCGATGAAGCGGAGAAGGCGCGCCGAATTGCGAAAATCAAGAAAGCCGAAGAGCGGAAGTGGCTTGTCCTGGATGCACTTCAAATATTGGCCTTCAATGGCCCAGATGCTGAGCCATACCACGAAGAGATAAAGAAGCGATTGAGCAATCAGTTGACCAACTGTGATGTTTGCGTCCGCGTTTTCCACAAATCACGGGGCGAGCTCAAGTTCAGGCTTGCAGAACGGTTCGAAGATGACGATGTTGAGACCTTCCTAGAGAAGCTCGATGAGATCAGCATTCGGCGAATAGTGCAAGGCCTCGAGGCCGCGAAATCCAGTCTGTTACATGTGGAACCAGATAAACGCGGCATCGATGTCTTGACTAACAAAGGCATATATGCCTTCTTCGAGACTTTGAGCTGCGCTGCTATGCTGGAAAATGACGGACTCCTAAAGAGACATTTCGACGAACCCTTCGAGCTGGTACAAATGAAGAGACGCGTCAGACTCAACACATATGTTCCGGCTATGACAAAGTTCCTGTTCACCTCAAACACTGTTCGCCAAGACTGGGCCTTGTTTTCTTGGACGAAGCTGAAGAGAGTGCTCACGAGGACTGAGTTTGACTGGGCGGTCAGTAGGTATCTGCAAGACGCAATGGGACGCGTGCAGATGACTGCACTGGAAATGGATCTTGTCCCAGCATTTTGGACCGGCGCGAGATTCATCATAGCGAGACTGGATAAAGATCTCATCACGCATGGACTACGTGCTCTTGAGTATAAATTCTACACACTCTGTTTGGACCATCTATCCCTGGACTCTTCGCACTTCAACGATCTGCAGCACACAATTGAGCTCTTGCTACAGAAGTCTCCTGCAGACTTTTGGGACGCAATGGGTGCCATCTCGGAAGTCGTGGTTGTGGAGCAGATATTCGGGAGTCCATCACTACGCAGAATATTGATGGGATTCACGGGTGATGACATGAGTGGCCTTGAAGAGCTCGAAGAATCCTTCTCGTGGGTAATGCCACTCCTCGATTCCATCAAGCCTTCGAATATTGCACCAGTCTGCCGGGCCTTAGCCCACCAATTCTTCGGTCGTCTTCAGGGGGACAAATTCTCTTGGGCATGCCGGGCATCCTGCTTCAAACTCGGACTCGAGGTTCTTGACTACACCTTGAGGAAACTTTGCAATCCCAATGTGCCTTTCGTCGGTCAAGCAACTGTCGCTGACATCTTTGAGATGTTAGCGACCCACATCGACAAGATAGTGTTAGGCATCAAGCAGGTGGACGGCATTAAGGCACCATTAAGCGAAGTCAATTTGGGCCTCTCGGTGATCCAACATGCGTTCAATTTAGAATGTATCTCTCTGGAGAATGAAAGAGAAGCCATCATAAATAAACAACCGGCACCTACCGGACCAAGCAAAGCAACGCCGATATGGAAGTCCATCATCAAAGCCATCGACGTCGAGAACATGGACTTGGCCGTCCGGCTGTTAATCGGTGGAAAATCACTGGTCGGACTGGAGAAATTCTTCAGGAGGCAAAAAGAAGGAGGGGCCCAAATGCTTCCTTCGCCCTTACGACATTTCAACAATCGCTTCGATGATGCCTCAGAAACCATTACTGCAGCTGTCGAGCGACTCAGCGAATTTGACCCTGAGAAGTTGGACGGCCTCTTCGAGAATCCAGTTTCTGCGTCGGCCGTGATTCCTACAATTTTCTCTTCGCAACCTGACACACGTGAAGCAACCCTGGAGCTTCTCAAAATCGTAAGCTCCATGGATGAAAGGAGAGACGCCATCAAACATTTGCTTCTAGCCTTCTACACTAATTCCATTACCACCTTTGCCACATCTCTTCGCCGTATCTTTCGAAAAAGGGTATTTGCTCCAGCGTCTAGCATGTTGAAGGCATGCCGAGACATCATCGAGGTTCTCTGCAACGATCAAGATGGCATTCTCCGCAGCCGCAGACTATCGGAGCCGGAAGCTAGAATAACCACGACGCTCTGGGAGAATATGTGGTCGGCCGTGGCAATCATCTTCAGGACCACGGAAGATTGGAGTAATATGGGATACAACAAGGAGGAAATGAAGGAATTCTGCCGGGACACGATGCAATTCGCCGACCAGTTGTTCGGTCAATGTAGTATATTCGCTTCTGCACTTAGATCCGCCAAGTCTTCTTCCAAAGACGACACCGACCGATTTAACCCAGAAAAGGAACTGCTGGAGCATCCCGCTAAATCAGTCAAATCAATTGCCAAGTGGCTGCGGCTACGTGATGACTGGCTCAGCACAATTTCGGTATCTCTCATCAGCAAACTACTCACTCGATTGAAGAAAGTCTCTATCGAGGTAGATGATCCAGCTGTGCTCTACGTGGAGAGCGTGCTCGACGGGTCTACCAGAGCGAAATTAAGCGATATCAGCAAGGCGGAGCTGGAGCAAGCTTTTGAAACGTACACAGGGCGTTCAACTAAAAAGATTGAAGAGACCATAGCCGTCCAAAAACAAGCGCAACTAAGCAGCTGGCTTACCACTGGTCTCACCAAACCGGAGTCCAGGCCGCGGTCTATCACCGAGGAGCATGACAGACTGATCGCTAATAGCACTCGCGGTGCCGAAGCATTCAAAGCCCGGCAAGCTTCAAAAACTGCTGCCACTCTGAAGGCCGCTGAGAAGAAAGCGGCGGACAAAGCTGCAGAGCAATCTGAGTTTAAGCGAAAGCGAGAAGCCGAAAAAGAGGCAAAGAAGAAGAGGGATGCGCTTGCTGTAGCACAGGCTAAGAAGAACATCAGAGGTTTTTCAGACCACACGGCCGAAGCGGGGTCCGGGCTAGACGGCATTGGCGTGTTAGGCAAAGACCATGCTGCTAAGGGAGAGGGTATGATGGTATCTTCAGATGAGAGTGATAGTGACGATTCTCTGGATGCTGAGCTTTTTGGGCTCGCTGATAAGAAGAAGAAAGCTTCAGGGACTGTTACCAAGACCAATATTACGACTGCTCCTATGCCGCAAGGGCCAGTGAAGAAGAGGAGGGTTGTTCGATCAATCAAGGATATGCGAGCCCGGCTTGCCCCAGATCTATCGCCTTTGCACAAGGTCATACTAGCTTGGGACTACTATCACGAGGGACATTACCCGCCCAAATCTAGGCCAGACATGTACTCTGAAGTACCGAACTCATTCCGCACTCCCGTAGATTATCAACGAACATTCGAGCCTCTTCTCACCCTGGAAGCATGGCAAGGGTTTGTCAAGACACGCGAGGAGAACAATATCAAGATGTATGAAATCAAAGTCGTGGCACGTTCTAGCGTCGACATGTTCCAGGAGGTCAGCAGCACGATGACCCATATGGACAACAAAGATCTCAATCTTGGCGAGGGTGACATTGTCCTATTGCACAGATCGAGAGTGTCTACGGGAAGTCAAGACATGGCCGAATCTGCCAAGGACCCTCATTGTCTCGCCAGGGTCTTCCGGATTACAAGGAAGAAAGACCATCTAGAGGTTATGTATCGCGTCATGCCAGGAAACTCGCTACAAAATGCTTTAGTACCGAAAGGCACGGTATTTGGAGCTAAGTTGCAATCGATTACTCCTCTCGAACGTGAGTATGGCGCCCTGCTGGGCCTGGAATACTACGACCTTTGCGACGAGATCATCAAAGCGAAGCCTTCGCCACTACTCAAGTACAGCGACAAAACACTAGAGCCACTCATCACGAATTACAATGTCAACAAGGCGCAGGCAAAGGCTATCAAGTCTGCTATCGACAACGATGCCTTCACTCTGATTCAAGGTCCTCCAGGCTCCGGGAAAACCAAGACAATTGTTGCCATCGTCGGAGCAATTCTGACCGAAAGTCTTCGACAGCAAGGCACTACCATTCCTCTTCCGAAAGTCAGCGGCGCCTATGGTCAGAGGGCGCCAGAGACAACATCCAAGAAATTGATGGTCTGCGCCCCTAGTAATGCGGCCGTTGACGAGTTGGTAATGCGTTTCAAGGATGGCATCAAAACTCTTGGTGGCCAGACACGCAAGGTCAACATCGTGAGGTTGGGTCGTAGCGATGCCATCAATACCAATGTTGTCGACGTGACGCTTGAGGCACTCGTGAACAAGAAGCTCAATCTGAATTCATCCAACGGAACAAATGACCGGGAGAAGACGCAAAAGCTTTTCCAGGAACACCAAGCCATTTCGGAACAGTTACGCCAAGTTCGTGAACAACTGGATGCCGGTTTGGCCAAGGGAGATGATGCTGTCAAGCTTAAGGACGACTTCAATGCCCTCCGGCGGCGCAAAACACAGCTCGGCACGCAGATCGACAACACAAAGGACAAAGAGAAGCTTGAGTCCCGTGAAAAGGAACTCAATCGACGTCGCGCCCAGCAACAGATTCTGGACGACGCTCACATCATTTGCGCCACACTTAGCGGTAGTGGTCATGACATGTTCCAAAATCTCAACATCGAGTTCGAAACTGTTGTTGTTGATGAAGCAGCTCAGTGTGTCGAGATGAGTGCGCTCATCCCCCTCAAATACGGCTGTGCGAAGTGTATTCTGGTCGGAGATCCAAAGCAGCTCCCTCCCACCGTCTTCTCTGCCGAAGCCAAGCGTTATCAGTATGAGCAGAGCTTGTTCGTCCGTATGCAAGGCAACCATCAGGACGATGTTCATCTACTCGACACTCAATATCGTATGCATCCTGAGATCAGCTTGTTTCCGAGCCAGACCTTCTACGATGGGAGACTGCTAGACGGCGACGACATGGCTGGCCTCCGACAGCGCCCGTGGCACAGCAGCAGCTTGCTCGCGCCCTATCGATTCTTCGACGTCCAAGGCCAGCATCAATCTGCATCGTCAGGCCATTCTATCTTCAACATTGCAGAGATTGAGGTAGCTATGCAGCTATTCGATCGACTAACCAAAGACTTCAAAGACTACGATTTCGCGGGCAAAATCGGTATCATCACGCCATACAAGAGCCAGTTGCGCGAACTCAAGAATCGCTTTGGTCGGAAATATGGAGAAGGCATTTTTGATACGATTGAGTTCAATACTACGGACGCGTACCAAGGTCGAGAGAGCGAGATTATCATCTTCTCCTGCGTCAGAGCCTCACCCAAAGGCAGCGTAGGATTCTTGCAAGACATCCGACGTATGAACGTCGGCCTGACCCGTGCGAAGTCGTCACTCTGGGTGCTTGGCAATGCACAGAATCTGAGCCGTGGCGAGTTCTGGAACAAGCTGTTGAATGATGCGCGGGCCAGGGATAGATACACTCAAGGTAACCTCACGGCGATGCTGCAAAAGCCCTCTTCGTCGTTCCCAGCCAAAAATAGCGGGACGAACGCAGGCGCATATGGGCAGCCAAGTGCGCCATTGAACGCACCCACCGGCCCCTCTCGCAATGCCAGTTACGCGGGACAGGTGAAGCAGGAGACGCGAGCGGCCGGGTATCCCTCGTACGGGCAGGAGCACAGCGTCTCTCGGCGGCCGTCGTCAGATACCGGTCTTGGGTTGAAAGCGTCGGCGGTTAAAAAGGACGTGGCAATGAAGCTGGACTTTAGCGACGACGAAGATGTATACATGAAGGACATCTCGTCAGCGGACGGCAACGCGTCGAGCAAAGGAAGTAGACGGTCCACGCCAGCGCCGCATCCGGGTGGCGCCCGCAACGGCCCGAAGAAGGAGGCTGGCCCTGCTGTCCCTGCGCCGCGGAGTGCCCTGACTAAGGCCGGGGACGACAGTGGACGACAGCAAGCGACAGGCGGGCAGCCGAACCCAGCTCCACCTCCTCGACAGCGACTGATCCCCCCGAAGCGTAAAAGGGAGGTCGATCCCTTCATCAAGATCGACCGCACGAAGAAGCCGAAGCCGGGTTGAGGGCGGAAAAGCTTCTGGAAACTGCAGCACAGCAGCGCTCGTGGACAGCATTTATGGACCTCCTTCACGGCTGCAGAGGGCCCTTGGTGCTGTCATGTGTGATGTCAAGCTCGGCAATGGAAGTGTGCGAGTCAGCGGGCGGGTCATAGGCATGGGGCCCGGGCACGGGTGTGCACATCTGAATTTCGGTGCTGTCTATCAAAACATGGGCACGACTCACACCTAGCGTAGCCACAGAAGTGAGCGTGGAGTTGGTCGTGCGATTGAAGCAGCATTTCACGGGGTTTGGGATTGGGGCTTCATTCTTGGGAGTCCCAGGCATTAGTTTCTTGGGCTATAGAGCGTCTTCTGGCATATTTTAAGATTGGAGGGTGTGGCGGCGGCTGGCTGCGTAGTGCGTGGTGCGTGGTGGCTTTTCTGTGCGTTTCTAGCTGAGCAGCAAAATGAGTGGCAGAAGCAGGTAGCGTGCTCGGTGGAGAGGAGGTGAGACTGTCTTTCCCTGGGCTTCCCTCTCAAGGGCCCCATCATGTGGCGCCCTAGTGGTGACTGGTGCTGTGATGCAGGTGCAGGTGGTGATGATCATCGTAAAACAGAGTCGCGTCGGTGGGGATGGTGATGCTATCGGCGTCGCCATCGCGCACCCAGGCACGTTATCGAAACGTCTGAACGCCTTCAGAGGAATCCCCACGCAGCCGCTCCTCACGCTCGACCGTTTAACGGCCTGGCGGTAGTGAATTGGGGCCGGAGGCGTTCTCACAGGGCGCGCCGTGGCTGGCTGCCGGTTCCACTGCTCCCGGTAGCACGGCGTCTGGGCCGCAAGGAGCTGGGGGGAAGACAGGCACACCGGCCGTGCGTCTACGCCGTGGCGGACGACGAAACGCAAAAAGCAAAGTGATGGGCGAGGCCTGCGATGGCGGCCGATTCACGCCGTTGTGACAGCCCTGACAGCCACGCCCGTGCGGTGAGTTTTGCTCCACGCGAGCACCTCACCTCTGATCGACACCTCGTCTCTCCTCCCACTGGCCTCTCTCCCCAATCCTCCACACTCTCACTGTCACTCTCTTTCTCACCCAGTACTTACAGCTTCCCTCTCTATTGTACCCCATCAGCACTGCGTTTCGAGTCCACGACGTGCATCCCTGTGCACCGCATAAGCCATACCGTACAGACCTAGCACGCTAGACGAGCACTCAGGTCCCCACCAGCCAATAGCCGTCCGCTGTACCACCATCCTCAACCTCAACCGCGGCCACTACCTCCTTCACGCCCACGTCGCACCGCGCCGCCCCTGGGTGCCTCTGTCGTTCCATCGCGCGCCTGATCACAAGACGATGCGACCAGTTTGCCGGGTCTTGGTCTGATATGGGCCGCATTTGACCTCCACCGCATACAACTCGGTCCTGTCTCACGCCGCTCCTCCACGGATTCTCGAGCCCTCACGCTACCCAGCCGCAAGCTGTGGACCATTGAGCTGAAGCAGCGCGCGCCGCTTCTGTCTCCGTCTCGACGACAACGAGGCAACACAATCGATCCGGCACTCATATATTCAGGGCAGGAGCCTGTACGCTGGCTCCGAGTTAGCACGTTCAAACCGCGGTTCTCGCCCCCGTCCCGATCCTCCAGCTGCACCACGAGAACAATAGTTTGGTACCAGACCGTTTCTGCGCGGGCGTCAAAAATAGGAGCCCATGCAACGTCCCGTTCGCTACACGCCCCGCCACCCGCTATTCTTGAACCATACCCCCCGCGCTTCTGAGATGGATACCAAAAGCCTGCCCGATCTTCCCGACGAGGCGCGTTCTTTGCCTCAACCTTCTTCCCTTGACTATGACCCTTTCGAAGACTTCGACACTCCCTCTCAATTCAGATCAACCTCCGCCAACGGATATAGCTACACCACACCCCCTGACCTCGACAACGAGGACTACGACCGCCCCTCAAGCCCCCTAGAAGGCAACGAGGACGCATCAGATTACTTTCTGTCTCGATCCCACGACCAGAGCTTGAGTACCACAAATACCGGCCACTCGACCTCGGTCTCTTCTCCGCATCCACGCTTCTGGAATTCGACCGACTCTGCCGATTTCGAGTGCGCTGTCGCAGGGGAGTACTCGCCTTACGACAACGACCTCTCTACTAGCTCCGAGCGCGGCCACAGCTCAGCCACCGATCGTCTGCATACTTCTCATTCGATGAACTTTCTGAACATGAAGGCCCCGCCAATATTATCGCCCCATCTACAGCGCCAGGCTTCGTTGCCCATGCCCAGTAACACTTACGATCTCGCCTTCTTTCTAAAGAATACGAAACCACCTAATTATTCAAGTGGGGCGTCTGCCTCGCCGGCTAAAGACGACACGCTGGCGCGGAGGAAGAGCAAGCACAAGAGCCCTTTGAGGTTCTTGCGAGTGACGAGGAGGAGCTTAGCCTCAAAGATCGGACCGGCAGATGGGTGAGTGATTCGGCTGGATATGAGCGTTCACGTGACTAACTCTGCCATAGGCCTGACGAAAGAGATATCCTCTTCCCCAAGTCCTTCGTGCCACCTGAGGGAGTCGTGCAGAAAGTCTCAAGTGACGGTATGAGGCGATATACCTAGTCATTTACCTCTTGCTTACATAAATCAGGCAAAAAGTATCTGCAGATAGTGACCGATGACAAGTCAATGACCTCACATCTCCATGTCCCAGTGAAGTAAGTCTTAATCTTTACTATCCGCCGTTGATATATAGCTGACATGATTTCTAGCAACGATAGCCGGAAGAAGCATTCGGTCGCTTTCTCGGATAGAACCGACACCCCCGACACCGATGTGCTCGAGTCTTGGTTATCTTTCAACCTGCAGAAGCAGGGCGAGAACGACGTCCGGTGTGGTCACGATATGAGTAAGGCAGTGAGGTTGATCCAGCAGCACGACCACTTGGAGAACCGTCACCAGGAGACCGAATTAGCCCCTGTGTTTCACGAGGACGCTACGCACGACCCGCCAATGAGCCAAAATCGCTCAAAAATTGACCAGGCTTCTACTGACCTCGAAACGTCCGAGACCAGCAAGTCACAGTCGTTACCCCAGGACCTAAAAGCTGCCCTCTTCAACAATCCAGCATCGACCAGCCAACCTGACGCGGCCATGCACGAGGCTACGAATAACTCTCAGAGCTCTGACAGTGATAGCGACAGTGTCGATCTACCTGAGTTCCCTCAGCCCCCATCAGAAGAGACTCGGGCATCGTCTGAGCGAAGCAGGGAGCGTCTTGCTGGTCAAAGCATGCGTACACATTCGGTCAAAGACACCGACGAGCGGTCAGAACCTCCACCAAAGGACGATTTCAATGGCGCCATCCGAGTTCGAGAAGACTCAGGCATCGGACCGTTAAGCCAACGTGACCCTAGCGAGTTTGGCCTTGGAGCGAAGGACTCTACACGAAAGAGCCGAGAGGAACGGATCAGGGCTCGCAAGTTGCGTGACATGCAACGTGTCAAGAGCAACATCGACGAAGTCATTGGAAGAAGCGTCGAATCGCCAGCGTCGCCTCAATCTATGAATTCAGAGAGCACTCAACAGCTGTCTCCAGTGCATGAGCAGCATTCGGAGCCTTCTCCGAGCAAGATCACCGAGGATCCGGAGCGACCTGAATCGGAGCTTTCAACAGTGCGGTCATCACTCGACAGCAGAGCCCTGGACGACAGCCATTCGCGTCATATTTCAATCGACACTGTCTCTACAGCGCCCACGCCGGGTTTTACCACCGGTTACACGCCTACTTCAAGTCGTATAAGCCTCACCCTCACCCCTATTATGCTCGTCGCCGAGCAGATTCCAGTAACGAAGTCCAAGCCCACCAAAAAGCCAGCACGGCTTATCCTGCGCGATCACCAAACGTCACCGTCCAGCACTATTGCAACTCGTGACCCTGTAGAATCGAGCTTGGAAAGCATACCCGTGGCTCCTGTCGCCAAGGAGAGGTCAGGACCGCGCCACTTCTCTGCGCCCGCGAGCATGTCTTCGGTCTCTGCAGATGTTGCCACAGCGATTCCGACCAACAGACACCTCCACAACCACCGCCATACCCCCTCGCACGCCTCCCACGGCAGCATCGCACTCGGACCGCAGACAAAGGATCAGCTACACGAAGCGCAAATGGAGACGCTACAGCGCGAGAACCGCCTCCTCGAAGCCGCACTCATGGCTGTGCTGAAGAGCGGTGGGCGGCTGAACAAGTGCCCGTGCCAGCTGAAGAGCGACGCTGAGGGCGAGGACGCAGACGGAGCGGCGGGAGAGGAAAAGGGGGCCCTGGAGGTCTATCTGGCCACTAGAGTTGGTGGGGGCCTGTGAGCGATGGGGGAGATGTATGTGTGCAGTACTCGGATAATGAGTCTACTGACACTCTTCTAAGCCGTTTGAAAAACCAAAGAAACTCTAGTAGGTAATCTCAAGGTTTAGATCTATGCTATTGACGGGCCCTGAAATAATTGCCGGACTACTACCTCACTCGGTGGTGGGAAGGTGTACTGTATGCTTGTGTGTGCTAGTTTTCTTTTGTTTGGTAATTGCAGGGGATGGGTATTCGATACACGGATGAATGGATCGGATGCAGTAGATATGTCTTAGATACCCGTTGGTGGATGGACGACTCCGGACTTACTGCGCATAGTATGGGAAGAGGGGGCTGGCGGCGGCTTGACGAAGAGGCTTGGAGGAGAGTAAATCCTGTGACTGGACAGATGCAAGGGTTAGAGGAAGTGTGATGGGAATATAATTGTCGTCACCTATTACTCTCTAGCTTGCTGTGGTTGGTGTGTCGACATGGTACGTTCACTCGAGGCATGACTTCATTGGAATGAACTCCAACACTGCGATTGTGGGTTGTCCACCCTCTGCGGGTGTTAACTGCAGACGTCCACCATTATTAGCATGCTTTCCTTGATGCCTTCTTTATTGCATTTATTCCTAGATGCATTTATCAGCCATCGCGATACCGGATACCAGTTATTACTACAAGATGTCAGCTATTATCACAGGTTCTTAATTATCATCAATACCGGACGCTTCTTTCAATTACCACCATTCCAATCCTGCCAACCATCATCGCCGGATGCCGCTCATCTCAGCCATTGCTCGCTGCTTCTCTCGTTCACTATTGACGTACGCTCCTTGCTACACTCATTAACATACGCTCCTTACTGCACGATATCACTGGTTACTCTCTATTAAGGAGGTTTCCTACCATCATTTCTCGCTGTACATGCTTGAGGGGGGCTGTTGGATTATGACAATCACCCACAGTAATTAATGCTAGTAGTAAACAGGGTCGCTCCATGTACATAACGTAGCGTCCCAACTCAATATCAGATGCTACGGCCTGCAATTAACATGATTCTGACACGCTTAAAAGTTCTTTGGGTCGCCTCAGACGGAGTCGGGATAGAATGCCACTTTTTGTTCACCTAGGCCTCGCTTAAATCACGGCCCAAGAGCCAACCAAATTTGGGAGGCTAGCCAAATATGACCAGCACTACGTCACTTAGCCGCCCTTGACTGCTTGTCGCCAGTGATTGCAGTCAAGAACAAAGACTCCAAAACAAGGCCACGATCCTTGATCAACCGTGCCATCCACGGCCTATGGCGTGTGAGAAAGACGCCGCTGTCAAACAAATACGATAGCTCGAGTCACAAGTCGAATGTCTACTGACTTGCAGCTCCCTCATGATCCGCTCCAGTACAGCCTCACTCACAACCTTTCTCAATTGATCAACAGCAACTGCCTCTCTCTGTACCATAGTCTTGTCTTTCCCAACATGCGCTCCTCGTTCTTCCTCCTCCCAGTTTCTCTCTTCGGCATCACGCTCGCCGCCGCCACCCCTGCAAAACCCTCTGTCGTCACCGTAACCGCCTCGGCGTCCTCCAGCACCTCGACTGAATACAGCAACGCGGATGATTTCAAAAAAGCAGTCCTGAACAGCACGAACACGTACCGCGCGCAGCACAACGCGAGCGCCCTAACTTGGAACAACTCTCTCGCAACATTCGCGGGGAAATGGGGTGGTGCGTGTGTGTTTGAGCATTCGGTGAGTCGCTCGCTTCTCTGTTATAGTATCCTATATGCTCTTTCCTTCCCCCCTCAACTTCATTTTCTTGTTATTTCTTCGTGCTTGTACGTCAATTTCATCCTCATTCCACCTTAAAATACGCTCCATGTCTACCTTAATACTCACACCCGTTCAGGGCGGTCCCTCAGGCGAAAACCTCGCCTCGGGCTACCCCAACGCGACGGCCTCGATCGAGGCGTGGGGCAACGAGCGCGACCACTACGACTTCAGCAAGGGGCAGTTCTCCGAGAAGACGGGCCATTTCACGCAGCTAGTCTGGAAATCATCCACTACCGTCGGCTGCTCGCGGACGGACTGCTCGGGGAAGAAGGGGGATAAGGCCGCGCCGGGTTGGTTTGTGGTGTGCGAGTACTACCCGCCGGGGAACGTGATCGGGGCCTTTAAGCAGAATGTGCAGAAGCAGGTGAAGAGTACGGGCGGGAAGTGTCCGCAGGGGGGTGTTTGTGGGGATGCGGGGAGGGTGGCGGGAGGGGAGAGGGTGTGGTGGGTTGTGGGGTTGGGTGTTTTGGTGGGTCTTCTGATTTGAGAGTTGCTAGTTGTTTCGGAGTGAGACTGTTGAGCATCGCTATATGCATGATGCGATGACTGGACTTGAGTTATTATACCCTGGAATCAGATGTTTACGATAGACGTTGAGTTGTGGAGATGTGCGTGCTATGTATGACGGCTCTACAAGGACATCCTCATCCAGACATCGCATCTTTTAATTATCAACCGACGTGATGCATGGAGACAAGAGTGATCCCTAAGCTACGCCGAGTGGATAATCTTCTTTGGCTAGGGTCTCATGAATCTGTTGAGGGCAGAGAAAGCAACGCTGCGTGTTTCTAGACGAACAGCAACTACACCTCGTGAATGTCCCATTCCAGGCAGATTACCAAGAGCACAGTTGCAGAGGGTAAATGAAGTGACACCGCGTGCTGTCACGAGTACAAATAAATGTGCCACGTAGATTCCCGTCACTAAAGAGCCTTGCTCACAACAGCGCTTGATTGATAATCACGTGATGAACCCGATGTCACGAGACGGGTATGGGACTCGAGCTATAAAAGTTTCCGACCCGGGCGGGTTCTTCTCTTCTGCAAGGTCTCAACGGGGATTCAGGGAACAAAACTGTGAGAATCAGCGTTACATGGGTTCGGAATTTCGGAGATCACAGAAACAGAACGTCCAGACCAATGTTGCGAGGACTTCTAAAGAGAAGCTCCTAATGCTGACCAACTACAACCACAAACGCTATTCACCATCATGCCAATCTTGACCTGGAGAACGATATCAAGACCCATTGCTTAGTACTATGACCTTATTAACATGTTGCGAATTCTCAGCCAATGTTAGTGCTCGTCGTCATCATAATTCTTCTTCGTTTTCAGCGTCCCCATAGGTGTGCGGAGGTATCAATTTTTGAAAGTCTTCCAAGTACGCCTGGCGGACCCGAGTTTTTGATACATCCTCCAGCTAGCTACCACCACATGACATGGTGATCGAGGACGATTTGAAGTCACACAAAGCCCAGAACACCCTCTGCCTCCAATGACCAGACAAGAGAAGAGAAACAAGGAATGCTTTTATACTCGCAAGAGCCCAAGGTCATAGGGAGACCACTGGACTACCACGTGACAAAGAGAGTATGTCTTATTATCAGCGCCCCAGAGCAAAAAGAAAAAAAAGCTCCACCCCGATTCGAACCCATACCGGGGAATCCCACAACCCAGGCCCCAAGTCGAGATCACCGCAGTGTGCACTATATGGGCGGCACCGAAGTGCCCCTAGGTTGTGGGAATGGACCAGTCGGCCAAGTCGAGATCACCGCAGCGTGCACTTTATGGTCCTGACTGGTCCACCCTTGGGTTTTGAATTGGTGGTGCTCGGAATTAGACTGAATATATGCCTTGTAAGTCAGCCCAAAGTAGATTTAGTTTAGCTGCTAGTAAATTCTTTGGGAAGTGCGAGTGGCTTGACGAATGCACGGGAGTTGGGTGAATTGCGGTTTTGATGGAAGTGAGTGGACGCACTCTTGGAGATGGGATGTTTGAAACACACAGTCTGGGTCTTCCGATATATCACATCTGCCAATGAAATAAACACCCTACTCTTCAAAGCCCCTGGAAGATCAATCAGAGACTTCGAATAACCATCACTCCAGCCAACTCTAGCCAAATATGACGCCCAAAAAAACTCCTCTAAAGGCTCGAAGAAAAACCATACCACCACCAAACGCCGCAAAGTTATCTCGACTCCACCGACCCCTGTACAAGACCCCTTTTCCACGGCAGATATAAGCTCACGGGGCGGCCCGCGAATATAGAGGCCGTAGCAGTACAGCCGAACGAATCATATCGACCTCCCTTCGAAAGTATGACCGAGAATCCTTATCAGCACTAACATAGAGCCTGGATGGTGAGTTTATTGCAACTTGCTTGAGGGTGGTGACGCGGCGATGGAACATTGGTTTTAGGAAAGCTGAAACCTGCTTGAAAGGTTCCGCCGGACAAGATGAAGAAGAACTGGAAAAACGTGACCTGGCGTTTCTTATTAGAAACAATAGGCTCACGGAAACAAACTAGATGTGCTCTTTTTGAGGGCGCTGTGGGCAAGGTAAGAGGGCGATACTACCAGTGTAACGAAAGCTAGAGGTCTGGCAATGGTAATCCTGACGACACAGTCACTTGACAGATTCGACGACTTGAGGAGAGCGAACCCTTTTAAAGAGGCGACTTTTGTTTAGATATCACTAGTCATCCCGCCTGCGCCCAAAGAAAATGACGAGAAAAAGATCCACCTCTCACTCACCACTCTTTCCTCTCCAACACCACAATCACCGCATCAAAGAAGACAAAGCAGAATTAACCCAGACGCCTGGCCTTGATATCTAATACCCTAATCCCAATAAAGGAAAAAAAGCATATAAGGATCCACAATCATCATTCTCCCATTCATCATCACGCTTCCCGCCCCCTTCCGCCGGGTATCTGAACTTTTGAGGACCCCGGTGCCAAAAAGATCCCTACGCCATCCCCAGCAACCCCGATACCGTCCCCTAGGAACCCCAACAACGAAACCACTCGCTCGCGACCAGCTGCAAGTTCAGCTGATCCATGCCTGATCCAAAAATTGATGCCTGAAGAAAAGAAGATAGAAACGGACTTGAGGAATAGTAGGAACGAAAACTTCATCTCAACATCTCAGCATCTCAATCATTGCGTCAGAAAACGCACGCACGCTAGACAAATCGGAAAACAGCACAAGCATGAAACATCCGCTACGCTCGCTCACAAAAATAAAAGGAATCCAACAACCACGACCCCTCCCCTGGAGCATGAAAGACCCGCTAAGCGGGATAAAACCATGCCCCCTGACAACTCATCCATCCGCTTCAGCTCGCTATAAGATGAACTTAGAACCATCAACAATAGTGCCAAAGGCACCCAAATGCGCACAGAACAGTGATCGTAAGGAGAAGAAGTAGAAGACTAAGGCACAAAGAAAGGAAGAAGAACAGCCGCCAAACCAGATCAAAGTGTGGGGAAAAGAGACGATTCGAAGAAAGCGTTTCCAAAATATGAAAGAGATCACCGCCCGAGCACGATGATGGCTCCCAGCGACTCCAACTTGTCTTGTCCCACACCCGTCAATAAGCGACTGCTCTTCTTTCCTCAATCTCGTACGCCTAGCATCTAATTCCTCTCCGCTACGGCCACCAGTTCTCTTGATACTGATACGTATATGGGTAGCCCTAGACAAGATAGTCAACAGGCAGTTCAATCACATAACAACGCACCCACCCTCCGCATTCGCGGGAGGTGAAGGCGTAGAAGCGGTAGGACTAGAGCCATCAGGTTTTTTTACCCCTTTTAAAGACTGGCTGCGCCCCGCTCCGCCGGCCGTCCATCTAAGGAATGGTGTTAAAGGCGGTTTCTTTTTCGCCGGCCGCGGATGGTGATTGACAACAACCATGTCTTGGCCTGGCATCATCGGTGGAGGAGGAGGCGGTGGAGGCGGCCCGTTGACGATGACGACTTCGGGTCCTCCCATGGGCATGGGCGGTGGTGGGGGAGGCGGGGGAGGTGGCGGTGGAGGAGCCATTCCCATGCCAGCGGGCATGCCGTGGTGCTGCTTGTGGGGATTCTTGGTGCCCTTCTTGGGTTTCTTGACGGGCGGCGGCGGCGGAAGCATGATCATATTCGGGTCGAAGTGGTGCCCATGATGTACTGGCTCTGGGGGAGGCGGTGGAGGTGGTGGTGGCGGCGGCTCTGGCATTGGCCACATGTGCATAGTAATCGCCCAGTCGGGTTGGATCATAGTCTCCCAGACTTGTGGAAGGATGATCTCGCCATCAGGGCCTACAAGATCGTAGTGGCCATCGTGAACGTGCGGGCCGATCACATCCACGTGGAGGAATGCTTGTTTGATCAGCTCTTCCATTCCCTGCAAAATCGAAATTAGTAACGGATGCGTGTGATGTCTGCAGCTAGAGTCTCAGACTTACCTTCCAAGTTTTACATAAATGCCACGGGAAGCTGAATTTACGGCCAACAGCATCTTTAAACTTGATCGGGGCCTTGGGTGCTTCTGGCTTTGGCGCCAGTGCGTCTGCTGCTGCTTTCGCCGCTTCTTCCGCCGCTTTCTTGCCCTTCTCGAGCTCTTCTGCAGCTGCCTTTGCCTCAGCAAGTGCCTTGTCGTGCGCCGCCTTCGTTTCCTCAGCTTCCTTCGCAGCTTTGGCTTCGGCTTCTTCACGAGCCTTTTTCGCCGCGTCTAGGAGCTTCGCTGCAGCTTCTGCAGCTGCCTTCTTGTCGGCTGCATCCTTAGCTGCCTTTGATTCGGCCTCCGCCTTTTCCGCCTTGCGTGCCGCATCAGCTGCCGCTTCCCTCTTCAGTTGCTCATCCTTCTGAGCGAGGATGAGTTTCTCCAGTTTTGCCAATTTGTCTTCATCCCCTTTCTTTTTCGCGTCTGCAGCTTTTGCGGCAGCATCCGCGGCAGCCTGCTTCTTATCAGCATCTTTCTGCACGCGAGCTTCATGCTGAGCAATAAGAAGCTGTTCTAGCTTGTTAAACCGCTGGTCCTCGGCCTTCTTGTCTTCTTCCTCGAGTTGGCCCCTAAGAATAGCTTCGATCTTCTTAAGTCGGAGATCGTCCGGGGTGGGCTCTGGCGGACCCGGTGGTGGAGGCGGAGGCGGCGGCGGTGGAGGAGGAGGGGGAGGCGGGGGAGGTGGTGGAGGGGGAGCTTCGGCTCCTGGTGTGGATCGTTTCGGAGGTGGCGTGGGCGTGTGGGTGGGTGGCTGCTGGTAGAAGTATGGATTTGGCATACCATTCATCATCCCAGGCATTCCCTGCATCCCGGGCATCCCCTGCATCCCAGGAGGCATCCCAGGAGGCATCCCATTAGGCATTCCGTAAGGCGGAGCACCGTAGGGATAGTAGCCATTGGCGCCAAATGGCATCATTTCATTCCCAGGAGGCATTGGTGGCATCGAGTTCCGGTGTCCTCCCCTGCCTGGGCGCTGTCCATCCGGAGGAGGGAAATAACCACCATTTGCGCCAACGCCGCCAGCTGGAGCAAATGGGTTTGCATTGGGTGCAAGAGGAGGCGGCGATGCGAACGGGTTCGGACCATAGCCGCCGTAAGGATCGCCCCCCTGAGAGAAGGGAACCAACGAGTTGCCAGGCGGTGCCATTCCATTAGTGAAGGGATTATACGGAGGACCACCCGCACCCGACATTAAACTGGGCGCATAGCCGCTGGGAGGCGGCTGCTGCTGCTGTACGTGAGCCCATTGCTGGCTTGGGTGAGGTTGGTGGCCGCCACGGGCGTAGCCCGGATAGTCGTCGTGGCCGTCCAGGCTGTCAGAGTGGACGGACTCGGGCCGCCTATGTCGCTGCCTCGGCTCCTTCTCTCGGGGATGTCTGCTCGAGGACCTGGAGGACCTGGCGGACCTATGGCGGACGGGTGGGTCTCGGGCGGGAGCGCGATGGGATCGGGCACGGGGGGCAGGCGGGGGACGAGGCGCGGGTTGCGGGACGGAGCGGTGCTGCTTTGGCGGTGCTCGTGGGCGCGACGCAGAGTCGGACGGCTCGATCTCGTCCTCTATGTAGTCCCAGTCTTCTTCTTCTTCCTCCTCCTCGGCTGAGTCGGTGTATTCGTCGTGGCTGCCAGAATGCGCCGACACCTGGACGCCAGAGGAATCTTCCTCGTCGGAATAGGAATTCTGCTCGGAGCCAGTCGAGTGGTTGACTGTGATGTTTCTCCTAAAAGAGAGCAAGACGTCAGTATTGCCTTGGCCCATGGTGGAGGTGATGACGGTGGTCGTGGGCGGCGGGCTGGCACCAGACGAAGAAGAAGCAGCGCGGCGCGAAACAGGGGGACGGCGCGAAAGCGACCGGCGGGGATTCAAAGCAGGACGTGAAGCAGGACGAGAAGCAGCGCGAGAAGCAGGCGGACGGTTAGGAAGGGCAACGACTAACGGCATGGAGCTGTGTGGTGCAAGGAATTATCGCACTCAACCCTTTCTACCAGAGAGAGGGCGAGATGCGATAACCTTGAGCGAGACGACGGTACTCGAGGGATGCTGCACAGGCGGCGCGGGCCGGCGTTGGTGTGGAGGGGCGCAGCGCAGGACTGCAGGACGAGTGGCAGGCGGAGGGTGTTTGCGGCGAGGGGGCTGCGTCTTGCAAACGAGAGGTCGTAGTCGTGTTGGTGAGAGAGTTGTAGGGCTCACTCAGGCGCGGGGAGAGAGGGGCGAGGCCTCGGGGGTATATCTTATGGCTTAGGCCGATAGGGGGGTTGTCTCGAGAGTGCGGTAGGGCGGGATCGCTGTGTGGCTCGGCCGTGTCTGGAGGCTGTTTGAGCAGGTGCTGACGCAAATCGCGATTGAGGCAGCCTGTCAAGTTTGTCCTGGCTCCTGGATCGGCACGAAGAGCGGTTCGGGTTGGCAGACGACGGCTGGAATTGGACTTTGGGCGGCGAGAGAAACGGGGCCTGGGGGATTGGGTGCAGCCTTGGTTGTGTGGATATGACGATCGGGGACAGCGCGAAAGGGTGGTGTATTGGCTGATGCGGGGACTCCCCTGCTGTCATATATGTCTGGCGTCAAAGGTCGGCAATGCGGCTGCAGAGGAACAGGCAGGCCGGTCCGGCGGGGGCTGAGTGTGGATTGAGTGATGATGTTTGGGTGGTGTTTGAGGAAGGGTGCTGGCGAGTGCTGTGGGATTGTAACAATCCGTCTAGTCTCCTCGGGGATGGTGAGTTGTTGTGGGCGAAGGTCGGGGCATGCAGTCAACAATGCAAGGATTTCAGGGCTTGCGACGACCTCTCCGGCGAATTAGATAACAGTAAACTCTCTGGTCTGATTGGAACATTTAGCTGTTTCGGTGGGCTAGCAGCAAGATGTGCAGAAAAAGCGGTCGTGAGGATGAGATATGCAGGCCAGAATGACAGCTGCGGACACGATTGAGTTGGGTATTATTTGAAGCGCTTTCCAGCCTTCTTCTCTGTATTTATGGCCTCGCGAAACTGTCGAAGCGCTGGGAGTCACCGCCCTATTTTCAGCACGCTGCGGGCCGTGGCACAGTGATGCCCTGGCATTCTCGTCGACGGTCGCGTATGGATCCTGTGTAGTTTTCGGGCAGCAAGTCACTCTACAACCCTACTACGTGGCAGCCTCTGGGCGACCGCGAGAGAGACGCTACGGCGCTAAAACCTCCAATCTAGCCAATCGAGACGCTTGCGATTGCCAGCTGCCAGCTGCAGGACGCCTGGACAGAGCCTCGATGACCGGGCCGGGACGAAAGCCCAACATTCGGTGCCCAATCCGCGGCCGTGGGAGCTTGCTATCGAATGAATTGGAGCCCCAAGGCGGAGCCGGGATGATCTCTTTAGCAGACACGTGTGTGGCAGCGCGGTCAATTCAAGAGTGCTGGAACCTTCGCGCGCCTCACTCAGCCTTCAAAACGTGAACAGCTCAGCGTTTCCTAGACACTTGCTGGCCTCAAACCCAGGACCATCCATGCATTATATGTACGCGCTATGAAAAGCCACCCGAAACGCCGGCGATGGGTATATCCAATTCACTGAGCAGTCCCCCCAGAAGCAAGAATCGCTGCATTGCGTCCTCAGCTGTCGTTGCCCCAGCCGAAAATCTCTACTATGACATTCCCCACTGTGCTGAGCGTCCATAAGATAACCAGCCCCCATCCAATCATCTTATCCATCTTCCACTTCCGCATTGGGACCGCTACCAGGAGCCCAACCAGAGTGACCAGCAGCGTTATCCCAGAAATAACCAGCGTGGTGCTCACGTCCACATGGTATGGCTTCATCTTCAGCGGGTGGCCCGGGTGTTTCTTCTGGTCGTGCTTCCCGCCTTTGAGCGTCATATAGCACCCGCTGATGCCGATGCCCAGCAGAATGTTGAGCATCGGGCCCCCGAAACACGCCGACAGTGCCATCACCGGAAACCCGAGTCGCGCCACGGTGATGTCCGCCACGAGATCGCCGAGTGAGTTGCCGACGGCGAAGATGGTCAGCCCCAGAATCGCATCGCTCATGTTGAGAACCACACCCAGTGTCTTGAGAACGCCCACCACCTCGTTGGCAATACTGCTGATCCAAGATATAGCTACCGCGAACCCCAGGAAGCACAGCACTGTTCTCCATCGTGGTGGCCGGGTGGGCGTTGTCGTGGTAAGGATGATAGCGAGCAGAACCAATGAGACAATGAGGGAGTATAGCGTTGGCATCACAAGAGCCTGCGGTGAGTCGAGGGAGGTGTTGGCCCAAACAATCAGCACGATGAAGTAAGGAGCTGTGAAAGCTTGCAAGATAACCAGCCAACGGTTCCACTGCTTTGGCTCAGGCGAGGTGTTGCCATCCATTGGCAGTTGCTCGGGGGATTGCAGGATGCGAGGGTTGGTGGGAGAAAGAAGCACTGGTTCCGCATGGTGGAGGTGCAGATGGTGGTGCTCTGTTGACTCAGTAGAGATTCCTTGCTTTGCTTGACCCTTGCTACTCCTTCGGCCTCCGTTCGTTTCGGGACCATGACCGTCACCATTGAGTATCGCCGCGTCAGTTGACGCTGGGCTGTCGGGCGGCAGGATTGTGATAGTACTTCGGCTGAAGCTAGCGCCGTTTCCAGTCGCTGAAGTCACGCTGTGCGGTAAGCTAAGGTTTGGGGGACCTGCAGAGTCCTCCTCGTCCCTCTCTGCTTCGACCACAGGTAGGGTGATTGTCAGTAGAAACACACTGGGCGCGGCAACGATGCCTAACATCCTCTCCCATATGTTTTTATCTGACCAGTTGTACAGCGTCGGGAAGAGAGTAGACATTAGGACCTGCGGAGGAGGTAACACCTTGTAGGGCCACCATTTCAGAGGTTTCTCGTCTTGATCGGAATGGGCAAAATCACCATGGTGCAATATCGACTCGGGAGAGAGGCTAGCTGGTGGAAGTCGCAAGCTAGGTGCTCTAGAGGAAGTGTAACTTGAAGGCGAACGGTCAAAGTATGCTGGAAATGGAGACGGTGGCGATGCTCCGGGGATGTTAAGCTTGGGGTAACGGCGAGGCCCAGGATGTAGATTAGGATCTGGTGATGTCGGACTGGGAACGCCAAGGCGTATTGGCTGAAGCCCGGGAGCACCCGGAACAGGCGGCGCCAGAGTGTTTGGTAGCGAGACCTTTACTTGTGGGGGAGCTGGACTCGTAGCCTGTGATCCACGGTTAGATGGTGGCGGGGAAACGGAGAAGCTTGGTGATGGCGCTCGGTCGAGGTGTGAATGCGTCGAGCCACGATCATCTTCAGGTAACGGCCCAAGAAGGTCAAAACTTGGTACAGCTCCTCGTTGAAGAGTACTGGGATCCAGGAGAGCGTTGTCAACGTCATTTGTAGAGACAGCTCGAGTACGATTCACACCGACGTTCCTGATGGCTGCACTCGGTCTAGAAACTCCAGGCGACTCGTCTGAACCCACATCTGTTACTGCGTATGGTGGACGTGAAGCTGGGTCTGAGGGCGTGGATAGGAGGTCTTGTTGCTGCGCAGTAGTAAAAGTAGGATCGTCTGAATATCGTCGAAGGTGTATCGGAATAGTTTGCATGTTCCGGGACTTCTTCAGAGAGGACAGCACAGCGCGGAACTCCAATGCACCCACCAAGCTGGGACGTATTGGTGTCTGTGTGTTTCGACGTTCGCCCATACGCGGCCTGCTCAATCGCATGTTGCTGTTCAGTTCCCCAAGCCATCTTTCGCGTACTTCTTCTCCATCATCGTCATCAAGCTCTAAGGAGTCTTCATCATCAGCACGTTCCAATGCGGAGAAGTCGTCCGCCGAAAGGCCGCGCTGGGGGGTTCGGGCATCGCCAGCCGGGCCATCTTCATCGTCCTGATAGGCTTCCTGCACTTCTTCCTCGTCTCCCCCAGGTAGGACATATTGACTTCTCATCGTTGCAGTCCGTTGCCTGCGTGCCCGTCTCCTGCCGAGCCACCAGTGCCACACCATGACTGTGACCACATAAAAGACATAGAAGCCAACCATCGTGGCACACTCCCAGAAGTAAAGCTTTCCATCCCAGAGAAAGACCATGCTAAAGCTTGCAGCGACGATGAAGAAGCCAACGTCACGAACAAAGCTTCTCCGTGCAACTTTGAAGGGCCTGACCAGAGCCATAGACCCTGCGACAACGGCCGTTATGAAGCCCGCGGCGCCCATCAGCTCTCCCACTGCTAGACTGCCACTGTTTGTACTCATTGCCGCGAATGTAGAGAAGACGTCTGGGCTTCCGTTCCCAAAAGCTAGGAAAGTGACACCGGCCATGCTCTCGCTCATGCCAAGAAGGGATGAAATTGTGCTGAGATTGACACAGAAGAAATCGCTCGCGGCGATTCCAATCGTGCTAAAAAGCAGAGAGAGCCATAGGGTAAGGATTATGAACGTGAGGGGTTTCAAGTTCGGCAGGCGGCAATAGTAAAGAGTGAGGTATGAGACGATTCCGGCTTCTTCATCCGGGCAGTTTGCTCTTACAAAGTCGCATTTATCGGGGGCATCGTGTACAAGGCGGCACTGTAATTAGAGCTCAATTAGCTTTGGTGTTAATTGGAGCGCATCGGGAGAGTCTACTTCTAGATTGTCCGGAGACAGGATCGCAAGCTGTCGCGACTGAAGCCTGCCATGACCAAGGCCAGTGTCGCGACCCCATTTCTGCGCGGCAACGCTGAGGAGAGTGAGAGTAACAATGGCTAGTATACTGAGCACAAACGGTCGCGCAGAGTACTTTGGGCGCCGGAGCGTAGAGGTGGTAGCCGGCCGGCGCAAGGAAGGTACGGGATTGGAGAGGCGCCTCATAGTGGCATTGTGGAGTAAAGATTGTGAACAGAGGATCTAAAAGGCACAAAAGACATAGGGTGACGATGCATGTTGGCAGGGAGATAGTACGTCAGGGAAGCTCTCGTGGCGAGACTATCTGACGGCGGCGCACAGCCACCAGGGGGGCACTTTCTGCTTTCCAAGGAACCTTGG
Source organism: Lophium mytilinum (assembly GCA_010093605.1). Lineage (NCBI taxonomy): Eukaryota > Fungi > Ascomycota > Dothideomycetes > Mytilinidiales > Mytilinidiaceae > Lophium > Lophium mytilinum. The sequence continues at coordinate 1,432,773 of MU004184.1, read as the reverse complement.
AACAGCTGGACCCTTGGCGGAAAGCGGAGACAGACCGAGGCCAAGGTTGCGGAGCCGAGACGGATGCAGGGACAAAGGGCCTATAAGGAGAATAGATTTCTAATGGAGAGCAAGCTCAGGAAAATGATAGTACTCTTGATAAGAACACAATAATGCTATCTGTTTAAAGAAGCACGGAGACAATAAAGTCCCCCGCAGTGATTTCGTTGCCAAAGTGGTAGTCAGCAAAACGGTCACGTGATGGCTTCTCTAGCGCGAACGTTCGTTTGTTTACTGTGTTGATTGACAACCGCATCGCCGTCTTTCCACGCCACGCCACCACGCTGAGCCTTTTAACCCCATTTCGACATAATATACACCGTGACAGAATGCCGCGTGCGCGCGACAGGTATTCCGTGGCAGCGATCCAATCGCCCATGAAGTGAGTTCTCTCCGCGAGCCCCTCTATTCTCACCACTAAACAAACTCTCAGAATTCCCCTCAACGATGATCGCCAGGAGAAAGCGAACCGCATGCACTCGCGGCAGGTGCTCCACGAAGCACAGCTCAATTCGATCAAAGCCGCCGCGACCCCGATCCGGAAAAGACTCTCCCTGGCCGCGGGAGGCAGTCCGCACACACCGCTGGACGATGAAGACCGGATGCCACGCGTTGGTGGAAATGCCGTAACTCCCATGAAACGCGGGCCAATCCTCGCAAACTTTGAGGAGTGGATGAAGATGGCAACGGACAATGTAAGTCCCCAGACTCGTTGGGCCGAGACTAGATCGTGAGGGCTAATGATGGTGCTAGAAAATTAATGCAGCGAACTCTTGGAATTTTGCGCTCATAGATTATTTTCACGACATGTCACTACTCAAAGAGGGGGACGGCGTCAATTTCCAGCGGGCCAGTTGCACCCTGGATGGCTGCGTCAAGATTTATACCAGTCGAGTAGACAGCGTTGCAACCGAGACGGGCAAACTATTGAGTGGCCTAGCAGACAGCGGGAACAAGAAAAAGCGCGGGGACAACGCAGACCAGGACGGAGACGGCGAGGGCGATGATGAGGAAGAGGAGAACGAGGACGGCACAAAAAAGAGGAAGAAGCGGGCACAAAGGTCGTCAGAGGCTACTCTTGCGACAGGATTCGCCCAGTTGCAGTTGAAAAAGATGGAACTGGAGTTCTCTGTCGACCCCCTGTTCAAAAAAGCTTCCGCGGATTTTGACGAGGGTGGTGCCAAGGGACTCTTACTCAACCACCTTGCTATCGATTCCCAGGGGCGGATAGTCTTCGATAGCAGTGACGATGTCCAAGACGCGTCTGCCAAGGAACGCGAAGAAAGTCTCTCTCTCGAAACATCAGAAACACCAGAAGCCCAGCCTGAGGAGGAACGGAACGTCGACATCGACATATCCGGCCTTGCTTCGAAATACTTCCCTGACTTAGCACGGCTAGATGAGCAAGACATATGCCCGTCTCTCAAAAACCTCGACCTTGGCGACCCAAGCGGTTCCTTAGACCTACCTTTCCTCAGAGCTCCGGAGGACTGGAGGCAAGATAAGGACAATGCGGAACCAGAAGGAGACCGCTCTGGAATTCTACTGGATGAGGACAACGCGATGGGGTTCGACGATGATGACGATGGCGGACTCGGTGGTTTCGACATCCCTGCTGATGCCGGCTTTGGCGAAGGAGGAGAGGCATGGGCAAGAGAAGCCGCACTAGAACCTCAGATGCGTGTGCATACCATGGGCTTGGGCAACGGGGATGAAGAAGGGAATGGTGAGGTGGGGGCTTTTGAGACTGGAAGCGCGCAATACGGAATTTCACTTCAGCATGGCAAAGGAGACGAACAAGAGAACATACTAAACTACTTTGACCAAGCTCTACAGAAGAATTGGGCTGGCCCTGAGCATTGGCGCATTAGGAGGATAAAAGATATTGCCAAAACAACTACACCGACGAAGCGGAAAGAAAAGGAGCCCTTTGAACTGGATTTCCTAGCACCTCTCTCTCAGCCCGTCGCGGACGCTCTGTACACCCCAGCAACCACAAACTCAACGATCTCTATGCCCAAAGCACAGTGGAAATCGAAAACGAGGAACCTTCTACCAGACGACAAGCACTTCAACTCGCGTCAGCTACTTCGGCTTTTCCTCAAGCCAAAGGCCCGCATGGGCTCTAGAAAAGCTGGGAACGGCACGCAGCAGGCGAAACCCCCAACCGAAGAAGTCGACGAGGCGTATTGGGCGAACGCGGAGAATAATCCCGATCCTATGGCGCCGGGAGAGGAGGGCGCTGAAGGGAACTACAACGCCGACTTCTTCAACGATGACGCGCTGGACATGCCAGGTGGCATGGACGACGACGATGACGATTTCGCCGATGCTCGTGAGCATTTCTCGCCCGCATTAGAAGGCATGGACGCAGGTCCCATCGCCATGGATGGCGTGCTCGGCACCCAGCAGGATGGCGCGTTCGGAGCACAGCTTGTCACACAGAGCCGGCGATTACGGCCGGAGTACGTCCAGTACGCGCGGGTAGCAAAGAAGGTCGACGTGCGGCGGTTGAAAGAGGAGCTATGGCGCGGCATTGGCTTCAAGGACGTAAGTTTAAAGATACTACCTACAACAAGTTCCAATCTAATGAGATGCAGACGACGTCGGATCAAACATCTACTCCTACCAAAGCCGCTCCAGAAACCATTATCACACCCGACGACGCGACTCTGAAGTTCACTGATGTGATCAACGGGCTTCAATCTGTATACCCCAAGCAAGCTATGGCGGATATCTCAACCTCGTATTGCTTCATTTGTCTACTACATTTAGCAAACGAAAAGGGGCTGGTCATCACCAACCAGGAAAATTTCGAGGACTTGACTATTCGCAGAGACTTCTCCGCTGATCTTAGCGCTGGCGGGGACTAAGCGTTGTTCAGGTATTGTGTAATAAACATAGGTGCATTTGTGGCGGCGTGCTTGGGATGGGCGGCGTTGGGGTCTCGATGGCTGCGGTTGGGACGGAAACACGATAGGCGTTGGGTTGGTCGACGACGTTCTGCATAATGTCTCATCTTTGGTATGAATGGTGTAATGGTAAAGATCGTGTGCTACGGTCTTTTGTTCCCGGTACAATGTGTTTTCATTTGCCATGTGACTGTACTCGGCTCACTTCCAAGAAAGGCAACTCTTGTTAGCCCGAAAAGTGTGGAAGCTAGAGTTCCTTAGAACGTTTTGAGGCGTCAAGTTGCCCCTGATGCGCAACCCGAGAATTCGGTCTCCATTCGGGGTGTACGGCAAAACCCTTGTGCTTTTGGGTGCAAATCAGAACTCGACTGCCTGGAGGTCATGAATCGGACCATGGAAGTTGACGATCGACCACAGGCGCTTGGGAGTGCTTCCGTTGACATCAGTTATAAAAACTCCCCGATCTAACCGTACAAAGCTGTTTTTGTTAGACGCAGCGTATACAAAGGTACGCTGCGTTTGCTCATTCTGGTCGTTTCTTACCCGAACTCCGAAGACTCCAAATCAGCTCTGAGTGAGGAGGCTTATAATAAGTCACTGAATGGCTTCCTATGGAAACTGGAGCCGCCTAGTTACAAGTAGTCACATTTCGAACCGCTGAAGATTTATCTTGTTCGACGCAATGTGCACGCGTTGTAGTCAACTTGTGTCCCAGAACCAAAGGTCCGGTAGGAAGCTGAGGAGGATTAATTGAAGGCCTCCCTGGGATGAGTAAAGCCGTTAGATTGAAAAGAGTGACAAGTTCAACGACATAGATATAATTTTGCTGGACGCGGCGTGCACGCAAAGGGTAGATGCTGTGGTTACTTCTTGAGACAAAACCGAAGAATCGAAATCAGGTCGATGACAAAAACCTTAGAAAGACCCGCAGAGATACTTGCAAGAGAAATTCATGCCTTTCTGTTGTAAAGGTCACATACTCAAACATGTGAACTCGTTTTCGTTGGACGCAGCTTGCACGTGGTATCATGGTGTGGGGTCGTCGCTTTTTGTTAGAAACAGGTAATAAGTAGACACCTCTATTTAATGGGCCAGTCACCATTCCTACAACACAGTGGATTTCACGTTTATCATCAAGCTTCATATTCGGTAGGTAATAATTATTGTTATTATGTCCTGTATCTATATCCAGTATGTAGGAGCCATGAATGCCCGTCCTATTTATCATCTAAGGTTTCCTTCCAATCCATCCCATCCATTATTCCTTCCATCATCGCTAGAAGCTAGCGGTATCGTGTTGGCATCCCGCCATCCTGAAAGTCATCTACGAATGTCCGTCATTTGTAGGAGTAGAAGCTCTTGAGAAGAGTCGAAAAAACATGCGCTTGCTCGCTCGCGAAAATATGCGAAGTTTGAATCAAATCAGGCACTTGTGCTTTTATATCATCTGTGAGTGAGGTTAGCACGTTTCCTTCTTCTGTCACACTGAAGAGATACATACCAGAACGAAGCCAGCGGCAACGACGAATCCCAAAGCCGAGCCTGCGACTTGGGAGGCCGGCTCCGCAGCGCCAGTGAAAGCGGGCAGGGTGGCAGTGGGTGCGACCCCAGTACCGGTAGGGTAGACGCCGGTCGCGGTGGGAAAGATACCGGTAGGGTAGCCAGTGGCGTGCCTGGGGTAGTAGGCAGCTGAGGCGGTAGAGGCGAGCACAGCGGCGATGGCGAGGATGGAGAACTGCATGATTGCTTGTGTGAGGGAGAGCAAAAAGTTGACTGGGTCGGATGAGGTAGGGTTGATCTCGTTCGAGGTAGCGATATGTGGTACGACTGGCGTATATGTGAGAAGAGTGAGAGACTTTGATGTGGTGGAACGATGGTGAAGGAAAATAAAGATGCGGCTCTACGGCAGGTTTATATGAGTGGTACAGCCATCCTAGCAACGGCCAGGTCCCAGCCTCCTCCCAGTTGCCATGGCATTAATAGAAGTACCCTAGGCGATAGTGGAGCGCCTCCGTCATGGCGTTGCCCACTTCCCAGCCAATAAATTGCGATAAGCTGGCCGGATGCTGCCAAATGGTGCCAAATGCTGCTAGGGGCAACACCGGGGCCGCCGAGAGGCAGGGGTTTTGGTGGTGTTTTGGAGGCTGGGCGCTGAAGAACCAGCCACACTCAGCCACTATCTACGCACGACTCCACGCCTCCAACCACCTCGACGTCGTCATCAATCAGAGGTGAGACACCCCACTCTTATCACGTTGATTAGGCGACCGGCAAGACGCTTGTTGCCAGCTTGGCGGTGCTTGGCGACCGATCTGCTCTCGGACCGTTCCCGAAACGACTCAATGCTATCGCTGATTTGCTGACTACGACTTGAGAATGTGACCCTAGTCATCACACTGCATTCAATATATTTCCTACAAATCAAGGATTTTAAGTCGCCGAGTGTTTCAACAGCCATCCGTCGGAGACCCGTGAACGACGGCTCTTCGCATGAGCATGAGCATGAGTCTATCCTCGCGACAGAGAGTACAGTGTATTATGTTGCTACTTTGCCTAAATCTGTTACTTGATGAAGCAATAGAATTGGGATGCAGAAGTCTCTCAAGCCCTGCCGATCGTCCTTTTTCCTAAACGAGTCCCGTCTACTCACACTATCACTTCATCGGCGTTTAATCACGAAGCAACTTTGGAACCAGAAGCTCGTGGAAGGTGAAGAAGAGGTTTGGAGCCGTCGCATGACATGCGCAGCACGCACTTGTCGGCCGCGATATGCAATTCAGCAGACGCGCAAGCTGCAACAGAGTTTAGAATTGGTTAGTACACCGTGTGCGACACGATGAAGCACAAGCAGTCGAATTTCATACGATACTACCGCGCCGGACTTGGTATGAGGGGAAGAAGAGTTTGTGTGACAGGCTGCATTGACAATAAAGTGGCAGTCAACGCTCTGTCTCAAACTCCAATTCCAAGGCACCTACTCTCTAGGCTTGTGTGCACTTGTCGAACACCCGAGTTGCTGTTCTGAACTCATTGCGAATTGTACAGCGACAGCGTAGGCAAGCTCCAAAGCTCTCTAGGTCACCTCTGCCGGTGTTGGACTGCCACTTGAAGTGCAAGGGGGTCTGCCAGACATGTGTTTCGACGTCGCTGCAATCAGAGAGCCAGCGTCACCACAACCTTGGGATTCTCAAATGTCAGAGAAAGAACGGTCAGTTCAGCCGAGGGGTGTCGCAACCTATAGTGTCGTGCGGTCTCCATAGTTTGACAACGTTGGTGACGCAGATTTACCTGTAAATTGCCGTCGTGCTATATAAGTCTGGCGTGGCCCTCCACTCCACCTTTTTCCGCCCGTCTTCCCAATCTTGACCGCTAACCAAGGCTTCTTCACTTCGCAAGTTTCCAGACAGCGACACCCCTTTGCTACTGAGCGCACCGTCATCGTCGGACTTCTCACCTTGGTGGCACCTGAGAATGGGCACCTTTGCGATCTGTCGCCATTTCCCAAACCCTCTATGGCCTCGGCCGAGCTGAGGTCCCAAGGCCCAAAGGGGCGTGTGGCTGCTATGATTGGTGGCGTGATGGAGCTGCTCGGAGCAGCGAACACCCAGTTTTGCACAAAGCCTGCATTAACCGCATAAAACGTAACCGGGAGCTATCTGAACCGCATTCATGGGACTTGGGCCTGTTGTGAAAGACGGCGACGGAGATGGACGCGCTCCTTTGTAGCCTCTTTTGGCTCCCTGGACTTGCGATGTTCCTGATTCTACCTATTCTTGTGATCTTCGATTCTTTGAAGGAGAGAGGGTGTTTAATAACGATAATCAACTGCTGACCCAGAAGACGGGAACTTGCCTGTACCCACGTCGGCCCGCCTGAACGCTTGTCAAACCCACTGCGCTTGGACTACTGGTGAGCAGCCCTGTACTCATTGAGCTCACTATTCACCCACTTTTCCACCGCGAAGAAGTCGTTAGACGTGCCTCAATGGATTCACCACGTAGAGAGTTATGTGTGTCGCAACATACTAATCCAGGAATGACAGACCGCGGCAATACTCCACCATGGCGACTCCTGGCTCCTACTCAAATCCGGCGTATCACATTCATGACCTTGATAACCCAAGGCTCGAGCTTGCCTACGAAGAAGGCCACGATGCGGACGTACCTTCCAATCTAGGTGTCTACACCCCAGGACAGCGCTCGTCAATTCACGACCACGAAAAGGGCGACCTCGAAAAAGGTGCAATCAGCCATCCCACCACGTCTAGCGGGGAGATAGACGATGCGGGGGATACAACAGAGAAGCTGCCAGAGGAGGGTGCCGAGGAATCAGACCCGAATGTGATATTTTGGGACGGCCCAAATGATCCAGAGAACCCTATGAACTTTTCGAATGGTTTGAAGTGGGGAAATATCGCCATTCTCTCATCTATCACCTTCGTGACGTGAGTACATTCCATCCTCGTTCATAACAAGCCACGAGTCTTTGTACACTTGCCTGCCGCTGCTCGAGGCACTCCTGTGGGTTCCATAAAATCTAGACGCGATCTCAACTCTCAAGAAATGGAATCCGGGCTGCATCTTGACAGACCGGCTCTTTGGCAACGGGTAGCCTCTTGACAGTGTCATCTCGTTCTAGCTTGCAACCGAAAGCGACGAAGTGGCGTTCATCTGTTAGGAGTGCTACCTGAGCGGTGATAAAACCGTGTGCTCAGACTTACGGCCCAGTACTATTATTCCCAGTCAGAGCTACAGCTGACCTCATCAGCCCTCTCGCATCCTCTATGTTCGCCCCTGGCGTCCCTGAAGTCATGGCTGGCTTTCACGAGAAATCAGACCTTCTTGCAGCCTTCGTCGTATCCGTCTTCCTGCTCGGCTTCGCGTTCGGACCTTTAATTGTCGCACCTCTGAGTGAACTCTACGGCCGAAGGTGGATCTACCATGCCTGCAACATACTCTTCATCATCTTCACTATTGCCTGTGGAGTGTCGAGCAACTTCAACATGCTTGTCGGATTCCGATTCCTTCAAGGCTCAGTCGGATCTGCCCCTCTTACGATTGGAGGCGGAACGATCGCAGACTTGATGCCCGTGGAAAAACGAGGCGGCGCCATGGCTATATGGGCTATGGGCCCACTCATAGGACCTGTAGTGGGGCCAGTAATTGGGGGTTTTCTAGTACAAGCAAAAGGATGGCGATGGGTATTCTACCTAATCGCGATATTGGTATGTTTTATCTGAGCCTATTTCCGATTACTTTTTCATTTCCCCTTATACTAACACTGGCGCACAGGGCGGTGTTGTCACTATTCTAGCTTTCGTCTTCTTGCGGGAGACGTACGCACCCGTAATCCTGGAACGAAAAGCCGCAAGGCTTCGAAAAGAGACCGGAAACCCGAATCTCCGATCCAAGCTCACGTCACCCATCTCGCCGAAGGAGCTGTTCCGTCTCAGCATTGTGCGGCCCACGAAGATGCTCCTGACATCACCTATCGTCTTTTGCATGTCCTTTTACTCGGCCGTTGCGTACGTACGTAAGCTCACGATAAAGATGAAAACTTTCCCAGCAATTTGTTCGTTTGAAAACTTACTCAGGGAGTATTCTGAGACAACCATATTGGTGTCTTGGAATCCCCCGAAGAAGTGTCTCACGCGACAGTTGTTTCAAGAAGTCGATATCGTTTTCCTCATTCTGGTTCTGAAATATTTGCTAACTTTACTGCCACCTTAAGGGCATACTCTACCTCCTGTTCACGACCATCACCTTTGTCTTTGAAGAAAACTATCATTTCTCGTCTGGAACAGTCGGACTTACCTACATTGCCACTGGCATAGGTATGATTCTCGGCCTCGCCATTCTAGGTGTTGCTAGCGATCGAGTCCTCAAGAGACAGAAGGCGAAGGGCAAGGCTCTGAAGCCGGAAGATCGGCTGCCAATGATATTGACTGTTCCTGGCGGCATTTGCTTGCCCGTCGGGCTCTTTATGTACGGCTGGGGAACAGATAAACACGTCCACTGGATTGTCCCACTCATTGGTACATCGTTTGTCGGAATAGGAATGCTGAGCAACTTTGTATGTGTCCTTCCGAGTGAACACTCTTCAATTATAGCAGTGGGCTTAGCTAACGGATTTCTCACAGCTGACCATCCAAACTTACCTCGTTGATGCCTTTACTCTGCACGCTGCTTCCGCGATGGCCGCCAATACGGTCATCCGTTCCATCTTCGGTGCTCTACTTCCTCTAGCAGGTCTATCAATGTACAACAAGCTCGGTCTTGGCTGGGGTAATTCCCTTCTAGGCTTCGTTGCCCTTGCCTTGATCCCCGTCCCCGTTATCTTTAAGATATACGGTGAGCGAATTCGGACAAATCCGAGGTTCCAATTGAAGCTTTGAGATGACTTGGGGTTGAATCACTTTGAAAAGCTGGCATCAGAACTCACACACCGGCACCACTTGACAGCCTTGTCCATTTCCTTTAATTAGCATTTTCGGGCGTCCATGGGAGCCCCTAGGGTCTGCGAATCCCTCTGTGCGACCAACCTCCTCAGGTGATTCTCACCTCTACTGCATAAGCACGTCTCCTACGTCTTCTTTACTTCTTCTTTCGGTGACTATAGACTTTCACAACGATACCATTAGACTACCCTTGTTCTGTAGATATGGCTCCGAACATAATTGTACATTAATATAGGCACTGTCTGTCCTTAGCTCTCTACTTAATACAGAGCCAGTCATCTCCCATTCATGGTCACTGCGCGTCCATGCCACGGCCATGCCGCCTCTACTAAAACTGATTCCACCAACAAATGTGTAAAACTTTGCAACTCTTCGACTCAACGCGTGGCCTCAGTCCACTCTACTTTACCTCCACTCCATTCTCTCTCCAACTCTAGTCTCCTTTGATGTAATTTTTTGCCGATCAAACGGCGTTCACCAACTTTACCGCATCTCCGCCGTGTCTCTCGAAAAATACAATCACTCGGTTCATTCTGTAACTTCTCCTCCCTCATAGCACCATCGCGTTGCTTGAGCAGCCTGGAATAACCACTAAGCGGCGCGTACGCCCGTACTCTAAGATCTCATCTACGCGGTTGAATCTGTGACTCCTTCTAACATATTGACCCAGGGCGTGCCCTCGACTTACCTCCACCCTCCACATGATCGCAACCATTCAACTAGCCTCAATCGACGGTATTGCATAGATGATTGATTATACCACTATCAACAACTACGTAAAGTGTCCACCATGTGCCTCTCGCGTGCACGCCGCGTCTGAATAAGCTATCATCAGGCGGTTAGACCTGTAACTATTCCCACCATATAACTCCAACGCGTGACCAGAGAGCGTAAGGGGAATCACTACATCAAGGTGACACTTAACAAACGCTGTATCAAACAAACAAAAGTAGTTACGTGGTTAACTCTGTGACTCTTCCACTACTCGCGCCCAATGTGTGACTACGGTAGGCCAAGTAAAAATCACACCAAAAGGGGTTCGGTGTACACGCCACGTCTATACAAAAGCGCATCAGACAGTTTGATCTGTGATTCTTTCTACCATTTTCAACCGACGCGTGGTTCAAAAGGTTCGAGATAATGAGGACGGTACCTCTAAATCGCGTCTGGTATAAAGCTCCTCAGACAGTTCAATATGTGAATGTTTCCCCCTTTGCACTGGATACGTGACCGATCCCCTCCACGTTGCTGCATTGACGCCGCCTTTACAAATTTGGGCATTACACGGTTCAATCCGTAAGAACTTGCAATGGTTTCACCTAATGCGGTACAGCAAGTACCCCCCTCGAGACCCCCTTTAAGTCCCTTATTTCCGCTAGTCAGCTCTCACAGTGGATACTTCACGCAGCAGAGTGGCTCCTAGCGTTGTTGAGGTCGAGCGGGCTGGACATAGCTGTAACGGATAGGGGGCATACTCGTCCCGTTTGACGAGTGACCTCAAACGACTCGAGCAACTTGCAGACAAAACACAGTTACAACAAACAACAATAGCCCCAAACAGACACTTAAGAGGTTTGAACCAAGGCTATCATTACCGGCATCAAAGTCATCTGGGGATATCTCGTAGTCTAAAAATACAACAACAGCAGCAGCCCGCCCATGCGCTAAATCGCCGAGGAAGATAGATATCACAGCCACCAAGATCGCATTAGATCGGCCACACCATAGTTTATGAAACCAAATCGAGATATAAACAGCAAAAGACGCAGATCGATACCCGAATTAGCAGAAGAATTTATACACCCTCTTCCACCGCGGCCAATTCGCCCGATCTAGCCGCTCTTCCGCGATCAGCTCCGCGAGATTCAGCTCGCGGATGCCCGTGTGGAGGTCCATATTGTGCGACCGGATGAAGGGGGTCCGGTACCACAGCTTATACCCGATGTACATGATCAAGACGACGGGGAAGGCGAGGTAGGCTTGGAAGAAGGTATTGACGAGTTCCTTCGTCGACATCGTCTCGTAGCCGAGCGGGGAGAAGGCGGTCCAGAACTGGGCGATGAGGACGAGGGCGTTGAAGATGGCGCCGATGTACGATCCGATGACACCAGCGGCCGACTTGAAGGCTAGCTCGTCGAGCGAATGACCCTGCACCGCCCAGCCCTTGCGGAAGCGGATGTGGGAGACGCAGATGCTCATCCAGGTAAAGACGGATGAGAGGCCCGATATGGCCATCATCCAGTTGAAGGCGTCTTCTTGCTTGCTGGAGCCGGCGAGGAAGGCGAGGAAGCCGATGATGGACGCCACGATGATGGCGACTATAGGGCGGCCCTGGCGATCGATGTATGCGAGGATTTTGGGTGCTTGATTTTGCTCTGCTAGCGCTGCGAGAGTGCGAGAGGAGCCGTAGATGGAGGAGTTGCCGACGGAGAGGACGGCGACCATGATGACGGCGTTGAAGACGGATGGGAGGCCTTCAATGCCGGCATTTTGGATCGCAATGACGAAGGGAGAGGCGACAGAGTTGCCGGGGGTGGAGCTATTGAGAAGACGTTTGTCGGTGTAGGGGACGAGTAGACCGACCAGGATGAGGGAGACGACATAGAAGAGAGTGATTCTCCAGAAGACCTGCTTGACGGCCGTGGGGAGCGACTTGCGCGGGTTAGCGGTCTCGGCGGCAGCGAGTCCTACTAACTCAGTGCCCCCAAAGGCGAAGGCAGCGGTCACGAAGGTGCTGCAGAGCCCCTTGAAGCCGTTGTTGAAGGCTCCTGGGTCGCGCCACAGCTTGCCTCCGATGTAGGCGCCATCTGGGCCGCCTCCGACGTTGATAACTACGCCGAGGACGATGAAGCCGATAACAGCAGTGACTTTGACAATAGCAAAGACGAACTCGGCCTCGCCGTAGCCTTTGACACCGAACAGGTTGATGCCAACGATCAATACGAGGAATACGGCGACCCAGGCGTCGTTGTTGACTTTCCCGTGGTTCCAGAATTCAATCGTGAGGGTTGCAGCAACAATCTCCAAGGGTAGCACGACCAGCCATTGCAGGGCATAGCTGTCACGGTCAGTCTTGTTTCGACACGCATTGACATTGACGGGGGAGGACCTACTTCCATCCCATGGCGAAGCCCCAGGCCGGATCCAAGAAACGGGTGGAATAGGCCGAGAATGAACCGGCGACGGGAAACAGCACTGCCATCTCGCCCAGTGCGTGGACGGTGCAGTACAACATGACGCCAATCAGACAGAAGGCGATAACGACGGAGGCCGGTCCACCGTGGGACAGAGCACTCCCGGACCCGACAAAGAGGCCGGTCCCTGAACAGCAAAATTAGCACTCGTCGGTACCAGAAAAGCAGAACAGCAACACCATACCAATGGATCCGCCGATTGCGATCATCTGCAGATGCCGCCCCTTCAGCGTCCGCGAGAGGGGCGACGTCGCCGTGTTCCGTGCCGCGCTCTCCAGATCGAAGACCTTGCCGTCAGCGCCCAGAGTGCCTTTCGGCGTCATGGAATAGTTGGGGCTGCGCTTGAAGCTGTCGAAGATGCGCCGCCCGAGGGCGTCACGGTGCACTGAGGACTCGCCATAGTAGTCGGGCGACATGGAGTCGGGTGAGTATCGGCCTTCTGAGTTCTTGCGCAGGCCCTTTTCCGTGTCCATGCTACCGGCGGGCATGGCGGTGGTGACGAAGACAGACAGACAGACAGTGGTGGTGTTCAGCGGGCCGCAGCGATCAGGCAGACGGCCGCCGTGGTGGCAGCGACGAGGTGAGGTTGTTGGGCCAGGATGGGCGTCTGGGTACCGCGGTGGTGATATGGGGTTGAGCAGTCGCGCCGAGGCGCAGTCAGACTTATTAAAAGGGCAGCTGAAGGGTGCTCGTCTGGCTCGACAAGGCACTCCACTCGGGGCCCTGCGCGCGATACCAGCAGCAGCAAAGGGCTCGCCGGGATGCCGGACTAGCAGGGAGCAACCATTTGATACACGGGCGGCCGGTGTCGAGTCCCGCCCCTCGATACTGATGCTGCCACCATCCCACGCTCCGGGGGGCTGCAGCGATCTCCCAACCACCAGTGTCTCTGCGACCAACCACAGACGCGACAGAAGCGCAATTCCAACACCTTGTCCGACGCGCGAAGACGCCCGGCTGGCGGAGGGCGTTGATGGCGAGAGCAGAACGAGGCAAGCGCACGCCGCCACCGGTTCTAGAAGAGACGTAGAAGGCCACCATCATCTGCAACCCGCCTTCTTATCGCCGCCATTGAATCCTCATTGAATCCTCTGCGTCTTTTTCGAGTCTGTACCTGTCATGAGAGACGTCCTGCGAGACCCAGCACGACGCCGCTCATAGGTGCAGACCCGAGTATCGAATCCTGACGCTCGTCACACTGATGTTCAGCACGACAGCATTCGAAAGCGGCTCCTGGGTGCTCAGTGGTCGCCGAGGCAGCCAGTCCAAAATTAACGCCACTCCGAGACGTCCACGGGTGAAGAGTCGTCAGCCGGTGGCCAGGTCCGATTGGCAAAACAGACGCGAGGCACTCGGGGGTGGACGAACTGCCCCAGGTCTGCTTCGGGCAGGTCGAAGTGTCACGACCGCCAGCCCGGCGCTCTAACGGCTGTGGGGACTCTAGCAGAAGCGCGAGATTGAACGAATCCTCGGCCCCGCAAAAGCCCTGAGCCAAAGCCTTGGGAGACGGCATCACAGCATGACGGCGCAGATGAGAGTCTCGCAGCAACCGTTGTGCCGTCTTGCAATAACGGCCGTCAGCGTGCAGGCGTGTGCGACCGACTACTGTACGTACCATCGGACAGATATCGTGTCGACACTCGAACGATATCAACGGCTACCGGTGCCGTCGTCGGCTGTCATCCTTGACGCGCCATACTGCATCCGAGCAGGCCCTCTTGCGCCACCGATAAGAATCGGATTGGCGGCCGTGCCCGATGCCACCGGCTGCTGCCAACCGTTTGGGGCTTGGTGGCACACGACATCTGGTTAAGCTTTACCCTGGTTTGCCTTCAGGCCTCAGTCTTCCCACAGTCTCCTTACAAAAGCGTCACGAGCCCCGTCTGTGTGGCTTTGGCGACGAGAAGGTGCAGTAGTAGACCACGGAGCACCTCAATTTTTAATCTTGATTCCTGCCGGTCAATCGCTCGGTTCCTGTCGAGGAGTGGCCCCGACGCGCGTGGCAACGGACTTGGGTTAGGAATCAGATCAACAAGAGCAGCTGCAGGAACCGTCTCGAGAGTCGAGAACATTGCCCAAACAGGGCTGATTCACCACGAACACCGCGTGTGACCCCTCCATCCCGTCTCCCGCGCCTGCTTTATGCATTGGAACAGTGATGGTCGTACCATTGCCTCTCTTTTAGCCATCGATCCTTCGCCCATCTACGTGTTTGCTTCTTTGACTCGCCTCCCAAGCATCAGCATGTTCCATCTCTTTCACTCTTCTTACACGTCGCAGGAGCACCGAACCGCACCCGCTCAGACCATTCATTGCTACCATCCCGCAATCACGAGCATCACCCACCCCACGGGCCCACCCGCTTCTTGACGTGCCGTAGCACAAAACAGGCAGGACCACCACCGCGTGGCTGGCTGTCAAAGCCTGCCATGCAGGAGGTCCAAACGGCGCTGTGACAGGAGTTCGCAGGTACATACATCCATAAATTACCTTTAGGCGACCTACCGACGAGCTTCGCGCATGTGATTGCTGTTGGCAGTAATGTCCGAATGGGCCGACTTTCGTACCTGACTTAGCTCCAGCTAGGGCTCTCTAGACCTGTCTTCTAGAACGGCATGACGCGGGGCTAGCAATAGCGGTGCTGGAAATTTGCAACATTGGTGATAAGAGGTGTGGTAGCCGGCCATGTGATGCGGAGCCGGTTGTATCCACGTGAAAGCGTGGCAGGAGCATGGTGGTAACGTTTGCGACCCATGGTGCCCACAAGATGGGGAGCGGTTATGTGGTGCGAGCTTGTTGGATATGCTGTACCTCCTTCTAGTCGCTCACGTGCCTTTACTCTATCATTTCGAAGTCCACAACTCCAATCCTTCCTAAAGAGTCGCGTCCTTGCATACGGCAATTCTCCACCCGTGATTCTCATGCTCACATTCAATCCATGCAATCCATGAACCCAAGAGCGCGTCCTTGCAGAAGCACGCTTCCACTTGCCTCCGCACTACTGCAACGTCTCACAACCCGCCCACTGCATTTTCCAAAAACAGCCCAACCACCATGAGCATCAACAATAACACAATTCAAACCCAAAAAGCCCGATCTCATTGACGTGGTATCTACGCACCGCCCTCCATCTCCCATCCAACCGATATTCAACATCGACACATAGACTCTGACACAACATCCCCCACCATCTCATCTGTACCCAGCCCCAGTACCCAGCTTTCTTTGGCCCCAATGCAACTTTTGCAACCGCTACCCAAACGACATAGGAAACGAGGATTTGGAAATGTTGGGAGCGGCATCCTCTTTCTCCCTTACATTATGCATTAGAGGAAATCCCACCACATGAAGCGAAAAGAAAGGGAGGGAGGAAGACTGAGAATCGAAGAAGAAAAGTATCGGTAAAAGAAGTAGACGTGAAAGAAAGAAGAAAGCAGTAGAAGAAGAAGAAGCACCGCAAGACGCCCCCGCTGAACTCAACACAACCCCGCCTCAAAGCGGTAGGCGTCAGAACCAGCTTACAAAAGAAAAGAAGAAGAAAAGCTCCTAGCAGCCCAATCATCCTAAAATCCCAACATGAAGTGAATACGTGAATCTAGAGGCATCCCCTAAGCCTCTTCGCTGAGTCTCCGTGACGTCGCGGTTCATTTCTCCGCGATCGATGTCTCCTCTATGAACTCCCCTGCTCGCATGATATTCGAAAACTCCTCCACCTCCTCTACTTCATCCTCGTCTTCCTCCTCGATGATCTCCCCACTTCGTCGCCCCTGTACGCTCGCGCTCCTCGAGTTGTTCTCGCTCCGCTGCCGTGACGTGCTCGGGCTGCCGTGCTGACTCACATGCAGCATCGGCCCCTTGAAGGGCGAGCGTTTCCTCTTCGCGAAGACGAGACCCGGGCTAGCAAGACCGCCGCCGCCAAATGCGGCGCCGCCTTCGCTGACTGGCGCGCGTACAATGCGGACGTTGGAGGGGAAGGAGGAGGTGGTTGGTGTGGCGGGGAGGACTTTGACCGAGGTGTGGGGGGATTTGGTGGGTTTGGAGGTCGTAGAGACAGACGGCGAGGCGAGGGAGGCAGATGAGGTGGATGAGGCTTTGGAGTGGGAGTGATGGTGGTGGATAGACCGGACAGACGATACAGATGACGAGGTGGATTTGCGGCCACGGAGGCCAACTGAGCTGCGGCGGTAGGAAGAACGTGGCGTCAAGGGGGAGGGTGATAGTGAGGGCCGTTTTGTAGAGACGGTGCTGCCATTTGTGGAGATTCGAGGGCGTTGGGGAAAGGAGGCGCGGGTTTGGAGGTCAGGGCGACTATTGTTGCCAGAAGGTCGGTTGGAGAGGGCGCCAGCGCTTGAGAGACGTCGGGTATCTGGAGATTTCTTGCCTTGCGATAATTTTGGAGACATGGTGCTGCTTGATTTTGAACCTGGCGACTTTGCTCGTTTGGATGTCTCTTTGAGCCAGTTTCGGAATGCAGCTAGTTGGTTGATGAACGGTTGTTGGTATTTCCGTCGGCGCTTTGGAACGAAACCATTCGGGTTGAGTAGGTCAGGATTATTGGACACCACCTGAAGCATGCTACTCCTCGATCTTCTCACCTCTTTTGGAGGCAAAGGGGGTCGATTTCTTGAGGAGTCTGACGATCGGGCATCTTTCTCGATTGGAGGAGGTGGCTGTTCTGAGTCTGGAGTCAATTGTGTCTCGAGCAGGCGTGGCAGATCTGATATGCCGCCTATGAACATATTAGCCCTAGCAATAGATGATGCCTGTCTAGATTTACTCACTGGTGACGCTCTTCCTTTTCATGTTGCGACCGCGACTTTTTGGGGGATCACCGATCAAGGGAGTATGCTGGCCTTCTTCATCAGTCTCTCTGATAGTAGGAGCAAGCCTTTCAAGTCGACTACTAGCTGCGCTCAGCCGTCTTAAACTCTTTGCCTCTGCCTCGCGTTCCTTGCGCTTACGCTCTCTTCTTTTGGCTTTTCTTTCTTCCTTTTCTATCAATAGTGCCCACCATCCAGCTAGGGCATCGCATCGCTGGGCAAGGACATTCTCAATAACCATATCAATATCAACACCGGCGCTTCGCATTCGTTGCAGCGTTTCCTTCTCTAGGTCGGTGGTGAACTGAGCCGGTTGTTGTAATTTCAAGATTGCTTGTTGTTGAGGGGCGTAGTCTGCAAGCCAGGGGTGTTGCAGAATGTCAGCCAAGGAAGGCCGTAAAATGGGTCGTTTGGAAAGTAATTGTCCGATCAGTTCCTTTGCCTGCGGAGGGAAGTGCTCCGGGTAGTTTGGTTCCTCCTTCAGAATCCTCATCTTCGTGATATTTTCGTCATCGTCGTCAAATGGCAATTCTCCAGCGAGCAGCGCATATAAGATAATCCCTAAGCTCCAAACATCCACTTTTTCACCAGCGTACTTCTCCCCCTTCAGCATCTCTGGCGCGCTGTAGCACACGGTCCCGCACCACGTTTGGAGGTAACTCGACTTGCCCTCGTATTCCCTTGTGAAACCGAAATCTACCAGCTTGACATTTTCGTGCTTGTCCAGGAGGATATTTTCCAGCTTCAGATCTCGGTGGACGCATGACTTGTTGTGGACGTATGTTACGGCGCCGACGAGTTGCGTGAATATTCGCTGGACTTTTGCCGGCTCAATTGCGCCCTTGGCGAGAAGGTAGTTGTACAGCTCGTCTCCTAAAATTTGGTACCGCGTCAGAATTTGTTCTCACTAAAAGGAAAGAAAGGGTTGGGCGCTGCAACGTACCTGGGCAGTACTCCAGCACCAGCCATACTAAAGACTCGGTCACAATGACTTCGTATAGCCTAGCAATGTGTGGATGGAGGAATTGCCGGTGGTGGTGTATTTCTCTCGCCAGGTTCGCATCGTCCTTGTTCGCCGACTTGAGCACGACCTGCGCGCATGTTAGCTCACAACTCCGTCATTGTTGTTGCCTAGAATCTAGCGCACCTTTGAGCCATTGGTGAGCTTGTGAGATGCCAGATAGACTTTGCCAAACGATCCCTTGCCTATGAGGCGCCCCAGGGTGTAGTTCCCGACGCTGGTGAGGTCCTTCGACGAGAACTCACTACGGCTGGGTTAGCGATAAGCGGACGCAAGGGGGAGGGCAAGCTATTACTCGAGAAGTTGCTTGTAGGAATTGGCAAGCTTTTTTCGCTGGGCTTCTTGATGGTTCTTCAGCGAGGCCTGCATGGGTCGAGGTGGACGAGGCTGCGCGGAGGATCATGTGTGTTGGCGGCCGTCGGCGGAACAGACTCGAGATGGGAGGGCGGGGGCGGAGGAAGAATAGAAAGCTGGAGAGGGCGCGAAGAGGGGAAGAATGGCAGTGGTCGAGATCTTTGGATGGTGTTTCGCGGAGGTTCTTGGGCATCGCCCCATTTGCACGGCATCCCGATTTTGCGTTGCTGATTGGCCGTGTCGTCTTCCACCGGCCCCATTAGTTCTCAGCCCGGGCTTCCGCCTAACGGAAATCCATAAATAAATAAGACTTTTGGCACAGCGTGTTTACTATACAGTTGCGGAATATGCTACGGACGTATCGACAACTCAAATACCTATATGCTTGCCCGACTAGGATCGGCTTCAACGCTGAGGACATCCGTTCGTGATTCAAGACTCACAATTCTGAGCACCTAGATGTACGTAATTCACGGGCACGACAGCTCTGAAGACTGCACTGCCCAGGTCCTTTGATTACAAGTGGACCTCAGGAAGCAGATCGGACCTCCAAGGAAGTAATATTTGCTTATTTGGTTATACATTTTACTCACACACCCCGCCAGCCCCCTATAACTTGCTCGACACACTGATATACGTCTGGCCCAGCTTCAGCATCGCCACGGCCTCCGCGACCATCTCATCCACGATCTCCTTGGCCGGTTGGACCTTGTCTATGACAGCAGCAACTTGGCCCATCAAGAAGGGCTTGTCCGTATCCTTCCCATCATCCATATCCTTCGTCATGGGCACAATGCCCTGCTCCGTTAGATTCTTGATATCTTCCGGCCTGTTCTCCCACTCCCGAATATAGTCATTCATCCTCACCCGCAGCGGCCGTCCCGTAACCACCAGCGTCCTCAATGTGTCCGTGAATGACGCGCTGACAACATCCTTCTTGTGCAACTCTGAGCAGCCTGCTTCCGTGCTGGCGACGAACCTCGTGCCTACCCACACGCCCTGCGCGCCCTGCATCAGACTGCTTGCCAGACTGCGCCCGTTGTAGATTCCTCCCGCCGCGACCACCATTGCTGGCTCACCCGTTAGTGGGCTCTTGTACCGCCTCGCCACATCCACTACTGAGGGAATGAGGATGCTGTTCGCGATATCGCCCGTGTGCCCTCCTCCTTCGCCGCCCTGTGCGCACACAATGTCCACACCCGCCTCCAGCGCCTTGATAGCATGCTTCGGCGCTCCCACCATGTTCATGATCAGGATCCCCGCTTCATGTAGCCTCTTAATCGTTCGTGCGGGTGGCACACCAACAGCGCTAACGAACAGCTTCGCGCCGTTCTTGATCGTGACCTCGATGAGCTCGTCCAGATGGCCGTGGGTGTAGTCGTGGTTGGTCTTGCGCGCATTGCCTCCGACCTGCGGTAGTGCGAGATCGACGCCAAAGCCGAGAGATTTGTCGGTGAGGTTTGCTTTCAGCTCGTCGATGATGGTCTGGAGCTGTTCTGGGGTGTACCCTAGGCCACCGATGACCCCCAGGCCGCCTGCATTCGACACGGCTGCTGCGAGAGGGCCGCCGGAGGTTCGAGCCATACCGGCGAGGATGATGGGGTATTTGATCCCTAGGAGCTTCGAGAGCGGCGTTTCGAGCGAGGGAGTCGCCATGGTGGAGGATTAGGATGGGGGGAGATGTGGTTGGTGGATGAAGGCTTGTGAAACTATGGAGGCTCTGTTGCAATTGATGGGGGTATGTTTGAATTGTAGAAGCACATATAAAAGACCGGCAGACACCGAGGCATGGCAATTCAAGGGTAAATATGAAGTTGGGGGTCGCGTGTTAGCAGTAATGCGAAGAGTGGTCAGTTTGCGGGGCGCCGAGGTAGAACTAAGCTGGGGCAAGTAGCGTTCATCGACTCAACACCAAACCGCTTACTCGTGCCGAAAATTGCCAGACGAGAGTGTTGGGAGGGCTAGACCGTATCGTCATCGTCTTCTCGCTGTACAACTATACAGGAACTAGCTGCAAGGCCGACACTGTATGGATATACTGAAATTCCTCCGTCCGTGAGCAGTCAAATCACCTGAAATTTGAAGCATGGTTGGGCAAGCGATCTAACAAGTCAAACACAAATGGGGAGTAGATATCAGGTCGGTTTAAAACTAAAGGCGGGCAGAACCCCCGAAAGCCAATGCTTGCAAACGGCTTCACTAAAGCTAGCGGACCGCACTCGCATACCACATCTCAACGCTTGATGCCATTGACCTGTCCGTTGGTCTGCCTGTGACCATTGACTTTCCCCCCATTCACAAGATTCTGTGGTGGGGGCGGAGGTGGTGGCACCGGACCAAATGGTCGGCGTTCTGGAGGATCTATGACATCTTCCTCTGTTTCATCATCTTCCTCTCCACTGACTTCTTCGTCATCGTCATCCTCATACGCATATTCGCTTTCCGTACCTTCCTCGTCATATGCGTCCAAATCATTCACGTTGACTTGTCCACGACCTTGAGCTTGCATCCCGCGACAGAGCTTCTCTAGATTCTCGTTCTTCTTGCGCAGAAGCTCCATCTCCTTGTCCTTCCTAGCCATGTCTTTCTGGGCTCGAGTTCGCTCTTCGGCCATCTCAAGTATGTTTCGGCTCGTCGCTTCCTGTTTCCTGGTCAGGTTGTGGTTTTCCTTCTCGAGGCGCTTCGTCTTCTTAGACATCTCCTCCATTTCCTTTCGGAACGTCAGAAATAAATCGTTGGAATTGTTGAGGGTTTCTTCGACCTGCATCTGGTCAGCATTAACCTCTATATGCTGAAAAACGAGGACAGCAGGGCTAAATGGTGGATACCTTACCTGCTTGAACTTTTCAACATAGATGTTTAGCTGAGTACGCAATTCGGACTCTGTTTGGGAGAAAGTGGATACCTGTCTTGTCAATTGGTGGGATTTGGAAGATTCCACTTCTTGAGCTTTGCGCTGTTGATCCAGCCGCGCCATCTGATATTGGATTTCGAGTTCCTTCGTTCGGAGGAGAGAGTGGAACTGAAGCTCCCGTAATTCGTATTGGTCAATGAATGACTTGAATTTCTGGCGAAATCTGGGGAACGTTTAGTAGAGTCCTGCAGATCCAGGGTCGAGAGGGCGTACAAATCGTCAAGTTCCATATTTAGATCCTGGGCTTCGGGCTGGCCCTGTGAATTGATGACATCGTCCACATTGGCTACCATAGCCTCAAGCCTGGCATGCAGCTCTGCGCGAGCCTTGGATTCGTTCGTTTCGAGCTTGTGATATTCATCCTGGGTTCAATAAGCGTATGGCCACGTCAAATCCACGCAAAGGCCGATTCCCACTAACTTTCAGCTTCTTGTTGTCCTTAGTTACGTCGCGGGACAGCTTCTCGAGCTTGTCCTTCATTGTCGTGACCCTGTTGAGCTCCGTCCTCCCAGCATCTTTCTCCTTTTGCAACTGATCTCCCCGCTTCTTGGCCTTGATATGATCTCGCTCCGTCCGTTTCATGTCCTGAAGCAACTCGGTGTATTTCTTCTGGACAACTTCAAGGCGCGACATTGGCGTTTCCATGGTTGACAGGAGGTGGGATAGGTCTCGATTCGCCTTCTTGACTTCGCGCTCTATTTGAGATCATAACATATTAGCCATACATGTCTATCAAGTTAAACGCTCCTTGGTTGCAAAACTGGGAACTATGGGACTGTCGCAAATTGCGGTTTTTCAACCACGGCGCGAGACTCGCTACCAGAGTACCCAGGCGTTGAATAGATGGGGTCAACCAACGGAACAGCACCCACCAATTTCAGCATCTTGCTCCTTGTCACCCGCAGCATCGGATTCCAACTGCGCGATCTTCGCCTGGATCTGCTTCTGCTGCTCTAACGGGTCCGTGCTTTTCTTGCCCTTCCCTTTCTTCGGAGGGGGGGCTCCCGCAGGAGTGGCGTGCTGATGGGAAGCCATGGGAGCTGACGACGCGGAGGGTTCGCGGGAGATGGAAGAGTTGCGGCTGCTCTCCATAACATGACCGGGGCTTGAGCGAGCGTGTGCAGATGTTGCTTGGTGTTGATGGGCGACGGTCGCCATATGCTTAGACCCGAATCTAGGACTTCAATTTGCAGACCCAAATGACGTCTGCAATCCGCCCAGATTCAACACCCAACAGCCTTCAGTGGCAGCGTGTCGATGTTCACATAGGACCAAGCAACAGGCCGGGCGGATTAGAAGCTTTGGCGGGAGGGTGGCGTCGTGATGTTGTTCGGGCTTCTCGGAGTCGTCGGGTTGAAGGGTGAAGCTGAGTCCTCGATGGCGCACTGAAGCTCGTCGTGCGGTAAGAATGGAAGCTTCAACACGAGAGGAGAAGCGGGAGAGAAGAATCGTTGCTCTATTGGGGGTCGCATGCAGGTGAGGAAAGACTTGCGACAAGACCAACAGTGCACGATCGGAGTGGAGAGGGCGCTCGGCAAGAGACTTCAGTCTGAACCAAGGGGTGATGAGATGCTTCACTTGACAACCAGGCCACCCGCAAGAGCAACAAGGCGACACGCTTCTCAGAGCAGTAGCAGATTGACTAGAGTCCTTATATCCCATCCAAATAGCGATTCCTCGTCCAGTCGTCTTGATTCCAGGCTGAAGTCAATTCGATACACCGTTTAAGAGGCCCCCATAAAGTAATAATTACGTAATATTACATATTTCTAACTAGCCAGTATAGAACCTATAAGTTTACAAAGATATAAGCTTACAGCTATATACTAAGCAAGACACTTATTCCGCTATATACATCTCTACAATATAACAGCCGTTAAAGCAATAGTACTTCTTAAACTAGAAGGGCTATGGCGGGCGTTCGAGGCTGCTCGGGAAGCGCTATGCAGGTTCAGCATCTTATGCACCCGTAACTTCCGGCCCCTCGTCACTCTACGATTTCGAGTCCCACTACATCGCGTCATGCTCCCGCGATTCTTTTCTTCACGCTGTCAATACTTCACATCTACGAGTTTGCCATGCTTCGGTGCTCTCGATCATCTCTATGGGCGTCGCGCATTGCTGCGCCGTCCTCGAGACTCTCGACGGGCCGTCCATTCCGTCGAGGATTTGCCGCAGTGAGCGATGTCTCCGGCCAGCCAAAAATCGGAGAACAACTTCATGGCTTCACTCTCAAGCGCGTCAAACAGGTCCCTGAGCTGGAGCTCACGGCTTTCCAGCTTCAGCACGACAAAACCGGTGCCGACTACCTCCACATCGCCCGCGACGACTCCAACAATGTCTTCTCCATCGGCTTCAAGACGAATCCACCGGATGATACTGGGGTTCCGCACATCTTGGAACATACTACCCTCTGTGGCAGCGAGAAGTTGGTGCACTCTTCATAACCCTGTGAATACACGCTAAACGAACTCTAGATACCCCGTTCGCGATCCCTTCTTCAAGATGCTTCCTCGGTCACTGTCGAATTTCATGAACGCCTTCACTTCCGCCGATCATACTTCCTATCCTTTCGCCACCACAAATGCGCAAGACTTCAGGAACTTGATGTCGGTATATCTCGATGCGACTCTTCATCCGTTACTCAACTCAAACGACTTCACGCAGGAGGGATGGCGAATAGGCCCCGAGAACCCTTTAGCAGTCGCATCAGGAGGAGGGGGAGAGGAAAAGAAACTGGTCTTCAAAGGCGTTGTCTACAACGAAATGAAGGGCCAAATGTCGGATGCGAGCTATCTGTTCTATATCAGATTCCAGGACCACCTCTTTCCAGATATCAACAATTCGGGCGGCGACCCACAAAAGATTACCGATCTCACATGGGAGCAATTGCGGAAGTTCCACGCAGACCACTACCATCCGAGCAATGCAAAGGTCTTCACATATGGCGACCTCCCACTGGCCGACCATCTCAAAGAAATCGATGCTAGATTAGGTCAATTCAGCCAAATACAAGTGGACAGCGACATTAAAGCGCCAATAAGTCTGGATGATGGTCCGAAGTTTGTCACGGTCAAGGGACCGACAGATCTCCTCATGCCGCCAGATATGCAATACAAGACCTCCACCACATGGCTCATGGGAGACACTACGGATGTTCTTGAAAACTTCTCTCTAGGACTATTGAGTAACCTTTTGCTCGACGGTTACGGTTCGCCATTCTATCGCAACCTTATTGAATCAGGGCTTGGTGCAGATTTCAGCCCAAACACTGGGTATGATAGTGCTGGAAAAGTTGGCGTTTTCTCCGTTGGGTTAAATGGTGTCAAGGCGGAAGACGTTCCTAAAGTCAAAGAAGCGATCGCCAAAACATTTGCGGAAGCCAGGACAAACGGGTTCGATAAAATCAAAGTTGACGGTATCCTACATCAGCTTGAGCTTTCCTTGAAGCATAAGACGGCCCATTTTGGTATGGGTGTCATGCAGAGACTACAACCTGGCTGGTTCAACGGTGTCGACCCGATGGATGCTTTAGCCTGGCAAGAAACTGTCTCCGCTTTCCAAAACAGTTATGCCAAGGGAGGCTATCTTGAGAGTCTACTCGATAAGTATCTACTAAACGACAACACGCTCACCTTCACCATGGAGCCATCGGAAACATACAGCGAAGAATTAGTTGCCGAAGAGAGCCAGCGACTTGTGGATAAAATTTCCGAGGCCACAGAGAAATTCTCAAGCAAAGAAGAGGCCGAACAATACCTAGAGAAGCGAGAGCTCGAACTCTTAGAGGTCCAAGAGACTGCAAGAAATGCAGATCTCAGCTGCCTCCCAAGTGTGCATGTCAAAGACATACCTCGTCAAAAAGAAAGGAAAGAAGTTCGACACAGCTCCCTAGGCGATGTGAAGGTCCAGTGGCGGGAAGCTCACACCAACGGCCTGACCTATTTCCGGGCTATCCAGCAACTCGATAATCTCCCGGATGAGCTACGAGAAATGATCCCTTTATTCAGCAGCGCGATAATGCGACTTGGCACCAAAGACAAGACTATGGAACAGCTCGAAGAGTTGATTAAGCTCAAGACTGGCGGGATATCCGTTGGCTATCATTCCTCGCCTTCTCCGGATTCTGTGGAGTCGTACCAGGAAGGTCTTTCTTTCACTGGCTATGCATTAGATCGAAACGTGCCCGCAATGTATGACCTACTTCGGACAGTCATCTTCGAGACAGATTTCGACGGATCTGAGGCAGAAAAGCAGATCCGGGAACTACTCCAGAGTTCTGCAAGTGGAGCTGTCAATTCCATTGCAGAAACCGGTCACTCTTTTGCTCGCACGTTTGCAGAGGCTGGATTGACTCCGATTGGACGCCTGAACGAGCAGACGGGTGGCCTGTCACAGATCAAACTCACCACTGGTCTAGCATCGCGTCCCGTTTCAGAGTCACTGGATGACGTTATACAGAAGTTGAAGGCCATACAGTCCATTGCCATCTCCAATAGCAAGACATTTCGGGTAGCTCTCAACTGCGGGAATGAGAGCTCAACGTCAAACCAGGAGGCCTTGCAACGCTTTTTGACTGGGCTACCGACCGAATCTTCTAACGTCACCTCAACCTCTGAACCAATACAGTACCCCCGAAACTCCAAATCGTTCTTTCCCCTACCATATCAGGTCTACTATGCTGGTCTCGCCATTCCCACTGTACCATATACCAATGACGCAGGAGCTCCGCTGGAGATTCTAGCTCAGCTCCTGACTCACAAGCATCTACATCACGAGATTCGTGAGAAGGGCGGTGCGTATGGAGGTGGGGCTTATAGCCGGTCCCTCGGCGGCGTATTTGGCTACTACAGCTATCGTGATCCGAACCCCCAAAACACCATCAAGATCATGACTGAAGCCGGCGCCTGGGCCCGCGATCGCACCTGGACAGCTCAAGACCTGGAAGAGGCCAAGCTGAGCGTCTTCCAGGGCTATGACGCGCCACAGAGCGTCAGCCAGGAGGGCATGCGACTCTTCCTCTCTGGAATCGACGACGACATGCTCCAAAGGCGGAGAGAGCTTCTCCTCGACGTCACCGCCGAACAGATCAAGGCGGTAGCGGACAAGTACCTCGTACAGGGTGCTTCGCGCAGCAACCTCGCCATCCTAGGTGAACGCAAAGACTGGGCCACCAAAGAAGCTGGGTGGGACATACGTGACCTAGGCATGGCCGACAAGATCAAAGAAATCACTGCACAGTCGCCAGAGGAATAAAATTATATTCCGTTCACGATTTTCCTTTCGTTGGCATGTATAAAAGATGCACACGCATTTAGATGTTGTATATAACTTGTACTCTACTCACCAGCATAGCAGGCGTCATCTAGGGTTTCCAGCATCGCAAGCGCTCAATACGAATCTTCTATCTACACATGACACTTTCAACATCCTTTAAAACTACCCCGCCTTCTCAACTACCAAGTCACCCTTTACCTATAACAGATCCCCCCATTCCTCCACCCTGTTAGTGCTCCCGTCCCTCATCTTCCCTATCTCCCTCTATGCTCCCAACCCAGCGCGGGTCTACACACACCAAAGCGTCTCCAACTCCTCCCCATGTTGGCCGACGCTTTACCTCTGTGCGATTTCGCACACGCGCAAGATCAACGCTCGTTACCCTGCCCCCCCTTAGCGGAAGTGAGGAACCCCGCAAGGGGAAGTCTCCCTGCTCTGTGGGGTTGTTCGGGGGCGGACGGCGCCTGTTATTTCAGACCTGCTTGCGTTCCTGGGTTCAGTGGGCTTGCGGACTAAAACGGTGTGCACATATTTGCTAGTGATGGAATTGGAACCGTGGTTTTATCGTGGTTGCGGTGTGACTTGGTTGTAGGATTAGAGGAGCTGCATTGGTTGTAGTTAAGACACGGCTTGTTGCGAGATAGTTTAGCAGTTAGATCTGATATGAATTATGTTCTAGCGCGTTTGGGTGTATGGAGGCCATTCCGCGCTTTTTCAACGCGATGTAAGCATTACATTGAAAGAGAGTGGAAATCAGGCCTTGACTTGATATCGTTCGACAGTGGACCTGTATCGATAGGCGTTTCTCCTGAGATCACAGCTCTGAAACAACACGGACGCCGCAAAGATGAATCAACGTGAGCCAGTCTGTGCGATTAGGACATCCTTTCAGCATGGTATTAGAAGAGAGCGAGAATCAAGCCCAAACGTAGTGCTTTCTATAAGGAGGCTAAATCGGATTGCGGAGGCCGGGTTGTGGGACAGACATCCTCAATCAGTATATAAATTAACAGGTAAAGCATCATCGTTAATCTGAACGTACGGGAGCCACTCCGTGCACATTTATACTGCCATCTAAGAATTTGGGTTCACGAAGCTTGTGAATCAGTATACCATCATGGGATCATCCATCTCACATCAGATTAGACTATAGAAAAAGAAGTGATTACAGCTGCGTCAAAGTGCGTAAAGCAGGAGCCAGGCCGCCTCAACATACCAACAGCAACCCTCGCAGGGTTTGTCGAACAAGCAGTGGCAATGCGCCAATGGGTGATTATTTTCTAAGATCTGCGATAGAATAGATCTAAACCTGCTTTGGTGTTACGTATGTACACATGTCTGGCACCGCTTGAGGTCCCCTGGTATTGCATCGTGAATGGGAAAAAGGTGATTCGGACAAGCCAGATAGCTCTTCGGGCCACCTCAGACGGTGTCAGCATAGACTACCACCTTCAGTCCAACGAGCCCTGCCAAGAGTCAAGTACTGTATGAATAAGGATCTTCATATCGTTATAGAACTAGCTACATAACCAGACCCGCGGCGGTCAATTCAACCGACTACCAATCATCACACCCTAGCGCATCAATATCGTACCAACATAAACCTCAATCCAACAACCGAGCGCAGCGCTGTTGAAGTTTTCACCGTGCTAAAAATTAGCCATCCATTTACTTGACAAGCTTGCACACCAAGTCCTGCGCGCCGACTGAGTCGCCCTCGCGCACGCCTAGGTTGCTGACCTTGCCGGAGTGCGGTGCCGAGATGACCATTTCCTGTGAATTGATGTAAGCATTTTGTCAAGCTAGCTGGAATGATTGTGAGAGAACTTACCATCTTCATAGCACTGAGCACAGCAATCGGATCTCCTTTCATGACGTCCGAGCCGTCATGTACGCGCACCTCAACGACCACACCAGCCATTGGCGAGCCGACTTGGCTGCTATCCGTCGGATCGGCCTTCGGCCTGCTGACGTTCTCAACCGCCGCGTGCTGGTCCTCGACTGTGACGGTTCGGCCCTCGCCGTTCATCTCGTAGAACACCTCCCTCAGCCCAGTCTGCTCGCTCAATGGGCCGATGGCAAGAAGCTTGAGGATAAGCACCTTGCCCTTCTCCAGCTCGACGTGGAACTCCTCTCCAACCTCAGGACGGGCGAGGAAGTAGCGTGTCGGCAGAACAGAGAGGTCGCCGTACTTCGTCGTGAACTTCTTGTAGTCCTCAAAGACCTTGGGGTACATGACGTACGACGCGACGTCGCACTCGGTGGCATCGCCCCACTTGGACTTAAGGTCAGCCTTAACCTTCACGAGATCGACAGCCTCGAGGTAAGCGCCGGGGCGCTTATCCATCTTGCGGCGGTCACGGAGGGCCTGCGAGCGGAGGGGCTCGGGGAATCCGCCGTAGGGCTGGCCCATAAGGCCCTCGAAGAACTCGAGGACGGAGGAGGGGAAGTCGAGTTGCTCGGCCTTTGCGAGCACGTCGTCATAGGAGAGATTGTTCGAGACCATGAACTGGGCCAGGTCGCCGACAACCTTGGAGGTGGGAGTGACCTTGACAATATCGCCGAGGAGGTCATTGGCTTGCTCGTAAGCCTTCTTAGTTTGGGCCCATTGCTCGCCAAGACCTTGTTGCGAGGCCTGGAAGATGAGGTTGGTAAGCTGTCCACCAGGGATTTCATGCTCGTAGACTTCGGGATCGGGGCCAGTAAGACCGGCTTCGAAGGGAGAGTACAGCAGGCGGAGCTGTGCCCAGTAGCTGTCCAGATGCCTGACCATGTGTCCATCGAGACCAGGGTCATGATCAGTACCCTCGAGGGAAGCCAGGAGGGCGCCAACGCTGGGCTGGGAAGTCATACCACTCATCGAATCAATCGCTGTGTCCACAGCATCAGCGCCAGCATAAGCGCAGGCAACCATGGAGGCGACACCAGTACCGGCAGAGTCATGGGTGTGGACGTGGATTGGAAGATCCGGATACTTCTTTCGGATAGCTCCAATAAGCAAGGTAGCAGCCCTGGGCTTTAGGACACCGGCCATGTCCTTGATGCCCAAAACGTGTGCACCCATGCCTACAATCTTGTCGACCACGTTCATGTAGTACTCAAGATTGTACTTCTTTTTGGGGTTCAGCATATCACCGCTACAAACCAGTCAGTAGGCTGTTCAGGATGTAAGGGTAATCAGGGTCTTACGAATAACAGACGGTGCCTTCAGCCACACCACCAGCCTTAAGGACGGCCTTGACACCGACTTCCAGCTGGTCAACATCGTTGAGGGCGTCGAATACCCTGAATATATCGACTCCGCTTAAGGTGGCAATAAAGTCAGCAAATTTTTCAAAACCAGAGTAAGGAAACCGATATTAAGGACAAGTTATGCTGCGTAAAACACTCCTTTAGGGAATTCCAAGACACCACTGTCCAATTTACCCACTTAACACCACTGTTAGGGTAAGCCTGACTGCTGAGCAGGCAATCAGTCAAGAGGCAGTCTAATATGCACTGCTTGAACTTTGACATCGCCCTCAAGTCTTCGAAACCTATGGGGGTACCCCAAGCAGTGGCGTACAGTGGACAGTGGTTGCCTTGGAATACTCTCTGAGTAGTTTTCAAACAGAAATATTGCTGGGAAACCGGTTATCTATATTGGGGGCTTACGTACTGTTTCTTTGCCTGCTCACAGAAGTGGAAGATGGCATTGTCGGGAAGCCTATAATTGTTAGCACGTGAGAATCGCGAAAGCACGTGACACTTACGATGAATACGCAACACCATTGGCACCTCTGAGAAGCATCTGGAAGGGGATGTTGGGTACAAGCTTCCTCATCTTCCTCAGTCTGTCCCACGGATCCTCATATAAGAATCGCATGGCTACGTCGAAAGTAGCTCCACCCCAGCACTCAAGTGCCCAAGCATTGCTGTAGGCGTGGCTGGTCTCTGTGGCAATGTTTAACATGTCAACAGTCCTGACACGGGTGGCCAAGAGCGACTGGTGAGCGTCGCGCCATGTTGTATCCATGACCAGGCACCCCTTATTTGCTCGAACCGCCTTGGCGAAGGCTTCAGGACCTTCCTTGACGATGATATTCCTCCATCCCTTCTGGCAAGGCCGTGAAGTGTCGACTTTGTTGCCATTGGAATCGTGGGGAACTGGCATGATGATTTCGCCCTTGAACTTGGGCTCACCAATCTGGCCTTTGATCTGACTGCCATTGACGGCAAGGTCACCAAGGTAAGCAAGGAGTTTCTGAGCACGGTTCTGGCTGCCAACCAAGTCGAAAAGCGCAGGGCTAGTAGAAGTCAGTGGTAATTCTGGTGTGAGTACAAGCCAGCTTGGCAACTTACGTATCGTCGATGAAGGTGGTCCAGCAAGTTCCTTCGATGAAAGTGGGGTTGGTGAGAAGCTTGATCAGGAAGGGAATGTTGGTCTTGACGCCACGGATACGGAACTCAACGAGGGCGCGAAGCATCTTTCGTCGTACAATCTCATATGTGGAGCCATGGCAACTGCACTTGACTAACATGGAGTCGTAATGGGGGGTAATAATGGCACCAGCAAAGCCGTTGCCTCCGTCCAGTCTACGAGATGTGAGATTAGTGGGTTGCGCCAGCTATAGTGACAGGCCACACGTCTGGGCACACTGGTCCGCCACTGCTTGGGGTACCCCCACAGGGTTTCGAAGACGCAGGGGCGATGTCAAGCTTCAAGCAGTGCAGATTAGGCTGCTTCTTGACTAATTGCCTACTCAGCAACCAGGCTACCCCCAACAGTGGTGTTGGGTGGGCAAGTTGGAGCGAGCCCGTGCCCAGACTTGTGGCCTAGGACTGTATGAACTGCGCGAGATGAGACGTACCTAACACCGTTGCCGCCAGCAGAACGGTAGACTTCGATCTTTCCCGTGTCCGGGGCGAAGCCATTGGCAGGATCCTCGGTGGTGATACGGCACTGAATGGCAAAGCCGCGGGTGGAGATGGAGTCCTGGGTCAAACCAAGCTGCTCGAGCGACGCACCAGCGGCGATCTGGATCTGGGCGGCGACTAGGTCGATGCCGGTGATCTCCTCAGTGATGGTGTGTTCGACTTGGCTGTCTTATGGATCAGCAACACAATACCTTGGCAGTGATACCTCCGGAGCATAGCAGCTTGGCATGGCTATAGAGGAGCGGTGAGACTTACATTCTTGGATTGATCTCGATGAAGTAGTAGCGGTTCTGCTGGTCGACGAGGAACTCAGCGGTGCCTGCGTTGCGGTAGTTGACCGATTTGGCGAGCCTGACGGCGTCGTTGAGGATAGCCTCACGGGTCTCCTGGGGTAGATCCTTGGCGGGAGCAAGCTCGACGACCTTCTGGTGCCGGCGTTGCACACTGCAGTCACGTTCGTACAGATGCACGACGTTGCCGAGGTTGTCGCCCAGCAGCTGGACCTCGATATGCTTCGGCTTGTCCAAGAAGCGCTCGACGAAGACGGTGCCATTGCCGAATGCCGATTTGGCCTCTGACGTCGCGCGCTCAAACGCCTCTTTCAGTTCTCCCTGCTCTCGGACCACACGCATGCCTCGCCCGCCGCCGCCAAAGGCAGCCTTGATGATGATCGGGAAGCCATACTGGTCAGTGAACTCCTTGACCTCCTCGAATTTCTCGACCGGCCCGGGGGTGCCGGGGACAACCGGGACGTCGCACTTGACGGCGAGCCTGCGCGCGGAGACCTTGTCGCCAAGGGCATCAATGGTGTCGGGGGACGGTCCCACAAACTAGATTCGGTGAGCAGGTGTCCACGCGTAGCAAAAGTAACAATGGGCATGCTGTGTCCCACGCGGTCGATCTCGCCAAGGGTCCCGCTGAGACAGGCCGAGCTGCGTCAATTGGGCCGGCGGCCGTATGCCCCTCGGACTCCGCCCCGCCCTCAACAAAAACACTGCGAGCTGCCGACGCGATACAAGGAGATGCTGCTGTGAGACTTACAATGAGACCTGCCTTCTCCACGTTGCGCGCAAATTCAGCGTTCTCAGATAAAAATCCATAGCCTGGATGTATCATATTGACCTATTTCGGGTCAGCTTGACATCGTCGTCCCCGTGTTGAATATATTCTTACTTCATGGGCAAGGGCAATTTTGATAATCTCGTCGCCGGCAAGGTAAGCTCCAACAGGCGTGTACTGTCCCCGGTGTCCAATCTCGTAGGCTTCGTCGGCCTTTTGCCTGTGCATGCTGAGGCGGTCCTCATGACTGTAGACGGCCACGGTGTGGAGGGACAGCTCGTGGGCGGTACGGAAGATGCGAATTGGGATCTCGCCGCGGTTGGCAACTTCAAAATGTTAGCCATAGAGCTGGACGAGGTGCAGGAGAAGAGAGGCGTGCCTAAAATCTTCTTCAATTGCATGATAGAGCTGCTTGCCCGCAGCCGGTGGTGAACCGAGTGCCGGTGGATGTGATGCTCATCGTGCTGGGTATCGTGCTCGTCGTCAATGATAGCCTGCGCGGCGGCCGCTTGGTCAATTGCAAGACCAGACATATTGCACAACAAGGCAGAGACGCTGCAGCTAGAGTTTCGAGGCTGCGACGGTAGTGGTGACGGCGAAGGGGTGCGAGGGCTCTGGAGGGGGGAGGGGCCGGTTCCTTAAGTACTTCACGCGGAAGCGTGCCCCACAGTAGGCAGAGTAGCTTGGGACGCGAGTGTGGTTCTGGCAGCAAGAATGAGCAAACTGAATCTCGAGAAAGTGCACAATCAAGGCGGCGGTTGAGGGTTTTTGATGAGTACCGTGGACCCAGACAGAGCAAAAGGAATAAGCTCAAGGCGGCGGCAGGAGCTGGCCAGAGCTCCCTATTCTACCCCTCCCGCATCGGACCCCAGCAATACGCTCGATAAAGCTGCCTCACGCCTCTGGACATGCTATTGGTCTTGTCGTGCTCCCCACGGCTGCATCTCATTTTTCATGCCGCCGGCGTGACCAAGCTGCGTCGTCTCCGTGCCCGTCTCCCTCCACGCTCTTGGTTCAACAACTATCAATACCGTGGGGGAGCACACCTCAATGTCTCGCCGCCTCACAGCTTTCCCCAGGACGCTCTTTTCCGCGCAGATCTGGGGCATCCCGACACAAGCTCGGCAGCACGACGGATCAGCGGAACAGGTCGGGGCGTCTGTGTCGGTATCGCCCGGACAACTTCTGGCACTTGAACGCTCTGTAGCCGGCGAACGGGCCTGCCAGCGTCATTTACAGAGCAAATCAGGTCCATTGTGCCGTCGGCAGCGATGCGCGCTGTATATGCGCATTGGGACCTGACCACTAGCTTGATGCCTGCGACGCCTGATCTCCGCTAGGGCTGCGCTTTCTCACGGCCCATTGCTCGGGATGTCTTGCCTGTGGACTGCGTGTCTGCTTCACCGCCATGGTACCATGTCAAAGAATGTTGAGTGAGGGAAAAGCAATTCGAAATCAGCAGATGAACAGACTAAAATACAGTAGTGGGTGAAGCCTAGTGCACAAATGCAACCACCTAACCCATCGATCGCCCTCGTCAAATCTCAGAAACCCATCCGTCCATCCCACTCCATCCCGGGCCGTAATGTGAAGGTATGTGAGCATAATTAACACGCTTTTCATTCGTCCGAGACACGTCCCGCCCCGCCCTGTCGGTCTATCGCGGTATCTTATTTAGAAAGCCCGGTACCCAGTTGGCTGGGGAGCAATTCCATTGGCTTGGCCGTACGGGCCTGGGGACGGGGCACCCACTGGTCCTTGGGTGAGCATCAACCGAGAGCCTAAGATGGGAGTGCTCTCTTCATCCTTCTGCTGCGACGCCTCCCGAGCCTTGCGCTCCTCGTTGTCAATCCTGAGCGTTTCAATCGTGGCCGCTTGTCGGCTCAGGAAGTTGATCATGTATGGCTATTAGTTGTTAGTACAGCTCTGTGATAGCGATAAAAATAGCAGTGAACGCTTACCATCGTGAAGTCATTGAGACCGTTGCGCCATGAGACTTCCAGAACGACATCAGGGCGAATAAGGTCGTAGCAAGCATATAGCATGCCGACGTAGCACTCCCGGCTACCAATGTCCACGAACTGGATATAATGTTAGTGGTAGTTCTTTCTTCATGGAGTTGAATCAACTTACGTAGCGGAGTAGTTCTTCAACGACATCTGGCTTGGTAGACAGTGCCGCAGTCTCGATGGCGTCTTTGAAGAGCTTGTCTTGCTTGGAGAGCGCAATCGACTTGTCCCACCGCTTGTTCTTGCGGTAGATGTTTGCTGCAATCTGGCGGAAGAACACCAAGTCGTGACCTTGAAGGCGCTGCGCCAGTTCCACCGGGTCGTAGTTGTCGTAATTCTCGACCGAATCACGGAGAGTCTTATAGTCAAGAGTCTCAATCAACAAGTCGTTGATGGCATTGTTGACCTCGCGCTTGTTCTGGGGCTGAACGTTGAGCAAGAATGGCTTGATCAGTGGGATGTTATCCGAGTTCTTGAACATTCGCACGACGCGGTTCACGTCGATCCTAGGTGTAAGGGCTTGCAGTAGGTCGGTCAGCAGCGATGGTTGTTGCTCGAGATAGTGTGTCAACGCGCGGTAGTAGATCTCCAAGTTGGTGACCTTGACAATCGTATCCTTGAAAGAGTGGTGTTCCCAAGCATCTGACGAGCGTTCCATCATAGCAAGTGCCGCGTTATCCCATTCGTCGTAGTGAGCGTAGAGGAAGACCAATTCAGGCCACAGATGAGCTTCCTCGCACGCGCGGATCATCTTGGGAATGTTGATACGAGACCAGAACAAACGCAGGTGCTCCATGACACGGTCGGGGTGATACTTCGATAGAGCAATTCCAAGTTCCGTGAACATGCCCATATGGGCGCGCTCAAGACCAAGACCAGCCTCAAGAAGGCTAATGAGTTCATCAAAGTAGCCATTGCGCTCGTACTGACGGACGAGGTCGGCAAGCTCTTCAGCGTGAACAATAAGATTGAGACCGCAAATCTGGGCAAGACGGAATTCTTTCTTAGCAACGCAAGCTTCGTTGACCTGTTTCCAGACCTTTGTACTGTTAGCCTTGCGAGCGCACTCGACTGCCGCTTGATATTCCTCAAGATGAACGAGAGTGGTCGCGAGCTTAGCCCAGTTTGAGATGCTGGTGTAGAAGATCTTAGCCGCCTCGTGGTAACCCTCTTCGTACGCCTTGTCTCCGGATGCTTCAACATCAGCGGTGTTAGTCGAACGTAGGAAATCCTCGAGCTCGGGAAGCTGATTAGTTCGAGCATAGCAAAAAGCCAACGCGGTATCGATTGGCACCTCGCGTTGAGTCTTCCTCGCCATCTTCAAGAACTTGATCAAGTCTTCATCTTTTCCAGCATGTGTACCGATTTCAATGACTTCGAGGAAATTCGAGGCATCGCCAGCACGAATGTAAGATTCAATGGAATCAGTGACACGCAGACCATCGAGTTGAGCCTTGGCTACTTTACTCCACACCTCGGGAAGATCGACACGGTCTGCATATTCCTGTGCCCTGTCGACGCTGACGATGTGATCAATGAGAACGCCTGAAGCATTGATATGATCGTCGTGCTTCTTGTAGATCTCGAATGCTTCTTCGTACATCCCAAGCTCAATGCACTGTGCGGCGATTTCATCCGGAGCGTAGTTGTTCAGGTTCTGGATGTATCCCATCATTCGGCCTCGGTCAGACTTGGCAGCAGTCAACATGAGAAGATTTTGTAGGGTAGGATTGTCACTGAAGGTAGAAGGCTCCAGGATGATCTTCTCAAGCAATTCGATCAGCTCAGCAGGCATATCTGAGTTGATGAAAGCCTTGACCGCGATGGAAACCTTGTCCGGGTCCTGGGATTCTGGAACGGCAGTGGAGATGACCTGATCAACCAATGATCGCCTGTACATGTTGTTGTCGTTGAGCACAAAGAGCCAGATTTCCTCATCAGCACGCTCGAGGAGGTAACGAGCCTGAGCCTTGAACATGGCATTTTCGTTGGTGATGCTGATCAATTCCAGATCGTTCTGTCCCTTGCGGTAGGCGATATACGCGAGGTTTGGATCACGCTTCTCGCAGTATTTACCGACGACCAAGGAATCGTATTGATCGTTGTCCTTCAGGAACTTCTCCGGGTTATTGTTGCTGTCGATGTAGATCTTGGCCAACGCGTTGTAAACAGCTTGTTGCTGGTTGCCGCTAGCAAGCGTGGCCTCGAGGAAGGGAAGTAACAGCTTGAGACGATTACGCGATTCGACCTCAGAAACGAGCTCATCGATTGGTATTGATGCAGGGTTGACGGACTGAAGCAGGCCTTTGATGATGCTCTCTTCGCAATCCACATCCAGCAAACCGCCGATAACAGCAGGAGTTCTGGAAGGGTTTACACGTTGAACGTAGACTTCAATGGACTTGAACTGCTGGTTTTTGTAGAGATAGAGTACCAGGTCGTGGATAAAGTTGAATCGGTCGCAAACAATGATGAGTGGCAGCTGTTCGGTGAGCTGAGCTTCCTTGAGGAAGTTCTTGACTTGCTCTGGATTATAGAAGTTGCTAAAGAGTGTTAGCAGAGTAGTTTGACGCTATCTGGGGTGGTCTGATGAGTTTTCAGATAGTACACTTACCTCTCTCGGCAGATGCGCTCGACTTCGTTGAGTTGGCCGATCCGGGTTGCTGCCTCAATATACTTGAAGTGGACATCCTTGTCCTCGCTCAGATTAACAATTGCACCCAGGTAGTAGTATAAGCCTTCGGCAGTTCTGTACTTCTCGAGGAGTTCGATGATACGAGTCGGGCCTAGTAGATCCGAGTATTTCTGAGCGATCCTCACGACTGGCTGTAGGTTTTGGCGAATGTTGACCTTCAGCATCTCGTTCAAGCAGTCCAGGGACAGCTCAACCGTAAGCTGGCCGAAGTAGGTTATTAGCCACTCCTCCGGAAGCTTATCGGTTTGCACAATGATACGCTTAATGGCAGCGGGATCATCGTTATGCTCTAGCGCCCTCGTCAGTAGACCTGCGTTCTCGCAAAGCTGGGCAATGCGTGGCTTGTCGTAGTAAGAGAACATCTCATTACCCAAGATAGCATCGGCGACCTGGGGGGCGTTGAGCAAGTTCATCTCAAGGAGTCTTGTCTGCAGATGAGCTTGTTCGGGCTTGTTTCCTGAAAGCACATCCAGCAAGAACGCGGTGGCTTGCTGGTACGCTCCTTGAGACGTGAAAATGTCTACAACACGGTCAATATCGACTTGTGGCCCAGATGGGTGTTTCGCCAGAGATGAGGCGAATTCTGCTCCCTTCTCGACGTTGATACGAACAATGTGCTGGAGCAGAACCGTGTAGTCCGGGTGGTAGTTATTCTCTGAGCTGTAAGGCAGGATTTTGTCGAAGAGACCAAGCTCCGCAAGAGCTGCCACCACCTTCTGATGAACCAGGCCCTTCCGGTAGATCATCAAGGCGAGAGTCAGGTCTTGGGAACGAACAAGATCTCCGAGCTCTTCTGTGCATTCGAGTTTGTCCTCCTTGAGCCACTTCTCGAGGAGGTGTTTGCGTCCTTGCGCCAGAACAGGCTTTACAAGTTCCAGAGTCTCATACTTATTCAATGCCCCTTTATCCAGGAGCATGCCGAAGTATTGCAAGATGACAGAAAGCTGGTTAGCTTGTGGAGGAGCCGCCTTGAATCGTTCAATGGTCTTAGGAGTTCGTAGGAAACCTCTCGGAGAATTCGCCGCAACTCGTGCGGCTTCAATGTACTGGCCAGAATTGATGAGTCCCTCGAATCGTTGCTCGTATAGGTTGTCAGCACCGGGGAGACCAGCGCGCGATGCAAGCTTATATGCAAGCTCTCCGTTCGCCGGGTTTTGCAGGAGGTATGGAACAATTGTATCCTCGTTGACCTTGACCGACAGGACTTGTCCCTTCCTATTCACTCCGATAATGCCGGCTCCTTCTGAGTCCGAAGAGGTGACGAATATAGTTTCGCTTGAGATTCTGTTCATGAATATGCAGGTACCGGTTTCTAGATCGTACAGGTGAATGAATCCGTATTTTGTGACCAAGTAGATCACGCTGTACTTCTTCGACACCTGCATTGCGACAGGGAAGTCATTCGTAGCCTCAGTTGGGAAGTAGACATCGACAGCCTTCTTTGGGAATGGAGGGTTCGAGGGCGCGTGGTCAACCTCAACGATATGTAGCTTAGCTCCCGTCGCGGAGCGGACTGCGAATGTGAAGAGCTTAGTATCAGCAGGAGCACCTTCCAATCGAATGGAGCCGAATGCAGCGGCATGTCCTTCGATGGCTTGCGGAATGCCCCGCTCCCTCGAGTATAGCTGCATGTTTCCGACCACGCGGCCTTGGTTCTGGGTAATGCCGACGACTACTGACCAGTTTCCATCATCGCTGACTCGATAGTTGATGATTTGGTTGCCCTAGGAGTTCATGCGTTAGCTGGAGTTCACCTATTCCGGGCATGTTTGAACGTACCATCAGGTTGGGTGTCCGATCAAACATCTTCTGAGGCGCGGCCTGGGCTGGGTCGAAGATGTCCCAATGGTAGACAGAGTTATCTGTCACCAAACCCAGGCTAGTCTCGCTGAACCACTTCCAGAACACCACGTCCTCGTTCATTGTGGTGGACTTCAGCTTGGCCTTGGCTTCCAAGTTGAAGATCTGGAGAGTGCGCTGTTGTGCCTTGAGCGCAATGATCTGTTTGTTCCAGTGCATGATGGCACTGTCGGCCTTGATTGGCCTCCGAATGATGTTGTTTCCATTCTTGAGGTCGATGATGATGACTTCGGGTGATGCTGTGTTTTCGGCCTGCTGTCGTACGCAGATGTAGCTATCGGACTCGAGTGTCTAGGCAGACGTAAGCTTCGGAGCGCGTTAATTTGGGCAACTTGTCACGTACGCATGAGTTGAATCCTATCGAAGCCGGCTGCTTGTTGCGTTAGTAACGGGCCCGTTTGCGCTTCGGGGGTCAGCGGAGGAAGACACGTACGAGGATGTCGACCGCAGTTAACTGAGAGGTCACAGATGTTAGCAAAGCGCGCAACAAGTGAGGCGCGTAGATTAGCTTACCGAGAGCAGTTCTTGGAAGGCTATGGGTAGAGGAGCCATGTTGGCGGCTGGTCGAGGCGATTGTGTTGATGAACGGGGGTTGCAGGCAGGCCAGCTCGACCTTGTCAATGGGCGCCAGGTGGCGGAGAATTAGGGCAGGTGAAAGAGCAGAAGCAGAATAAGACCCCGTAGAGACAAACGCCCATGCGCTGAATAGAAGGGAAGAGGAAAAAGAGAGGTGTGTTGTGGTGATGGGTTGTGAGAAAGGAGTCCTAGCTTGAGTAGAGGCTCCCGAAATGTATAAGAAACACCTGGCTCAATCTTGGCGCTGATCCCTGTTGCACGTGACGGCTGATTGAACCTCGTCACCGCAATCCCCTATCCGCCGTCTTGCGCCTATCAGCGTCAAGTCAAACACAAAGTTTGGTGCTCGGGGTCCCAATCCAAGGTTCAGAGTTCCCAAGAGTCACAACGACCCGGATCATCAATCTGCTAGGAAAGGCAAATCCTAAAAGTCTGTGTTGTGGAAATGAAGGTCGCTACGTTTGGGGGCGCCTTCTCCATACAACCTGAACATTATACAGCTGGGAAACAGGTATTTTATACTACAAGTATCGCGAATTCCCAATTGAATATAGCTGCCTCACAGTGTGGGAGCTTTACATAGCACCCAAGTTTTTTCAAAGTGTGTCGGAGCACCTCAGACAGTGTCAAACAAAGGTAAAGCCGAAACATCCAATTCAGCACATGCAAACGGGCTATATCTATAGCGGTCCGGAACGCGTTCTAGGAGAGGTATCATGTGCTACGATCTGGCTGCGCTACCTAGGTTCCGTTGCCGTAGTCAGTTTACATGCTCCTGCATGCTGCTCTCCGACGCCAATCAACATTGATACATCAAGTAGTAAATAGTTATACAACCTTGTGCGATCTGTCCCAACTCCAATCTTCTTTAACTGCTGCATCAAGTTACGACCTCGCTATGTCTGTAACAGTCGAGTGCTAACTTTGTAGCGCCGCCGTTGGAGCTACGCTGCGCACACACAGCCGATCCCAGCAAATGTTGCGCTTGGGCCATGGACCCCGATAATTGATTGATACGCCCACCGCCTCCAAAACCTCGCAGCTCTGCCTCCTCCTCCTGAGCTTCTCCCATATTCTACGCCATGTCGGAAAAAAGCCAGGCCTCCTCTGAGGAGTCCTTCGCGTGGATTGAGACGCCCCCAGCTCCGTCCCCAGCTCCACCAGCACAGGATTGCGGTGTGAGGACCACTTCGGTATGCACACTGTCCTTTCGAGCCATTGAGCCACACCACGCAGATAACGCATTTTGATACTCATTCTCCTGTAGTACCCAGCCATAAAGAATGCACCCCTTCCCGCAGACGGCCCTGGAGGCGAGCAATTCTCTAATATTTTGCTCTTCACCATCCTGGGTGGTGTCCCGCTATACTTGTCCTGGAAAATTGGTGGAGGATGGAAGACGGCTGTGTTCATTGGCATAATTGTCGACCTGCCTCTCCTCGCCGCTTTCTGGATGACAATGTCTGCATTGTCGCCCCGCAAAACTGACAAGGCCTCGTTTCCCGGAAAGCCCATCGAGCATTACCTCACCTTCCACAAGGCAGAGGACAAGGAGAAATACCAGGGCAAGCGGACCATTCCCATGGAGACCTTCCATGAGATGTACTTTGATAGTCAAGTGGACTTCAATGGCGATTGTCTTGAAATCTTGGAGCAGCGCCACGACTGGGTCAACTTCCGCTTCACCATCGGTCTCATTAAGTACTTCTTGACTGGTATGATGCCAGAAGTAATCCTGCACACTCGCAGCCAAGGCACGTGGACATTCTCATTGCTCCTTCTACTCTAAATCAAACCTTGAGTATACATTAACCTCTACCAGACGAGGAACAGGTCCGCGACCACTACGACCGCGGTGACGACTTCTATGGCTGGTTCCTAGGCCCACGTATGATTTATACGTCTGGTATAATTTCTGACATCAATAAGGAGGAGTCTCTTGAACAGCTCCAGGACAACAAGCTCGGCATTGTATGCGAGAAAATCGAGGTCAAGCCAGGCGAACGCATGCTCGACATCGGCTGCGGGTGGGGCACCTTGGCCAAGTTTGCCTCTGTCAACTACGGTGCGCACGTCACGGGCATCACACTGGGCCGCAACCAAACTGCCTGGGGAAACAGCGGTCTTCGCCGGTCTGGCATCGCCGAAGATCAGAGCCGCATCCTCTGCATGGACTACCGCGACATCACTGTCCCAGAAGGTAAGTACAACAAGATCACCTGCCTCGAAATGGCCGAGCATGTTGGCGTACGACACTTGGGCGGCTTCTTCTCACAGGTTTACAACATGCTTGACGACGACGGTATCTTCTTCCTGCAGATCGCTGGCTTGAGGAAGAGCTGGCAGTACGAGGATCTCATCTGGGGTCTATTCATGAACAAACACATTTTCCCTGGCGCCGATGCATCAACTCCGCTAGGCTTCGTGATCGACAAACTTGAAGGTGCGGGTTTTGAGGTCAAGCAAGTTGACACTGTTGGCGTACACTACTCCGCTACGTTGTGGCGCTGGTATAGGAACTGGATAGCGAACAAAGACAAGGTCGTTGCAAAGTATGGCATTAGGTGGTTCAGGGTAAGCCAATTCTCTCAGTTCATTCTCGAATCTTGATACTAATCGTTCATCCAGATTTGGGAGTTCTTCCTCGCCTACTCAACTATCATATCTCGCCAGGGCTCTGCTACCTGCTTCCAAATTACTCTCGTCAAAAACATCAACTCTACACACCGGGTTGAGGGCATCGACACCCAGTTTGCGTTGTCGGCTGCGTTAAAGGCGTCCAAAGCGCGTCTTGCTAAGAAGGCGTAAGATCAAGCTAAACATAGCTCGTTGCGATCGATGTCAACTAGCGCAGCGCCTCGCGGATGACAGCAGCTTCTCGGGAGGAGGTGTATACTCACAAGGACCTATGAGGGAAGGAAAAGAAAGATTGTAGACGTGAAAAGGGGTAGTTAATGTGCAGTGGGTAGTCATGTGATTGAATCGCATTGGTCGAATCTAGATTTCATCAAAGCTGTCCCATCTTCTCCTTGTAACGGGTTCCTCGTAAAGTGTCAGACCACTACACCGTGTAGCTCGCTTCTCTCCTTTCGATTCCCACAACTGCTCAGATGGACACAGCCCGCTGACAAAAGCTACCCCGCAAACCCATCCAATCCGCGCTAGTCTAAATCGGGTAGTCGACGATGCATCCCGATTCGCTCCTGTCATTAGGCCCTTGCTGATCGAAGAGCTCAACTGGTGACGTGTGCGGGGTAGCTACCAAGATCTAAGCTCCTAGTGGTAGAGCAGTGGTGTGATATAAAGCCCGCGAGAGTCCAGCTCTTTGTCCCACAGCTACGAGACCACAGCACACCTCTCTATAACCTGCCACCCTCGGAACTCAATTGGAACCCTGAAGTAACAACTTCAAGCATAAAGAGCGATAGACATGGCCTCAAACGACCAAGCGAGCCCGGACAAGCCTGCGGAGAGCACGAGTGAGCGGCGGAGGGTATGCTCCTTTCACGCCTAATTCACCCATCTTACCTCTCGTGCTGTAAATCGACCTGGTAGTGATGACAGTGATATTAGTCTTCAGTGACCAAACCCCTCTTCGCGAATCTCGCTGCACATAATCGGAACCCGGATACGGCGGCGCGGCGTGCTAGTTTTGGGGAGCAGAAGGTCGGGCAGCCTGGGATCATTGGGAAGATGTGGAATAAGTGAGTTAGCCTTGCCTGAATTGCGGTTTTTAGTAGAGAATGGTGGGCTAATGGGTGTAGTTGGACGAAAGGCGAGGGAGGGAGTGCAGCGAAGTAGGGTAGAAAGACTGGAGTTGATTGCGTGGGATAATGGAACTTGAATTCGTGAAGGGGCTATGTAATGATCTTGCGAGGGCTTGCTGTTGCTCTTAGGCGCCGAGTCATGGAGTATATGAGTTTTGCTTGCTTGATTGAGATTTATGGAGACTGCGAGGCCACGGAATGGGTCAAATTGTTG
The DNA here is from genome assembly GCA_010093605.1 of Lophium mytilinum. NCBI lineage: Eukaryota > Fungi > Ascomycota > Dothideomycetes > Mytilinidiales > Mytilinidiaceae > Lophium > Lophium mytilinum. The sequence goes on along the minus strand of MU004184.1, from coordinate 1,388,688 downwards.
GAAAGAGTTACGGATCTAACCGTGTAACCACCTTTTTAGAAGACGCTGGGTGGATCTAATGAACACTCAGTATCATGTCAGATTAGAAAAATGCGCTACACACGAGGTGCAAACGTCGGGAAATATAAGACCTAGTCGTGTGTTTGTAGGTACATATTTTAACTTAGACCTTACATGGGCATAGCGCATTCAGGTTGCGGTGAAGAAGGGAAGCCTCTGCGGTTACGCCCTGGATATTAATGTTGCAAAGACTTACAGATAAAACCGTGTAACCACATTCATCATAGACACAGTACCCATCTAGCGCCTATGTCTCTTGCAGTCAGCACTTATCTTTAACTAACATAGCTTTCCTGCCATGCCTATACTATTAATAATACTCTTGGCAAATAAGTACTCCAAAACACATTTACCAAGTGTGGTCATCAACTGGGTAGTGACCGTATACTTCAACCGTATATCCAAGATAGAGAGAGGATGAAGTAGTGTTTTGTAAGAAAGTTCCGACCACGATGCAGAACGATATTCTTCAAGAAGCTACAATCTCAACTGTATGAAAGACTTTTCACAGATTCAGCTTCAGTGTCGGGTCCCGCTATGCTTCAAGCAAAATGGTATCTTGATTTCCTTCTCTTTCTCACTTTCTCGTACTCCTGCTCCCGCGCGTTTGTCTTGATATTCCAGCTCTTCCTTCTTGAAGCTATACATCACTTCGTTTTCTTCTTTTCCTAACCATCGTTACTTACATCCAGCCAATCTATTTCGCTCTTCATTTCTTCGGTGGTTAAATTGATGCGGACGCGGCTAGAGCGTATCCTGTCTCGACTCGAGCAGTCATGGTCCGGATCTACAACTTTCTCTTCTGAACTTTCCACATGCCATCCTCTCAAATGAACCACCCCGTCTTCTGCTTCCTTACAGTGGCGACCCAGAGCACTGCCAACCACACCGACCCCGCAAGCAAGCACGCCCCGCTCCACACCTGCACACCCAGGAAATTCATCTTCTTCGTCCCATCAGCAACTGTATGGGTCTTAAGAAGCGCTCCAGCGATAGGTGCCCCAATGAGGGATGCAATAGACGAGATTCCCCACGACATGCCGAGCCGGGTACCAAGTCTAGAGAGATCGGGGCAGATATTCGGGAAAGCGGAACCAGGGAGGGTGACGAGACTGGCGGAGAAGAAACCTGCAAGGTAAGATTAGCATGCCGACGTAGTCAACACTCATCTTTTCTTATTCAACTTACCCCACATGACTGAGAAAGCAATGAAGTTGCTCTCATGATCAATCCCTATCCAACTAAAACCGACAACCCCACTCACAACCGCACATCCTAGCCACGCCACCATATTTCCACTCTTTTGCGCCACATAGCCCCATAACAATCTCCCGAAGAACGACCCAGCAAGACACACCACGAGTATGTACAGGGCGGTTGATTCAGATGTCTGTAGCTTGTCTTGTGCGTACGCTGCGATGTAGAAGTAGGGTACGATGTATCCTAAGAACGTTGTGAAGGTTGAGCATGTAAAGAGGATGAAAAGGGGGTCGGAAAAGGCAGACTTGTCGAAGAGACTGCGAGCCTTGCGGGGGCGGGCAAGCATGGCCGAACCGCTGAGTAGGCAGGGGATGGCCATGATGGCGAGCGCGAGCGCGATGAAGCCGAGGACGCGCATTGTCCAGGGAAACCCTATATTGGGGACGAGCTTGTTGAACGCAATTATATAGCAGACACCACCTGGCGAAGTTAGCATTCGTGTGTCCCGACTATGTAGAGCTGAGGCCAAAGAAGAGTGATAGAGCAATGATCACCTCGGGGCGCTACAGATGGTGGGAATATGGTAGAACTCACCGACAGCGGTGCCTGACATCACGACTCCCAGCGCTAGCGCTCTCCTCTTTTCAAACCAAATACCAACGAGGGCGAGACTAGGTATGTATAACAGCCCGGCGCCAAGCCCCATGCAGATTCCTTGCGCGAGAAATACTTGCCAGTACTTGGTTGCTAGGCTGAGCATCATGATTCCAATAACAATCAGAAAGTTCCCAACGTAGAGCATAGATCTGAAATACCCCAGGTCGAACAGTGGGCCGGAGAGCACGCCAACCATGATAAGAAGCCAGGCTTGCACAGTCCCTATCCAGCTTATGGCAGAAGCGGTAGAGTCGGATAACAGGTCGTGTTGATAGTACGTTTGGAAGGCACCATAACTCAATGTAAACCCCCAAATATTGATATATACGAGGAAGCCTCCGAACACCTTCATCCAGGCATGTAACCCTCCGTCGGGTGGCCTTGGGAGGGCATTGGGGTCAGGCTGGATGCTATTTTCTTCTTCTTCTTCTTGTATCGGTGGGATGTCTGGGTCTAGTACACCTGCTTCGAACGCCTTCTCTTGGTTTGGTAGAGGGGTGTTTCCAATATCGGATTCCAGGTCTTTTTCGAGATCTGTCTCGAATGCCTTTTCGCTGAGGTCAAGGTCTGAGGGCATTTTCAGGGTCGCACAAAAGGCTGATATCAAGTTTCCGGAATATTAGACGCGATGTTGCTCGATAATATTATATCTCTAGAAATGTCCAGTGAAATGAACGTTCATTGGCTGTGGTTTCGAGGTCAGGATGCAGGTCCAAAGCAGAACATTTGGGTAGGCCACGGACAATGGGTAGGCCGCGGACAATGGTATATCGTGCCGTCCAAGTGATAGTCGATACAGGCAGGGCGAGGATGTCGCCCTGTCTTAAAAAGGCATGAGCACGGCAAACAGTGCCGGATGACCAATTTGAATGCGCAGTGAGAGGGGTGAGAGGCCTGCGAAGTGCGGAGACTAGCGCTAGATGTAGATCAGACCTCGGGCTGGCTAACCCATGTTATTCGATGTCGACAAGTGTTAGTAGAGAGTTTCTGGATATGTTTGACGGTGGAGAGGGTATGAAGCAACAGAAAATCAACTAGTCCTTTGTTCTACCATGCATTTGTGTTGTCGTCATTAGCCTCATTACCAATTAGGTAATCAATCTAATCCCCACCTAGGTACTGTGTCGGCCGCGGATCATGAGCGAGCGGACGATGGCAATCAAGATAGCCATAACGGAAGCATAATAAAACCCCGAGGGAAGCGAAGGCTGGAACACAGCAGGCAGCGAGCCAACGGGTTATTCAAATCTAAGCAGACCTAGCTGGATCTTGGTTCTTGTTATAAAAAGATTCGGTATGTTGGCAAGAAGAATATTTCTGGCATTTCATGCACTTCGAGATCGGCATCCAGGAACAGGAGCTTAGTTGAAGTTGAGTTGTGGCGATCTCCGACGTGTAATATGGATTACCAAGCTACATAGGGCGTATTTCTCCAGTTTTCTGTCCATAGGCTGCATTCCAAATTGGGTAGGCTTCTCGCTATACTGCAGGAGAACGGACTGGAAAGGCGGGATACCCTGCGGAATTCTGCTCAGACGGAATTCCCCAGGAGAGTTCACCTTTGTCAATGGCTAGCTCGATCAGATTTCGAAACACTTCTGAAGTAACCACTCAGTGAGGTCCCCGGAGTACATTACAGAAAGTAATTAGTTGACCGGTGTTATGATTTCTTAAGAGCCTCCGCCACTTCTTCGAAATTCAATGCCCAGACTATGCTCCCCGTTGCGTTGATATCCCTATCCAAAATGTGCGGAACATGGATGTTGAGTCTATCGAAAGTTTCAAGTAGCTGTTGCTGGGACCTGCTCGGGGGTTCATTTCTGATGCATACTCCTAGGCCCGCTGTTAACAGAGCATCAAAGTCTCCCATGCTATCTCCAAAATAGATGACAAAGGGCTGCTCTGCAGCACTGGCTTTGGCCTCATTACATTCATGAATCCATTTGGATTTGTCATCGCTGGTTCTGAAGTCTCTGCCGTTTGGATGGCGCAGTAAGCCGGATGACCCTTCCTTCGACTGGAGGCCTTGGATCTCGTTCCCGTAGATTCTAATAGTGTGGGTTTGATCTCCTCGCAGCTCTCCAGGCTCCTCTGGTATTGACACATGCATGGGACAGTTTGAGGTCTTCAGACATTCCATGATGAAAAGCTGACTCCAATTGGCGCTCACGATGGAGACTATATCCAGATTTGGGGGTGTTTGACTCTTCTGGCGGATATCGATCTCTGCGAGCAGTTCCACCCAGCCATCTCTGATCGCAACTTCGCTCCCACTGATAACTTGATTTGCTATGTTTCGAACGTCGGCAGCTGTCACTCCTTTAAAGAGGCTAATTTCCTCGGCTTTGCGGGTGCTTGACTCTTCAACCGACCGCAGGCTGCGTAGCCATTCTCGCTCTTCTGCAACGGTTCTTCTTTTAGCTTTCTTAGGCTCATAGTTCTCGACATGGCTGCGATGAGTGGCCAGGTAGTACTCTTCTAGGTCGGCCCACGTGCTCTCTGAGGTCGACTTGGTCTCAGCAATCTTGCCCATAAAGCCAATGGTATCTTTCGTCGTGATGGTGCCGTCCCAGTCAAATATGAAATGGATGCTCCTAGTGCGGAGACGAGGTAGTATATTCACCATATTACTTAAGATGTTTGAAGCGCCCGAGAAACTAAGATCGGGAGATCTCGGAAAGAAATTCTTCTCGACTATGGAGGCTGTAATCTGGCGATTACTAGTGGAGAACGATGAAAATATCAGACTGACGTGAAAGAGGTACCCTCGTACCGAGCATAGAGTCTTGAAGAGCGAGGGGCGCTGTGAAGATGGAGAGGACGGGGTGGCGGAACGGGCAGGCTCAAAATGGCTAGCCTGATAGAATAAGGTTGCACATGATTCGCCAGCGGCACATCGGGTTGCCGAGGAGCCTCTGGACTTGGAACCATCATCCATTCCAAAGGTTTGCACGCCTCAACACCACGCCCGCACTCTCCACTCTCCACTCGCCCATGCACAATGGCTTCTACGCGCGCTTTAGCTAGGCTGGCGACACGGCGGACTGGTATGTCTTCCTCTTCAATTGACCTCAAACCGCCGGTCTACTAACACCCGCCCCGCAGCCGTGCCCGCTGTCTGGACCCGATCATTTGCCTCCGTCGAGCCCGCGAGCCCCAGCAGGTCGACAATCTCCGAGACCAAAACCTCTACTGTGAAGGAGCCCGCGCCCCAGAAGGATGCCAAGATCAAGACCTTCCACGTCTACAGGTGGAATCCGGATGAGCCTACCTCGAAGCCTCGGATGCAGAGCTACACCCTGGATCTGAACAAGACAGGCCCCATGATGCTGGATGCCCTCATCAGGATCAAGAACGAGACCGACCCGACCCTAACGTTCCGCCGGAGTTGTCGAGAAGGGATCTGCGGGAGCTGCGCGATGAACATTGACGGCGTGAATACGCTCGCATGTCTTTGTATGGGACCTTGATCGCCACTTTAAGAATAACATACTGATGCTATGTTTCTAGGCCGCATTCCCACCGACACTACCAAGGAATCTCGCATCTACCCTCTGCCGCACACCTACGTTGTCAAGGATCTCGTCCCCGATCTCACAAACTTCTACAAGCAATACCGATCCATCAAGCCCTACCTCCAGCGTGACACCCCACCACCCGACGTAAACAACTCCCCATAATTACCCCTCGCCCTCAAAAGCTAACACCATCCGCAGGGCCGCGAGAACCGCCAATCCAAAGCCGAGCGCAAGAAGCTCGACGGCCTCTACGAATGCATCCTCTGCGCCTGCTGCAGCACCTCCTGCCCGTCATACTGGTGGAACCAAGAAGAGTACCTCGGCCCCGCCGTCCTGCTGCAATCCTATCGCTGGATCGCCGACTCCCGCGACGAACGCACCGCCGAGCGCAAGGACGCGCTCAACAACAGCATGAGCCTATACCGTTGCCACACCATCATGAACTGCTCGCGGACGTGTCCGAAGGGACTGAACCCAGGTCTGGCGATTGCGGAGATTAAGAAGAGCATGGCGTTCACGTAGGACTGGTGCTCGGATTAGTCGGCGGAGAAGCGTAGTTGGGAGCGGGTTGATTGGCATTGACGGCGAGGGGTTTTCCCGGTGAATTGGGAGATGGGTATTCACTTGTGTATGTAAATGCGTCAAAGTCTATTTTATTTATTAGCCGTGTTCGGGTTTCGAGCTCGGCCCTTGTGACTATCAGGATACTGTTTAAGCGATCGGGTTCGATGGGCTTACACTTGGAGAGGCTAATAGAGTTGATGAACAGATAAGGTGAGTTTCGAGATGTTGGGGAAACATGGGTCTAGGAGTGGACGAGGATCACAGTATTAAGGCGAGAATCTCACTAAAAAACATTTTGTTGCGATTAGAGCAGACTTTGAATCCTGCCATTGAGTCGACCATTTTGGTCTACACTAGACGAGCCCGAGGCCAGTCGACGGGTATAGTGAGCAAGAAAACAAACAGAGAAAGATGGCCTAGTACTCGCTCAAAGTGCAAAGCCGTAAGCTCAATGCCGCTACTCCGCCACATTCTCCGTATTATGGAAATCGTCAGCCCCTCGACTTCGCCAAACCCTCCCAAAACAAACATCAATCTGGAGCAACATTCAGCCGCTCAATGATCACGAGCCGTCGACGTCCATGAAATCATCATCCTCATCGTCGTCACTCACCAGTTCTTCTGACCTTAGCTTCAACATTGCCTCGAAGTCTTCATCGTCCATCGCAAAGTCATCTCCCCATTCTGTCTCATCAGCATCGAGCATCGTATCCCCAGCAAACAAGATCGACGACTCGGTCTGCGTCGCGGCAGAGCTAGAGACACTGCTCCCCTCCTTCTTCGTGAACAGCTCCCACACCTCAGTCTCGATATCCGTCTCCAAAACCCACGGCGCCACTTCCGCAGCTCTTAGCAGTGGCTCGCCAGCCTTGATAACCGGTGGAGGACTGGATTCGAAGTCTAGGTCCATTAAAGAATCGCTGAGTAAGATGTCTGAATCGCCGGATTCGTAGTCGGCATCCTTACCATCTACGCGCCCTTCCCCCTTGCTGTTTTCTGGTCTAAGGGCTGTGGAAGGTGCAGGAGGTACGCACGTAAGTATTCCTCCGCGCTCCATCAGCTGGACATTCGGAGTCTCGTCCTCCGCTGCGACACGCACAAGAGAGGCGATGGGATGGAGACTCGCCATCCAGATCACTTTCTTCTTTTCATCCATCTTGACCGTGGAACTGTAGATGTTGCGATCGGCATATGCGTTCGGGGTTGGGTCTTGCTTGAAGGCCCACTCCGCTACCGCTGTCCCGTCGTTGTCGAACGCTTTGTCGAACCGAGGATACAGCGTGATCCGCATATTACTCGCGATCTTTGCGCGCATCGTCTCAAGCACCCAACCGTCAAAGCGAGCGGTATCTAGGGCAAGCTCCGTACCACCCATCGTGAACAGGCAGCGCAGAGGTATCCGGACGTTGTTGTCAAACGACCACGGGAGTAAGCTTCGGGTGTCCTTTGAAGTCTTCTCAGCGTCGCGAACGAGCTTCTTCCACGACGCCCGCTCGGGATAGAGGTCGTCGAGGTCGACATTGACATGCTCTTTCCAAGTGACTTTGACTTTAGAATCCTCCTCCTTCCAGTCACGTCCGCTGTCCCTCGAAGCTTCAAGACCACCATCAAGACCTCTCATCCAAGGCTTTGAAAGAGGATGTGATTCTGAATCCATGCTGTGTGCGAGGATACGGAGCACGAGTAGGTTTAGGAGCACTTGGTGTTCTGGCTCAGGGACGCCCGGCCAAGTATCTGAGACGTTGGTGCGTGATCGAATATACTGTTCCAAACCGGTTTTACAGCAGTTCTTGTGATAGATATTGAAAGCGTATTGACGACACTTTGGGCTACACAGAGCTATATTGCGGCATTTTGTGCAGAGCTGAAATCCATCGGGAGGGGGTTGAGGATGCTGAGGATGCGGTGAGCTTTCAATTGTGCCATGTACCGCGTCTTCATTGTGTGGGGAGTCAACCATAGCTTGACTGATTCTAGCTTCCTTGGTAATGATTTCCCCCTTATCAGTACTATCTTGTGTTGTAATAGACACCCAAGGATCAGATTTTGGCGTTGATACTTCAAATGATCGAGTTCGTTCAGAATCCTCTGAGGGTGCTGGGCTACGATCGGATCTGTCTCTGCCAGAGTTTTCACGAGCGAATTCCGTATTTTGCAAATCTCTGGCAATTCTGTTCGCTCGAAGCAGGAGATCTCCAGATATCTTCAGGTGGCTAGCGCATAGATCGCACGTAATCCCGCCGCCGTCCCACCCGTTTGACAACACGTTGAAACTGCTCAACTCCTCGAACATGGGCTCCGAAACAGCAATGTCCTCTTGGGCATAGAGGAATGCTTTTGGAGGGCTTCCGTCATCGGCAGGCGCGGTTGCAGCCCCAAAACACTCGCCGAAATGTTGCTTGACCATATCATCTATCGCCGCAAGGGCTTCTTGGTTGTGGCTGGTCAAGCTGTAGGTATCCCACGGGTATAGCTCTCTCTTGATGTTTGTGAACCTGGTCCTAGCGAGTCCCTGGAATCCGAGCTCTTTGTACTCCCGAAGAATCTTAGGATCGGTCTGGATGTTGCGCTTGATTTGAAAAAGCTTCACCTCTTCCTCATCCTTGAGCACTGTCTCGATTTCAAACAAGATGGCATTCTCCAGATCCCGGTACTGCTCTGTATCCTGCGATACGCAGAAAGCAAGGTCCTGCGCATCGCTCAACACATCCAGAGCGCTCTTCAGGGCACCACCCCCACATTTCCACAACGCTAATGCTAGCCGATAGAAGCCCTTTAAAATGATGTCGTTGGCGGCGTTGAGAGCCCCTATCTTGATAGCTTTCACGGCCGGAACTGGTCCTTCCACCTTCAACCGTGACTGGGGCTCGACTGCAATGCTGGCAAGGTCGGTACTTAGCCACTGGAATAGCCCCAGGCCCACGTAGCATGCTGGTTCGGTCACCCAATCATGTTTCGATGTAGTCTTCGCGAATTGGGTGTATCGTCCGAAGTTCAATATTTGTTTGGTCTGTGGAGTCTTCTGGTCTTCGGTCTTCGCCCAATGCGCGGCGAGGATGGCGCGATAGGCGTCGATGGCGGCGAGGTTCGGATAGTACAGCGTGAGGTAGCAGAGCGAGCGATTGAGGAGCGCGCATGGATGTCCTGGAGACAGCTTGTCCAAGACCTCGGTGTAGAGGGCTAGAGCTGATCTGACCTTGTAGGCCGACAAGTCCGAGTTCGCACGGGCCAGAAGCTTGTTAACTTCGTTGTCGTTGTTGATGATGTTGAGGTGGAATCGCCTCGATGATGAGGGCGGCGCCGAAGAGTTTCGACGACGGAAGGGCGGAGAGGAGGCCCGTGGAGAGGGTGGACAGACTGGTTCTGCCATGGTGGTGAAGACGGTCGACAGCTTGTAGGGGGGGCTTCAGCGGATGAGCAGACGTGGAAGTGGCGAGCAGTCTCTGTAGAGGTGGGAAGAGAAGGCGAGAGAGTGGAGATGTCGTGGGGTCGAGGTGTAGCTGTTGCGGTGACGGAAACGGCGCGCTCCTGCCTACCTGGTGTTTACGCTGGATGGCAACACCCACGCGATCTGGCGGCCACATGGCGAACAACTTCATTTGCTACACTCATTCTCTTGATGCTTAGAGTCTGCCTCTACGTGCTCGTATTTTCTAGACATAATAGTACGCTCTGGAATCTTCACGCCGCTTAACGGTCAACACGGCTGTGCCTCCGGTTGTTGGAAGTCCTAGCAGCAGATCCCCAGGGAATCTACGAGCTCAGCGTCTCAATCAATTGCCTTTCTTGACAATGCATCCTAGAAGGGTCTCACGCTATCCAGAGCTCTTGAATCTATAAGGAAGCTGCTGAAGATACAGTCAACAGAAGAGAACTCACCATCCATGGAATGCATATATCGGGCACGCCGTCTCCTCCTACCTTTGTGGGCTTTCGTGGTTCGAACACAGCTAGTCTTTCCAGAAATCGGTCAAATTGGGCCGTTCAATGATATTCCTAGGAGGTCCTACTACTAGGAAATTTGACATAGCGCCAACATTCGATTGGTGGAACTGGAAGGATGGCAATAATGAAAGGACAGGAATCATAGAACGGTGTTGTTCGTTCCTATACCTCACGCTCTTTGCTAACCCAAGATTATTTTATCTGGATCATTGCTCTCATTCCTTCTTGTAAACTCAACAGCCATTCCACTCCTCTCATTTTCTTTCTACGGAAGACTGATCTTGAATGCACTAAACCAACTGCGAGTACCTACCCGGGCGCTCCGGATCAACAAACACGAGCAGCACTAATACTTACGCCCTGGGATGTCCGTCTGATAGAGACTGTCTTACCAAGCCAAATCGCGTGAGATGCAAGGACGGTCGGAGACCCTGTGGTCGAGTCGGCCGTCCTTCTTACTGAATAGGCGGCGAGAACCTTTACGCGTCGGTGCTCACTACTTGGCCCTGAGTCTACATTGTTGTTCCGACTGTTGGAGAGTGTTGATGGTGATGATGAGATGCTTTGGAAATGATGCAAGACTGCAGCGGTGGTCACACGCCTCAGGCCGTTTACTTGGCGATGATTAGCAAGGCTTGTGCATTCGAACCATGTCAGTGAGGAACACGGTCGCACGAAGCTGCACCACGGCCGAAGGAAGCTTGGTAGAATCGAATGAGCAGCGCAGACTTGAAGCTGGCGGTCTGCTCCAGCTCAGCAAGCCGAATTGAGGCCGTTGGGATCGCTTCGAGCTTCCCAGGCCAGCCGCGGCTCTCACAGCAGTGATGATAAGCTTCAAAGCATGACCTGGCGTTGAGGCACGCCACCCCCTGCAGAGTCCGTGCGACCGCTGCCGGGCTACCTCTTTGTGAGGCCGCGAGAAGCTGTCTTGGAGCGCAATAGAAGGGTGAGAATGACGCTGCAACGAAGAGGAAAGGCAGGGCGTATCGCTCAGCTGTCTTTGTCACCAGCGGACAGACAGCTCGGTGGTTTAGTTTTGCGGAGGAGTGCCCGCAATTTCGTGCCATTCGATCGTCCTGCGCGCTAGAGCTAAAACAGCTACCGCCTGTGAATAGCTCTGCCTTCTCCGCCTAAGGGCCGGCTCCTCCCAGCTACTTAGCCCTCTTAGCTCTCGTCTCCATCACCTCTGCACTCTCCACTCCACCTCCACGCCGGCCGTTTTCGACAGAGCTTCGCGCCCATTGTAAGTCCATGTTTCCCTCGCCTTCTTTACGCTGGCCTCCAACGCATCCTTCAAATTTCCCGTCCATGCGACACTTCCCGGCGCCTAGACAGATCGCCGACAACAAATGCCTCACTGCAATCACGCTGCATCCCAATAACAGAGCTATCAAATACACCCCCGGGTCGCGCAAAGCTCCTATAGCTATACAAATTGGCGCCCTCCTCGTCAGCTCACCTCATTAGAGCTTCCTTGGTCTTTGTCGCGCCATCTCGCCGTATGTTCATTCGCTAATTGTTCTGTTGTCTCAAAGGCTACTCGCACAGCTTCATCTTGACGATAATCGCTGCTCTATTCCTCCGAGTCAATACCAAAGCCTAAAGGTATGCATCTTTCCCGGCACTCGAGTCCATTGGACCTTGGTTTCGTGGGCTGCAACCCCGCAAACCTGCGTTTGACTACGCCTTCCGTTGTTCCAAGCAGTGAACACCACACAAGCATTGCACAAAGCACAATAGCTGTACTAACCAATAACTGCAGCAAACCGCCTCAGCAACAATGGCAGCTCTCGACATGTCTCTCGTCGCCCGCGGCCACGCCGAAGTCGTCCACCTCATGAAGCGCAAGAAGAACTGGGCTGCCCGAGAACCCGGTGTCATCCTCGTGTTCTGCATCGTCGGAACCATCGCGATCCTTCTGACTGGCCTGTTCGTCCAGAAGAAACTCCAAGCACGCAAGGCTCTGCGCGAGACCTAAAGAGATACCCAAGATGGAGCAGGAGGGGATGTGAGGTTGATATTTTGAGGCTGGAAGGGCCTGTGTGGAGCATCATGAAAGGAGAGTGGTTGGTGAAGTGGTAGTTCGTGGACGAAGTCAAGAAACGAGCAGAGGAAACGACACTTCGTGTTCTCTTTTTTGGGCAAAACAGTCGCCGTGTCCACCTTGAGGACGTGTTTATATCCCCTGATTTGTATCCCGCATTTCCGTAGGCGGTTGCCGTTTTCCACCAATAATACTGTTATCACTAGATAACAAGACGAAGAGCTAGATCGTACTCCCTGGGCTTTGCTATTTGTACGTGCGGTTTACCATTTCTCAGCCTCACTTACTCCGCTTGTTAGGGACCAGCATGCCATAATCCTGCTGTCGTCGGAAGGAGTATGATTCACTAAGAAATGCCGAGAGACTTTTAGCATTTCAGATCGAACTGTAGTATCCACTATCACGTGATAGAGTTGCTACTGGCCTCAGGTCCCTGCGGCTTCGATTACTCTCCATAGGATGCTTAAATGTATCCTAGCCTAAGCCCGTGAGTTGCTGCTTTAGAAGTGAGGAACTTTCCACTCCTAGGTCATGACACCCAGCCTCATGCGGCTTTATCAGTCCTGGACCGGCATACAACTATGCTGGTAGCTTCAACTGCATATGAAGAGCACACAGCACCTTGGCTTCGGATCGTTTAAGGTTTTCGGTATGCCGCGAAACCCACCCAGTCGGATCGATGACCTGCAACCCAGACTCCAGGACTTGCTCCGAAGATGCTCTCGGCACCTACCAGCTGTGCGCCTTACCTCCGAATCTGACTATTGTCTCAGGTACTGGCCTACCGGTCAATGCCGTCGCGTCATCGTGCCGAGATTGTAACGATGCCGGCATATGTTGATGTGGGGTAGGTATACCTGTGATCTCTTTTGACTAAAACTAGTCTTATTAAATCTTGATGATTGCGGGGTCGCGAGGGTAACGCGACGGAATTAAGGAACTACTTCAGCCAAGAGAGCCTAATAACGGCTTCACGGCTTCACGGCTTCAAGGAAAAGTAAGGTTCAGTTTCATAGCTTCGTACTTGTAGATACTTCGTTAATTCTATCTCGCGATCGTTCTTCTCGATATCCAAACCATCCCTTCTCACAACACTATACCTCCTCTCTTTATTTTCTTTCCAATCATGGCTCTCGTCGATACCCCAACAGTGCACACGCACGCCCTCGCCGCCCTTGAAGCCTCTGACCTCCTCCTCGCTACCGCCCCCTCCCTCGTCCTCGACGCCGTCTACACCATTGACCAAGTAACGCCAGAATGGCTCACCACCGTGCTCGGCTCAAAAGTCCCCGACGCCAAACTCGTCACCGCAAATAACACCGGCGGCCACGAAGGCATGACCTCGCGGCACTTCTGGACGCTAGAATGGAACGACGCCGGCAAAGCCGCCAACCTCCCAATGCGAATCTTCTTCAAAGCCACGCCCGAGAACGCACACCTCCGCGAGATGCTAAGCCTACTACACATGGCAGAACTCGAAGCGCACGTGTACAACGAGCTCTCGGTGGAGCTAGAACCCCAAGGCCTCATCCCGAAATGCTACTACGCGAAAGCGTACCCAGGCGGCCGCTTCATCATCATCCTCGAAGACCTCGAGGCGCGCAACGTCAAGGTGCACTGGATGGGCGACACCATCACGCCCGCCTACGCGCGCCAGGTTGCTATCGCGCAGGCCCGCATCCACGCGACGTACTGGAACTCGCCGCGCTTCGACGCCGACATGGTGTGGGTGCGGCCGCGGTGCCGCCGCTTCGGCGAGCTGTGGCTGCGGAAGTTCTTTACGAATAACAGGCGCATGTTTTTGGAGAGCGAGCTGGGGAAGGATCTGCCGGAGTATGTTAAGGAGCTGATTAGGATGTGGGATCGGGATTGCGTGGCTGTGTATGAGTACTGGGATAGCAAGCCGCCGACGATCATCCACGGCGATTCGCATTTGGGGAATGTGCTGGAGTATCCGGATGGCAGCGCGGGGTATTATGATTGGCAGTGCTTGTTCCGTGGCTATGGGTATCGTGATCTCTCGTACTTTTTGATGAGTAGTTTGGATATTGAGGCGTGTGAGGGGCATGAGAGGGAGTTGTTTGATGTGTATACGGATACGTTGGAGGCGAATGGGGTCAAGGTGGATCGGGAAGAGGCGTGGCTGGACTACTGTTTGCTCGCGTTGGAGCGGTTCGATTCAGCGATGACGTCGTCGACGAATGGGGGATATGGGCATGCGAGGAGTGCGTTTGAGAGGCAAGTGAAGACGATAAGTCATCTGGCGCAGAAGCACGATGTTAAGGGGCTGTTAGAGAGGGTTGTGAAGACGGGGAAGATTACGCCGGCGTAGGGATGTGTAGATAGGAACTTGGAATTGAGCCTTTTCATCTAGAATTGTCCTTCTACCATTTATATTGCCTAATCGAGTAGCAGTTGGCAACTTAACAACTGTCAGATATTGAGCGCACTGAATTGCTTCAAAATGGACCCTCCTCAGTCTTTAGTAGAGAATCCGATTTGGGTAGGCGTTGAGCCAATTGAATTTCGAGGGAGAAATTGGAATCTGGCCAACCCAATGAGTAATACTACTCGAGAAGTAGGGCTGACGCCGCAGGGATGGTTTAATACCCAAGATTCGGATCCAATCTGCAAGATCTCTGATCGTCTGAGATTCGGCTGTACTTTGACAGTACTGGTTTTCACCAATGAATCCCCTTTTAAGCATAATCTGCTTACACCTTGAAAACTGTAGCATATGTAGCATTCAGAACTTCCATTGCTAACTCCTCAAATACTCTTCAAAATATCGCAATCGCATTCGGCGGACTCGCCACCCCTCCCGGCACATTCAACGGTGCACTCGTCAGCAAAAACGACCACCTCCCCAACCTCTCACACGTCTCAGCCAAGCCCTCCAAATCCCACGCCTCGCCAATCGGCGTACCCCACAGCGACAAAAAGAAATCGTGAAACACTGTCCACATGTCAGCCTAACGATCTCTCCTACCCCCAACCTCAAATCCCAGAATGAATACTCACACAACCCATCATCCCGATACGGCAAGCTCTCAAACGCCAGCGCATCGCCCGCGACCGCGCTGAAATGCCGCTCCCACATCCACCGTATACTCTCCTGCGTCGGCGTCACGCCCGCGTACGTGAATTGCGAGCTCGTGACGCGGTCCCGCTCCGCCGCGTTGTCGCTCATCGAGTTGTACCACTTCGTGAAGCCGCTGCGCACAAGAAGGATGTCGCCGGGCTTGAACGCGACGCCCTGCTCGCGCGCGGCGGCTTCGAGCGCCGTGTGCGTGATGGAGTGGCATTCGATGGCAGAGTAGGTGATGTTGTGGCGCGCGGCGTAGGCGACGTAGTCGATGAGGACGCCGCGGCCGACGATGCCACCGCGGGTGGACCAGCCTGGGATAGTTAGGTCTGAGCTGCTGAAGGAAAGGAGAAGAGGGGGGAGGTACGGTCGATTCCTAGCACGTTGGAGGTTTTGAATTCCTCTTTGTTGACGTTGTTGTAGAAGAGTTTTGTTTGGCCTTGGCTGTGGTGTCGCAGCCCGTCCCATTGAGAGCTACATTGCGTGTTAAGGTGGATTTCGTCGTCGAAGCCAGAGTAAGGGCTGAAGGTGCTGTGGTCGAGGAGTTTGTGGTCGAGGGGTTTGCGGTGGAAGTTGGGCGCGTTGGGTTTGTCTAGGGACCAGCTAGGTACAGCTTCGTTAGCATTACTTCTGGACATATAATTGACAAGATTAAGTAGAATAGGCAATCCCTCACGTTAAACAAACACTGACACCTTCAGACAACTCTTTGAAAGCTTCCTTGACCACTTCAGGCGTCAAAAGATTCAACGTCCCTAATTCATCTTTTTTACCATCTTTATCCCACAGCCCCCACGTACATCCCTTCGGCAGATCCCCAATTTGAGGAAGTTCGTCAAAGCTTGGCAGATTCGTGATTCGATCGTGGAAAGACATTGCCGAATGCCGCCCCTCAATCTCCAAATATTAAAACAGATATTTCTCCTCTTTGTTGCTTAAACTTGACCAAATAAACAAAGCGATGCGCTGAGTATGCACGTATGACAACATATACGTACAGTAAGGACTGGGGTTAAGCGACCGTTCCGGAATGCGGGGAATCTGTGGAGAAGAGAACCCCACTATTGCAAGCGTCTGCTAGACTGAATTCGTGTTTCCGTAGGCGAGATTTCCGGTACCACTCGATAATTGCGTGAATGCCGAAGTGTTGCGGGGCGTATATAGGAAGAATTACCAGCCAGCGGAGGTGAATTTGCTAGACTTGATCTATTTGCATACGCATTTCCTGCCTTTGGGTTATCGTACAGTATACAGAATTCAACATACAACAAACACAACATAAAATCTAGCATCATGGTCTCAGGCGAGGATCCCGGAATCTATCAGTCGGTTACCTTGCCAGTGAAGCTGGAGCATGAGGGCACGCACCAGACCGATGAGGCGTATTCCGAGTTCTTCAATGACATGGGTATGAGCTCCCAGTAGATCATTTAAGAATGCCGGATGATAACAATTGAGCCAGGCTTCGTGATCCGTGGTCGAACCGAAGAAGGCCATGATGTCCACCTCTGGTCCTTCATGTACCAGCAGCGAGGGCCCGAGATCATTGTCGACGGCGATGTCAGCCAGTCGCTTTTCATCGCTACCAAGTACTCGGACGAGGAGAAGCTATCTATGCACGACTCGCCCTACGTCAACAAGGGCCAGAACATCGAGGACTACGCGAAGCCGGGTACGATCAAGATCGCAGAGGGTGGGCCAGAAACCACATGGACGCACACAGACCGGAAGTACATCTGCACACCGCCGAACTGGCGTGTTGAGGGCGAACACGCCGGAGTGCACGCAGACATCAACTACAAAGAGATCTCCAAGGGGTTTTTCCATCTGGGCGCTTTTGAGAATCTGAAAAAGGAGGGAGGTGTTGCCGGGTACGTCATGCACGGCACAGCTGAGGGCACCATCACTGTCAAGGGGAAGGCATATAAGTTCAAAGGATACGGCGTCCACGAGCGAATCATACAGAGCGGTGTAGTTCCGGATCGGACGCATTACATGGGTGGCCGTGGCCTGAACTGGATGCATGGCTGGAGCGAAGATTTTTCGTGGTATTGCTTCAAAGGCGACGTTGGCGAGAAGAACTTTACTGGTGTTATCAACATCAAGGGAGAATCATTCCCGGTCCAAGGAGCCAATGGTGGTATCGAGGAGACGCTATACTGGCTAGACCCGAAGAGCAAGTTGCAGATACCGTACCGGTGGAAGGTGTGGATGGAAACCGAGAAGGGGAGACTTGAGTCGACGGTCTATGGATATGCTCGTGGGTATTATACTTGGATCCGGAAGCACGGAACCATGGTTGTCAACCAGTACCAGGCGGATGCTGAATCAAAATTCACACTCAAGGATGGGACGGTGATTGAGTCGAAACAGATGAACATGATCGAACACATGCGTACGATGTACCGACAGCCCGAGTAGTCTGAGTTCGGGAGAGGTGGAAGGTCGATATTGGCAACAAGGTCCTTGGAATACAAGAAATGGTCGCCTTGTAGTCTACCACCCAACATTAATAGCACATGCCAGAATACAGAATACTTGAAAATTTTGCTCTTGCGCCATTGCCGGATATGTGATTGATCACCACCAAACTTAATAGAGGTTGGGGCATACTTACCTGCTGGAAATGAAGGAAGAGGGTGGTCTAACGAAAAGGAATCGAAAAAGAACTATGAGTGGATTGTGGGATGTAAAGTTTTGAATTTTGTACAAGTATACAGGAGTGAATGAGAGCTTCTATACCATAGTTTTCTTCTCAGGTCAACCCCAAATGCCAAACCTTAGATTGTACTATGCGCATCTCAAACACAATAGAATACACTCGGCAGCGGTGTCTACTGCTCTACCTCTTCTTCGCCTTGTTTTCCTCGCTTCTCCTCTTGAACCTAACTTCCGCCTGTCGTCTTTCACCTCCGTCGATCTTCCGTCCCCTCTTAATCTCCCAAATCCCTTCCTTTGCCATCAATTTTGCACCTAGACCTTGGGTACCCTTCAGGACTTCCAAGTGCGGCCCCTGTATTGTCTTCGCCCCAACAACACGTATGCCTTCCAACGGTCTCAGTGGGACACCAGCCTTCAAGGGATCTGTCGTTCCCGCGGGAACGTTCACCACCATCTTTCGCGTCCCCGGGGTATGGGTGGCTGTCGCAACCCTGACTATCCTGGCATTGGAGTCGGTAGGTGCTTCAACGAGTCGTAGCTCTGCCGCGCCGTCGGATACGTATTTTGCATCCCCGCCAATGCCGTACTCGCCATTACGGAACTTCTCGCGCCATTGTAGAAGGTAGCGGCGGCTACGAGCGGGTTCGACGCCTAGTTCGCGTAGTTGAGAAGATGATAAGGTGAAGAGGGCCTCCCACGATGGGATCTTGCCGGCGTGTACGGCGAGCTTGCGGCCGATCAGAGAGAGAAATGTCGGCGCATCCGGGACGAAAGGTGTTGGTGCTGGAACAGGGCGTAGCGGGATGCGGTGATGCAGTTTTCGTAGAGACGTGTATGTGTAGGTAGTGTTCGCGACGAATCGAGGGGCTGGCCGGAGGATCATAGTTCAGCCTAAGACGGGGCTGTTGGCATTGAGGGGTGTAGAGGTAGCCGAGGAGACTTTATTCCTACAGCACCGATTTCTAGGCTGGAATAGCTTGCATTGGATGGCGCGGTGTTGTGTCGTAGTACGGCGACGGGCTAAAGCTGTCAAGGACGAACTTTTTGGAGATGCCAAGACACCGTGATCTTCAAAGACGACATCCCTCGCCGTAACGCATCAAAGAACCCAACCACGCTTTTCCTTTTGATAGTTAGGACCCTTCGCAGCCTTTGGGTTGCCCATGTGTCCATACACTCGCTATTGTGTTTGAAGAATGATGCTGACGAGCTGCCGTCTTGGGCGCTTCACTTTCGCCTTCTTTCACCGGCCTTGATTAGATTGACACTTCAGAACCCAAACCCTCTCCCGAGACTTCTGTTCCGATCGATCCTTCACCATGGCGCTCTCCCCATTAGACAGTCCGAAACCTGTACCTGTCGCCGCCAAAACCCTTCCAGCAAAGGCGAAGGCTCTCACTATCTTGAACGCTTCTACCAGCTCTCCCTCCACAGCCTCGACACCAAGCAGTGATGGTGCTCAGGACCTCTCTGAAAAGCTGAACGAGCAAGTCAGACGCAAATATGTGACAGGTATATCAGTCTCCCTCTCTAAGGTCCCCATTCTTGTAACACAAAATTTACATCACAACAGGTTCCAAACTTGGTGAAGGTACATACGCCATTGTCTATTCAGGCCACATCCGAAACGACCCGACCTCCCTAGTAGCTATCAAAAAGCTCAAAGTCAACAAAGATTACCCTGATGGCCTGGCCCCGGACGCCTTCCGCGAAGTACGAGCTCTTCAAGAGCTCTCACATCCCAATATCATAAAGCTTTACGCCGTCTTCTCCACCCGAGACCAGAACCTCAACATCGTGCTTGAGCATCTCCCTCGTGGTGATCTCGAGTCCCTCATGCAGGACAAGAAGGTCTCATATGGCCCCGCCGACGTCAAAGCATGGACGAATATGCTCGCGAAGGCTGTGTGGTTTTGCCACGAGAACTCGATTCTGCACCGGGATATCAAGGGTAACAACTTGTTGATTGCGGCAGACGGCGAAGTCAAATTGGCCGATTTCGGTCTCGCGAGGACATTTTCAGATCCGTATAGGCCCATGACGTACAATGTCATTACTCGCTTTTACCGGCCGCCAGAGCTCTTGTATGGCGCGAGGCACTATGGAGGTGCGGTGGATGTGTGGAGTATGGCCTGTGTGGTTGCAGAACTCATACTCCGCCACTTCTTCCTCCCTTCCAACACAGATATCGAGCAAATCGATGCGATCACCGATGTCTTTGGGTCCTGTACCGAAGATGTATGGCCCGGGGTGAGCCGATTGGATCACTACATTCCTCCAGCAAAGGGTAACATCAAGCGTCCGAAACCGATGATATATTGGAAGCAACAGTTTGGGATGCTGGGAGATGAGGGTATAGAGTTTTTGAAGACCATGTTCGTCCTGGATCCGAGGAAGAGGGCGACAGCGAGGCAGGTGCTTAACCATCCATATTGGAAGAGTAACCCGAAACCGACCCCCAAGGAGCTCTTGCCTCGAGCGGGTGGCGGGGTCGAGAAGATGGCGGAGGATCTGAAGAGGAGGGGTGGGGAAATCGAGGAGAAGGACGGAAGAGCGGATAAAGTAGCAAGGAAGTTGAATTTTGCGGACTTGAAGAGATGAACTTAGCGATGGAAGGGTGAACCCTCATACACTTGCATCACAAATCTTGTCCCGTGGCTTTCGACGAATGCTCATAATGCCATCCGGCTCCGTACCATTCCGTCCGAGAAATAGACATTTCGCCTTGGATGCAAGGGTTTCATTTCCAGTTTGCCAAGTTATCGGTGCTCACTATTCTTTGAATCTTGGATCGCCTTGTGTACAAATAGATCACTGAAGGAGCACTTGAGATTATTACACAATTGGAACTGATTCGCATTTCCTCGCAACAGGAGTGGAGCTATAACCCTATATACACATAAACTTCCGCTCATCGTTTCATGGCCATCCAAGTCGAGTAAGGCTGATAATATCCAAGCCAGACCGCCGCGATTCCTGACGTGGTTCCCACCAATCCATCCCCTATTGTGCACAAATTTCTCAATATCACAACCTCACAAGCTCTCCCATCCTTTGACCTTCCCATCCCAAACGCCCCCAGGGCCAAGGCTAAACGCCACTATGACTGAGCCGACCACATCAAACACCCCCAAGGCCATCAATTCCCAGAACCCCTCCTCACTCATCCCCTTTCTTCCCTTCACGGCACACACCCCAAACATGATTCCCGCCAGCCCCAGCCGTATCGGTACACTCGCGTGCACGAATTGGTTCTGTTCAAGTGGCATGTAGGAGCCCGCGAAGTATCCAGCGCCCAGTCCTAGCGCAAGCATGCCCATGAAGCGGTTGGCATCTTTCATGCGCGTGGTAGTGGGGGTCGGGACGAGAATCGGGCGGGGTGTAAGGAATGAGAAGGGCGAGCGGGAGGTGAGGATGATGGTGAGGCCGAGGGTTACTTCGATGCTAGCGGTTACGAGGGAGGGGAGGGGGAGGTTGATTGGATAGAAGAGCATTCTAACTGGGTTGGTGTCGCAAGGTCGTTGGTTGTGATGGATTGCTTTGGTTGAACAGGTGGATATTTAATTCGATAGCTGGTTTTTATGGTGGAGGGAGCCAAGTGGGGTTGATGCTGAGTCTAGATAATGTTATTCGGCGTTCGTTAGTCGAGACTATATAGAACTCGTGTATGAGTCTTTATCTTCGGGCTAGTTGTTCGGACGTGAAGGTGGCTGAAGGTCATGGGTCGAGCGCTGGCGGAATTCCACTCGTGGATAGAAAACCCATTTAGTCTCCGGAGCTGATTTGCTGCATCGTATTGACGGTGTGGTAACAGACATCTAGTAAATACGTGAGAGCTTTTGAGTCGGCATACGACAATTAGTTGGTAGCTACTCAAGAACCGTGGATTGAACAGGTACAGTTACAAAACTCTGGTTTAGAACGTCCCCTGAGGAATAGTCACGTGGCGGTGATAAAAGTCCGATGGTTGCCCGAACTGAACTAGCACACTGTAGTCTATGGGTCTCGTGATTTTGAGCTCTCAATTTTTGCATCGTCAAGTGCTTTAGCTGTAGGAATCCAGGGGTTTGTGCTAGTATCAGGGTTCCAAGGGACGAAGTATGCCCTTCAAAATACGTAGCCTGGTAGCTACGGTACACGCGTCAGCCCCCACCCTTTTAATCCTTCCAAGACTCCACGTACCACATCTGAGTCAAGGTACCAACATGTCGTCCGAAATCACCCGCCCTACCTGTGATACTCCGAGAATTGCGCCTCGATGGTTGGCGTACCCAGCAGCCGTGGCTGTAGTAATTGCATCAAGCGGAAGGTGAAGGTACGTGTTCATGCACTTTGCGGATTGTTCTCGTGCTGAACCGAATGGCGTGAAAGTGCGATGAGACGCGTCCATCATGTCTAAAGTGTGATAAATTTGGAATAGAGTGTTCCGGGTACGACAGAGTCTTCAGATTCATTGCTGGCAAGAATCATCGTGCTCAGAATAAGAAACATCACTCCCATATTCTGCGACCGCACCTATTACAGAAGTCACGACACCGAAACGGCATACAACGCCTCTGGACTTAGTCCGCACGAAGATCGAACAATTTCCCCCCATTTCGATCTACTCGCCGGTGCTCAACACAAGACAGATACTGTGTATGTTCATCGGAGAAATAGCACGCTCCAATAAAACAATGATGAACGTGCCTCCGTACTGGCTTAAGAACGCCGACGAGTTTGTTGGAAGTAACCCAGCGTTAGATAGAGCTATTCAGAGCTGGTCCACACACATATGTGGGAAGTCTGCCGGGAACGATGACCTGGTTGCTTATAGTTACTCTCGATATGGAGAGGCCCTTGTTACTATGCAAAAGGCTCTCCATAACCCATCCCAAGCGACGCTTTCTACAACACTTGCAGCCACTACCCTGTTATGCCTCTACGAGGTGTGTTTGGAGTTACTTTCGTCTATCTTCTGAACCATAGGCTAACATACAGGCTGTAGCTATTTGCCCCCACTGGATCGACTTCCTGGATGAAGCATGTAGACGGCATCGGACGCTTGATGAAGCTCCGAGGCCCAAGGAGATGTGAGACCGAGTTCGATTTTAACATGAACATGGAAGTGAGAGGACTGCTTGTAAGTCGCCTTAGCGGCAGGGAATTGGAGTGTCACAGTACTAGGCCATAAGTGTGGGCACACAGACTTATCACGGCGCGACATCAGCTTGCTTACTCGACACCGCTGTTGGGGGTAGCCTGGCTACTGAGCAACCAGTTAGTCAAGAGGCAGTCTAATTTGCACTGCTTGTCACTTTATATAGGCTTTGATTATTCGAGAGCCTGCTGGGGTACCTCAAGCAGTGGCGAACTAGTGTGCCCAGACTTGTGGCCTGTCACTGTACTCGAACGTCTTTCTAACCGTGTTCTAGATTAACGAAGCGCTGTTCACTGGTAAAGCGTGCTTCCTCGAAGCGGAGCAATGGCACCCTACTGCAACAGAGGATTCATCTCAAAGCAAACACCCAATCATTCGACTTATTGAGGAGTTCTCGCACATACATGCAGCAACCCCCAGAATTATGAGAGACGCAGAAACTTTGAAACGAGAGAAGACGAGCTCTGTTAACGCGACACAAAGACTGATTGGCCGGACAGTCGAGCTTCGCCATCAGGTCTGCCTTTGGGCCAGAAGATTCGAAACACTGATGCCGCCTCCAGAAGAAGTTCAGAGTGGCATGGCAGATGACTTGTTCCCAACGGTCTACCGGTTTGCTGATCACGTAGTCGCGTCGATTTTCAATTGCTATTGGGCAACAAATCTGGTCATCCTGGAGGCTCTTCGAGCAGCCCAATACGAAAAGGACTACTCTGCTGACTTCGAGTCACTCATCGATAACATCTGCAAATCTGTCGAATATATATCTGGAACAGGGCTGCTTGCCCCTTACTATTTGGCCTTCCCTCTCAAAGTCGTATTGATGATAGGGCCTCATGTAAAGAAGATGTGGATCAAGAGGTGGCTTGATAGATTCGTTGAAAGCTACCAAGTCATGGCCTACGAAATGCCCGAAGGATTGAAACATGTTTGGCTGGACTGAGGTCACGCTCAGGTTGCTTCCTGCACGGCTTTCACGTACCGTCGTCCCACATTCAATGCCTAATAACTTGTTAAAACCACACGTTTAGGCGGCATTCATCAAACTCTAGGCCGCAGGATGATGGAGTCAGTAATTTCATTGAAGTCTTCCCCTGCACCAAGGCGCCATTCGCATCTAGACAGAACAATAGACTCCGACATTCCCGGTTAACAGCATCCCGCATTCATTCTTCTCTCTCCTAAAGCACATGGATTTACCAGAAGCATTTCACAGTCGCGTGTCAAGAACAGCAGCTAGTTGGCGGCGCCGCAGGCATCTATCAATCATGTCAGTGGACCCATCTTCACGATGAGCAACGGAAAGATAGTAAACTCACTCTGCTGCGCGCTACAATCTGCGACGGTGAAATTTCCTGTGCCTGCATTCGCAGCATTGGCACATGCATTGAATTGCTGGTCACAGCTCCTCTGAAGCGCAGCTGAAAGATTGACAAAGGTGTCTCCCTTGACACTAAACTGGCGGTCTGGGTTTCCGGAGTCTTCGATAGGAGTAGCCGCAATGCCCCCTAGGGCGCCCGTAAAGGTCTGGAGGTTTTGAGCTTGGCGGTTGGCAACAGTGCTCAGAGGTGCGGCGAGCACGAGGGTGCTCAGAAAGAGCGTGCTGAGGATAGTGGTGGTCTTCATTTTGATCTAGAAATGGTGCTGATTTGGGAGAGATTGTGGAAAAGCCTTGGACGAATGCAAGTCAAAGCGTGAAGAGAGTGTATTAATGAGCGAGTTGCCAGACTCGGAAAACAAGGAATGTTTTAAGGAAAAGGAAGAAAACGAAGAGATATGAGCTGAGTAGCGTGACAAAACTCCTACGTAGAGCTGGAGGAGATTGTATTTATGCCATCTCTTTGTTCGCATAAGGTAGTTCAGGCAATCGGTACGGCAGCCTTACTCCGTGGCGGTAGCAAGCTTGGCAAGGATTAGAGAAGTGGATGGGTCCGCCATAGAGCCCTGTAGTCCCGGATGCGCCTTCCAACTTGCAGGACATGTCGACCAAGGTAGATCTGAGGTTGGAGAAGGCGGCTAAAGGTCCTTGCAATTTGGTCTTCCATCTCAGTACTGGCTGGACGGGGAAGTTTGAGTGAATACTGGACAGGCGCGAAACTTGCTTAGACATGCGACGCCATAAAGTATGACGATCTTACTTTGGCTCGACGTGTTTGAAGATTGGCTAATGAGAAATGGGACTGTACTTGTCGCGCGCGAAGTCGTACGCATTGATGCTATGCTGCATTTACCCGTGATATGTAATGAGCCGATGCATGAACGTTTTGTAAGTGTTGTCCGTGTCCTATGTTGTTCACCTAAGACATGGTAAGATTGCTGCAAACAATCTCTGGGTTACGAGAGTGCCGGCTCGGGCGTTATGGGGAAATCGTTGGAGTAAAAGTCCTCGTCGTCGATCAGGCAGGTCTCAACCCCAGCAAGGCAATGTTACAGGTTTGTCGCAGCCCCTTTGAAGACTCCGGTCAGCCCTATACAACAACTTGATATCGACAATGTGTGAAGTTGTCGCTTGCCTAATCCTTTCGGCATAAGAAGTCACGGCGGTGGCTGACTAAAAGTGAAATTAGGTAAAAAGTTAGAGTTCGTCTACACGCTGCCTTTCAATCACCATCATCTCTTTAGGCCATCTTCGACCCACCAAACAGTCACACCACTGCGATGTCTAACTCGTTACTTTTACTCTAAACACTGGGTCACGCGTGAATGACTGCCTTGCGCACGCGACAGGACTGATCTAGCACGACTCATCTATTCATGGGCAACGCACCTGCCGACCAGGTATACGCGTGGAAATAGATAGCTTCGATGGCCTCTCTGAGATGTCGTTGTATCAAGCTCTTTGTGTGGGGACGTTTTCCCAATCCCGCCGTGCTTGCGAAGCAACCTAGGACATGAACAGGGCTCCAACCCACCGTAGCTGCGTTATCCAATGGAGCTTCAGATATTCAGTACGATACCGAGGCAAGCGGGAGAATATTACGCCACCGACCCAGCTGAACGCATGTGCCAGCCAAGAGCTATGAACGAATGCTTCATTTGCGCTGATGGTTGTCGTAGCATTACAGCCTGCAACCTCAAAAACTTAGTCGTATAATCCCTGGAATTCCCCGCCTAGAGACTCTGGACTTGGCTGCGGGCTAGGCCCTCTATATAAAGCTTAGATCCGCGGATTTGTATATAGGCTGGAAGCCTATCTACTCCAAGATGACGGCGTCGCCGATTCCCATCCCGCTGTTATTATCGCTTGTTTCTGCAACAGAATCTGTACTCGTGGTTTTCGTATTCCCTCACGCCCTTCCCCAGGCTACTCTCAAGAGCCTCTTTTTCATACTGTCGGTTACAAACTTTGGCTTTTACGCAGTCTGGCGTGTCTTCATATACCCTTTCTTCTTCAG
Source organism: Lophium mytilinum (assembly GCA_010093605.1). Lineage (NCBI taxonomy): Eukaryota > Fungi > Ascomycota > Dothideomycetes > Mytilinidiales > Mytilinidiaceae > Lophium > Lophium mytilinum. Next base: position 1,362,419 of record MU004184.1, on the reverse strand, counting down.
TCCTCTTCGCCACCTTCCAGGACCGAAGGGTATATCCAGGGTAAGCGTCACTGTGGCAAGGCTAGGTACGATCTGAGCTGACGGATATCACAGGGTGAATACCCCCTTATAGGGCATGGCCTGTCTATGTTCTCGCGTCCGCCGGGTGGGCACCTGTTGGAATTCATGAAGGAGGTCCCGAACGACGGTCTTATCCACTTCCGCGGATTCTTCCATGTGGGCCGTCTGCTCCCGACTGACCCACGGGCTCTAGCGGATGTACTCGTTCACAACAGCTATGATATTGAGAAGCCGCCATGGGTCCGCAGTTTTCTGAGGCAATTCCTTGGCGACGGACTGCTCATAAGTGAAGGGGAAGAGCACAAGTTCCAAAGAAAGCACATCATGCCCGCATTTAGCTTCCGTCATATCAAGGAGCTTTATCCCATCTTTTGGCAAAAGTCTCTCGAGCTCACAGAAGCCATCGCGGCTGAAATTCACGAGCACCCCGAGGTACCGGCAGGTGAGAAGGGCGGAGTTCCATCTGGTGTTGTGGTGATAAATCATTGGGCGAGCAAAGCCACTATGGACATAATTGGCCTCGCAGGGCTAGGCCGAGATATTCAAGCCTTGAAGAACTCCGATGATGAACTGATCAAAAATTACGAAGAGATTCTAGAGCCGACTACAGAAAAGGGGCTTTACTTCGTCTTGAATCTGCTGATTTCTCAACGCCTACTTCGAGCATTACCCTGGAGAATCAATGAGGTCATACGAATAACTTCGAGTAACCTGAAAGCTATATGCCGCCAGTTCGTTCAGGAAAAGAAACAACTCATGAGGACGCAGAAGGAAGACCAAAAAGACATTTTGTCTGTCTTGATCGAGTCGAATGACTTTTCTGATGATTCTCTCGTCGATCAGCTTCTGACATTCCTTGCGGCAGGGTAAGTCCTGCTCTCTACTATCTAACTGCATGCAACTCTAATATTGAACTTTCTCAGACATGAAACCACATCCTCAGCCTTCACATGGGTAACACATCTCCTCGCTATCAATCCCGACATCCAAAGCACACTCCGTAAGGAGGTATTCGCGAACCTCCCCTCCCCATCTACCTCTCCTGTCTCAGGCGATGACATCTCCGCCCTCCTCGAAAGCCTTCCCTACCTTAACGGCGTATGCGCCGAGACCCTCCGCCTCTTCCCTACCATACCCGTCACTTCTCGTATAACAACGCGGCCAACCACGATCTCTGACAACCCTATTCCTGCTGGCATTCAAGTCATTGTTGCGCCATGGGCTATCAACCGTTCGCCAACTCTCTGGGGTTCGGATGCTGAGGTCTTCCGGCCCGAGCGCTGGATCGACTACAGTACTTCTCCACCCCGTTTCAACGGAAGCGGAGGTGCAGACAGCAACTTTGCGTTCTCGACCTTCATACAGGGCCCGCGAAGCTGTATTGGGGAGCGTTTCGCAAGGGCCGAGCTGAGGGCGTTGGTTGCGGTGTTTGTGGGTAAATTCATGATGGAGATGGCAGATCCGAATGAAGTTGTGGTCCCTGCGGGGACGATTACTCTGAAGCCGAAGAATGGCATGCATTTGAGGTTGAGGGCGGTGGATGGGGAGTGGTAATGTACGATATGGTCATGTGACTAGTGCCGGTATGAAGGAGCCGATATTGAGGAGATTTGATTAAGCCTTCGAATTTACGACATTTAAGTATTGTACACACCCTCATATCATAAATTACAATTCACTATCCAGACTGCCGCTATACCCAGCACAGCGCTAGCCCATTTGAAACTAACCAGCTTCCAACCCCTAAACTCCGTCAAATGCGTCATGATAAAACGTAAATCAAAGATCCCGCAGCACTGTCCCCTCTTGAAACTACTTCTCCATCCTTCTTGTACTGGCCTCGCTCCCCTCCTGACTGCCCCTCCGGCTCGGCACAAAAGGATACAAATCCCCTTCCATCTCATGCACCGGCCCTTTCGGCCTGTAATGCCCTGGACTCACTGCCGGCGTCTCCATCTCCACGAGCAACCTATCCGCCGCCCCAGGCGAACCCGGACTCCGTAAGCGTCCTTCACTGTCCCAGTACCCGCCGTAGCCGCTCTTCCGCCCGCGCACCAGCCCGCCCATCCCTAATACCTCCTCGTTGGCAGGGGCACCGAGTTCTATCACTTGCACGCCTGATAGCTCGGCCGCATCGCTGGGCTCATTGAAGAGGGCGTTCTGAGTTTTGTCCGAGGGCGTAACCTGGGTGTTTGCGAGCTCGACGCGGGCGCTGCGACGGCGGCGGCGGAGGAAGAAGAACAGAGATAGAGCGGCGAGGATAAAGAGAGCGCCGCCGCCGGCTGCGATGCCAGCGATGGCACTAGTGCTGAGAAGAGGTTTTGAGGATGCGGACGGATTTGAAATTGGAGTTGGGGTATTTGAAGGTGGGGTGATAGCGATTACTTGAGGTGCGGGTAAGGGATTTGGGAAGCTTGCAGGCGCGATGGTGAAGTTTTGGCGCTCGTGGTCGACGATTAGATACGCTTCTTGCAATAAAGTGCGGCCGAGGACATATTGGGAGTCGTTGGCAGCTCGGCGAATGGGGAAGTAGTTCGTTGCGTTTTTATAGTAGGGGTAGGAGGCTTGGAGGTCGAGGGCGGCGTATGGGAGGACGATATTAGTGGCGTTGGCGCCAGTATCGTATATCGTGTCGCCAAGTTTGAAGGTCAAGGAGGGGTTGAGGTGATGGAGTTGATTGTGCATGGTCTCGTTAACAAGGTAGAGGTCTGTAGTTGGATCGTAGGCCAAGCCGAATGCTTGCTCGATGCCGTCACAGATGTCGCGGGGGAGCCAGAGGTGCGGCACGGTGGAGTCTATGAGGGAGAGGTGGCCGGAGGATGTGAAGGATTGCGTCCCCTGTAAAGTGTCTAATCCGATGATAGATTGAACCCCGACGGTCAGGAGTTTCGTCGCGTCAGAGCTGAAAGAGAGGGAGAAGTTGCTTGGAGTAAAGCGGGTCTCGTCGTACCCGCCGAGTATTAAGCTTCCAAAAACCGATTTTAGACCTAGTGCCCGTCAAAACCTATCCAAGCACTTCAATTTGGTATTAAGAGGACTTACGGTACTTCGCGCCTGCAGTATACGCGTACGAGAGACTCGGAATCTTGGTCTGATTCCATAGCTGCACTAGAAACGAGTCTACGGGCTTGCTTAGACTTGAGAATGAGCTCGGTTGTATTCCTAAACCGATATGCCCCATCCAAAAATCTAGCTCCGCTACTCCAGCAACGATTTGGTGTTCTAATGCCGCCGTTGCGCTGTCGGAAGCGGGTCCCAGCGCGACTTTGTCATAACCGTATATTCCGTTGCCAGTGTAGTTGAGTTTCTCCTCTGTTGTGAGGGTATAGACACCAATTGTATCCCACGTACTTGACGCGTTAGATTGGAATCCAGGGCTCTCTGCGCTTTGGAAGGGCTGCGCGCCGCGGAGAGAAGCACAGTCGGGCCCATCCGTTGGATAACAGCCTTCCGGGACTACGGCCCACGTCTCGCCGCTTTGAGTAGACACTTGCACACGCAAGTCTTGTCCTGGTGTTCCGACAGATATGAAAAAGGTGGACCAAGGACCATCATTGCCACCGAAGGACTGAGAAGGGGGAACGACGTAGGGCGCGGGGACAGTTTTTCGCGGGGCTAGACTTAACGACATGGTCGAAGGGCCGTCGAGCAGAGCAAGGGGTATATAACAAAGACGAATAGAAAGCTCATGAAGACGGTGTAACGGAAGAGTAACGAGGGACTTGTGGATCACGAAAGCATGGTCGAGGATCAAAAGAAGACGGATGGAAGCGTGAAAGAGCACGAGCATTGACAGGCGAACAAGATCTGACGCCGAGAAACACAGAACAGGTCCGAGAGCAAGGCTCCTGGGTCAGTTATGCAGCATTGTTACTCTGCATCGCCAAGACGAGAGAGCTGAGGGATGGAGGGCGTCCCCGAAGGGCACCATGGCGTGACGGGAGGCCGTCGGCATGCCGAGAAATGACAGACATTTATGGTGCTGCCGGCTGTGATTCGAGGGCAGATGCCGGTGGCTGGTCGGGCAGCCGACATGGTGCTTCAGCTGAAGCGGGTGAAGATGAGGGCTGAAGGCGGGTGCAGGCATGTGTGATGGAACGTCGTGAGTAAGTTTAGAACTAGCGGTGCGGTCTGGCCAACGACGCCTCTCCCTCTTCTCCTTCGCAACTCCGCCACCACCACATCCATCTCTTTCCAAGCTTCCCCCACCGCTCCCAACTCTTCTCTCCGAACGAGCAGGCCGTGTGATGCTGTTCGTATCCACATGCATGGCCACCATCGCCGCAGTAGCCTCAAGAGATGGTGGGGAACATGAGCAACTTTTCTCGAGAGACCACGCCGTGTGAGTCTGGGCGAGAATGTAACCAGATGTGCCCCTGTGTCGGCTTGACTACCTGTATCGGCGACATGTTTGGCCGGATTATTCTTCCTGGTAGCTGGAATTCACGATGTATTTTTCTGGGCACGGCTTGTGTATGCTGGCCGCTTTGCACTGACTAGAATTGCATCCATCAACACTCGCCCAATACCAATCAGTGCCTCCAGACTCACATGACAAGATCAAGAGACTGGAACGAGTATATCGACATATTCCCAGGGCGTTGATTCTCGGAAAGTTCCGTACCACTGACAGAGCACCAGCCCCATGAAACACCTCTGCTCTCTCGCTCTCAGCCGACCAGCACGGCCACGAATGTAACCGCTTGGCTGGTCGGCATCCCCTTCTGTTCGCAAGCCACAGGCGCACAATTTGCAATCGCTTGGCTGGCTTGCTGGCTACGGTGGATTTGCGCAGGGTTCAGCCATTCATGGGCCCGGCCACCTGTCGTCCTGCATCTGCCCTGACGCCTGCGTGTAAGGCGGCTGCAACGTTCAAATATGGGCGCCTCCCATGTCCTCCTTGCCGATCTGTCTGTACATATCTATGTTTCTAGCGTACTTGGCCGTACAAACGTCTTTCAGACCTTGAGCTCGTTCGGCCGGCAAGGTGTACTGATAACCTGTGGACACGCCTGCAGGATGCTCACATCCCTCGTTTTCTGTGCCTTTGTGGTACAACGGGTCATTTTTGCCGGAGCTGAACCACAGGTTCTACGAAGATGTAGGCAGCGCCTTCGCTGTGATTAACACAAACCTTTGATAGCTGACGTGTTTTGATAGCCTCGATGTCCAACTCTACAAGCAGTGCAATTTCGATACTTTCAACATCTTCATACACCTCGCTGTCATCTACCTTCAGTTCTACCTCAATATCATCGGCTTCGACAGCAAGTCTGTTGGAGTCTAGCGTATCCCTTTCCACAGGCTCGTCTGGTCTTTCAAGTTCGACGGCGTCATCTGGTTCCTCCAGTCCATCCGAATCATCTAGTGCATCAAGCTCCTCTATTTCTGATCTTCCAACGACTGTATCTAGCTCCTCGACATCTAGCTCCTCGACATCTAGCTCCTCGAAAACATCCAGCTCCACGACAACATTCAGCTCCGCGATAACATCCAGCTCGGCCTCGCTGACAGAGAGCTCAACAAACTCATCTACCATATCTCGCACCTCTCTTGATAGCCCGGTCTGCACTGGATGTGTGCTGCAGGCTGACTATCTTTTGACTCTCACCTACCCAGATGCTCCCCTCAGTGTCGGATCGTATTTGGCCGGGACTGTCACGACGGTTGAGAGCACAGGGACTGACGATCTGGTTACTACGATTTTACTCACCAATTTCGATCCCGGAGCGGCTCCAACTCTGCCTGCAAATCAGACTGATGTTCATCTCACACTAACTTGGACTTGGAGCGAGGCACCGGATGTGACCTTGTGAGAACTTCCCTCCCCTCAATGCAAAGTCATCTCGCTAATGAATCATTAGGACTGCTCCGAGTACGTACATAGCTTACTACGACATTGCGGGAGGACTTGATGCGGGTGTACCAACAGCTCCGCCGGAGCCGACCGAGACCGAGTTTATCCCTCTGAAAAGGCATAAGAAAGAGGAGGAACCAGAGGAGACATGTACACAGAATATCCAAGCCTTCAATCTCTTCCCGCCAGCACAAGGACAGCCTTTCATTTACCCAGTCGCAGATGTCTCCAACGAAGGTGTCCCCGTTTCTCTACCACCACCGCTTGTTGCCTATCTTGCGCAGGTTCCTGCAATCATGAGCGCATTCAATGGCTCAGATATAGCCACTTGTACTCTGGAGACTACGATTACGTCAATTCCCCTTCCTGGATCAACTCTTCCGCCTCTTTATTCAACTAATACCAACGCATTTCTCACCATCGGCGAGCCTTCCCCAACGTCCACAAAGACTCTTGTAACACCTACGTTCGTCACAGCGCCTTCTGTCATTCACATAAGTGCTTCTAATATCAGATCCAAACCAAACGAGGAGACTGGCCCTGCGCTAGCCCCTCCAGTACTGAAACCTTCGGGAGACCCTAAAATTTCCGGACCTGTCGTCTCGTTCGAGAATCATGTATCAGTTAATCCAGGCAATCATAAGCCCGCAAGCACTCCAGGCATTGGGGATATAATTGCATCGATCATTCACAACAATCCGTCCATCTTCAATAATCCGCCACCCAAAACTCAAGGAAATCCACCGCCTGGTCATACTGAAGGAGTGAATCGTCCACTCATCACGCCTCCCGTCAACAGCCCTCCTCAATCCGTAGCAGTTGGAAATACTGTGGTTCCTGTTGCAATTGTCCCGATATCTGGCGGAGGCGTGGTTGTCGGGGGTCAAACGCTCACCCCAGGCCAAGTCACGACTCTGAACGGTGTCATCGTCTCCGTTCCTCCTGGAGGCTCTAGTGTGGTGGTTGGGGGTAGCACTATCGCAGTCAATCCTGCAAACCCGACGTCTCCGCCAGTACTCACTGTGGGCGGCACAGTCATCACAGCAAACCCTAGTGGACAGTTCATATTAGGCACACAAACCCTCCAGCCAGGTGGCCCAGTTCTGACAGTAGACGGCACCACTTTCAGCCTTGGGCCATCCGGTACTGTGGCTGTCGTCAATGGCGTTACACAAACCCTAAACACCCCTCACCCAGCACTCACGATTGGTGGCACTGTCGTCACGGCAAATCCGAGCGGCGAGTTCGTGATAGGCATGCATACGCTCAAACCCGGTGGCCCAATTCTAACAATCGATGGCACTACGTTTAGCCTGGGACCCTCGGGCACGGTAGCAGTCGTTAATGGTGTCACTCAAACTCTGAACGGAACCCCGTTAATCACTGCGCCACCAGTACTCGTTGTGGATGGGCACACCGTTTCTGCGACTGTAGTAGACGGCACCACCCAGTTTGTTCTTGCTCCTGGCCAAACACTAACACCGGGAGGGGTGCTCACCGTCTCTGGAACCACCTTCAGCCTCCCCGCAGGCGCCACGCCTGGCGTTGTAGTGATCAACGGCGTTACATCCACGCTCAACAACGCCATTATCACCGCAGCGCCGTTGCTGACTCTAAATGGTCAGATCGTTTCGGCCACAGTAGTGGACGGCACGACGCAGTACGTCCTGGGCCCTGGTACGACGCTCATCCCGGGAGGTCCGGCCGTCACGGTATCAGGAACGACATACACTCTGCCAGCAGGCGCCAGTAATCTTGTGATAAATGGCCATACCAGTACCATTGCGCCCGCGAGTGTGAGTGCGACTACCACCGCGGACTCGAAAGTATCCAGTACAGGCTCGAGGTCCGGCAGCATCAAAACCAGCACAAGCAGCGGTAGCAGATCAAGCAAGAGTAGTAGCCAGAGCAGCTCGTCTACCTCGAGCCTTCGAGCTCCAGGAAATTTCATTGCGAGTGGGATTGGGATTTCGTCGAAGCCTAGTCAGGCGCCTGCTAGTAGGGCGTTCGGATTCGAGGCGATGGTGGAGGCGGTGCTGATGGGGGCTGCCGGGTGGGCCCTGGTGTTGCTGTGAGGCTTGGACCTGGTCACACAATTTCTTTTGGCGTTCAGGACGGGGTTCGGAAGAGGTCAGTGTACTTTCCAGGGTATGGGATTAGGTGTTCTTGGCAGTATCGCACGATGAGATTATGGAAGGTATGATTCAGATGGTTACACTTCGAGAGATAAATTCGGACCGTGGCCCGACAGGGCTGCAAAACGTGTCACGTGTACGATAGCTCGAGTTGGAGTAAGAGGGTAATCTGGCGTTGGCATTAGCGTAGCATTGCGAGGCGTGGGATAGTAATTGACCTAGGACCTTGATCTGGCGCCGTCGAATTGAAGTCAATAATCAATCTAAGTGATTTATTGAATAGCAAGACTATCATGCTCATCATCAGTGCCTCAACACGATTTGAGCAAGTTCGGATGTTATAGTCCGTTATCATTTTGTACATTTGGTGAGATAACTAGCCACCTTAGCTAATAGCTGATAGATGTGATACTATCAAGTCAGAGCATTCCTTGTTTCACGAGGCTGCGGAGCTATCTGCGGAAAGCTGCGTTCCTACCAAAGCTTTATGCCGTCTAACTGAACGATAGCAAACGTTTCCCATGTCGTGCCACATCTCCGTTCTCGTAGGCAGCTCGAAGCAGGAAAAGTTGACGAGGCGGTAAGAGGATGAAGGCCTAGATTATAGTCGGTGAGTGGCTTTCCGCGTAACACACGGGTGTTCTGCAGCTACTATTGGTGAGAAACAGCGTTCTTCGGTCTGGAGGGCTATGTGAAAGTGTAACTTCTTGGTACGTTAACATAGAAGGTAGCAAACTGGAGGGTACGGTGAAAGAGTAACGAAGAATGACGAGTATTGAATATGATGTGCAGCCCCTTGACGCATCCTATGGTTAGTTTACCACGTAAATACTGCGTAACAAAAGGCTTTATAACCCTGCAGAAGCTATTTCGGCCAATAGATTCTCTCTCATCGACGTCCAGTACCGTAACTTACCTTCGCAGCCACATGCACGCTAACCACAGCATGCGTCAACAGGCTGTATCACCTTTCAACAAAACCTCAAGCTTCTCACATCAAGTTTCATTTACCCACCAAGCTTCAGTTTGACATCTTTTGCTCCAAGGCACTAGTGACAGTCAACCTCTACCATCATGACCGGCGCAGATAAGTCTTCTCTGCCGCGCCAGCCCATGCCAGAGTCCTTCCGAGCCTTCCTTACGGAAGAGGCTCAAGCGCAGTGGATCGATACTCTCCCATTCGCAGTGAACATAATGCGCATGACGAGTGGAGATTATTCCATTCCTCCCGAATTCGTCAACAGGATCGAGCCACGAACGCGACCCGGGCCAGCTTCTGCACAAACTTCTGGCTCCCTAGGCGCTCTGATGGAGTCTCTCACCATGAATAACGCCCTTGGCCTCGAGGAAGATGAAGAAGCACCAACGATTGACCAAACTGCCACCACGGATGAAGAAGCCAAGCTGAAGGAAACGGTTTCAGCTCTCAAATTTCCGGAAACCACCATGACGCCTATCGCAGCTCTCAAAGCGCATGTAGAAGCACTCCTCAGCAAAGACCTCTCCATCGCCATGTTCGTGTGGCACCGGATCTCCGCCGCCATCGACGACGAAATTCTAGACGTTCAAGCCGACATCAAGGACTACCAAACCCTAAAGTCCCAATTCGACCCAATTCTCTGGAAGTCTTGCAAGCTCACTACGTCTTTATTACTTTGCCTTGCAGCTCCACAGGACAAGATGCAAGCTGCACTGAAATTCCGCTCCAAAATCCGCGGAGGGATGCCGACCCTCGATCAGATCCGCACGACGCCCTCTGAGTCGTTCCGTGGCGCATATGCGAAAGCCAAAGAAGCTGCAATGAAAGAAGGAAAGACAACTATCGTAGCCGTGTCGCTCACCGACGTCCATATATTCGAGCTAGCTGCGCGCGGGAAGTCCGAGCCCTGGTTCTCCTTCGCTCACACATTCGTTGTCGGGTTTGGCCCGGAAGGCTTCGTGGTTTGGCAGGCTTGGGGGGAGCATGGGTACCGGCTAGATGAATGGACTGCGAAGGACGGGACGCGGGTTCGGTCGTGGGAGGAGGCGGAGGCTTTTACGAAGGACTTCGAGAAGCTCGCTAGGGGAAAGGTACGTCTTAGATCTATTATCCATTCGAGCGGTCTTTGCAAAGAGCATTAACACGTCACCAGGGCCCCTTCGACTTCAAGCGTAACAGATTGTACAACAAACTCTTCGATGTCGATCTTTTCCAAGTTTGTGGGCCAAAGGGGCTTGAGAAGCCGCTTGTGCCGAAGTTTGAGGCTTGGGTTCAACTGTTCGTGTTGGAGGATGTGAGAGTGGAGAATATAACTAAGTTCCGGTGGATGAAGCTTGGACGGGAGGATTAGTCTTGAGCTTGCCTTTCCGGTTACTGCGTGCCCCAGATGAGCCACGATTTGAGCTGCACTCAACTAACCAGCTCATTACCTTTAGTATCAATCAATGAAACTCGAGAGGGGATACACTTGAAAGCAACCGAGATTCATGGCGAGTAGAAGAAACCCAGATTTCCAGCTTTTTAAGACAGTATCTGATACGTACAAAATGCTCATGACCTCTACATCCTTTACTATAATACTGACAATAAGATATATAAATGCAATCCGCAATCCATCCAAGCATAACTCCTAACGCCGCCGCCACCCTCTAAAACGTTCCGACTAGAGGCAGGTCTCGACTCGAGAACCCTACGCTGATCTTGAACGATCCTTTGGTCGGCATGACCCAATTACCCCGCCTAGTGCACCAGTAACTGACGTCCTTCCGCGTTAGCACAAACTTGACCTCCGCACGTTTATCACCACCTTCCACGTGTAATTTTTCGAACCCTCTCAGCACCTTCACAGGGAAATCCACCGGCTCACCGGTCTCCTCATCGACATAGTTCTCTGGATAGGAGATGTACAACTGTACAACGGCATCGCCATCTACTTTACCCGTGTTGGTGAGGCTGGCAGATACCTCGGCAACGACGGTGTAGAGATCGGGATTTCCGCCCTCAGCACCTCCTGCGGGAGAGAGCTCCGGCGGAGTGTTGTAGGTGGGTGGATAGGGGTATTTCCCTACTTTGATGTCTTTGACGGAGGAAATGTATGGATATATATATTTAGACAGCTTCTGAAATCCCTCTGGTGCAAGGGCGGTGCTCGGGTCTGGAACCTTTGTGTCGAATTGTGGAGGCTCGATACCGTTCGGACGAGGAGCAGGTAATAGTGTCTTCTTGAAAGACTTTGGACTGATGAGCAACGAGGACAGATGGAACGTCGTATAACTTAGCCCGAATCCGAACTCGTATCGCGGTTCAATGCCCTTCTTGTCGAAATAACGATAGTCAATGTACAGGCCTTCCGAGAAGTTCTGTTGCGGGACGATTTGGTTCGGATAGTATAGGATCTTGGAGCCCGGACCATAATCTTCATCTTTCTTGGCGATAGTGTACGGCAGTCGGCCACTTGGATTTATGTCGCCGAAAAGGACGTCTACAAGGGCGTTGCCGCTCTCTTGACCAGGAAGATGAGCTAACAGAACGGCTTTGACGCCAGGCAGGTCGACGAAGAATTCCACATTTACCGGTCCAACAGCATGGATAACGACCACCGTGCTGCCATTACCATTCCCACACTCTTCAGCAACCTTCTTGATCAGGAGATTTCCATTCTTCTGAAGGTTGAGATCATTCCGGTCACCTCGAATCCCAGCATCTTGCATATAGCCTTCGCCAGAATCTGAGTTTGCGAACACGAGGCACAGGTCTTGGTCATGAAGCAGATCTTCTTTTTCCTTGGGTATTTTGTTCGCGGCCCAGTCCGTAACCTTAGCAACCCCCTCGAAGGCTTCGTAGATGGCTTGGAGCGGACTGACGAGGTATGGGAAATCGACAGACCCAGAGCCCCATCCTTGAGCAAGCGTTCCCACGTTGCAGCCACGATCTGGACAGTTGTTTGGCCCGTTCTCATTCAATCTTGAATCCTCGCCAAAGATACCTACTCGGTACTTCGCCTGGCCTTCTTTTGCGTCCTTCCAACCTTTGCGACTCAGTGGTAAGATATCACCGTCGTTCTTTACCAACACAGTCCCTTCTGCCGCGACTCTACGCGCGAGCTTGCCGTGTGAATCCTCGCCTTTGCCCTGTGCGTCAACGAATTTGTTTACGACTCCGGTAGTCTTGTCGTCACTACCAGGATGCAACAACCCAATCTTCTCGCCGGTCCAGGAAGAGAAATTGGGACCGCCTTCTGGAGGCGCAGGCCATTTCTTCTTATCGTCTTGTCCAACTTGATACCAAGCGGCAACAATTCGAGTGACCATATCGTCGAGGCGGTCCATGGGTACAGAGCTGTTCAGGACCGCTTTTGTAAGTTGATGACCCCAAAGTGCCTTTCCATCAGCCCATCGAAGCCCATCACCAGGCATGGACATGTCTAGCCCTGCCAAAGCGCTTGCCACTCCACTCCTCTGAGCTAGCCAATCGGACTGTACAAATCCTTGGAACCCTAGCTCATCTTTCAAGATACCGTTCATTAGCTTGCTGTTACCGCAAGCGTATGAGTTGTTGACTTGGTTGTAAGAGCACATGACGCTACCAACACCCGCTTTGATGCTCTCCGCGAAAGGCCATGCGTACAGTTCGTGAAGAGTGCGGTCGTCAATGTTGCTGGAAATGGCATTCGGAGTACCCCACTCCCAGCTTTGTCGGAAATGTTCTTGTTCATTGCCGATGAAATGCTTCGCAGTGGCAACAATGCCCTCATCCTGGATACCCTTGATCGTCTGGGCCGCTGCAATACCCTGTAGTACAGGGTCCGCTCCAAAGCCCTCCCAATTCCTACCCCCAGCAGGCATTCGACCCAATGGCCCCATTGTAGGGCCTAAAAGGACATTGATGCCTTTCAACCTTGCCTCCACAGCCTGTGCCCGCCCTCGCTTGTATATCAGGTCCTTGTTCCACGTAGCTCCAATCGTGATACCACCTGGGAATGCCGTGATATTGTCTGCGAATCGTATGCCAATCGGGCCATCCTGAAGACACAGGCTTGGGAATCCGAGCCTGGTGACCGCTCCAGTATTGCCCACACACATCTCCATCTCCCACCCAACGCCAGTTGTGACATTGACTTTTTCCACGAGCGTCATCTGCCGGACCAGATCTGCTGCCTTCTTGTAACTGTCCCTCCATTTCTCATCCGTGCCACCCTTCGGCGACGGGTACCACGGCGGACTCTGCCCATCTTCCGGGACCGATTTCCAAGCCCAGATCCCGCCTACGCTCAGCAGGAGCACGACGGTAGCAACGAACAGTAGGGTAAGGCCGACGCACATGCGGCTCACACAGTACCATCTCCTTCGTGTCCCGGCCTTCTCTGAGGGTATAGTCTCTTGGCCCCTTAGCGACTCTCCTCGCGGGCGACGCGTCTTCTTCCGTTTCAGGGTGCCGGCATCGTAGTTGAGGGGGTCGAATTCGTCAAGGTCTTCCTCGTCGGATGAGGTGCGATATGCGTCGTCTAGAGAGCGGCGTAGGGGGGATCCGGAGTCTGACTCTGGAGTATCGAGTTTCGCGTACTTCCCGCGACGGAGCTCGTAAGCTTCAGCCATCGTTGCTGGTTACCGCGGGCGATTGCAGCACATCTACACCAGCATGGAGTAGCCTGTAGGTGCAAGACGCTGGGGGCTGTTAAGGGTCCAAGCAAACAAGAATGAGGATGGTGATACAGAGAAAAAGCTGAGGTCGTGAATAGGGCTGGCTGTCATCCAATCAACACTCGGGCACGGAGCCCCTGATTCCAGCGGGTGATCGTCGCCCTATCCATTCGCGGCCAAGCGCGTATTGTGGGAGTTTGATAGCATTCACCATCACCGTCTCTGCCATTCACCACTTTATGAAATACCACCACACACTTCAAGTGATCTCACGTGACTATCGCTTTCGCCTTAAATCGTCCAACTGACTTTACCTCCTCCCGTATTCCCCGGACACAGATTTGCTATGAAGCCTAGTCGAAACGGAGCTAGGAGGGCCCGGTTACCAGGAGTTCTCACGTTAAAAGCGGTTCTAATTGTTCAGAAGTCAGATTAGCATCTTTGATCCGTTTCGATTCATGAAGGTTATAGTACATGGAATGGTGTGGTGGTCTCATCATATACTACCAATCGTCCTGTATGCAGAGACAAACCCCAAAGTAATCACATCGCGCTATTTACACTACCCTCCCAATAGATGCAAAGGATCAGTCGCATTCAAGCCATTCAAAAAACTGACAAGCCCGCCTGAGACCGTAGTCAAGCCATTCAGAAGACTGGTAAGCCCGCCTGAGAAATCGCCCAGCAAACTTTCCGAAGAATCAATCAGGATTTCTGCCATAGGCATCTCCGCTGTAATCGTCAAGTTGTTCAGGACTTTCTCAATGTAGTCGATATGCTTGCCGTCGTAGATGGCCGAGTTCCCCGACGCGGAGACCGTAATGTTGCCACTTTTCAGTGCCTGCGTTTCGGCATCGGCAATGGGCCCAATGTTTTGTAGAATGCTTTTGATATCGACGATACCACGCGCGTAGACGTTGTTATTTCCTGGCTTGATCGTGAAATTTGCGATGGTAGCATTTCCTAAAATCAAGTCGCCAACTTTGAGGTTTAGAGTCACGTCTCCCTAATTATTGTCAATATATACCTACTAACCTATTGTCAGACAAGGGCTTACCAGCTCAACTGTGGCAAGCGATGCGTTCGGCAGAGTCAAGTTAGCTACCACGTTGGTTCCATCCTCTTCTGGTGGAAGCACTACATGGGCACTATCGATCGAGAAGCCCTCTAGCGTGTTCAAACCTGCTCTCTATCATTAGCTATACTCGTGACGAACTCGAAAAAACTAGACTCGCCTCTCAATCTGATAGTCTTGTCCAAAGTGATATGGGCTTTGAGCTTTCCGAGATACGCGGTCGTCTTCCCATAAGCAGATATCTCGAACTGCTCGTTGCGTACTGCCGACGCCATAAAATGCGTAAGTTCATCTTCATCTAGAATAGTTGCTTGCTGATCTTCAATCTTGACAAGAGTATTGCCGTGGAGTTTCATGCCTGGTAGTTCCATCTTGATGTAAGGTACGCGATGCGGCTTCGTCTCCGGCCGATACAGCTCTAAGACGGTGGGATCAATATGGACTATGAAAGGCTTCGGTACCTTGAGAGACACTGTTACAGAGTACGTCAAGGTGTCGTCGCTGGGGTTTTTTATCACCGCGGTGTGAATGGGCAGGTCCGCACCGTCCACTAGCCGTTGTGCAATGGCGGGGAATATGACGAGGAATCTACTATGCCTTAGTTCTGCTCACTGGGTAATATCGAGAATCAGGAAAGAGTCTTCGGAGTCGAACTTACAAAATCGGCAGCCCTATTGCCAAAGCTATTACTCCCAACATGAGGTAGCAAACCCAATATCTTTTGTAGTGCCACCACAAGCTCCTCGTCATACTTGGCTTTACTTGGTCCATCTCTATAACTTTCTGATTACTCTCAATCTTCTGCGGGCTTCCCGAATTCAAATCCTCATCTGTCTCATACTCCTCATACTTCCCATCACTAGGAAGGTTGCGAGACGCGCCCACCCATTGCTTCACCTTGCTCTTGCCCTTCTCCCAGCTCGCACTACCGCTGCTGGGTTCAGAATCGCGATACGCGGCAATCCACTTAGATTTAGCCATCTTAAATCTCTTGGTGTTGGAGTAGAAGTTTCTTGAAGACAATGAGTGAGACACGACGCAGTTGAACCTTTGACTTGGATCCCAGAAGTGGTGGTCAGAATTGGCATGTCATCTAACATTTTGCAACAGCACCAACCTCGATGCAGTCCAGTTCACAGATTCTGAAACAAGATCCGTTGATGGGCAGATATGAACAGCTTGAAAGATCCAATTAGGTTATACTTGGCCCTTACCCTCCCCTCGTTTCTCTCCCTTCGCGCTAAATTTCCACCAACTACGTTACCCTACTCGGACCAGTCCCAAATGCTCCCGTCATCACGTATTTCACACCATCACATGCACGGCGTCAAATAAGCAACGTGCCGTTAGCAGCCCAGGCTTGGATCCTTACCTTCACCGCAGAATCTTGCCCCTACTCGCTACATAATGCTCCAAACCCTAGGTGGCGCGTCAGCCCCATAACGACTCAGCTCGGTCTGACTACCAATATATCCCCGGCAAAGGCTATTTGAGGCCTATCACCCAAACCGACAGTGCTTGCACTACCCAGCTTAAGTCCTCTAGCAGGCATGCATCAGCGCCTACCGCGACGACATAGTAAGGGTGCTGCATAAGATAACGCACAAGCAGGCAAATTTTGGATCTGATAGACAACTAGAGCCTTCCTGCATTATCAGCAACCCTGTTGTAGCGCATAGGATGCGTGCCTGGGTGAAGGTGCAGCGTACTGCATTACTCCTGCGTCTAAAAAGAGAATCGTCTGAGCGGATGATCGGACTACACGTGCCCAGATATTTCTGTTTTTAGATAATCTTGAGACTGAACAACATGCGTATATGGATTGCCGATGGCAAAATGATGCGTATAGAAAGAGGTGAGGCAGTTGAGGTTGGATTTGAGTTGTGCTATTCAGAATAGCGTACACTTTCTTGGCGTTTTCCCCGTGCACCCCTCCTTATTCTGTATGAGCGCGCCTGTGATCGTAGATAGGTTATACATTGATTTTCAACTACTTTTTAACGTGCCTATATTAATAATTAGTAAGGCCTCTTGCGTGCATATTAGAGCTCGTATACTAACAATTTCTACCGCCCACAGCATATCCGCCTGCGGGGCCAGCGCCCAGTCCTCGCGGCGCATCTGCGCCAGCTGCGTAAACTTGGCCGCCGTCGCGGGCGCAATCACGTCGCACGCCGAGGGGTAGCTGGGCTGGTCCGCCGTCTTGACCGCGAACACCAAAAATCGGCAGTATATGAGCTCTAATATGCACGCGAGAGGCCTCACTAATAATTAATATAGGCACGTTAAAAAGTGGTTGAAAATCAATGTATAACCTATCTAACGGTTCCAGGTGCGCGCATACAAAATTAGGGGGGGTGCACGGGGAAAACGCCAAGAAAGTGTACGCTATTCTGAATAGCACAAAGGAAGGCCCGCGCGCTCGGGCCGAAGATTTGACCGCCGTGTACCTCTACTGACGTTCACCTCGACTCATCACCACTCTTTAACACTCAACAGTTCGCTATTTCAAGTTCTTTCAAGGTTTCAATACATATCACCTTCTACGCTCACTACTGTCATGCGATTGCTAGTAAGGTAGCTACCCATCAGCGCCCTCTAAACTCTAGGACAACATGGCAATAACCTTGAACTTGCCGTCCTTCTGGCATTCTGTCCTGGCCCTTTGTATCATCTTTGCTGCTCAAAGCTGGTTCGGGCTTTCGCCCTATGGATCAGTTAATGGTCCTAATCTACAATCGCCTTCCCTTCGAACGCCGCATGTATCAAGTTGGAAGAGCTGGTGGCATTCCCACGGATACCTCCACACCAATACTGGCATTGCTGGCAAGGGACAAGGAGCTGGGACCACATCCGGGGACTGGAACATACTCTATCATCTCGGGGGCAATGGCCCATGGATTGAGAAGGCGGAAGGAGTAGTCGAAGGGGGTGTAGGTCCTCCCGAAGGATGCGTAGTTGAGCAAGTCCATATGGTAGGTCTAAGAGTAGGATAACGTGTAGATCGCGGGAATACTGATCGGTTTGCTTCGAAGATGTCAAGGCACGCGGAGCGTTTTCCAACAATCAAAGCTGGCAATCGTGGGTTTTTCTTTCCTCGTACTAGGTTTGGGAAATATATTTTGTAATCTTAGCTTACACTATGAAGGAATGCTTCGTCTCTTAAAGAAGCTGACGGATCTGAATATCACTTTTGTGGATGATCTTGCTTTTCTCAATGACTGGGAATTCTTCTCGAAGGGTACGTGATGACAGGACTTCAACTGAATAAGATGAAAGCCCGCTCTCCCCTCTGCCGCATTGGCTATAGTGCTGCGCATCTGGCCGACTGAATCTTGAAACAACACAACTACTATAGAGCAGTGTAAAGTCTTTTACGGCTAAGCTAGCTTTGATGTTACTACGAGTACCGCCTTAGGCCTCTGACCACAGATATCTAACATTCTTCGCAGACCCCGAATCTGAATTCGAGCAATTGACCACAACTGGCCCCTACTCAGGCTCTCTCGGTGCCTTCACAACTGGCGTGCGCCTCCGAACTCGTTACCACCACCTTCTCTCTCAACGACTATCCCACGATGACAAAACAGCCCTATGGGCAAGCGGTTGTCCTCGCGTAATTGACACCGCAAGATATTTCAGCGCCGGCTTCTTTGGCCTGGACTGGAACAAGACAGCCTCTCTACGCGTCATCCCTGAAACCGACGACCTTGGTGCTGATACCTTGACTCCTGGCGATACCTGCAAAGCCTTCAACGACGACAAAGAGCTAGGCCACGACCAAGGCGCAAAGATGATGGCCAAATACCGCTCTACTTACGTCGGATCCATACGCGAGCGGTTGCTGAAACAGAATCCGGGAATCAAGAATCTCGCGGACGACGAAATCTACGCTATGCAAGAGATGTGCGGATTTGAGATTACTGCGCGAGGGAGCAGTCCGTGGTGCGATGTCTTCACACGAGAGGAGTTCATGAGCTTCGAGTATGCCCGTGATGTAGTGCACTACTATCGTGGTGGCCCGGGAACGCCTTGGGGACCGGTGATGGGGTGGTTGTGGTTGAACGCGACGATGAATCTATTGCTCGAGGGGCCGAGCGCTGGACCGTTCTTCTTCAGTTTGTAAGTTCCTTGTGTGCTATAACTTTCCACTGCCCCATACTAGAATAATCCCCACTAATGTATCTTTACAGCGTCCACGATGGCGATATCGCCCCCATGCTCGCAGCCCTGGACCTCCTCCCCGACCCCATCCACCTTCCAACAACGCACATTGCATACGATCGCTCCTGGAAGAAATCCCAAGTGTCCCCCATGGGCGGACGCACCATCTTCGAGCGGCTCGCTTGCCACGCCTCTAGCTCCCCGACCACCCCCGACATCTTCGTCAGAATCAATGTCAACGATGGCATCGTGCCGCTGCCAGGGTGTAGCCATGGTATTGGAAGCAGCTGCCCGCTAGCTGATTTCCGGACGCGCATTAAGATGAGGGGAGCGGAGTTGGGAGAGTTCAGAGAGAAGTGCAGGTTGGGAATGGATGCGCCGGGGAAGATTACGTTTTTGAGGCAGGGGCTGGGCGAGTAAAAGGTCGGTTAGTGGTGGCTAGGTTCGTGCTATTGGGAACTTGGTATCGTGGCTACGGATTACTGAAGGTCTTGAGGCAACTCAGACGGTGCTGCACCGGTTCGCACATGTCAAAGTTTGGGATGGGGTACTGGATCCTGATGTGGCTGAGATTAGCAGCAGTATATGTCAGATCCTAGCCTAATTCACGCTCTTGCGCATTCGACATGGTGGCTAGGATTGTTTTGGAGTTGTCGAGGTTAGTCAAGCGGCGCTGCGCTGGTCTACCAAACCAGCATCCTATGAAAGGATTGGAGCTAGCCTGATTCGCAGGCTCCAGAATTTTACAACATGGCGGTGAGTTTTGAGGATGTCGGGGGCTGTCAGACTGTGCTACGCTAATGTACGCATAAGAGCATGTTGTCAGTGAATCAAAGCCGGCCCGATTTGTGGTCTCCACATCTTAGCCAAGAAATTTTGAGGGTGTTAGGGGCTAGCTGGACGGTGATAAAGGATTAAGTACATGTCATACCATATCACTGTTTTATTGCTTTTTGTATTTACCGAATATCAGTGAGTGAAAGCCATATATCTTTCGGAGCCATTGGGTCGCAAGGGGAGTCTAGGATGCAAAGACCGTCGCAGAAGAGGTTGGGAAGATGGTTTGAAGGGAAAAGAAATATGGCAGAAAATGAATGCTTTTACCGCCCCATTAGAATATCTCGGCTAGACTGAGACCTCAAACCGCACGCCTAGTTCTTCGCTCTGGGCTTGCGGACGACTGCAAGGGGGATCGGCAAGTCTGGAACCTCCAACTCTTGACCCTTTTCATCTGTCGTGTGTCTCTCGAGGATACTCTCCGCGATCTCCCTCCCACGCTTCAAATTTGGAACCCACTTATCTCCCATGTATTTGTGTACGCGGCTGAGCTCCCAAGCCATATCATCAGGGGCCATAGTGCCGCCTTTGAACATCTCGAAGACCTTGACATTGCGCCAAGTCATCAAGTGAAGATAATTATCCTGCCGATTGTTCTGTTTTTGCGCCTTCAAGAGTGCTGCCTGGGATATTTCGAGGTCGTTGGAAGTTCGTTCCAAGACCTTCTGCTGCGTCTTTAATTTCGATTGAAGATCTTTGACCTCACTCTGGCTCCCTTTCCAGCCCTCATGGTTGATATTGCTGTGGTCCTTCCACTTCTTGGTTTCGTCGATTTGTTTGTCGAGGTCACTCGCCTGTTTTGTGGTTGCCTTTCGAAAGTCCTTCTCTCTCTTCTCAAGCTCGCGGTTCTTCTGAACTAACTCTCTTTCCAGCCGCTTGACGTCTGATTTAGAATCTCTGACGTTCAAAGCCTCCTTGTAATGCTGTAGGCTTCGCTCGCTCTCCTCCAAGCTCTGTTTCAGCTTAGCCGTATCAGACCCGTTGTTCATTTGCTCGATTAGCTTCAATAGGCGCTGCCGGTCCACATTGCCCTTCATAAGGCCCATGATGACGTCTTCGGTGGTCAGCTCTAGTTTCGGGCGAGGCTTCTTGATATAGGATTGGGCACCATCACGAGGGGACGCAGACCGCTTTCTATTATAGCTGGCGACCTTCCGAGGTGTCAACATTTTGACTTCGGGTATGCGCACGTTATCGTCTAGATCTGACATCGTATTAGCTCAGCAATCCTTTTAAAGCAATCATACACCTACAGCGATCCCTATCACTTGGCTCTTCCGACGCCTCGTGCATTGTCTCGTCCTCCATGTAGCTAGGCTGGTCGGCGTGATGACGTTCTGGAGACTGGACATTTTCCCGGGGTATTCGTGGCTCCTCTGTATCATTCGATGATCGGGCATACTTCGAGATCTGACCATCCCACGCTTGCTCGTTCTTTGATCCGCTGTTGTCTGCACGGCGGTGACGTTGGCTGTCGCGATGACTCCTCCGAATGCCAACTTCCATAGAATCATCGTCTGAGTCTACAATGAATGGACCTCGTTTATGGTTCATAGTACGCTGACCTGAGGTAACCGGTGGTGCCTCGAACGATTGCATTCCAAGGAGACTTCTAGGGTGAGTGCTCTCCTTTTCAGTACTGGGATACCACTGCTGAGAGAGGCCGCTATGGGTCATCGAGCCGAAGCTTGATGTATCGTACGCCACAAGCAAGTTAGCTCTTAATGTTTCATCAATCATTCCATGCGCCAAACTTGTACCTGAATGTCTCCTAGGCTCGGCGGGCTGGGGTGCGCTGTCCCTGACTGTCGGCATCACCTGGGGTGCTGGGACACTATCGATAACAGTCTCATCGCTCTGCACTTCTTGGTTAAAATGTGGACTGTCTTTTGACGCCGTCTGAAAGTCGTCAGAGAGGTAAACACCCTCGCCCTCCTCTTTCTTCACACCGCCAGAATCGTCATCCTTGCTCTTCTCTTGCCCTAACATCGCGGTGCCCGAGCGAGGACTTTGAAAGTTTTGCCCGCGAAGACGATCATCACTATAGAGACTGAGGCCCTTGATAGGGCGCAAGCGACCTCGTGGCGGCTCAGACCGTGGTAAGACTGAATACCCCACTCGCGAAGAGTGCGGCACACGAGGCGGCTCGGAATGTTGCAAGGGCACTGGTTCTGGTGCTACGGAGCGACCCATGTGTACTGATGGTTTAAACTGCGAGGGATTTCCTAGCGGAGCTTCCTGGTTGCCAACATGTACCGACGGTTGCGACTGTGGGAGATTCTCTAGTAGAGTCTCCGAGTTGTTGATATGTGCTGGCGGTTGCGAGCATGGGGGATTCTCTAGCAGTGCATTCAGGTTGTCAATGTGCGCTTTTTGTTGCGATTGAGGGGAGTTCTCCAGCAGTGCATCCGAGTTTTCGGTATGTGCTAGTAGTTGCGACCTTGGGGGATTCTCTAGCTGTGCATTCGGGGTGTCGCTGTGTACTGCCACTTGTGACTGTGGGGGTTCCTCTAGTAGTGCACTCGAGTTTTCGGTATGTGCTGGCGGTCGCGACTGAATGGGATTCTCTAGCAGAGCCTCTGGGCTTTCGATACCGGATGGAAGTTGCGGCCATTGGGAGTTCTCCAGCAGTACATCCGGGTTGCCGATGGGTTCTGGGGGTTGCGACCATGGGGGGTTCTCTGGCAATGCATCCGGGTTGTCAGTATGTACTGACGGCTGCCGCTGTGGAGCGTCCCCTGGCAGGACATCTGGGTTATCCATCGTTCGCTGTAGTGGTGATGAGAAGGTACGGGGTGCTTAAAGCTTGATTTTGGTGAGGTGATAGAGGTGGAGTAGTGGAGGAGAAGAGCGATGCAATCTCCACCCTCGCCTGCCGCTGCTTGAGATGCCCCAGCGAAGTATCAGGTCGGTCAAGATGAAAGAGCTAGGTGTACTGAAGATTTTCGAAAGTGGATCAAGATTTGTCGCCCAGTCTCAAATGAGTGAGAGGAGGTGAGAGGTGCAAAAGATGACTGGTGAGTTACGAACGGTGGATGAAGTAACTGGAAGAGAGAACCGCAAGTAATCATTGGAGATAGTTATGGAGGACTATGAAAGAAGAAATTTGGTGGAGTAAGAAGGGTGCTTGAGGCATGGAAGAGCAGAGGACCTGAATGGTGATTAGAGAAACGAGAGGGGAAGAAGAAGAAGAGATTCCTTTAATGGAGTCATGAAGTAGTTGCCGAAGGAGATGATACGAAGCAGTCGATAGATAAGGAGACCTCCAGCCACTAGCCGTAACGTAAGTGAGTTGAAGAGCCCTCGAGGTTAGCTAGTTCCAAGAGCATCTCTTTTAATCGGGACTCTCAGGTGAGAGAGGTTGAATCCACATCTAGTTTTAACTTTATTATATACTGCCAATCCGCCTTTTCTGTACATAACAATGCCCTCAATCCATTTACCGACACCGAAATCTGCTACCATTACCTTCAACTTGCTTCACACCACCACCCTCAATCAATCTAATCCACCCCCTAAATCGGCAAGTCGCCCAGGTATGCTGCCTCACACCGCAACAACCTCAATCGGCCCACTCTTCCCCACAACACCTCCCAACTGACACTGTACCCCTGTCAACGGCGCGTACGTCAAGCACGTCAGATAACTATCCTCATCGGTCGCAGCATTATTCGACGAAATATGCCTCTTTCCCTTCATCGGTGCCCTATCAGAACGCATCAGCACCCGCGCCCATTCCAGCAACCCCAACATAAACTCACCTCACTCCCCCCTCCTTCACAACACTCAACTCAAAGTTATACAACGCCCATTTCGTCTTCGCCGCGTGCGCTTTCTTGACCTTGAGTTCAACCACACTCCCGTCGGCCCGGCGCTCGCAGACCGTGTACGCTGCTGGTGTGCCGGGTTCCTGGAACGTCGCGGCGCAGGAAGAGGTCGTGTTGTCGGGGAATTTGAGCGTGAAGGAGAGGGTTGTGTTGAAGGCGGAGTTTGGGGGCCAGGCGCCGCCGGGGAGGCCGGAGCTGTCGCCCATAAAGTGTGCTGTGAAGGCTGAGATGTGCCAAGTCTCAGATTTGGGGGCGGTGATGGTGTTGGAGCGGGGGACAATTGGATTGCCTAGGGTAGGGAGGATGAGGAGGGAGGAGAGGAGGAGGTAGAGGAGTTGCATTATGTAGAAACTTCGATAGAACTCGGGTCTTAGGGGAGATGAGAACCAAGTTTACAGGACTGTTTGAAAAGCCTAGAGAAAGCGAACGTGATGAACAAAAGGGAAGGCAATCAGCACGGCTGCTATTTATTCAATCGTGTCTTGACGCGGAATAGGAGGTGTCGTTTTGGGCTACTCCATGCCGTGTCATGGTCACTCTCCCGGCATCGCAGAGAAAATTTTGGAGCTTTCAGTTTCACGAAACCCGTTCTTTACGTAGTACAGAGCGGTTTGTGAGACCGAAAGGTCGTATCACCAATAGAAGCATGCTTGGCCATAACACCGGTAAGCTTACCGATCCACGCGGCAAAAGGCACGGCACGATCCTCCCGGCCGGAATCATGTATGTACGATCCCCGCCGGCGGTACCGATTGGTCGCGGGATACGAAAATTGCTGATCTTGTTAGCTCGCACGAGATTTACGGTGAAGGGGTTTGCTCCGCTTGTATGCCTGGATCGGGGCTCGTCGGACACGTAGGTATGGTGGGCAGCTCCATTGGGATGACTACACTACATATGCGGTAGGTGGCTCTGATGGGAGTCTATTGAAGCGGAGGACTAATTGGCTGTATCACATCAGCATCGAATTTAAGGGGGAAGTGGTGAACATGTCAGCTGATTGAATGTAGGCTAAATACCTAGTATCTATCCTAACTCTGCCGTGTACCTGCATTTACGCCCTCGCCGAAAGGTAACAAACATACTTGGTGCTACGATAAAGTCGACAATGGGATATTCGCGCTTGCCTATACCGCAGTATTTCCACCTGTTGGACCCACCAAATATACTGCAGTATCCTCCCAACCCGCTCAAACACCAAATTGAGAAATACTCATCGATGTCATACCATCCATACGTAACATTAAGCCTGTCCTTTCACTCTCATGGCAATATCTAGCAAGCTCGGGAAGTCTAGATCGTGGTAGTCCGAAGGCATGTACTCGCCACTGGCAATGCAGTGGACCTTCATCTTCGGGTGGAACTTGAGACCGTTGAGAAGTTTTGGTGTGATCAGGAAGTACTGGCTAGTACGCTCCTGGCACGCAATGTCTACCATGCGCTCATGGACCATGCGTTCGTTGCGAGGGTCCATTCCCTGGTTGATTTCGTCGACAACGCGGAAAGGCGATCGGGCCATATCTTGGAGGGCCATGAGGTAGAAAATCGTCGAAACGGCACGCTCTCCACCAGACTGGCGATGGGAATCCAAAATAGCCAGTTCCTCGTTCTCGCTATTTTCGTTAGTAGAGTCCGAGGCCGAGAGGAGAGATTTACTTACCGAAATCTGACTAGGATTTCGATGGACCACTGATCGAAGTCCTCGTGCTTGTCAATCTGAACCTGACCAGCACATCCAATCTTCTCAAAGTTTCTCGAGAAGCCGTCGCTGATTCGCTCGACGAGAGCATCGACCTGCGGTTCCCATTCCGCTCTGATTTCCGTGATTTGGTTGTGTACCTGTTCAAGGTCTGCATTCAGATCGTTGAGCTTCGCTTCCGTTCTCTCGATCTCCTGAGCACGCTTCTCGTACTCCTCTAGAGCACGAGGATTTCCATCTGTCATGAGCTCCAGCCTAGTCATCACGGATTCGATCTCCGAATTGAGCTCCTCCATGGTCGCAATCGCTGAGTGCTCCTCATGGAACTTCGCCTCCTCTGTGCTGCGATTGTTTGAGATCTGTTGACATTTCCGGGCTAACTTTCTCGCTTCTTCAAAAAGAAGGGCAGACCTCGCGCTAATTTCCGCTTCGGCCTTGATGGTTTCTGCGATCATCTGTACGACCTGCTTGTTTTCTGCTTCGACTGCTTCGAATTCGGAAGATGCTTCGACAAGGAGAATTTCTGCATCCATTAGGGCAACGCAAGCGATGCGCAGATTTTCGATTGCGTTCTGTATCTGATAAGCGCTGCCTCTATATATATCATAGCGCAAGACTTACAGCGTAGTCAAGTACAAGCTGGCCCTTTTTGAGTTGCAGATCTTGTATCTCTGCTCTGAGCGTAGCGATACGTTGTCTTAGTTCCGCTCTCTCTGTTTCGATACGGCTCTTCTCAGCCTCCGCGTCGGCTGCGTTTATAGTTGATCAGCAGATACCCAAGCACGGGCAATAACGTGAGACTAACCTAATTGATTGGGAAGAAGCCTGAAGTTGCTTTGGAGTTGCTGTAGGTCATCTTTCTCCTTTCGGAGTGCGTCCTATCAAGCTCTTAGTACGTCGCTCTGCGGGAAAAGGCTCTGCACATACCACTTCCTGCATGAGACTCTTTCTCTCATCGCTCTTAGGCTGCATCCATTTCTTCAACTCTTCCCAGGAACTCCTTTCTGTCTCGATCTGAATATCGATCTCGCCAATTTTAGCTCTAATGTCCCTCTCAGCCCCGGCATCGATGGGTTGATCGGTCCAGTAATTTGCTTTATGAATTTGACGGACATGAGTCGACACAGCGTCGGCCCCGTAGTCCTTCTTCCTATTCAGAATCCGAAAGGACTTCTGTCCTGCAACCCATGTTTGGATGGGGCTATTGCTGACTTTCTCGTACTGTTCGGGACTGTCGTTCTGGCGCGTGACAGCAGTTCTATGAAGGTTGGAATTCTCGCAGAGCATGGACAGTACAGGCTCAGGGCCCTCAACTAAGTCAATGAGCCAAGCCTCGAGGCCATAGCCGGGTAGATCGTTGGTGGGAACAGGATGTGCCCATTGATCGATCCCATGAGTAGCCATCCGGATGTGTATATCGTGTAGGTTCATCCTGCCCAGTAGTTCATTTTGCAAAGTCGCAAAATCTTTCTTATTTAAGCAGGTGAAGGAAAGGAATTCGGTGTTTGAAATCATGGATTCGATGGCATCTGCGTATCGGGGGTCTTTGATGCTGCATGTAACAATAGGAGGCCCATATATCTTGCCTTCAAATCGATGGCTGTTCTCTTGAACCCAGGTCCACGCCCTGGCTGTTTCCGACGATACACCCTTCAGTTTGCTGGTTTGCTGGCCGCTTTGCGTTTTAAGTTCGTTAAGCTCATTTTGGAGCCGCTCTTTCTTAGGCCCTAGCTCCTTGACTCGAGCTTGTATCTCATCTTTCTCCTCTTTCTTTGCTCTAATCTCATCTTCTAGTTCCTTCCGTAGGCTTTCCTTATCTCGTATCTTTTTATTGAACTCAGGAGCATCAAAGGGGGCGGGCTCTTCCTCCAACAGTCCTTTAAGGCGAGTGATGTTTCTTTCGTGAGTGAGAATCTTTTTCCTGTTCCCATCATCACTTTTCCTCTCCGCTTCGATCCTGGCTTCAATCTCTTTGATGCTTTCTTCGTTGACTTGCAGCCGTTGGGTATAGCTATCAGCAGAGTTCTCTTTCGCCTGGACCATGCGCTTTCGGCTGCCGACTACCTCCTTGATCTGGGTTTGGTAGGCCTTCTTCAGGTTGGTCGCTCTCAAGGATGGCTCGGCCTCACGTTGAAGCCGTATGAGGTTCGCCTTCGCCTCTTTCTTAGCCTGCTTCGACTCCTCGGCTGCAGCTTTTGCCTGGCGGTACTCAATGAATGGTCTCATGGACTTCAACGCTTTTTCCTGTGTGATAAGAGACTGTCGCTCTTGCAAGCGCTCCACGTCTGCTCTCTGCGCATTTTGTCGTACTGTGAGACCGTTTAGAGTATCCTGTTTGACTTTCTGCTCAGTCTGACCCTTCTTCTGCGTCTGTCGGAGCTCTATGAGCTTTGCATGCATCTTGACAACTTCGTCCGAAGCAACGGCCTGCTGTGTCGCCCTCAACTTTTCGACCGGGCTCATTTGGGCAAATTCGACGACACGATCTTGTGGAAGAAACTGACAGAGGTTGTCGATCTGGATTGAAAACGACCTCGCAAGCTCAACAACTTGTTTCTGCGAGCATGACCGTCCGTTTATGAAGAAGTTTCCTTTCTTTTGGCCCTCTCTCTTGATCACTGTGCGAATAACAGGATTCTTGCCCTTGGTTTGACGGCCACCTGCCAATTCAATCTCGATCTCAGCCTCACGAGCACCGTGCTTGATATATTCAACTATATCCTTTGCCCTTCCAAGATTCTAGACAGAATTAACATTCCCGAGCTCATGACCAGTTGCCGTTGTACATACCGATGCAGACCATCCTAGTCCCAAGCAAATCGCGCAAACGAGCGTACTCTTGCCCGTTCCATTCGGCCCAATTACCATATTCAGACTTGGCCCAGGAAGGAATTCTGCGGCCGTGTAGGTGACGAAGTTCGTGAGAGTGATTCGCACAATGGAGCCGGGCTGGTGAGGATCGATGGTGTAGTCACCGCTGCCGTTGGTTTGGGGCTGGTTACGGTAGCTGTCTGGGAGAACAGGGCCTTCAGAGTCCTGGGCGAAGTCAGCTGCTTATTGGATCCGAGAATACCGCGAATTTCGTGTGAACTCAATGTACCTCTGAGAGCGCGTCATTATCGAGCCGTGCACGTTTACTTCCGCCGGAACGCATCGAGAACGAGCTGGTGGCACTGTCGGACACATCCTCATCTTCGGACTCATCAGGGTCGCGGGTACGACGCCGCGACGTGGTGAGGCCGGGCATGGTGCACTGCTGGTGTTGGTGATGAGGCTGAGGGCAGAGTTCAGGAGGTCATAGGTGAGGGGGGTCCAATGCGATTTCCGCGAACGCGGGAGACGCGTAAAACACGCTAGCACGCTAAGCGGGAAATACACGTGACTGGAATCCTGGTCGCATATCATCGCCTGGGTATCAGACCTCATTTCTCACGTTCAAACTAGCTTGATACTCTAATCGGCGGAACATGTTTTTGAGTAACTACACTACAATGCTTCTACTTTTTACAGGCGCTGTTCTACGTGATATCATAATTTTCGCATTCACTTCTTTTCTTTAGGTGCAATCATCAGCTCCGGCCGCACGTACTTATCGAAGTCCTCCGAGCTCAGAGCTTCTAGCTCCATTGCGCTCTCCTTCAGCGTCGTGCCCTTCTTGTGGGCATTCTTGGCAACCTTGGAAGCCATATCGTAGCCGATGATGGGGTTCAGGCAAGTGACCAGCATGAGACTGCGATTTTGTTAGAGAAGGGTTCTTTGAGGATATCAGGGGAACAGTTACCTCTCATGTAGCAGAGCTCCAATCCGTTTCTCGTCGGCCTCCATGTCCGCGACTAGGTTCTTCTCAAAGCTCTGCATACCATCTGCTAGCAGCCTTGCGCTGTGAAGCAGATTCCTGATCATCACTGGCTTGAAGACGTTGAGCTCGAAGTTTCCTTGGGATCCGGCAAACGTAACGGCGGCGTGATTGCCAAACACCTGCGTACATAGCATAGTCATGGACTCGCACTGGGTTGGATTGACCTTTCCGGGCATGATGGATGAGCCTGGTTCATTCTCTGGTAGTTTCAGCTCTCCAAGACCACATCGCGGGCCAGACCCGAGGAAACGGATGTCTTGAGCGATCTTGAACAGAGACACAGCGAGGGTGTTCAGTTGTCCGGACGCCTCCACAATAGCGTCGTGAGCAGCTAGTGCTTCGAACTTGTTTGGTGCTGTCACAAATTCATGCCCGGTCATTTTGCTAACTTCGGTTGCAATCGCCTCGTCGAATCCCTTGAAGGTGTTGAGACCAGTGCCAACAGCGGTGCCTCCTTGCGCAAGCATCTTTAGACGCGGGAGCGCTGTCTGGACTCTCTCAACGCCATATTCCAGCTGTGTGACATATCCAGAAAACTCCTGGCCCAAAGTCAACGGTGTCGCGTCTTGGAGATGTGTGCGTCCAATCTTGATAACGTGTTCGAATTGCTGGCTCTTTTTGTGAAGCGCATCGCGCAAGCTCTTCAGAGCGGGAATGAGCTGCTCCTCGAGTTCAAGAACGGCTGCAATGTGCATGACGGTGGGGAAGGTATCGTTCGAAGATGCAGACATATTCACGTGGTCGTTTGGATGTACCGGTTTCTTGGAGCCCATCTGGCCCCCTAGTATCTCAATGGCGCGGTTCGAAATGACTTCGTTGGCGTTCATGTTCGATTGCGTGCCGGAGCCAGTCTGCCAGACGACGAGCGGGAAATGGTCGACAAGCTTGAGAGAAGCGACCTCCTCAGCAGCTTGTTGAATCGCCTTGCCTATGGTGGGGTCTTGGACACAGCTTCAATTAGCCTAGCATATCTAAACGGTGTTTGCATGCCTACCCAGTCCGAACTTCATATTCACAGTAGCTGCCGCGCCCTTGAGGATTCCGAAGGCCCGAACGATGGGCGGAGGCATGCGGTCCTGAGGCTGGTTGATCTTGAAATTCTCCAGCGACCGCTCCGTCTGAGCACCCCAGTACTTGTCGGAGGGTACCTGGACCACTCCAAAGGCGTCCGATTCGGCTCTTGTGGATGCGGCCATACTGGAGGTAGTTGCAAAGGTTCGCGGGGTAGGATAGAAGGTCGGGAGTTCTGCTGAACAGCGGAAGACAGCAGTTGCGGATATTAATGTCGGTCTGCAAGAAGTCGTCAAGGATCGTTGCGACCGGATTAATAGTGTAGGTGCGCAGCTGGATCTGGCATGTGGAAGTGGGATAGCTGGGCGGAGGAGCCCCTCGGTAGGCCGGAGCTTTGTTGCAGCGGACCGAAGCATTTCTGTCTCGATTGAGCGAATTTAGAGAAAAATGCAAATGAAGCAACTGTGACGCTGACAGGCGACGTCCGCGAGCGCAGTCTTGCTTGTATACACTGCTGCGATGAAGCCGCTCCCGAAGCTGCTCGGGATGCAGCAAAAAAACACTCGGACACGCGGAGAGTCCCGGAGCGACAGGGCTCTAAAGCAGCAATTCGGCTGCCAAGCGCGGCAGTATAATCGGCCTGGTATCCATTGATGCGTGAGGCTTGCGAGCGCGGAGGCCACAGCTGCGGATACGCGGATTTAGATAGGCTGCGACGGTGCCTCACGGCGTGTCCCTCTGGCCAGGACTCGAATACATTGCAGATGCCCGTATTCTGCGTCGTGAACCACGGAAATGCACCTGGAGGCGGAGCGGTAGCAGCATACGCTAGCTCTCTAGCTCGAGCAATGCACTGAGCATGGTCCTCCCTCGCTGATATAAATTGCTCCCTTACCGCCAGACATTGTCCGGCCGCTATCAATGCCATCTGTCTGTCTGCCTGTCCTCCAGGTGAGTCTGCAGCCCGACTTTGCGCGCTCAGGCATGCTGCATGGCGACCTGCCGCCGTCCTCTTGCTGGTGAATGGTCCGCCTGCGTCTCAGGCCTGAGACGGGTGGAACCAAGCTTGTGGCCAGAACGAGATGCACAGCTACATCGGAGGTCAGCAACGCCTAGACAACGGGTCCTGGCGGCGCTGCAGCTCTCCGGGGCTCTGCTGTCTGGCGCAGATTGGAGGCCGAAGCACAGTGTCGGCACAGTGTGAGTCGGTGCGTTTCCCATTCATGCCATGCGCGTGTGACTATGTGTGATGTCGCCCGCTCAGCCTTACGGCCCCCTCCTTCCTCGAGCCTGCTTCAACCTACTTAAACCCATTGTCTGTCCTCCACTTCCATATCTCCTTCTCCGCTGCTGCTGACGACCAGAACGCCGTGCCTCTCGACCAGCAGCAGGAAGAACGGCCTCCATCGCCACCAAAGGGACGCACGGCGAGTACGGCCTGGCCTCGTCGAGAGTCCTAGAGGTTGCGGGTAGCGACAGCACTCGCCCCATCCATCAACAAACGGACATTCATTTCGCCAGCGCCTTTCCGGTGAAGCCGCCCGCTCGCTCAGCTTGCCGCCTCCGACCGTGGCTTCTCTCGTTCCAAGTTCACGACACGAGTGCTGCCCCTCGCTCCAACCTCAACCCACGTTCCTTCGCACTCCTCCCCCCTCAGCCACCCCGCAACAGCTCCTTTGCCAGCCGCCACCAACTGCTAGCCTTGCTCTCCAAACAGAACGAGCATGTCGGGCCTCCCGTCTCACGACCAGCCGCTTGGCCGTCCCCCGCGTCCCAGCGCGACTGATCCATCTACCTCCGCCGGAGCTATCCCAGGTCACGAGATGCCAGCCTGGCCGATGCCCGAGCAGCAGTCTCAGCAGCTTCAGCCACAGTACTTCGGCCGTAGCAACTTCTCTCAGCCGCAGAGGTTCGGTAGACCGACAGCATACGCGCCTCCAGGTCACCCCACTCCGCTGGACTTCTTGGCCATGAGCGGACAACAGCCTCCTTTCCCCCCTCCCCCTTTCCCATATCCTGATAGCTATCGGCCCTCTATGTATCTGCCGCCTACCTATCCCCTAGCATCACAGAGTGACGGCTCGCATCATTTCGGTCTCATGCATCCTCAGTATGCTCTTCCTCACTTTACGCCGTCTCCGTTCACGGCACCGGAGTACGACCCTTCTCGGCCAACTGCCAGCAGAGATGAAATCGGGCGTGGCAGCTCAGCCAGCTTACAGAGTGCTCAAACTGGGAATCCGAGAGAGCGAGCTCGTGCAAACAGCCAGAGATCCAACACGGGAACTCCTGACGACCGACGGCATAGTGTCAGCGACGAGACGAGATCAGGATTCTCGACACACCGATACGCCAATTTCACTAGATTCAGCCGACCTCCGCTCCCACCAGCTCCTTCGGAGGATCCCAACGTGCGTGCTGATTCGCACGAGCTTGCAATGCAGCGGCGGCGAGAAGTGACCAGACAGCGAAGAGACAGCGAAGATCTCGATCCAACTTCACAACGACAGCGCCATGCCAGTAACGGTGGAGCGCCAACACCACATTCGCAGCGCCCGGACCCGTTTTCGGCTCCTGAGTTATTCTCCTCAGACTCCTCAGAGGATGGCCTTGACTACTTTGACGGCCTCTCTAGGCGCGGAATTTCTTCGCGGCGCGAAGAGTTCGAGAGAATGCGACGTGAATATGGACGCTTCGATGCCATGGAAAATCTCGACGCACTGCGAGAACGACGGGGAATCTTAGCTGCACGCCAGAGGGCCGCCGCAAGCCCTCCTACCGTTTCTGATGCCCAGATCAATGCCTTCAAATCAGGACTGAAGAAGATGGTCCTGAGCGAGCTTCCAGAAGGCGCTGACACAGAGTGCGAGATTTGCGTCAAAGAGTACTCCCTGAAACTGGTCACCCCATGCGAAGACGAGGAAATTGCGGTCGAGCTGCCCTGCAAGCACGTCTTTGGTGAAGACTGCTTGAACAACTGGTGCAACACGTGCAAGGTCGAGAAGAGGTCGATCACCTGCCCCAAGTGTCGCAAGACTTTGGTAGAGCCGCCTCCGAGATTCCTTTCTAGAGCCCGGTTGCCTATCAGATACGGGCCAGGACCCCCACCATCTACTGCAGCAGGATGGATCAGATATCTGGACGGCGGCGAGAACGTGGAGGCCAGCCAGTTGCGAAACTTGCCTCTTGGCCCTGTCGAGCGCTTGCGAACGAACCTCACCGCGCTTGGCGACGCACCAGTAGGTGTGCCTCGATTTGAGAGCATGCTTGTTGAGGCGGTCAGTGAAATGATGGCTCGACCCTAGGGATGCTTTGGCGACCTCAACGACACGCAGAACACCTCAATTCATGTCGACTTATGTTTGCGGGCGGTCTCACTTGTGCTGCGGCAAAGAACGTCGTGGATATATGAATCGTCCCCTTGCCAGTCTTCAGCGAGCAATCCACCCCCGAAGTCAAATTTTTCATAAACTAACTGCCTCGAGCTTACTCCTGACTCCTCCAGACCCGAAAAGCAGGAGAGGACCATTCACTGTGCTCCTCGAGGCCTCAGGTCTGGAGCATACATGTACACTATACACCCCGACTCACAGCACATGAATTAGAAGAGAATGCCCTGAATTCAATACGAACCCAGAAGGGCGACTGCTTATGACTACTGTCTCTGTCTGCAGGGCAACAATAATGGTTCACAGCTCTAGGCAAGACGAAAGTCAACAGGTCTGAACATGGGAGGAATCTGCTAGGTCAGCGAATGTGAAGATTGTTTAGAGCGATGAACCTGCCGTCTTGGCCAGATTGCTGGAAGCGACTCGAAGTCCTACAATCAGGGGAGAGACTTCACACAGAATAGATGCAGACTTAGCATCAATCAATACACTGTTTCCCCAGATATTCCATGAAGCGGCTTGTAGTGAATTGAGAGCACCAGGCCACTAACGTTGACGCTCGGGGCGGGCCAGGGTCCACGCTACCTGCCCAGTAGTGTATTTTTAGAGGCATGATAGACGACGGCTGTTGGCTTTGAGCTTGGCACTTTTCAGCCCTCAGCCTCGCGCAGCACCTCTCCCGTTGCATTCCCCACTGCCTCGCTGCTGTCTTTTGCACATTGTCGCGTGTTCTGCTTTCCATATCACACCTGCATTGAGTTCTTAGGAGTCTCCCTGCTGTACTGCTCCTATTCATACCCCTGCTGCACCCCGGCGTCAGCCATCACGACCAGGACGACGCGCAGATTTACAGGGAGGCCTTAGCCGCCCTCTGAACACCTACTAATAATGCAGCCGTACGCAAATCCTGGCCAGCAAGGAGGTTACCAGCGGCCAGGAAGTACAACATCATTTGCAGGACAGCCAGCTCCCCCACCAGCATACGGAGGTAAGGTTTCAGCTCTCTAATGCGTAACTGGCAGACTACCTGCTAACAAGCTGTGTAGCGCCTCAAGGCTTCCAGTCCCCGACATCCCCTCCTGTGAATCAGACTCAGTGGGCTCCTCCCACACAAAGCCCGCCCCCAATGCAGCAGTGGAATCAACCTCCTGCCCAGCAGGCGTGGGGTCAGAACCCGCAAGCACCACAGCAAGTTCCAAGTCAGCAACAGCCGGCTGGCGGCTATAATCCAGGAACGTATGGGGCAATGCCAGGGGGGTATACACAGTCTGCTCAGGGAGCAATTCCAGTAAGCGACCGTAATGGGACGGAGGTCGAGTACATAGCTAATGATCTATCAACTGTAGCCTCAGAATCAATCGCAGGGCAATGCCCCTCCTCCACCACCAAAACCCAGCCAATTTCAGGGGGGCATGCAACCACCTGCGCAAAATTCTCAAAACTGGAACCAACAGCCGGCATATAACATGCAACAGCCTGCTCAGAACTTCCAAGCACAAGCCCAGCCTGCGCAATTCAACCAGCAAGGCCAACAGGGTGGGTACCCAGGTCAACAGCCACAACATAGCGGTATTCAAGGCCAACCTGCTCCTCCACAATCCTACAATACAGCAGCCCCTCCTCCGCCTTCTGCTACTCCTGGAGGGTCATATTTCCCACCTGCTACGAACAGGCCAACCTCAATATATGGCTCGAACCCATCAGGAACTTACTCTACTCCTCAATCCGCGGTTATTCAAACCCCACCCCAAACAGTCCTGAGCCCAGACGAGCAGCACCCTACGTATATCCCCCCATCTCTCACCGGGCAAGGAGTTCAGTCGTATATGCCTGCCAACACGAACCCTCTGCCCGGCGTTTATGTGCCACCGCCTCCAGATATCCCTGCTTGGAGCCAAGCGCAGCACCCTCCGGGACAGGGTGGTGCTAAGAAATTTAGATATACGAAGCCGAACCCGCAGCCTCAATTTCAGCCAGGGGCTCCACATGGCTTTCAAGGAGGGCAGCAGTTTCAAGCCCAGCAGCCAGTCCCAACTCAACAAGGCCAACAAGGGTTCAATCAATTCCAGCAACCGCCACAACAACTCGGCCAGCAGGTTCAATCGCTGCCTCAAGGCCAGCAATTCGGCCAGCAAGTCCAGTCGCCGCCCCAAAATCAGCAATACGGCCAGCCCATCCCACAGAATCAGTTTCAACAGAATGCTCAGCAATTTCAACAAAGTGCAATTCAGCAACCTGGGCAACAGTTTCTACCACAAGGAGCAAACGCTTGGAATGCACACCAGAGTGTAGGTCAGGGGTATGTAGCCCAAAACGTACCTCAGCAACCGCCAATCCCGGCGCCATACGGCAATGCTTCTCAGCCAGCACCCCAGCCGAACTGGCAAACGCAAGGACATCAGCAAGGTGGGCAAGACCAATCTATCCAAGCCCCGAAGCCTGTTCATGGTCAATTACAGGCACAGGCTACGCAGCACCTTTTCAACGCCCATACTGAGCAGAGCCCTCCTGCCTCACACAACGATCCTGTTTCGCCGATACACCAGAAGCGAAACAGCGTGTTCGGAGCAGGGCAGGGTGGTGGCGCTCTGGGTCGAACGGACTCGATCAGCTCGATCATGAGCAGGAAGCCGGCTTCGTATAGCAGCAAGACGGGCACGCCAGTACAGAGAGGGCCGTCGCCGCCGGCGCCCGCTGTTGCGGCTTCTGCGTTAGGCATGGGAGGCCCATCCGACTGGGAGCACTTTGGATCTCCGGAGGATGAGATTGATGACGAGGAGATCTTCGGTGCGAAGGGTAAAGAGGAGCCGCATCATTTGGATAGCGTGGAGCTTCCAACCGCCCCGTCCCCTCCATTTGCAGCCACTGGCTCTGCAGTCAGTGTGGACGGATGGCCAACTCCGCCAGCACCCGCCCCTTTGAATGTTAATCGTCCTTCATCAGGCTTCCAACATGGTGTGCAAAGTGGTCGCGAGCACTACAATCCTACACCGCCACCCAAAGCTCCAGATATTCCCTTGCCACATGGCCCGAATATGCATGAAGCACCTGCACAGAAGTCGCCGGACACTGCAAGGTCGTCACACCAATGGCCAGTGGCGCAGGAAGCATCAGCACATCAACATATCGAGACTGCTCCTGCGCAAGTCATTGTCATGGATGGTGGAGGTTGGGTAGCACCCCAACAGCCTTCTACGAAGAGGCCGGCCTCGCCCCCTGCGGCTGTCATTGTCATGGATGACGGAGGATGGGGTCAGGCTCCACATGCGAAGCCTCAAGGCCAAAAAGAGCCGGAGGGTAGTTTCGTCATGGATGACGGTGGATGGGGTGCCTCTCAGGCAATATCTTCGTCGAGAGCACCTGACAGCCAGTACGCTGAACTTCAAGATAAGCTCGCAAAAGTTACCACGGAGAGGGACAGACTCGCCGAAGAGAACAGCCAACTTGCTCGCGTTACTGCGGAGAGAGACAGACTAGCCCAGCAGAACAGTCAGCTTGATCAAGTCACTGAAGAGAGGGACAGGCTAAAGCAGGAGAATAGCCAACTTGCTCAAGTTACCGCGGAAAGAGATAGACTCGCCCAAGAGAACAGCCGGCTTGCTCAAGTGGCCGAAGAGAGGGATAGGCTCGCTCAGGAGAATAGCCGACTTGTTCAGGAGAAAAGCCACGACGAGCATCCCAAGCAGATTCAACCACCTACAGCACGCGACCTCATTTCGGACATCGACCCGTGGTATGCGGGATCTTTGGAGAGATACGTCGGGATGCTTCGTCATGAGTCTGCCGCAATGGCTATAGGGGACAAGAAAAAGGTGTTCACAGAGTTCCTCGCCGCGGAATCTGAAATTCGGGGAATTGAGTACTATCGTGCCCCCCCTGCAATATTGTCACCTCTTCAGTCAGAATCAGACCCAGTACCCAAACCTCTAGAGCGGAAGCTGACTATTCCAATCCCGTCGGAGTCGTTCTCCATGGAGCCTGCTCCGGAAGAGTACAGCCCCGGCGGACGGCCAATCTTGAGGCGGAAACCAACACTAACATCCAACCCATCCAACGTCTCCACTGAGCAATCTTTCGGCATGTCGTCTAGGCCCGATGAGAGGACTCCTATCCGAGAGTTCCAGCAGGGCCCACCATCTCCAATCAAGACTACAATGGATAGTGCACCTCGGCGGATAGACAGTCCTGGGAACCGAGGCTATCGGCCCTTCAGCATGGCTGGTGGTGGGAGCGAGCCCTCAAACCAGTCAACCACGATTCTGACCCCTACGAGCTCGACCGGTGATGAGTTCAGCAAAGCCATGCAGAGTCCAGAGCAACCTGTAGAACCCCCACAGCAGCTCCCCCCACCTCAACAGCAACCGCAGCCGCAGTATAAGCCGTATTCGCCAGGAGATAGCATTGTCTCCTCTGCAACTGCCGCGATTCAGGATCGCAGCATGCACCGTCAATCGCTTTCCTATACCGATCACCGTCAATCCATGTCTTTCAACGTAGCTCCACTGCAAGTTTCACGCAACAAAGGAGACGAGATCTTTTTCAATGAACCCCAACAGCCAGAGCCGAGCTCCAAACCATCCTCCAGGCCCTTAACCTCGTCCTCCCACGACAAATCCTTCTCAGACCACGCCATCGACGTTCCCGCCCCGTTGAACCCATCAGGGGCTCCTGCTTCTGCTTCAACCACGACATCCACCCCAGGTCCCACTCCAGCTCCGGCACCCACAACTTCATCCGGCTTAGCCACCCTTTCTTCCCTCCTCCCCAAATCGCTCTCTCCCCCCTCTTCCCACCCCGCCATCACAAACCTCCAAAACCTCCTCTCCTCCCACCCCTCCGACTTCGCCTTCCTCACCGCCCTCACCACCACCTACGAATCCGCCGCCACAGCCCTCCGCAGCTCTCTCGACCGCGAGCGCCGCGTGCGCCAGGAGGAGAGCGAAGCCCGCACGGATCAACTCTTCAACGACAACGAGATCTCGTACGCGGACATCGGCTCGCTGGAAGACGAGTTCAAAGCCGAGGAAGCGCGGCGGAAAGCCAAGGAAGACCGCGAGGAGTACGCACGCTTCGTTGAGGGCGTCTTCGACAAGGGGTACGAGCAGCTGCAAGAGGGCGTGCGCGGGCTCATGGGCGGGCTCGGGGAGTGCGAGAAGCTGCTTGAGACGAGCGTAGCGGGCGTCGAGGCGCTGGAGGCGAGGGAGGGCGCGCCGCCGCCGACAGTGATGGTGATTGAGATGCTGGGCAGGTTCCATGAGGCGGTGGAGCTACGGCATGGACGCATTACGATGTTGGTCGCGGAGCGGGATAAGCGTTATAAGCGGACGGAGATTCAGCCGCTGTATGCGGCGGGGAATATCGCGAAGATGAAGAGTGTGGAGCGGCATTTTGAGAATGCGGAGAGGCAGGCTGTGTTGAGGGCGAAGAGTGAGCGCGCGGATAGGGTCGCGGATTTGGTGAGAGATATTGAGGAGGCGGTTGTGAGGTCGGTTGGTGCGAATCAGGGGTTTAGGGATGAGATTGTGGCTGTCTTAGGGAAGATCTCGCCGAGGGAGGTGCAGGCGGAGAATGGAGTGGAGGCTGTGAGGCTCGCGGATCAGGTGCTTAAGGCGCTGGAGCGGAGTTCTAAGGATCTAATGACGAGGTTTAATGAGGTGGAGCTTGTGCTTAATGGGGCGGTTATTGAGGCTGAAATTGCTGCAGCCAAGGCAGAGAATCTAGGTGCTGAGAAGGAGAAGCCTACAGTAGCTGGATTGGAGAAAGAGCTGAAGGAGGGCGAGGAGCGGTTGAAGGGCGAACTAGTGCGCAGGCTGGGTGTGCTAGAAGAGGATCTCAGGGAGGGAGAGGCTCTTATCAAGCAGACCTTAGCAGGGGTTGGCTCACAAGGTGGTACCCCGGGGGCTGCGCCGCCGTTGAACGAAGAGGCAATAAAGGCTGCTAGGCTCAAGGCGGCGCTGGAGGAAGCAAAGAGAAGGAATGGACACTGAGTATCTGCTGCTAATATTGTTTGGATTTCGGTTTGGGATCATGCATTGGAGCGTTCTGGCGGCGTTTTGGGACATGTCATGCGCGTAGTCTGGTTTCGAGCGTGTCAATCTTTACATCCTATGTATCTGTTAATGGATAGGCAGGAGAGTCTTTGGTATCTTTTCCAACCCCGCAAATCTGAAGTGGTACTTAATGTGAATTGAACAGTGTGGTCACGCAGGATTATCATGTGAGGATGGTCTGGTTTGGAGTCCGTGGGCCTCGACATCCTTCCCATTTCATAAACAATGGGCCTGAGGTTCTCCAACAGCCTTGCCAACCCCGCAGTTTGCATCTGTAACTTGTTATGAATTGGATGATGTAGTCATTCACGATATCCACGCGAGCATAGTCTAATTTAAAGTCTTGCAATCCTTACATCCGCTCCTTTGAAGGCTGTATAGGCCAGAGGTCCTCCAACACACCTACTACCCTCGCAGCCACTAAGCACCACCCGCGCGAACTCAACGTCGTAATCCAGCTTTCCTAGAATCTGATTTCAAGTGTCTAGAGCTTTACATTTTCTCCCCCTTAACCTGCATCCCCTAGACCACCCTCCAAGACCCCACCGTCCTCGCGAACCGAACACGCGAAAGAGATGGTTCACGACGCTTAGAAAAATCCCCTCTCTTTCGCGTTCTTCTTTCGCCAGTCTACTTTCAAGGGTATCGAAGTTTACATCCGGGGTTTTAGACTATATATGGGTGTGAGGGTCTACAAAGGTGCTACTGTCCTGGCAGAGTGGTAGCAAAGGTGGTGTAGTTCGGAAGGCGTAGGGATTTACTCTATCCACAGTCTATCAACCAACTAGGGTCTAATCCTGAGTGTGCAGAACTTTACATCGTTATTTTCTGAGAATGAAAGGGTGTGCGGGTCTGCAAGCATGTTACTATACTCGCAAAGCCTAGGTAGAAATAGTGCGGTTCAAGTGGTGTCGGTAAGGAAATAGTGTGGGGGAGAAATGTAGGAAGTTATAAGAGAAGCGTTTTGTGGAAGTAACTACGGATAGGCCTGAAAAGAGAGCGAAAGCGTGGTTGATTTTGGTACTTTATTAGGCGATAGAGCGGCACGAAAACGGAAGTACAAGGGACGATTAGGGTGCCTTGGCGTGAAAATTTAGGGGCGCATAGGTTTAAACAAGGAGTAAAAGAGGGTACGTTATGCGCACTTTATCAGACATTAGGGGCCTTCGTGTAGGTCTAAAAGTAGAACATAGGTCGTTAGCGGCATGAGTAGGCTCACGCATTAGGGACAACAAAATCAAGGAAGAGAAAGTCTATTATTACAAGAAGTTTTGGCCGCCTTGGCCGCTTCCGCCGTATTAAAGGCCCGTAGGCCCACGTATTCGTTCCCATTAATCACCTAACTTCCCCAAACCCCCCACGCCCCCTACTCCTCCCCCGCCCACAACTCCCCCAACCCCTCCCCCTTCTTCCCCTTCTTCCCCTTCTTTCCCCACTTCTTCCGCCTCTCCCCCAGGCTCTTCCACGCCGCGTCCTCTGCCTCGCCACCCGCAGGGGGCGCCGCCGCCCGGTTCGCCGCACCCGCCGCCCCCGGAGCGCCAGCGGTCGCCTGGGCCGTCAAAGACGACCCAGTCGACGTAGCCTCCGGTGGCGGCGGGGCCACGACGGGTCGGTACCGTGAAGCTAAGCCAATGTTAGATCTTTCAGACGGAGCGATAGACGGGGCATAGCCACCGCCGTTTTGTGAAGAAATGCCAAGGAAAGGGGAGGTGAATCCGCTGTCAAGTGATACATTACCTATTTGCGGTGCTCGAGCCTGCGGATTGGGGGTCGAGATCGTGCGGTTTGGCCCGTACGGCCTCGCGCCGGAGACGTTAGAAGCCACTGACGGTGGGCGCAGTTGATTGGGGTTTTGAGCCCGATTTGGAGCCAGAAATCCGTTCGTCTGGAATGCGTACGGGTTTGAAGGCTGTGGGTGCCCGCCTATGTTCATCTGCCCCATTTGGCCTGCCATGGCTGCTTGCTGCTGCTGCTGCATCAACATCTGCTGCGCCATCATGAACGCCATTTGGAACTCTGCGCCGCCGCCGGGCTGCCCTCCCATTGGCATCTGAGGCATCATAGGAAACGGCTGTTGAGGCTGAAATTGCTGCTGCGGGATTTGAGGTTGCTGGAATTGCTGAGATCCCCATGGCGGTTGCATCATGGACGACATGGTTTGCGTGCGGGGCATCTGGTTGTGGAGCGTTTCACCATACCCGAAGTGCCTCTGTCCAGGACTTCCTCTCCGAATGGCCTTAGCTCGCTCCTCGGCCTGGATCACATCCATGTAGCTCATGTTGGTACTTCCCCCGTAAGCAGAAGGTGGACCCGTTGACGAGCGTGGGCCTGGTTGCATGCCCCCGCCAAGGTGGAATGACTGACGGTCCGTGGGAATTTCGACGCGGAAAGGATCCAAAGGCAAGTTTCGAGCGAAGACTGGTACGCTAGATCGAGCTGCTCCGTTGCCGCCCAAAGGACCAGCGGAAGCTGGACGCTCTGCGATGCCAGTGTAGGATGGTGTGTAGTTTGCTGGTTGGGTCGGCGGGCGACCATGTGTAGGAAATCCGTGAGCTTTGAGAATACCGAGAGGCATATCTGCGTTCTCATCCCAGTCGTCATAGAGAGACATGTGCGCAGGGAAACCCGAAGACGGGATTGTACCAGCCTGGCTCGCTGGGCGCGCGCTGTCGTTGCCAACCGTGCGTCTCATAACCTCACGACTCGCCGCAAGCTGTGCTTCTTGACGACGGCGAAGTTCTCGTTGGGCCTGATGACGTTCTTCCTCGTCTTCATCTTCATACTCGTTCTCCTCCTCACTGCTGTCATCTTGCGGGGGAGGCCTGGAGTTTGCGAGCATCTGCTCCCTCCGAAAGTCGTCAGCTCGCATCACGCGCCTAGGTGGGTCGCTTTCCGCAAATCGTCGGGCTGCGTTGACGGAGGATATAGTTGCTGCATCGAACAAGGGTGTGTCTTCAGCATCGGTGCCGACTGCAGGTGAAGAGTTTAGAGGGACAGACTCCATGCGAGCACCATCCACGAGCGAATGACCTTTTGCACGTGGTGTCGCGTTGTTCGAGGCGGACTGAGATGAAGAAGGCGTCTGTAGGGTGCTTGTGGAAGAGACCGAGGAAATGGTTTGGCGTGGAGGGAGTGACGTCGAGAGCGGCTGTCGGGTAGCTGCGGAAGTCGAAAGCGATTCACGGAGCGGTTCGCGGGCAGTGGATGAAGCCGCGGGCATTGGGGCTTTGCCCTTTCCTTTGGAAAATTGGTTGGTTGATCCCACCGCACTGTAATATCTAGTACCTCCGCCGTTGGACACTCCTCCATAGAGGGCCTCCGTGGTGTCTGACTCACGGGATGCGGGAGCCTGTTGAGATGGTGATGGCGTCCTTAGATGGGCGTGCGGAGGTACGGGAGGCGGCGCCATCTCTGAATCGGTAGGAGAGATGATCAGATGTTCGCCCGAGTCCCTACTATCCCAAGACGCTGGGGCTGGGTCGACGTGGAGAGATCTCTCTACGTTCAGAGGGTCGTGCTGAAACCGCTGTCTACCGGCGAGCAGGGATCGGCCAGGCGTAGTAAGAGTTGACTCTTGTGCTGTTGGTGCTGCCAGTCTAGCATTGCTCTGGGCAAACATTAGCGTCCATGATTTCCCATGGTACGTGCGGAATGCTAGCATGTACACTCACAGGTTTTGCTTGCGTCTCTAAGGATTCGAACATGTTATCAAACTCGCTCGAAAAGCTGCTGGTCGCGGGTGGTAAGCTGGCCTCAACACGCGGGGCGATAGCTGTACTGGCATAGCTTGACTGAGTCTGAGATCTCTCGCGGAACTGCGCATTTGGGCGCTCCGTATTGGACTTCTGAGGGACTTGAGGGCCTCCCTGACCTCCCCACGTATGTGTTGATCGCAGTGCAGAATGATTTGGTGATGAGTGCGGGTGAGAATTGGCGAACATATTGTCGTCGTCTGCGGAGGGAAGGGTTGAACTGGAGCTATGACGAGCGGATTGGGATGAGGTGTCGTAGACGCGAGAAAGCGCTGAATTTGCAGCACTACTTCCATTGCTACCCCTAAGTCAGAATTAGTAGAAAGATAATGAGGGGGAGATTGCCAAGCGTACCTCTGACCACCGGGGGATTCGTCTTCGAAGGAGTGCTGTCGACGATTCGCGCCGCCAGGAGGCTTGTTGCTGCCACCGCTGAATCTGCTGAAGAGTCCCTTCTTAGATTGTGACTTCTCTTGCTCTGCTGCTCTAGCCGCAGCTTGTGCCTCGACCTCTGCTCGATCTAATGTGCGGAACGTTCCATGAGACGAGGCACCCGGATCGGTGCTTGTCTCCAACTCATTGCCGGTGGACTTCCGACGCAGGAAACTGGTGACAGGCATGGTGTGTAATGCAATGCTTTTCCGACGCTAACTTATGCACCGCTGACAAGAGGAAATGCCCGGTAAGGAATTATCCAATGCTCATGACAACCAAAGGGAAAGGATCATGAGAGATTGCCGCGGTCCAGGTGGGCACATATGCGAGCGAGAGAATGCAGGGAGGTTTTGGTCGTGATCTCGTAAGACGTCAGGGTTGAAGGAGAGGGTTTGGCGAATCTGTGAAGTTTCTGCGGAACCGCGCAATGGTGTTAGCGTCGTGTTTTGACTGTGTATCCGGGAGCGAATGGCGAAGATTCTAGAGAGCGGAAATGTGGATCGGGCGTAGGCACAGCTGGGACGCGAAGCTGTTGTCGCGCTGCCTCGATGACGGATCGCTGAGGTCTCGAATGAGATCTCGTTGAAGCGTAAATCGTAGGCAGACACGCTGGGAGAGATGTACG
This sequence comes from Lophium mytilinum, assembly GCA_010093605.1. Classification (NCBI taxonomy): domain Eukaryota; kingdom Fungi; phylum Ascomycota; class Dothideomycetes; order Mytilinidiales; family Mytilinidiaceae; genus Lophium; species Lophium mytilinum. The sequence continues at coordinate 1,318,025 of MU004184.1, read as the reverse complement.
GTGATGTAGGAGACACAGCCCGGAGAGCGACTGGTGGAGATGTCGATGGTGTGGTTGTTGTAGGGGGGTGGAGATGTCGAGGGCGAGGTGTTGTTGTGGAGTTTTTTTGACGGACGTCGGCGGCCAAAGCTCTCGGCGCGGTCAGGAGAAACGGACAGCACTCACCAGACTCGAAGAAAGCCGGCACGGTTGCAGGAGAAGAACGAGAGGAACCTGCTCGGAGAAGCAGAAGCAAGCGTAGAGCTGGTTGCAATGGACGACGACGTCGAAGAAGGGTCTCGGCTGGGCTCTGGTGTTTAGCTTTCGAGCGGGTCGGCGGGCAATGACGCCGTCTGGTAGATCGCAGGCTTGGTAGAAAAAGGGTATTACAACAATGTAGTGTGAGAATGGCTATAGGTGGTGTGTCTGCCCCGGACAGGGCTTCGTGCAGGAGTATAACGGCGGCACCCAAATGCTTTAGGAGGCGAAGACGATCCGTGGTTGAGCCTGCCTACCCACGGTTGCGGATGCGGATGCACCAGGAGCAGCCACGGGTCGAGGCTTCTTCAGCAGTCAGCGTCCGGGTCCCTCACAGCCCTCTCCAGCATTCGCTGTCTTGCACTGCACTGCCAGCTGAGAGCAGTATTTGCGCGCCATGGGCCATGACCCCGTTTCCCAGCGCAGCATCTGCTGGGAGCGCTGTCCTCCTGAACCACATGCCTCGAGAAGCCGCACAGTGAGCTCGAGCTCCCGCACCACCATCTGTTTCTATATATGCACCATGCCAGGATACCGCCGCCCTGGCGCCCGTCGGCGTCGAGCTGGGACCCCACGGTGGGCCTTCGATTGGCTGGCAGCTGGAGAATCGCAGACAGGGGCACCGAAAAGAATTGTGGGACAGGGGCACATCGCTGTCTTTGGCACCGCTCCGCTACCGCCACAAGCAGACGCCACGTTAGCCTTCCATGATGCGATTCCTCTATTGCTAGGCCTCCTCAACGCCAGCCCGCAGCCTGCAGTTGGCATCGACACCACTTCTCCGCATCCCCAGACGACGCGTTCCGCACGCAAGACGGCATACCACCATGGCGACCACGAAGCTGTCCGAACGAGCGCGAACCGGCTTCGCGAAAGGCCTCCTGTATGACCAGCATCGGCCCTCCTACCCGGCGAACGCGGTGACTAAGCTGCTGGACTCGGCTGGAGTGCGCGGTGTCCGCGATGCTCGCATGGTGGATCTGGCCTCTGGGACTGGCAAATTCACGGAGCTGCTTGCTGCCCGAGAGGAGGCCTTCGACATCTTGGCGGTTGAGCCTCATGCAGGTATGCGGAGCGGATTGGAAAGGAAGCACCTCCCCCGCGTCGACAGCCGTGACGGATCCTCCACCGCCATTCCCGCAGCGGATGGGACAATCGATGCTGTTTTTGCCGCGCAGGTACATATCCATTCGCTTCCATCTTCTTTCTGAACCGTCTATGGAGTTTTCCTCTGGGTAATTGCGGGTAGCAGCCGTGCGATCCCGATCCTGTTCCTGGGTAGACGCAAACCCCTCCCTTCGGGATGCAGCATGCCTCACACAGCAGCAAGATTACGCCGCCCGATCCTGCCTCTTCAAATCAAGTCGTTCTTCTCCGATACTTAAACTCTGCACTGCAACCCCTCTTTTCATTGCTTCCGGCCGCGTCATCTCTCTCAAACACCTCTCGTAATCTTCTCCACGCTTTGTGTCCAGTTCAACCCAGCATGTTCCATCTTTCTTGAACAGTCATGCAGCTATAGATCTTCCGGCATGGATCTTGCATACCTGCGGCCTCAATATTGGGATTTCCGGGGACAGCGTCATTGCTGACACGTATATACCCGCAGGCCTTCCATTGGTTCGCCAACCAGGAATCCTTGCGCGAAATCCATCGAGTCTTGAAACCTGGCGGTGTGCTTGGGATGATATGGAACATTGAAGACTGTCAGTAAAGCCGAGCTCAACCTCGTTTCTGCGTGGAATCATGACGCGACCCCTGAGTTTGTCAGCTGCAATAGCCCCTGACTTTACTACTTCAAATCTTGCGACATTTCTGATGATGTTTGCCCCTACTCAGACAACCAAACAAAGTCCGCGACCATGACTACGACCTGGGAAAGCAAACTGCACGACCTGACGTGGACGTTCGATGACAATGAGCCTCGATTCCGGCATGAAAAGTGGAAGCAAGTTTTCGACAATCAGATCAAGTCAACGCCCTTGACCATCTTGACGTCTGCAAACCCCTTATTTTCCTTGCCCTTGGGCGAGGTGGAAGTCAAGTTCACGACTTGGCTGTCTAAAGAATCGCTATGGAGTCGCTACAGCACCCTGAGCCAGATTGCCGTTCTCGAAGGAGAAGAACTCGAGGTCAGTAATTTCATTTCCTTTCCGCATGATGTTCTCTGGAGCTTCCGTGCGAAGCCTTCGCTAGTCTGCCATAAACTGGGATGGCGATGCCAGAGTAGCCTGCTGGCTAGCAGACCGCCCAAGCAAGAAGCAATCAAATCTATGGACCACCACCATCCTGGGAGTAGAGCAACGCTCGCAGTGAATTGAACTGGAAAGAGTTTGGAAAGCTTGGAAAGAAGACTAAAAAGAGAAGAGCCGAAAGAGATAGATGACCCCAGACATCAATGAACTTGAGGAAGGGAAGACTTGAGGAAGAGAAGACTTGAGGAAAAGAAACGAAACGTTATGTATCGAAGTATGCGAGAAAAAATGGAGACACTGGCGCCAGGACCTGGGCTCCTTACGAGATGAGTGCTCAATCACGCCATGTCTCCAGGCATCGACACCGATGCCGAATGCTTCACAACATACGTCTTCGGGTGCCTCGATGTGTGTCTTTATTCCAGCTGAAGAGCAAGCTTCAGTCTATGCCATGAAGGCTCGAGCTTTGGCCGCTCTCACGAAGCGTTGTTTCATCCCCTCATTCATTTCCTAGACGGCCATCAACCAGTATAGAACCCGCCCAATTATTCATGGACCGTGGCATGGAGCACAAGCTCGATCTTAGAGAGAACATCAAGTGTGGACGCAGAGGGGGCCGGGTACGACGCGTCCCAGTTGTTGTGACCTATGGCCGATTCATCGACCTACCTTCGTTCACGCAGAAAGCTATTCCGTGGACGAGCTGGCCATGTCGTCTAGGGCTTGTGTCCCGATGATGGGGTGGTGTGGTGTTGTGCTGCGGAAGAGGAGGAAGAAGTGGAAGATGAAGACCGCCGCCGACCGCATCTCGTCTGGACGCTGCCTGGCCAATGCTATGAGGAGGGGACCTATCTGCTCATGGTTAATGGAGTTTTGTTAGTTTGATTCAACCTAGCAGACGGCCCTAAATGCACTGCAATGCACGTTGCTGTAGCTGTCGGGGTGGGATGTAGGATGAGCTAGCGGAGAAGTTCGGGAGCAGGGCGTGGATTGCCGACCTCAGCAACGCTGAGGCATAGAGGCATATGGCCTATCCCAGTATCTCACAATGCTGCTGAGCTCGTAGAGGTACTGGTGTTCACAAAGTCCCACGGACTGGAGTTGCTGGTGTTGTGTCGTCGAGGGCGCTGTACTGGTGGAGAGCCCTCTTTGGCCGATGCCAGCGTAGCCAAGCACGCATAGCAGTCGGTCTCTACCGCATGCCATTCTCTACCGTGGCACGGAAACCATCGGAGAGGCGGTGTATGCCATAAGGACGTCGCTGAGGTCGCTGCTCGATGCGTTGTTCGTTGACGCGGTTTCCTGGCTGCATAAAACCTCGCCCTGGTACTCGCCGAGGGAAAATGGCTGCACGCATTCCGGAAAGGACCTGGAGTATCAGTGAATTTATTTGACGCCAGGTCATGGCGCCGACGTATCGTCTTCGATAGCCGTTGTTGTTGTTTAATGCGTTGCTCAAAGTTGTGCTGACGACGGTGTTGTGCAGAACACGAAGCGGACCTTTACCGAGATCGTCAACGGGGACGACGTCGAGACCAACGAAAAGGGGGAGATTCCCGTCCACGGGGTCACTTTCATGGCTTGGACGAGCAAGATACCAGAATAAAATCAAAACACGGGGTTGTATTCGGAAAGTATCTAGCCAATTATCCATGTTCGCCCCTAGATGATGTGGTCTTGCCATCCATCCTAAGGGGCTCATTCAGGAACAAGCAGTGCCCAAACGCCCTGAAATCAACAACAGGCAACTACCTCATTAACGAGTGAACAACCTCAGCGTATCTACCACTGCCGCCCATTACGTCCAACTGCTTGAAAAGTGGGAAAAGGGCAATTATTTAAGTACAAGGCAGGTTTCTCTCCAAGGAGCTCCAGTAACCGCCATTGACAACTAAACGCCAAATTAAAACACCCAAACTCGAACGCCAATGTGACATGTTGCAAGGCAAAGGCAGGCACTTCCTCTAAAGGAGCTTCATTGAAGGTCATGGCCAATTATGAACGCCCAAGAACGGCCCAGAACGCCCCTAATTGGAAAAAAATCAGACAGCTCTCCTTGGTACTCGACATGTTTGCAAGATGCTCGAATGTATGTCCAACATGGCCCCCGAGGATGCGTCTACCCATTGTTATATCGAATTTGTGCTATCCTTCAAGTTGCCATATTACGCTACCCTGGGGATGTCTATGCACTGGAATAGCTGCCGTGCCTAGGGGCTTGTGTAAGAAGGTGGATGTTATGTAAAAGGTTAGTAGTGTGTGTGTGATGAGCGTGTATGGGAGGTGGTAGGTGTATGAAGTGGGTAGTGGTGAAAGTGGAAGTTAGAGTAGGGTGAAAGCGGACAGTGGTGACCTAAAGTTCGAGGATGAAACTCAAACCACTTGTGAGTCCCTCATGGTGTCTTTGATAGAGCCGCCAGATGCCAGTTGGTACCATGGCCGAAGCGTCGTCGCATACACTCGGTTGACGGTTGCTGAGGGACACCTTGTACAGCCGAATGGCGCTGACGTGGTATAGGGGTAAGATATAGCCGGAGAGCTCAAAGCCCAAGCTGCTCCCAGAACTTCGGAGCCTCGACGAATATGATGTGTCGGAGTCTGGCTTCGTGCTCCGCTTTGTATTGACAAAGCTCTTCTTCCTCCCTCACATTGTCCTTGTATATTTCCTTACAGGCCTCGAAAGCAAGGACGTTGCGGTTCGATTGATCCATCATCACGATTTGGGTTTGCCACTGGAGTTTCCACATCCTCTGGCGCTCCGCCGCCTCGGCCTCCCAGATTCCTGCCAAGAGTCAGTATCAGAGCATGTCTAGCAGGGGTGCGTAAGCTAACTTACGAGTAGGCACGAAGAGCTTGGAGACCATCTGCTTCCATGAGTGCGGCGGCGGCGTGTCTTCAATGCCCCAATCCGGCTTTAAGCGCATGTATACCTCGACAACTTTGTCCAGAAGCTCCGAGCCTACCACCATACCTTCCTCGTCGTACTGGTACTCGATGTGGGGAATCTTGAGCTTGGATCGCGCTGTGTCAGGGTGGCAGGTCGGTTCGAGCGCTCGCGCCTCAGGGCAAGGATTCGGTGCTGCGTTTGCCTGGAGCTCTGGAGCTGCCGCTGGAGCTGCTCGTGGTCTCTGTGCTGCATCTTTCATACGACCTCCGCTTGACTGAAGTGCCACACTGAGGAGGCTGAGCTTCTGCTCTCCATGGCCGCCTTTATGACTCTGGCTCCTTTGGGCAGGCTTTGGAGCAGTGATGGAAGGACCTAAGGAGACACCACGCCTTGGGTCAGGATCAGGATCACGAGTCGAAGGGTCCAGTGGTGCATTCAAGGTAGGCGCAGGGGCTTTGGCGCTATGCTCTGCTTGATCTGCTGCGACTTCCAGACGGTAGGCGTTATTCTTGATGCTCTTCTTGTTCTGAGTCGTGTCTTCAACGTCATGCTCTGCTTCGTCTTTTGCGGCTTCGAGGCGGCTGACGCTTTTCCCTGCGGCCCTATCCTTCTGAGTCGTGTCTTTGGCGTCACGCTCTGTCTGGTATTCCGCGGCCCCACAGCATTTGTCCTCGTCCTGGGCAATCTTCCTCTTCTGGGTTACGTCCTTGCTTTCACGCTCTGCGTTATCCCCTGAAGCGAGGCGGTCGATGTCCTTCCAGGCATGCTTATGGGTAGGGGGTGTGAATGGGAGGATTTGATGGTGCGCAGTGTCCACTATGGGTTCGAGGTGGCCGAATTCCTGGACAGGCACCTGAGCAGCGCGAGGCTTCTTCTGGGCCTTGGATATAGCCTAGTGAAGGTTAGTACTCGCTGTTGGATCAATACTGCTCAAGGTTCTAAACTGACCTGTGTAGCCTTTCGATTTGGGTCCTTCTTCCATGCATCGAGCTGCCCCTGAAGCCTCTCAACGACGGCATGGATGCCAGCTTGGGTTGACGGTGAGGAAGCCTCAACGTCGAACGTTTCGAGCTTCAGCGAGCTGCCGCCCTTCTCCGCATGCCCTGGCGCCAGGCACGGAACCCGGCGAGCCTTCTCAACAAGCGTGGCATCAGAGCCGCAAGCCCGGAGCACGCTGCCCTCCTCCACGAGCGTCTCAGCGCCGTCGAAGACCTTCGCCGCTTTGAAAAGGTGCATGATGCCGTTGGTGAGATGGGTGGTGTTTGGAGTGTGGAGGGCGATCGCAAGAGGCGGACGTAGATCTGGAGAGGAAGGGCATCGCGCTTCCTGCGCCATGGCTGGCATATCTGCCTCCTCGATGAGTGAATGGGCTCAACACCAGCAGCTGAGGGGGTGGCCGGTGAATCAGGGCCACGTACCTGGCGATCCCAGTTACGCTCATCTCAAGACAAGACAAGCTGATGGCCCTTCAATTGAAGGACTAGGCACTTGCTCCCTGCGGACATGGTCACCCTATCGAGCTACCCCGGACCCAACTGACCGTCGCTGGCCGTCACTGCCAGTTCCCGTACCTGCAGACTGCGAACTGGTGGGGCGATATGTCTTGCAGTTTACCCCTATTAGGCTAGCACCCCCGGTTTCTCCCCATGTTCCCACGCTGCCTATGTATCGTAGCCACTCAGGGGCCACCATTACTGCCACTGATACCAACAGTTTCAGGAGTGGATCACGCAATCGTTGGGGAAACTGCTGCAAAATCTTCTATAAAGCCCCCTCGCCCCCTCGCCCCCGCTCTTCGTTCCTCAGCAGCCAAAGCCCACAGACCACCACAGACACCCTCTTCCGCGCAATCTTCCGTTTTTTCTGCACAGTCTCTGCCCGATTTCGCTCCTCTTTCTCCCAAGACCCGTCAAAACAACCACGCTTCCGCCACTTCTTCTCACAAAAGCTCCCAAACAACCACCATGTCTGCCCCATCCGCCGCCAGAATCGCCGAGATCGTGGCCAACTTCCGCCCCCGTGCCCGCCCAACGTCGCCCCGCCGCCTCCGCCGCCAGCAACGCCGCCTCGCCCTCATCGAGGCCGAGTCGCTCGAAGACCACGTCCAACAGTGGCACATGGCCTGGGCCCCATGTGGCCACGAAGTGCACCGTTTCGTGGTCCGAATGGACCACTACTGCCGCACCCCGGTTGGGGATTACGGCTTCCGGGGCTCGGTTGGGGTCAACCGGTGCCTGAACTGTATGTGACTTCTTCTCCCATTACACGCCTCTCCCTTGTTGCTTCTGGTGCTAATGTGAACAAAAGGCACGGCGCGGGAGCTCGGTGTGCCCTTCGAGGCCGCCGTCTGGCGGATTGAACATTCGGAAGATTGGCGCGCGGCGTGGCTGGTCGTGTTGCCCTGGAGAGTTGTTGTGCCGCTCTGGGGGTTCCAGTGAGGGGTGAAGAGTAAGTTCTTTTCCCATTTCCAACCAGTCCAAATCACAACATGATCTCTTGCTGAATTCCATCTTCTCACAGCTTCCGGGGTGGTTGCCGGCGTCTGGTTGTGGTGTCCGCCTGGTTCGCGTCGTCTGTCTGCTGTGTAGGTCTTCTGCCCTCCAAATCACACTTCGTTTCCCATGCTAATACCCCTATTGCAGTTCGTCCCGGAGCCGGCCGCCACCTTTTTCGACCTGGAAATTTCGCCGCTCTCGCCGCCCGATTCGCGCTGTCTGTTGTTTTCGAAAAGTTCTTGGTTTGATTTGCGGGGTGGTGTCCGGGGGTTGACTTTTTAGACTTGTTTTTTTTGTTTGTTTTGCGTTCGTGTTGTGCTCGGTGCCCTGATTGGGGCCGTAATGAAGACCGTTTTCTCCGCCGCTCATCTGCCTGAAGCCTCCTCTGCCTGCTTTGTGATTGATGTCTAGATCTGTTCCGCTGGACTCAAGCTTTGTCGGGCTCCTGACGCCGTCAGGGGTGCCCTCGTTGTCCAAGAAAATTCGAGGGGGATGTTAAGTTTGGAGAAGCGTATTTCGGGTCGCTATTTTTTTAGATGTTTCTATACCTTCAACAGCCTCCATGATAATGCAAAAATGTGTTAACATGGATGTTTTTTCCGTCGAGTGTATTTAGAACAATCAAGAATATCACTCCTGCACGTTCGCTACACCGCGTGAAGCACGTCTTGGGGTTGCAAGATTATTAAACCGACGATGTCAAAGTTCGAGCACCGTGATTCAAAACCATGCCATGTATATGTCGTCCGCACCATAAGATTTTCCCCTACTTCGATTTGAGCAGCAAGTTGCATTGCCTCTGGGGTAGTGTTGACAAGTATGAAGCACGTTCAGGGGTTTCGGAAACAATGCATCAAGGATGTCAAAGCCAGAACATTGTGAATTGGACACTCGACTTTCTACACCCTAAATGACATACAATCTCGCTCCGCTTTAAATCAGAAGTATAGGAGATTGCGGGTGGGGTACTGTTCGCACGTGCGAAGCACGTCTAGGGGTTGCAAAGTTTATAGATTTGTAAGGCCAGCGCATTGGGAGCGTGTGGGCGATGAGGTTGAGGGGTCTCCTGGAGGCCAGATCGCAAACTGCTTCCTTCGGTACTTTGGCGGCGTCATTTTGGAATGGCATGCTCGCTGTTGGTGAAGAACGATGCGTTGAGCGGATCATCTCTAGGCTAGTTTGGGCAAACTGCGTCCACTTATCCGCGTTAACTGATCCTGCGCCCAAAACTCATGTCCCTCGATTAGCGGCGCAGCCAGCCGTGCAAGAAACGGAACTCCGCCGTAAATATAGTTTTAAGGGGAATGGCTTCTACAACTATCTTAAGAGCTATTTCTGTACTTGCTGCATAATTATACAAGCGGAAAAGGAAAGCAAGCCAGCCGTGCAAGAAATGGAACTCCGCTATAAATATAATCTTAAGGGGAATGGCTTCTACAAATATCTTAAGAGCTATTTCTGTACTTGCTGCACGATTATACAAGCGGAAAAGGAAAGCAAACAGCATCGCAACCGAACTTCTTCAAACTGTTGACGGAAAAAACCTCGGGAACGCCGAGTTTGACGTCAAAGTCGGCTCACGGTAAATTAGAACCCTAACATTCACATCCCATCTAGCCTAAGAAGATTCCTCTCGGTCTAAATTAGCAGCGAGACACTTCGCGGCTGCGGTAGTGGTAGCCCATGCGAAGCAAGTCTGGTGCTCCGCCTCAGGGCGCTCTGTCTCAGGGGGGGTCCTCCACCTCAGGGTCCTCCACCTCAGGGTCCTCCACCTCAGGGTCCTCCACCTCAGGGTCCTCCACCTCAGGGTCCTCCACCTCAGGGTCCCCACCTCCGCTTCCTTCACGTCAAGGTACTGCAGCCAAGGAATCTCCACCTCAGGATGCCACACCCCAGGGCGCCACACCTCTGGCTGATTCTGGCCTATCGCGGGCTCCGACTGCATCAGCGCCAACACGGGCTCGGACTGCATCAGCATCAACACGGGCTCGGACTGCATCAGCTCCATGATCGGCGTCGACTTTCATTCACTTCTTCATTTCCCTAAGCACATTCTTGTCGAGCACACCTCAGTCCTAGGGTGGCAGCGCCAACGGCTTATCAATGCCATAGTTAGCACGCTGTGAATCAGGCAGTCATGTCTACAAGCTATTGGCCCCTAAGTTTTGCACGTACTTCGAGATCAGCTGTCCGTGTTGTAGCTGCTGGGGCATTGTATACCGTTGCGAAGCACGCCAGGCCTATCGAGCTGTATCCCTTCATCAATATTAAAGCTATAACGCTGCGAATCGGAATCCATCGTTTGGCCATGCGATGAGCCTATGAAATCACCTCTAACTCTAGACTGAACAGATTTTACTCAGCGGCTAGGGTAGTGTTTAGCTTTGTAAGACACCCCCGATCTATTGAACTTGGTTGAATCATTGATGTAAAGGTACTGATACTGTGAATCAGCACTCTATATTTCACCACGCGGTTAGTCCAACAAGTTCATCTCCCACCATAGATTGAAGATGTACAACGCGGCTGGGGCAGCGCATAGCCATCTAAGGCGCCCCCGGCCTCAGGAGCATTCATCTATCGTGATGTAAAGACCAAGACCCTCTGAAATAGTTTCTTTGATATGCAAGAAAACTGCGCATGTACAATACCGTGAAGCTGACCCCAGACTCCTACAATGCAGACTCACCGCACCACATTCGCACCGTCTCGATTTAAGAGCTCGCGCGCCGCGATGAGTTCCGCCTCTTCATATCCACCCCATCCGGACTCCTTCGCCGACCCCCGCCGCACTATCTCCGCTAGCTTGGTCGTCGCGAGCTCGTTCAGCTTCTCAATGGTGGTGACCGGGGGCAGGGGAAGGTCTTCGGCGGAACTGTCGTTGCGCTTGGGTACTTGGAGGGTAAGGAGGCGGCTAGTGGTCTATTTTGCGATTAGTATGCCGCATGTATCAAAGCCTCCATTCAACACTAGGTAAACTTACAAGCTTCAACCCATAGAATCCCCTCAAGTATCCGTCGTTTAGCTCCACGCTCCTGCAGAATCGGCGCATCGCTTCCGCAAGCCCCTTATAGGATGCTCCTCCCTCTCCATTTGAGATAGCAGAGAGGTACAGCAGCTCCCCTATGCGCGCGTGAATGTTCCATGCGTTCGGCGTGATCAAGAGAACTTCTTCAAGAGAGTATATTGCCTGTGGAAGGAGATTCTGGGAGGCGTAGAGATCTGCGAGTTCGGCCCAGGCCTCGGCATCGGTCGGGGACGAGTCGACGAGGTACGTCAGTGCTGCGATGGCATCCGTGGGGCGGCCGAGGGACCGGAGGAGGGCGATATGGCGTTTGCGGATGGGCATATTCGTCGGGTCGTCCTTAATAGTAGTCTCGTACTCCTTCAACACCTTTTCCAAAGAGCCCTTGTCCCTTGCGACTGCCTCCTCATATAATCCCCGCAGAGCCATTACGCGCTCGTTCTCGTCCCCGAATCGCGCGACCATGCGGTCTAGCACCTGTCGCGCGGACCTGTCGTCGCCCGTCCGTAGGCATGCGAGGAGCAGATTTTCGTGGATCGACCATGTTTCTGGTGTCTCGGAGGATGTGAGGAGCGAAATGGGCCAGGGTAGCGAGCTGGCGGGAGAGGATGCGAGAACGAGGGGAGCTTGTTGGGAGAGATGGAGGGCAGTCGGCGGGGAGATGTGCGGCGGGGGGTCCAGGAGAGTTGCGGACATGGTTTCTGGCGTTGAAATGATGGTATAGCAATTATGAGGGGTCGGTATGGGCGAATTGGAATTAGGTGAAGCTATGCGACGTTGCTTGTCGAGATGCTTGGCATGGTGTTTGATTTTAGAGAGCTCTCGGAGGAAACACGGCCGTGGGCCCGTGATCTGACGACGACATCATTCACTGGGACAACGCTGGTAGACGCACTAGAGCTCTACCGGTTTCACAATCAAGAGCCCAGACGGAAGCTCATGACTTGTTCACCTTAATTTCCCTCCATGACCTCCCACAGCCGGTGAACATGCCTCTTGGCTATCCCCGCTACGACCGACGTACCCCTCCACGAACTGTGTTCTAGCTTTTTGATACTGGAGGAGCTCTAGTAATACCGCCGCCATGTAGGATATAGTCCTATTTCTCGCAAACGTGTAGCATATAGCTGACAGTTCTTATAGGTTCGAGAAATCGCTGTACGACCTCATTCGAGGTTTGCGAAACCACAAGGGCAACGAGCGGGAATATATACAGGAGAGCATTAAGGAATGCAGGAAAGAGATCCGGAGCAATGATATGGGTACGCGAGCTGGGCAGGCATAAACAGGATTGTAAAGCTGAATAAAATATAGATCTCAAATCCACTGCCCTCATGAAGCTCACCTACCTCGAGATGTTCGGACACGACATGTCCTGGGCCTCATTCAACGTTCTAGAGGTCATGTCATCTCAGAAGTACCGACACAAGCGCACTGGGTATTTGGCTGCAGTCCAGAGCTTTCGAAGGGACACCGAGGTGTTGATGCTTGCGGAGAACCAGTTGAAGAAGGTACGCGAGGCTGAGAGAGAGGAGAGGAATAATCGCTGATACTGGCTTAGGACATCTCGTCGTCAACACCCACGGTCATATCATTGCCTCTAATCGCTATTCCACATGTCATCAACCCTTCAATGGCCAACTCGGTCTTGTCGGACCTAATTCCACGCCTCACGCACTCTCAAGCATCAATACGGAAGAAAACCATCGTGACACTCTATCGACTGGCACTAGTCTACCCAGAAACCCTACGACCTGCCTGGCCAAAGATTAAGGAGCGGTTACTGGACGACAACGAAGACCCCAGTGTCACCGCGGCCATAGTAAACGTGGTCTGTGAACTGGGCTGGCGGAGACCTCAAGACTTTCTGCCTCTGGCTCCCAGGCTTTTTGATCTGCTTGTAGAAGGAGGGAATAATTGGATGGCAATCAAGATTATCAAACTTGTAGGGATATACACCACTTTCTTGTTGAATCTTTTACTCACTCAGTCTTAGTTCGCAACTTTGACACCCCTGGAGCCACGGCTCATAAAGAAACTACTCCCTCCGCTAACCAAGATTATAAAAGAGACAGCGGCCATGAGTCTCCTGTACGAGTGTATAAATGGCATAATACAAGGTGGGATACTTGAAGCTGTCGAGGGAACAGCCGAAGGGGAAGACATCGCTCATTTATGCGTGGGCAAGCTACGCGGGATGATGGTGATAGAAGGTGACGCAAATCGTAAGCACCTCGTCCTGAGAACACATTGGTGCAAAGTCTCATATGTGATTAGTAAAATACGTGGCGTTACTAGCGTTCGACAAGATTGTACAGTCTCATCCACACATTGTCGCGGTTCACCAAGATGTGATTCTGGAGTGCATAGACGATGCCGATATTTCCATTCGGACGGGTGCTCTCAATCTCGTCGTGGGGATGGTAAATAACGACAATCTCACAGCAATCGTTGGACGGCTCATGCGACAGCTCCGAAACTCGCCAATAGCATCTGCGACGGACGTTCCAGTAAACGACAGAGCAAGAGAGACCGGCGTCATCCCAGTGGCAGACTCTGACGATTCGGATGCAGAAGAGTCACTCCGAGTTGAGAAGAAGTCAAATCAAGCCCCGCCATTACCTGCGGATTATCGGATTAGTGTCATACAGAAAATATTAGGGATGTGCTCGAGGGACACATACACTAACATCAGCGACTTCGACTGGTATGTCGATGTCTTAGTCCAACTTATCAGAGTGTGTCCTGCGACTAAAACGAGCGCGAACTTGGACGGCACTGAGGACGCCGATTTCTCGACATCTGGCAACCACGGCGACATATCGTATGAGATCGGCCAAGAGCTACGGAATGTGGCAGTTAGAGTCAGGAGTGTACGTCCTGAAGCGTTGGAAGCAGCGCAATCACTTGTCCTTGTTGAACAACGAGACCAGATGTTCCCTATCACTGGGAATGGCGGCCAAGGAGTACTGGAGTGTGCAGGTTGGATGGTAGGAGAGTATGCAGACTTGCTTACGAGACCAGATGGTGTCATGACGTCGCTACTTCATACTTCGGCATCACACCTCCCTTCTAGAACACTCGCGGTTTATCTCCAGGCTATTCCAAAGGTTTTCGCAAGCATGGCTGGGAACGATCAGATATCCTGGACACCGCAGCGGAGAACCCTTTTGACGTTACTAATGGCAAGAGTTGTTCACTTTCTCGAGCCGCTCGCCATGCATCCTAGCCTCGAAGTCCAAGAGCGGGCAGTGGAGTACTTGGAGCTGATGCGGCTTGCCTCCGAAGCTGCCTCGGGCACGGAGACCGGAAATGACAATGGAGATTTTGTAGATCCACCGCTACTCCTCACTCAAGCGATACCGGCCCTTTTCACAGGACTGGAGATCAATCCTGTTGCTCCTGGAGCACAACGGAAGGTTCCGTTCCCGGATGACCTGGATCTCGATACCCCCATCAACGCGAATCTTCAACACATCCTCCAGCAAGCGGAGTTAGAAACCATCTCTGACGCCGACGAAGACGACGTATACCAAGCGTACAATGAGCGCATAGGCACCCATTCCGAACCTTCTATCTCTATCTCCGCTGCCGACCGCCTCGATACTCCGAAAGCCGAACAACCCTCATCCTATCAAAATGCCACCGAGGATGAATACCTGGACTCCGATATTCTCGCCCGCCGGAAAGCTGAACGGCGCGAACGTTACAAAGACGACCCGTTTTACATCGACCCGGATCGCGATCGTGACTCCGGCGTCTCCACTCCGCTCCACAACATCCTCAAAAACAGCAATGGCGAAGAGCTCGACATTGACGCGATCCCCATCATGGATCTCGACCTCGAAAAACAGGAGCGTGGGCGGGAACGGGATGAGGCGCATCGCCAACCCAAGCGCAAACCCCGCCGCAACGTCGAGATCATTGTCGATGAGACCCTTGGACCCGATGAAGCCACCTCCTCTCGCGATGGCTCCCGCCCTGACCTCGTGCGCTCTGCCCAAGCGAAGGGCAAGAAGAGCTTACTCGAAGTTGATTCCTCGGGTCTTGGCTCGCTGAGCTTGGAGGATGATGGGGCTGGAACGAGTAAGCTGGATATCGAGAGGAGAGAACAGGAGGAGGCGGAGATGGCGAAGGCGTTGAAGGAGGTAGAGAGGCTGCGGCTGGAGATGCAGAGGGCAGCGGAGAGAATCCAGGCGCGAGATGCGCCTCCAGATGGGACGCTGGTTAAAAGGAAGAAGAAGAAAGCTAGGAAGGCGGTTATGGAGGCACCGGAGGAGACAAGGGAGGTTGACATGGGTAGCTTGCCCGAGGGTGATCATGAAGAGGGCCTAGCTGTGAAGAAGAAGAAAAAGAACAAGGCAAAGTCCGAGGAAAATGCAGGTGGCGACGCGCCAGGGGATGGCGCAGAGGGTGTGGTCAAGCCGAAAAAGCGGAAGAAGAAGAGGCAAGCGCTTCCTGATGAGCCTGTCGCGGAGACCGGAAGTCGAGACATCGTTTAGCGGTCCTTTGGATGCATGTGAGGCGTTGGTATGCATGTTAAGGGTGGTCTAGGTGCATCGGGACGGCATACAAGCATGAAATGAGTAACCCCCCCATCTCAGATATCGTTCAGATCGCCGTTCCCCATGAAGACCTTTTAAAGCACATTGCATAGAATCTCATTCTGCACTTCCGAGTTGGGCAAGACTTAGGATTGGTATATGCTTCGCGAATGTAGAAACTCAAACCCACATCCCTACCCAGAGAATCCGTGACCCAAACGCCGTTCCCAAGCACAAGAATACACGTCCACTCCCTGATAATGAAGTTGAAGAATCCACCTTTTAGACCACTCTATCCGCTCGAGAAGACCCAATCGAGTTTTGGAACCAATTGCACAGTGTAACTTAATCAAAGATCCGCAACTAGTTGTATCCCCTCTTGATTTGATTCCAGTGTGTGTTGTGACGGTGATATGGAGGAAGCGCGGAGTTTAGAAGTTTAATAGACGGGCGATCTCGAAGATGGCACCGCCGGCGAGGGCGAAGAGCAGGACAACTAAAGACGCAGTCGCATTAGCAAAGCATCCTTTCAGCGGCTTCTCGATTCTGCGCTGTACTGATTCCAAGGAACTGAATCGTAGCGAGGTCTGAACTTTGCGCAACGTCGGCGCAAGTATTCCACCTCTCTCTAGGCAAGCCTAATAAGCCAGCTTCTCCTCCTGGTTCAAAGGGCCCCTTAAGAAGCTTCTGCTGGCGTGTTCCTCTTCTCTCCTGATATCTTGTAGGTATGTGAATGTTCATGTGGCTTACTTATGGCCCCCTTGCCAATTGGGCTTTTATAGTCTTGCTTATGCTTAATGGCACTCTGGGGCTTGCCGCGCTTCGCCGCCTCGGATTTTGCGAACTTGGCGTTCGCCGCGCGCTGCTGGGGTGTTTGGGCCTATCTATGTGTTAGAGAAGAGTGGGTATGCGGATGGTGGCGACGGGGAGCGGAGGAGGGGGCATACCATTGCGGAGGAGGATCGAGAGGCCTGTTCGACGTAGGGTGTAGCTTGGATAGAGGTTTGAAGTTTGATGGAGCAAGTGAGTAATCCAAGCGACCTTTTAAGAGTGTGGAATGTCTGAAGGTGGTACTCTATTGCGGTGGTTTTGTGGAAGGATGGGCGTGTTCTGGCTCGGTGATGCTTAACTTCGGAAACGACACCTCTCCCCAAACTTTATGTCCGCTCCTAGCTCCATCTACCTTGGAGACCACCCCCAAAGACCACGTTGCGATTTCCCAGCGCTCACCCTTTAGCGAGCTCTGCTGCTTGCCATCGACTTCTATTGCCAGCTGTTAGGAGAGTAATTCCTGTTGCCTGAGTGCGCTGGCGATGTTGCATTCCCGAGTCGCCGTCACTGGCGCGAGTGCGATGCGGTTAGGGATTGCGCCGCAGCTTATGGGGCTGCGGAGGGCAGCGGGGCTAGGTGGAAGGAGGGGATACGTAGAGTATCAGCCGCCAAATAAACCGGAGGGAAAGAGTCAGACAGAGAGGAATGCGCATGTACGTTGTTGTCTGGGATGGATATTCTTGAAAATTCACATATCACTTCGTCATTTGTATCCGTCTCATGAGCTTGCATGTTGTAGATGATTAGTGTATATCGATACGTTGGCTAATGGTTCTGCGAATAATAGCGTGCTTTCTATTCTACCTTCGGCTCCCCGATCCTAAAAACCTTTCTCGGCGCGCTCTTCACGTATCAATTGATCTACTGGGGGTGGATGAAGTTGGAGAGCTTGGATATCAAGGATGAAAAGAGTGGTGCGTGATATATTGCTACGGAATGACTCTATTGGGAGAGTTAGGACGGCTTCAAGGAGCACCCGGCTGACCTTCGCCCTTAGCAGAAATATCGAAACTCGAGGACGAGCTGCGGGCGTTGACGGAAAAGAAGCAAGCAGAGAAGGCGTAGGGGAACAGGCTTGAACCTGGTCGTCGATCAGCCCTGGATTTTCTCACATGATGGAGAGAGGCTGGTCCAGCTTTGCTATGGACTGAGCGTTCAAATGCGCTCGACCGGTTGACCATATATAGTCTCCGATGTAGCGGGATCTTTTGCTTCCACGATTGTCATAGAACGGATATCGTTCGCCTGGACGGCTTCGACATCGATCGAAGCGCGATCAAATTCGCCTGGAGGACGGCTTGCGCTACTGCGAAATTCTCTACTGACCGGGCCTGTCACACTATCCCAATGCACTACACACGCAACTGGCAAACTAGGATGAAGCAGGAATGAGCTGATCACAGCGTGTATAACACTCATGTTTGAAATAGCGAAACTGTAATCCGATTTCGACACTCACACGTTTATGAGGTCGTCGGCTGTATACAACCTAGTTTGTGGTGCTTGATGAAATTTTCGGATGATACTTTCAGTGAACGAAAACGTTGAATACCCCTTCTTTGGAGTCAGAAGATTAAGTCAACTACGATTAGGTCTTGCGAATTGGGTACTGTTGTCCGGGGTATTTTGATATGCAGGCTTGAACTCGCATGAGACAGTCAAATGCAAATGGGTTCACCCGCGTTCCCATCTGAAATCATAGCCTAAACCCACCCACCAGACATACGCCTTTGCCTATGCCGTTCCGTTTTCACCCCCCTGCTGCATCCTGGCTCATGTGTCGGCGGAAATGTATTGCACTATTAACATCAGTAGCTGTGCTATTGCGAAGAATGAGAGCACTCGGATGTTGAGAATGGGGGAAAGAGCAAGTCCTACCGTTGTTCCCCCGCACAAAGGCTTCGCCATACTTGCGGACTTCTTGACCCTCAGACCACTCGTTGCAGTCGTCCAGCGCGATGTTCATGTAACCATCAACGGATTGGAGCCGGCCTAAAATTGAAAATATGAGTGAATATCCAGAGCTAGAGGTGAGACAAAGAGAGACGTGAATATCCGCAGAGGAATGCGGGGAAGAGCGGGAAAATGAGTGAGACTTATATGAGGAAGACCAGGAAACAGAGACTAGAAAAGAGAAATCAGGGGTAAAATCATGCTCAGCAGATGACTAACCTTTGTAGATCACCCCAGAGTTGAGCTTTACGAGGACATTCTTGCCGATGATGTTGGTTAGGAAACCGGACGGGTCTTTCGTGTCTTCCGCGCCGTTTTCCATGTTGTCTGTTCGAGGAGCTGTTTCCGCTGCAGTACTCGAGTTCTCAACTTGGTGGGAAGGGGGATCAAGAAAGTGGTAGTGCGGCAAGTCAAGTAATTGAGTGATTGATATTACATGAGGTCGACGAAAGATATCGATGCTGGCGCACGGACCACTAATTGTTCGCGGTTCACTTTACTTTCGCGATTGTCAACTCGCGAACCCTGCCCGCACATCGTCAACCACTGGGCACTCCACCACTACAGCCTCAGCGCCCTCGCGCAGCTGTAATAGAAGCATCCATGGCGGACGCAGTAGTTCCCCCGCCCTCTGCGCAAACCCCCAAACCCGCGAAACGATCGTTCTTCAAGAGACCAGCCTGGGCGACGGCGGAGGAGACCAAGTCGGAGACGCCACAGACAGAGCCGGAATCTTTCAGGCACTCAAACAGAGTGTTTGCCGAGATAGTTGAGGAGCAAAAGAAGAAAGATGAAGAGAAGGCGAGGCAGAAGGAGAAAGAAGAAAGACGCAAGAAACGCAGGAGTGACGAGAGCGAGAGGCATGCAAAACGGCGGCGGGCCAGTAGAGAGGGAGAGGGGAGCGAGAGCCCTGCTTTCAGGAGCCCAAGAAAAGGGTATGTAGTATTGCCTCGTTCTATGCCTGCGAATGCCTGCGAATCTAGTGTAGCTGATGCTCCGACTTTCGTGTAGCTCAGGTAGGACTCCTCACCTCACCAGTCCTCGCAAATCCACTCGCTCGAATACGGATTCCAATTCTCTTTCCGCGCGCTACGAAGAAGCACTCAGATCCTCATTACCCCGCGATGACGTTGTCACCAGCCATATAATCGATCTTGGTGACATAGACGACTCCGACGATTCCTCGATACAGCCAGTCTTGCCCAGGCAGCCCACGCCGATAACACTTGAAGACGATGACGACGATGTGGAGTTGGTTGCCGAGCCTATAACCCTCCAAATGCGAGACCGTGGACCACACGCGGCGCACTCTCCCAATCCACCCACCAGTGTGACCCCTACCGCTAGCTCTCCAAAGAAACCAAATCCCATTGTAAAACTCTTCATTACATCTCCGATAGAGGGCACGAAACCCCTGATAGCCACGCGGAAGCTATTGCAACCACTCGGAGAGGTTCGCTCGGTCTGGTGTGCCAAGCAAACCTTCCCCCCGGGCATTACGCCTGCCATGGTTTTCCTCACCTACCGGAACCGTCGACTATTCGACATCGCCACGTGTAAGAGTAGCCTTGGACTGGAGGTAGATGCTCACGGGAATCTACGGCAGAAGCATGAGCAGGACGATTTCGAAGATGATATGGAAGACAGGGTGCACTTGGTGGCAGTCACGGAGGAGATCCTCGCGGAAATGAAGAGAAGAGCCGAACTAGGAATACATGAAAGGGCGCCCGTAGAAGGCTTGGTAGATGACGAGGAAGAAGTTGACAAAGCGCGGCCCAGATGTAGATTGATACTAAAGGCTAAAGGAATGGAGGATTTCAAGCTGGTTGTGAATCCTGTACGTTTCTCTAAAACATTGAGAACCCCACGACACTTACTAAAAATCTGTGCACAGGAATCAACATTCAAGGAAATTGCAAATGCAGTTCGCCGCAATAGCAAAATTCCCGATACCAAGCAAATAACTCTCTTCTTCGACGGCGATCTCCTAGAACCACAGGATATGATCAAGAGCTCCGACATCGAGGACATGGATGCCATTGAGGTGCACATCAAGTGATTCTTACTCTCAAACCCTTCAAGCACGCTTTCGCGATCGTGCGGTGGCACATTTTGCATACAATCCAACCCTCCCGACGATACCCAGGAGTTGGTAATCACGCTTTCGATTCTGGTCTGTTTCCCACATAGGTATAAGCGCGGCGTTAGGCATCATCAATCGCTAGATATCTTTGGCAGCATGGTTTCAGTCCTGCAGAGCTGCTAATGAAGGGGACACTCGATCGACACTTGGAGAGATGTGTACAGTAATTGGTAGAGTCTTCATCAAGTATGGAGTCAAATATATGGTAACTCGCAAACCCAATCCGTCAACTCGGAACAAGGGATTCAAATCGAGAATCACGGCTGCCAGGGCTCCTCGAAGCATCAACATTAACCTCCTTCTCGAGGCTTAGACTAGGGCCCATGCCAATGATATGCCAAAGTGGAGTGCAGATCGCACGGACTGGCTCCCGTTTATGCTTCTGAATAGTGTCAACTATAGCCTTTTCCGTAGTTTGATTCACAAATCAGAGCAATAACACGTCAAGAGCGAGCTTAGATCGCAACATTAGCAGCACCCCCCGTTTTGCGGCTAGATTAAATATGCGATGCTATTCACATCCCTAGACGGTCCAATTGACACTCCCCTTTAATAGCACGACAGCTCTGACTGCAACATGCAAAACACCAGTTTCTGTTTACATAGAGATCACAAACGCGTAAATCACGTGACATCGTGATATTTTGGTGAAAGCGCCATGATGTCACTGTCACACCTCGTCGACGATCCCCCTTGAATAGTTTTACCCAGGTAGGTAAACAACACGTCAGCTCATAACGCCACCCCGGCCTATGGGGTATTAAAGGGCGTTATCCTCGTCACATGGGCGTGCTTCTGTCAATTCAACCTCATTCATCATAACTTCTGATCATCATTATCAGTCTATGTCAAACAATACGCACCCTGAGGGGATTGCACCTCCTACATTGTCCCAAGAGAAGGATGTTTACAATACTCCTTCACTTCCTAGGGACCCATCAATGGTTTCCGGAACCGTGGCTTCTGGTCTCGCGAAGTTTGGTTCTGAGGAAGGACGTCGAGAACCGCTCGCGGAGGTCTCTACCAACGCCCAGAGTATCGCCGCTGGAGCCAAACGATCACATGACGACGCCCTGGAAAAACGTTCTACAAGCGTGGATGAAATCATGGCTCCAGCTAGAAGTGCGCTCCTCAACCTTGATAAACATGCTGCACTAGTACGAGACGTGGAGCTCCAGTTTGCCGCGCGATCGGGAACTTTCGAGAACCTACTGAGTGATGAAGCCTTCAGGGTAGCGAGAGAAGACGAGGTATGTCTAATTTCCGTTGGCGGACTCTAATGCTTTCCGTTAACAACTCCCAGCGACAAATCAATCGCCAAACTCTTGGCGCTGTCCAGAAAGCTGCAGAGCTTTCTGACGGGCAGCTCGCCGATCTCGAGCACCAGATTGTCTTATCACAGATGAACCGTCCGTCAATGGCGTCTCCTCCCCCAGACGCCCCCCCATTCTATGCAGTGAAAACGGTCGAAGACGTTGACAACAAGCACGTCCGTCAGACTGTCCGCGAGTGGATCACATCCAACATCCCACATAACCGACAGCCCGAGGTACGTTCTGCGATCTTCGATACCCTGTGGGCGCTTGTACCGGCTAGCACGCGCTCGCAAATGAAGCATGCGGAGGAAGCTTATGAGTTGGGGTTGAAGGAGCCTCCGGGAGGTGATGTTGCACTTTCGGATCACGAAGGCGAGATCAACAACGACATCTTGCGTAAACCTTCCTCCGCTAGTCCAGATACTGCCAGGACTGAGAGCCACGCCTCGAAGAAGCGCAAGACCTCGAATGCGTCCAGCCCCCCAAAGAAAAAGAAAGAAGAAGATCTTCCCGACCTCACTTCTGTCAATATACCGGTCGAGCCTGCCGGTCTTGGAGAACTTCCCGTCTACGAAACCTGTGACATGGTCCGTCACAAAATCGATGCCTACCTCCGCCAAACTGGTCTTTCGAACGCTGCGTTTTGCCATGCCGTCACACATGCAACCCACATCCCCCTCAGCGGCACCCAGCTGTCGTCGTTCCGCAGCAAGAAAGGGTATGACAGCGGCAATACGTCTAACGCTTTTTATGCTTGCTACATCTACTTTGAGAAACTCCGCATCAAAGAAGGAAAGCCGAAGAGCAAAGATAGGCTTAAAATGGAGGAGTTGTGGGCGAAGGAGGGGGGTTTCAATATCAAGATAGCAGGACATAACAAGGCTATGACTATGAGGATGGGCGAGAAGTTTACCGTGAACAGGTTCGGCCAGGTGAAGATGTATCATTTGGATGGGACAATTGAGGACTATGGTGAGGACGTGATGTAGGGCGGAAGAGTTTGTGCCTCTGACGATTAGTATGCCCTGTATTGTGAATGTAACCATGTCTGTATTTCTTTAATCAACTGGCCAAATAGCCTTTCAAATACCATACCTCAAATCTGCACTCATCAGTACAAAGGCATGGACATCAACATCAGGAAGTTAAGAAAAGAGGCTGTTGACAAAACAGGAAGAGGAGCAACCATGATCGACACAGGCCTATCTACCGTGGCAAGAGAGTGGCTGAAGTGACAACAAACACCTAGGAGCTCCAATATCACGCCATCTAAAAAGCTCTCGACTCTAGCAATGACTCTCTCAGACCTTCCAATTACCCCCCAACCCACTAGAAAAGATGTCGGAAGACTACCTCAACACCCGCGTGTCCCTCGACGACTTCCGCAAGCTAATCGGCCTCCCCTCGGAGCCCCTCCCTGCCCCCGCCCACCGCCTCCCACGCTGGTTTCTTAGCATCGAACGCGTAACGCAAGACCCTAAAAACAACATCGGCATCTACGAAAACATAATTTGCGAAGAACACCGCAGCAGCCGCAAAGCGCGCGCCTACGACATCCTCGTCTACGGCGGCCTCATCGGCCAACTCATCATCTCGGCGCTGCTCATCCTCCTCGCCGCAACCCCCTCAGACCACCATATCTCGCTCGCCGTGCTGAGCGCGTTCAATGGCGTCGCCACGGGCATACTGGCGCTGGTGAGGGGCCAGGGGTTGCCGACGAGGCTGCTGGAGTACTCGGATGGGCTGCGGCGGGTGAGAGAGCGGATTGAATGGGTGGAGAGGGAGTTGGAGACGGGGAAGAGGGAGGTGAGGTATTCAGAAGTGGTGGCTTTGAAGGAGCTGTATGAGAGGATTAGGGAGGATGAGCAGAAGAATAGGCCAGGGAGTTGGACGCCGAGCGGTAGGTCTATTGGGTCGTCTAGTGGGGGCGGTGCGGCGAGCAGGAGTAGCCTTGTCTAGGGCTGGTGTCTTTTGTGGAGATGGGAACGCTGGAGGGCTGATGCTTATAAGATTTGTTCCTGATTTCTAAGAACGCGGACGCAATGTGTTGGGGTGTTTTTCGCTTTATACCATTTCGTTGTGTGCTGTTCCTCCGACTACTGAGAGTAAGTATTGATGATCGTCCTATGCTGTCGTTGAATCATTCATTATAGTGACAGATCCTGTAGTTCTTCTTCCTCTCCTTCTTCTTTTACTGTTCAACATCTGCCATCAATTGCAGTTTCAAGTTCGTAATATTGAGAAGGAGTGTTAGTTTCCGAAGTAGGTGCGGTTGCAACGTCGGCCTTGACTTGACACTGCTACGAAATCGAGTTTCTCGGGGGTATTGTTGTCACTCATAGTTCTCTCACGTCATATCGTGTCTCATAATTATAAGAGTCAAGTCTCTGATGACCGGCTGTGCTTGCGGCCTGACTCTGTCTTTAGCAGCAGTCAGGAGGGGCCCAGTGCGTTATGATCAGTCACTAAGATCACGGGCTCCCACGTCAATCAACGTGATAGCACGCAGCAACTATACTCTCAGCTTGGAGGACTGTCTGGACACTAACTCAGCAGGTGGAAAATGCCGTTCGAACACAAAAGAAGGAGAAAGCATGACCTCTTCTTAGAGATCGACTCCATGACCCTAGCAAATAAGATGCTGTTATCATTCAAAAGGAGCGCATTGCTATGTCCTTCTAATTTGAATGATGTTTGTTCATCGGTCAAGTCAATTCCGAAGACTCAGCCTTGCAGAGCGCCGTGAAAGTCAATGAGTTGATTAGCATGACCAAATTGGTACCTGACAAGTGCTAAGCTTCAACACCGTGACCCTTGAAGTATCTGTTTGCTCGCACATGCACCATAACAAGTGACTCGCTAGGGCATGTGGCTCAACTCGCACGTTTCGATTACAAGGTGCTGAAAAGGGCGCAAGAGGGGTAGAAGGCATCAAAAGCTGCCTTCTTTCAACCTGGCCTGCTAGCCTTACTGAAAATCGTCTACGGCGCTAAGTAGCGGGAACTAAAGACCAGGCAACTGATTTCCTCTCTGTCTGTGTGATGAGAGATGGCGGTCAAAGATGTGCTGCGCCGCCATGGAGCCTTGAAAAATTGAAGCCACACCTGCAAGCGCTGGCGCCTTCACCTGACAAGGCTGCGGCCGCGCCTACAGCTCGAAAGGCACAGCTTCATCGGCGACGGCCGTGAGCGTCCTGCTATAAAGATTGCTCATCTCGCGAGAGCAGTCAACATCGCATCGCCTTTGCTCAGCTCGATTGACTCACGTACTGTACATACACATTCCACTCACATACTGCATTCAGCTGTCATCTTTCTTTCACGGCCTCATACCCCACGCGATCAACGCCGCAGGGACCTGCAGCTGCCCCACCATCGACGGCTTCAGGTACATAACTATCCGCGTGAACCTCCGTCTTCGTCTTTGTTCTGATCCTCATAACAGTCTAAATTTACAAACACCATTATCTGCAAAGGTGGCTCCTTCAGTAGCAACCAATCCATCAAGCACCCACGCCCGCACTCTCCAGATAATCCAGCATTTATCTACTGCCTCCGCTTCTACAAGCGAATCCACAATCAGCACCATGTCCGCTACAGACAGCAAGAACATCCACAACCTTCCTCCGCCATGGCTGCGAGAGAAGGTCGAGATCACTCTTCCCCAGGCGCCCTCCAATAGCAAACCCCATGCCGACTTCCAGACCATCATCGCACAAAATCCCCTATTGATGAAGGAGCAGCCGTCTGTCTTCCTCGCCGGTAGCATCGAGATGGGCAAGGCCGTTGAGTGGCAGAGCAATATGACCGACCACCTAAAGCCTGCTCCTGTAACGGTGCTCAACCCGCGATGCGGCAACTGGGACCCGAACACCGTCTCGGACATCAGCGACCCTACGTTCCGCGGGCAAGTGGAATGGGAGCTGGAGGCGATGAACAAGGCGACCGTGATCGCGATGTACTTGGACGAAAACACCGTCAGTCCTATCAGCCTGCTCGAGCTTGGACTGTTTGCGACGAGCGGCAAGTTGATCGTGTGCTGCCCGAGGGCGTTCTGGCGCAAGGGCAATGTGCAGGTGATGGCGAAGGCATATGGGTTTCCGCTCCTGGACACGTATGAGGAATTCTTGCCTATGGTCAAAGAGAGGCTGGGAATCAAAGGCTGAATAGGCGGATAGACTCAAGGCTGAAGGTTATAATCTTCGGAAGGTTTGCATGTATTACGGTGCATTGGATAGGAGTTGTTGGTTTTCTGAGCGATTCTTGTTGTATGAAATGATTGCGGGCGGCTTGCAGTGCTACAATTTTGCAATGGTCATTGGGTGGGTATGCTTGCTTTGCATCTGTTTTTTCATGAATGAATCACGAATTCATGAGCATTATCTCTGTCTTAGCTCTCTCAAACTTATGCTGTCGATACAGGAATTATCATCCCTTGGAATTCTGTTTATCATCGGAACCAATTTCTTTACCTGTTCTCATTTCACTGCCTCTCAATTCACAGGCAGATTCTACAATACCCTTTCTCCAAAGTTTCACCGGCATTTTGCCTCTGGAAATTAAATCTAGCATTTCCAATTCAATTCTAAAGTACCCCACTTCATACTCGCGAATCTGCCTCGGCTTAGCTCACTCCGAGTTTATCAAGAACACATGGGTGCCTCAGGCAGCAAATCTGACAAGACGTGGCGCAGCACTGTCCATTTTCTATCTAGCGCCACACCCTTTCTCAATTCTCCCTTCCAGCGCTCATAAATTAGCCGACAACATTTCCGACATGATTCTGCCGAAGGCGAAATGCGCTCGCACAATACTAGAAGGATAGTATCGTTCCGCGTGTCATCGCAATCCCTGAAGATATCTTGCTTCCCGACTGGACAGTCATTCGAAACTCAAGGATCAGGGTCGAGCCCTACCAATCTAGATCTATGAAATCAAATCAATGCAGTTTAAAGGCTCGAACCAACGTGTCGGAGTCTTTGCACTCCTTTGTAACAGCATAAAACCCAAGATCTGAGCATATTGTCGCTAGTACTCACCGTTGTCCGTGTAGCAACAGGCCCCTAGCATTGAGGTATTTATCGTTCCACAGACAGGGCCTCAGGTACATGCCACAGGGTCTACCCCACGCTCTCACTTTGGTGGCCAACCGCCTCACACGATGATGGACCACGCCACCATCGAAATTATCAGGATCGCGAGATAACCCATCCGAGGTCAACAAGCATGCTGCAACTGATTGTACATACCTCTCCCCTCATGTCCCAGAGCGGCATTCTGTAGTAGTCGGAGAAGAACTCAAAAAGCACCCGGCAGGTTCTAAGCACAAGCACAAGCACTGGGTCCACAGGTCGTGAAACCAATCCTTAAACCAATCCTTCCCGATCGCAGGCCCGTCCCCTGCAGTCATGCTCGTGTTGTGGCTCCGGCGGATGCACCCCATGCCTTCTCCCGAGCTTCTAGAAACATGTTCGTCATTAGCATTAGTCCTGTTGCGCGATTAGCACCGCGGGTTTTTCCACCGTGAATGGCTATTCGATCTCGCGGATTTTCTCCTGGTCTTGACTTAATGCTGCAAACATCCGTTCTGTTCTCTCTATTGTTGTTTCAATGCGACAAGTTCAAGACCCTAGACATGCTCTCGGGGTTGAGTACGCACTGTGCTAAATGACGCGGACCTAGATTGGGATGCGGCTGTGGTGGTGCATGAACACCGATTCACTGGCGACGTTCACTAATTCAGGCGCCATTAGATATTATCTTCAGCTCGGGCCATGATAGGTCTATCTGCGCTAAAGGCTTAGATCGTAGGACTTGATGCCTATATACGCTCGTAAATTACAGTGGCTGATATCACAAGCCCTTGCAATTGGTGTTGATAAGAAGGTCGTCGTCACCGGAGGATTTCCAGAGTGGGGAGATCGCCTGTGTCGCCTTCAAACCAACCACCACCACCGAAGCTGTCAGCCCAGCAGCCATTGACGTGGGACAAACACTCCATTGAAACTATACGCACCACCTATGCCACCACACCACCACGCGCTCGAAATTCAGTCTGGGTGCACCAGAGATTTCAGAGCGGACATCTCCATCGTCAAGCTGTCATTACCAGAGGCGGAGAAGGCTGCGCGCAACGCGCATATGCAGCCCCGATCCTCCAACACCCCGTCAGCACGCCTCAATCCCCTCATCCCACTCTGTGGCGACTTTGACCAGGCCGCGAATTACTTAGCTCTTGCCCCAGCCAAGCGGGCCGTATCAATGTGCATGCCAGTGCAGGGCCGGTTCGACGCCGTTTCGCACATCATTGTCCATCTGGGCATTCGATCCTGGCTTTATCGCCCGCTAACCCAGCTCCCCAGCAAAAGTATCACCGGCTACGTCTGCCCTTATCTCGACTGCATGATTCTGCGTGGGCTTGGTTGCATCCGCCAGGTGGTCAGATTCATGAAGGACTGCGCATGGGGAGCTGCGGGCAACACCTCTTCCTGGTTGCCAGCCGAGCATCTCTCACCCTTCACTGGACAGTAAGTTGTTGGGCACGTGCTACGGTACACTACATAAGCTGCCGTGTTCACCCAGCTTCCGGCCCTGTCAAGTCGACGGTGATCTTTCCTCGCAACCTCATTCAAATCTTTCTTTCTCAGCCGTCTGCCCACCATGGGGAAGCCTGAAATCATTGACGAGAAGAGTCCTGATTATGGCGTTGGGACCTCTGAGCCTACTCGGAGGAAGAGCTCGGTCGTCAACCCCGAGATTCTTGCTGGAGAGATCTTCGATGAGAGATTCGAGAGTACCCAGCGTGGACTGAAATCTAGGTAGGCGCAGGAACTTACTCCATCCACTTCCAATTGGAATCAAATGCTAACATTGCCTCATAGACATGCTCAGATGATCGCGCTTGGCGGCACAATTGGAACTGGTTTGTTCGTTGGATCCGGTCAAACGCTCGCCAGGGGTGGTCCAGCGTTCATTCTTGGTTCTTATATCTTGATGAGCTTCCTTGTGTTCTGTGTGGTGACTGCCATCACCGAAGTCGCTGCGTACCTACCCACTCCGGGCTCCTCAATGAACCTGTTCGGATACCGCTATGTCTCTCGCTCCTTGGGCTTTGCTATGGGCTGGCTGTACTTTTACTCCCTCGGCATTTTGGTCCCGTACGAAATCACCGCCTCTGGACTGGTCATTGACTATTGGCACTCCGATGTAAACATCGCAGTTTGGATTTCCAGTACGTAAGGTCTTATTACACATACCAGAGTCCTCTGGTAACACTTTTCCTGGGACTGTGTTGTAAAACGACTCATGTCGTGTTCGAACACCCATTTACGTCGCTTTTGAGCACACATTTTAGTCGCTTGAGCACCAACTCAAAGCTGAAATGGTGTTTAAAACACGTTTCAAGTGGTACTCAAGGACAACCAAAACTAGAGGACTTAGTATCCGTCCCAATCCACACTCCCTTCTTCTCGAAACCCCGCTAACATTTATGTTACCACTTTAAGTTATGATAGTCGTGATTGTAGGACTAAATTTCTTACCCGTTGGGTTTTATGGAGAGACCGAATTTTGGTTTGCCTCTGTCAAGGTCGTGATGATGATGGTGAGTGCTCAACCCGTCATGCCAGCGAACACAATCTTCCCTGATTAGACTCCCCCTATACTCAAACCAAGGTTACTAACTCGGTGAATTCTAGGGATTAATCCTTATGTCGTTCATACTTTTCTGGGGAGGTGGTCCGAAGCATGACCGCTTAGGCTTCCGCTACTGGAAACATCCCGGAGCAGCAAACACATACTTAGCAGGCGGGGACAGGGGTCGTTTCCTCGCATTGCTTAGTACGCTCGTTTTGTCTGCGTTCCCTTTTACCTTTGCTCCCGAACTACTTGTAGTAACTGGAGGTGAGATGAAATCGCCGAGACGCAACTTACCCATCGCAGCTCGTCGATACTTCTACCGTCTTATCTTCTTCTACATTGGTTGTGTGTTGTCGATTTCCGTTATCTGTCCATCTAACGACACACAGCTCACCAGTGGTGGTGCCGGTGCCGGATCTTCCGCCTTCGCCATTGGCATTAGAAATGCCGGGATTCCCATTTTGGACAGCATCATCAATGGTGGCATTATCCTTTCGGGCTGGTCGTCAGGGAACTCGTTTCTCTACCTCTCGTCTCGGTCCCTTTACTCTCTTGCCCTTTCCGGCAACGCACCAGCCTTTTTCAAAGCGTGCACCAAAAAGGGGGTACCATACCGTGCCGTAGCTGCGTCCTCTCTCTTTTGCGCCCTTGCCTACCTCAACGTGGCATCTTCTGGAGCCGTGGTCTTTAATTGGTTCGTCAACCTGACGAACACATCCGGATTCATCTCGTGGATCTGCTGCGGCATTGTCTATCTCCGTTTCCGCAAGGCATGCAAAGTGCAGAACATAACAGACCTGCCCTATCATTCCTTTTTGCAACCATGGGGCTCCTGGGTTGCGATCGTGGGCTTCGTCTTCCTCACTCTTATCAACGGCTTCAATGTTTTCTGGCCTCAGAACTGGAACGCGAGCAGCTTTTTGACTGCTTATATCGGTATCCCCATTTTCCTGTGCATTTACTTCGGTCATAGGATCTATGCACGGAACGACCCATGGGCACATCCTCCAGAGGAGGTCGACCTACACACGGGCATGGAGCAGGTTCTTGCAGAGGAAGAGCCAGAGAGGGAGCTCCCCGGAGGGATCGTTAACAAGATCAAGGTCATGTGGCAGTAAAGAGACATTCGACAGAAGTTTTGAAGAGACCCACGGTGGCGGTCATACACAAGCACACATCAGACGTTCTGGGAATCAATCGCGCAAATTAAATCACAATCTACCCGTCGACAGCTCGATCATGCGCCATGCGCCAAGAGTGAACTTCGAGAGCGATTGCTAGCACTTGAGCTTCTTCGGCAACTCCAAGGCGCTCTACCATCCAAATGCGACTTTTGTCACAAGCCAAACGCGACTGCGATGCAATCCAAACGCGCCTACCATGCAGACTTCGTCGCACGTACCATTTGGTTATACCCGGGCGGGTTTTAACCAAGGAGACACAGCATAACGACAAGCTATTTCACCAATGAGATCTTGCTCGGAACGGCCAGAACCGTCCCGAGTCCCGCACCCGCTGCCCCTGCTCCCACTGAAGATTGTGCGTCGTACGACGCCTGTGGGGGGGCGTAGTCTATGCGTGATTCGGGAGAGGCTCCGCTCGACTTAAGTCGAGCAATCAGGCAAACAAACTTCGCGCGTCCGATATGTACGCCACATTATTTTGTTTTTCGGCAAGAATTTAGGTCTATCCATGTCCATGCATGACTCCGAAACTTGAGCCTGTAGATTAACTGGCTAGATACATGTTACGTGTAACCTCAACTTGCCGCTCACGGGAACTTGCGTTTCGGGGGCACTATGTAAAAACAAGCCGATTCCCCTCCGTGGCTTGTCAAGTCCTTTCTGTCTCAACTTTTCTGTCGTCTCTCAGACTCGAGGTCGATTTGAGACGGTTACAGGTGATATATATACGTCTTTAGCCAACTATTATAACGATATGTATCACACGGGTTACATGACCTCTCCCGACCCGGATCCTCATTGGTTCGGCCCTCAGGAGCCAAAACTACTCGATGCTATTAGTAAGCATCTTTGTTTGTACCTCTTCGAGCTTCTGAATTAACACTTCCCCTAGGCCAAGGTCCCACTTGCCCAACTCCTAAGGCAAACGAGCTACCATCAATCAAGGATGTCCTATCATACCAGAGCAACGCAGTCCCATATCCAAGCCCGCTCCTTTCGAGTCCCATGCCAACTGAGGTTATACGGTCACCTCTATTGAACTGTCTGCCACGCCCACTCGAGCACGGACGTACGCGTGAACCTCCACTAGAGCAATGGCACGTGACTTCCACCCCCAGCCTCTCTGTTCAGAGTCGACGGAGTTCTCTGACGGAACCCGGACCAGAGGACCCCGTGAACCTTCCTTGGGACCAGCTTTCCCAGTCAAGAAAAGCCCGCCGTCGCCAGTATATCCAAAGCATATGGACGGCTCTGGACGGCAAAATGGTTACCAGCATCCTACCTTTCTCCATGTGGCCTACGACCTTGAACTCTGACATTCACACTCGGCTATATCCCTATGAATCACCGCAACCGGACAAAAACGTACAGAACTGGAATGACTCCTTACTGTGGTTACTTGCTCGATTGTTTGGTGACAATGTGGGGAAAGACCTGAAGGTCATCGTTGATACGTTGCAGGGGGAGATGGTCACACGGCTGTGTTCGCAGGCCAAAGAGGAGGATTCATATGGCCTTCAGCCTAAGGATGTCGAGCGTGTTATTCGACGCTTTCAGCAGCCGCATGTGCAACCTAGATCCAATACCGATGAAGCTATGGTTCGGCGGTTCCAGCCCGGGTGTGTGTTTGTCTAGATGGACGGAAATGGGGTGGAGTGCCTCAGCTATGTGGTTAGGCTCGACTGCCCTTCGCTATGTTCCTGCTCTTGTCCAATCATTCGTCGGACTTCTCCCTGCGAGAACATTATCGGCCCAAGCTAGGGAATCTTATAGGCGAAGCGCTCCTTTCGATCTCGAGATTTGGTCACGCACATGTCGTAAAGTCCGCAAGGTACCAACACCACCCTCTTTGGTTCACTCCTAAAATTAAAGCAGTGGTATGATATCCTTCGGCAAAGTATTGATGGATGAATATCTGGTTTCAGGGCTAGTCGCTCATGAACAACTCACGGTCCCTCATATTCAAAAGCACATAATAAATATATTTTGGAAACCAAAGCCTTATTGGGCAAAGCAGTACACTTGCACCATCTCGAATCGTGTCGATTCATGAACTGAAAAACTACTCATTTCGCCTAACAGTGTTCACATTCATTTTCTCACAATCTCAGTAAAGATTACAAAGTCCTGATTTAAACGCTATAATTAACATGCTGCTACACAGATCTCTTCTTCTGCGGTCCGAAGCCGCCGTTTGTCTCACTCTTTTTGGTAATTCAAAAGCTGGTTGTCTTCTCGCTCGTTGACTTTTAATGCCGGCTCGACATTCAAAGCAAGGCAACCCGCTCCCCCTCAGGCATACCATCTTCCAAGATCTCTAGGACGCGCAGTGAAGTACCCACCGGATCGAACCGGCCTTCCGGATTGCGGAAGCACAACCACTCGTGCGTGAATCTTACGCCGCACTTACACGCCCTATACCGTGAAGGAAGATTCCTCCCCCAGGCCGGCCGGTAATATGCCCAATTGTATACCGGCAGAAGCCCCTCTAGCACAGCCTTCTTGAGACGTGAGCGTCGGCTCATTGGCGGCTGCAAAAAATGTGCACCGCAGAAAAATGTACAACGTGGACAAATGACCACGTATGGCATCCCACGGCTGAAGCCGAGACCCTTGATCTTCTTAGCAATATGCCAGGGAACGGGTTGGAATGCGGTTTTATCCCAGATGCATGATGAGCACGATCGGTGACCGCAGCCGCAAGTTGCGTAGTCGTAAAGACCAAGTTCAGTTTCGCGGAGGCTGTTGCCTACGGAGAGCTGGCACCTACAGCAATACCACACACCCTGGTGGACGTAATGTCCTGAAGGGGTATCGTATTCGGGCGGCTTAAATTCAAATGGTTCGTACGCTGGAAGTGGCGTAGTTGGCCGGGATGGGGGTTGTTCTTGCTGTCGATGTAGAGCAAGTTCTTCTAGGAAAGGGTAGTCGTCTTGCTCTGCGTACGGGGGAGGTGTTGATCGTGGAACTATGTCAGTGTTAACATATCGTTCATGATCAGACGGATTGTGGTCAAGGCCATACCCTACCTCTAGCGTTGATGACGGAGTCTCCATTTCGTCGCCTTCAAATATGGGAAAGAAGGAGGAGTGGTGTTCTTCCACGTTCTCTGTGATGTGGTTCGAGAGAATAAAGCGAGATGGGTCCCAAGTCGTATTCATCCAAAAGCGAGTTTTTCACAGTAGTGGAATACAGATGCTGGTTTGGAGAAAGATGAGAGGAGAAGAAAATTTGCGGGTTCTAGGAGATTTATGCATAGGAAAATGCGAAATTTGAGACGTTCTGATTCAATGAAAGTCGCGGATGTGGGCGCACAGCGAATGTAGTATGCAGACAATGGAAGTGGTATGTATATATAGCGAAGGTAGTGCATATACATTGAATGGTGTGAGGGAACACTGAAAACAATGTTAGGGGTGCCGGCGAGAGCGTGGCGCTCATCGTTGCCAAGTGCGCAGAGACAGATATGAAATGGCGGGCATGGAGTTTCAAAACGAAAAGTATGTATTAGAGCTAAATGTAGAAAGAAACAAGTCTATATCTGAGCCCCAAACAAGGGAGGATCATCTGGTTAGCTTGTCTCATATGCAACAAGATAAATAAAACACCGCAATGCTGCTTGCCGACTCGCAACTGTCGAAAAAACATCTTTGTCATTAATTCCTAGCTTACAGGATGTTTCCCATACACCGAGATCACAGAGCCGGTAGACTTATCAACACCCAGTACAACGGCGTGGCTGGAACCATATAGCTCCTCCAATGAGCGCGTTCCAGAATGCCTCATAAACGCCAGATCCATCTCTAAGCGACTTGCTCATTTTCCATCCTGATATTGGCGATTGTGGAGCCTATATTGTCCAAATTTTTAGTAGCCCCATTGTCTTGAACGCCTGATCAGTCTCTAGATTAAGGCGACCCGCTCCCCTTCTGGCATTCTATTCTCCAACACTTCCAACACCCGCATCGATGTCGCATTCGGATCGAAGCGACCATCTCCAACACCCGCATCGATGTCGCATTCGGATCGAAGCGACCATCTCCAACAACCCGGAAGCAAGCCCAATCGTTTGCGAATATCCCTTTGCAGCCGCACCCCATCAGGCCCGGACCAACCTTATAGCCTCCGGGAGGCGTCCTGAACATCCCTTCTATCACCTTCACGACTCCTTTCTTCAAAAGGTTCTTCGCCCACTGGCGACGCCCTCCCTGCTCGTCGGATGCCCCCCATATGAAGCCACACTGGCTGCACACCACCAAGAATGGCGAGCCCTTGCTAAATTCGAGATACTTGAACTTTCGAGCTTCGGACCAGGGGATGGGCTGCAGAGCGTTGTCGAACATGCATTTGCGGCAGGCGACGTGGTTGCAGCGTGCACACCTCGCCTGAGAGTACATGCCTAGGGAGGATACAGAGCGCACGCTGTTAGGCACAGTGAAGTGGCACTCGTGGCAGTACCAAAACCCTTGGTGAACTTGCTCATCTGGCGGCGTATCATACTCTGGCGGCTTGAACTCGAACGGGTAATAGGCCGGCAAAGGAGTTGGGCCGCGAGGTATCTCCAACATTTGCCAGAATTCTTCTAGAGATGGGAAGGGGTCTTCGTCTTGCTCCGGTTCCGGTGTCGGTGTCGGGGGCGGAGCTTGGTAGTCAAAGACCTGGTAACCGTGAGGGAACGGGTTGAGATCTAGGGGGTTGTCCATCTCAATCGAAGGAGGAGGTAGCGGAGGTGTAATTTGACCTGATTGAAGCTCGCAGGGGGGTGGAGGGCTTCCTGGGACATTGTCCATTTTTATTCGTTCCAGGTTGAGGAAGGTAGAATTGAGTTTAGGTTCAAGCTGTTAGATCCGAACCGACCCTGGTCGAAAGAAGTGGTGGTGTGCGGGTTGAGATTCTGGGAATGATGAGAAAAGGGATATTCGCCTACTGGAGGAGATATATATCTATGGAAGGGAAAGTGAAAGAGCCTCCTTGACTTTCACTGCGCATGTAGTGCGTTGAGAGTGAATGATGAAAAGGAGAACAGGAGAAAAATACAACGATCGTACACGGACAACGTTCAAGTCGGCTGCCGGTGGCCCTATAACAACGCTTTTGACTAAGTAATGTGCCACAGAGAGAGATAGATGGGGGAAAGAAATCACTAGCGTGGGTTGTAGACAGGTGGAGATGCGATTAATACATCGGTAGGCACATTTAGTAGGTCAGTACATTCTAAAGCGCGGAATTGGAAAGGGCATTTATGTTTTGAGTGGGATACGAAATAGACATACCTATCCAAAGTCGAAAGAAACTAACACGGTGATGAAAGGCCAACCTTACAACTAGACTAACGAAATCTTCGAGACAAAGCCACGCAAGAACATACAGTCTTTCGCTTATTTTGGTTACAAATTACCTCCCAGAGGTCTTGAAGATCCCCAATTTGCAAACGCTTGGCTGGGTCTCTAAATTATAATCCGATTAAGCTGTCAGACGCCGCCCTAATCTGGTTGGGAAACTTCCCAGCAGATTTCCTCGTCGAATCGCTTTTCTCCAATGCTGTTCCGTGGTTTATGGACCCAAGGTGACAGGACCTATTGGCTACCTCGCCCTATAGTAGATATTCCTATGGCTCTAGGTTACCTTCAGCCTCTCATTCAACCGCGTTGTCGTTCCATCCCATCATACTCGCCTTGTCCTGGTTTCAAGTAGCAATGAGCCTAGTAGGGAATCTTCATTTCTCCAGTCATGGCTAATGTGTGTACGTCGATTGACAGAGATTGTAAGTGAACAACGTTTTCTTAATGAAGAAGGTCGGGATATGGCAAACTCACAGAACACCTTTTGAAACGTGGCATTTCTCCATTCGGGAGGCGCAATGGCGGCCTGTAAAACATCTCCACGGTTATGTTGGATGAAAAACTATAGTGAGGAGATTTTGTGTCAAATGACACAAACTTTGCTATGATAACTATGTTGGATAGAGAATCGGTGGATGTTTAGAAGGGCAGAGGAACGTGAGTGGGTTCGAATATGATAGCTTACTGATTTGAACTACGAAACATTTCTATTTGATCATCGAACCGCCTTTGCTCGTCCGACCGGATGATCTGTATCAACGTAGTTGCACGACCTCCGCCAACTCCTCACGCAATCGGATCACCCGCATTGCTGTCCCACCAGGGTCAAACTCTCCATCTAATCGGTGGAAAGTAGCCCAATTGGACGTGAAGCTATGGCCGCACTGGAAGCAAGCCATTGGCTTCGTTCGCGGCGTCGGCAATCCCTCCATAGGTAGTTCCAGCGACTTAGTCGTCGCCCAATTCACCAGAGCTGTGCCAATGACTTTAGTGGCCGTCTTGGCACGTTTGAGCAATGGTCGCCGTGCATCGGTCTCGCCGATTTCCGCGCCATGGTGCTTGCCACAGTGTTCACAGAACGTGCTTATGGGCGCACAAGATTCTGTGAGAGATGTGATCGCCCGCATCGTTGATAGTGAAGTGGATTGAAGAATTTTGTCCCACAGGCAACGAGGGCAGGCGTTATGGCGGCACGTCTCGCAGCGGGCGACACCCACGAAGCCGTTGGTGCTCTCCAGGAGGACATTGCCGGTGGTGAACTTGCACTGGCAACAAAACCATGCCCGTTCGTGGTATTGATGAGGGGCTTGACGAGCATATGTTGGCGGTAGTTGCTCGAATCGAACGTAAGCCGGTAGTGGGGTTTGCGGCGGAGCTGGTGGCTCGAGAATGTGTGCTGCCGGTGGTGATGGCGGGGGTGCTTGCGAAAGCGCTTCAAGCTGTTCGTACTCGTAAGCGCTTGGAAGGGTTGGACGGCTCCAGGGATGTTCCTGCATGTTGGTGTTATCCAATGTTAGGGGGAAAATCCTGGTGTTTATGCAATCCGAAATAGTTGCAACTGAGTTCAGTTTGTGGTCTCTTGACAGTGTGGTGGATTGCAAGAGTTGATTTTGGAGAAAGATGAGAGGGGAGTTTCTTCCGACTGAAGAGGGAACTATATATACCGAGAAGTGAAGAGTGAGACATATGATTTCACTATGTTGTAGGGATAGTTCGCATACAACGAAGAATGAAGAGGGGTATAGGTACATACACAATGATTGAAACAAGAGGAACAGTTGAAACGAGTGAGATATTCCTGCCGGTTCTAGATTCACTGTGATGTGAGAACGGAGCATGGAGTGAAATTGAATGTGAACAATGTGCCCGGGGGAAATAAACTGTGTGAGGACAACACGTGCTGAGTCTATGCGTCAATGGAAGAGGGTGGTTTCGCAGCGTGCTGGATGAATATTGCAGATGAATTGGATGCGTACAGCGAACATTGAATGTGTGCTATTCAATGAGAGTTGGACTGTAAAGATTAGCCGCGCAGTGAGGTTCTCCGAGTTCTCGGCATCAATCAGTGCATCGCATCTCAATGAGCCTCAGACTCTAAGATGCCGACCTATAGGCTCCGCTTAGTGCTTCTTTCGAAAGCAAGCCCACTGTTCGCTAAAAGGTTCGTCACAACATTTGCACTTCGACTCCTCTTTTCCCCGGTCCTCCTTTTTCCCCAAAAGCGACCACAAGTGAGCCGCGGCACGAACTAGGATGTTTGGCTTCCGGTTCCCAATCTCGACTGTATCAGCCCAGTGGCAAGTTGCACACCGCGAACAAAAGGCAATGAAGGCAACTCTCGTGCACATAACCGTTGAGGTCCGACTCGCTTGATCTGATCGTAGATTTCTTTGGGGACAGCCTGGAAGGATTTTTCGAATTGACATTGGTGGCAAACGGAGTGTCGACATTGCTTGCAGTTGGCCGGGTGGTACATCTTGGCGGGAGTAGCATGGCTCACGCGGAGCTTATTCTGATTCGAGCAAGTGCAGCACTGCCATGAAACCAAGTCGTATTCCATAGACTGCGGCTCGAAATGATAGTAGCCTGGCGGCGGGCCTTCAGCAACGTCTTGGTCTTGCGAAGGCAGCATGGCTGTTGGGTCCAACAGAGAACGAGAGGTTGCATGCAGACACTGAGGGAGTGGGCAGACTCTCTGAGGGCAAGGTCGGGGGTGGTGGTGGTGGTGAGCTTGACATTCGGAACCAGAGACAAGACCTCAATTTTCTGAATATAAGCCGCTGCGCTTTTATTGTGTGAAAAGAGTCTCAGAGGTGAGACAGAAGCGAATGTGAGTCAACAGTGAATATGATCGTGGCCTCGTCTTAGGATTAGCCTTGTCGAAGAGCGTTCCAGTGGTAGGCGCTGAATGGCCGACTACATTCACATAGTGGTGTTTTCGGGCGTCTTTTGAAGCAGAGTGCTATCTTTCGGCGGATCCTTTGTGGGATATTAAGGCCTATTAGTTCGATGGATTTTCGTTCCGCCCAGTTAAGAGCGGCACACTGAAAGATGGGAGGTGGGATCACACCACCGCCAGATGATTTTCCACAGCCAGGGCAGACAAGGAGGTAGGGGCTACCGAATAGATCGCGGGAGATACTTACGATAGATAGTGCCATCGCTGTTGACAGTGACTGAAATGCCGAACTGAACGTACACATAGGACAGGCAACGTGCTTACATTTTGTACATATTGCAGTTGAATATGCTTCGTAGCAAGTCTTGATGAAAGGATTTTCGGTTGAACATAGACGGCAGCATGTCCAATGGCCGTCGCGCCAAGCTTCCCATGACATCCGAGTGGCTTCGGCGACCGAGAAAACGCGCGGCTGCTTTGCTTCCTCGTACGAAGGAGGCGGCATGCGTGATGGCTCTTCAAGCTGGCTGATCTCTTCGGGAACTCTAGCGGTTAAGCTCAGAGTGGTTTTTTGGCTCGTGCCAGATTTAAGACGGTTCAGCATTACGGCAGAAAAGCTCGAAGCGAAGTCTCTTCGCAGATTGGCTAGAAGACGCTCTTGAAGAGTCGTACTTTCCGAGTTCGAAGATAGTGACGCCGGAATGGGACCAGGGCCGCATTTTTATCTCCGCGACTAAGAGCTGAGCGATGAGCACTGTACATGAACAACATAGTGACTATGAAACTTGATTGGCAAAAGGGGTCATTTTGTGTTTTGGAAACGCTATGCCTGATTGGTGGAAGAAGACGTCGGCAATCTGAAAGCTAGAACTGAGCGGTTAATCTTAGTATCTGTGGATAGTGCAGCAAACCGGGACTATGGTTCGTTATTAGGATGTTGGAGGCTTCTAGTGTTGGAGAGATACTGCCTGCCCAATTTCGGAGATAGAGACTTGCATAAGGCTTACTCCCATGTCCTATAAAGGCGCAACGAGTTGTCGACAAAGCGACCTCGACCTAATACTTTAGGGCAATGCGAACTCCTGGCGACCATGGCTATTACTCTTAGACGAGCTGCTTGAGCATGCAACACGATCCGCGTTGTGGCTGCGAAACGTGAGGCTTTGCCAAATCCTCCTGATTGTCAACTTACTGCGTGCTCGGAAGCCCGTTCGCGACTTCGAAGGCTGTTTTGTACCTTGAGGCTCGGCAACAGATGGCGGATCTGGGGGCACCGTTTGGTCATGAGACTCAAATGGGAGCAACGTAGCGCCGGATGGGGTCTGGCGGAGGAAAGCTGGTACTTGAAAAGCATCTACAGGGAGCCCCAAAGCCTCTCTGTTAGACTCAGGTCGGCCAAGAGTGGCGCCGATAGGTGTATGTATGAACGGCCTTGGAAGTACATATGCAGCAATCAACTCCCCATCTCCCAAGAAGCGTTCTTGTGGCATGATTCAACGATGAGATGTTGTCAACGTAATGCTCGTTGAATTAGTATGGTGAGGCGAGTATCGAAAAGTGTGTTGAGAGTAGAGCAAAGGTACGGAGGACTGACTTGTTTCAAAGCAGGAGAAACGGCAACGATGTGAACCTTAATTGAAACAGTTTCATATGACAACAACGTCATCAAAGGTATACCGAATATATGAGTGATGTAGAACAAAGCGGTGTTCAAAGAAGTTGGGCCTAATATTGAAACAAAGAAGTGTCTCAAAGAAAACGATTGAGTACTTGCACATTGTGATTGGAAGAGACTAACCGTAGTTCTATACCCCTGGATTCTGTTTGCTATTGTTCTTGGATTGTATATCTCGAGAACAGCATTCGCTACTTTACGGTAGTAGCTTCGTGTGCTGTTGTCATTTCATACATCCTGATCGTTCCATGTATTGCGAACCACGGCGCAGCTAGTGTTGATAAA
Source organism: Lophium mytilinum (assembly GCA_010093605.1). Lineage (NCBI taxonomy): Eukaryota > Fungi > Ascomycota > Dothideomycetes > Mytilinidiales > Mytilinidiaceae > Lophium > Lophium mytilinum. Next base: position 1,277,377 of record MU004184.1, on the reverse strand, counting down.
GAAACAAGGCCACTCGAAGACCCACAGCTTCCGCTTGGCTCACATGCAACAAACCTGGATGCATCAAAATATTGGATGATGCAGCATTCCGCATAAGCATTGGTCAGCGCTCATCCTTGAATGTCGCCCGGTAGATTTGCTATCTTCACAGAAAATTAGCAAGACTAGAGAAGAGATAAGACTGAACAAAGGTACCTTATACTACCTGTAGACGAATCCACGGAAACAGACGCGAGGAAGGATGAAAAGGAGGGAGTCTAGAGGAGTAAAATAGTAGATGCCGTAAAGAATGCAAACATAACAGAGCATTGCCTTCCTCCTCTCACTTCTAGATCATGAATCGCATGTGTAAAGAGACGTCCTTGACCATGTCCCCGATGCCAGGTGTTGATGCAGTCGAAATGATGTTAAAGAGCGGAGGTCCACTGGTTCTCAGCACAGTCCATCCCCCACATTAGCACCACGTGAAAGATTCAGCGGTGAAGATCCCTGCCACTTAGCTCTCCCCCTCCACGTCCCCCAAAATACACTCCACGCTGGCCATTTTGCTCTTTTTTGCCTCTCGGGTCCTATCAACTGTCTCAAAGTCTAGGACAAGACTAATTGAACATCTAACCCACCAAGCCATCCAATTTCCTCGACTCTACTTCCACACATCCACCATGCAGACGGCCGCCGTGATCCCCCCTCTCAACGAGCGCCCGATCAAGAACACCATTGTGCTTTTCGATGTGGACGAAACGCTCACAAAATCCCGGCAGGTGCGGCACCTATCTCCTGAGACCAAATACCCTCCCATAAGTCGATCCGTTGGCTAACCCAAGTCCCCAACATGCAGGAAGTCAAGCCCGAAATGCTCACCCTCCTGTCCGCCCTCCGCCAAAAAGTCGCCATCGGCTACGTGGGCGGCTCCGACCTAGCCAAGCAACAAGAACAGCTCGGCACCTCCGAAATCAAGGTCACATCCCTCTTCGACTTCTGCTTCCCCGAAAACGGGCTCACAGCCTTCCGGCTCGGTGTGCCCCTCGCATCGCAATCCTTCATCGGCTGGCTTGGGGAGGAGAAGTACAAGAAGCTTGTCAACTTCCTACTGCGGTACATCAGCGAGATCGACCTGCCGTTCAAGCGCGGAACATTCGTCGAGTTTAGGAACGGCATGGTCAATGTGAGCCCCGTGGGCAGGAACGCTACCAATGCGGAGCGGGACGCGTTTAATGTGTTTGATACGGAGCACAAAGTGCGCGAGAAGATGGTAGCGGTACTTCAAAAAGAGTTCGTGGAGTTGGGGTTGACGTGAGTATCCCTCCTTTCACCCTTCAATATACAGTGCACACCCTGCCCCACCACACCAATGCTAATTGTATGGGGGAAATCTAGTTACTCTATCGGCGGCCAAATATCCTTCGACGTCTTCCCTACCGGCTGGGACAAGCGCTACTGCCTGCAGCACGTCGAGGCCGAGAAAGCGCGTCCCGACGGCGTCGACTACACCACCATCCACTTCTTCGGTGACAAGACGTCGCCCGGCGGCAACGACTACGAGATCTACTCGGACCCGCGCACGATTGGGCACAGCGTCGCGGATCCGGACGACACGCTGAAGCAGGTGAAAGCAGAGTTCTTCTCGTGAGAGTATGCGAGGCGACGTTGTAGACAGGAGCTTGGATCGGTGAAGAGACAGGCGGTTTAGAAAGTACGGCATGCAGGACTTTGCGAGCATCTAGACCTCCCACTTACTACACTTTGAACAATCAAAACGTTTCGAGTTCAACATCACTCTCCTCCCAATCCTCCTCTCATCCCGACCTCAACATCTTCTCCGCCCTCCAACCCTCCAAACCACCCCTGCCACTCCTACATAAACAAGCTTACCCCCTCAACCTCCTGTACGCCCTGCTTGTGACTGCGCCTCTCCAAAGCCGTCTGTGGGACGTTCTCCGCCCGTTCTCGTACCCCCTTCTGCCGTGACCGTTTCTTCCGTTTAGCCCACGTCGGACCACAGCGCCACACGAGCACCGCGATCTCGTCGCCGTCGAGAAGGGGGCGCTCAACGGTTGCTAGACACCGCTAGACACAGGAAGAGCGGTGAAAGAGCAGGTGCTGGCGCGGAAGCAGCGAGATTTCCGAGCTCACAGCTCTTTCAGAGACAGTGTAGGAAAGGGGAGGTGGTACTGAATTCACGACGCATTCCAGGCACAGGGGATTTGTAGACAGACAATTATGGCAAGCAGTTTGTAAAGATGAACAGAGAAAAATCACTTCGCATAATATACAGGGTAATGTATCAATCCGCACCTGCGCTACGCCACGCCACAGCCACAGCCACGCCATCCGTCGGACCATTAAGGAATATCAAGTATAACAGGAAAAGAGGAAAAAAGGGGGGGATATAGGGGCACACTTTTCCACCCTCAAATCTTCTCCCCTCTCCCTCTCGCTCTCGCTCTCATATCAAACGGGGAAAAAGGAAAAAATCGAACTTCCCCACCCATCAAAACACCATAGAAGACACATTGATATCGCGTAAAGACCTACCTACTAGTAAAAAGCTTTAAAGATCCCGATTAGCCCCATACGAAAAAAGATCAACAAACACCAAACCCCTTCCTTGGCCGCCAGAATGAATATCTCCCTTTCTCCCATTCATTCCATCCTATCGCTTCCCAGTGTGCTAATTTTGTATCGGTCGGCAAAATTGAGTCTCTATCGTGTACTGGACCCCGCCATTTTTTAGCTCAAAACAATATGTGGTGTGATCGTTGCCCCATCTAAACGCGTCCCAACGCCGTACGCTGATCCGATAATCCGCCCTCCTTCACTTTCCATTCGTTGTCATAATAAGAGGGGGTCGACAAAAATAATCTCCTTTCCAATCCCAACCCAGCCCAACCCAACCCAATCATGATAATACAGGCTTACGTTACTCTTGGGGATGGGACACCACGCCTGGATTAGGTGTTTTTGTTTCTTCCTTGTTTGTTGCTTAGATAGTATCATGCTTATGCTGCTCGGGGTCGAGCTCGATCTTGATTAATGTGCCCCTGTGGGCTGCGTCTGGCCTTGAGGCTGCGCACCCGCTTGCGCCAGCTGTGCGCGTAAGGTTGTTACTTCGTTTTCTAGACGTGCGATCTGCGCCTGTTGCTCCTCTGACTGACGGGAAAAGCGGCCTTCGATCTCGCGGATGTGCGCCCATACATCCGCACCACCCATATGATCACGCATGCTATTACCACTGTTGGTGGTGTGGCTGGACATGCTACCTGGATTCGACGGGGGCTGAGCTGCAGGGCCGGGAACTTGCTGGTGCTGGAGCAAACTGGGGCCTGCCTTGCCGGCTGCTTGTGGGCCTTTGTTGGGCAGATTGATCCGCATGTCTGAGGAGAGACCGGGCAAAGACGGCAGTTGAGGTGCGTTGGAGTTGTTGTGAGGTGGCGGTGGGAGACCCATAGGCGAAGAACCGCGTCCAGCGCCGCGAGAGAAGTTCTGTTGATGAATCTGCTGGGACAAGCTCGGAGAGCGGGCGCCGGGGTGAGATCCAGCTTCGGATATACCCAAGCGGTGGTGGCCGTCTGGATGGCCAGGCGAAATTGGCTTGGGGCTTTCCGTCATTCCTGCAAACGTTCCGGATTGGTTGGTGTATGCATGCAGGGACGATATACTGGAGGGCGCGTTTTTTGGGCTAAGGTTCGTCGACTGATCTCGTGACGAACCGGAGACGCCTGGGTTTGCGTATATCGGCCTGGCGTTGTTGTTGCCCATGTTTGGCACTCTACTCGGGGGAGGTGGGTATGTACTCGAGTGCTGGTGATATGGTCCCTGCATCGAGTTTCCGGTATTCTGCCTCTTGCGCGCTGGCTCACTGACCCTCCGACCTCCTGCATCGTCGTCATCTTCCAAATTTTCCTCATCTCCGTGGTCCCCGTGGTACAAGACACCGTCCATACTCTCGTCGCCCTTCCCGTCCATATCGTCGTCCATTCCAAAGCTGGATCTTCGCCCCGCGCATCCACCCTGGCCTTTGTTGTGCCGCGCCAATGCATCTCCGCGCGCAAACCGGCGTCCACATTTCGGGCAGGTGTGCGGTCGTTCGCCGGTATGCAGCTTAGTGTGGCGTTTCAGATCATGTAACCGACGGAACCTAGCTTGGCACGTGGGACACTCGTACGGCTTCTCCTGGCTGTGCGTGAGCAAGTGGCTTTTGAGGTTGTGATGGCGCGTAAAGTCAGTGGCGCAATAAGGGCATTTATGACGCTTCGTGGAGGATGGCGATTTCGGACTGTTCTGGGGATAGCCAGGAAGACTCATGCCTCGCTGTGGCGCGCGGGGATCATGTTCTGCTGGAGGAGGGCCGGGGTACGTGAACGCCCTGCTTCCCGTCGGGGTGTCGCCCGGTCCGTTGTAAGGCGCGTGCGACGAGTTCGAGTTCACCGCACCATCCACCGGTATGCTCCCCAACGCCAGTGGTCCTGATGTTGCCTCCGTTGCGGTCGCAGTAGGGGCAGTGGTGCTGTCTGCAGAGCCAAAGCTTGACAAGCTTACCGGACTTGTTTGCATGTTGTCATGCGTAACCTGTTCTGGTATGACGATGCTCTTCATCGCCTTGGCCAAAGGCTCGCTGATCTGTGTTGGCGCAGGCGGCGCGTCTGTTGGTCGGCTCACCGGCGAGGAATCGACGCCGACTAGAGTCTTGAGCGCGGCCATTGCGGGATTCGGACTCGTCTGCCGAGAGGCTTCTCGTGCCTGTTGTTCCCGGTGGCGACGTTCGTCTGCCATAGCAGCAGCCCCGGTCAGAGGCTGAGGAGACAGTCGCGGCGACAGTCCCGGCAGAGGGGACTTCGTTAGACGCGTGGCCAGGTTTTGGGAGGCTGCTTCGCGCATGTCAGAATGTGAAGGAGTGGGAGAAGTCAGTCAGAGCTCACCAATTGGTTGCGCGACGGAGGATATAGAAGTAGGTGTAGACGGGGCGTTTGCGGCAGCAAAGTGACCTGTGTGTGTGGGGGTGATGGCGCGAGTTGAAGCAGCCATGGACAAATGGATCAAGGGAGGTAGTTGCAAAAGGGCGGTGATCTACCGGGAACCTAGTCTTCAGGTCAGCCATGGCTCTCAGCTCCGCGCAATGCGCAACAATCGCAGTGCCTGGGGGACATGGAGAGGCTCCGCAAACATGATTGGCCCTGCATGGGGCAGAAGCGCATGCGTTTACGCACCTGATTGGGACGCAAGCCTGACAGCAAGTGTGCTCGACGCAGCAGCAGAATGACCCTCCGATTTCACGCAATCTCGACGGCCATGGAGGTGCAACGGGCGGGGGACGTCAGACGACGCGGGTCGGCGAGCGGAAGCGGGCGTGGTGGTGAGGCGAAGCTCGACCGGACGGTGAATAGTGGGCGGCCAGGCCAGCAGCTGTTGCAGATGCTGCTCGACCAGGTCAATCTTGGGCACTTGCTACGGGAGCAGCGGCGGGAGTCGCTGGGCAGCTTGGTGAAGCGGCTTGGGGGGGTGGGTGCGGTTCGGGCGGGCTGGGGCGCTGTCGCCTCGATGCTCTGGGGATGCTTCGATGCTCGATGCGACGGGCGGCGGCGGGCAGCGGCAGCAGAGTGGACGGATGCAGGTACGGGTCTGCTCTGCGGGTGTCGTCCTGTCACTTGGGTGTGCGCTGGGCTCGTGTCGCGATGGGAGCTGGGGTAGGATGGTGGTAGAATGCGTTGAGCGTGTCTTTGGACGATGACGCTTCACGGGCAGGCTGTGGCGGGTGCTAGAGCGATTCGTCGGGTGGCTGGCGCACAAGACGGCTCTCGGGGAAAGCCCACGGCGATGGCGCACAGTGCGGGCTGGATCTGAGCTGGAGGGTGGGAGCGCGCGCCGCAGACAGCTGGGCAATGGATTGCTCGAGGCGCGCCGGTGTTGTGGTTCGTCGTGGAAAGAGAGTGCCCAGGTGGTTTCGAGATGGATGGGCTGAGTATCCGAGGGGTGGCAACGAACACAGCCTTCCACCTCTTCTGCCGGGGCGCCCAGTGATCCTCGCACCTCGGGGCCCTGTTGGTGACAAGAATACGGACGCCACACGCAGCGTTGCTCCCCTCTAACCCGCCTGCGCGAACAAGTCCCCGAAGCGTTAGCAAGTCACGCCGTCGGTCGCAGGCCAGCGCGCATCACGCATCATCACCACCTCAACTCCCGCGATGGGCCCAACAATCCAAGATTCTCGCCCACTGCTGGCCAAGGCCCTCGGCGGCGTCAGGCGTGTGGCGGAGCTGGCTTCATCGAGATGCTGGCCGACGGAATAGGCATCGCTGCCCCGTCCACTGGCCGAATGGAGCCGCTGCTGAGGACGTGGCCGCGGATGAGGATGCGAACCAGTGAATGGCCAGCAAGCCTGTCTTCCGAATGCGCAGACCCGGCTACTCGAGGCTACTCAATTGCCAGGCCCAGCTACTCGAGGCTACTCCACTGCTACTCTCGTCTGGGAGAGAGCCACGCAGCGCCCTGACGACTGCAACCCTTCAGCCTGATGTCGAACCCGCCGGCCAATCGCGACGCGCGTACCGATACTGTATCGATGCTGTGGCTACAATCTGGCAGATGCCGGCCTGGCACTCAGCGCTGGCCACGACACACGACTCCTGTCCGAATGCGCGCCCCGCTGCTTCAGTAGACTATTGTCCCCCTTGATCCAGTACCGGTGTGGAGGAGAAAGTCAGCCTCGCATCGCAGCCGTGCAATGACGATGCCACCCGCCGCCGCATCGGTTGGACAGGGTCGCCTCTTGCGCTCATCAATCCGACGCCCCCAGACTCCGGGGGTGAGTAAGACAGCCTTAGCCACACGCCACCAAGCAAGGTCCTCGCGATCCCATGTGTGTAGCAACTGGCCTTGCCGAGCGAGCGAGCGAACGACCTGCCAGCTGCCCCGGGCCTTGCACCGCGAAAGCCACCTGGATCGTCAGGCACAATCACAACCACCGTCTATTGTTCCCGTCCGGTCCTTCCGGCGTTTCAAATGCCTCCAGCTGCTGTCGAACATCCTGACAGCTTTGTGCTGACAGGAGGCTGAGTGGCGCAGGATCTTAGCGTGGGTCCTAGGAGACATTCACTCTTCCAACCCTGTGACCCCAACGCGCGAACCGCAACCCCTCCTCCCTTCCCGCCCTTGCTTGCCTGCACGCCAATCTTATTATCAGATGCATGTCATATCGACGCAACCTCCAGCTGTTAGCCACATGGAGGCGTGAATGCGAACAGGCTAATTTTAGCCACCTGCAGGGACCGTTTCAAAACATCAAGCTTTTACCGTTGTCAGCAGGGGCTTTGCTACTGAACTGCCAAGGATCTAGGATCTGGAAACGTATCGTGTACCAACTGACGTCGCTGAAGAGGCTGGAGAGGAGACGTTTGTCTGACAACGCGAGAGAGGCATGGATGCGGCGGTAAAAGATGGCGTGGGCTGTGGCTTTGCTACCTATTGTTTGCTTCGGAGATTGCTTTGTCCCCTTTCGACATCCAAGACATTGACTCGTTGAGTAAGAATCGCGAGGTGTAAAGGTGAGGCTGTCGTCGGCCAAACTAGTCACACGGCGGTCGAGACCTCACGCGATTGAAGGGATACCCATGAAGCTCAAAAGTGGGAATTCGCACACTATTGACTATACGCACAACTCGGCTGCCAATCTGCTTATTAAAAGGACCTATCCTCTATGCTTGCCCCAAATGCATATTGCATTGCACTTTCCCATGAGACCAGCCAAACAATTGAAAAGACCAAGGAAAACGGCACTGAAAGTACCAGGCAAATCAAATCAAGCAACGCAGAAAAATGGCAACATGTATTCCATGCTCGCAGCCCTCAGCGCCAATAATCCCAGTAAACTAATATAAGGCCTCTGGGAGAGGGAAGAGTATTGGCGGCGACGCGGGGAATGTCTATCAGAGAAACGGGATGCCCGGGTGGCGGAGGTGGGATAGGATGGTGCCGCCTGCGGTCGTGGAATCGCGCCGGAGCGTGTGCTCCGCACGGAGGGAGGAAGCTGATATAGCATGCAAGGGGCCCTCAGGTCCTCAGAATCGCGGGGTTTCGGATGAAACCCTCACATGAAGTCGTCACTGCTGGAAGTGTTAGTCGTTTGTGTATCTCGAGATCAAGGGGAGGTTTCCTTACTCTCCAAAGTCATCATAGGCGTTCGTGTCAATCTTATGTGATGTGTCTCGTGTTGCGACCAGGCTGGTCTTCGTCTTTGCGGCCTTGGACTTCTTGCCGCCCTTCTCGGCTAGCTTCTCCTCCTTCATCTTCTCGTTCGATAGCGTGGTGAGGCCGCTGGCGATCTTCTTGATCTGGTCGCTAGGCAGCTCCTTGGCGATCTGCTTGGTGAACTCCTGAAGGAAGAGCGTGTAATGCGCCTTCTTCGCGTTGGCCGTGAGAAGCGGGACGAGAGTTTCGCGGAGCTTGAAAAACTGGTCCTTGGTGTTGGGGTTGAAGAGAGCGATGGAAGAGAGATCGAGGGCTTTCATGGGATCAGCAGTATCCTGGATCGTGACGGGCTTCACAGCGCGATTCTTGGAGATGGCGATCTCGCCGAAGAGGTCCTGGGCGTGGGCGAGATCCGCGTCCTGCTCCGTCTTGCGTAGCCGGGCGCGCTTCTCAGCCTCGTCTTCCTCCTCCTCGGTGGAGTCATCGTCCATCATGCGCCTCCTCATCGTCTCCTGACGCTTCTCCTCAATACGTTGTGACTTCGACTTGTGGTTGGCTTTGGCGTCGGCCTCAGCCTTTGCCTTGGCCTCGTCGACCTTCTTCTGCTTCTCGCGCTCGACCTCGGAGTCCTCGGCGGCATCCCAAGATTCTAGGACCTGCGACGTGTCAGCAACGAGTCAACCACATGCAATCGCGTCGACAGGAATGATAAAGGGCAGTGAGAGTGCGACAGGACGATGCGACAGTGAAAACGCGACGGTTGGGATGAGGTCTCACGTACATCGCTGTCATCTTCCTCCTCGTCTTCGAACTTGCCACGACGCGCCAGGGGCACGGTGGGCGGGGAGGATGGAGGCGTGCTATCTTCCTCTTCATCGTCTACAGAGTTGAAACAGTCAGTATTTGTCCGTCAAACGCGACAGAGGCCGGCTGCCAACTGCGCACAAAAGCGGCTCAGGGGAATGGATGGCATGACGTACCCCACTTAGACGGAGCCATGATGATGGTTCGGAGGGGCGGGCTGCTCGCACTGGTTGCTGTTGGTTCTGCGGGTGTCGTGTAGGTAGCTGGGTCTTTGTGTCGCGGGAGGTGTTTGTCGTGTAGTGAAGAGGAAGGTTTCGGGTTTGGGGTGTGTGTGGGAAGGAGGACGAAATTAGGAAGAGCGCGGTAGAACAATAGCAGCGCAGCCCGGAATCATCGCTTGCGGGCCTCCCTCACGAGAACCATGAATTGCTGCCCAATCAGCCCGTCATTCCAGAAGCGCACTAACGGAGTCCGCTGGTAGAGAATTCACACTGCGCATGTGAAACCTTGGAAACCTTCTGCCCTCTTCCGTCCTGTGTATCTTGTCGCCTTCCGTGCTCGCCCTTCACCCGCTCCCGGGCACGTAAATGAGGCCAATCTCACAACGCCTTTTCCTCAACACCGGATATTCCACGTCTCTCACGATTAATGGCGATGACGTCTACCTCTACACCACAGCAAATGAGCGATTAAACGCCCAGTGCGCCTCTTGCGAAAAGCACTCAGAGTCATCGGCCCCACGTGTCACTCCACGTCAGAAAGTTTCATGGTTCAGGCATCAGACTATGATTCGACACACAAATCCAGGCAGCGACATCCAAAATTCACTGGTAGAGATCTAGGTAAGTACGGCGGCCCAAGGCTGAGTATCGGAAGTGGGGCCCCAGGTCTTGGCAATTCACTAAAACATGTCTGGACTCCGCCATCCAGCTGTAAGCCTGTCAAATGCTCCCACATTCGTGAGCTGTTGCATTGTGCGACAGAGTCACTGGTTGCTAATCTCCCACTCTCCTCCCCTAGACCACGCATCTTCTTCTATTTTAGTCGCTAATCTATTCATTTCATGTCATTATATTAGCCATTTGCTCAATGAGATATCTCTATTCACTCTATGTGTGTCTACAAAAGGGGACCGTAACGATGAACACAGCCTGTAAATCGGGTACCTTCTATCTCTGAGGGAAAATGAGTTCCTCGCAGTTCATTATGCCGGAACTTGTAACCAGACTCTCCGGGTCCAGCTCGGAAGTACCCCAGCAACTTCTCCTCATCCTCCTGACGGAGACACACGTTAGGCCCTATCACTATTGCCTCAGAAAGGGACAACCCCAGGGGCACGCAATATGTCCTATTGCGTATCCTCAACCTCTGTCAAGAACTGTACCCAGTGGTTCGAAATGTGAAGACTTGTTACCAGCGGCTTTAATTTCTCAATGGAAGTGCTCCAGCGGGTTTCCCTCAAGTTCTTGAGAGAAGCTCAATTTAGACCCTGTCGCTTGTTTAACAAGAAGGAACTGCCAGGCGAACGCAATGTATACTGTTGCATACCCTCCAAGTCTACTAAAAAACGTCTTACGCCGTTCAATATGTGCAAACTTGTAACCAAGGGCTATACTTTCGGGTTGGAGGTGCTCCAGCTAGTTTCCCTCACCCTCTTGAATGAAGGCCGATTCTAACTCTGCTGATTGTGTAGCAAAAAGGAACTACACTAGGTGCACCCCCGCGTCTAGCAAAGAAAAGTCCTTACGGTTCGATCTATTGAAACTTGGAACAAAACGTCCATTTCTCCTCTCCAGTGCACCTCCGTGAGCTGTCCTCATCCTCTTGACGGCCTTTTGATTCCGACCCTGTTGCTTCTGTAACAAAAAGTGACTACACCAGGTGCACATGGCGTGCACCTCCGCGTCTACCAAATAAAGGTCTAGACAGTTCGATCTGTCAAAACTTGTAACAAATGCCTGTTTTCCCTCTTAGAAGCACGTCGATAGGCTGTCTTCATCCTCTTAACGGTGTCCTGATTCCAACCCTGTCGTTCATCGCATAAGAAACGACTACGTCAGGTGGGCGCAGCGTCCACGCCGCGTCTAACAAAATATCTATCGCGCAGTTCGAATTGTGACTTAAGCAACTAAACCACGCAAACTACTCACCGAAGCACCTCATGGACGTTTCCGATATCGATTGGCGATGACCAGATCTCGGGCCTCTAGTCAAACGACTTTGCCACTAGCTCTCAATCAGACTGGATGTTTTATCCGTGGGACCAAGTCCTCTCAAACCACTTCTGGGCTGCCCTATACAGCTTTAGTGGTGTTTCAAGAATACTCGTTACGGACAATGATCTCAAGGGCTATGGTAAGAGATCCCCCTCGACAAGGAGCTGAATTAGCGGACTGTCAATATACGCTATCGAAGACACCTTCTCTGACCTTGATCAAAGACCTTTCTTGCTGATCGCTTTGTGTTGGTACCTTATCTTTTCACTGTTGTTTTGCGCCGCTTTCAAAAATATCTTGCTTCTCCAGAGATACTGGTCATTTTCTTGTATCCTAAATTCCTCTCACAATGTTGAGTATTTAGTCCAGAACATCACCGCTCTACACGCGTAGTATATAAACGTCCTCTTGGTCGGTCCGGTTATCTCCCTTGTCATACTTCTTGCGAGAGGCGAGGTTGATCCCAAAGCCGACTTGAATCTCGTTTCTGGTTGGCTAAATCGGATGAGCTTGTAATGGCAAAGGAGAGTTCGAAAGATAGAAAGAGATGATGCATTTTTAAAAGTAGCCAATAACAGACAATTACAACCATCGTGACATTTTGAACGCTTCAATATTACACTCATTGTCGGGTATTACGGTTACAAAGTGCTTCCATCAGGAACATTAAGCAGCCTCGTCTTTATCGTCTCCTGCATCTCCTTTGTGACGCCTGTTTTCAGCAGGTATTTCTCCACTGATCCATACTTCTCCGTGATATGATTTTGGACTTCTGGTACCAACTCCGGAGGACACGAAGCAAAATGCTCCGTCAATCCAATCGACTCAATCTCCTTCATTCTTTCTGTCTTTTCAGACAGCAGATTCGGCTCCGACACCATGTAGTCCTTCTCGACCGCTTCTTGTGGTACACCAAGCAACATCAGCACCAGCATGACCGTCAGCCCCGTCCTGTCTTTCCCCTGCGTGCAATGCAGCATGACCGGCCAGTTGCCAGACTCCGCGAGCACAGCAAAGACCTGGTAGACCTCCTTAGTACATACATCCAGCGAGTCTTTAGCGAGTCCGACAAGGCCTGCGGCACGCATGTGAGGGCTGAGGATCTTGATGGCGTCAAGCCGGTAGCCTGTTGCCATGAGCCACACAAGCCGCCCAAACTCCCTCCAGGTGAGCTTGTTGATGAGCATCTTGGAGAATGCGTGGCCGTTAAAGTTGATCTCGTGGTAGGTCACTCCGGGGATCTTCAACGGCTCTGCGACTTCGTTGTTGGATTGAGGTACTGCGGCGGAGCTCTTGATTTTGTCGTCCCGTTTTTGCGCTTGTTGGATGTGCTCGGTCCTGTTGGCTATGAGAACTTTGTCCATGTGTGGATATGCTAAGATGTTTTACTTAGTACGGAGGTCGATAACGTTTCTGATGCCATAGTCGTTGACGAGTCGCTTTCGATCCTCAGGGGAAGCTTCGTCTAGATCTGGTTAATATACTTCTTTTAGTAGACAGTAGATTCACTACCAACCTAGACGTGCTCCGCGATACAACAGTCCAGCTTTCATATAGCTGTCACAGAGTCAGATGTGGAAATATATCATTGGTAGGTTTGCTGACGTAGTGCCCATAGTGGTGTTTATCATCTCTGCAACATCTCGAAAGTTGGGAATTGTAGCGAACGGGGTAGCTGTGTTCTCCATGATGATGTAGATAATTTCATGAGGATGTGTCGTTACAGACCAAAGAGTTATTTTTCCAAGGTTAGTATGTTGTTAAGAGGATGCCCGTGATGACGGAGGTCCGTATAGCGGATAGTGCCCTGCCAACTTGGAGGGCCGTAGCCACGGGTACCCTGCGTCGATCCTATGACTTCGGCTTCACGTTGTGTGGAGTAGGCAAGCTGTGTGCTGCAGTTCCTGGTGCAGTGCCTGTACCGGAACAGTTTTATTGCAGCGCACCAGTGGGAATAGATGGGCCGGCTTTCTCGAAGAGCGTGGTGTGAGCACCGAGAAGGAACCCGGTGATGGACTAACTCTGGCCATGATCGCATCGCGCTCGGACAGCCGCCGTTTATCGAGGCGCTCCAGCTCGAACTACGTCATTTCCAATAGTCTAGGCCACCCCAAACTATCCCATAACTACACCACCATGATCGCTCGGAGTGAACTACGCAGAGCCAGTCCCCAATTCTCTGAACCTCACCTCCTCTTCCTTCCATAACTGCGTGTCCCGCATCTCGAGTCTGATATCTGTCTCGAGTCGTCCGACTAACGAGCGCACCATGGCGACACAAACACAAACATCCAATGATGCGTCCAAAGCGCCCCTGCCAGGGGACCACCATTCACACTCTCAGGCGAATGGCGCAGGGCCAGACATGAAGTGCCCGGATCCCTCGGCTCACTCCACGAAGGGCTCGGCCTTGCAGAACCAGGCTTCCAACGCTGCCCTCTACGCGACCCACCCGGAGCGCGGGTCCAATCCACGAGAATCCAAAGGCTCTCTCTTAGATTCCAACGGCAAGCTCTCTTCTGCAAGTATGTATTGTTACCTTAGACTACATGTGTAACACAACAGACGACTGACTTGTGGTGTCGCAGGTGCTGCCACCAGCCTCAAGCACGCTCGACCGCAAGATCTCCCCAGCTTTCCCATCGTCGGAATAGATACTCTAGCCTCCGCAGGCGCTGCTGCTACCCTCGCCAACGCGAACACGAAGTCGCCCGAGTGGTGGAAGCCGGACAGCTCCGACGCTGCAGGCAAGGCCGCGTTTCTCGCGAAGGACTACAAGATGGCACCTCTATGGCAGCCCGAGGCAAGCGCAGCTGGATCGAAGGCAGCTTTACTAGCGGCGAATAGAGGAGGAAAGGTCGATCTTTGGATGCCAGAAGCAAGCGCCGACGGAAACTCCGCTGCAAACATCGCGATGCGAACCAAGGGATTGAGCCCAGAGCTTGATCGTGGATATACAAAGGATGGAAGCAAGAGGGCAATGATGGCTGCTACTGGAGCGGTATCGGAATCAGCTCGTAGAAAGCGAGCTGGCTCTACACCTGCCCCACTCCCATCATACCCAGACTCTGCCAATTCCGCCAGGAATGCGCTTAGTGCTGCTACTCTGGCCCATCGGCCTTCCACGAAGGCTGCACCCCTGGGGAGCTCAAAGGGAATGGGGTCCCCAGCTATGGAAGCGGCTCGAATCCAGCACAATAAGTCAATTCCGAGGTCAATGTACACCGAGCATCCTCCCATCAGGATGGAAACCGATGAGGCGAATCACCAAAATGCGCTTCGCGCTTCGGCGATTTCAATGGCGAAGCAAATGTACAATATTCAACAGAAGCACATCGACGACGCTAAAGCCGGAAGAGCTGCTTCGCATGGACAATCAGCTGCTGCTTTTGCACACGGCCAGACCCCCACCACGACGGATGGGGACGTGAAAGAACAAGCGATGCAGTTCATCCACGTGCAAGAAGCGGCACAAAGACTTGCCGCGGAACGTCTTGCGAGGATCCCAGTTGACAACGAGGCTGCGTACCGCAACTACTACGGCTACGAGAATAAGCAACGCTCTAAACTTTCCATGCGCGGGAGAAGGCGGGCTGCCAGCGATCCAGAGGAGGCCGATTCGGACGACGAGTTCCGGGCTCGTCGTATCCGCGCCCAGACCTCCCAGTTCAGCAATACTGTTGCCCAAGTTGACGCAAAGAAACGTACCCAAGATCGACAGAACTTGATGGCGGCTGCAGAAAGAAAGGTCAAGGCTCAGATGCTTGGTATGGACGACAAGGTCTTCAACGAGACGGGGAAGATGTCACCAGCCATGATGGAGGACTGGGAAAACAAAGCGCGTGCGAAAGCAGCAGCTGATAGCGAGGCCCGCATGGTGAACCATGGCAGGGTGCATGTGGGCGGTGGAAAGTTCATGGACCAGTCAGAGATTGATGCTGTCGCTGCCGCGAGGATACAACCTACTTTGGACGAGATCAACGATGCCACCGAGAAGCAGAGGGCGAGGGACGAAGAGATCAGGCTCGACAATGAAGAGAAGAAGCGCCAAACCCGCACTGAGAAGGAAAGATCTGCAGGTCTGAAGGCTGAAGAAAAGCGTGCCAAGGGTAAGTCATTGTGTACTATTGGTTGAAACCCTGACTAACAAATACAGGCGAAGAGAAAGCCGCAGCACGGTCAGAGAAAGAGGCCGAAAAGGCCAAACGCGCCGAAGAAAAACGGATCCAGAAGGAGGAGAAACGTAATTCTAGGGACGCTCCGAAGACCATTGAGCCTGAAACTCCCACCACTGCCGCTACAGCTCCAGTCATTGGGGCCGAGGAGGCTGATGCCGACCTTTATGAACCCCCGACGCCGGTAGAGGCTCCCACCGCCGCTCCAGAGGCACCTGAAACCGCTCAGCGTAAATCAGTTGCGGAGGAGGAGGCAACTTCTCCTACATCCCCTACGTCCCCTGTGTCTCCGACCAAATCAGACTCTAAGGGCCTCAAAGGCATCTTCAGCAAGTTCAAGAGCCGCCGCTCTAAACACGAGCCTGGGAAACTTTCTTTCTCAGGAGGCTCTGCCCTCACAGGGGCCAGGTCCAAAGAGCAGGCAACCACTGCGTCGGCCACACAACACGAGGGAGTCTCCACGCCTACCCGTGCCCGATCCCCGAGCATATCTTCGCTGTCTAGCGACGACGGGGAAGCTGCAACTAGAGGTCGCCAAAGGCCAGCACGCACCACTAGTGGGATCAGCGGCGTGAGTGGTGTGAGTCGAGAGGAAGAGTTTGAGGAGGCGCGCGACACATTCGATGACGGTCTTGTGCCACCGCCGACTTTCGAGAGTGAGGCAGGTGCTGCGGCACGTAAAGGAAGCCCGAACCGGGATAGCAAGTTTCAGGAAATCTTGTGAGAGATGGCAGAGTTGTACTTCGTCTCCTTTGTTGTGCTGAGACGCACGGTATGATACCTTTTGTTTGTTTGAGCTTTACGAGCTGCACTGCTCGTGCAGTCAGGAATTGAAATTGCTTGCGAGGGTTTTGCGTTAGCTGTACGTTGTCTCATGAGCACACGGCATATAGCAGTATCGTGGTAATCTGATAATGATTGGAACGAGACCCTGGTTGAAAGAGTGCCATCATCACTTTGGCAACACCACCCCTCTTCCAAAGTCCAAAGATGTTGAGTGAATGCAAATGCCGTGAAATGCTTGCCAGATTATCGAACGGTGACCGAAGGGTATACACGGGCTTCTGTACACAGTCACCTCAGCAGTGAAGGCTGAGCTATTCAAGAGTCTGGATTTGCTTGAGGTGTATCGAAAACCATAGTCGAGGTGAATGGTGTCCAAATGAGGGAAAGGTGAAAGATGAGGCTGGACGTGATGCCAAGGCGTACCACTTTACGCGTGGGCCCGCTTTTATTGGGCAGGCGCGGTTTAGCGTCCCGGCGACGCGCCTTCCCTCCCATCTTCAACCTCGACCCGCGTAGCTCCTTCCCACTCCACCACCACCCACAACTTCCTCATTGCAATTGCTGCCCTCGTCCACGATGCCTTCCACCGTGCTCGGAAAGAGAACTCGCAGCTCCACAGACTCGCCAGGTAGGCACGATCCGCCCCTTCTCTCCTGTCAACAAACTGACTCGGTGCTTGTAGATGCTGCTTTAAGAGTCACAACGCGGGCCAAACGCCAGGCCCAGTTCGTGATCCTGGATGATGGCGACAATGAAAACCCTTTTGTCACCCCGAGGAACAAGAAGGTTGTCCGTCATGGCGATGCTATGGAATTGGACGAGCTGGCGCAGGATGTCTTGCCGTCTGGAAAGCGCGTCCGAAAGATCGGATCCACCCCCGCGAAACATGGAGCCCCGGAAAGCCGTGTCGCTCTGTCTCCTGCCAAAATCAATGCACACTTTAAGGCCTCTAAGCCCGTCGTTCGATCAGACTCAAAACTTGTCCAAGCCGCCACTCCTCAGACTCCTCGGCACCGCGACGCGCTCTCGAAGAAGGTCCCTGTCACTCCTCGGCATCGGGTCCTTGTTGGTGGAAAGCCCTTGACTCCTCGCACTCCCCGGACACCGATAACTCCGCGTCATAATGTCCCTACCGTCTACAATGTCGCTCGCCAGCTTTTTGCTCGAGGATCCGCACCGCCAGCACTGTTCGGCCGGGAGACCGAGCGCAAAGAGCTGGAGAAATTCGTGTCCACGCGTACCCAGGGCCGCAAGTCTGGATGCATCTACGTTTCCGGGCCACCAGGAACCGGGAAAAGCGCGTTCGTGGGCGATGTGTGCCGCGGACTGGAGTCCGAGAACTCTGCGAAAACCGCATACATCAACTGCATGAGCGTGAAGAATGCCAGTGACCTCTACCGAACCTTGCTTGAGCAATTGGTCGACATCAGTACTATCACCGAGGGCGCTGAGGTGGACGCGCTCCATGAGATCTTCACGAAGCGTGATCGCTCATACGTTGTCACACTTGACGAGGTTGACCACCTTTTGGATCTGGACCTGGAGCTTCTCTACCGCCTATTTGAGTGGTCTCTCCAGCCCTCTTCCAGTCTAGTTTTGGTTGGAATTGCCAACGCTCTTGACTTTACGGACCGCTTCCTCCCACGCCTCAAGGCTCGTGGCCTTAAGCCTCAACTTCTTCCATTTCTGCCGTACACCGCTGCTCAGATCGCGTCCGTAATCACATCGAAGCTCAGGTCAGCTATACCCGATGATACCACTACTACTTCTGCGGAATTTGTGCCTTTCATCCATCCTACGGCGATCCGATACCTTTCCAACAAGGTCGCGACCCAATCAGGCGATTTGCGCAAGGCCTTTGACATCTGCAAACGAGCCATCGATCTGGTCGAAGCTGATACTCGCGACCAACACGCGAAGATGGCTAACGAAATCACTCCCTCTCCTACGCCATCTCCTTCCAAGACTCCACTTGTCGAGAACATCAACCTCTCATCTCCACCCGTCGCTAGGTTCATCCTTAAGACGCCTCGTTTGGATAGCGTTGCTACCTCACTGTCTCAAATCACAATTGAAAATGCGCCTCGCGCCACCATCAACCACATGACGCGTATTACTTCTGCTGTGTTCAGCAACGGCGCCACCCAGAGGCTCCAGAACCTCAATCTCCAACAAAAGGCTGTCCTGTGCGCACTAGCAGCGCTTGAGAAGAAGAAGCGAACCGCGTTTTCCGAGAGCGTTCTCGCAACTCCGTCGAAGACCCATAGCACAGCGCCGACCATCAAAGCAATCTTCGAGGCCTACACTAGCTTGTGCAAGCGAGAGGATATTCTTCACCCCCTCACAAATACTGAGTTCCGAGACATTGTCGGTAGCTTGGAGACGCTTTCGCTGATTTCGTCCGTTGAGGGCAAGACGGGGTCGTTGGTCGTTACTGCTGGTACACCAAGCAAGAGGGGAAGGGCAAAGGGTGGTTTCGGTGCCACTGTTGTTGAAGAGAGGAGGGTTGCGAGTACTGTTGCCAACAAAGAGCTTGAGGCTGCACTCGTCGGCCCTGGCAGCCGTATTCTCAGGGGCATTCTCGATGGGGAGGAATCTCTTTAGCTGTTTGTCTGTCGTACTGCATTGTTTGCATGAGTGATTGTTTGGCATAGCGGTTGTTTTTGGGTGCTATGGAGTTGGATGCTTTCACTGTTGCATAGCATGGCGTTTTGAATGTTGAGGCCTGGTGCCGCTAGACATAGCATGAGGTACTAAGATAGAGTCACTGTAACAACTGGCAGAGTACTTTAGTCTAATGAGAATTCATTATCGTATGCCCTCGTTGTTCTCTCTATCAACAGTGACATTATCCCCGCCTCTAGAATGCATGCTTGCCCATAGTAAATCTGCTATATGTGTCTTCAGCTCTGTGCGTTCCCCTCTACCTTCCCCTGAGGTTTCCTCAACATGACCCAATAACTAGCATGCTGATCACCTTCCACTACAGTCGACAGCTTAAGCTCGTCTACACGTTCAAACCCCAGACTCTCATAGAGTCTGCGGCCCGCAAGCGTACTCTCAAGATAGGCACAAACACCCTCCTTATCCGCCTGATCACACCCCCACTGAACAAGCCCCTTCCCGATCCCCTGCCGCTGATAATCCGGATCCGTCGCCAAATGCCCAAGATCTGCCCTCAATTAGCTTCTCATCCACCAATCCCCAAAATATGCAAAAGGTAAAATGGGAATACTCACACCACACCGCCTCCATCTCCCCCGTCCACTTCTTCTTCGTCGTCTCCATCATCTCCATAATCCGCTTCAGCGCCTCCTTATCCGCGCTCACCGGCAGATTCGCCTCCTCCTCCTCCTTCTCTTTCGCCTTCTTCGCTGCGGCCTCCGGATCCGCGTCCGCGTCGGCAGCCTCTTTCACCTCCCGCGTCCACCCCGAGCTCCCCACGATCCGCCCGCCCGCGCCCTCGTCCACGCACGTCCACCAGTAGCCCGCGGGGTTCGAGAGGCGCTTGTTGTAGCGCGCTTCGCGGTACTCGCGCTCGGCGTTGGGGTGGGCGGGGTCGCGGCGCGAGGGGGGGAAGATGACGAGGGCCATGGGGTCGTCGGCGAAGGCGCGCTCGCCCATGCTGAGTTGCTCGGGGACGTCGGCGAGGGTGGTGGGGCGATGGGTGAAGGGGGCCATTATGAGGGCGAATAGGGGGGAAGGTGACGCGGAGTGTGCTTGCGAGTTTGCGTTTGAAGAGTTGGGATGGATGGGGGAAGGAGTATGAGGTTCTTTTGTGATATGTTTTGTCAGGGTGCTATGAGGGTTCTAGGTGGCTTCTTTTATGATTGAAAGGAGAGGTAAGGATGGGGAATATAGAACGAGAATAGGAAGGAGATAGATAAAGTCGTGGGTGCTTTCGTGGCTGCCTTCGTACGTCTTCTGAGCGGGCGAATCGCTGCCTTGTTTCTTTCTTGGTTATTGTGGAAAGAGACGAAATAGGAAATGAAGCGATACAGAAGGCCTACGCGTCTCCAAGTGATGCCTGAAATCTTATAGTGAAAAGGGCTGTGGTTACATCGGAGTCGGAATTAGTAGCGCCTTTCAGTCCAGTCCGTAGTCAGGGGGTTAAGCTCCGATGTCCACGCTGTGCGTCACGCCATGGCCAGTTAGTTCTAGCAATGGCAGACTGAGCTTAAGCGATCAGGCTTCCATGTTTTGCTCGTTGTGAGTGGTGGATCTGGAAGCGTGGACGTTGACCTGCCTCTTTGGATATGCTTTGTCATCATTCACTATAGCAACTCGCCGAACTTCGAACTTCGCGTGACGACCAAAGACATGGACTAACTACATGCTTTCAAGCACGACCTTAAGTGCACGACGAAAGGCCTTCAACAAACCGTCTTGACATAAACCTGACCACAATAACGCACCTGCAAAGCTCATCAGAACAGCCAACCAATGCCATCCCACCCTTAGCATACACAATCACAATCTCACCTCCCTCGAACACTAACAAAAATACATCTATCCCAAAATGGCCACCACATCGATTACTCCGCCGAACTCAACTCCAGCCAGCGGCATAAACCCTACAATTAGCTCTCCTCTTCTCATCATCTACTCTCACGGCCGCACCCCGCCTCTCAACCCACCCCCAGACTTCAAGTTTGACCTCCGCACCATCCCCAACCCTCCCAAAAGCGTGCGCGACGCCCACGACGGCCGCTCAAAACGGCTACGCGCGCATCTTCTCGGAGATGCGCGGTTCACGCGGAAGCTGGAGGAGGTGAAGGGTGAGATTGAAAGTGCGATGCAGGGGAAGATCGATGCCGTTTCAAATGCACCAATTGAGGCGGAAGAAGAAGAAGAAGAAGAAGAAGAAGAAGCAAACGACGACGACGACGGCGATTCGATCAACGTAGAGTCGTTAGACGAAGACCCCGATGGTCCAGTTCTACGAGTGGGCTGCAACTGCGCTCTCGGCCACCACCGTAGTGTTGCTTTCGTCGAAGAGCTCGCACGCCAGGAGTGGCCCGGCGATTGGCGGGTTCAGGTTGTGCACCGCGATGTCGACAAGAAGCGGTCGAGCGGTGTGAGGGCGCAGCAGAAGGGGCAGTGGAGAGTTGCGAGGCAGGGGAGTAGGCACCAAGG
Organism: Lophium mytilinum; assembly: GCA_010093605.1. Lineage (NCBI taxonomy): Eukaryota > Fungi > Ascomycota > Dothideomycetes > Mytilinidiales > Mytilinidiaceae > Lophium > Lophium mytilinum. The sequence goes on along the minus strand of MU004184.1, from coordinate 1,256,076 downwards.
TGGGGATGATGGTGATTGATGTAGGTAGTGAATGGCAAGGCTTGTGTCCCAACCTACACCAGACAATATCGTCAATGTAGCGATTCGCAGTCAGTCGAAGTGTTGAGGCTAGAATAGCTTGTTTCTAGACGCCCCATCATGGCTTTTTTTCCACACTATCATCGTATTCCTATTTCTTAACCCCAATATCACCTTACGCAACCCATCCTGCTCACATGATCTCGCGCTGCTGTGGCTGAGTTCGGCTCAGGCCCGGGTCCTACGCAGTATCTGTCACAGAAGATGGGGAATTACAGAATGTTCACGCTGATTTGCACTAGACACCGTTCAGTCATCAAAGTTGCGTTCGAGGATACTGGTAGAACTAGTTTCGAAGTTGACTCGAGGTGCTGCTTACTACAGTAGTCGTACTCTTACCACTTCCCGCCCCCGCCCTCCAACCACTGCGTCAAGGCTATTGCAAACAAACAAGTCCCATCTCCAAGCTCAGCAACAATCTCAAACGTCCACGTCCCGGTCTTAATCAACCAAGTCGGAAGCTGACAATCGGTTATGATATCATTGTGGCCGCTACTACTCAGATGCTCCGTTTAGGCGCCCGTGGAATTGCGGATCGAGAGTTGGCCTCCGAGGCTATATCCCGTAGTTGGCAGCGGTGCAGTGTAGCTCTGCGGGTCCTCAACCTCACCATTTGCTAGAACAGCGGACATAGTTAGAGTGAGGGTCGCGTTGGCAAGGAGTTTGTCAAGATCGGCCGAGTCCTTTGTCTTGGATGGGAAAAATAGTGCCCCGGAGGAGCGTGAAGAAGATTCGGTCGCTTTGATTATTCCATTAGTTGTGACCTACTTATCTTAATCATGGTCTAGCATGACGCTATTAACTTACGTGGGGATGGGTGACGGAGCAATCTCGAGCAGCTCAATTTTAAACAGTCGCGAGGCCTTGGGAATTGGGCCGTGCATAGCATTATTGTGTCCGGGAACTGTGAGCGCGCCCTCTACTGCAGCCATGACTTGGACGTGGGCTATGAGCTTTTGGTGGGCAAAGGCAGTCGAGATGGTGCAAAGCGCAAGTGTTTGGAGGAGAGTTGACTTTCTTGAGAGTTGGCTAGATGTCTGTTCTGTGCGTGAATTAAAAGCTTTGAATTTTGGATGTCAAAGTCGATAGCGTTGGAACGAGTGAATCAAGTTACCACGTACTCAAGATAGCTAGTAGGCTCAGGATTTACCTCGCCGCATGCACTGTGAATCAAGCCCTTCCATCACATCACGTGTGACTACAAGTTACAGGGGCTCCTCGACTGTACTTTTCATGTGTCGGCTTTGTAAGGCAGATTGCAATCTCGGGGAATACCCGTTTGATGATAGACGTATCGATAGATGTTAACGTATAGCGTATCAGCAGTCAAGAGAGCAACATGAAAAGCTAGATTCATGGTCAACTTAGATAGAAGTCTAGGAGTCAAAGACTACTACTTTGAGCTCCACCACTTCCTTTAATCTCCCTAATAGAGGCTAAAAGACTCATACCATCCCCAATAGCGCCGTTCAGCCGGATTGGCGAGCACGTCACTCGCATCGCTACCTCCGGGCATGCCTCATCACGCCTAACCCAGCGGTATCAAAAACTCGAACCATGTTAAGATTCGATCTCAGTACTTGCCAATGGTTCCCCCTAAAACCATTTTCCACGCAAAGCAACAAAAACGATCCAATTGCCATTCTCCCATCTTCAAGCTCTCACCAATCATCCTTCTCATCTTCGTCATCTGCAAGGTATTAGCGCCTTTTCCTTAAAAGAAAATGAAGTCAATAGAAAAGGGTAAACCTTACCACTATGGCTGACCTTCGCCTTCCTCGCCGCAAGCGCACTCGCCAGTGCCCCAGCCAAGCCTCCCTCTGCAGCATTCGGAGCAGCTCCACCGGCCGCGCCCCCAGCAGCCGCCGTGTCGCCACCGGGCACCAGGGCGGCACTTCGATCCCGCTTTTCTTGAGAGCTGACTCTCTTGAGTCTAGCGCCGCCGCGGATATCTGCAAGTAGGTTGTCGACAACAGGAGCTCTTTTGGGCAGGCCCTGGGCTGCAGGCGCGCCGGGCATGGGAGGTGGTGGTGGCGGACCACTTCCAGGTGGCATTGGCGGCGGAGGAGGAACGGAAGAATTGGGCATAGGAGGTGGCGGAGGGACTGCTGAGTGCGGCATAGGTGGAGGGGGCGGGATTGAACTCGCGGGCATGGGAGGGGGAGGAGGAATCGAGCTGGCAGGCATGGGGGGAGGCGGAGGGATATCCCGAGAGGGCGGAGGTGGTGCGTGGCTTGATGGCGGAGGAGGAACATGTCGAGTAGATGAGGGAGGTAACGGAGGCGGTTGCGGGGGCCCATTGTTCGAGGGCGGCAATGGTGGAGGCGCCGAGGATGTCTTCGGAGGCAATGGTGGCGGCGGAATGTGTGCAGGTGCAGTCTGTCGAGTTGGCGGTGGTGGGACATGTGTTGTTGAAGTTTCTCGAGCTGGTGGTGGTGGAGGAACAGGTCCACGACTTGGCGGAGGAGGTGGGTTTGCCGGAGCCCTGGAGCCTGCGAAAGGAGGTGGTACGCCAAACCTGTGTCCTGGCTCTGGAGCATCTTCCATCGGCGTCTTTGGCGGTCTGGGAGGTGGTGGGGGCCCTGGATTCGCCACTGTGTTGGATTCAGCTCTCGCTCTCGATGGAGGTGGAGGCGCGTTCGTGTGCGCGAATTTGCCAGCGTCTGCAATTGGAGGAGGAGCACGGAATCTGGGGCCTGGTGGTGCAGGAGGAGAGGCTTGGCGAGGTGGAGAAGGTGCCGGGCTAGCTGGTGATGCCGAGGGGAGGGCGTCAGTCTTAGTCCTTCGTGCTGGCGGAGGGGCTGGAGGCGGTCCTCTTCTCGATGATCCCGTGTTCTGCGGACTTAGGGCGTTTGCTTTGGGTGGTGCACTTGGTGGCGGAGGCGGTGGAGCCCTTGATCGTCGTTCCGCAGCACTATCTTCTACATTCTCTTGCGCCTTCCGCTGCTCAATGTACATTTTGATGAAGTCTGCGTTCTCTTCAATCTGGTCTTCTGTGATGCCCATTGCCAGCAATTCCTTCACCAAGGTCGGATCCGTAAGTTCACTTGCTGAATTTCGGCTACTTGCAGCGTTGGAGTGGCTATGTTGAGTAGGAGAGGTTACAGCGAATTCCTTGGGTGGTATAATCGACTGCGCCGGAGGATGATGCGAGGCGGACGAATGTCTGTGGCCAAACAGACCACCTAGAAGGCCGTGTGATTTCCCTCCGCCGTTCCCGCCTCCATTCGAGGCCGCAGTGTTCATAGCAGACCCAAACGGCTTCGACTTAGTATTTTTATGCGCATTCTTCTCCCGATCATCCATCTTCTTCTTGAACGTTTTAGCCTCCTTCTCGTCCGCAAATGACAGTCCGGCGAGACAATCTTCCAGCTCGAAAGTATGGAAGAAAACCCGGTCCTGGTTGTAGGAAAAAGAGTCATATATTTCTTGGTCCCATATCACTCCACGGTTGGCAGGCTGGGGCTATCAGCACATCTCTTGCGGTGTACAGCATACAATTGCTCATCAACCTACCGAAACATCAACCATCTTGATCCAGAAAGTGTTCCCGACCAGATCGTTCGCCAACACTGCTGCTCCTTGCAGCCCCGTGAATGTCCATCTTTGCTGGTTCGGATAGGCTACATAGAGCTTCGCAACGGCGACGGCATGGATCTTGTTCGAAGCTTTGGGCACGGTCCGCTTGACCGTCTGCTTATCGTCGTCATTGAGTATCGAAGGCATGGTGTCGAGTGTGGTCGATTACAGTCTCTGACGTGGTAATCTCGAGGGTTGCGGCGAGTGTTGGAAGAACGGGAGGGGTGAGGCCTGGCAGGTACAGCGCATGGAACGAGCAGGCGATGCGAGGCCGCCAGCAGCGAGGACCGAGTCGGCGGTGGATTAATGATTAGCTGGAGAGGGTAAATCACTGCTCCACGGAAGAATGGGGAAGGCCGCTGGTGTACCTGGAGGTTGGGCGTGGGCAGCAACTGGGATGTGGAGCTGTGGCTTTGAGCCGCGCACTTGAAGTCAGCTGCCAAGACGTCGAACCCCGTCTGTCGGATTCCATTAACCCAAACTCATACCTACCCTGGACATTCTCTCAAAGGCCTTGTATCTAATTTCGCCTGCGACGGAGTGTTATTGACTCTCCAACGTCACCCACCATCTCGGGGCGCTGCTATTTCAATCTTGACAATTCGGCAACATCAGTCCTAACAACAATGCCGATAGCAGATTTCGCAAGCTGATGCCTACTAAGGCTTCATCTTCAGGCTTTGACACAACAGGCTGTGGCTGTTGTCCACGTACGCATCAAACAACGCGGCCTCGCCACAGCTACCGCCTGAGTTGAACGGCACTTCAGCGCCACCTCGACACTTATACAATTAGCATAATAGCCTGCTACATTCATATTAACGCAAAGGGCCATTTAGACCGCGTGAACGAAGCATTAAGGTGGATGGTAGAAGATTCGGATGGAAGAGAGTGTATCGCGTTGTCCATGGTAGACTTCCGGAGCTCTTTATCTGGTGCAGCCCTGCACTAGTGACTTGATTGCGAGCATCAAGACGCTTGCTGCAGAGACACCTCAATACATATATATACCTGGGAGTAATTGCTCAGTCAAATAAAAGTAATGCTAAGAGCGCTCAAAGAACATGCCCCTTTACTTGCTCTGTCAAATAGCTGTTAGGATTCACGGAGCGAGGCTAACAGCAAAACGAATCCATGCAGCAGTGAGAAAGGGTGGTCGTGGACTCCGAATGCGTAATATAACATATGCACTTTTTCGTTCAACGCCTGAGCCAAGAAAACATCAGCTCAATAGAAACACCCATCCTATGAACGAAAAAGGCACTGAAAGTTAGATACACCACCGAGCACAACTAGAGGAGAGCAGAGCAGTGGTTGGACCAGCTAAGAGAGGCCAGAAAGAAAGAGTATGGTGATATTCCCAGTTTTCGCTTTCCCTTACCAGCAGTAAGTTGCTGGAGTGCCCCAATGCGCAAACTTGTGGGTTCCAGTATGTGTGCATCTAACCTAGATCCCGTCCTCTACTCGACCTCCCCCTTCGACTCGAAGTTGTCGCCCTCGACCAGCTCCGGGATGTCGTCATCATCATCATCTTCACCCTTCTCGCCGTCCTCGCCCTTCTCCTTCTGCATGCTCTGGTAGCTCTCGGCGAGCTTGCGCAGCGACGCCAGCGAATCCGGCCCCAATTGGTTGAGGATACCGGGGACGAGCTCCGTGAGCTCCTTGTCTTCGCCTTGGCCGTAGATGGCGAAGGTGTTTGCGGGGACGGACGCATGGACTGTGGTGAAGATAGTTAGCAATCTAGATTCTGCAAGCGCCCGTCGTATGTCGACATGGATGGGATTCAAGACATTGACCCGCGGCTCTCGCCAACATCTCCCTTTTGTAGCTCATCCAGCCCTAGAGATTTCCTGAGCAGATGTAGGGAAAGAATCAAACTAACCCTTTGGCGCAGAAAAGTGGATGACATTCCCGTCGCTTTTGAACATGTTGACCTCCTCAATCGCCTGAATTGGCTGCACATTCAGCTTTTTCAAGCTCGTCTGCAGCTTCTTGTCGTCGGTGCCAGCGCTCTTGTGGACCTTCTTAACCTTCCGGCGCGGGGTGCCTTTTCCACTATACGCCGGATTCGTTAGCCATTCGTGCTCTTCACTTCGTAAGCTGCTTCAACCTCTTCGCTCCATTATAGAACCCAGAACCGCAACCGCAGATTTTCGAGGGTCCCGAAGGGATATGTAGAGTCGGAGTCGGAGATTCGGAGGTATTCGAGACGAAGTTTCGAGGAGTGGAAGAGTTGCTTACCCTAGTCACTCGCATTAGTATTGTTCATCTCCAAAAGCTCACAGAACAGCGTTGGAACTCCATCAAGATGATGGAACCTTGGGCTTAAACTCACCAATTCGCACCGAAGCCTGCATCCGCGCCAGCTTGGCCTGATCCATATTTGCGGTTGATGAAGAAGAGAAGGGTTGGAGGAGCTGTGTCGTGGCAGAGAATTAGCGAGACGTTTGAGAAAGCTTCTCGGGTATCGGATTGAGTCGATGCGAGGTAGGGAAAGGGCGGTGAGGCGTACCTTGAGAGTTGTAGGATGGAGGCTGGCGGGCGGTGCGAGGTGCTGAGGTTGGTTCGTGATGATCGGCCTTCGGCTGCCCGGGCCACACAGTTTGTGTGCCTCAACTCGCTAAATTCTAACATTCACAGGTGAGGACCTCACATATTTTGTAATGGCAGGATGAGTGTGAGCGGGAGGTATAATACCTCAAGCTACCTGTTATCTCGCGTTTTGCCAAAGACCGACTTGCCATTTCGGACAAAAGCTGTGCGAAGCTGGCATTAGACGCAATATAGATTTTGTCTTGGCACACCTATGTGAATTTTCAAGGCGTAAGAAGACTGCACTGTATTCATGAACTCTTGACTAGCACACGTTATAAAGTTCTATAGCAGCACATTGGACACCATCTTCCTGACCTTCGTAGTTGGAAGACTCCCGCCTAAGAGATTCAAAAACCGTGACTATTTCTTAGAGACTATTCAAAAGTATGTTCGCCTATGCTTTGAAAAATTTCGAAAAATCGGTAAGCCTTCTAAGGTTGTTCTCTAGCATTTCCGAACATGCTGTGAGCTCGCTGGGCTACCCCAAACGCCGTTACCATGTCGAAATGAGTGCATATCAAATGAGTGCATGCCGGGGGCCATCTTTTTTGCGAAGAGCACACCTTGAGTTCGGGAGATTCTGAATTCCTTCTAAACTAATCACAGCGGATTGGTATACCCGCACCAGCAACCCAGCGCTACAAAGGTATGCTATGGGATTCCTAAAAAGCTCAGGAGGCACACAGCAGGGACCAAAACGGCCCCCTCGAACCTTTCCGAGGAAAACTCCAAATGCTCCGCACCGGGTATCGTGACCACTATCCGCCTACCACCCCCCTTTTGACATCTTCTCGATGTCGCTCAGGACATAACTGAGCACATTACCACATACCACCGAACACACCCTCAAATAGGGTCTCTTTCCAACCACTTCGAGCGGATCCGTCCCACTCACTTGAAAGCCTTGTCCCACTGCTTGCCGCTGACAATTGGGGGCGCCAAGTTTGCCATATAGTCCTTACCCTTGATCATGACCACCATCATCGAGGGGAGCTTCCAGCCGGCGAAAGCACCAACGCCTTTGCTCTTGCCAACTGGTACGACCTGGGTCTCTGTGAGGTTGGCCTTGTACTCCTTATCCGGTACTTCAGCGCCGCTGAGATCTTTCTTCAGGTTGGCCACCACAACCGGAAGCGCGTCCCACATATCTATGATGCCGCCACGGGTGTAGGAACCACAGTCGCCGAGGACGTAGACACGCTCGCCGGCAGCGGTGACGCGCAGGGTCTTGTCGCTATCGACGTAGCCCTTTTCATTGAGGATGGTTTTCGGGAGGAAGCCGGTGTTCGGGCGTGCACCGGTGGCGTCGATGTATAGGTCCGTTTCGAGGGTCTTGCCGCCGCTGAGAGAGACAGTAGTTTTGCCGTCGGCAGTCTGAGTTGTGGACTCAACGCGGGTGCCGTAGACAACATCACAGCCAACCCTATTGAGATACTTCTCGGCCGTCTTGGCGAGAGCTTCCCGGAGGACGGGCAGCAGCTTCTTGTCGGCGCAGACAAGGGTGAGTTGGGCCTTGGGGTGAGCTGGCTTGGCCGGCGCAAACCAGCCTGCGGTGCCGTTGAGATACTCCGCAATCTCGCCGGCGACCTCGACGCCGACAGGCCCACCACCTCCAATTACGATAGTCTTTGCGTTCGGGAGCGCCTTGCGGAAGTTGTCGAGGTCGGTCTTCACAGCGTCGGAGTCGGTCTGGAGGGATAGGAAGGGGGCTGGAGTGTGGGTGCCCACGGCGAGGATCAGAGCGTAGTATGGGATGGATTCGGGAGCGCCGCCAGTGGAGACGGTGACAGTGCGGGCGGCGGTGTCGAGTGCCGTAGCTGTACCCTTAACAAATTTGAAGCTGTCGCCATACTTGGCAAACTCCTTCTTGATGGGGTACAGGTACTTGCTCTCAGGAAGAGCCTCCCCGGAGAGACAGGCACGGGGACCTGCAACTCGCCAGTAGAACTCCTCCGAGGGAGTGACCATCGTGACATTGTAGGTGAAGTTATCGTCCTTGGGGAGTGTCGGTAGGATGTGCTTGAGAGCGTAATGGCTCGTGCTGATACCGGCCCAGCTACCTCCAATCACTAGGACTGTTCGAGCAGACATGCTGTGCGATTGATGGGTGGTAGGTAGTGGGGCTGTAGTTGGGGCTTGCTGTGTGGTGTTGAGGAGGATGGTGGTACAAGCAGCGTTTGCTGTTGGGGGGGATGCCGTTTTATATTAGCAGTGGAGTTGAGGGGGCCCGAAGCGCGGCAGGAAGGATCAACAAATTAGTGAAGGTCAGCACCAAGGGTTAGTCAGATGAGTTGAGGCTAACGTAGTGGGTGGCCTTATAGCTGTACCTATTACCTTGCCGAAGGAGTCTTGGAGTCAGTTTAGCTTAGCAACTCCTCGCAATTCGCAGTGGATTTCCAATGTTGACAAGCAAAATGTTGAAGCTATTGAAGCTTTGACCAGCGGCAGGGATTATCGGATGTCTTGGAGAATCCGCTCCCGAAGGCACAGAACCCGATTACAAAGCTGACAAACGTAACAAACGACTCCAGTCGGTTACGAAGCTGTTCATAAGTCTTGAGGATAACGCCGCCGAGGCAGCGCAGTATGGCTAGCTAATCGATACTTCGAAATGATCGACTTTTGGACAGTTCAAGACTATAAAATCAATAGAAGTACGTGGTATAGCTATATTACCGGAAGGCTTTTGCAACAAAGTCTTCAGATATATGGGTAACAAAGCTCTTGTTTCTATTCACTCGACGGATATCATAGCGCAGAGTCCCGTATCCCCGAATGCAATAACGCCGCCCAATGCATTAAACCGAATCCCAAACGCCTAGTACATCAGTTCCAGCGTGCTGCATCAACATTAATATCAATATCCAAAGGACTCCGTGTGCAGATAGATTCCCTGTGCCCCCGTACCCTTGTGCACCGCCCGCTCATCGCTCAAGGCCACTACACTCTGCTTGACGTCGGCTACAAGGCCTTGTGGCCCGCAAACGACTACCGCGCTCTCGCCCAGCGCCTGCTCTAGCATCTTGCGAATTACACTGTGGCACTGCGGCCGACCGCTGATGACGGCGATGCTGGGATGGAGCAATTGCTGTGCTGACCCCTTGGTAATTGACGAGACCGCCGATTGTGTGCGATCAGTCGTGGCAGGGGGTGATGAGCAACAGCAGCAGGTCGCGGGGCCGATTATGTCTTCGCTTTCGACGGTGTCTCTGCAGCAACATTCGCCGTTTGGTCCACATGATGTCTGCTGTGTAGGCTTCCTGAGGGACGAGGTTTCTGAGCCGACTTCCCGTGCACCGTTTTGCTCGTCGTATTTCAATCCGGACTTCTCGTCTCCGTCGCCCTCCACCATCTCCACGGCACCCCGGTAGTTCGTTTTGACCGGAGCTCTCACTGTTGACAAGAGCGATTTGTGTTCTTCTGTGAACGAGTTGTCGCAAGTGACGTATATAGTCATATCAACGTCCAACCCCTTGACTTGGGCTTTGAGGTTCTCGATATCTTCGAAGACGCCCGAGAGCTGGTCGGCGAACCAGCCAAGCTGGCCCCGAGACTTGACGACCCACACAAAGCGGATGTGCCGTGTTACAGCGCCCTTTGGTTTACGGAATATCGACTGTTTCTGATTGGACGATGTTGAGACTTCCTTCCAACCCTGGACAATGTCCCGAAGCAGTGGGATGGTGAATGTTGCTCCGGTGCTACCGGCTAGTAGCACGACGCTGTCGAATTGCCGTAGAGGTCGAAGGCAGCCATACGGACCTTCGATAGCAACGCTCTTTACCTTTGGCTTGGCATTTGGAGACGCACTAGGTAACCCGCTCAACTTCTCCGCATGCTTGAAGAATCGTTTTGTACCGCCTTTCTCTGCCTTTACAAGGAACTCCATCTTGCCGTCCTCTGGAATCGAGGCGACGGTAAATGGATGACTTTGGAGTGGAACGATAGAGTGACAGGACAGGAAAACGTGCTGGCCAGGGGACCAGCTAATTGGCGGGTTGTTGATTGTAATCCTTGTAGTATCGTGTGCAAGAGGCGTGAACTCAGCCTTGCACGCCCAAAGTCCAGACATCTGCCCAGCTTTCCGTTGCTTAGGGTGGAAGAGGGATAGGTTTGTGTATATTACCGATGAACCCCGTGTCACGCGGTCGAAGACGAAGACTCCAATGGGTATCCAGATGTAAACGTGGACCTCTGCAGGTGTGTGTTTGTACACAAAGTAGAGGAACACAGCGAACGACGCGAGATGCTGGATGACAAACACTTCATAGTACAACCCGCGGATCGGCGTCATGGAGCTGACGACCATCCAAAGCAGCACAGCCCAAGCAATCACGCCCTCCTTCACCAAAGGTGCTGATTTGATCTGGGGGATGATGTAATCGTAAGGCGCCCAATCTGCAAAGAAGTAGCCCATGTGGATCGTGGTGGTGAAGAGAAGACATCGGGCAGCCCAGCGGTGCAACCAGTTCAGTCTCTCGTGGCTAATCCCAGAGAGGAATCCGATGATGTTGTTCTTTCCAGCGAGCAAGAAAATCAACGGGAGCTGGGCCATGTTCACAAATCCGGTCCGGTAGCCAATATCTTCATACTTCCACCGGTCTTTGACATCGAGTCCGTAAAATGAGAGAACGACAAGAAGAACAACATTGCCGACTACCAAGCTGGTCCGGCCAACCGTTGGTAACTTAAAGACGCGTCCTTTGGAGGGGATTCGTACTGAAGCATTCGACGCTTCTCGCGTTATGGCAGTGATAGTAGCATACGTCCTAGCGAGGAAAGATGTCGGCTTTGCAGGTCTTGCGTTGCCATTGCTAGCTGCTGATAGCCTTTGATTGTCAATTACAATTTTTTGTCATCTAGGAGGGAGGTGACTTACCTCTGACGGTATATGATATAATTAAAGAAGTTGACAAAAGTTGCTATCCCAATGGCCGTTCCAACAACAGCCCAATAAAAGGATGGGAAGTCGAGCAGCTTTGGCAGTCCCCCCATGGACATGCTCCCCATTGTCATATCCATGTCCATCTTGGATAATTTTGAGGGTGGAAATGCGGAAAATCAAAAGTATGGCCAGAAGCTCTTGGAGAGTTTCGAGGCCTTGATCAACTCAAGTGCGAGGGAAGAGGGAGTAGACGTCTAGCCAGCTATGCCATCCATGGATAATCCAACGGCGATAGTAGGGGTGTCAGTGTCACGGCGCGAAACGAAGGCGTGTGAGGACGAGGGGCAAGTGATGTGAAGTGCCAGAAGCGTTCCCGCCAGGCATGTACATGATATGTGCCGCGAGCCCGCACACACGGGAAAGCTTAGATGGGCACGCCTGCTTCTAATTCGGGTTGCCGGTTCGACGAGTGCATCGGCGCATTGTCATGATCTGGTGGCATGCAGTTGATACAAGCCCGTCCCTAGCGCTTTGTGTGGTGGCGTTCGGAGAATCAAGGCAAATCCGCCAATCAGGGGCAAAAGAACTTGCTCAATACCTCTCACCACGTGACATTCACCTACCCGATGAACGACAACCCGACCACTGCAAGCTCGACAAGCTCAATCCAACGCGATAGAATAAGCTTGTCGGGCCACACTGCCCACAGCGTGCCGTGGGGCCCGAGCAAGGGTAGTACTTGCAGCTTCCCGCATTCCAAATCTGCCGTGACACACTCTGTGCGTCCCACACATCTCTCTTACTACCCCCGTAGCACCATTGCTCTCAATTCTGCTCGCACCAAAGCGCCTGTCTATCCTTCACACACAGGACGATAACAGCTCGTACTAAACTCGCGCGTCAGACCCTCGCCTGGCAGCCAAAACCCATCGCGTGCGCTCCCTCGTCACTCCCCAGAAAGACTCCAGAGGACAACTTCGAAGACACTCAAAAGCAAACCCCAACACCATCACAGTAGTAGCCACCAATACCGCAAATATGGACATGTCTGGAATGATGCCGGCGAGCGAGATGGTCATGACCTTCTTCACCTCTTCGTCGACGCCTCTCTACTCTGAGCAATGGTCACCCAAATCAACCGGAGCCTATGCGGGTACCTGCATCTTCCTCATTCTGTTTGCGGCCCTGTATCGAGGCAGCTTCAAGCTGCTGCACTTCCTGGAGCACAAATGGCTGGAGTCTGCCATGAAGCGCCGATACGTCGTAGTCGCAGACAAGACACCTATCGCCGAGCGCATCAGTTCGGATGCCGACTCCAAAACAGCGGTTATATCAGCAAACGGTGTGGAAGAGCATGTCATGATTGTGCAGAGTCCAATCCAGCACATCCAGCCATGGCGATTCAGTGTCGACCTCCCGAGAGCATTGATATACACTTGCATAGCTGGAGTGGGCTATCTCCTGTAAGTTTTGGCAGATGTCTTTCTTTGTAACGTATCGCTAATAGTCCACAGCATGCTGGCTGTCATGACCTTCAACGTGGGCTATTTTCTTTCAGTGCTCGGGGGTGTCTTTCTCGGAGAGCTGGCATTTGGCCGCTACGGAGCACCTGGGAACTGATGCTGGATATTATTAGCCGTCTGGACAGTTGTTTGGGAGTTATTAATATTGTTTGCATCGGGCTCGGCGTTTGCGGTCCATTCGTGGAAGGTGACAATATCATGGCTGGGATCGGAGGAGTTTGGGTTCCTCGAGATAGCTATTCCAGTGCGGAGCGGCACACTACCCTAGCAATAGAACTCACCTCATATACCTCACTTCAACGACAGTAGTTGCCTACTATTGAGCACAATGAATCCTGTAACAAAGCTTGGGATGACAGTCGCTCGGCCGCAAGACAACCTTGGTGGCGGGGCATTTGGTGGGGCCGTCGACTTCGGCCCACTCAGTTAGCACTCTCACTGACAAGTCTCTCCACACCACAGACCCAGAACTATCCTAAAATTGTCGGACGACCCACGCAAGTGGTCAACCAAGCTATTTGTCCATTGTTGTTACCATGACTGTACTGCGTTGTGGAAGCGTGATGAAGTGTTGCGCACGGTCCATTTTTGGTGTGTCCTGTGAATTCTGCGTTCCGACGTTGCTGGTGCTGATCGTGGGCCAGCAGGGGTAGATGCAGGACGCGAGCTAGGCCCCCTAAAAGGCTCGAGCTTCAAATGTGCTCAAGCCGTAGAAACTTGCTCACCTGCATCGTCGAGACAAATGGCACCCTTTGATAGCCGCTTACCCAGACCCGTAGCAGCTCCGTTCTTTTAGTGCCGCACATTTGACCTGGCGTTCATTGTGAGCTTATTGTGGCCGTGTATCCAGCCACCGGAATCCCAAGGCCCTGCCGTGCATTCATTCATAAGGTGCTCGGGTTGCCTGCAGGAACGCAACCCTTCTCTTGGCCTTTCTCGCAACTTCCTCCTCTAATCCCCTTGAACCTCTTTTCCTGCTTCAATTCTTTCCAATCTTGAACTACTTTCCGTAACAACACCAACAAGTCAATTCACACCTCAATTGCACCATGTTGTCCAACCTCGCTCTCCTCGCTCTTCTCCCCATCACCTCCGCCCATTTCCTCCTCACTTGGCCTCCGGCACGCGGCTTCGACGATGACAAGGCCGTCAACTTCCCCTGCGGTGGCTTCGATACTGTCAGCAAGACCCGAACCTCGTGGCCCGCAGTCGGCGCCCCCATCCAGCTAGACATGCACCACACGCAGACCGACGTGATGGTGCTGCTCTCCCTCGGCAGCGACCCTGGCGTCAACTACAACATCATCCTGCGTCCCACCTTCGAAGAAGAGGGCCTCGGCAACTTCTGCATGGGTCAAGTGAGCCTGCCCGAGGGCGTCAATTTCACTGAGGGCCAGGAGGCGACTATCCAGGTCGTGTCGAACGGCGACCCAGATGGCGGACTCTACCAGGTAAGATTCTTTTCTCCCAGAATCCGGGAGATAGCTTTTCGAGTCACATTATGTGCGACTGTGTTAGAGGAGCTTGCGTTGACGGCTTCTACAGTGTGCCGATATCACTCTTACCAAGACTGCGCTCTCCACTACCGACTATAACACCAACTGCAAGAACAACACTGGAGTCAAGGTCTCGACTGTCTCAGGATCCCCTCTTGCGAACACGACCAACCCAGAAGCCACTGGTGCTGTTTCTTCCAAGTCTGCCTCCGGTTCTGCAACTGCGGCATCCGCGACCGCGACTTCGACTGGCATGGCGCCACACCAGACAATGGCTGCGTGGGCTCTGGGCGGAATGGCGGTTGTCGGAGCTCTAGCTGGCCTATAAGTAGGAGCAAAGAGCGGCGAGGAGTTACACAGGACAGGTTTCCGAATGATACCATTGTGAATGAGTGACCTAAGATAGGAGCACTCTTGTATAAAAGCTATTATGAACTCAAGGCATAGCCTTGTGGCCATTACCTATAATTATCATCTTGCGTGATTGAACTCTAAATGCACGAAGTCATGATTTGGTATCTTTATTCATATGCCACTAGAAGAGGCACCCTATGGTCATTCCTCTCATTCCTCTCGTCCCCATATCATGAACTCGTGAGATACCAGTTAGTTCCATCTACTGGTTCAGCTCTTCGGCTCTCTTCTTCAACGCCTCCTTGCTCTCCGGCTTTCCAATGTTCTCAGCGATGACAGGTCCCTGCCAAACTGCTAGTCAGCATTTGTACAATGGGCAACGATTGACAAGAAGGTCAAGCCTCACTCACCGGGTTGGCTTTGTGGGCGTTGGCATGCACGCCTCCTGGGTTTACACCAGTATCCACATTATGACTCTCATGTGTGGATGCTGTGGAGTCGGATGAATCCTTAGCGACCTGATCGGTGATACCTAGAGATGATGTTAGTTCCTCATTTCCACTCAGTATGCCGAGGTCACTCGGGCTTTGTTAAAGAGCTTGACGTACTCCCAGTGGCGTTCTCTTCAGCGGGGTGGACAGGCATGATGGAAGTAGATTGTGGTTTTGAGTTCTCGTCTGGATATGTGGTGGTGAGGGAGGAGAAGCTTGGTTTCTGGGCGTAGTAGTCGTTGATGAGTTCGGGGAGAGGCTTGGAAGGTGTGCTGCTTTGGAAGGCCATTAGATATATATGACGCCGGTGACGTCGTTCTGGGCACGCGGAAGGTCACGGCGGGGCATCTACAGCGGGGCAGGGATGAGTGAAAGGCATTATGAACAAGGAACTTGTGATCAATACTGCTATTACCTTAGGGAACCGCTCAGTCATCGAGTTCTCACCCAGGGTTTTAGCTCAACCCGAGGATCCAGTTCAGCCGCCTTGATCTTGCTCGTTCTTCCCAAAGTGCGCTAATGGACACAACCCCCTGCAAGCTATTCAAAAAGATTTCCAGAGCTCCAAACAATCATTGAACATCCTTCCTTCCTGCCACCGCGACGATCACAACTACCTTATTAAACACGCAATGGCTACCGCAGCCCCTTCGCTCTCCTTCCCGCGCGACATCTTCGCAGCCCTCTCTCCGTCGCCATTCCTCCTCGCCCACCTATCCCCCGACTCCCCCTCCACCAACCCCTCCCGACCCAACGGCCGCGCCCCCTTTGAATTCCGTAAACCCACCATAAACACAGGCAGCTTAAGCCATTGCTCCGGCAGCGCTGTAGTGCGACTAGGCGACACAGCTGTCGTATGCGGCGTACGAGGAGAACTCCTGCTGGCCTCCAACATCCCGAATCCGCCAGTCCTCCCAACGAACCTCAACTCCGATAGAGAGGATGACGCAGAAAACGACGCGTCAGAGCTATCAAGCCTATCCCTCTTGGTTCCGAACATCGAACTCGCAAACGGCGCGTCTCCCGCCCACCTCCCGGGCTCACCACCGTCTACACTCGCGCAATCACTCACCTCTCGTATCCGCGCGCTACTATACTCTACGCAGTTGCTCCGTGCGCGGGACCTGAGGATCATATACACGCCTCCGCCTTCAGAGGCTTCCGGAGATGACGAGCCGTCGGAAAAGGAGGTCAAGGCGTACTGGGCACTCTACATCGACATCATGTTCATAAGCCTGGACGGCAACGCGCTCGACGTGGCTTGGGCCGCTGTAGTCGCCGCGCTTCGTGATACACTGCTTCCTTCCGCGTGGTGGGACGAGGACGCACAGAATATACTCTGCTCGCCCTCTGTATCCGACGCGCGGTCTCTGAGGCTGAGAGGCTTGCCGATGGCGGTGACGTTTGCGGTGTTTAAACCTACGGAGCTGTTGAGCGAAGGGGAGCAGGATGAAGAGAATGAGGAGGAGAAGGCGTGGGTGCTTAGTGATCCGGATGCGTTTGAGGAAGGGCTATGCAAAGAGGTTGTCACGGTGGTTGTGGACGGGTCTGGGGGAAAGAGGAGGATGCGGCGGATTGAGAAGAGAGGGGGTGGGGTTGTGGGGAGGGAGGTTATGAAGGGGCTGGTGAGGAGAGCGGATGAGAGGTGGAGGGAGTGGAGTCAGATTGATGGACTCAAGGCGTAGTCTATCTTTAAATGGCGGACTTAGGCTGGAGTCAGGGCGGCAGCACTGGCGTCGCTGTTTTGCGCGTTATACCCAGTATACCAGTCGAAATACTAAGGGCTCCTTGAGTAGTCAAAATCGTCTCTCCATGTCTGGTAGGTTTACTAAACCCTCACAGACATCATTTCTAGACGCTTAGATCCGTACTATTTACAATTGTACGTGGCATGGCGTCGTCAAGGCCGTATAGGCATCTTTTAGATGTTTAAGGACGTCGGGTAGACGCGGCGTGGACAAAGTGCCGTCTATCAGCATCCTCTTCCAACCACGCAGAGTAGTTGTTCACTGCGTTATTTTTCTAGCACGTCTAGGCCTGATAATAGAGCCCTGGTCTCGAGTCCTGGACCAGTTTTCGCCTTCTCGAGGGCCGTGGTAGAGACAGAGAATGCGAAGTGGGGCTTGAAGTAAATGCTGGCATACGAAGCAAAACAGCGAATAAAGCTCTCAAGCTACGTACTAACCTACGGCATGTTGAGCTACCTCAGGCAGCGTATAGGAGGGTTTGAGCATGGCTATGTGTAATTATATGTGCACTAAAAAATCTCTTGAGTACCATCATTATATCTACCACCATGAAAATTGAAAGTTGGATGTCAGGGATGTCTGTGTAGATTGGTTTGCCGCGGCGTGAACTGCCTCAACACCTCTCTTAACAAATTAAACGAAATCATGTGCGTAGTCTTTCAGACTTG
This sequence comes from Lophium mytilinum, assembly GCA_010093605.1. Taxonomy (NCBI): domain Eukaryota; kingdom Fungi; phylum Ascomycota; class Dothideomycetes; order Mytilinidiales; family Mytilinidiaceae; genus Lophium; species Lophium mytilinum. The sequence goes on along the minus strand of MU004184.1, from coordinate 1,238,659 downwards.
TCAGGACACTTCAGGCGGCGTCCTATGGAGTGTGTATAACTCCAGAAGTCCCAGGAGTACTGATAATGTTTCCACCGTCCTGGAAACTGACGATTGGACAATTGTGTAAATCTGTCTACCACCGCGTGACTTGCCTCAACTCCTTTTCGAAAACTCGAACGGGGCGGTTTTACGCCCTGTCAGGCTTGCTAGGGCACCTCAGACGGCGTGCTGCATGCTTAAAATGCCATGAAGGCTCGATCATGCGCAAGGAAAAGTGCAGAAATTTCGTGGAAGCGCACCTGGACAAACGTAGCCAATAGATGTTAGGCGGGCGCCACCAGTCGCGGGGTGCGATAACGGCCCCGTATTGGACCTCTACCTTTGGTGGTGCTCGGTACGAAAAAACCGAGCTCATCAACAGCCAACGTTCACCACCTCTCCACTCCGTGCTCTCCCCTTTCCTCTCCACGTCCAATTACTTCCGAGAGAGCTCTACGCACCACCTCGATCCCACCGGTTGTTACAATGCAGGGCGTTGTGCGCTCTGGCGCTCGCCTGGTTGCCCGATCCTCCCGAAGAGTCACCACCATTCCTCGAGCCCTCCCCCGTGTACTCGTCTCCACAGCCTCCAGAGCATACTCCTCTTCCTCAGAGTCCCGAGATGCTGCTACCACTCGATCGGCCTTCCTTAACCTGCTGGGCAGCGTGAGCACCAAGCGGGAGATTGAACAATACCTCGCCCAATTCAAGTCGGTCTCATCCCAACAATTCGCAGTCGTCAAAGTCGGCGGCGCCATTCTTACGGACCATGTCGAGATATTCTGCCGAGCCCTACGGAATCTCTACCTCATGGGACTGTACCCCATCATTGTCCATGGAGCTGGCCCTCAATTGAACAAAATCCTCGAAGATGCAGGCGTTGAGCCCCAATTTGAGCAGGGTATCAGAGTGACGGATGTCAAGACATTGGGCATTGCAAGGAAGCTGTTCTTGGAGGCCAATATGGACTTGGTGATGCGTTTGAGGCAAGACTGGGGTGTTCCAGCCCGGCCTGTTACTTCTGGTGTCTTGACCGCCGATTATCTGGATAAAGATACATGGCAGTACGTTGGGAAGATCACGAATGTCAACACTAGACCTATCACGGATGCGATCAAGGCTGGGGAAATCCCGATTCTTTGCTCTATGGCAGAAACAGAGACCGGCCAGATCTTGAACGTCAATGCCGACGTTGTGGCAGGAGACTTGGCCCGCGCACTGGAGCCCCTCAAAATCGTATACCTCTCTGAGAAGGGCGGCATTTTCCATGGAGAGACTGGCGAACTCATCTCTGCCATCAACCTTGACGAGGAGTATGAGCAGCTCATGTCACAGTCATGGGTCAAATATGGAACAAGACTAAAGATCAAGGAAGTCAAAGAGCTTTTGGATGCCCTTCCCAAGGCGTCTAGTGTCGCCATCATCCACCCTGAGGTGCTAGAAAAGGAACTATTCAGTCACACAGGTGCCGGGACCTTGATCCGACGAGGCCATCGTGTGCAGACCGCTACCAAGTACGAGGATTTCAAGGATCTTAGCATGCTTAAGGAGGCCCTTCTCAGAGGACGCGAAAGCCTAGACTCTCCCGCCGTAGTCGATCGCTACATCGAAGGTCTTAAGACCCGTCCGTTCGAGGCATTCTACGACGAGAAGATGAACGGCTTAGGCATAGTGTTTCCCGAACAAGGAGATCAGTCAATGGCGGAACTCTCTACCTTCACTTGCAACAGGAACGCATGGCAGCAAAATATCTCGGACAACATCTTCCAGCATTTGAAGGAGAAGTACCCTCGAATGTATTGGACCGTAGACGGGCAGGACGAAAACCTAGGCTGGTTCAAGGATAAGGCAGATGGAACATTCCGTCACGATGGGGACATGTTCTGCTTCTGGGGCCCCGCTGACCCCACCGAAGTAGTCGCCTTGATGAACAAATTCAGGACTAACGGCCGCAACATGTTCAGCAACCAGAACCTCGAGGCGCAAATCAGGCGCCCCGCTGAGTATGCCGCGAGCTTGAAGAAGCCGCAAGCACAGCAGGTGCGAGCATACTCGACAAACTCTCGCTTTATGGGAGGACGTTCAAGGCCAACCGTTCAAACGACACGAGCCAGTCCCTCATCTGCACGAGCGTTTTCGTCGACATCTTCTCAAAACGTAGAAACCACCAACCCCAACCCTCCATATGGTATTAAGTTCAAGAGCAAAGATTGGCCGTCTAAGGTCGCTCTCATTGGCGCCAGAGGATACACCGGTCAAGCCCTGATCGATCTATTGAACAAGCACCCGAATATGGACCTTCGGCACGTTTCTTCTCGCGAGCTTGCAGGAAAGAAGCTTGAAGGTTACACCAAGCGCGATATCACCTATGAAAATCTGTCACCTGAGGACGTGAAGCGCATGGCGGAAAAGGGCGAGGTTGACTGCTGGGTCATGGCTCTCCCGAACGGCGTATGCAAGCCGTTTGTCGATGCCATCAACGAGGCTGGCAAGACGGATAACGTTATCATCGACCTGAGCGCCGACTATCGCTTCGATTCATCCTGGACTTATGGTCTTCCTGAGCTTGTTGACCGCCGAAAGATCGCAGATGCCACGCGGATCGCTAACCCCGGCTGCTACGCTACTGCTGCACAATTGGGCATTGCGCCTTTGACTGGATTCATTGGCGGCCAACCCACGGTCTTTGGTGTGTCTGGCTACTCAGGTGCTGGCACAAAGCCAAGCCCGAAGAACGACGTAAATAACCTTGAGAACAATCTTATTCCATACAGCTTGACGGACCACATTCACGAAAAGGAGATCTCGAACCAGCTTGGTGTTGATGTGGCTTTCATCCCCCATGTCGCTGTTTGGTTCCAAGGCATTCATGTAAGTTCCTAGACGCTGTTCTACTTGTTTAGAACTGGAACTAATGATAATGCAGCACACTATTTCCATACCGCTCAACCGAACGATGACATCACGTGATATCCGCAACCTATACCAGGATCGTTACGCTGGCGAGAAGCTCGTAAAGGTTGTTGGCGAGTCGCCTCTCGTCAAGAACATCTCGGGCAAACACGGCGTGGAGATCGGTGGCTTTGCGGTGCATTCCTCCGGAAAACGGGTGGTCGTAAATGCTACAATTGACAACTTACTCAAGGGAGCCGCCACGCAATGCCTGCAGAACATGAACCTCGCACTAGGCTACGGCGAGTATGATGGTATCCCGTACTAGTGGCGTCTAGTGACGAGACGTAGATGGGAAGCAATGGTAAATAGGAGACGAGTCGCCTCAGACATGTTGGAGTGCTTGGTGTTAATTGAAAGGTCATAGATGTATCTTCTTGTAAATTTCTTCAGGGGCATTTGTCCAGGCGTGTGGGGTTTGGAAGGAATGGGTGTCAATTAAAAGTTTTCCCCTTTTTGACCTTGATCCACTATCGGTTTCGTGGAATGTTTGAATCTGCATTGTCTGCACACGGCTCTACACCGCTTGTGGCCCCTCATGCTATTTTCAGAGTTCCAGATCATACGGATGTTTTGGCTTCATAAGAGCTTCGTAAATTCGTTAGGCCATCCCAAGTAGTGGCAGAGGGCTGTGCACGGATTGGAAGTGTACCACAAACTGTACTAACAGTTGCGATTGGTGACGTAGACCGCCATTGGCTGCAAGGCTGACGACGATCCCGACGGGACGCGAACCACCCCAACGTTTTAGGGCGATGCACCCGAAACATGTGAATGCTTCGCAGCTTGCCCCAGTTTAATAAGCTTCTCTCGAGTTGCGTTCGTAGTGACTTACTTTTAATCAGCTCTCTCTCGCCCAAATTCCTCGCCCTCGCTGCTTCTTCCCCATGCATATCCCAACCCGACACATCTCCTAAAGTCCACCGCCATCTATGGAGTCCCTTCGAAGACACCCAACACTATGTCGAACGCGCTGAAGCCGCCTGAACCAACTGACTTGAGATCCGAACAAGACGAACCATTTGATGCTGATGCGCTCGCCCTACTCCGCCGCTCTCCACACCCGTATCACCGACGACAGACAGACTTTGCGCTCTCAAACCTATCCAGCGAGTCCTCCAACAATGGCTCTCCTCCCCGCACCACCCTGAAGACCCCTCAGTCCGGTTCTGACCGCGAGCGAATAATATCCGACGAGGAAGCGAGGGGGCGCAAGAAAATATCCCGTACACCAAGTGACAGTGGGACAGAAGCGGACGATGAAGGATACGGCTTCGTGCGAGCACTGCCTGCCCCTCCCGTGCGGCCTCGAAAAGGGCTTCGGGATTCTAGAGGCAGTGCGATTGATGGAGTATATACACCCCTCCTCACGCCGTCCCAGGTAGATGAGGAGGGCAAGAGATTCCCAAACCAATTCAAGGCAGGCCTCGACGGGCCCTCCCCTTCCGATGAAGAAACAAAGGCTACAAGGCAGAAATACCTAAGGAGAAGACGAGCCGAGCTGGTTAGACGTAGCACCGAAGTAGGCTTGCTGGCGTTTCTGGGGCTTCTGGTTGTCCAAGGTTGTAACTGCTGGGAAAACATTATCGTTTGGCATAGAGGTACGATCATATATAATTCTAATCTGGTATCTCTAACTTGACTCCCAGTAGAAATTCTCAGCCACGTAGCAATAATCTCCTCACTGGTCCTGTTATACCCCCTACGACTTCTTAAATACTCGCGATCTATTTCGAAAGGACCTGCCCACCGGCTCAGACAACGGATACGGATACCTGCCGCATTTGACCCGGCACCTATATTATACCCCGCTACGATACCTTTTCTTATTTCACTGTCTCTCCTCCCAAAATCTGGACCGATACTTCTTCCCAATATCATACTAAGTTTGGCTGCCTTGCCAACCCAACTCATACCATTTTCTGGCCGCGGACCTGGATTTTGCTCAAGCCATTGGCTGATTTCTGCGCTACCGCTCATAGCTTCACAAAACACCGAGTGGCCTTCTAAATTGACTGCTCCAAAACCCTACATGCTAAAATCACCACCTCCCGATGGGCTAGACCCTGAGATTCTTGTGTCCTTATTCGCACTCCACCAGGCACTTTTACCGCCACTACATTATCTCACTACCACAAGCTTACTTCCTACCGAGCTGCATCTTCTGTCAATAGCTTTGATAAACCTTCTCCTATTTGCCAAATCTCCGCAAATGACGATCTTGACTACCGTCATCTGGATTGGGGGCCTGGGGCTATTTGTCCTTTGCGGCCACATTCTCAAGTGGGGAGTAGCACTAGCACGAATCCCTAGGTGGAGGTTCAGACATGCCGGACGAGTCATCAAAGCCAGGCAATCGTTCATAGAGATACTGAACCAGAGTTTGGCACCCAGGTACCCGCACAAGGCAAAGCAGAACGTTTCCGACAGCGACGCCGACGACGATGTCATCGATATCGGCAACGGCAACGGGAGCGGCAAGAAGGCCCAAAGGACTCTGAAGCTAAATACGTTGGCTTCTTCGATCCAGAAGTCAAATCCTCTCAATCATTTCGAACCTTCCGAAACGAGGTCTGCGGTTGAGCGGACAGCATCACCCAAATTTCCACCTGAGGTCGAGATCAAGGGAGCCACAAGCCCGACTCGGAAGCGCCGGAACACCTTGGCAAATTTACCAGAGCCGATTTCTGTCCAGCGGCCACTATCCTTCGCTCGTCACAGACGTGCTAAATCATCAGCTATGCAATCATATCTGTCCCTGACACCTACCCAGGCGGCCGTGAGGAAATGGGCATATGCAGGCTACGTTTACATGGTTATAGCCATACTGATCCTAGGGCCCATCCGATTCGTTGTAGGCGAATACGCGCTGAATGGCAACGAACCATTCGGATGGGCTATTGGATACCTTTTCGGCCATATCCAGCCTCTACGCTTTGAGGTGGTGAATTGGAACCTTGAGGATTGGATTGTCTTGCCACCACTGTTCGGCACAGACGACACATCAAGGTCACATCGCCCAGGTCGAGTAGAATACCTTCGGCGATTTGTAGCTGGGGAAGCCAACACTCGACTTGTCCTGTGCGGCTACTGCGTCAGCGTTATAGCGGTTGGCATGGTCGTTGTGCTCAGGTTGAGCTCGGTCGTCGAAGTGGACACGCGCCGGAAAGTGTTCCATGGCATGATGGTCGCGATGCTGCTTCCTACGATCTATGTTGACCCTGCTTTCGTAGCACTCGCATTGGTGCTCGTACTGGCAATTTTCCTGCTTCTAGACCTCCTTCGGGCATCTCAACTACCTCCACTGTCCAAGCCGTTGGCTTATTTCTTGACCCCTTACGTCGACGGGCGGGACCTTCGAGGCCCGGTTGTCGTCTCGCACATTTTCCTCCTGATTGGATGTGCCATACCGCTCTGGCTCTCCCTCGCCGGCATTGGACGCACCGGAGACAGGCCATGGGAGGGCTGGGAAGTGCCTACTCGTGATGTCAGCATGGTAGCGGGAGTCGTGTGCGTTGGTATGGGCGATGCAGCGGCCTCGTTGATCGGACGCCGCTACGGCAGACGAAAGTGGCCGTGGGCAGGCGGAAAGAGTCTAGAGGGAAGTGTTGCTTTTGCCGTCGCAGTGACAGTAGGCTTAGTGTTTGGAAAGGCCTGGCTGCGATTCGGGCAATGGGACGACGAGGGAGCAGCAGATGGCTGGTTGCTCACAGTGGCGAAGGCAGCGGTGTCGGCCTGTGGCGCCAGTCTCAACGAGGCGGTGCTAACCGGGGGAAACGACAATGTTGTTGTGCCTGTGATGCTCTGGCTGCTCGTGCGAGGGGTCAGGCTGTAGATGTAGCCAGCGCTGTATTAGTAATGGTATTGCGGATAGTGGCAGAAATGAGATACGCGCGTTGGCGGCCCTGCGTATTCATGGCATTCACTATTTGGAGGGCCAGGCCACGTGAGCGCACGGAGCACCGGGTACATTCTGTGACTCTGGCACGTGGAGTAGCGTCCAGATTTAGCCAGCTTAACGCGGCTATCTTGACTTCCCTCCAGCATCCCACCCCAAGCAATTCACCAGACAGGCTCTGCTTCGCTATCGTCGGCATGCCGAACCTTGATTTCCCCACGATCCCGCACACGGGCGGCGATGATTTGCGGAGATTGCAGATCCTCAGACCTGCTCGAAGTACAGCTTCAGGATAGCCGCTTCGAGCAATCCGAGGACGCCCAATCGGGCATGGGAGTATACTCCGCGACAGTGCAACACGCGCATCAGCTCACTACGGCCAGACAAGCGCTGGACGGCTGCGAGCTGCGGTGCTTCGGCGGCGATGCTGAGGCAGGTGTCCTGGCGTCTTCTTGCGCCATGATTGTGGCATTGGCGGCTCCGGCGTTGCGTGCTCACTGATCTCAGACAGCTGCCGGTGACTTTGGACGTCGCCAGCAGCCGCTAGCCGGATCTGCTTTGCAGTGGCAGATGATCACCGGCGGCTGGCCTTCCCCGAAGCGTTGTGGGCTTTGTTGCAGGCAGCTCTGACGGCGACGACACTCGCAGGCAGTGCTTCGTGGTCTGGTCAGACCTCAGACCCGTCACACTACCCAGGTGCGCGCGCGATGGTTAAGTAAGCGGGCCCTGCGATAGAGGCCGCCGTGACAGCTGTGACAGTACGTAGCGTATGCCAAAAGGCGGCGGCCTGCCCAGGTGGTGACGGCCTCGCGTGCGCTTCTCGTGCACGAGACGGCCGCGGTATATACATACATACAACCTTGGAACTACATCCTTGGAATACATACACGGCTGCACAATAATTCACTACCAGGCCTCACTCGCCAGGCACTCGCATCTACTGGCCGTCCCGCGGCTGCTCTAAGGTCCGCTACCGTGCAAGTCCCGCTGCAGAGCGCGCGACGGGTGCCAGAGGTGCAGCGCAGGGGTCCACTCTAAGCCAAGCCGTCGATAAGGCCTATCGAAGCGCGTTGAGGCGGCCAGCTCGCCAGCATCCCGACTCTCTGACTCCAGGTCGTCACGACATCCACGCCCGAATTCACCTCCTCCCTCCTCTCCCCCAAAACCGCCAACACCCGCCGCCGCCATCCCTTCTGATTCTTCGCCCTTTGCCTGCGCGCTACTGGCTTCATCCTCCCCCTAGACCTCTTGAATCATCCTTCCTAGATTCTATACCCCTCCCCTCCACCTCGCGCCCTACTCCTACCGCCCTTCACCCTCCTCATCCCCAACACTCGTTCAGCGTTTCAGTCCATGTGCAACCGCCTCACGCCGTCCCTATACCCGCATCTTCGTTGGTAGTTAAACAACTCGCCGCCCCTAGGCTTGCAACAGCTTCGAAATCTCACCGGCTGGCACTCCGCCATCATGGCGACCCCGGGCCTGCCGCACAAATCGAGGCGGCCGTCGACCTCGACGCAGGCCTCATCTCAAGGAGCCTCCGAGACCGAGATAGGACAATTCAGGAGGCTCTCCCACATCGGGAAGGGCAGCTTCGCCGAGGTCTATCGTGGCATACACATCGTACGTCCCCAGCCTCAACGTCCTGAGCCCGTGTTGAAGCGCGAACCCTGCCCGATTATCCTCGAACAAGTATTCGATGAACTATGCTAATGCGTCTTCGTTATTTAGGAAAAGAAACAGAATGTCGCCATCAAGTCCGTAAACATGACCAAACTGAACTCAAAGCTAAAACAAAACCTTGTCTCCGAGATATCGATACTGAAGAGCTTACACCACCCACACATCGTTGCGCTCATCGGTTGCCAGGAAAGCCCCACCAAGATGCACATCATAATGGAGTTCTGCGAGCTTGGAGACCTGTCCGCCTTCATCAAGAAGCGCAACAGCCTGGGAGACCATCCAGAGACACGACGGATGATCCAAAAGTATCCCAATCCCGCAGTTGGTGGCCTCAACGAGGCTATTGTCCGCCATTTTACAAAGCAGATAGCTAGCGCGCTCGAGTTCCTGCGGTCCAAGAACTACATCCATCGGGATCTCAAGCCACAGAATCTGCTGCTCAATCCCTCGTCCTTGTACTACGCCAGAAACGACATACTGGATAGGATGCCCATGTCTGCCGATGCGAATTCGTTGATCCCAGCAGCTGGCATTGAATCGCTGCCTATGCTCAAAATTGCCGACTTCGGCTTCGCAAGGATCCTGCCTACGACATCTTTGGCCGAAACCCTTTGCGGCTCTCCGCTCTACATGGCCCCTGAAATTCTACGATATGAGAAATATGACGCTAAAGCAGATCTGTGGTCAGTAGGAACTGTCCTCTACGAAATGGTGTGCGGCAGGCCTCCCTTTCGAGCCAACAATCATGTCGAGCTCCTCCGCCGGATCGAGGAACGGAAGGACCACATCAAGTTTTTGGAAGGCGTCGTAATCAGCAGAGACATGAAAAACCTCATTCGTGCGCTTCTGAAGAGAGTCCCGACCGAAAGAATGTCCTATGACAACTTTTTCAACGACGCTGTAGTCTGCGACGTAATCCCTGGGCTCGTTGGGGAGGATCGTGTAGCCGAGCCGGAAATCGAGGCTCTACCTCTGCCAAAGAACGTGCAGAAGATGCCGGTGGATGCGCACCAGCGAATGCAGGACAGTCCATATTCCCAGTCGCCACGGGAGAGGACTAGCTTTGGCACCACACCGCCATCTCGGCCTAATTCTAGACCAACCTCAGGACAGAACTTTGGCACTCCACCGCGACCCACCTCGGCGCGTAGGTTTAGCAATGCTCAAATGCATGTAGCTGAGCCGCAAGGACCATCGCAACGGGAGAGACGTCCGACATTCACAAGTACCGCGACCGCTCCAGCACGCCCAACCCTCATACAGGATCGTAATCCAGTGCCAGCAGCGATCGCTATGGATCGGCGCAACAGTCGGAACTCTCCGTCCCCTACTTCGTCAATGCTGAAAGAGCATCTGGATCGTGAGCGCATCCCTCAACGTGCGGATGAGCGTGCTCTTCGGGATGCAAGGGAACGAGCTGCACAGGACATTGCTTTTGAGCGAGACTACGTTCTTGTGGAGAAACGAAGGGTCGAGATCGATGCTTTGGCAGATGAAATTGCCGTTAGTCCCCATACAACGCGAGAGCAGCCTTCATCGCCGAAGTATGGAGCAATGGTACGGCGCGCGACCACTCAGGGGACTCCTGCTTCGAACACTGGGGCCACAAACCCCTCGCGTGCGATCCAGATTGCCTCTAATCGTCAGCACCCAGAAGCACTACATCAACGGAATGCGTCTTACGAACGAAGGTATCGTCCAAGCTTCGAGAGTGCAACCTCGGCATTATCAAAGGCCATGAACATGGTCAATATCCGTGGCCTTGGCTTGTCCCCGCCCATGATGAAAGGAGTCTCTCCTCCACAAGGATATTCCGCTTTCCCGACTTATCCAACCGCCCAAAGCAGTCTCCTCTTGGTAGGCGACGCTGGAAAGACCTCTTCGATCAAGGATGAGGACACCAGAACGATATCTGCTGTGGAGGACCTTGCTCATCGCAGTCACGTTGTATTTGGTTTTGCGGAAGTCAAATACAAGCAGCTGATTCCAGCTCCTCCGAGTGATCAGGGGCTTGGAATTGATGCAGCCAACATGGTTCGTAGGCCAAGCGGACAGGACGATGCTGACGACGATGACGACGAACTGACTGTTGACGTTACGGTTGTCATTTCGGAAGAGGCCCTTGTTCTATATGTCAAATCCTTGGGCATTCTGGATCGCGCTATGGACCTCGCAGGAACCTGGTGGAACCGCCGTCAACGCACAGTGCCTAGCTCCGAGACAGCGTCCCCACGTTCCAACCCCTCAAGTGGGAATTCTACTGCACATGCTGACAGGATGAACCACGTTGTTCAATGGATTCGCAATAGGTTCAATGAGTGCTGTGACAAGGCCGACTTTGTGGCGCAAAAGCTCCAAGACACTCAGAAGCAGTTGCCTGCTGACCATCCAAACCATCCGAACAACCACTCATCTGGATCTGGCTCCAACACTACCCTTGCCTCCGCTGGAAATATACACCTGACTACAGGCGTAACCGCAGAGAAGCTGATGTATGAGAGAGCTCTGGAAATGAGTCGCGCGGCTGCTGTGAATGAACTGGTTGGTGAGGATCTCCCAGGCTGTGAGATCAACTACTGGACCGCGATCCGAATGCTCGAGGCCATTATCGAGGTAGACGACGATTCGCCGCCGCGCGGCCGGAGCGACGACGACAACATCAACGGGCTCGAGGATGAAGACCGCCAGTCCGTGATCAAACGTATGTATTCTGAACCCTCCGCTGCATCTCGCCTTACCTAACAGCTGTGTAGTTCTTGAAAGCATGAAGGCCCGTCTCAAAGCGTTGAAGAGGAAGATTGAAGCCCAAAAGGCCTCGAAACGAGTCTCAACAGGAAACCCCATTCATCATCCATCCAGCCGGAGCTCTCCCTCTTCTGGTGGTGTTGCCAGATAGTCTCGGCTGTGTGCCGCTGACACGATTTCGAAATTTCGCATACACGCAATCTTGCGTACATCCTTTCCATGGATTTACTTGTGGAGTTGGACCGATTTTTGTCTACTCCGGGAACCTTGGGACACTCGCTCCCACTGCTCACATGATTATCAGCGACGATCAGTTTTTTTTCAAGCATCACGTTTCCTTTTTTGTTTCCACTATTTCCTATAATTTTGCATCCGGTGGAGCTGGCGGGGCGTTTTCATGGTTATGGAACCGTCTCCTCTCACAAACCTTTGATCTTTCACATTTGTCCTTTACATTATTGGTTGGTTTCGACAGGTTCTTGGTTTTGGGTAGGAAATACGTTCGGAGTTTGAAGTTTCCGCCAGGCGCTATTCTACTGGGAAGGCGCATTAGCCAGGGCGGGAGATACCAGATTGCACATGATGCCAAATCATTGGAGGCCGCTAGAGAGCCGATGACTCGGGCGGAGGAGTTTTGATCGCGGCGTCTAAGGGCCAGGTCTTCATTGTCATCGACGTCGATATTTCTTCTGCGATTGTTTCTACAGGTGTTTTTATGGGCGTTGATGCTGCATGCAGCGGCTTCATCTGGACAGTATTACTGACAAGGTCTCGATTGGCTCAAACCACAACCTTTGAGGACGGAATAGACTGGGACTACGCGATTGCGGTCGCCAGGCGCTGACGAGCACTGTATACTCATATCAAACGAATCAAATACCCTATTGCTTTCATATGCTTTGTTTTCTAGTAGTGAAGGAGGTCTTTGATGTATAGTCCGAGGGCAACCGAATTCTTAAATGTTATTAACGCTGCTTGTAGCGTTAAACTATGCTAACATGTAACTGGAGCAACATTTCACAGGTCCGACTTGCGTACATCCATATTTTATGGCACCGCCTGAGGTTTCTCGGCAAAGCTTTGGGCTCTCCAAATCATGTATATGCTTTACATACTGAAAGCCATTTGTAGCTCCACAATGAGTCTCAGAACGGTACAAGCAAAATAAAGTCTTAGCACTGTATGAAGTGCCTTGTAACGTGACCACGAGATGAGCTTTCACAAAATGGCCAAAGCGCGACATCCTTGACGCGTTCCACTTCCCCACTCCACCAACTCCATCAACTTTTCCCAATGCCCAGCGATGAGAAAGCGCCGGTGAAGCTCTCTCTTCCTCTTGTGAGTCCATCTTGAAGATAACAATGAGCGTAGCTGACCATGCGCCTAAGGAATTCCAGCAAGACATCTTCAAGGAACTTCGGGAGGAAGATGAGCTGGTCCTGCTCGCTCGCGGCCTGGGACTCCTCCGCATCGTGACCAACCTCCTGCATTCCTACGATGCGGCCGGGAACAATCTAATACTGCTCCTCGGAGCCGACGAGCGGGAGAATACATGGATCGGCGAAGCGCTGGCGGAGCATGCGGCCATCAGCATGTCTCCCAAGGCGCGAGGGCTCAGCTTGGTCAACACCGACGTGATGAGTGTCGCGACGCGGGAGAAGATGTACACGCAGGGCGGCATCTTCAGCATCACCTCGCGCATCCTGATCGTGGACTTTTTGTCGAATCTGCTGAATCCGGAGACCGTGACGGGGATTGTGGTGCTCCACGCGGAGAGGGTGGTGGCGACGTCGCTGGAGGCGTTTATACTGCGCATCTATCGCCAGAAGAATAAGAGCGGGTTTCTGAAGGCGTTTTCGGATAGCCCGGAGCCGTTTACGTCGGGGTTCTCGCCGCTGTCGAATATGATGAAGAATTTGTTCTTGCAGAAACCGTCGCTGTATCCGAGGTTTCATCTTGCGGTTGCGAAGTCGTTGGAGGGGAGGAAGAAGGCGGAGGTTATTGAGTTGGAAGTTCCAATGACGGATGCCATGAAAGATATACAGCTTGCTGTTCTTGAGTGCGTGGAGGTCAGCATCAGCGAGCTAAAGAAAGGCAATTCTGGTATAGAAATGGAGGACTGGACGCTTGATAGTGCGCTGCACAAGAATTTCGATACCATTATACGAAGGCAGCTGGACCCTGTCTGGCATCGGACAAGCTTTAAGACTAGACAAATAGTGCGAGATTTGACTCTTCTTCGGAATATCTTGGGGTAAGCTGGCCCTACCATGGTAAATTTGAGTCAACTAATGAGATCAGCGCCCTTCTTAGTTATGATGCCGTTAACTTCAACCGCTATCTAGACACCGTCCTTGCCGCTTCTCAACCTCCGCCTGGTTCCAATAAGCAGAACCAATCCCCTTGGCTCTTTCTGGATTCGGCGCATACTATCTTTGAAACTGCGAAACGGAGAGTCTACGCAGGCAAACTGACCAACGCCGATCTAACTGCCAATCCGAACGCCGTACCGGACTCTATGCACCCAGTCCTCGAAGAGTTCCCTAAGTGGGCTCTGCTTGCTGAAATCCTGCAGGAAACCGAGCAAGACATGTATCTGAATCCGATCACTTATGATGGTTCCAATGGGTCTATTCTGATCATGTGTGGCGATCAAGGGACCTGCCGGCAGCTTCGAGAGTATCTTCAAACAATGTGGGTGAAGGTAGAGGCGAACGAAAACGAAGAACAGAATGCAGACGACTCTACCCCATCTGCTTCCTTCATGATGCGCCGAAGACTTCGTAATTATCTCGCCTGGAAAAGGGAGTTTGCGAAAGTCAGTAACGCGCTTTTTTCAGAGAATGAGAAGGCTATCAACGGTGCGACCGACCAGCGGAGCGGCCAAAGTAGCAGCAGAGGCAAGGCGCCCCCTAGCAAGCGTCGTCGGATGCGTGGTGGCGGGACAACTTCTGGTGATCGATCAGCTACCGGGGCTCTTCGTACGGCTGGAGATCGAGACGCACATCTCGCCAGCTTGATGGCCGAACTCCAGCCTACAGAGATCGAGAACCTGCAAAAAGGAGAGATCGCGTTTGATACGCTTGAAGACATGGAAGAATATTACGAGCTCTTCGACATGAACGAGCTCGTCGTGGTCCATCCGTACGAAGGCGACATGGATGAGCACGTCCTCGAAGAAGTCAAACCTCGATATGTCATTATGTACGAGCCAGACGCCGCGTTCATCCGCCGGATAGAAGTATACCGCAGCTCCCACAGCGACAGGAACGTCAAAGTCTATTTCATGTACTACGGCGGCTCTGTCGAGGAACAGCGCTATCTCAGTGCCGTACGCAGAGAAAAAGATGCGTTTACTAGATTAATCCGCGAGCGCGGCAACATGGCAATCACCCTCACCTCCGCCGCCATAGCCCCTGAGGAGTCCTTCCTCCGCACCATCAACACCCGCATCGCGGGCGGCGGTCGCCTCGCCGCCACAGCCACTCCCCCACGCGTCGTCGTCGACGTCCGCGAGTTCCGCTCCTCACTCCCCTCCCTCCTCCACGGCCAGAACATCGTCCTCGTCCCCTGCATGCTCACCGTCGGCGACTACGTCCTCACGCCGCAGATCTGCATCGAGCGCAAGAGCGTGCGCGATCTCATCTCCTCCTTCACCAACGGCCGCCTCTTCAACCAGGTCGAGGCCATGACGGAGCACTACAAGTCCCCCATGCTGCTCATCGAGTTCGACGCCAACAAGTCCTTCACGCTGGAACCCTTTGCCGACTTCGCGTCGGCGGCGAACCAGGGCGCGAATGCGACGCCGGACCTGCAGTCGAAGCTCGTGATGCTCACGCTCGCGTTCCCGCGCTTGCGCATCATTTGGTCGTCGTCGCCGTACCAGACGGCTGAGATCTTCGCGGAGTTGAAGAAGGTGCAGGATGAGCCGGATCCGGTTAAGGCGGTTAGTTTGGGGCTTGAGGATGGGGAGGATGCGGAGGCGCGCACGTTTAATCAGGTGCCGCAGGATATGCTGCGTGTGGTGCCGGGCGTGAATGAGAAAAATCTGGTCAGGCTGACGCTGCAGGTGGGTAGTTTGTTTGAGCTGGCGAATATGGAGGAGGAGGAGATTGTGGGCATTGTAGGGAAAGTGGCGGGGCGGCAGATTTGGCGGTTCTTTAATCGGAGTGTGTATGATGAGTGATGGATGTAATGTGGAATGGAGGAAGGCTTCAGGAGGTTGGAAAGCAGGAGATTCTATACCACTAATGGAATTGCCCCAAGGCATGTTCGCAAATGTGATTGCTTGACGTCGGCATCTTGGTCGATATGCTGCGATTCTGCGAGGTCTGATAATCACCTGCCGGATCGTTACACTTACATGGGATTCGGATTTCTCCCGGGGGTACGCCTGACATTGCCGTCCCGTTGGAAAAGTACTGGAACTTTGCGGTCTGGTATACGGCTTTTGGCCTATCATATCGACGTTGGATTCTTCTTGACCACTCAGAGAGACTCCGGCATCGGTAACTCGTTGTAAAAGTACTGCTATGAGGTGAACTAGGGGGAGTGAGAAAATTAGTCATCTTATCAATGAGATATAAGAATGTAGAGAATCGGACGCGGGCTATGGCGTATGTAGAACAGAGCCCCGTAACCGCGAAACTTCGTAGGCGCATGTTGAGGCTTGTGCTATTGAAGGATATAAGTCTAAGAAGCTGACTCGTTGGACACTGTTGATTCGAAAAGGCTTCGTAATATTTTGAGCAGAGACAACTGCATCTACTTTAGGGTTGCGAGTATCAACCTCTCAAAATCTTTTACTGCTCTTTCCAAGTCCTCAACCTTTAGCGTCTCATGTGCGGAATGCGCAACGAAAATACTTCCCGGTCCATAGAGATACCTCTTATGATCGCCCTTGAGGTTTGGAACGTCTGTCCCGTAGTTCACCGTGATGGTCTCGAAGCCTTTGATATCGCAATCGATGTTCACGGGCGGATAGCCCTCTTGTGTCCAATTGATTTCCAAGGCGCCCCCCTCATCCTCAACCTTTGCTTTTACATCTTTCAACGCATTGATAACAAGGCCTTCAATTACTTTCGGCGTGCCAGCAGCAATCCGGACAGCCATCTTAGCCATCGCCGACTCAGCAACGACATTCGCAGCTAGTCCACCCTCAATCCGCCCGAAGTTCATAGTAGTGTTTCCATACTTGGCGCTCCATGGCAAGCTCTCCCTCAGCTGTATCAGTTTCTCCAGCGCCTCGACGAGGGCGTCATTCGCGCTGACGCCGAGCCATGGGTACCCGGAATGAGCAGCTTTGCCCTTCACGTTGACCTCGAAGCTGAGTATGCCCTTGTGACCGCAAACAAGCTTCGCTTCAGTAGGCTCCCCAAATATGACCGCGTCGTAGGCGTGTTGGGCGTGATCTGAGAAGTACTGCATGCCCAAGCCATACCTCTCTTCATCAACAACGAAGAGGAGCGACACTTTCTCAGCAACGGCGGCCTCGAGGGAGAGCACGGCGATTATCTGGGCGGCAACGCTCGCTTTTGCATCCACAGACCCGCGGCCGGAGATTATGTTGGACGTCTTGTTGTATACATAGGGCCAGTACGGCGGAACCTTGAAAGCAGATATCTCGAATTAGTCATGGAGTCAATAGACAGAAGACGTAGCGTTCGAATACGTGTGGAGTAGCTCCTACGCACAGTGTCAATGTGGCTCGACACTAGTATCGGCGTCTTTCTGTTCTTGCCCTTGTATGCAAATACGTTGAAGCGCTTTGGCCGCACTTCCTGGAGCTCGACAGTGTAGTCTTTGGACTCCAAGTAGGAGGCTAGCCAATGTCCTACTTCATCCTCGTTGCCTGATATTGATTCGATCTCGACAAGCTTGCGGTGTAAGGAGAGAAGCTCTTTGGAGGTTGAGGCGGGGAGGATGCGGGATTCGTGGGAGAGCTCTGCGGGCCGCGGAAGCTGGAAAGTAGCTTGTTCAGCGGTAATATATGCTGTCAAACTGGATAAGACCAGTATAACTGATCTAAAAAGCATAGTTACGAGTAATTCAACAGCCTGGTGAAACCCAATGGCTAATGGCAAGAGTGGGAGGCAATGCGAGGGGTTGAAGAGAGAGGCATTCCCGCGTCACGTTGCGACACTAGAGCGGACCTGCATCCGATGATGTGCTCGGAGTGCGCCAGTACCTTTCACCAATTCAATATAAGATTTTTGAGCCCGCAAGTATCAGCGTTACAACTGTTTAATAGTCTCTGTGTCGTGTCATGGATCAGCCAGTCTCATAAGCACTCATGATTGCACTTCGGATGCGAAAACTCGTCTGTTACTCGTACGTCTTAGGCACGCCGTACTCGAGCTTCAGCTTAAGCTTGTCTCAAGATGCACCGTCTACTGAATGATGCCCCTGGTGGTAATAGTCTGCCAGGGAATCATACAAAGGTGCCGAGACGTGAATACCGCATATGTGCTGCTCTTGCACTGCTCTGTTTAGGAATAACCTCCGTGAGGCAGCTTCATACTGGTCGAGAATCTCCCAGACGAAGCAAACAGACGACGGAGCCAGGTCCAGGGCAAAACCCGTATAGAGCCGCATGGATAGAAAAAGGTGTGTACGGCTAATCATTGCGCTCTCTCCCACAGCTCGAGAGCAAGGAGAGACCGCACCCAAGATCGGCTGCTGGAAGTCGTTCTCCACTCATCTTGACGGTCTTCGTAGTCATGGAACCTCACACCATCGCGAGGACAGCGGGTATCTCAGCCGAAAATGCTTTTTGTGAGTGTGATGAATTTGCGTTGTTCATGAAGAAGAAGAGAAGGTTGGCCGCCAGAGATTTCTTAATGACTGGCCTCGGCGCTTACGTTTTTCCAGCTCCGACCGCTGCCCCGCCAATCGCGGGCTGAGTCATGGCGTGGGTTTTCGCCTTTGACTGTGCGATTTCATGCCATCGGATGCGGAACAATATTAACTCACCGACCCCTCAGACAACAACCGCCTACGACTGCGTGTCTGTCTTACTCAGAAGCCCCCCTCGACTAAGACACCAACGACACTGCCCAGCATGGATTCCGACTCCGAGCACGACGAGACTCTCCAGGACTCGGAGCCCGAAGAAGTCGAGGTGAAGCCCAAGTCGGCGCTGAAGAAGTCCTCGCACCAGCCCAAGGAGGAGGAGAAGCGACCAGAGCTCCCAGAGCAGCCAGAGCCTAAGGACTTGGACCTCACGACATTAACGCCCCTCTCGCCCGAGATCATTAGCCGTCAAGCAACGATCAATATCGGAACAATCGGTCACGTCGCTCACGGGAAGAGCACTGTGGTGAAGGCGATATCGGGAGTGCAAACCGTCAGATTCAAGAACGAGCTGGAAAGGAACATTACCATCAAGCTGGGATATGCCAACGCCAAAATCTACAAGTGTGACAACGAGGACTGCCCACGCCCCACCTGTGAGTGGAATCTGGGCTTGTACAGGTGGCAAGGTCAGTTGTAGGCTGACTATACTGGCAGGTTACCGGAGTTACAAGAGCGAAAAGGAAGTGGACCCGCCGTGCGAGCGCGATGGATGCTCGGGGCGATATAGGTACGTTATGTCGAATCGAACGGCTTGGGCCTTCAGCTAATCAGTTTCCAGGTTGATGCGACATGTCTCCTTCGTGGACTGCCCCGGTCACGATATTCTCATGAGCACAATGTTGTCTGGCGCAGCCGTCATGGACGCAGCCCTCCTACTGATTGCAGGAAACGAAACCTGCCCCCAGCCTCAAACCTCCGAGCACTTGGCCGCTATCGAAATCATGAAGCTCAACCACATAATCATTCTGCAGAACAAGGTTGACCTGATGAGAGAAGAAGGAGCCGAAGCACACTATCAATCCATTCTGGTTCGACCACTCGACTCGATTTGCTCATCGTAGCTGACGTAGACTAGAAATTCATTCGGGGCACAGTCGCCGACGGATCGCCAATCATTCCCATCTCGGCCCAACTCAAGTTCAACATCGATGCAATCAACGAATTCCTGATCACCAAGATACCCGTGCCCGTTCGAGACTTCACCGCGAAGCCGCACATGATCGTTATTCGGTCGTTTGACGTGAACAAGCCTGGTGCAGAGATTGACGAACTCAAGGGTGGAGTTGCTGGAGGAAGTATCCTGACTGGTGTGCTCAAGCTCGGAGACGAGATTGAAATCAGGCCTGGGATTGTCTCGAAAGACAGCACAGGCAAGATCCAGTGCAAGCCCATCTTCTCGAGAGTCGTGACGCTGTTCGCAGAACACAATGATCTCAAATTTGCTGTTCCGGGAGGCTTGATTGGTACGTTCTGCAACTATGTCTCAGAAGTCGTCGACTAATTATATCGCAGGTGTTGGTACTCGAGTCGACCCAACCCTCTGCCGAGCGGATCGTCTTGTTGGCTTCGTACTGGGTCTACGAGGACATCTACCCGACATCTACACCGAACTCGAGGTCAACTACTTCCTTCTGCGACGTCTGCTAGGTGTGAAGACGGCAGATGGCAAGCAGGCCAAGGTGGCCAAGCTAAGCAAGAATGAGGTGCTGATGGTCAACATTGGTAGTACGGCAACTGGAGCGAAGGTCATTGCGGTCAAGGCGGATGCTGCACGTCTTTCTCTCACATCTCCAGCGTGTACCGAAATTGGAGAGAAGATTGCTCTCTCGCGGCGGATAGAGAAGCACTGGCGGTTGATTGGATGGGCGAACATCGTTGCGTAAGTAAACCAAAGGCTTGGGTCCAGTGCATTGCTAATCTATGCAACAGGGGATCTACTCTCACGCCCACGATTGATTAGGCGCTTGTCCACCAGTTGGGGCGCCTCGAGCAGGGAAAGGCCAATGAAAGTCCTGCGGACAGTGTCACAAGGCTAGTAGAACTGCAACGTTCAGCGCTTGGTTTGCTTCGCACCTCTGCACCTTCGTAGCACGCAGCCATGATCCTGGGATTCAGGAGCGGCATGGTGAGGGGATCTGTGAGGGGATAGACGGCGGAGACTGCAGGCATGCGGCCTCCTGGTTGGAAAAGTGCATTGCGGACGGCCTAGTGAATTTGGTGTCGGAAGCATATACTCATAGTTCTCAGAATCCGAGCATAAAGACAGCATTCGCTCTTTCTCAAATTAAAAATCAATGATCGTGAGGTGGCTGTAGTAAAAGCGAGTGGGTTCAGCAGCGGAACCCCGGACTTTCCGAATCAGAGGCCGGGCTTCGGACACCTTCACATGCAAATCATGCTGCATGCTTGCTCATATACGGACTCTCACCCCAACAACGCCTCCAGCTCACCCCAACGTCACAGCATGCATAGGGCGCCTCAGCACTACTGGAGCCATCTCTAGTCTCCCGCCATCGTTTATAAAGCGAGCACCACGTCCGCTCACAACGCCCTCCGCCAAGCCGTTCCCGTCTTTGCGGTCCACGTGCTCACATCTCAACTTCGCAGATCCCTCCGCATCCATAACAGCATTCCAGCTCTCATTTCTTCTTCCAACGCGCCAATTCGCCCTAAACCACCCTATACATAGCAGAAAACATGTCCGAAGAACCGTCGCCTCTGCCCGGAGACATCCCAACGTCGAATCCAAATCACATCCATCGCCCCGTTGCGCGCCGCCACTTCGAGATGTCGACTCCGGCCTCTGAAGGCTCCCACTCGTCCTCACCTACTCGTGGTGCCTCCTCCGACTTTGTTGCCCAGCTAGACGCGAAGCTGCGGCGGTCGCGGACCGGGAGTGGCAATGGCGGCGACTTGGACGCAACGTCTCGTACAAAGTCCTTCCTCAACATGACCTCCTCAACGCTATTCGGAATATATTCAGACGCTGGAACAGGAGATAGGACCGAACCACAGACACCATGGGGCACAGGAGCAGAAACGCCCGCCCGCTATGGGGGTGACGCATGGGACAACAACCTACCAGAGCAGACGGCGGCATTGGACAAAAAGGGCGGAGAACTGTGGCAGCGAGCGCAACAGAAGCAAATCCAAGGCGTATGGGGATACCTTTTGCTGACTGGCCGGATCCTTGCTCTCTTTGGCTTTGGAGTCGTCTATGGAATTATCGTTTCGCACCTCCACGACACTCGGAACCTTGCGCCGGTGCGGATGCAGGGCGTGGACCGGACACAATGGCAGTACTACACCGTCTGGGGCATCGCGGGGATCGTGCTCGGTAGCCTACTGCCATACGTGGATCTGCTGTGGGCTAGAAGTCATGTGCCGGAACAAGCGCAACGGAAGAACGCTCCGTCGCGCAGCCCTCTAAGCGAACAGTGGAACCCCGTCGTTCGAAGTATTGGCGCCTTCGTGGGGATCGCATTTGCAATTGTAAGTTCAGATCCTACCCCGACTTGCTAGTTCTTTGCTAACAACCCTTAGCGCAAACTGCCCTGGACGTCGACGCTCCAGGTCTCCGTAACTCTAGCTCTCGTGAACCCAGCACTGTGGTACATACTAGACCGAAGCAAACCCGGCCTCACTTTATCAACCCTCGTGTCCGTCATCCTTACGTCAGTCCTTCTCCTCGCAAAGCCGGACGTCGTGCCGCCGCCTGCGGTGTTTGCTTCAAACGCAACACGCCTACCCCCGTCCAGCGCCGTCTTCACGGGCAACCCGAGCGCCAACGTCCCCCCGGCGACCTTGTTCGCCGGCGTGGTAAGCTACGAAAGCTTAGGCGTAGCCACCTGGATAGCCAGTGTTCTGTTCTGCAGTTGCATCTGCTTTGGCAACATCGGACGTCGTTTAGCGGTGCTAGACAACACGAGGTGGTCGCGGTGACGATAGGTGTGTATCGTCGAAATGCAACGAGTCGGGTTGTACGTGGCGTCCCGGGGACCATCTTCTCAAAGAACCGTTTCGGAATTTCGTTGATACATCACCCTAAGTCAGTATCAAGGCACAATGCGTGGGTACGCGTCGTGGCAACAAAGAAGAACGTGAAGTTGTTGGAGTGGAAGGAGGACGACGGGTGGGAGCCCTTTTGTGCGTTCTTCGGGTCTTTCCAGCGATCTACGGAATACTTCGCTTTTTATTATCTGTCGTTTTGCTGCATTGGGAAAGGGGTATCAAAAAGGGCTTTTCGATATTCAAGGGAAAGGCCCAGGATTATTGTTGTTATTATTACTTCTGGCAGGGGACACGCTTGGCTTTGCTGGCGTGTAATGCTTTGGGCTCCAGGGATAGGGGTAGGAGCATCTGTTAGGAACATGGTGCCGGAAACTAGTGGGGAGGAACGGGGACGGTGTAACAATTATCCTCATTTGAGCTTTCAACATTCTCAGCAGAAATGGCAGACTTTCTTTCCAAGAACTACTTGTGCAGTTATGTGTACCACTGCTAGGGGCACCCCCCAAGGATTTAGAAGATTGATAGGCGATGTCTAGTTTTATACAGCGTAGATTAGACTGCCTCTTAACTAAGTAGCTGCTTAGTTGCTGGGCTACCCCCTACAGTGGTGTTAAGGGAGCAATATTAGAGCCTATAGTAATAGAACCACGTGTTATAGGATTTTAAAGATATAAAGGCGATGCTAAGTTTTAAGCAGCGTAGGTTAGATAGCCTATTAACTATGTAGCTCTGTAGCGGCCAGGCTATCCCCTACAGTAGTATCGAGTGAGCAATACTAAAGCCAATCAGTGACAGTTAGGTGTGCCCAGACTTGTGGCCTAGTACTGTAGCCCGTGTTGGCGCTGATGCAGTCGGAGCCCGCGATGGGCCAGAATCAGCCAGAGGTGTGGCGCCCTGGGGTGTGGCATCCTGAGGTGTGGCATCCTGAGGTGGAGATTGCTTGGCTGCAGTACCTTGACGTGAAGGAAGCGGAGGAGCCGAGCAGAAACAATTTCATGTGCTCAGACTTAAGAGGTAGTCTAATATACAGTGACAGGTCACAAGTCTGGGCACACTGGTATGCCACTGCTTGGGGTACCCCCACAAGGTTTCTAGGACCTGAGGGCGATGTTAAGCTTTAAGCAGCTTATATTAAAGTCTCTCTTAATTAACTAGATATATAGTAACTAGGGCACCCCTAATAGTAGTATTAAGTAAGTAAAGTTGGACTAAGGCAGAAATTATTTTAAGTGCCTGGACTTATAGTATAGTACTGTTAATGTTAAGGTTTAAGCAGTACAGATTAAACTGCCTCTTGACTAATTGCCTGCTTAGCGGCCAGGCTACCCCTCACAGTGGTATTGAGTGGGCAAGTTGGAGCAGAGTTGTAATAGATCCGTGTGCCCACCTTGTTCGATTCAGAGTCACCGACTGCCGTGTTCTGTGAGTCAATGCAAATCAATTTGTCTATAGATGCTCTAAAGCAAAGGGATGCATTCTATCTATCTCCAAAGGCCGCCAAGTACCTCAGCAAAAGGATAAGAATGCAGATAGGGAGACTACCAAGGAAATTCGTGAAATAGGGGTCCGTACTGACGGCCCATTGCGCAAAACTGCCAGTTAGGAAAGGGGAATTTAGACACTAAAGGGAATGTAGACACTAAAAGGAATGATAATCGTTAAAAGGAAAGGGAAAAGGAAAAAGAAAAGAGGAGAACCCAAGTAGAAGCTTTGGATTGAGAACTGGAGTCATTCTGAGCTTCCCTCGCCGGGTCCATAGCTTCGACATCCCCACCCGCACTCTCCTCGGTACTACGGACGTCTCATTTTCTTGTGGCTAGTCGTTCGTGGGGTATTTCCAGATCCGCCCAATGACCCATCCGCGCGTCGCTTGCGGATGATGGGCGGGCCGTCCTCATCGTCATCATCTCCGCTGCGACTAGCACCTGTCGAGGGAGTCCGAGTGGTTCTAAACTCAGCCAGGAGATTCCGTCGCTGTCTCTCGATGGCATCCTGTGGATCTCTCTCGCGGATCTCGCCTTCTTCAAGAGATTCTTGTGATAGCTGCGCTTGTATGTCGACTTCGTCTGCTATCGATATCAAAGGCTTGTTTGGAATGCTAGTAGGCCTGGCTCGAGGGGCCATCAGGACGTTCGCACTGGGTCGAGACGCCATTGGCGGACGAGCAATCGGAGCCTTAGGACGAGAGGGCATTGGAGACGTGGGGGCCATTGAAGCCATTGGCGCAACCGGGGCGACTGGTCTACGTGGCGGAGCAAGAGGGCTTGAGGTCTTTACGGGAGAGAATGGTGAAGATTTCGGGACGCCGACCGTAGTTTTGGTTTTCGGCGGAACTGGTGGAGCATCGGGCATTTCGTCATCTGAATCAAGCTCGATCACGGAATCTGGAGATGTCGACCGCACGAAGAGAGAAGGTGACTCTGGTTGGGTTGGTGATAGTTCTCTGGAAGGCCTCGATGTGCTTTCTGGTTGATGGGCTCCCAGCTCGTGGGCCCGATGGTTGACAATGTCGCGCGCGAGGCTCTCATCCTCAGTGCGACGTCTTAGAACAGAACTAGGTGGTACGGCTGGTGACGTTGGCTGGCCTTGAAGAGGTCGAGTTCGCGGTGATTGTTGAGCATGCGAAGCGTTTGCTGTCACCGGATCTTTCCAATGAACGTCCTTGCTCGCCCCGACAGGGCGCCTCGTCTCCTGATTAACTCTCTGGTTCGCCGCCGCAAGCATAGATTCCTCAGCGGCAGCCTGTCGCCTGACCTTAGCAGTAGGTTTTACGACAGGGATGTCTGCAAACTCAGCAAGGGGCTGTCTCGATGTCTCCGCTGCAGATTCTACGGGAGCGACATAAGCAGATTCCACAACGGGTCTCGATTTGGTACCCCTGGGTACCACAATATCCGGGATCGCCAAAGCCTTCGAAGGTGATGCTTTTGATTTCCGGCTTGGCGTCTTATCGGTCGTCTTCTTTGCAGACTTTTTCGCAGACTTCGCGGCGGCGCTTGCCTGTGGTGTAGAATCGGGCGGCTGAACTGTCTCTCCATCGATCGCACCACGGAACTGTTCCAGTGTGTCGATGAACTCCCAGACCATTTTCCAACAGTCGCCGTTCAGCTTCAGGTCTAACTTCTGTACACGGAAGGTAATTCTCATCATGCTTATGTCGCCAAGCAACATCTCATGATTTCGCGCATCCCCATACTTCGAGATCAAGACGGCTACTGCCACTACCTCTAGTGGTGAGAACGTCTTCACTCTTTCGTAACCATTGTCTTTGAAAACGGATTCCTTCTCACTGACAAGTTCTGTGAACGTCGTAAAGACTGTTGCCAGATGGCTCTTCGTCGAGTCGTCCAATGCTTCCGGATTGCGAAGAAGGTTGTCGATCGCCGATACGCTCGTCTTCAAAACTGGAATACCATTTGCATTTGTCGGATGTTGGACCTCCAGAATCTGGCTGAAACATCCCAGGAACAGCCTAAATCCTCCAGAGCGAGCTTGCGTTTGCGCGGTGAGTAGTTTCATGATGGGTCTAAAGTCCTCTTCGAACATTCGGGCAAACTCTTGCCATGGTCCGTTGGTCGCTCGCATCTTCTCAGCTGGCGTAAGTGCCATCCCCAGCTGGACGCGCGCGAACAAGTCTTCTTCTTGTTGCCTACTCAGACTTGGATATTCAAAGCATACAATCTCCTTGTTCTGGAATTGTTCCTTTACGCGCTGCGGAAGCACGCGGCGCCTCGGGTGATCCGGCGCCGTGAAATACCATTTGTTCTTGTCTTTGTCATGACACGGGATTTTGCCTTTGATGAAAGCGTGAATGGATGAGATGCGCTGCTTCCCATCCACACATACACGCTTCCATCGTTCGCCTGCGTCATTCGCCGGTAGTCTCTCGCAGTTGAAGATTACGGGAGGAACATAGTAGTTCTCTGTTGAGTGTAAGCGTCTGAGTACGGAGCTCCGAAGGCGGAGTCCACTTACCCATCAGTGAATCGATTAATTTGACCATCCGCTCCTCTATATCATAGGGTTAGCTGGGGAACTAATATGGTGGCAAGCCTAGTGAAATGAACATACCTGACCAGACGACCCCTCGTTGATAGTCGGGTTCGAGATCTAGATACGGACCATCGACCAGAGCTTGCACCAATGTTAGCCCAAGCCGCAAACCGTGACGATTTCACTCTTAGGAGCTTGAGTTTCTTAGACTCACCTATGATCTGGCGTATGGGTCTCCGCTCTACTCCTGGGTCCTTCAGCCTCTCTGCGGGCTCGAACACTTCATTGCCAGAGCCGTCGCTGGCAGCTTCCGCGTCCGAATCATCGTCGTCGAAATAGTCATCTTCGTTCTTCACGACAGACGTGTCCTGCTGCGATGTTGTGAGTCAAACAAATCTTGTGGACAGGACGATGCGATGCGTGCGCTGTATTGTGCAGAGCAATGCGACAAGTAAACATGCAGGAATACTAGATGCAGCTTAGTGCTTACCTGGGTGGTGGTTGCCATGGGTGGTGTTATAGTAGGGTGTATTTACTAAATCTAAATTAGAAGCTAGTTAAATTAAGGTTTATATAAGGCCTAGCTTACTAAAATTTAGCTTACTAAGCTTAATACGTAGGCAGTCTTTTAGTATCTTACTTAGTAAGCTTTTTAGCTTTACTTAGTAAAGAATTTCTAACCTTTTTAGTAAGTTTAAATTCTAGTAGTAATAAGTATTTATTACTACTAAAGTTTTACTTTAAAAGCTTTTAAAGCTTAGTTTAAGTATCTTAAAGTAGTAATACTAAGGTTTTCTACTTAATTTAAGAATAGAAAAAGCTTAGTAAGCTAAAAACTATAGACTAAAAGTAGTAAGTAAAAGAGAAAAAGTAGTAGATAGATAGAGGGGAGAAGCTTCTTTTAATATACTTAAAGAAAAGCGGGGAAAGTAAGCGCTAAATAATATGCTACCCTAAGTAGGTTAAAAGTATGCATATGTAAGGACTCTTCCTTGATTTTGTTAGCCACCATCTCCTGCTTATCTAGGTGCTGTGACACATGGAGTTACAAAGGTAAGAAACCCCCTCCACTCCCCAGGTTGCATTGCCCACCAATGGAATCTGGAAGTGTATCTTTTGCTGGATGCACTTCATCACTCTATATGCCCAAACGCTGTGAACTTCTTGCGTCATGCGACCAGCCTCTGGAACGGAGAGAAACAACCTGCTGCAGTATGCGCAATGGAAGTCGAAACTTGAAAGGCGTCAGGCTGGCGGTAAGTACGACGCGACACGAGAACAACAGCGACTGCGTAACGCAATAGTAGATAGAAATCTCATTTATCATTCTCAATAAAATAAACCCCTTCTCCTCTTTCCAGCCCTGTGCTCAATTTCTCTGGAACTTCAATACTCGCGTCAGAAACACCGCCAGAAGAGAACCCGATCGGATACCGTGGGGTTGGGCTGACCCCATCGTGGGGCCGAGCCAGCCCCAACATACACTCTCCACTACCAACCCCTGCATCACCATAACTATAGCAGCTCAGATAGAACTCGTTACACCATTCGAAAGCCACATTGTCACTACATCAGACGTGTGAATATGAGAGCTTTCTGACCACTGCCTTGGCTGTTATCTGGGGCTGGAGAGATGGGAGACTAGGTTTTGTACTTGAGCGCACTACAAATCTACACAGCAACGTCAGTATCGATTCCGCAAGACTTCTCATGACGGCATTTGAGAGAGATCAATCCGCTGTATTATATATGGTAGCATGAAAAATTTCCAGCGAGGGTTTTGGGAGTTGTGTGGGCGGGGGTGTATGAAGGGCGCCAAATTCGGCGTGCGACGAAGGTGCATAGCAACGCCAACGTCTATGGTGGCACTGTTATTTCTCCGCCTTTCGATGCATGTAGGTTCACTGTATAACATGTGTCAATGACAGGCAATTATACCGATGGCATCCGTGGGAAATGCTTTCTGAGTAGGGCTAGTTAGCTGAACGAGCGGACCACCAGATAGACCTCCGAGCTGCCTCCTAGATCACTGCATACAAAAATATTCTTCTATTAATATCACTGCCTCAATCAAGACGCAAAGCTCCTAGAACATATGGGCAATCGACGTGTCTAGCACGTTGTATTAACTACACCCCCATCTCTTCCGCCCCAGCCATCACATATATACATAATCCGACCCCAGCCCAATCGCCCGAACATCAGATTTCTCCCTTGTTGCCTAGTATACCCAGCCCATCCCGTCATGCCAATCATAAGTTCCAATGCCATGCAGCCAAACCGCCTCTCCAAATGCTATTACGCTCCATATACAGAAAAGAACCGGGTATCCACAAAGCGAAAAGAAATCAGCGCGCTCTCTGCAAAATCACCGGAACATCCGATAAATCGATGCCAAACTCGTTGCTAAAATGCATACTCTTCCTACTCGCGCCGCTCCGCAAATGGCGCGTTCCCGCGCTGCCTCCCACCCCGAAGCCGTGCTCGTAGCCGTATCCCAGGCCGCCGCCGTAGCGGTCGAACATGCCGCCGTCAGAGTTTGTAGGTTCGGGCGCAGCTGGCGACGTGGGCGGTGGTGTCGGTCGCGTGATGGGAAGCCCAGCGTGCGACTTTGAGTGCTTATGGGAATTGTCTCCGTGCTGACGACGCAGGCCCTCGCCGATGGACTTGCGGCGTTGGCGCCAGAGTTGTGAAGGGGCGTCCCAGTCTGGTGATGTTTCCTTCGCGGGTGCCTCGTTGAATTTTTCGATCAGGGCGGACACTGAGGTTTCGCGAGTTATCAGTTTTGGCCGCGCGCTGGTGCTGTCCGAAGCCTGGTGTCCGGTCCGAGATGTCGATGCTCTTACCAGAGACAGCCTGTTCGAGTCCATGTGTGGCATCGGAGGTACGGCAGTACGGCCTTGCGATGATACTCGTCTAGCTACTGTCGCTTCACCGGCCTCGAGGTTGTATTCGTGGTAGCTTCTAGGCCTATGCGTGTGTGCGTCAGGAGCAGCACGGTCCCGACTGCGCATCTTTGCGACCTGAACAGCAGTTGACGCGTCCATGTTGACCACAGGTTTGGCACGGGGAAAGACTGCACCCATTTGATGTGGGTGGGTCGGCGAAGCGACGGGCTGTTTCCGGAGCAACGATGCAGCGATATCGTAAGGCGAGCTGCCCAGTGACTGTGCTACAGTACCAAAGTCGGCGATCCCCAGGAGTTCGAGTTCGCTGTCTGCGCCAGATTCGCTTCGATCAACGTCAGGCTTCTCTTTTCGGAAGAGGGAGAGGCTTCGCCTTTGTCGATGGGGAGGAGGAGTTGGTGGCCGGGCGCTCTGCGATCGATGATGATGCTTCTTCTGACGAGGCTCATCATCGGCAGGGGAAGGGAAGCGTACTGGTTCAGAGACTACAGGAGCCTCCATACTAACCTCTTCGGGCTTTGTAGTGGAGGGTGAAGCAAAAGTCTGCGTTAAGTGATCCATTCCTGGAGCTTCAGACAGGCGACGGGTGAAATGGGTCCGAACGTTGTCTGGTATCGTAGGAATAGTTCCCTCTTTGACTGGCTCGCAGGCCTGTACTTGTGGTACCGCAGGGGCTGAAGGGCGCCGTTTTTGGAGACGTTTGGACATCGCTGACTTTTTGCCATCGGCACTTTCCGACGATACGATGGAACTTGGAGTATGCGGTGCAGATACTGTTGGTGTGGCGCCACTTGATGCTCTCTTCCATGATTTAGACAGTGACAGTCGCGATGGTTTCGGCCTTACATCCTGCTTTTCCGGAGGGGCTGGTAGCGGCTTTGCAGCAGCGGAAAGCGATGGCGTTTGGTCGGACTTTTGGAGGTTTCTCGGGTCTTCTGCATGAAACCCACTTCGTTTTTGCCCGTCAGCAAGAACGGCAAGTTGCGGGAGTGAAGGAACAGTGCAATCACCGACTCGAGTATTAGGCTCCATTGCACGAAGACTCGCCCCAGATGAGTATCCGGAGTCAGCCTTGGTGTGCGACGGGCGGTCTGCTCGCTTTTGGCGAGTGGCTTCCAAGACTGAGTCAACTCGCGGTATCGAGTCCTCGAACATGGTCCCGTCTAGCATTCGAAATGCCTCTTGTCTATACGTCCATGCATCTTCTGGACTTTTTTCGGCGAATCCCGAATCTAGTGACTCGCGAGGCTCATCAAACCGTTCCGAGAACTCATCCTGTGCGGCGAAGGGGCTGGTCGCAAGCTCGTCCATATATTCCTGAGCAATCGAAGGGGCACTCTTGTTCTTGACATGGTCGGTTGATCTGCCCCTTTCATGTTGATGCCCCCTATTCTTGGAAATGTTCAAGATGGCTTCTCTCTTGAGAGGGCTCCCGCTCCTGGGAGCAGGATCTGCCTTTTGGCTGCCACCGGAGATGTGGGCTTCTCGGGACAGTGGTGAAGGCATGGGAAGCACAGAAGACTGCACTCGGAAATGCATTCGGTTGCCACGATGATGCTGCAGTGCAGCTAAGGGACTAGAGCTGCCTTCAGATGCCGTGAAATAATCCTCCTCTTGATTCATATCCGGAGTGGACTTTCGCCGGTCCATCATGTTCGAGCGAACGCTTGGAGCTGGCGACGCTGCACCATTGGTGATGGTCAAGGAACCGAGCTTCAATGCGCCAAGGTGCGAGTATGCCATATCGCCAGGAGTTTGACATCGCGGAGTTGACGAATCTTGTCCTTCGCGGGCGGCGTCCAAGGCTGCTAAGCGGGTCAGGGGCGAATGTCCCATCATTTTATCAACCCGCCACTCATGCTCCGATCTCTGGTCTATCTGAGCCTCCAAGTTTTCAACAGGTTTCCGTAGCACATCGGTGGGCGAACCACGAGTTGCAAGGCCTGGTGTGGCTAATGAGCGACGGCGAATGAGGGACTGACACGGCTTTCCGCCCACAGGCTTTCGTGTTGTTGGACAGCGTGAGGATACCGGTACAGGCTCAGCAGAGTTCACTGGCTGGAGTGCTTCACCTATAGGAGCGGACGCGTAAGTGTACATTCCTAAGAAGCGGAATGAATAAAAGAGACATACGCAAAGCGGCCAGATCGTCTGGGGAGGCATTCTTCCTCAGCTCTTGCAGAATGGAAATCGCAGCTTCTAGATCTACCGGTCGAGTATCGGACACTAAAGAGAGCTTCGACCCCGAGAGACTACTGAGTTTGGTGGTTGAAGCTTGAGAGCTAGGCAACTGGGAGGCCACGGAATTGGACCTTGACAGGCTCTGAAGACGGTCGCGAACATGAGTAGCAAGTTCTCCAAGACTGTCATCCTCGTCAGACTCCTGGGAGCAGTCTCCGTCCATTGGCGACGTCAATTGGGCCCTGAGCTGGTGTCTGGTATCATTCCGACTGCGGAAGTCGCCCGTGGGCGAACGTATGACAGTGTCTAGGTGCAAGTCGGAGTACTTGGTCGGGACTGAGCCGGGAGAAGGTATGGTCGGAGACGAAAACGGCGAGTTGCTGTTCGTCTTGGGTTTTACCAGCCTGTTGTGCTGCGGCGCAGACTGTGTGTTGCCCATGGTGGAGTCGACGAATGCCGCTGTGAAGTCGCTGCTGGAGCAGATGGGCGCTCAAATACACGGCATTACAGGCCAAGAGAACTCTACAACGTGTGAGAAGGTCACATGGTTATTAAAGCGAGTGTGGTGTGGACTGAGCTCACTATATCTGGTGCTCTACTGAGACACTGAGACGGTCTGTTGTTGTTTACCGATCAATGCAACGGCATTGCTCTGGCCGTGGGACTAGGAGAGGGTATATTCGGTCGCAACGAGACACTCCAGGCTGGACATAAGTGAATGAGGGCGGCGGGGAGAGGTGCCAGTGCAGGTAAGACACAAGCCCCAGCCCGTTACTGCCCTGTTATTCCCCGTCGTTGGTGGCAGCCAGGCCAGCCCCCGCGTTTCTGTAACAACAGGGGACGCGAGCACGGTTCGGGAGTGGCGCGATGCTAGACCATGGCCAAAATCCTGTTTGCCCTCGCCCATCGCCACTTTTCGTAACAAAGCCTTGCTGCGGCCATTATTGCGGCTGCACTGCCATCGGAAATATCTTGCCTCTTCCCTTGCAGCAATCCTTAGCCGATCCACGAGGCCCGGTCGAGCAACCCTGGCCTCCGCTTTGCCGCAGCATCACGCAACCGGCAGTGCGACCGTTGATCATGCCAACTGCTATTTCGCGCCCCATCTTGGCCTCAACCTCTGACCGCTGCTTTACGCGTTCTGTCTACGCGACCCTCCTGTCCCTACAAGTTTGCCTCCTTCCACTCGCTGTGGCGGCTCTGTTGCATCTCGTCATCTTTCATCTCTCCCTTTAGCGAGCCGCATCATTATCCAGCCGAAGTCTTTCAGGCACCGCCCCTAAACGACCAATCGGGACCCAATTGCTTGAAAAGTGGAAACCTCTGACTGGCCGGGTAAAGTCCACGTCAATGCTTGAGTTTCGGTCCAGCAAGCCGACAATGCAGAGTTTCGCCTATTTCGAGATATTGCTACTTACCTAGTTATTAGCTGCTCTAACTACCACAAAACTCCCAGAGACTCCCCTTGCTACCACGTAGCTTCTGGTTAGCCGTTCTAGCAAAGGTAATTGTTTCAGATGAGTGGAACGTCCTCTTTCTTTGGTTTGAGAAGCATTCCAGCTAATGTCATTGGCGACCACGATAGAAAAGAGTCAGCCTTTCAATCATTGATCTTCCTTCTCTGTGCGCTTTCATTGTGTCACTATCAATCTTGTGCTACAAATCCATCATTCGATAAGTATGGGCATCAAAAAATAAAAAGCTGAACGTCCTGTGCGATTCGTATTTCTTGGAATGATGAAAGGAGTCTACAAGGTTGCCCATTTTGGTGAGATGTGTGCCAACTCGCGCCGCTCGGATATCCTACCGTACGAAGGTATGAATTTGAGCACTCTTCGCAACTGCTTGGGGTACCTCTGATAAGCTTTTACAACCTCAAGCACAATGTAAAACCAGAGCAATGGAAACCAGACTACCTTTTGATGAAGCTACTATCTGCCATTTAGGGGACTCCTTAAATTGGCGCCGAGAGAGCAAGAGCAAAGCGGTAGCAGTGATATATTCATGTGCCCGAACTTATAACCTAGTACTGTGCCAATAGCACGAGTATATGGAGAACAAGACATGCGAGCCTCCTGCGGTTGGCGTCTGAATCCCAACCTCCGACTACATCTTGGCCGGCGGCAGATACACCTCCAACGCCTGCTCCGAGACTCCCGAGAACATCAAATGCTGCACCAAGACCACCTGCTCCGGCGGAGACAATTGCCGCTGGACATCCCAGTGCAGCACGACCCCAGCACTAGGTTTCTGCCCCGAGTCCAACGATGTCCAGTGCTGCGTGCCCAGATCAGGCGGTGGGGGTGTAAGCGTCGCAGAACTAAACTTTTGAACGACTTTCTGATGAGGGGTTATGTAGGTTAGGACGACCTCGGGCCAGGAGATCGTGGAGTGGATCATGCACCATGCACCATGCGAAGGAACTCAATCTGAGCTATGTGATGTGAGTGCAGAAGATTTGGACTACGTCGAGGGATAAGGTTATGCCGTGGGCGCAGTGGAGGGATCAGGAGCCCAAGGATAGGGGGGTCGATTACTGCGAATCATTGGTATATCTTTCTTACCCAGTTTGGGTGGGTCCTTTCTAATTGATTCTAGGGATCATGTGCACGTCAGCTATGGGTAATATTGTTTAGATTTAATATTCAAGCTAAGGCGTATCTAAGTGACAGATTGGAAGACTTCAGTTCACGCCCTCGAACCCTTATATCCTTTCTAGATCTTACCCGAGTGTATGAAGCACTACAAACGCTGCTGTCGAACTCTCAAAACACTCCGGTAACACGGCCCACTTTTATACTCTCAGAACGTCTCCATCACTGGCAGAATTTAAGGCAGAATTTAAGACTTTACGGACGGGCCCCAGACGGCGCCATCATGAACGAATCCGGATTCTGCGTATCACACCTCCCTCAATGTCAATGTTTAACCTCATAGCTCCCCTCAATAACCCTATTAAATGCGAGCGTCCCCTTTCAACGCAGTACATCTCGCCGCCTACAACTTCTTTTCAAAGGTTATTCTAGTCCACCGTTAGCTTATTAGTTTGCTCTGCTGGGACTACTAATAATAGGCAACATATTGACTCCTCGTATTGTTTAGGGATAACGGCTGTTCACCCAGTATTAGTTGGCTGTAGGTAGCATTCAGTCTAGAGTACATACGAGCGTGTAAACGGGCTCCAAGCAGTAGTATAGCGGGTGCAGGTGGAATGCCGTGTTAGCGCGCGAAATCAACTCTCTATTCACCATCAAAAGTCTATGGCTTGGCGACGGCGTTATTCTCTTCAGCTTCTGCGCGCGAGGCCAAAATAGCCACCCTCATCGAACACACAGCCACATCGTAAGACTCATCATGGCGAGCCTCAGCACCCAGTCTGCTGGCGAGTTCAAGATGCCAGCTTACCGGCTTTTGATGGACGTGGTCAATGACGCTGACGCCGACTATTGCGCCTATCACTGTGAGAACAGCTTGAAAGAATTGGTTGGGGAGTGGCGCGGCAAAGAGTGAGTGCTCGGCAAAGGAGCCATGACAGCATATAATGCCAATACTCACACGGTCTAGCATGGACGGTTTGCGCCTCCTGAAGTCAGTGGACTATTCGCTAGTCATTGAGGTTGGCGAGGTCGAGTGGCGGGTTAGGAAGCATAATTGGGAGTACTATTCATCAATCGTTCGGAAAGCTCTCCTCGACGTACGTTTGACCCTGCAAATTCCATCACCACACTGTTAAAATCAAGACTTACACCATTACTATAGGGTCCCGGAGTATACAACCACGTGGTAAGTTTCCTTGACTCGCAGTGCTATCGTTTGTCAAGTATGGCCATTGATGTAGTACACAGGAGTTTTCGTACGACACAGGCGGCATACCGGTGTTCACGTTAAGCCCCTGGAGCGAGGAGCTCGCTGTCGCCGTGGACCGCGTAGTCGAGTGGAGCGACACACGCACCTACATTGCGGGCGACCCCGACACGAAGTACTTCTCGTATCCCTTCCGCGATCCTTATGTATCCCCGAAGGACGTCCCCGCGAGCAAGGACAACCAGGTCAGCAAGCTGCACTGTATAGTATGGCAGGTGGCCAACGTCCTCAGCCATCCTTCCTGCATGAAATTTGCCGAGAAGCAACTCCATACTAAGCTGTACCGTAGCAACTTCTCTGCCGAAGGATTCGCCGACGTCATCAACGCAGGCTACCATTGCGAACCCTCCCCTATTTATGAAGATGTCAAGGCCATCGCGCTGGCGCACTATAAGGAGCTTTGGAACAATGACGGATTCCAGATGGCAATCGAGGCCAGGACTCTCCCCGGACGCTTCATGAGGGACTACATGTCTAAAATTGGAGGGCGTTGGCTAGATACGAAGAACGAGGGACTCCTCGCCGTGGAAGACAGTAGAGACACCGAAGCCGAGCGGAAGGGGACCAAGAGGAAGGACTTGCCGTGAGTCGACGGGATGGAGAGACGGAGATGTATTAGCTCGGGGATCTTGATAGCTGGGGGAGGGCGTGAGTGCTTCTGGCGTTTTCCCCGTTGCTGTACTCTCATTCGGATGTCTTGATGGAACCCTGGGTCGAATTTGGTTTGGGCGTGTACTAAAGCTCCACCACTTCAGACCCTAAAAATAAAGAGAAACTCCAATAGAAATGATCTCTTGAAAACCCAACTCTGCCTTGAACACCTGTTTGTCTAGCACTGTTTGAAGTGCTCCAATACTCCAAAAAGATACTAAGCATTATATAGCACATGTCACATCCTGATAAGATTACTTATAAAGTGCCCAAGTCACGGGCATCACATTCTGCCCAAGAAACTTCCGCGCACGTTCTGGGAGATGTTTGTGTCTGATCCAGTAGGCAGAGCGGTGATATGATGGGTTCATTGGTGTGATTTGCCTGGTCTTTCGCGTTGATTCTGCTGGGAAGTCGAGAGTACTTAGGATATTGAATGAGTTTGAGCTTGTTGTTCATACTGAGACCTGACAATAAATGCTTTACTATTCTGATAGCGTTGTTTGAAGTCCTGGGTAAGGTTCGACGCAGTTGTGCGCGCTATGGAAACGTTGCAAGGATTCAGCCGGAAAGACGTGTTACTGGAGGGTTCGCGGTGAAAGGGCTGCTAGGGGAGAGTTCGTACGTGTAGCAAAAGGACATCGTACAGGTAGCAAAATAAAACGTTAGACATAAAAATAAAACTCAAGGACCGAAGCTGGATTCGAACTAGAACAGTACTAGTTGTAATCTCTCCGCACCCCTTGTTTTAGGTTTTGGGTTTTTTGGTCTCAGGTTGGTGCGTGGCGCAATAGAGCAGTACTATTGGTCCACACCTAAGATTGAAAACTCAAGAAAATAAAGATCATTATGTACCATTATTATATCCTCCTATGGTTCATACCTTAGACTGCCGTACATCATTCACATATCAGCCAGCCACTCTAGCAAAGCCCACTCACCACGGTTATACTCGGCGTTGCCACAACCTACGCCTACTTGTCGAAAGCTTCAACAATAACACTTGCGCCTTTCACGTCTTCGATGCAGATCCCCTTTACGTCCCACTCCTCGTCCTTCACCACTCAGATCCAGTTCCAATAGCCCTAACAGCCACCCCAGAGTACTTTGGTACGTCGTGAAGGGCGGAATAAATATAGCTTCACTGCAACATGACCTAACCTTGCGTCTAATTGCCCTTACTTGCCCCACCGTTAAGAATCCTCAACTCCTTCCTCCAGTCACTCCTGTATTTTGAGTGGAAGCCTGGGCGCACGGATATAAAACCACTTTGGCTTGAACACGCTGCCAGCTTCGGTCTTGCTCGCTCAACAACACTGTAGGGAGTACCCTAGCTAGCACGTGTTGGCCAGGTTGAAAGGGAGTCTGATATACTCCACATCGTCTTTCACATCGCACAAGGAGTACCTACGAGCTTTTGAGCTTAGGCCGACGGATATACAACTGTTACACCTGTAGTTTTGCCTGCCCACCGCCGCTGCAAGGAGCACGCAGATAGTATGTGTTAGCGAGGTCCAAAGGCAGTCTAACATTATATGTATCGTCCTTTACATCGCACTTAGAGTTTTACAAGCCTATCGGGGTGGACTTCCAGTAGAATTGCAACCCCCGGTCGCTAAGTTAATCGTGTATCGGTATATCCTTACATAAATCATTATACAAACCCCAAGAGATACGGGATTGCAGCACTTTTAATTGTTTCCATCAAACTCCTCTGCACGTCCTTAAAATGGTCTCGTCCGCTCACCACGCCAAAATCCCATAACCTCGCCGGTTTCTCCCACCCATTCCCTGACGCCATTGACGACCGCCTTGGCCATGCCCGCATTCGCCGTCCCTGCTCTTGCCCTCCGCCTGCTCCCATCCGGGAATGTGCCGGCCGCCCCTCCGACTCCTCCACTTATGGCTGGTGGTTCTTTACCAGCGCTTACAAAGCTGCTGCCTTCGCCGGTTGCGTACTCGGAGCCCATAGACGGGAGGATATTCTCGCCGGCAGAGAGGGAGACGAAGAGGGCGAAGGGCACAAGCCACACGCAGAGGCCGAAGTAGGATGCGATTTCGGTGAACGAGGGAGCGGAGATGTCGCGGCCGTAGGGGTAGGAGGGAGGAGCGCGGGATGGTGGCGAGGAGAAGTGTAGAAACCATAGGTAGTGATTGACTATTACGAGAGCTGGAACGGCGAATGCATTAGCCAAAGAGTCTCTTTATCCTTTTTACCGCGGATGGCCGGGAGTTGCGATATGGGCGGAAGTCCAACGCGGAAACAAATGGATAGGACTTTCGTACCACACGAAACCAAAAAGAGCGGATCCGAGAGCTTGACAATCGGGAACCGCCGTAGGTTCTGCGCATACACGCCGTGAGAGACGATGCTCAGGGCGCTGAGAAAGAAGGGGAATCGGTCCACGACTAGCAGCAGAAGCTGCAGGCCCATTATGCCATATATCAAGCGCGTCAGTAGCTTCTTGGCTAGCACGGTGTGCTCCTCGACGAGCTCGGAGAGGTAATAGAGGCCCGAGGCTACAAATCGCCGAAATGTTAGCCAGCCCATCTTAAGAGTATATATGGGCAGAATTGCTTGCCGATTGCGAGGGTGAGAAAGGCGAAGCCAAGGACGACGCCGGCATAGCCGACGAGTGGGAGGATCCACATAGCTGTTGAGTTATGAAGCTTGAGGCCCGCAATGCAAAGAGGAATGAGGTCAGAGCCAGGTGGCATATTGCGCGCGAGTCATGGCTCACATGACGTTCGTGGGGGATCTTCACCGCACGACTATTTCGCGGAAAAAAGATGGCCCCGCAACACTTCGACTCTTCGATACAGAACATGCTATACGCAACTAGAACAGCCGCAGCTACAATTGTCGAACTAGTGCTTCGTAATACCGTCCTCAGTGCGACAGCTGCATCTGCTCCAGCTCGCATGCAGATTCTGAACCTCCACGACCTCCGCTCACCTCCGCAATCATGTCGCGCCCCGAAGACACGCTGTATGCTTCAAAGTCTATCGCGGTCGAGAACCTCACTGATTCCCTCAAACAGCCCCCCAGATCTCTTCTACAATGATTCCGAGTCCCGCAAATACACCACTTCCTCTCGAATACAGCACATCCAGTCCCAGATGACCCACCGCGCCCTCTCCCTTCTCTCCCTCCGCAGCCCTAGCCTCATCCTCGACATCGGCTGCGGCTCCGGCCTTAGCGGCGAAATTCTATCTACTTTCTCCCCGGAGACGAACCCCGGCGGACCACATACCTGGATTGGCCTCGACATATCCTCCTCTATGCTCGCAGTTGCCTTGGAAAAGGAGGTGGAAGGAGATCTGTTTCTCGCAGATGCGGGGCAGGGCGTACCTTTCCGCCCTGGAACATTCGATGCTGCGATCAGTATATCGGCGGTGCAATGGCTGTGCAATGCGGAGTCGACTGAGGAGTCACCTGCTGGACGGCTATCGCGGTTTTTCAATGGCCTCTATGCTAGCTTACGGAGAGGTGGACGCGCAGTATGCCAATTCTACCCGAAGAACGACGAACAGAAGAAGATGGTGTCGAGTGCCGCAGTAAGAGCTGGTTTTGGGGCTGGTCTTCTGGAAGATGACCCTGGGACCAAGAGCGCCAAGACATATCTCGTGCTGACAGTTGGAGGCGGCGAGCTAGACGGGGATATCACGGGTGTAGTGAGGGGTATGGAGGGGGTGGATGTGATGGATAGTCGGAGAAGGACGAAGGGGAGGAAGAGGGGTGAGGAGGCCAAAGGTAGTAAGGGATGGATCATGAGGAAGAAAGAACAGATGGAGAGGAAAGGCAAGGTGGTGAAGACAAATTCGAAGTATACCGGGCGAAAGAGGAGAATTGCTTTCTAGGCGGCCTCGACAACATCATGATGCGAATTACGATTCATATGGCATATCCCGTAGGTGATTTAGGCGTCAGGCGTTTTGCAAGAGTGGGAAATAGCGGCAGGTGTGTCAATCCATACTCGAACCCAAATTAAGTTCCTCATTCTAGCTCGCGGGATACTCCAGAGGGGCTTTGGTCGACGGCGCTCATATTCAGCACATTGCCACCGCTTTATTGAATTTGCATAGTAATCAATCTCCTACTCCTGAGTCATTCACGGAGTATTCCCTCTCAAGTGGAGGGTGCGGGAGAAATCGCCAAGCGATTGTACGCTGTTTTGAATTCGACAAATCGACTGACGTCGATGGAGGGCAGGAGGGGGAAGGGTACAGGAGTGCTTTTGTCACTCTGCTAAATCCAGCAACTACTTTCAGACATGATATGATGGTGCTGCAAATTTTCGAAGGCCTATTTCAATACTGGTGGTAGCTTATGTCTTTAGGTACATACATGGACAGTTAAGCTTGGAGCTAGCATCTCTGATTACCTTCGAGTGTTGTGTCAGGGGTTAAAAGCTACGAGGATGTTAGGTTTCGAAGTCCAACGTTTAGCGGGAGAGTTTTGGGACTAGCGGATACCTACGTTGTGGAGAGATGCCGAGCTATTCTAGATCACCTGTCAACCACAATATCCCCAGATACAAGCTGCTTCGAAAATGCCGCAGCCAGTTGAGAGACAATCGGAGTATGAACCTGAGATACTAACGGACATGGTGAGCAGCTTCCGCCGCAGAACACCTGCAGCTATAGCGTCTTCGTCACCTCAAAGCTCCTTTGACGCCCCTCGAGACGACTCCAAACCCCTCATCGTACCATCGAAAACAACGCATACACACACATTCATCGTACTGCATGGCCGGGGTAGTAATGCCCATGACTTCGGCCCTAAATTCTCATCAGCCCGTACTTCTTCTGGCCACACCCTCCAAGAGTGCTTTCCAGGAGTCAAGCTCGTATTTCTCACAGCAAAGAAACGTCGGGCTGCCCTCTACAACCGAGCCTGGATAAACCAATGGTTCGACAACTATTCGCTCGACGACCCTACCAAGAGGCAAGAGATCATGTATGATGGATTGCGGGAAAGCAGCGCAATCATTCGGAGTTTGATACAAGAGCAGGCAGCGCTTGTTGGGGCGAATAATGTGGTTCTTGTTGGTTTAAGCCAGGGCTGTGCTATAGGGCTACATGTCTTGCTCAGCTCACACGACGTGCCGTCGAGCCAAGCGGAGGTGGTAGAAATTCTGACCAAATCGCAGGGTTCGTTGCCCTTTGGAGCGTTCATCGGTATGAGTGGATGGCTACCTCTGGCCAGAGATATTGAGGCCGAAACGTGGCCATACGATAATGTAGAGGACAATGATCCCTTCGGAGATAGTGAAGGGAAAGATGAAGACACTCTGTTGAAACAACAACTTCGTGCTGCGAATTTTGCGAGGGACATCTGCGACATTCCGACGCTACCTCTGGACGGCCATTTAGCACCATCATTTTCAGAAACTCCCGTCTTTCTCGGCCATGGTACAAAGGACGACAAGGTTCGTCTTCATATGGGGAAGCAAGCCTACGGCATTTTTGAACGGCTTCAAGTACCTATCACGTGGAAAACTTATGAGTTTGGGCATTGGTGGAAGGAGCCTGAGGAAATTGATGACATTGTCAAATTTCTACAAGATAAAGTAGGTTTGTAATCTGCAACCTAGATTGAGGTTGGTTTCCCTCAACATGAGCCAGGATGACGCTCCATGGATCTTACTTGCCTCAGCTACAGGTCCATCATAGATCAACATAGGTCCTTCTTAGCGTAGCCCGCAATATGCATCCAGCATGGGCCAGTATACTGAGTGTGTATACTGAAGCCGCCACAAACTTTACCGGCCAAAGAGTCGGGGCACCTACTGAGAGTTCCCTGAGACAAGCAACAGCAGCTGTATTGTAGGTCGTTTCGGAAACACATGCTTTCGAGTAGTTTTTGAGCTCACTTTTCTTTTCCCTAAAGCTTTGCCTTGATATCCTAATTCTGAAAATCGATCCTCGAAAGCGTGCGTTCTGGATACAACCTGACGGGACACATTCGAGCAATTATATCCTTCACCCAGTGTACAGCCGTACTGACCGCCAACAAGGTCATGAATCACTCTATTTGCTGTCTTTTACTCACGCGTCCGAAGCCAGCCTGGTGGCATGGGAATGGAAGATACTGTAGTCAAGCCGTTCAGTCATTCGATAGCTAAGCCCACGCTCAAACGAAATTGTCAGTGTTGTCGTCCAATCGTCGCCCAAGCTTTGCTGTTCATCGTCCTCTGAAAGACCACTGCCAACTGCTTGACAGAAATGCATCCCCATCGTCAGAAGCGTCCGCGCCCCTCCAGTATCACGGCTCTACCACCACCTCCACTTACCCTGGTCATCCACCAAACCCAAACTCAAGGCCCGAACGCCTGACGTTGCACTTCTAGCGCAAGACCCTGCGCACACCAATCTTAAGCCCGCGATCCGATCCCGCAACCTTGGCAACGCGCATCGTGGCTGGGATCTTGCTGCAGCACTCGCACCCTGGTTCACACGGGATCTAGTGTGACGTCATGTTGTTTCAGATGTGGTGGTGGAGATATAAAGACGGTTAGGAAATATGACTAGCTATTCTTTAGACCCAGATCAAACCATCTACACTACGCACTACCTCAAACAGAGTCTTCTCCTATCAGAGAACCATAAACTCCCACAACAAACCCATTTCTAAACCGATCCACCACCTTACATCATGCCCATCGGCCAGCAAGAATCCGGCGTCACGTCCGGTGTCAAGTTCGTCACCTCAACCGTCGGCAACACTGTCGGGGGCCTCACCAACACAGTGGGTGGCATAGTCGGCGCCGCTGGCCGTGGCCTGGGCGAGACTTTGGAGGGTGCGACGGGCAGCGCTGGACGACCCGTGGCAAGAGGGCTTGCAGATGCGGCAACGGGAGTGGAGAAGGGAGGTCAAGATATTGCAAAAGGAGTGAAGAATGCGGGTGAGGGAAAGTAGGGTTCGATGCTTATATACTTGATACCTGGGATGTTATGGACGATGGTCATTTCGGAGGATTTTGAAGGTGGTGTGTTTTGATGCCAGGATATAATGAGCTATGATGGTTTTTGGTCACGCTATCCAGGGCGTGTGCTTTCTGGAAGACGTTGAAGCGTTACATGTGTTAATGATATCCTTCTTATACAATCGTTATCTTGCGGCCTCAGTAGTGAAGAAGAGTACCTATTACCGTTCATCGTCCCAGTAATATGTAGATTAAACCACTTCCAACAAACGTCACGCTGTATTCACCGCCTGTCTGATAACGAACGTCTGTCGTGGTCAAACTCAGTAAATTATTTAACTATCAAGACTCGTGATTGGGCCACTGATTGGAATTTTGGGACCCCTGCGTTTGACGCGCATCGCGTAAAGTGATTTCGCGCGTCGACCATGAACATTTACACCCCACACTACTATGCCAATCCCACAACGCTGTACTCTAGTTTGCAACAGTAGCTATGGCCGACGGAAGCGGTGATTTCAGGCAATGCTCGCCATTGTAAGTTGCACGCACGTCCCTCTATAGACTCAAGCTTAACTCTGCGCCAGCGAAACAGACTTCCCCACGAACGAGCGGTCCCAATCCGCCTATACTCCCCTCCACACCTTCGACCTTCCGAGAGGCGCAGATAAGCACTACCAACAGCAATATGCAGACATGTACTTCCTGCGGCTGGCTCAGCTGAAGCCGGCCGTCGAGGAGCAGGCCGAGGAGGCATGGGGTAATATGAAGGTGAATTCACCACGCCCAGCTCTTGAGCCAGAAGAAGAATTCAGACTGATCAAGTCGCTCTGTAGATAGGAACAGATACTCCGCAGCATGTGGATCGGGTTCTTGACGTACGACAAGGCATACCTAGCTGGGTGGTTGGAACGGTTTTTGTCGATATGCCTCTGAAACCAAACGTCCTAGACGATATCTCGAAAGACGTGAGTCTTTCAAATCTGTTTAGAAGACTTCAGCTAACGCCCAGACCAGCACTGGATATCAGCGCCCCCAACCCGTGAAAGATATACTACCGATGGCAAGCTTGACATGATGATTGAGGATGAGTCTGGGCGATTGCAAATTAGTGGCGATAGTCTGGACACCCTTGGCCTTGTTACGGGCTGTGTGATTGCGATCCTGGGCCACGAAAACATCGACGGGGTCTTCAATGTCATTGACACCAAATACGCGGACTTACCCCGACAGCCTGAGAGATGGGAAAAAGACGATGCGAACCTGGCTTTGTCAGGAGGAAAAATCAAGCAAAGGAGAGCAAGGGCCGACAGAATTGCTATAATCAGTGGACTGGAAATTGCCGGGGACTCTGGCAATGATCTAGCCCTTGATATGCTTACGGAATACTTAATTGGAGAAAGCTCAGACCCATCAAGACCAGAAGGGAGCAAGAAGATCAGTCGCCTCATACTTGCTGGTGGCAGCCTGGCTCACTCTTCTCCTATACCATCCCGCGAAGAGGTTTCCGCAAAGAAAGGTCACAAGAAGTATGGATACGATTCTGCGGCATACGATGCGTCTCCCACGGCACGCTTAGACACGTTTTTAAGTGATATTCTACCAACTCTCCCAGTCACTCTACTCCCCGGTGTTACAGATCCCGCCAGCGTAGCAATTCCACAACAACCTTTACACGCGGCCTTATTCCCTCAAAGTCGCGCCTTAGCGAATTCGCCTGCATTTAAAAACGACCCACACCTCGGCTTCGACAGCGTTTCCAATCCATGGGAAGGGGATATCGATGGTTGGAGGTTTTTAGGGACTGGAGGTCAAACAGTCACAGATGTGCAAAAATACTTGGACGTCGATTCCACTCTCGACATTATGGACGCGATGTTGAGGTGGAGGTGCATCGCACCGACTGCTCCAGATACGTTGTGTATGTATTTTCTG
This sequence comes from Lophium mytilinum, assembly GCA_010093605.1. Taxonomy (NCBI): domain Eukaryota; kingdom Fungi; phylum Ascomycota; class Dothideomycetes; order Mytilinidiales; family Mytilinidiaceae; genus Lophium; species Lophium mytilinum. Next base: position 1,194,035 of record MU004184.1, on the reverse strand, counting down.
TTTGCCCTATCATTTCTCTTACATGTAACTTCATCCCATATAATCCCATGCCGAGGGGCTTGGCAAAGGGCTACAGAAATGGCAATGCTAATAACCATTATAGGGTGTTATCCTTTCCAAGACGATGACCCTCTGATTGTCAAAGAATGTCCTCACGTATACTTCGCGGGCAACATGCCAAAATTTGAAGTCAGAACGGAATCGGGACCCTTCCAGCAAACAGTCACATTGATCTCCGTTCCAAAGTATTCCGAGACCGGAATTATTGTGTTGCTGGACATGGAGACACTAGAGGTAACTCACATCGACCTTAGGGTAGGCGAGTCAAAACCTTGATACCGTAAGATCCAACTTTTGATACAGTGATGATTTACGATTATGGGTAGAGAGCGAGTTCATATATCTTCTTCTTTCTCTGGTTCATTTGCGGCGTCTACCATCTTGGACCGAGGGGGTGCTCACAACGTATTGAACTTTCTGTTGTCATCCCGAATACTGTAACCGCATGGTGGCTGCGCCGGCCGTGTAGCATGCAGAAGACTGTATCACACGAACCGACTTGCTGACATGCACTTGATCTTGGTGTTTGATTTCTGGAAGGGTGATTACTTTAGCCACATCATCCAAGATTTACTACGAATGTCTACCTCTACATTCTAAAATTTCACGTCACATCCTTGTCAGAGGTCGCTCCCTGTACGAGTATTGGAGCAACGTAACAGGCTCAGGTATGAGAGAAAACGAATCAGCCCATGTCCGCGGCTAATATACCTGCGACAGCGTCCCAAACCCCGCGGTACCTTTCTGCCCTTCAAGCATCCTACAGTTCACACATTTCACTTGCAATAAACATAAGAACCTTAAAGCCAAATAGTTTGTGCTTCCTCACGATCAAGTATCCTCTCAATTGTTTGGTATCTACTACAACCATACAACCACTTCCTAAGCCTCCAAAATCCCGGTGTGTTCGCAAGGCCAGCAATGGCTACAAACAATTCGGAACTAGTGAAGATGGCGGAGCAGTTCTTGGCCACGGCAAAGGAGAACAGGAGCGATCACTCTACTCGAACGGCGATGCTGAAGCAATTGGACAAGTTGCGGTTGATGCTGGAAGGATCTATGGATCCAATTTTGAGGCAGTGGGATAACGTGAGAATGGGTTCCTAGGCCGAGATACCACAGTAGAGTAACGATTGGTTTTCAGGCACATACTACAGCTGCTTTGAACCTCCTCGTTTCTACTGGCGCCTTCCACCAGATCCCTATTGAGGGTACCATTACATCGCAAGAGCTTGCGAATGCGGTTGATATTGATGAATCCGTGATCAGTGAGTAGTTCCGGGATGAACGGCTTGCTGTCTATAGTCCTCTAAAGGTTTACTTCCATTAGCTCGGGCCATGAGAGTAGTTTGCGTGCATGGTATCGCCGAGGAGCCAGAGATGGATGCCTATGGTCATAGCGCCAAATCACTTGCGTACATCACGGGCACCAGCAATTGGTTTTCCAAATGGTGTGAGTTTGATTTACTTAGCAGTAGAACTGCTCTGCTCTGCAAGTCATATGCTTGGCCGTCTTCTAGGTAGAGTCGTTGACTTTTTACTAGACTACATCAAGACCTCGTGGTGAGAAAGCTACCCGACTATTTCAAAACCCATACCAAGGAAGATCTCTTTGATCTCAGAAGAAGTCCATACCCACATGCCCTCGACCATGAAGGTATGACCTACTACCAGGTCATCTCAGATGACCCAGATAGACTTCATATGTTCAACCAGGTGAGAGCACCTCAAGCTGCACAACACCAGATCAGCCAAAATGGCTTTCCGAATTACATCATATTCTCAGCGTCTATTGACGTCAACACTCCCTAGACTCTCGTACAAATGGACCAGCAAATGCCAATTCTAGGCATGTTCCCCTTCACCTCTCTCAGATCACAAGTCGAAGTCTCACCAAAGAGACCCTTCATCGTCGACGTCGGCGGCGGAAGAGGCCAAATCCTCATGTCGATTCAGAAAGACGCATCAGCTGGCTTCGGCGCTAAGCTGACACTCCAAGACAGCCCGACGTCCTAGCCACGATATCGGGCAAGGATATCCCGAATAGTGACAAGATGGAGCACGATTTCTTCACTCCACAGCCTGTCAAAGATGCGTATTGACATCATCCACAATCTTCTCGGAATATCACTAAGTGGGACGTTCGATAGGCGCACACGCCTATCTGCTCCGCCGGATTCTCCACGGCTTCTATGAGCCCGCGTGCATCGACATTGTGAAGAACATCGCAAGCGCAATGGACTCTGAGTCTAGGCTTCTGATTGGTGATTTTGTGGTTCCTGATAAGACTCACTTGGGGGATAATTCTATGTTGTATTGGATGGACTTTATGATGATGATGCTAACTGGAAAAGAGAAGACGAGGAAGGAGTTTGAGAGGATTCTAGATGCGGCTGGCTTAGAGCCTGTGAAGTGTGGCCATTTGCTGTGGGTGCACAGGCGATTGTTGAGGCCAAGCTGAAGAGAAATCGAAGGACTTGATGTCGCAGATTCGGAAGAAAGTAAAGGGTAGTGTTAGTATTTGAGTTCTATATTCATGAAATTTCCTAAAATACATCAAATCGAGACCAACCTGATATCAACGGCATATCTGAAATGATTGCCATCGTTCGAGGGCCTTTCGATAACTCCTTCTGCAGCGATCTTGCGGTAGTAGTCAAGATACGTGACCATGCTCCATCTCTTGGGCTCATATTCGGGAACATTCTCGAATGCGAATCTCGGATCGGCACTATCCGCTCGCCGTATGCAGATAAATGGCTGGGAGTCTTCTCTGAATCCTAGAAGGACAGTGAATTTTACATGCTCGTCGCCACAGAGTAACACCCCGGTAACGATTCCTGGACCTGGCGGCATTTTCAAAATATCTTCTGTGGAATCCCAGCGCTCTTCCGGATACACTTCGATGATGCCAGCATTTCTGATGCTTCGAATCCAGAATCCGTAGAAGGAGAATCGACCTGAGTTGCCACCTTTTCTTGGGATGTATATAGTTTTCTCCTCGATCTTCCAAAAGTCCCTCCTGATCTCGCCGGTCCTCTTCTCCTCGGCCTTCGTCGCGTCCCTTAGGCTTGTCCAACTCTCTCCTAGTACCCTCATCCTTAAGAATCGGTCTCGGGGCGCCTTTAGATCGAACAAGAATATGTACAAAGGCCCGGAAGATCCCCCCCCGTGGCACCGCAAAGGAGCAAGATATACGTCTACGCCCCACGGTATCAATTGAAGGGTAATTTTCAATCCCTTGTTCGTCATGCTATACTCGTGATCTCCGTAATCGCCGATATTCGTGTGATCAAGGGATTCAATGGAAGACGATTTGCTGAAGGCAGCTGGTGACTCCGCCAAAAGCCCATTGAAACTGTACTCGTCCTCCGGGGAAAACATAGTCCATGCGAATATGGAGTGATCATCGGAGGTCTTCAAGATCTCTTCTTGTAATCTCACGAACGCCTTCTTTCCTTCCCCATAGAGCATTGGCATGTTGACATCGAATAGGCCGAGCAGACAGTACGCCATATCCTCCTCTCTAGCCGTCTCTCTTGCTGATGCCCAAGACATCCTCTTCGCCACGCTCACGGATGAAGGGTCGCGTATCCCTTCTAGAACATAGAAGTCCACCCCTGTTATCTGGGCAAGCGGATCAAGCAATATCTCTTTCCTGCCGAGGGACTGCCACTTTGTATCGTAGAAAAGGACGCGCTTCGGTGCAATAAGCTCTTGAAGAGTCCAACCTCTTGTGAACCACTGGCTTTCGGCAAACTGTTGATAGACCGACGGTAGTGACTCGTGTTCAACGTTCTCCACACCCGCGCGCCACGGCTCCTCAATCTCGGTCGTCACATCGCTCAAGTACACAAAACGATCGCTGGCGTTCTTATACCATTGATACATCGAATTTATGGACTCCGATAACTCGGAGCTGCTTATTTTGTTGATACAGACTTATTGTACAAATGCGACAATATTGACTTTATTAAACCTTTTTTACACCTGTAATTTTTATGGTTTACATTCCACACGGTGTTATTTATCCTTAAGTACTTTCTAATTACTCTATAACTATTTTTAGATTTTATAGTCCCTGTTCCGCTTAAGGGCCTGAAAATAGACTCCCCCCTTCCGGGTTGCGGTTCACCCTCTCACGCAGGGTCCCATTTCCAGGACCGCTAAGGCAGATGAATGTCTACTAGGTCTAAAAATTTAAGCAGAGGCTGTCCACTTACATAGGACAGCCTCTTACATAGGACAACTATTCGCAAAGGCTGTCTACTATTAACTAGCCTAGTCGGGTGTATGCTAAGGGTAGATTTAACTTAAAAACAGCGATAAATATTAACCTGCAAAGTAATCTTATATAAAGTCTCTTTTTAAGTAGCTATACTAGGTTATATAGTTTATTTACTATATAATAGGCCTTTATACCCCACTAAAATTTATAATTTTAATAGCCTCTTAATCCTATAAACCCTTTTATTTAGTGCTAAATATAGTATTATTTAAAAGCCTTTAATTTAACTTATATTCTAGATATATTATTAACTAAAAGGTTATAGATTCTAGAATAAATTTATTATAATAGTTTATACTACTTAATATATATAGCTTCTACTCGCTAGTCTACTATTATAGTAGCACTCTACTTACTATATAATTGGAAAAAGGCCACCCTTCTATAATACTTCTTATCCTATCTCGCTAGAACTAACCCGCGAACGAGATTATAGTTCTAGTTTGCCACTCTAATAGCTAAAAATACTAAACCTAAACCCGGAAATACTATAATTATATTATCTTTAATAGTAAATATCTTATTAATATAGTTAGGCTAAATATTAATTTCTAGATCGTGCCTAGTTAAAGTAACTTAAGTTAAATCCTCTAATATTAGTTAATATTTCTACTAATTAAATCTATTAGTCTACTATAGATCTCTTTAAATACGGCCTTTAATAGTAATTAACCCTTATACTAATATACTAAAGCTACTAGAGACTTCTCTATCTATAATTCTAAATAATAATACTAACTCTTTACTATAATTTATTAATACTAGACTATTAATACTAGCCTATAACTATAAAGGTGCACGCAATATTAATAGTTATAAAAGAAGTTTCTAAAGAGGCAATATATTTCTCTATAATAGTAGAAATAGAAGCTTTTTATAATCTTATAATTCTATAAGATAAGGTACTCTAGTCCTTTCTTAAACTTCTACTGTAATTATACTAATAGCAGTAAGTCTATTATTAGAAAATATAAGATTCTAACGGGTATACTATTTAATAACTTTAATCTAGTAGATAAAAAGCTCTTTTCTATATTAAATAATGCGCCGTAGCCCTATTAGGTTAAGATAGCTAAAAAGGTTATAATTTACTATAATTAGGCTCTTATCTTCTTAAGTAATTTCTACTAGTAGAGGCTAGTATCTATTATACCTCTTAGTATAGAAGTAAGTCTACCTTACAGTTCTCTAACTATACTCTAGTAAACGGGGCGAGAGTAACCTTTCTTATAATGCCTAGGCTTATATACCTAATACCTCTTTAGCGGGTAGAAAAAACTACTTAATTCTATCTAGGTAGACTCTACTAACTTTATTACTAGGTATACTAATCTAGAGCTAAAATTTACTATATTTAAGCCGCAGTTAAAGAAAACCTTTCTTATATAACTAAGCCGTTAATATATATATTATAAGGGCGGAACTTTTATAGATTTAAGATATTAAAATAATTTCTTTCTCTTTATCTATAATATTATCTTAGAATATATAGAGGCTATTAACCTATATATATTAATACTAAAACTAATATAATATATAAATAGAGTTTTATATTATCTATAGTAGCTTATATATCTTAATCTTTTATTCTTCTAGAGATAATTTGCGGGTAATTAAGTTTATAATTAGTTAAGAGGCTCTCTAGTAATAAGAGAGATAAGTATATTCTAGAATTAATATTCTATTTATCTTAATTATTATAATATAACGTTAATTAGCCAACCTTCTAATATTAATAAGGCGGGTAGGCCGGAATAAGTTTTTATTAAGGTATACTGCGCAGCGGTATTCTTGTATCTATTTTTTTACCGCTCTAGTTATAGATAGAGAGTCTACTTCTATATAGATTATAGAAACTAAAGTTATAGCATTATTTTCTAAACTAACTATTAGAGCCTACTAACTTATTATAATAACTAACCTATATAGAGATAATATAGGGAATAAATCTTACCTATATATATATATATATTAAAGCTACGCTAAATAGTATTATTTCTATATTTAAGGTAAATAAATAAGTCTAACTAAGGCGTTTAGCCGTAATAGTATACTTCTTTAGAGAAAAGAAGCCTAAATAGTCGCAAATTTTAAGTTTAACTTAAATTAGAAACTGCTAATATAAGGATTTAAAATAGAGGGTATTCTTATTAGACTATAGCCTGTCCCTTAGTAAATAATTAAGGAAATTAAATGCAATAGGGAAGTCTTAGTTATAGTAAATTAACTTAGAGGGGGATTTAATAGTATTTATATATATAAGACGCTTTAAATTAAGCTATTTTATACTTTAAAGACCTAAGAAAGAACTAGGGACACCTATAGTAAATATAAAATAACTTTAATTTTATTAAATAGGTATAATTTAGATAATTTAAGTATTACTTTTTATTCTATTAAGTTTAAGGGCTATACTTAATAGTTTATTTCTTTAATATCTATATGCACGCTGCTATACTTAGCATCTACGCGGTTAGACTAGGGCTATACCTAAACCTGCTTCTAGAATAAGCTATTAATCTAGGGCGCCTAATAATATATATATATAGATTAAGCTACTTCCCTCTAATTTCTATCTAAAAAAATCTCTCTCTTAATTATATTAGGCTTTTATACCTATCTATTTAAGTACCTAGACTCTTACTTCTATAAACGCGAAGCTGCTAATTTACTAAACTAAGTACTAGTAGTAATAATAGGTAGATCTAATCCGCTAAATAATAAGGTAGGTAGCTAAGAAGTTCTCTTAGAATATATACTAATAAGTTTAATAACTAAGAGACCTACTAAAAGCTATTTAAGTTTTAATACTACTATTAGAAACTAACTATACCTATAAATAATTATATAGAAAGCGTAAATACTATTCTTTATAGTAGTTATTATAGTAAAAGGCGACTAGAAATATAAAAAATGCAAAACTATTAATTCTATATTAACTATATCTTATACTTATAGGCGTTAGATATAGTAGCTACTATTAGACGGTAAATAGATAGATTACTTAGAAATTATTAAAAAGTTATAAATTATATTATATCTACTAGCTATTAGCTTATATATAAAGTTTTAAATAAGTAATATAATCTATAAGTTAAAGAGGCTATATAGTAGCTTTAATCTAGATTAATTAATACGCTAATAAGAACGTGCTTAAAGAACGTGCTCGTAAGGCTAGCTAATAGCTACGGCGATAGATAGAATATAATAGATTAATTATAAATTTAAAAAAGATATATAACTATAATTATAACTTAGACTACTCTTTAAGTCTACTAGGGCTTATAAACTAGTCTACTATCTCTAGTATAATAAGTATCTAGAGCTATCTTATATAAGTCTATTATATCTTTAATAAGCTTAGTAACTTTCCCTAAAGGCTTCTAATTAGCGGTAGTAGAAATAACTATATTATAGATAATAATACTTAGTAACTTCTAAGTAAGCTTAGTATAACGCGCAGGCTCTTTTAAAACTTCTAGAGTTATATTAGAAGGCGGTAATAATCTTAAGATTTTATTAATTAGTGTAAGGAATTATTACTATCTATCCTATATAAAAATCTTTACTATTAGCTGATATAGTAGCTTTCTCCTATAAACTAAAGTAGAAGTTACTACCTAGAGTATCTTATAGATAATCTATCTAAGATTAAAAATATTACTACTAATTTTACCTATTTCTATAACCTTATTTAGCGTCTCTCTAGGTTCTACCCGTATTAGAGGTTTATATTTTAAAAGTTTATTATCTTAGAGTAGCCGCTCTAAACTATAATTATATAGATAATTATAGTTCTCTAATTTCTAGCCGTCTATAGGCGGGACTAGTACTATTTCTACGGTAGACCCGCTAGATATCTACTTTAGGTCTATTAAATGCGTTTAAAATTTATAAAAACTAAAATTAGTATAGAGTATAGAGTTATTATAGATAAAAATATTTTCTAGTTTTATATCTCTATATATATAGCTAGTTCTATAAATTTTATCTAATATTCTTACTAAATAATATATCTATTAAAAGATTTAAGTCTTAATCTAAAGTAGTATATTAGCACTCCCCCTACTAACTAAAAGCGTGCGTAGTTAATTACCTAGATGCCTACTATTTACTAAGGGCAGCATAAGTACTATAAGTGTAGTAAGATTAAATAATCTACTTCTAATCTATAAATTAATAATTTTAATAATATAGGGTAAGTACTTTAATAAGATAGAGGCGAAAGCCTCTAGTATAGCTGTATTAATTCTTTTAGGGCGTTTATTTAGAATCTTTATAGTATAGCTTAAACCTAGTATCTTAGAATAAGTTATATAGAAAACCTTTATAAAAGTACTAGATTTAAGTTCTTTATACGTGCCCCACTCTATATTATTATTATCCTTATTCTTATCTATAAAAAGTAAGTGCCGCGTAAGTAAGATAATAGAATTTAGGTTACGCTTCTTAACTTTAAAAGGTAAAGGTTGCTAATTAGAGCCTAAGAAAATTTATAGTTTCTTAGGCTTTTATTCTTCTCTCTATAACTAAAAAATTATCTCTTTAGGGAGTAGAATATTCTTTAGTACTATATAAGTAATATTCTTAATATAGATAGCTTAAGATTTCTAACCTTCTTTATTATATTTTCTTTTTAAGACTTAATAGAGCGTTTCTTTACGCCGGCTTATAAAGGTTTTAGTTAACTAGTAAATATTAGTATAAAGATTAGGGTCTATAGCGCACTAATAGAAGAGTTATAGGCTAACGGCGTTAATAGCTTTAGTTAGCACCCTACTTTTATAGGTAGAGATTAGAAAAATATATTTATAGAGTAAGAGTAATTAAAGAAGAAAAAGAAATAATTTATAGATATTATTCCGAGAGTCTTTATTATAATGCTAGTTAGAGGTAGCGTATTTTTAAGTATATAGTACGCGCTATATATAAAGTATATACTTAGCTACTATATAAAGTATATACTTAGCTACTATATAAAGTATATACTTAGCTACTATATAAAGTATATACTTAGCTACTATAGCCTAGTAGATATAGTAGAATAAAATATAGATAATTTAATAGTTCTAAGTTCTTACTTACTAACTTATATTAGACTTTTATAGCTAATAATATTAAAATCTAAAATAGACTTAGGTATTAGTAAGTTTTAGTGTATATAAGCAGATTGTAAGCTGTGGCGGTGCAAGCCCGAGCCGAACTAGTGTATAAGAGTGGTTACTTTGTTAGGTAGTAATGGCGACAGACTTAAGTAGTAAGATGAGCTCAGCCATTGCTCAGCCCCGTGCCTGATTCTGAGCCTTCTTACAAGATCGGATTCTAAAGCCATACTGTAAGGAGGTTTCTTAGTTGAATTATAACTAACTAAGACTTAAGACTACCTTTGTATTAAATAGCTATATACGTTCTACCGCTATATTTAGCGGCATATGCCGCTCCTTTTATAGGGTAAAGGTATTGATGGTGACTCTATATAATGCAACAAGTGTCAATCCAGCCGTATCTATATCCACTCTCAGCGGCTTTCTCGCAGAACCTCTTTATCTTGCTCCACCCAGCTTTCCGGGACGCCACCTGTGGATTTCGCAAGTCCTGGAACGAGACTTCGCCATCTTCCCACCGGTGCGAAAGGATGGCGTAGTTTGGGATTGCGTTTCCGAAGAACTCGTGCAGTTTAATTGTGCCTCTGAAGGATTCGTACACTTTAAATGTGCTTGTGTCGAGAAGTCTCATTTTCGAGGGTGCTGCGGTATGTCGTCGAGAGTGCGTGTATCCTCATCTACTTCTACTTGGAGTGTCTCTGAAGATTTTGGAAACTTTCGACGAGAAGTAAGGGTTATAACGATAGAGTTCGGTGTGTCCCCCAATACTGGTGACTTTCATGCTACTTAGCTAAATCACTTCGATAAGGAGTATCTGGTAACATGGACAATAGTGGAGGTAGCAGTGATTTGACTATATTTTGGATACTTTCTGGTGATTTGAGCTGGTATGGACACAAGAGGCGGCAGCTCATGCGCTTCTTCTAGGGCCATGGAAAGAAGGAAGAAGTCAGGCTGGGAATGAGGGTTGAGGTGTGAGATCGACCAGGCTGAAACTCACGTGCAAGATGCCTACCACCAATCAGACTACTCCTATTTTTATTGCCACTTTCTGCCTAATCGGCTCACGAGTGTACAGTTCAAACCCATAATCGAGATCGGGATCGTTTACCACTAGACGAATTACTTCAAGGAAGCCTGCGAAATCCAGACATAATCCACCTCAACTACTTGAACAAGCGGTGGGAAGGCGGTGCTTCAGTGAAGGTGTCAGTGGTGTCCCTTAAACATGTACTTCTATGCAGTGAACAGGGACAGTCTGATCATTTTCAAAGGCAATGTCATCCGATTACGAAATCTGGACTATTAATTAAGCCCCATGTTACGGCTGCTCGTACAGAAACCGAACAAGTCTATGGTTTCATCAATTATATCCTACAACTGCCACCCTGATATTCGTAAGACTCACTAATTAGCCCATTCTTTGAAGCTCGCAAGCTTGCAAGCCCATAGCCTATATTACAGCCCTTGAGTGAATAACCTTTACCAGATGCGCCCATGCCCAAACGCCAAGTACCTCCCAGTCACCCCACATCGTCCATCAGCTTTGCTCCGCCGCCTCAAGCTCACGATCATAGTCATCCATCTGCTCATCCTCGCTATCGTAAACACCAGCAGCCTCCAGCATCTCGCGATCGTCTTCATCCATCTGATCATCGACATCGCCGTCGCCATTCTCATAATCCATCTGACTATCGCCACGCTCTTCCCGGTCGCCTTCCGTGTCCACCCATACGAGGTCGGTCCCATTCTTCTTCTTTCGCTTGACGGCCTCGACACCGCCCTCCCAGCGCTCAAGCCTCCTCGCGACCCGATTCATTACCTTTGCGCGGTTGTAGGCTTCCTCGCCGCAGTCGACCTTCTCAGCATCGCGGACGGGTAAGAGTCCGCCAAAGCCGAGCGGGATATGCTTACCATGAGTACCGATGTCCGAGTCTCCGTAATGAGCAGCTTGTTCGTTTTCGTCCTCGTCGGTGTCGTAGCCGTCCGGTAAGAGCTTGCATCGCAGCCACGCGAGCCAGAAAGCGCCTTTGTCTTCGCGTCGCCGCTTGGCGACTTTGTACTGCTTACGGAGACCGCGATCGAGGATCACTTCGACGCGTTTGCGTCGGAATTGCTCGACTGCTAGTTGGTGTTGGGTTAGCGGGCGAGAGCGTTTGTGCGAGGGATCTGAGCCGTTTAGAGGGAGATAGAAGCCATGGGGACCGCTAGTATGGAGGGAGACGGTGGGGCCGTTGGTAGATGGGGAAGTGCCGTCCTGGCTTGCTTCTAGCTTGTTTTTGAAGGCGTTCCGACCCACTGTGCCGTTGTTGCGGTTTCGAGACCAGTTGCCACGGCCAGGGCCTTTCGGGGGAGTAGAAACCGACGGAGTTTCGTCGTTGAGAAGGGTGTTGATTCGCATGTTTGGAGTGCCCTTCTTGTCAGTCATGCCACCATAAACAGATGTTGGCCTCTGGTGTGGAGAGGGAGATCGTGTGCGATCAGTGTCAGACGCATAATCCATTGCTAGGGACTTTGCATTCGGCATTGGTTTGCGGCTACCCTTCGACGACCCTGAGATTAGTTAGTAGCTGCTATGCTAAAAATTGTCCTCCAAAAGGACAAATTTACCATGAGATGGAGACTGATGATCTCGGCCTGGTGTGGAGGCTCCGTCATCTGCGAGGACTGAGAAGACAGGGTTTTGGTTGAAAGCTATGGTACCGTCAATATGAAGGACTGTTGAGCATTGGGGACTCTTCGATCTCCACTTCGCATAAAAGAAAACGCTGGTACTAACCTTTTTTGCCCGTGCGTTTGGGTCCAGTAACGACAGGGGCCATATCACTTGCGAGAATTGCTGCTGAACGTTTAGAATAAGAAGCCCATCTGAGCGTCAAGAAATTCATACCTATTCTCTCCTTCCTCTTTATATCGCCGAAATTCTTCTCTTCGTCTGTGTCAACATTCTCCAGCGCCATTTCATCCTCTGTAAGATGCTTGAAAGCTGGGCATTTGATCGGCATACCACCAGTAGCGTCACCTTCGGTACCTGGCAGGCCGGGTCCGAATGGATTATTCTGCGCAGCCTCTGATGTGAAATCGCTCTCGAGGTACCACCACATTAGCCACAGAAACGCTGTTGCGCGACTTCTGCTGCTTAGAGCACTTCGCATGACCAAGTCAAAGAAGTCGCGTGGAGGATAGAAATGTATTTCGGAAATCTTGGGGGCATATTGCGCGAGCACGAATATCAGATTTACCGGATTGGTACGGGGGACGGCGTGATTCTTGATGTCTTCGATAGTGCTGGGTTGTTCAATGTCCTCGGTAGCTCCCTTAAGTATAGATTTCAGCCGTGGAGCATCCTGTAGCTGTTTGTATGCGTTTGGATCCTGATGCGCTTGAAGAGAGGGAATTGAGTGGTAGGTTCGGAGTTGTGCTCGCATTTCGGGGAAAACTGCGATTGAGTTAGCTTTCCGTCAGCACAGGTGTGCGCATCCCAACATACAGTTGAGAGTCGTGTTCATCCTCCCAACGTTCACCAGCAGACAGACCATAGCCATGTTGATAGCCGCAGCTCTCTCCGTGAGGAGTTTATCCTTCAAGATCTTGGAACACTTGCTGCTCTTTGCCATCGCATCTAGGTATATGTCTGCAAAAGTATGCCCGCCTGTTCCATCTGAGACCTTGTGGAACACCCGCTGGTCGTCCTCGAAGACGTAGCGGAGGAAGTCGTACTGGATGTCTCGACGCCATAGGGGAATACCGTCATCCTTCTTCAAGTGCCGTATCTTGTTGCCAGAGTAGACCGATGAAACGCTTCCATTTGCATTTCGGCGCGTCGTTGTCGTGGTCGCAGTGTACATGGGCAATTCGGACCCGGGTCCCTTGGACGATGTCGCAGACTTTGGGGCGCGGTCATCCTGACCGTCATCGTCATCAGGTGGAAGCGACGGCTCTGGATCCGGAGGAGTCAAGTCTTCCATGGCTAGTGAAGGCTCCGTAGCTAGAATGTGGCGAAGACTGTTCCTGGAGTCGGGCTCCTCAGCGCGAGGTGTCGTGTTCGGATCCATGTCGAGCTCAGGTCGCGCCAATGCAGCGCGCAAGGAAATGTTTCGAAATTACAGGGGGTTGGTGCAGTGATGCCGTAGACGTGGATGATCAGCAGTGGACTTGACTCTCGAATATGTAGCTGGAGCGATAGCGCTCCCGCGAACTTTATTAATCCAAGAACTGGTGAAGGCGCGAACCTGGCCGTCGGGCCAGGGTGCACTTTAATCCGGCTGCATGTGATCGTTCTCACGTGATCAGACAGATGTTACGCCCTCGCGCACACCGAGCATGATGAAAGGGCACACTTACCGAGCATTCTGTCTGGTGTATACTCAACAAGATGGAAAGTCTCAGCATTCGACTGTGTTGAAACTTGTTGAAGCACTTCAAGCAGTGACAGACAGGTGCATACCCGACCGCACGAGACAGGACGCTTGCTGAGTGTGCTACCTTTTTGTGCCCAGCGTGTCGCGATAGAGTCAGAAGTGGAGGAATGTTAGCTTTTGACTGAGACATCGCCTCTTGAAAAGGGTCCTACTCAAGCACATCACTTCAAATGCAGAGTAGAGTCCAAGTCGCTCCATAGGAATAGTCTATTAAGTCGCCCTCCATTAAGACCGAAGACACTTTTTTGATTTGATGATCTATCACCCAAAGTCATTATCGCTGCCCGGAGCGCGTAGATAGTGGCCCAAAGCCTTCCGCCACGAGTTGGGGCCCTCCATTTCCCCAATTCCCATGAAAGAAAAGCCGTAAACCGCAGACTTTTTCCATCGCCGATCCTGTACTAGGGGCGCCAGAAGGCCTAACACCCACTGTGAACGCCATGCATGTGCGATAGAGACCACCGCCCCCTCGTCGTCCAAAAAAAGGCCCACTCTTGCTGGTATATCCTTCCAAATGACGACGAAAAAGCGCATGTTCGTCCGAGACGTAATGACCAAAGGGATAGCTCGCTTTTGTGAAACTGTAAAGAAAAAAGAGGAAAGAAAAGAAGATGACCCATCGGCACTCGAAAGCCGGAGAAACGAGATCTATCTGGATTGGTAGCCCCCCAAGCAGCAAGGTGTGAAAGCGGAAAGGCATAAGATATTCGTGACGGCATTTCCTCGAGATAAGGCCTCATGCCTACTGCCTTCTATGAGATCGAGCTCGATGTGAGCCGACGTTTGTGCGCCGTGATCCTGATGCAATGGAGCTCAATAAAGGAGGCAGGTCCGCAAAGAATCTCAACGCTATCTATATGCTGATCGGGGTATGAGAGCAAGTTCCGGACTTCCGTGTCGATTTGCAATCCTGGTGAAGCAGAATCAACCCGTGAAAACAGAAATAAAAAGAGAATCGAGCCGTGTCGAGCCATGTCGAGGACGGCTTTGTGGCCCCAGGCTGTCCAAGAGAGACTGATGTAACCTGGGCACCGGGTTCGGTATCGAGGTAGAGGGATCTACCACCAAGAGGACTGGCCTCCGGGGCCGGATGGGTTGCCGTAGCTTCCACCACCCATTCCGCCGCCGTATCCTCCTCCTCCTCCGCCATAGCCACCGGCAGGTGGGCCACCGAATCCTCCACCATAGCCACCGGCACCTCCAGCAGGAGCGCCTCCCCAGTTCCCGCCACCGCCGAAGCCACCTGCTCCACCTCCGCCTGTGCGGTTGAAGCCTCGGACGTCACGAGTAGCGGCACCGCCACGGCCACGGCCGCGACCACCTCCACCGCGACCGCCACCAAAGCCGCTGCCCTCGCGAGCAATGCTCTCCAAGAAGCTTGGGACCTCCTGGTTGGCTTCCTTAAGAAGGTCGATGAGGTCTCGGACAACACCGCGGTTGCCACGGTTGAAAAAGGCAGTTGAGATACCGGTGTTTCCGGCACGACCAGTACGACCAATACGGTGGACATAGTCGTCAATGTCGGTGGGGAGGTCGTAGTTGACGACGTGAGTCACTGAAGGTAGCAATAAAGTTAGCAAATCTTTCAGAACTGGAGTGAGGAAACCGATATCTTGTAACAACTGTTGCGTGAGACACTTCTTCAGGGGATTCCAAGACACTACTATGGTTGTCCTGGAATACTCCCTAAGTAGTTTATTCAAACAAACAGATTGCTAAGAGGCTTTTCATCTGTATCGGGGGCTTACCATTCGGAATATCCAGTCCTCTGAAAGTAATCGTTAGCAAGAGTGTAAAAGTGTGTGAAGTGTGGTTGAGAAGGTAGAGACACGCTAGACATGGAAAATGTGGCCAGTGTGTACATCTGTTTGCTAATGCTTGAAGTGCTTCAAGACGTTTCCACATAGCCCAAAGCTAAGACGTTCCATCTCTATGGTTTTCCACAAAACGCATTGAAGCACCACACGCAGCGGCAGATAGGTGTACACCAGGCAAGAGAAGTCCAAAATGGCACGGGAGTGTTGTGATTTTTGCAGGTTGGGAGAAACGAAGAAGAAAAGACTTACCGAGCAGCGACGGCAGTCGCGACAAGGATTGGGCAGCGACCAGTGCGGAACATCTCCAGAGCCTTCTCACGCTCACGCTGGGTACGGTCACCGTGGATGGATGTAGCTGGGAACCCTTGGTTGATAAGGAAATCCGAAAGGGAATCCGCCATGCGCTTTGTCTCGACGAAGATCAATGTGAGACCAGTGCCGACGGTGTGCAAGATGTCGAGCAGAACAGAGCGCTTGTCGATGTCCTCGACGTATTCAACTTTCTGAGTGATGTTCTCAGAAGTGGATCCAACACGACCAACAGAAAGGAAAATGTACTCCTTTAAGAAATCGCGAGCAAGCATTTGGATGTCCCGGGGGAATGTAGCTGAAAACATGAGAGTCTGACGGGCAGACGTAGGTGGCATGTCTTCGCCTTCGACGATGCGGCGAATCTGGGGCTCGAAACCCATGTCCAACATGCGATCAGCCTCATCGAGAACGAGATACTTGATGTTGCAGAGAGAGATACGGCCACGCTCAATGAGATCGACGAGACGACCGGGAGTGGCAACGAGCAGGTCACAGCCTCGCTCGATCTGGCGGAGCTGGGAGCCGATATCGGCACCACCATAGACGACACAGGGTCGCACCCAGGAACGGTAGGCAAATTTTCGGGCTTCCTCATAGATCTGGGAGACCAACTCACGCGTGGGAGCCAGGATCAGGGACGTGGGGTATGCTTTTCGCTGACGGCCGTATCCGTATCCGCCCGCTGCTTGTTGTGGGGGAGCGCTGGGGCCGGTCTGGAAAGCCTGGGAAAGGATAGGGAACAAGAAACCACCAGTCTTTCCGGAGCCAGTTTGAGCACAAGCCATCAAGTCACGGCCACCCATAACGATAGGGATAGAGTATTTTTGCACCGGCGTGGGGACGTTGTAGCCAGCGAGACCGATGTTGGTCAAGAGATGATCGTCGAGCGGAGGATTCGTGAATCGTGTAACAGGCTCAGGGACACCTTGGCCTGAGGCTTCGACAGGGATGTCATCATACTTCTCGAAATTGATGCCCGTGTGTTGTTTGGACGGATCATTTGCTACGCCGAAGAGCTCACGCTCGACACGAGGGTTGGCAGGACCTGGGGTATGCTTGCCATCTCTCCATGTCCCGTCACCAGCACCTCGAGCTGAGACAACTCCGGATGATCCACCAGCACCTGGTTTTCCATAAGCATTCGGGTCGAACGTTGTCGCAGGTTTTCCACCCCATCCGGCTCCGGATGCAGCGGCTGCGGGCGCGGGTGCGTCGCTACCTCTAGGTGTGAAGTTGGGGGCATTAGCATTAGCCCAGTTGCCGCCACCGTTGGCGGCGGCCGCGCGCGGAGGGGGTCCGCCATATCCTCCTCTGCTGAAAGTTAGTCAGGAGCGGGCAGAGCACACTCAGAAATCAGATGCGTACCCTGGAGGACCTCCCCAAGCGCCTCCGTTCATGTTACCGTTCATGGGCGGCGGAGCGCCGTTCATGACCGGAGGAGGAGCGTCCATCGGGCCTGAGGGTGTGCCCGATCTTCCGCGCAGGTGAGGCGGAATATAGGCAGCACGATCAGGGAACCCGTTGGAGGGAGCATGTTGAGACTCGTTGATCGAGAGACCACCCATGTTGAGCTGTTCAGCCATGTTGAAGGATAGTCGGTGGAGAAGATTGCTAAGATTTTGTTGAGGGAGCGGTCGGGTGCCTGAGAGTAGAGTTAGAAAGGTCGCGACGCAGGCAGACCAGGAGCTTCGTCTTACCGGCGGGCGGAATTCAAGCAAGCAGATGCAGAAGCAAAGATTGCGACTTGTTGCTGGCAGACGGAAACGCGCCTGAACCGGTTCGTGACAGGAAAAGTGAGGGCGGAGGGCCTCTATTTCCCAGTGACGGTAGAAGGAAAGGAGAGTGAAGCCAAGCAAGAACAAAGGACTTCACGAAAGCAGTGCACGAAGAGTTGTTGATGCACTAGAGAGGGGGTTGTGTGGTGTTGAGGAGGGTTGGAAAGGGCAAAGGCTTTGACCGTGATTTTCAGCGGCAAAACCGAAAAAGACTGGGCGCGCTAGTGAAGCGGCGTCCGTGCGCACCTGGCACCCGGCTTACATCGAGAAGATATGTCGCTTCAGTACTACACGTATCCGACCCTGTCCAAACCTTTTTGTAATTTGTAATTTAACTCATGAGACCGTTCTGATATGATCTGCTACTGTCTGTTGACTTTCTATGATTTCGTAGGATGTTTGGTGAACGTCACAGGATCAATTCAGTACTCATTCTCGATTCGTAAAATGGATTGGAAGGGCCCAGGCAAACACAAACAAGCATACAGCGACATCATGCACACTCTATCTACGCCATACTCTTCTCTTTTACTCCATACGACGACTGGGTCTTGCGTGTTTTCAAGAAGATCCCCACAACACCAACGACCGCGCCGATGAAAAATAGCTTATGGAACATCGACAGACCCTCGGCGGACACCAAGACAAGCGACTCCTTTCCACCCGTTTCTGCGACCTTTTCCGGCGACGGCTGTCGCGATACAGTGACATCCAGGTCGTCTCCGGGGACAGCAGCGTCTGCTGATCCAAACAAGTCTTCTTTAGAAGGTCAATTATCAGCGTTGTCAGAGCAGACAGACGGTGGCCCGGCTGGCTTAGAGTTCCACGTGGATACCTTCTTCTGGCACCTCGAGCTCGCCGCTCTTGGCAATCTTCACGGGCTTGGATGGCTTGTCTCCCGCGCCCTTGGGGATGTTCTCGATCTGGTCCACGATCTCGTAGCCCTCGAGCACCTCGCCGAAGACGACATGTCGCCCGTCGAGCCAGGAGGTGACAACAGTGGTGATGAAGAACTGGCTGCCGTTGGTGTCCTTGCCCGAGTTGGCCATGCCTATTTGTCGTGTTAGTCGCGGACTTTTGGGTGCATTTAGTTTGCTGGGCGCTTACTGAGGAGACCCTTTTTGCTGTGCTTCAACTTGAAGTTCTCATCCGGGAACTTGTTGCCGTAGATGGACTTCCCGCCAGTGCCTGGCACAAAGGTCAGCATGGACAAGCAATTTAAGGCTCATTTCTCTTACCATCGCCGTTGGTGAAGTCGCCACCCTGGATCATGAAGCTCTTGATCACTCGGTGGAATGCAGAACCCTCATATCCAAAGCCCTTCTCTCCGGTAGCCAAAGCGCTACTTCAATGTGAGTTGTGGATTATATCAGATGGCGAGTGATCTATGCATACCGGAAGTTCTCCGCTGTCTGCGATGTTTGTTAGCAGCTGTCTAGAATGGCACGCAGGATGGCTTACCTTCGGTACGGTCTTGCCATAAAGACCAATCACGATACGTCCAAGGGGCTTGTCATCGTGCTCAATGTCGAAATACACCTGTAGTAGCACACATATAAGCTTCCAATACACTCATTCGTGACGTCTACCACGTACCTTGTGGGTGATCTTTGGCCCCTTCGCTCCTTCAGACGCCTGCGCGAAGAAGACGAAAGTGACGGTGAGGATTAGCAGCACTGAGATAATGAGTCTCTGTATAGAAGCCATGGTGTCTTGAATGTAAAGCAATGGGCCGTGGTGGGGTTCCTGTATGCACTACGGCGGCCATGAAACGGGAGAGGTGGCTCTCGGCGCAAGGCGATACCATTTCTCCGGAACGTGACTTCAAGCTTTCTTCCAGCAGCCAACAGCAACGAGTTGCAGGAGAGCGAAACGCATCGCTATACGCCAATTAGCATTATTCACTATTCAAGATGGTAGGCCAATTCTGTCGTATGAGACTCCTTTGACTAACACAGGCCAGGTTTTCATCTTCGGAAAGCCCTTTGCGGACCCAGACCTCCTCAGAGTACGCGCCCCATACACACACGCTGTGCATCCATTGACATACATCCGCTGCAGCATTCCTTGCAGACTTTCTTTGGCATTGGTCCCCAAATCTGCAAACGCCTCATGGCGCGCCACTACCTGCACCCTACAATCCGAGTCGGCGAGCTCCCCAATCCAAAGATCCTCCAACTCAATGCCGACCTCGCTGAGATGAAGCTCGAGAACGATCTGAAGCGGCAAATACGAGACGACATAGGGCGGTTGAGGGACATGGGCACGTACAGAGGGAGGAGGCATGCTATGGGACTACCAGTACGCGGACAGAGGACAAGGACCCAGGTAAGTATGATTGTGGAAGTCGAAGGAGCATGGCTGACTTGTGTCTAGATCAATACGGCACGGAGGCTGAATCACGTACCTAGGTACACATTGTAGGGGCCGATTTGCTGTGAAATGAACTGTACGAAGGACATGGGAATGGAGTCTGTGGATCGTATACGAACATGAAGCATATACCAAATCATGCAATTTTTGTATGGTCGAAGGGTAATGTGTTTTATTACTACAACTTAGCCGAACGACTCTATATGCTAAGAAATAACGATTGTGAGCCAATGTGTACCCTCGAGGTCTCCAGCTCTTCTATTTCCTGAGGGCTTCAGTAGATCCACCACGCGTAACTTCTCACTTTGCCAGCTTGGTTTTGGAATTTCTCCAACAGGTTTATGAGCATAGACTTCGGTGAGCGAGACGCGGGGCATCCTAGGTTCACCAGTCACGTTCAAATACGCCGAATCTCGCCATTACTCCCATTACTCCCATTACTCCCATTACTCCCATTACTCCCATTACTCCATATTCCTTCTCCCTTACTTCGCATATACGCATATACACCAAGCATACGCTCCCCCACAGGCCACTAAATCTACCGCAGACACCCGAACTTCCCAACCACAATCACGTGCCTTTCGGACCCCACCCAAAATAGAGTTCTAACAGCAGAACCTGTCGCCTGATGCCTGGTTATTATGTAAGACGTCTTTTAAAGTTACGAACCGTGATGCTTACGCTTATTTCGGGGGAAAGTTGGGGCGGTTGGCATATAATGGGCGTATGGTTGTATTAAATTTCAAGTTGACATGGCGATGGCTGGAGGACATGGGAGGTCAGAGTCGCAAATATGATAAGAGCTATGTCGTGTTTCTAGACTGTTGTTCAAGTTCAAAATAGGATAAGCTAGGAATATGACTGTGTTTCCTCTTTAACACGTATTGTGTGTAGCTTAATGTTTCGAATCGGTCTCGGATAGTTACTCTCGAGTTGTAGAACATCGATATTCGAAAGGGACCTGCATGACTACAAATGCTATAGGGCAGCAACGTTCGAAAGCCAAACACTCAAATCGCTGCATTATCCAAATACAGTTACAGTTCACTAAAGACACCAAAAAAGTGGCAGTGCCCCGTCCGACCCTCCCCGACGATCCGTCAGAAACACACTGTTCCAAGTTCTTACCGCCAACCACTCTATCCCATCCATTTCCCTAAAGCCCCCTCGCGCTGACGTGTGCGTAAGACACAGCCGGGCGAACGCGATCGACAAGCCTCGATCACGCATCGAAGCAGCTGAATACCGCCGGACAAGTGCGCTAGTGCGTCTCCCACGTGTGGGGGCTCAATAAAAGCTAGGATAGTTCGAAATCTTGGGGCGTTCGATGGATGGGTTAGTGAGGCCCTCGTCTATCGGATCGCCGGGCTCCCGGGGCACGGTCGTGGCGTGCTCAGAGTTCGAGTGGTTTAGCCGGCTTAGCTTGGCAATAATGCTCGGGGGGTTACTGAAATACGGGGCGTAGAGTGTGTTTAGAACCTAGTTCAACGGGTGGTGTTTGTATTGTGAGGCCTTCTGGTAGTTGACTTTTAGGCGACAAGGCGAGGATCAAGGCGGTTGGGTGGTTAGTGAAACCCGAAATAGTTAGGTCGCAGTCTGGTAAGCAGAGAGAGCACCATAAGTGGCAGAACATGTCCAAATAGACCTAGCCGCCAGGTGAATACCATTAGGAGTATAGACTCGATGAGTGCTACAAAAAATAGTCAAAATCCAACTTAACACCTTGTTATCTCTGCGAAGCAATCAAGCGAAATCAGATCAGCATATCGGACGCACTAAGCGTCGCACTGCGATGTGGCGCTGCGCATATTGACAATGACGAGGCGCAGTATTGCTTCTCGCCCCTTTGGCGATCTGATCGAGGATCGTAGGGCATGCGTATCTGATCATCGCGGGACGATTCCGGGCAATGTAAAATGGTGCCGAATAGAAGCAGCCAGTCTGCGAATGGGGTCCGGGTAAGGCTGAGGCTACCTTGAGTGAGCGTAACGTTACAGCAGCCTACGTGGTTACACTGAGCGAGGTGGAAGTGAAACTGCGTAATGGGCCCCACGAGGAGCACGCTGGGTAAGACTCGAGTGCGAATTGGGAGTTCATTCCGTGGCGGGCGCGATATTGCCGTTGCAGTGATGGCGCAAGGAAAGGCAGGACGTTCCCCGGACTGCTATCGACGCACCGACTCACCAGATCTGGACCTGCAGTAGTTTGGCGTGCGCAATTAGCGGCTCCCGGCACGAGCAGGGCCCGGGGCGTGCACCTTGCACGGCCAGCGACAGAGAGAGCCACGGCTAAATGAAATGGTGGAGGCCCAAGCGGGGGCCTGCAGCTGGATCAAAGCTTCGGATAGATCCTGGCGGAGATGGAGTGTCGCACACAGAGGCGATGCGTCCATGGTGCGGAGGGCTTCGAGGTGTGCTAGGAAGAGGACCCGCAGCAAGAGCGTTTCAAAAGGAAACATATTGGAGCAGCGCGACGGCCAGCTTTATCACTAAGAGATGATCAGGGTGGCAGAATCGTACGACTCGGCTAGCTGTCTGAGAGTCGAGGGTTTCTGGAGTGCAGCGCCCCATAGGTCCAATTCACTCTGCTGTGACAGCGTTTCGGCTGGAGGTGGTAGCACGCGCCCAACCCCAAACGCCAGCCGTCGTGGCACCTGTGGCTGCGAGGACGAGCACAGTTCTCGTCAAACTGGGGACAGGCGCGCGCAAGAGGATCGAATTGACGGGTCTCGTGGATGAAGCTGCGGGTATGAATCCACGAAAGCTGCAAGCTGCACGCTGCACGCTGCGCCCAAAGGGAACGGCTCCGGGTCTCAATCTCGGAGGCCCAAAGCTTCGCAGCGCCTGTTGAGAGATGACGATAGCCAGCGGCCAATCATGGCGCAAGGCACCGCAGCGGCGAACAGCTCGCAAGGACTTTCAGCACCGACTCCTTTTTTCACCGCTCGAAGCGCTGCACGCCCGCGGGAGCATCACACCTCGACGCCGCATCCAGCCAATCACAGCGCCGCTCGTGCCAGCAGCCATGGATGGTGGTGAGCATGGGAGCCTCGAGACTGCGACGGGTGTGGAGCTGTGGGTGGCGGCAACGTCGTCTGTCATTCTCGAGGGCCATGTCCCCATCGACGGGCTCGCGGGGGACAGCCAATTGCTTGTCGCGGCCGCAGTTTGGCGCCTCGAGCAACGGGTCTGAGGAGCACAGCGTGTGCAGCGCTCTCGTCAGGTCGGTGGCGGTGGTGGTGCTGTGGAGGAGCCTTCTGGGTCGTTTCAGCGCGGCGCTTTCGGCGGCGGCTGGACCAAGCGAACAAAGGCAGGCGGCCGTGGTTCTGAGGGCTGGCACACGAGGCCAGGCCTGCACTGCGCTGGGCATGGCGTGGACGGGTGATGGTGTTCCTGCATGTCTTTCTTCTGGTGGCCGCCGTGGGACGGCCATCCTCATATCTGAACCCTGCAATAAAGCTGCGACTACCCACAGCCCTCCCACTGCTCCAGCCGCTCGCACCCGTCAATGGCGCGCCCCATGTCACGACGACACCTCCGAATCTGACCTGTGATTCCCACCGAAGCTGACTCCAGGCTCGTTAGAAATCCTGGCGTCCGTCGACGGCTGCTGTGCCGGCGTCTACCTACCTAGGTACTCCCCTCGCAGCCCGAAACACCACTCCTCCCCACGCCTGTCTGGAGTTACAGAGGGGTCCAATCTGGACAGCCCGCCGCCCGCTTAAGCTGGTTTGAGCCAGCATCAGGACCAGGCCATGCTCCAGGGTCGCAATGCTCCGTCCGCGTCCGGGGACGACAGCGCAGCATCCTCACTCCAACAGTCTGCGTCGACTGCGACCTCAAAGCCAACCTCCACCACCTCTCTGGCCGACAGCATCCGCGCCCTGCGCGAGTCTACCACAAACCGCCCGAATATCCTCCCCTCCCGCCCATCGCAGCAGAGCAGCCGGCGCAAGCCAATCCCCAGCCCTCTGCAGCAGACGACGCACACTTCGACCATAGACCACGGAAACCCTCATTCGCCGCGCTCGCCATACCAGGCCTCCTATCAAGACTCGCCACGCTCGCCGCGCGAGAAGCTGGAGGCTCTGCTCGCCAGTGAAGAGCCCGCCAGCCACGGCTCCTACAACTCCAACCAGGTCTCACCATTCCCGCCGAGCCCCAGTGACCGAAGCGGAGCCCACACCCCGAAAGCGTCGTCGTATGCCCAGTTTCGAAACGTGTCTGCGCCTGTCCTTTCCTCCTCCAACGGCTTCTCCCCTCCGTCCTCGCCCATCGCCATGCTCCCCCCATCGCGCCCGAACCGAGCGGACCCACGCCCTACCGTTGCCCGCAATACTTCCATAGATTCGCAGGTCTCGTCAATATCTTCAAATACCTCCCAGTCACACAAGTCCACCGCATCACACTCGTACAAGTCATCACAAGATGCCTCCTCTACAAACCCCCCAGACATGGCTAGCCTTATTGCCACGGCGGGGTCCCCGGAAGCCGCTCTCCTGGCGCTATGGAACCAAAAGCAAAGTGCCTCTTCTCACAACGCCCAGCTATGGAGACTGGTAGAGAAGCAAAGAGCAATGATACTGGGCTTGAACAAGGACCTCGAAAAGTCGCTGAAGGAGAAGGAACGTTACCGAAAGAAGCTAAAAGAGCACCTGGCTATGGTACCACCATTACCCAACGCTACCCAAAAGTCTAACCCTGCTGTGGAACGCGAGGACAGTCAATCTCCAGCCTTAAGCGAGAGACAGGACAGCAAGACCGTAATTGATAGCATCGAGCATACAATTTCCCCGCACGGCCAAAGGGCTGACAGGTCTCACGCCTACGAGGACGCAGACCTGATGCACTCTCCAATCCAGCCGACCGAGTCTGCATCTAATCACGGTTCTTCGCCTGCCACTTCTCCGACGGATTACGCTGTCAAACCCTTACAAGTCTACCACCAGGGTCTAGGATTGGATGCGCTTGCAAATGGTGCTAGTAGAGCGCAGCCTTTCGAGCAGTCTCATGACAACCATGTGTCTGTTAATCAGCAAGCTGCTGTGCCGGTGACACAGGGCCATCACACGAAGATGCCATCGCTTTCGCTGACCCAAGCAACCCCAGTCATTGGCGGAGGAGGATTCCAGACCCCTACGGACAAACCTTCACAGCCCTTGAGAAAGGCACCTCCGGCCCCCCTGGATCTTTCGATGCCCAACAAGCCCAGCTCGCATCTGCATCAAGCTTCTGTGGGTGGGGACGACGACTCTGACTACGACGATGTTTTAGAGGTTGATGAGATTCCAATCGTGGATCGTGGGCGTCGAAAGACTCGTGAGGAGGACGACCGTCTCCGGGAAGCTCTTGTAAGCAAAGATCAGGAGGCGCGCAGCAGGTCAAAGAAGAAAAAGAGCAAAAGCAAAAGCAAGCCACCATCAGAACTGCCAACAGTCGAGGAGAAGAAACCCGTTGCGGAGAAGCCAATTCCAATCTCAGAAGCCCCGGCATATCGCCCCATTAGCCCAGCCCAAAACTACGGCCTACCTGCTTCCCCTCGCCTCCCACCAGCTTCTAATTCCTTGAACGCCATGTTGAGCCCTGCAAACTCGGAGGGCTCTATGATCACACAACGAAGCATCGTGTCCCCTCCCCTCATGAGCCCTGGACTCCCCGTCAGCCCAAGGCCGGGCGACAGACCGATAGGCTCACCTTTGCCAAGAGGCCTCAAGCAGTCAATGGCGTCGCCTCCAATGTCTCCACGACCCGGATTGAATGGTATGCCCCTGTCTCCACGAGCACCACGGCAGCCAATTCCTCTACCGCCTAATACACCCATTTCTTTCACTTCACCCCATTTGGCGAGAGCAGAGGCTCACGCTCAACAAGTGAACCAACAAGTTCCTTCGTTGAATCGCCTGATGCCCCCGTCAGCAGCCCAGCACAGTCCAGACTCGGATACATCTAGTCCAGCGGAGCAAATCTACCGAGGACTAGTGTCAGACCAGTATCCAGGTCTACTCCTTCCTCCTAATGCGTTGCCGTCCATCGATGTAAAAGTCTACTCATCTCGGATGAGGCCATCGCGATTGAGTATCATGATGCCGAAACCTCAGGAGGAAGACCCTGTCTATATTCTAGCGATTTACGCCCGTTCGAACGGACAGCAACTATGGCGGGTAGAGAAGACCATAGTTGCGCTCCCGAATCTTGACCAGCAATTGAGGGCTCTTTGCGACTTCCATGGCAAACTACCCGATCGTAGTCTTTTTAGTGGACATGCCCCAGCCAAAATTGACGCACGAAGAACAAGCCTCAACAGTTACTTCGAGGTCATGCTAGACACGCCGATGAATGAACGAGCCGCACTCTTGGTGTGCGGCTTCTTCTCAAGCGACGTTATTGGAGCCGACACTGACGAGCCTCGAACTTCGCCAGATTCCGCGACTGCTCCCCCCTCACACACATCGCTGTCAAAAGGCAAGGCACGCAAGGAAGGCTACTTGACCAAACGCGGCAAAAATTTCGGTGGATGGAAAGCTCGATACTTCATTCTTGAAGGCCCTGAATTTCGGTATTACGAGGCTCCTGGCGGCGCACATCTTGGGACCATCAAATTGCAGAATGCCCAGATTGGCAAGCAATCCCAGCAACAGTCAAACCAGTCTCCATCGCGACGGGACGATGATGCTGATAACCAGTATCGACATGCATTCCTCATTTTGGAACCGAAACGAAAGGATTCCTCCAGCTTAGTTCGCCATGTGCTGTGTGCCGAGAGCGACGAGGAACGAGACATGTGGGTAGAAGCCTTGCTTCAGCACGTTGATTCCCAGGATCCAAATCAAACAACATCTCCTACCGAGAAAGAGCCAGGATCTGCTCGTGGGCTTGGCTTCCCTAAAGGCATTCAAGAACTTGGTCGGCCCAAGGGCAAGGAGAGTCCAGACGGTTGGAGTCAAGATACCCTTCAAGGAATGAAATACGACGACACTGTTGCTGGCGAAGCACCTGTTCCTCGAGGACCTAACCAGCGTGACGGGACGATGGATTCTCCCCAACACACTGCATTCTCTGGAGACTTGCACAATCATCCCTCCATTTCAGCACCCACCAATGGTGTTGTTATCCAGAATGCAGAGTTTTGGGGCAACAAACCTTTGGCTCCTGCCAACGTGAAAGATAAGAAGCGAAGCATATTTGGATTCAGAGGAAGGTCATCATCTGATCTCGCGCCTGGTCAACTACCTTCAATCGGGCAGCCCATCCAGCAACCGGAACTTCACCACCCAGCTCGTAATGTGTTTGGCATTCCACTTGCGGAGGCAGTTGAATGTAGCCAGCCTGTTGGTGTAGACCTCTTCCTTCCTGCTGTAGTCTATCGCTGCTTGGAGTATCTGAAAGCCAAGAATGCCTACAAGGAGGAAGGTATTTTCAGGCTCAGTGGCTCCAACATTGTCATCAAAGCTCTTCGCGAGCGCTTCAATACCGAGGGCGACATCAGGCTGCTTGATGGACAGTATTACGATGTACACGCGGTGGCCTCACTACTAAAGCTTTACCTCCGAGAATTGCCAGCATCAATATTGACTCGCGAACTGCATCTTGATTTCCTGAAAGTTCTTGGTAAGTAGCTCCACATATCACTATGGCATGCCATTTACTAATTACGCATAGATCTTGACGAAAGAGAGAAGAAAATCTCGGCTTTCAACGTACTTGTTCACAAGTTACCCAGAGCCAACTGCGAGTTGATACAGGCACTTTCATCCTTCCTCATTGACATTGTCAACAACGCGGATCTGAACAAAATGACTGTCAGGAATGTGGGCATTGTGTTCGCTCCAACACTAAACATTCCTGCTCCGCTCATATCTATGTTCTTGACGGATTATGTCGACATCTTCGGCACGCCTGTCGAGGAGGCAAACTCTCCCATTCATGAGATAACCATCAACGCTCCAGCTCCTAGCTCTGACGCTATACGCTCTCCCCGTCGACAAATGTTCCAAGACTTACCCACGCCGGCATACAACCAGACATCTTTCCAGCAGCCTAGTGCATTTCCGCACCCAGGTCAGCATCAACAACATGCGGGTTATGATACGGGATTCATCCCTCTTCAGCCGAGCTACGATGCACCGCACTATAGCCAGCCTCAGTACAATGCTCCACAAGCGCACGGCGAAGGCTTTGGCAGTCTCAACGGCGCTCTCCAAGTGGACAACTCCAGAGACGTCAAACAGAGGCGTAGAGAAAGTGGTATGCTGCTCGTTAACATGGGTCTAAACAACCAACGGAAGAGCTCAATGCAGAAACTCAGGGATGATTCTAGCATGGTTCAAGAGGAGAGCGCTTTCGATTGAATAGGATCTTAGCACCAGCACCAGCTCCACGGATATGTCATTCTCAGCTAAAACGTCTGACTCGTCCCCATACGTCTCTATCACGGCCTTTTCAGAGAAGAAGTTATATCATCATGTCTTCTAAGTGATGGCAGCGAAGATGCCCAATCGAGATCTTCGACACACGCTACGTTCAGCTCCGAGCTACACTCCAACAAATTTCTATTCGATAATACCCTCTTAGCTCGGGACTGGCTCCACGGGCGATCTCAACCGTGCTTGCGTGGTTTCATCTATCATCACTCCATTCTCGGAGACCTTGTACAAAGTAATACGCCCCCACCGATCTCGATATTTTTCCTAGCATTTTGATGATGAGCTTCATTCTGCAACATGATTAGTGATTGCATTTTGGCCTGCAGTCACGTTACCACTACATTCGCTTCAGCGATGTCCTTCGCCTTCGGAGGCTTTCGTCTTTATTCCGGTCACATTGGTTCATTTTGCGTGTCATTTTTGGGGAGCATGCTGCGTGTGAGCGCTCAGTCTTATTTGTCCTTTTTATTAAGATTCCCCCCTAGGCTGTTACTGGAATGGATTTAAGGTTTGTCTTTGAGCTCCTGGATCTTTTTCGCCGGGAAGCATGATGGGGGATTTGGGTTGGGTTGGTTTACCCTTTCTGAAACGATGATATTGAATTACCAGAATTGAATTCGGAGGATGTCGTGAATGTAGGTTATGCCAATAGGAGGATATAATCAATAAATGAACTTTTATCTACGAGTTTCCTTTTCGCTTGTTCTGGTATCCGGATTGATTGCTCATTCTAATCCTTCTTGTTATGCTTCTTGATTCCATGGAACGTCAGTGGGTGGTGAGAATTAGAGCCAAGCCCAACTGTGACGCTCCCAGCGTCCCTCTTTCTCTCTCCTTTCCGCCTTCTCCTTACTAAGATCGTCCAGGTCATGAGCATTGCTCCTCATAACATCTTGGCCACGCTCCTCCTCTTTGGATTGATTGGTAGACAGCGCGTTTCGCAGTGGCCCAGCGTCCCTTCCACGCTGGGCATGAAACAAGTGGCACACCCTTCAAGCACTCTATCTCGTGTACGCGTGTATGCCACTGCTTGGGTTGCCCTAACGAGTTTTCAGATGGCCTAGAGTGAAGAGCTTCTCTCTCGTTTTGGTTTCTGAAATGCATTAGGGCAACCCGAACAGTGGCATACACGCGTACACATCTATCGAGGGTTGATTGGAATAAGAGTGCCACCTTTCTTATGCCCCGCGTGCCTTCACGTCATGGTACTTCTCCTTCCTAGAACTGAATGGACCTCCCTCCGAGTCCCTTCCAGTGTTTAGACTCTACCGCCTATAAAGGTCGGATTCGATATTAACTACTTCCAATGTGGTCTGCACAAATTTCAGCACCACCCGACCTAGGCCGGTCCCTGAATGCTAGGCTGATAGAAATGACCACCGAGCCGGCACCCAGAGTTTTCATATTATGATGAGGCGCTGAGCTTGAAGCTTGCACAGAAATGGCAAGCGTGACTTCTTCCCACCTAGCAGGCACGCTGGGCATTAAAAAGTGGGCACACTCATCAAGATCTGTGTAGAGCGATCATGTACCGGGCCATTGGCCGGTCTAAATGTGCTCATGTCGCCGTTGTTCTTCAGTCGATGGTACGTCTTCCCAAAGATATAACATGGGCAGAGACACTTGTCAGCAGTAGTTCCGCTTGAGCATGATAAGGTCAACGAGTGATCAAACTTACATAATCCCGGCGGATCAAAGCAGTCAGAGAGCGAGACCAGGCGGTCCTGCTTCTCGCCAGCTGGAGCTGCCGGTGCTGATCCAGATTCGTTGACGTTGTCTCTACGCTGATTCTCAACGTCGATGTCTTGCGAGGGACTGCCGGCGGTCTGAGGATAGGCGGGGGTCGACATGATGGATGCAAAGAAACGATGCAAGCGGTGGGATGTGAAGTCCAGAGAGTGGTCGAGCAACGCCGAGAACGAGACAAGAACACGACGACAGTGAAACGGCGAGGGAGACGAGAGCGGAGTAGTGGATGAGAGTGGAGTAGTGGATGAGAGCGGAGTAGTGGATGAGAGTAATGGATGGAAGCTTAGTGTTGCTGGTTGACAATGCTGCGGAGTGGAATGTGAGAGAGAAGGTCGAGAAGACGCAGGCGGTGGAGACTAAATAAACAAAGTGACAGGGGTGACATCGCTCTTTCATGTGATGTGTGTGGAAACTAGAAGCCATGATCTCGTCGTTGAGAAGGTGCCTGCCACACGTGGTATGAAAAAGGTGGCACACTCAACCCGCATTCTGCCTCTTATACAACTGTCTGCCGCTGTTTGTGGTGCTTCGATACATTTTAAGAGATACAAATGAGATGATTGCCATTAGTTTTGGGCTATCTGGAAACTTGTTAAAGCACTCCAAGAAGTGGCAGACAGGTGTATATATCTCCTTCTTACCATCACTCTTCAAGAAACTCACCGATCCCTTTCCGTATATCCCCGCCAAAACACCATCTCCTATCGCGATTATGGAGCTAACTTCGATCAGTGCATCGCGCAATGCTGTACCCTGTTGCGATGCCCATGGATCCTTCCATGCGTGCAAGAAACGGAAATCCGGCATCGATACAATCTTAAGGGGAACGTGTTCTACGACTGTCTCAAGTCCTTGATCTGTACTTGCTGCATGATCATACAAGAAGAGAAGGAAATCGAACTCCGAGAGCCCGGGTCGAAAAGTGAGGTGGTGACTGAACAGTACCGGAGCAACTGGGAGCCGATGGTTATGAGGCCAATGTCTCAGGGCGCTACACCTCCGACTGCATCAGCACCAGCAAGGGCTTGGAGAGCATCAGCTCCAGGATCGGCGTCGACTTTCACTCACTTCTTCATCTCCCTAAGCACATTCTTGTCGAGCAGTGGTGGACAGCGGTTTTCTTTGCTTCGGTCGTCTTTCGTTTATTCACGAATACCCCCTCCTGATACATATCCTCATAGCACTAGTCGATAACCTCAATCAATACAACACATCCGCCTCATCTTCGCTTTCTGTGATTGATGCATTGCTTCGTGACTCTTGTTTACCGCTGTCTGAAGTCCCCAGGCTCACTCGGTGACTCTGAATCGAACAAAGTGGGTATGAAGTGCGTTCAACCATTAAATACGTACAGTACTAGGCCACAAGTCTGGGCACACCTAACTGTCACTGATTGGCTTTAGTATTGCTCACTCGACACCACTGTAGGGGGTAGCCTGGCTGCTAAGGAGCTACATAGTTAAGAGGCTGTCTAACCTGCACTACTTAAAACTCAACATTGCCTTTAGTTCTTTGAAATCCTAGAAAACGTGGATCTATTACTGCTAGGCTCTAATATTGCTTACTTAATACCACTGTAGGGGGTAGCCTAACTGCAAAGTAGCTATTTAGTTAAGAGGCAGTCTAATCTGCACTATTTAAAGACCGACATCGCCGATAGATCTTCTAAATCTTTGGGGGGGGCTCCTGGCAGTGGCGACTCAGTGTGCCCAAACTTGTGGCCTGTCACTGTAACCTATCTAAACACTTTTACCAAATCACAACACGACCATACTCCACCCTGTCCTCATGAATCATATATGAGAAAAAACCTACAATATCCCCTTGAGGACCTCAATCTGCTCCCTAACAGCGCTCTTGCTCGTGCCACCAGTCGCGTCCTTCAGCTCAACCGCGCGCTCGTAATCCAGACACGATACGACATCCTCATCGAATCTCGCATCTATACCCTGCAGCTGCTCAACCGTCAGCTTATCCATGGGCACGCTGTTCTCTTCCGCGAGCTGCACCACACGGCCGGAGATGTGATGCCCCTCGCGGAACGGAACGCCCTTGCGAACAAGGTAATCCGCGAACTCAGTCGCCAGCATCTCAGGCGCAAGCGCCGCGAGCATCTTATCCGGGTGGATCGACAGCGTCGACAGCACGCCTGTCGCGATCTGCATACTATCGCCAACCGTCTTGATATGATCGAGCATCGGCTCAACCGACTCCTGCAAGTCCTTGTTGTAGGTCGTCGGCAGGCCCTTGATAGTGCAGTACAGACCCGCCATCTGCCCAAACGCGCGTCCAGATTTGCCGCGAAGCAGCTCGAGCGAGTCTGCGTTCTTCTTTTGCGGCATGAGCGACGAACCAGTAGAATACGTGTCCGCGAGGCGCACGAAGCCGAACTCTAGGGAGGAGTAGATGATTAGGTCTTCCGCCCAGCGGGAAATCTTGAGCATGAAGCTGGAGCCCCACTGCATGGTTTCGAGCACGAATTCGCGGTCGGCGACGGCGTTCAT
This sequence comes from Lophium mytilinum, assembly GCA_010093605.1. NCBI lineage: Eukaryota > Fungi > Ascomycota > Dothideomycetes > Mytilinidiales > Mytilinidiaceae > Lophium > Lophium mytilinum. The sequence continues at coordinate 1,161,206 of MU004184.1, read as the reverse complement.
GGAGTTGTAGAGGAGGCCTTCGAAGCCGAGCTCTTTGGCCATGGCTTCGCGGTCGATCTTGAAGGGGTTGCCGGCTAGCGCGCCGCAGCCTAGGGGCGAGCGGTTGACGCGGGAGATGACTTCGCGCAGGCGCTCGAGGTCGGAGGTGAAGGCGGTTGCGTGGGAGAGGAGCCAGTGGGACCAGCGGACTGGCTGGGCTTTTTGGAGGTGGGTGTAGCCGGGCATCTGGGGAGTTGTTAGGATTGATTCTACTAGGTTTCTTCATGATTATGTTGGAGCTGCTGGCTCTTACCAGGACATCGATCTCCTTTTCTGACCTGCTGACCGCGACCTTGATAAGGTCCATTAGGTAGCCTTCCAGAGTCCTCAACTCATCCCTCAACCATAGCCTCATATCGGTAGCGATCTGCTCGTTCCGGCTCCTGCCCGTGTGAAGCTTGCCGCCGACGTCTTTGCCCAGCAGCTCGCTCAGCCTCCGCTCGTTTGCAGTATGGATGTCCTCGTCATTCTCTTTCTCCTCGAACTTCCCCGACCTCCATTCTTCGGCGATCTGCCCAAACCCCTTTTCGATTGCGGCGAACTCGCCGGAGGTGAGAATGCCAGCAGCGAGATTGGCGCGCGCAAAAGCAATGCTGCCCCGAATGTCTTGCGACCAGAATATCTTATCGTAGGGTAGGGAAGTGTTGTATTTGACCATCAATGGGTCAAGGCCCTCTGCGAAGCGTCAGTACTGCGCGGGGTGAAGCTTGAGACAGGATGTCGAAATGACTCTTTCAACGTTAATTGGAGTTGAAACATACGGGTGAAGCGGCCGCCCCATAGCATGTTCTCTGCCGGTGCTTGTTTCGAGGCCATGGTGAGCGTTTGGGGAGGATTGGACGTTGAAGCGTGGTTTGGGATGAGTCGAAGGGTCACTCTCCCCGCCAAAAATTATATTTAAGCTTCTCTCCCGTTATCCAACCACCGGCTTCTCTCACATGTCTTGCGGGGGAACGATGATCCGAACAGGGAAAAGAAAACTCAACGGTGCAGAATGATCGCAGCAAACTTTGAACTAGCATGCGTGCATGCTTGAGTATGGTTCATGTCGGTTGGATTGATTGGTGGATCTATTCGTGGTGTTCTAACAAAGGTCGACTCGATAACGTTCATGATGGTTTTCAATTGATTTGATTAGATTTCGCTATGTAGCACAAATATCCGTTATTGTGATCGATATACAGGTTTTAATCATTGAATACATGCCCCGTTATGATGTAGCGTCCCTATCAATGGATACGTCTTGCAACCTCAAGGATAATCACGTGATGTGTCTCAGCACATTCGAGTTCCCTACACAGGTCCATCTGTGCCTCCGACTCGTCTCTGTAGGTGACAAGTGAGCTGGCGATATCTACCGCAGTTTAGTCCGGACAGAAAAGCTCTAAGTGTGTCAAAAACGTAGGAAAAGACGCCGGCGAAAGACCATCGATCGAGGTCCTTCCAGCGAGGAAATCTCTCTTAGAGGGGACTTGTGGGTAATTCAACGACGGAGGTAGGTAAGGGGTGCTCGCTTATTGTCCGATGGCGTCCGTGAATGGTGTTACACGTGTGTTGGCGTAAGCACAGCGTTCGGTGACGAGCTTCTAGTTCTACGTGTACTATGTAAGCAGGAACAGTGCCTGGTAAAGTGGATTCCGCCCTGAAGAATATGCAGTAGGGCGAATCGGGATCCGGGGGAGCAATGTAGTGCCAGGCCATTGGCCTATGCTGCTATTGATGGCTACTGGGGATGCTTCATGGACTTGCAGATGGTTGAGATGAATATGAGCTTTGTTGGGTGAAGTATGCCATCAAATATGCCCCAAGTGGACGTAAATGATTGGTATCTCGCAGTGCTCGCTCGATTACTCCCCTCAATAACACTACGTGGACGGGAGGCGTTGACAAGGTATATGGTCGTATGAGTGGAGGTTCCAAGATTTGAGGCGGGTGAGAGACGCGGGCCCACTATACCCTTTGTATCAGGCCTCATGCTTCCCTTAATGTGTTTGGCTCGTCTGCCCGCTCCTTGTCCGCTCTCCACGTCGCCACGGCACAAGCTGTCGTCACAGCTGTGGCGTTGCAGGCCTCGATGGCGGTATGACAGGCTCGTGCTGGCTCTCAACGGAGCCACCGACGAGTGCTGCGTGCTCTCGACCAGGCTGGCGCGGGATGCACGACAGGGACGCCATCACTATCTTGAGATCCGCCTCAGGGATCCAGCAGTGCTGCGCTGCCTTGCTTGCAGCTGTTCCGAAACACCCCCAGGCCTTGGCCCGCTTTCGTTTCAATTACAGTTATCGCTCGTGGCCAAATCGCTAGCATGACACTGCTCCTCGAGTCTGTACCGCAACTCCTCGCTCAGCATGGCTCTACTGCGGAAACGCCAGAAGCCTGTGCAAGAGGCGCTTGGTGACAAGCCAGAAGTGCAGAAGAAGAAGAAGAACAGATGGCTAGACTTCTTCAAGTCCAGGCGGCGGAACACAGGGGAGCAGGATGAGGTAATTACTTCATACATGTTCTACCGGGCCCTTTTCATTTTACGGGATAAGTGAACTGATAAGCCTTCCAAACAGCGAATTACTACCCCACCACCGCCCTCAATCTCACGCCAAGACACCGAACAGTCGAAGCACGCCGAACCCTCCGAGCAGAAAACTTTGGATGCGCCCAAGAAGGGGGTATCGACAAGTGAAATAGATAGCCAACTCCTACCGGAACAACTTCCGACCCCTCCTCCGGAGCATAAAGACGACGATGTTGAGACTGTTAGCGAGGCCGACTTGCGGACCCTCTTTTCTGGAGCTCCCCAGTACACGATCAAGGCCCGAGCATATAAATTCGAGGCAACTGCATCATGTCCCTGGGATTCTGGATCACAAGCCCGGAACCTTTCCGATTCGCTTCCACTTAGCCATCCAGCTTTCTCTGCCGCTACCTTGAGGCCCCATGTGCCACCCTTTGTGGATATCCCCCTCGACGAAACCAACAGTCCTTATGTTGGGTATGACATTGATGTCGTGGAAGTCCCAAGCATGCTCAGCGCCAACGGAATAGAACCAGGGACTGTTGGATTCGATCACTTCCTCCAGTTGCCCATCTCGGATAATCTGGACTTAGGCAAAGAAGAGGTGGTCGACCAGAGTGGGCTGTCGGAAGAAGTACGGAACAAGGAGCTGATGAACAACAACCCTGAAAAGCTTGGGATTCGGAGCGTCGATTCGGTCATGGTCTATGAGCGATTGGTCGAATTTGGTGAGCTATGGCTTTCTTTGCGGAAAGATAGCTCTACCATAACGATACTGGACAAGCATACTCCGGGAGAATTGTACGCCAACCTCTTTGGAAAGTTTCTCACGCCTCCGCGCTTCGATGCCGACACTCTTGACCCCACAGGGCTCAAAGTGCAGATTGAGACTCTGTTGAAGATACTGAGGTTGGGAGGGATTTGGTTTGACTTCAGTCTTGTGGAGTGGCGCATAAGACTAGGCCAAACCCTGTGGACGGCTGCTGATGCAGCAGCTGACGACGAGTCTCCGGCCATCAGCAACCCAGACCAGACATGGTCAGAGCGAGATATCCTTCTCCTTCAGATTTCCCTAGCTTGTGAGCTACTGATCCGACTAGACGCCATATCTGGAAACTCGGGAGACGATAGCGCAACACAAGTGACAGCGGAGGAACTGGAGAGTTTCACAAGCCTCATATCCCGGAAGACGGACTGGGATCTGGTACTCGCTCGTCGCTTCCTGGACAATATCCAAGCCGTGATAGTAACACCAGAAATACCGAGAGACGAATCATCGAGCTTGAGAGGCTTCTTTTCTGCGGTTCTAGCAAAGTCCGAAGAGCAACAGACAGCCTCTGAACCAGATCTGCTACTACTTCCCCGTCATCAATCTCTACAGCTTTCAGGCCTGCTTCACTTTGCGGAGTCTCTTCAGTGGCCTAATATTGATCTCATAACGGAGGACTTAGCACAGAAGCTAGCTATTCCAGGCTCATCGCAGGATGGCGATGACAAACCTCCAGGCCTAGGAAAATACTTGGACCCTGCCACGCCAACATCTCCTAGCATATATGGCACTCCTCTGGCTTCTCCTCGTTCTGCTATCAGCGCTAGGAACAGTTACTTTGGTACACCTTCCAAACGTCCCGCTTTGAGCCGAGACAATACCCAACGATCTGTGCGATTAAGTCCCTCAGCCGCCCTGCTTTCGAGCATAGGCAATGGCCCTTCGAGCGCTCTTGACATCGGCGGTTGGTTGAGCAGGTCCTATCTGACTGGCCTTGTTCTGCCTGGCGAGGCCATCTCGCACTTCCTGATATCAACTCTTCTCGAGAACGACAAACTGGCTATTTCCGCGCTTGGGGACACAGCAAGTCTCTACGGCGGTTTTGTATATTCAGACAAGTGCTGGTGGAGCAAGACTTGCATCATTGGCCGTGTCCTATCATGCATTGACGGTGCCGTTGAATGCATGGGCTGGATATCAATTCCATGTCTCCCGTCAACACACGTCGACGGCTGGGTTACTACTTCGAGCAAACAACCCCCTCCAGACAAGGAACCTCTTATAAAAAACGGCGACAGGATCGCTGACGCCTCGGCCGTAATCCCTGGAATGGATCTCTCCGCCGTCAAACCCGAAGACCTCGTCCTACCACTTGACCTCTCCACTCCACCTCTCCCTTCCATCCACTTCGTCGAATGGTCTCTCACCCCTAGCCCCTCCAGCCCGGATGCTGACGTCGACGCCAACTCCCTCTTATCCACCGACACGAACCCGCCAGATCCCCCTTCAACCGCCACCCTCACATTCTCCAACCTCTCCAAATCGCACACCCTCACCCTCGCCTACGACATCTCATTCATTTCCTCCTTCCCTTGCATCCCTCCCGCAAACCCAAACGCCCGTCTCCTATCGCGCACCGCCTCAAAGCGCATCACTCTCGCCCGCCGCAGCTCCCACGGCTTCAACCCCCTCGCCTCTCATCCCCCAGACACTGAATCCGCCGCCCCTCGCCCTAGCGTCGTTGATGCAGAAGCGATCATGGCTGCACAGAAGCAGGCGAAGGCGGAGTCGGAATGGCTCGCGCTGAAGGGAAAAGCGCTCCCTGCGCATCCGCTACACGCGTCGTACAAATACCGGGTCGTGAGTGTGGCAGATGTGCTAGAGGAGGGGTTGGAGGTGCCGGTCTGGGACGAAGGAGAGGATGGGGTAGTCGAGGTTGGGGAGGTGCTTGTGTTGGATGCTAGGGGTGAGTGGGGTTTGGAGTTGCTGGCAAGGGCCTGGTGTGCGGAGAGGGGGCTGCATGCGGTCGTTGGGAGAGTCGGGAGGTCGTGTATTGGGTGCTGTGTGAGGGAGGCGAGGGGGTTGGGGGTGAGGGTCGTGGTGAGGGTTTGAGGGTGGTGGTTGTTCAGATTGTTTGAGATACCCCCTTTTTATTTCTTCTTTGTTAGCAATGCATATGAGAGTACATTTTTGAAGACTATTGGGTCCTTGATGTGAGCGAAAGCGTGCCAATGCCACCGGAGAGATGTGACACGGGTATTCCGTTTTAGAGTATCCCAGGTAGGGCAATACGTCTGCATACATTTGAGCGTTGTTGTCAACTATATGGCTAAGACGAAACTAAATAATCCTTCACCACTCGTAAACAATTCGATCACAGGCACTGCGATATAACGAGGTAAACGCTGAATATATTACTCATGGCTTGAAGTCACTGCAGAACCAACCGCCTGCTTGTTTAATCGAACTTAAAGTTACAGATACGCCCAATAAATCATGATTTTCGAGCCTAGAATCTGACCGAGCACGGGCACTTCTATCTCATTCCGCTCTCACCCCTCCACTTCACGCACTTATTTACCCGCATACTTCTTCGCCGCGTCAACGGCCTCCTGCGTCTTCGCCGTGACCCCATCCTTCGCCTCAACCGCCAGAGCCTTAGCCTCCTCGGTGATCGGCTGGCCCTCCTGCGAGCGTTTCCAGAGCATGATGCGAGTCACTTGGGTGGTGCCCACGAGGAAGAGGAAGAAGTTGACGGCAGCCAGGCTGTTCTCTTGTTAGTACGGGCGCTTGAGTAAGGTAAGGTAAGGTGGGGGAAGGTTGTGTACAAGATGTTCTGGGGCCGGATGACGAAGCACCATCGGGTCCAGATGGCGCCGGTGGCCATGAGGGCGGCGTTTGTGTTGAGCGAGAGGGCTTCTACGGGGCGGTAGAAGTCGGAGACGCCTGCTAGGACGAGAGCCCACTGGATGGTAATGTAAGCCTCTGCGAGTTCGGAAGTCATGAGGGGATTTGGTTTATGTCGCGTGCGCGAAACGTAGGGTATTCGGGAGCGCTGGAGGTTGGATTGGTTGGGAGGGGAGTGGATACCTTCATGATAGGAGCCCTGGGAAGACATGTTAGCATATCTGAAGTCTCAATGCCCGAAGGATGACTCTATGCGAACTCGTGGTGTTTGCACAAAGTCATAGTCATTGGGAGTAGAGGAAGTGCTGGCTCTTACCAGAAGTGAACCGTCTTTGGGCCAACCGGGCTATTCCATACTTTCGCAAAGCCGGTCTGAGCAGGAGCCTCTGGTTGAGCAGCTGTATTGATGCGACGCCGTAGCAGCGGCTGGCGGAAGAAGGTCCGGGACGCCTGGAAGAGGCGGTAGGAAGGGCGGGCGGACATTTTGGCGGCGGTAGCAGGCGATTGCGAGCAGAAAAAACCGAAGGAGAGGAGAGGAGTGAGGGCGGTGACTGTGGTTGAGGATCCTGGGGTCGTCCTTTGACTGTGATTACCCGGGCGTTGAGAGGTTGCGGCTTCGGAGGGAGAGCTCGCTTTCGCCGTGCCAAGACTCGGGTCTCCAGCTTGAGCAACGACACCTGCAGCTCTTCTCTACTCAATCCAACCACACGTCACAATGGCTACCAAGTATGGCTTCGCCAATTCTTTGAAGGAGCTGCGGTTCCTGCTATGTCAGACGTCGGAGCATAGCGCTGCCGCAAGGTATGTGGTCCGATTGGGAGGCAAGTTGAGGCATACTGATGGAAGCAACTACAGGACATTCCTCACGCGCACTTATCCGACAATGAAGAAGCACAACCCGCACACACCCATCATGATCCGAGAAGCCCTGGGAGTTGAGCCGAAGGTGTATGCGAGATATGGTGCGTGGACTCGGCAGCGATTGGTCGCATTAGGCCTGATATTGGGGTGGGGCTAACTACGCATACAGAGTTCGGGAAAGAGAAGATGATTACACTGAAGGGTATGGCAGATCGCATCTGGGTGATGGACTAAATATACTGACACGTTCTCTAGGATTGGACGACAAGGCGATTGAGAGTAAAGTTACAGAGCTAGTCAAGTCGACGATATGATACCATTAGCGACTGAACGCTGCACGAATGTACAAATGTATCAATACGGTAGACACACCGGATAGTCAATTGACCCGGGGAGTATTCAATGTCCAAAAGCCTCATAAGCCAACTCCTTGCAATGCCTCCGGTTTCTGGCTCGAAATGCGTGCTGTCTTCCAATGCCTCGTCCTTGATCTGTGTACGTTCTCTGCCACTATTCGAGGACCCTCAATCCGTGTTCAGAAGATAGTACATTGTCGAACGATGGTATGGCTGACGGTCGATGTGCTCGGTATGCCAAATCAACTGGTGGTGCCTGTGGGTCTGTATTGGGGATTGGATCGCAGATGGACTCATGCCGAGACATGTCCGAAGAAAGGATGCGCGCATATCTACGCCAAACTTGCAGACCGAAGGGTTTTGTGTCCGGTGGTGGCAGGGTGTTGCCGGAAATGCGAATTGGGTCCGGAATCAGTGGATGTCGTGCGATCATTACGCTCTTTTACCATACAAAGTCCGGGACACTACAAAGGGTTGAGAAACATAAGCAGGGTTCAGTTCTCTCAGTTTATCACATGTAAAATAATGGCACGCCAAATCGGACCATGATTTTAGGGAATGTCAGGCAGGTTTGCTGGTGGATTACTTAACATGCCAGCACCAACCTCTCAGGTCCATGAGACACCGAGTCTCGTTTGAGAAAACGCGTGAACAAAAAATGGTATTTCAGTGCTGCAATTTACTTGATACCCAAATTCGCTGTGAAAGAACGAATCACGGAAGTCGTCGACTAAGAGGTCCGTCCGCTGCGTCATGCAGGGCCTTAGCGGGGTGTGTGTTTGTTTCCGAACGACCACATCTTCGCAGTTCGACAAACTCACCAAGTACACCTTCAATTTTCTGGTGAACACCACCACCGGTATGGTGTAGCGCATATCCGAGATCCTTTCCTTCTTGTTTCTCCTCACCTCATATACACCAGCATGTCGGATCCAGGTCCAATCGCTCAGGCCTTTGGCCGCATTGCCTACGAATTCGCGCTCGTGCAGCCAATGCTACCGACCTACTTCCACCTCCTCGTGTCGGCCCTCTTCCCTATCTACGCCGGTGCTCACGCGTCACTGTCCCGCCCGTCATCCGCTGCCAAACCGGACAAGAGAAACAAGAAGTCTGCGACGGGCGAGGACGACGAAGAAGATGAGGAGGAAGAATACCAGAGGATGGAGGGTCTGTCGCCCACGGATGCTCTCGTGTTTCCCCTCATGGCAGGAATAACTCTGGCTGGACTCTACTTCTTGCTCAAGTGGCTTAAGGACCCCGCGTTGCTCAACAAGATTCTCAATGGATACTTCGCCATCTTTGGCGTGTTCTCGGTTTCCCGACTCGTCACGGACGCTCTGGACATTGGCCATTCTCTCATATTCCCGAAACGTTACGCTCTCGGTGGCACATTGTACCAAGTCAGCAACATAGATAAAACTGCGAAACCAGTCTATGGCAACGGGAAAACCAGCGATGTTGTCCATTCGCCTCTTCCTGGGTTCCTGTCTCGAATACCGCTATCTCTTCGTGTGAGGAATACTTTATGGGCTGATAGAGCCATGCCTAGCAATAAGTGGACAATTCGGATGTACGTCCACCGAATTGTTGCTGCGAAGATGAAGATTGGAGGTCATGGTGTGGCTGGCGCGGTTATAGCTCTTGCGGCGGTGACCTACTTCAACTTCGTTGATAAACCTTGGTATCTGACCAACCTCATGGGTTTTGGTTTCTCGTACGGAGCCTTACAGCTGATGTCCCCCACGACCTTTGCCACAGGAAGCCTCATTCTCGGAGCACTGTTCGTATACGACATTTACTTTGTCTTCTTCACGTAAGTCACATATCTATGTCATACCCCTTCCCGGCCCATGGAGCTAACAAAACTAAAGCCCCATGATGGTCACTGTTGCCACATCTCTGGATGTACCAATCAAACTCATGTTCCCTCGGCCTTCATCCCCCAGCGCAGATCCTGCCATTCGATCACACGCAATGTTGGGCCTTGGTGACGTAGTCTTACCTGGCATCATGATTGGACTTGCGCTCCGATATGATCTTTACCTATTCTACCTAAGAAAGCAAACTCAGCCGGCTCCAGCTTTGGACCTTGGTGACGGCGTGAAACCCACCGTCGTCAAGGAGAAGTACTTCTCCCTCTCCGGCCGCTGGAGCGAGCACTTCTGGACACATACCTGGACCGGCCGCCCACTCTTCTCGTTTCTGCTTGCTTCTCAGCAACCCCATTTCACGTTCCCCAAAACGTATTTCAATGCCAGCCTGGTGGGATATGTCGTTGGTATGCTCACAACCCTAGGAGTTATGCAAATATATGGTCACGCCCAGCCTGCGCTGCTATACCTGGTTCCGGGCGTTCTAGCCTCCTTGTGGGGTACTGCACTGGTCCGCGGCGAACTCAAAGAGATGTGGGATTACTCCGAAGCCATTGAGGAAGACGAAGATAAAGCGCAGAGCAATGGCGAAGGGGCGTCGGTCCGTGAGCAGCGTCGACCGAGCTTCTTCTCCCTCGAAAGCCAGCAACGCCAAGCTGAGAAAATGGAGAAAGCTTTCAATCGCCATGTAAAAACTGGCGAAGACAGCGACTGGGAAGATGCTGGTCGGGAGGATAGCAGCAGCGAGAAGACGGAGAACAAGAGCTCCGACTTGTTCCGCAAGACAGAAGCCTTGCCAAGCCAGAGAAAGACCAAGGATATTCGCAGTAAGACGAAGAAAATCACCTCCCGAAACAAGGATCGCGAGCTACTATCCTTCTCTATCGAGGCTCCATGGACACTCTCGTCCCCACAATCGATCGCAAAGCCAGAGAAAGTGTCCTCTGGACCCGAGAAACATGGCAATGGAACAATGGGTGAGCTACAAGATTCCAGCTCTAAACTCTCAAGCCTGAGCACTGGAACAGACTTGGGGAAGGAGAAGCCAAACTGGAAGGCATTGGAGCGACAGGTGACGGATGGCGAACCCGTTGGCAAGCGACTCAGAACATCCTGATTGTCCAAGGGCCATGTCTGCCACGAGCACGACGGTAATGAACATGCATAGCGATGGCGTTATTGGTCTCGGAATACTTCTACGAGGTCAGGGGCCCGCTTAGATGGTGTTCCAGGAACCCTTAGGAGCACTAGCTGTCTATCCTCTGAGTCTCCATCTCAGACAGGCGTTCAGAAAATTCACAGATCCATTAAGAGCGGCTCAAGATACACTGCATCGAAGGCTAATACGAGCAATCAAATTACATACTTTGATATGGCCATGAGTGAAAATGCACGTGATACTTACTACGACTCCCCCACACAAATCTAGATGCATAGCCATAATAACATTTTGTACGTGACTTTTATTGCCATATTATCATCACTACTATACTGAAGTTATCATTCGGGATCAAGATTGCAGCCATTATGTCGTTCGGAGACACCGGACATCCCTGGCGCGCTCTACGTCGATCCAGGGTGAATGGAGAACCTTGTGAAGAACCTTAAAGTACAACAGCCAACTGCCTTCAGTAGATCGAGGAGAACACAACGTCTGTTGCTCTCTTTACCAACCCAAGACCTCATTCGGAAAAGAGACGCAATGCTCTTCGTCGTCACAAGTAAAGCGGCTTGCTATCCTCCAGGCAATTCCCCGTGGCTTTCCTCTTGGCATCGACATATTCCTGAAAGTGTCTCTCTGGACGCATGCATCAACCTGGTTTCTGACTGTTCGCCAGATGCAAAGGCTTAAGGAAAGGCGACGAAGACCAAATCCATAGATTTAGGGGCACAAAGTTTCGCTACTAGCAGCCGTCTCTTTGGTATTTCCTGGTTCGAGCAGCCAAGCCCACTGCCAGGGCTTAGTTGAGCCTAGGAAGCCTGAGAGTTCTCGTTTAATCCTCAATTTTAGGGATTGAAATTGATCCATTACTCGTTTAGATGCAAGGGAATGAATCCACGGCCTTCATTCCGCGCGTGATCATGATAAGAGCAAAGACTTCTTTCGTATGGTAAGGGCGGTAAGGGTCGGAAGGGGTACTCAGGTACAGGGAAATCGGGGACGTTTACCAGCTTCAACTCGGCAGATCTCCTTAACATTATCGCTGCTAGTAAAGACTTTGGAAGCATGTCTAAAACGGGGACGTGGGATGGTGCAGAGCATGTCGTGATAGCCTCCTCGTCCCATTGCCCTACATAAACGTCGAAGAAGTATCTGTAGAGCCCGGATTGAGGTGGCAAATTTTCGAACGCCTTAGCAACAGCGTAGATGTTGGGTACAAAATGGATGCAGTTCGTGTTCTCTTGATGCACCATGTCAATGACATCTACTCGAAGCTGGGGCATGTCATATTTGTCGGCAAAGATGTACAAATCTACGAGCGCCGAGTCGCTAGTCCACAGTGAAGAACTCCTTTTAGAGGCTGATCGGTATTCTTCAACATGCGTCATCCTTGACTTTATTAGTTATAGTCCATATTTTTGGATGTTATCGAGCTTCTTAACTCACATCACATTGTGCGCTCTCGTGATCAAAGCCTGCGCATGCGTGCGAATGGTAGTTCCTACAGGCCCTGGAAATGCATTTTGGGGACGTAAAAGTTTTGCGAGGCCGTGTAGGAAGCGCGTCTGGTGATAGATCGGGTATGGTATCTGTTCGAGGAGAAGACTGTCCAAATCTTTCGTCAGGTATTCCAAAGCTGCGTCAGTCTTGTCTTCTTCGTTGAGTACCTCCTTCATCAAGTACAATGTGTCCGAGACTGCGTCTTCGTAAGCTAATAGTTCTTGCATCGCACCATGACCCATACCCACTGTGACAAATGAATTCTTGGCGAGTTTCGACGTCTACAGTCCGCTTCAAACATAACTATGGGATCTGTTCTTTGGATGTGGTCTCTCCAGACTCCAATCCCGCCTCAGCAGTGGTAATGTCGCTGGCATCAAATGATTCCTGAGCGGGCGGCTCCAGTACTATTGATTGTGTGTATAGCCAGCCATTGACGACCTCGAAGAGCCAAGGCTCCACATCACTGAGACTAATTCCTCTATCCGCCTCCATCCACGAGCCATCGAACGCGTTACGAAAGTACGGAGACCAGTACGTCAGGAGTCTCTTATGGACATAGAATGGAACTGCTTCGGGACCAACACGTATAGTTACCATGTCCGTACCGCACATCCTCCTTCATGAGTTTTAGTCTTTAGTGTTAGGTGGGTTCGGGCGGGGTATGTATAGTTACCGAATAGAAAAGCGCACGCGTTCAACATTGGTGTGGTGACGAATTGAGTTGCCTTTCTTGACGATCTTGAAAGACGAAGATTTGTTGTGTGCCATGACGATTGATTGGGGGCAGGTCGATGGCAGTTGTTCGGTCAGCAACGCGAGATGCAAGACCAAGGAGTTCTTAGCGCGAAAGGCTCGCCTAGTCACGTTTCCTTCATTTATAACACTACAACTCCTAAACCAGTATCCATCAAATGCTCTACAGTGTCTTTCAATTGACCATGATTTCCATTTCCGGCGCACGAGAATGGTGCTGCCATCGTGTCTTTCGATTTGCCCGACAGGGCCCAAACAGCCGCGATTGATACATCACCCCATCTAAAGGACTGCTGTATCACCAGTCATCGAATCCCAGATTCACGAGCATAAGAGACCATTGCCCTGATGTTACTCACGTCTTATATTCAGCGCTAGGTTCTGAGCGTTAGGGCTCTTCTGATGGTCTCCAATGGTTGAACAAATTCGTTGCTCCGATCCATGTATTATTCGTTCCCGATAACCCTCACAATACATTAATACAAGCGAACAGGAAAAAAGGTGATGGCACTTGTCAAGAAAAGCATAACCGAGAGCTTCACTTTAGTAATAGTTGTCTCCAAGGTACCTTTCATATATACGCTGAAAGTCCCCTCGTCCCTTCTATCGTCATGCTCTCCTCCCCTTCCTCTTCACATTCAGCATGCTTCCAAACCCCAAACAACACCCAGGCTAAGTCTAGAATGCGTTTCAGTTCTTATTGCACATTCGTTGTCTATTAATACCGTTACTGGCGCTCTCGAACTTCACAGGATCCCGTAGTTCTATGGTTCAACTCATCTTCGCTACCGTACTTGCAACGACGTGCGAAGTAACCACCTGCTCCGACGGCTACGAACAACTTACTCTCAGGCGCCGCTCTTACCTAGGTACTGGGCATTTCCATCAGCATGATTGTTCCATTGGGTTGCAACTGGGTCGTAAAAATCCTCATCGTACTCGCCTGTTGTCTACTAGCACTCTATTTCTTCCTCAGCAGTCTTCCAACTTCCTCTATACGTCTCTCCTCCTCTAACCTGTACTGTCCAATTTCCCCCCTCTCCAACGACGTCCAGCTCATCCTTAAAACAACCGCCACCGAAGTCCTCGAAAACCTCCCTGTCCACCTAGAAACCACCCTCCGCTGCGTCCCCAACTACCTCATATACTCCGACCACGCCGAATCCCTCGCCGATATCCCCATCCACGACGCCCTCTCCTCGCTCCCCACTGTTCTCGGCTCCCCCCGCCCAGAATTCGCCCTCTACAACCACCTCCGCACCCACGGCCGAGCCGGCCTGAACACCACCCTCACCCTAAACACCACCTCCGCCGCCACCCTCGAAAAATGGAAAACCATCCCCACCCTCCACGACGTCCTCCACCGCCGCCCCACCGCGAAATGGTACGTCTTTATCGACCTCGACACCTACATCGTCTGGCCGAACCTCCTCGCCTACCTCTCCCGCTTCGACGCCCGCAAGCCATGGTACATCGCCAACCGCGCGCACCTCGGCAACCACCCCCAGGTCTTCGCAAACGGCGACGCCGGGTACGCGCTCTCTGCGCCCGCGATCCGCAAAATGCTCGCGCACATCAGCTTGCACCGGAAGAACTTCGAGTCGCTGATTGAAAGCGAGTGGGCGGCTGACATCTTGATGTACCAAGCGTTGAAAGACGTCGGGATTGAGATGTTCAGCTCCTATCCGCATTTCCAGGGCGACGCGCCGGCGGGGTTGAATTTCAACGCTACGCAGATCGGGAGGCAGCCGTGGTGCTATGCGCCGGTCTCGTATGGGAATATGCGGCCGGAGGAGCGGCGTGCGTTGTGGAAGTTTGAGCAGGGCTGGCAGCGGCGGTGGGAGGGGTCCGGGGCGGTGCTGCGGCATCGGGATGTTTTCAAGGGGCTTGTGCTGCCGCGGCTCCCGGCGGCGCGGCGGGGGTGGGATAATATGGTGGGGTGGACGACGGAGTATAGCGATGAGGTGTTTCGGCAGCTGGTCGGGAAGGAGTGGTGGAATCTGGAGCGGGAGGAGCAGGAGGCGTGGTTTTCGTTTACGCAGTGTAGGACGCTTTGTGAGAGTCTGGCGAAGTGTCGGCAGTTTGCGTATGCGGTGGGCAAGTGTGAGATCTCGGATGAGTTGACGTTGGGGTATGAGACGGTTAAGGGGGTGAATTGGTTGAAGTCGCAAATGCCTGACGTTACGTCGGGCTGGGTGGTGAAGAGGTTTCCGGAGTATGTGAAAAAGATGGATTTGTCTTGCGAGAGGCATGGCGGGAATGACTGGGTTACTACTTGAAGAGATCCCTTCTTCAAGCTTCTAAGCACTCGTCTTCCCTTCGTACTCGAAATTGAAAATGCAGTTCTGGACTAAACTCTCTTCAAGCTGAAAAAGGAGCTCTTTGAATATAACAGGCATTAGCGGGCTCAAAGAGGTTCTAGTATATCACAGGAGCCCGGTCCCTTCTTCGATGCTCTTCAATCGCTATTGCCTTTATTTGGTAGATGACTCCTGTCACCGTCGGCGGGATTGTAGGCGGTGCAGGCGTGTCTTCCGTAGTGGGCGCATTCGAGGACGATGCAGCACAATGAGTGGCCAAGGCAGTCTCGCAATAACTATCATAGAGTGAGAGCCCGCTTCCGATATCTACCGTGTTGCTTGAGCATCCAGACTTGATGAAGTTCGGTATGTAAGACTGTGCTAATGGTCTAAGGTCGCACTGACAAGCGCATCCGTTCAGCGGGTTTCCTTTATCATCCAGGTAGCATTACAAAACACCGAGCCAAAGACCTCCACTGTACCAATTATGAAACGCGTCTTGGACGCAGTCACGGGCTGCTTTGAAGCCATGCATTGACCATATTGATAGCTCCGAGTCCGCTAGGTCTGCTGAGTCTGCTAATGCTAAAGTCAAGAACGAGAAAGATATGGAAAGGAAGAAAAAAAATAGATCGGAGGCCGTCATGAAAACGAAGATGGGCGTGGAACGGTGGAGGAGCACGAGAGAGAAAGAGGTGAGTACCAGGCTGTCAAAATGCCTTTCGAAGTAACTCAGTCTCAGCTGGTGTCGTATGGAAGAGTATCAGGCAATACGTATTGACGCCTCAAACTCGTCACCTACATTAGAGTCTCTACTATTCGCCAGATGGGCGCTAACGATCGCCTTTTTCGAGCGGTCGATGAAGTCACAGATTTCACACCTATCAATTATAGCCACTGATATCCCAACTGGCACTAGCCACACTCCAAGGCTGACTTGGTCGTCGAAGCATCCATTAAAGTCATCATTAAGAAGCAAAAGCTAGAAAGCTTACCAAAATACAGTACTAAAACATAAGTTTGGGCACCTTTTGCCACTGCTTGGGGTACTTCGGCAGGGTTTGGAGACTTCGGATATGATGAAATAGTCAACACAGTGGAAATCGCCCTGTTTTTTGACGAAGTAGAGACATGCTACCTAGGGCACTCCTCACAGTGGTATCAATGGAGCAGGAGAGAAACAGAGCAGCCGCATACAGGTGTGTCCAGACTTATGATCTGGTACTGTACCTACCACAAACACTGTCCAAGTGCACAAAGATCATGACCTAAACTATTCTTGCCAACTGTTAAGGGCCAATAGCATTGCAGCAATTGGATCGTCCGCCATTGTCTCGGTATGTCCTCCAAATGACTCCTCCGCATCGACCCATTGCTCCTCCCCGTCATCTGTGTCGCCATCAGAAGCTACCTGCGTCTCGCAGTTAGGCGTCGAACGGAGCTTAGGGGATCGAACAGGATGCTGCTCCTCCGGTTCGTGCTCTTGGTCGTCGTGCTGAAGCGTCTCAGTAGATGTGGCGGTAGGAGTTTCATCCACTTCTTGCTCGACGTTTCCGTGCTGAGAGGCCTCGAGGGCTTCGGGGGTTGGAGCCATACCTTCCACCTCTGCCTCCTGCTCCCGGCCTTCACCCTCCAGATTTTCAGGCGCAGTTTCCCACACCACAGATTTCGCGTCCTTCCGCTCGGTAGCGTCTTCCAGCTCGATATCTCCCTCCTTCTCGATGAAATCCTTGAAGATAGCCGCCACAGCCTTTATCTTCGTAAGATCCCTTGGCCTATCCTTTAGCTCGAGAAACAGCCTGTCGATGAGATCTAGGTTGCCCGGCAGCTCGACTTCAGCGTCTAAGGGCACCAAATCGGTGACTTCTCGTTCATAAACTTCTGTTCTCAGACGCTGAAGAAGGGTCATGCAGCGGCGCGACAACGAGAGGTAGTCGAAGTGAGAGTGAAGCTCGTCTACCGCAAGGAGCTCTCGGAGAGTGGAGAGTTGGGGAATGAGGCCAATCTCAGGAGTCTCGATTTTTGCGGTCGATATCGTGTCTAGAAGCGCTTCTTCGGGGAACTCTATCTTCTTCTTTTCAGCGGCCTGCTCGGCTTTCTTCGCCTTCTGCCTCTGGCGCTTCTTCTGTGCTTGCGAGAGCTTTGGAGTATCCTCAGTTGACTGCGCATCGGTTGGCTGGGTATCGGCTGGTTGAGGATCATCTTTTGACACATCCGGGACGCTCTGGATGGTGTGTTGAAGCTCGTTGTCCAGATCACTCGGATCGTGAGCCCCGGCATCGTTATGACTAAGATGCTCTAGAAGTTGGTGGAGCGTGAGCCATCCGTGCTCCCGAGCATCTATCTGCTGTTTCCAGATCAAGTCTTGAAGATGTGAACGTGCCACCAAACCGCGGTTTGTCGTGTCATTCTTATACTCTCCGTGACGACGAGGGGCAAAACTTGCCAACTTCGCCCCGAATGCTAGGCGACGACGGGCCCAGAACAGTTCAGCCTCAGTTGGTGCAGCGCCGACGAAGACTCGCTTCGCAGAGTGGAAGTCGATGATATACTCTAGGTCCTTCCAAGGGACCTCGAGACCGCCAACTTGCCTCGCGGCGTTGTACAGGTGAGCAACAGCCGCAATCAGCCATCGTGTGTGCGAAATACTCACCTCCTGTGCGAGACGGCGCATAGTGTGGAGTATTATACCGCAAAGCAGCGGGTGAGATCCCAGAAAATAGAAGTCCCCCTTGGGAGAGCGTTTCAAGCCCACCTGCTTCAGGGCTTTGCCCATTACATCCTCTTCTGTCCAGCGAGTGATATGCGATAGGACATCCTTGAACCGGGCGGAGAAATCTGGCTGCTGTACGAGCATGTAATCTAGCCTCGTACCCCGTAGCTCCATGAGCTCTTCATCATGAATGTGGTCCTCAATCATCGTTTTGAGGTCCTGTCCTCCCACTACTAACTCCTTCAGACCATCCCATATGTCGTCTCCAAGACACTGGAAGATATCTAGATAGACCTGGAAAGCAAAGCAAGCCCATTGATTCTCAGCAGTTAGCTCTTTCGTCATGGAACTCGCGAATCGCGTCAACTCGTCCAGAGCCGGGGCCTTGATCTTTAGCGATCTGAAGAGTCCAAGCACTGAAAGGAAGCTCGCCACTTCTAGGTCGTTGATGTTCTCCCCAACAGAGAGCCGCTCATCCGAACCAAGTGTCTTAGAGGTAGCTCGACGGTATATGTCCAGATGCATAACCGCAGGTAGGCAGAGCAGATTGGCAACGCGCTCCATATCGGGGCCAAATTGGGCAAATCCTTTTTCTCTGTCGTACGGCGCGTGACCCTTGCCGACGCTGATGGACGAGTACGCATGCCCCATCGCCGCCGTCACACTGTAGAACTTCCCTCGTCGAGAAGGCGTTATTTCCTCAGCGGCATTATCCAAACAAGCCACAGATCGCTTGATAGTAGCAATCACAACGTTCGTTGTAACAGACGCCGTTACCAAGTCCACTTCGTTGTCTTTGTAAGCCTGCCAGGTCTTCTGAACGAATTGTCGAGCTAGCGACAGGTCATATATGAAGCACAGGAGAGCAAAGCGGAGTTCTGAGCCGGCCTCATTGACCGCATCAGCATTGCTTGGTGTAGACGCAGGGGTGGGTTTGGGAGTAGACGTCATGGGCGCTTCGTCGTCAGAACCAACTTCCCCCACGCTGTCTGCAACATCCTCTGCCAGAACTATGTACAAGTTTGTTGTACGTCTAGTGTTGTCGCTAGGTTCACATGGGCTCTTCTTATTGCCCCTCCGCTTTCTCGGATGAGTGCTTGCCTTCGCCTTCTTATTGACGACGTCTCTGATGTCCTCTAGTTTGCCCGTGAAAAATTCGTGCTCCGCGTTACCCATGAGATGCGCAGTGTAGAAGCTGGTCACTTGCTTTCTTAGGTTGATGACATCGTGTATGCGATTAGAAAAGTCTGCGAGGTCGGCGGGTAGGCTCGGGGCTTTCGCAATGGCCTCGGCTTGCTGTAAAAGCTGTCGAGTGGTGGGCTTTGCTGGTGGATCATCGTTGTTTGTGTCCTTGGAGTTTTTTCGGAGCCAACCGACAAGCCAGGCAGTCTTCTGCTTGTACTGGACGTACGCACCGATGTGCAGCTCTGTCGGGAGCTTCGGCCATGCAGGCATCCTGAGGCTTTGTATTGGTGGTGTCTAAGAGGTGTGTTGGTTGCGAGGTGGTAGTTTGGTGAGTGTGTGGTGCGGTCGATAGAAAGCTGTGCAAGCAGTTCATCTTTATAGACAGAAGTGCGAGGTGCTCGGTTGCGCAGGGCTGCCATTTTGGTGAATGTTCGCTCATAATCTCGTGATGTCTAGTGAATCTCTGCTGCTCCGCGTCGCGTCGCGTATTATCGAGTCCAGCACAACGCGTAGTTTTAGTGGAATAACGCATTTTACCACGATGAGCCTGCGCCGCTGCAATAACTCATAACGCCTTGAGACACCCCTGGCCACTAGAGTCCTGGAGTTTGTTTATGTTGGAATGGTTTTGATTGACAGGTCGATGGCAGGGATAGGTTTCCTACGTTCTAGATTTCAGCATTTAGCAAAGACTTTTTCTCTACGCGAAAGCACATCGAGCCACGTCAAAACAATTCAGGCGAGTATAATTGCATTGATGGAACAGCTCTGATATACGTGGTTGATACGGTGGAATACCTTCGAAATGATGCGGATGAGGATCTAGAAGTATCCGTTTTGACGACGTGTTGATTGGCGCAGCTACCTCCGAAGGTCAGATATGATGTCGTAACCTAGCGCTCTATTTCAGACGTTAGTTTCGCAAAACCGTATAATAGAAGTGGTGCCTCTTGCATGTACCTTGGCAGTTCATTTCAGACATGTCGTTTTCGTGATGATGACGCTGTGTGAGGTGGCTCCGTGTGTCGTGCGGAATACGAAGAGTATGTTGCGTGTCGCAGCTCGCGTTTCGCAGCGATGGTTTAGCGAAGATCAATGGAGCTGGAGCCGCGGATCCTGACTTTTATCGATGTAAGTATAAGTGAGAAAGGGACCTGCTAGCCCTTTCAAGTTTTAAGTGACTCCCGTTTCCAGTCGCCAACCAACTTCTTCCTCCATTCTAACGCGTCAAGACGGTCATTTGCGTCTTGACTGAAACACAAGGGGGCGTGGAAACTTTTGAGTCCGGGTTCTCCCATGAGGGCTAAAGTAGCCAATCCGAGGTATGCGTGATAGAGGTCAGGTGGGTCTCCGGCTACTTTGCCAAATCCTCCCACCATGTGCTGTGTCTTGTCTAGAAGATAGCGACGCAAAGAAGCGTGATCGATGATGTTTAAATGACCGAGTACCTAGCAGCCTGATGAGTGACGACACGGCTGAGGAGGATTGAGTACCTACAGTCAATGCTCCCGAGACCCAGAAGGCATAACACGTGTCTGCTATCTTATTACATCGTCCGTTCATTCCTGCCCACTGGAGAGAGCGCGGCGAAGGCCAGGGTTCTTGCTGTGGCACTTCGCGTGGTTTGAGAGGAAAACTAGACAGTTTCACGAATGATGATTGCGTTTGTGTGCGCGAGGGCTCTAATTCGCTTTCCGTAGAGTCGTACAGGTCTTCTTCGTCCAGCATGGCAGTTTGGCGAGAAGCCAGCCAGTGTAGAGTAAGAGGAAGATTGGTTATGCCTCGGATAACGCCGTCATGTAGAAAGTCGCTCGACGATGAAGATTCCGGAAGACGACCTAGGAAGTACAGAGCGGATATTGCACAATGAGTGAAGCCAGCTTGGAATTTGTTAGTAAAGAATGGTAGCAGGGAAACAGGCATAGCAAACCATGAGCTTCATGGAAGGGCGCTTCAGATATGCCGCCGTCATAGGACTGCACATTGGTCAGAGAGAGTGGACAAATAGAACAGGTCGATATCGATATCGTACCTCTGATATATTTATACATTGCACTAGCTTGTCCACATCGATGTCGGGTACTCCGTCGACAGGACCAGTGATATACCCCCGCAGCATGTACCGTATGCCAGAACCAGTGTACCCAAATCTTGTGTCGTTCCCTCCTTCAATTCGTCCACCCTCGCCGAGAGTTTCCCCAAAGCCTCCTTCCAACCTCTGCATCTTTGTCAACCACAGTAGGCATTCCCGTCTCTTCACCCGTTGCAGGTCGTCGCCGAGGATGACGAGAATTCCCAGCGCGAAGAAAGTCGCAGGCACATTTGCCGGATCCCAGATCTTGTTCTCCTCGTTCCTCAGCTCGCCCAAATCGGTGCCTGGGAAAGCTCGAAAGCCTCCATCAGGATGCTGACAGTGATACACCCAGTCGATGAAGCCTTGCCGCTCCTCGGCAGAGATGCCGTTGTCCAAGTCCCCGAGCAGGTCTAGTGCAGAAACAATGAAGAATGCCAGGCTCATGCGATTTGAGTCGTTGGAGGTGTACTGCCATGGCAGGAAGGTCTTCAAGCACCGTCTCCAATAGTTAATGTGTCGTTTGTGATTCAGCACGCTCTCTGCGCTGGCGAGAGGAGAAGCGGCTGATGGGGGCGGATTGTGGGCCATGCTCCTGGTGTCGTGAAGTCGCCAGCTAGGCGGGATATAGCGCTGATGTTGCTATTTCTACAGTTGAGACACATGAATCGAGGCGACCAGGCGACGTGGAGTAGAGGGGCCCTGAGCCCTGAGCCCTGGAAATGTGGACGTAACGGCGCGCCAAGGCTTACGCGCGCAGGCACCTCCTTCCCCAAGAGAGATGCAGCTGAAGACCCCAACGGCTGAGCTCACGATCCTTTCTCGTTCCTTTCTCTCCCCCAAACCAAGACCTTTCACTCTGCACAGTGCCAGCATCAGAGCATTGCTGCGCGCCCAGTGTAACGCCCGCCCACGTGTCACGGCCACCTGTCGCCCATCAAACCAGCAGCCCCCATCTGCAGCCCGTATTGACGCCTTAGACGCCTACGTCTCACGCTCATTACCTCTCCATTTCTCTGGCATACGCTGCCCCCTTCGAACCTCAACCTAAGAACCCGGACTTTAACCAGGCGGGACTCTGCAGTCTGCAACATGGCAGGCTTTGCAACATCCTTCTGGTCTAGCGACTACGCTGGCGGTACGGACCCTCCTGAATATTTCACATAGCTCCGCTGACCTGTCTAGGCTTGGGCGTGCTATTTGGAAAGCTCCAGCAGGGCGTACAGGAAAATCAGCAGATCCTAAATGTAGCCCGCTTGCGCGCTGACGCCGAAGATACCTATGGACAGAGCCTGGCTACGATTGGACCAGCAACAGACCGAATCCCAGGTGGATTTAGCAGTGATGAGGGTGCAAGCACACGGAAGGTGAGAGGTCTATCCATGGCTTTGCGAACGTTGCGACTGACTCTGTGCAGGCTTTCGAAGGTGTGCGCGGCGAGATGGACGCGGCAGCGAGCAGCCACCGCAAGATCGCTTCTAATATCAGAGAGTTAGTCGTGAGCCCTTTCAGTCGCTGGTGCGAGGCACACGCTGCTCGAGTCCAAAATTCCCAAGATGACCTCCAATCACGAATCAAGATACACGACAAGCAGGCAGATGCTGTTCGGAAGTTCCGCTCCCAATACTACAACAAGTGCAGACTGGTCGAGGACATTGAGGAGGAGGACAAGCTCGCATTCCAGGACCCTCAGAACGAATCGGCTACAAGCCCGAAGCTCAAGAATATTCCCACGATCAAAATGTCAGAGCCGGATGAGGCTGAGCAGGAGCCAATCGACATTGGCGACGAGACATATCAGCCCGAGCAAGTCAAGCGCATACTCACTCATATGCTGGAAAACATCACAATCGGGGAGACCAGGGTCCCCATCCTAGGTACCTACCAGAATGTGTCCAGTGGCGCCGATATCACGGAATATATCCAAAAGCACATGAACGCTTCTAGTGTCAGCTATGCCGAGAGGATCGGGCAAGACATGGTCAATAACAACTTCCTGCGCCTCGTGGGCAATGTGGGCAACACCTTCGCCAACAGCACGCGGATGAACTATCAGTGGAAGCCGGTTGTGTTCCAAATCACTGGCATCCCTGAAAAGAAGCAGACTCTCGTTCGTTCCACCACGGCCATGTCTTCAGACAGCGTTGATTCTCCGGTTGGAGCTGTAGGAGAATACTTGGCTGGATGGAACCCCTTGAACAACCCCTACCCAAACGAAACCCCAGCCGAGAAGCTTCGACGAGAAGCCAGAGAATCTGACGATCGGTACAAGGCATCCGTGCGAAAGTTGGACTCTCTGCGCTGCAACCTGGAAGAAGCAATGGTTGATCATTTGAAATTCATGGAGCGATGCGAGTTGGACCGACTAAAGGCGATCAAGTCTGTCATTCTGGACTTCTCAGGTGCCATCAGCAACGTTATCCCGAGCTTGCAGAGCACAGTTGACAACATGATGCTATTCCAGGAGACGGTGCAGCCTCTGGGTGACTTGAGGTACCTCCTCGAGAACTACAGGACCGGCCAGTTCGTTCCTAGGGTGCAGACATATGAGAACTACTACAACTCTGTCGATGGTGAGACGAACCTCAGCTCTAGGTTGTTAATCTACTAACATGATCATAGAGCAAACTTTTGGTGTAGATCTCGAGGCTCGGGCTAGGTCCGACCGGAAACGGGTGCCTATCATTGTGACCACTGTGCTCACATTCCTGGATAATCGTAAGTGTATGCATGCCTACTTAGAGATATTCTGCTCACTGTCTTGTAGATTACCCAGACCTAGAAGGTGACGAAGCGCGACGAGGAATATGGCTGGTCGATGTTCCTCTCGCAGCGACACACGCACTCCGAGCAGCAATCAACACCGGAAAATCGATCCCCCAAGATGCTTTTGACAAATTTGAAGTCCCGGTTGTCGCTAGTGTGCTGAAACTGTACCTTCTGGAGCTTCCAGGTATGACTTTTTCTGACGTAAAGGGACTATGATGCGGA
This sequence comes from Lophium mytilinum, assembly GCA_010093605.1. Lineage (NCBI taxonomy): Eukaryota > Fungi > Ascomycota > Dothideomycetes > Mytilinidiales > Mytilinidiaceae > Lophium > Lophium mytilinum. The sequence continues at coordinate 1,137,216 of MU004184.1, read as the reverse complement.
CGCTGACATAATACAGATTCTCTGGTTTCTTCGCACGTCTATGAAATCATCAAAACGATCTACAGCACCACGGCAACTGACGCAAGCGAGGAGACCCGTATATCAGTCATCCAGTCCACCCTTGGCCAACTTCGCCTAGCCAACATTGCCACTCTCGATGCTATCACGACACACTTCACCCGTCTAATCGAGCTCACTTCGGCAGACGAACAGTACATCGCAGCTTTGGCACAAACACTAGCGCCATGCATCCTCCGCCCACGCCAAGAATCCAGCTTGACGATGAACGAACGTTACGCCTACCGCCTAATCCGCGACCTCTTCGCACATAAGGACGCCATCTTCGGCGAATTGAAGAGAGCCAGCACGCTGACCCACTCGTCGTCCGGCGCGAATCGACCGCGTGCCATCAGCACTGATGAGAGCAACAGGCGTGCGCACATGGAAGAGCGCCAACGCGCCATCGCCGCCAACCGCTCCCGTGCCGCGTCTCCGGCACCGTCACCACGGTCTCACCGCCGCGACCGCAGCTCGGGAGGCCCGGAGACTCGTTTCCCAGTTGCCACGTCTACGGCTTCGCCAACCGAGCGGAGAGGCACTGGCGGCGCGGCGCGCAATTCGCTCGAGGTGCCCGGAGGTGCGGACGCGACGCCAGTGGTTGATGGGGCCAAACCCAACGGCACGGCGGGGCTATCGCGGAAGCCGGTCGAGAGGGGCGTGCAGCTGGAGGACAAGCCCATGGATGACTAGTCGAGCCTGCTTGGCTCGTGGTTACAGCTCGGTTGGAAGTAATCGGCGAGGAGCGAGCGTGCAGGGGGTGAGCGGTAGGAGATATGTTGGGCTTTGAAAAAGGCGGGTCATTCAGGAAGGTCCGATTTGGGGGGCGGGAATGGGATGCTTCTTTAATGTACATCATTGTAGCCGACTTTTAGCGGACTTGGCGAGTGATATCATCTGGCTCTATTTTTGGGGCGGGGCAAATGGATAGCGATGGTGTATGATTGTGTTTTTGATTAGAGGGTTGAAGAAGCTTTGGTCGCTGCTGGCTGAATGGTTGGAGTGATTCGGTGACTGGTGTGAGTGCGAAAGTGATTGATGACGGTACTCTGTATGCCTTTTGGAGACATCTTGAGGTTCTGGGGGTTGATGGAGGGTGAGATATGTTCTTGACTTCTACGGTTGGAATCGGGTACATATTCATGGGGCTACCACACATGTGTGAGAGAGAATGCTTCAGATGAGCAAGTGATGGTATTGCCACCTACGCCGGTCCCACTGGGCACACTGGTCCGCCACTGCTTGGGGTACCCCCACAGGAAATCGAAGACTCAAGGGCATAGTCGAGTTTCAAGCAACGCAGATCAGTGGTGTCGAGCGAGCGAGCAACATTAAAGCCATACAGTGAAAAATCCGTGTACTCAGAAGTTTTGTTTGCTACGGGAACACAAACAATCCACCGAAACTAAGAATCTGAAAGTAATCCAATTCCTGCAATGGTTACCAGTGCGACGGATATGCCGAAAGATAACCTAATGTCCCTCTTCACCTCGCGGGCTCCTTCCTTGAGATACTGGATATCTTTCTCGAGCTTGATAAATCGGTGGTCCCTGCTAGTCGGGGGCTTGTCCGGCGCATCTGCTTGTTAGAGTTAGTAGACTGGTACCTCCGTTTCCCTGGGGGATATGTGCCTTTCTTGTCACTAGCCTGTTGAGTGAAGTACAGCTTGGAAGCAACTTGGAAGCATTGAGGGGAGCTTCGGATGTTCGGTTTGGCCAGAAGCTTGGGAGCAGCACTCAGGGTTCGAAACATCTTGACTGGTCGAGTTCTTCTGAAGAGCGTGGGAAGAGTGGTGTGGTAGTGTGGTAAGAGATGCTTGGTAGTGTTGTAAGTGTGAGAGTGAGTCGCGGTTATGGATGGCGATGGAATGATGTTGGAAGCTGAAGGAAGAAGTGGTCAGTTACTTTTCAAATGTAGGTCAAGTGCGGGATGGGAAAGCGCACATGGGCACTGCCCCCATAGCTCGACCATGGTTCCACTAACGGCCAAGCTTTTCAGATGGTGCTACGGTGCAGAGCGCATCTTCGTGCTCCTCGCGGTCCAAGGAGCCCTTGTCAGGCGCAGTGTCTGTGTGGTGGTGTGCAAGTGATCTGCTGGAAGCTGTCATATGAGACAAACTCGCCGCTGCTCCAATCGTACATGTTTTTCGAATTCTTCGAAGGATCCATCTACAGTCATCAAGCCTATTCGGGACGCAAAATCTCCTTTAACCTCGACGACCATGAGATACACTAGAAAGAACCGATAATGAGGAAGATCGGAAACTTCACCGCTTCCGAGCAGCAATAGCTGGCACGTTCCTTCATGAAGCGCATCCTGGATGGTTTTGCAGTTACTTGGATCTTGTAAAGGCCTATAATCTGCTACTAAACCGTTAAAGTGCACTCTTCCGGGATGATTACCTGCGGTCCAAGAAGTGGGAGGGTGACAGACCAATAAGTCCATGTGAAGTGCGCGAGGGTGGGGAAGTTCTAGAGTTGAGTTTGTACGGACAATGTGGCTGAATTCCGTAAGACAGCCTGGCCGGCACTCCAGGTATAACTCGATGATATGAGAAGAGAGCGTAAGAAAGTGGGCTCCCAAAAGGACGCCGAAATGATGAGGTCCACTCCATGAGGTCCATGACCACGATGGAAAATCCATCCTCCGCTTTGGTTTCGCTAGCTTTCCGTCGTATGTCCATAGCAAACCTGACAGGAGAGACTTGTAGTTGGCATTATGTTCCGGTGAAATCGTGGTTGAGAAGGGCACTCCCCACAAATGATGCACACTAAACCCATGAATTTCCGGAGACCGTTCATAGTATCTCGCGATCCCTAGAAATGCCCTGAGCGAGTCATTTTCGTAGCTCAACTCTCGCTTAGAATACTCCTCGATATGCCACTGAAATTCGAATAATTTTGTAACAGGAGATTGGAGGTTCGTAGGATTGCGGCGGCCGGAAAATAAGCCTGGTCTCTGGGGTAGCTTCAAGTCTGCTTCCCAATCTTCGTGCGAGATCATTCCGGGGTAATAGTACAATGGACTTTCGTATAAGTGCCCGGCCCGGCACTCAAAATATAGCTGTTCATCCGTGAAAATTAAACGTCGTAGTGACAGTACGGCTTCTTGATATGTCCATCCCCTTGTTGACCACCTTGAAGACCTTATGACCTCATGTGGGTGACTTAAGGCTGAAGCGACTGTAGTTTTACCAACCCTCACGACGGGCTGGCGTTTTCTTATCTTCCCTCCGATCCCAGGTAATCTGTCCCCGAGAGCGGCGATGATAGTAAGATCCGCCCCTGCATAGATTGCATCCATTTGGTTGATCTGATGACGCATCTTGCCTGTGTTACTTTGATCAATACAATACTTGTCGATCCAGATCCATTTGTAGCTCAAAGCTTTAGCAGCCGCTATGGCGTCCGATATGATTTCGGGGATGTTTTGCGGTAATCGATTGCACTCTGCCAGCTTAAGGCTCATATCTAGCTCTTCGGCCCCCCACACGTAGCTTAGCGCCACGTACGATACTGACTGGGATACTGCTGTGATTGAGTAGGTCTCGCAGTTGATCAATTTTAAGCCTTGGACTGGCTGGCCATTATATGTACAACTTGAAGTGTGATGTAGCTTGCACTGATTGATCCAGAGTTTCGCGGTGGAGGGCTCAAAATAGGGTGGGACTTGTCCAGGCGTGTCCATTTCCTCGGAGGTCTCTATAGCGAAGAAACAACCAACATCTGTTCCATCATACACAATTCCGGGATCGAGAAATGCTTCAGGAATGGCCTCAAGTATTGGTCGATCCACACCGTTCAAGAACCCGCGATCATGATCAATGGAAGATCTTGCATATAGAAGTTGAGATGGGCGTTGGCCAAGATAATCGGGGAATACCGACCACCAAAGACTACAGAGCTCACAACCATTCTCGGGTTTATCAAGCTTGGCGATGTAAATGCCTCCTTCATTGGCAGGGTTCTGAAGTGATTCCGCATCGATTTCCAGGACTTTCTGAAAGTCAATCATGCGGCAATTATCGCATAATTTCACAGCATCCTTCCGTGCCTGGTGTGGTGTGTCGACCGTGGAACACGATTGGAAAGGCACAAGGCTGGTTGTGGCATCTGAGGACGAGCTCCCCTCTAACCTTGCAGGTGTTCTCGATGTCTGAAGCGTGTTGAGTATTTCTCAGCGACCTATTTTACCGTAAAGGTGCTTACCTGAGAAGGCTGGGGTGACAGCCGACGATCGATATCAGTAATATCCTGAGTGTCATGCTTTAAGCTCTCGGGCATCAACAAGGTCTTTTCGCCCTGCTCGGCCATGGCGGTTGATGACTATTGCCTAGGAAGTGCGCGTCCAGAGTCTACGAGAGGCTGAACGCGATTAGGAGGATTGACGTCCAATCGGCTTCCTCATGCTCTGACAGGCTCACTGTCGCAGTCTAGCTTTGAGTAAATATGAGCTTCGAGCTATACGGTACGAGTATCGAGCATGAGAGATGTTAGAAACACGCTTCATCTCAGCTCGTCAGGAGAGCTAAGTTAGCGATGAGAAAGGTAAGCAAGGCTGGAAGGCAGCAGTGCAGCACAGCCAGCCACATTGCCGCTCATGCATGCGCTGGCATTGATCCATGCCATCGAGCGATCCTCATGGAAAGCTATATGTTAGGGGCTAGACCGTGAGCTTGTGAACGCATGATGCCGTTTGTAAGGTGTAAGAGTGAAGTTGGGAAGAAGCTCGGCAAGGCTGTCATACGCCAACGAAGGCTAGCGTCCGCGTATGAAAGAGTTAGTACAGCACCTTCTCACGTCCGGTGACCTAGCGTGGAAACTGAGTCGACCCCTGTGAACCTCCTTTTCTGGGCTAATAATGAGCTACCTTGAAAATTTATTGGCCAGGCAGCTGTTATTTCCCCCTAAAGGCGTCCGGAATCGTTACCCCATACGGTAATTCTGTGGCTTGATTTTGACGCTAGGTCACCGGACGTGAGAAGGTGCTGTAGGAGGTAGTGTGTTTCCTTTTTAAGTCGAAAGCGAAAACTCACCACGACTTTGACAGCTCACAACGCCCACGAAAACTCAAACAAATACAACCGAAAGAGTGCTATTCATTAAGCGCGTAGAGCTGTACCGATTCATCCAAGCTAGGAATTGTTTTGAGTTATGGTCGACCTCCGCAGACGTGTGAGAGTTGTTGATGTTCGTTACGTAGTGACTTCAAAAACCCGAACTCCCTCGCATACAGCACTACAAGCACATCAAAAGAAGAAATCGGTAGAGCGTAGTTCCTTATCATAGCTTTCGTTGCTAGCTAGATATCCTATATAAATATGTCATCTCCTCATCCCATCCCATGCACCCCATCATTCCAGTTCCTCCCCTTTCCTTCTAATGAGCGTCCAATTTTTACCATCGCTATGCAAAACCATTCAATGCTGGAATAAACTCCAATCCAATCCATTATCTGCTCTCAAAACACAACCCCAATCCACCCAGTTCCTCGTTCTCGTTAAAGTAGGCCGTAAAGTATCTGATCCCGATCACATACCCTCGAAAGAAGCGGAGACGTAGAAGCGAAGAAACGACAGAAAAATTTCGCAATGCTAAGAAGGGTATATGGACAATGAAATCGCAAAAAATGAAACACGCTAAGATGATGCACTCGAGATCCGAAACACAAATGAATGAATGAGGTTCTTGGTAGAACCTCTTCTCTATGCAATTTTCTGGTTTTGATTTTGGGAGGGACGAGGGGTGTTTACATGTCAGCACCGTTGATGTTGACCTCGTATCCATCTCCCTTCGCCTTGAGGGCTTTGGCGAGCATAAGCTCACGCATCCAGTCGATGCGCTCGTCGCGTGTCTTGACGGCGAAGTGGTGCGTCTTGCCATGCGGCACGATGCGCTTCGTGGTCCTGCCGTCTTGGAGCGCCTGGGGCACAAGCTGGAACTCGAAGGCGGTGTCTGGCTTGCTCTGCTGGTGAGAGGTAGCGAGGCGGAGCGCGCGGATCTTAGCGGACAGCTTGTTGGAGGCGATCGAGGAGCACGCAACAGCGTAGTCGTCGACATCAAGACGCTCAAGGGCTTTTGACGTTGGAAGCTCATTGGGGTGCATGGCTAGCTGGGTGCCGGTGAGGCGGACGTGGTGGTCCTGCCACTCATGGCGGAGCATTCTAGTGCGGCGCTTCTTCATCCAACTAGCATGGTTGACGCCCTCGTAGTGGAAGCCGCCCTTGGCCTTAGCCTTGACGGTCTTACATTCCGAGGCTGCGGAGTCGGAGCCAGAGTTGCTGGTAGACTCCTCATGCAAGGTGTCCGAGTCCCCGGACGAGCTAATGTTCTCGCTGAGGTCGGCGGGTTCGAAGAGCTCGGCTTCGTGGACCGGTGGTAGTGCGAAAGAGGGGCGGCGCCAGTCGGCTCGGGATGTGGTGCGCTGGATTGGGTCACGGTACTGCATGTCGGGTGGCACTGACTGGCTGGTGTCACGGGAAACGGGGCCCACTGGAATGGCGGTGACGGGCGCGTCCATATCGGAGAAGGGAGTACCGAATCGGTAGACGCCGCCCGGCGATGCGGTGTGGCAAGGAGAGAAGGCACTGTCGGGTACAGGTACCACGTTCTTCGGCTTTCCTTGCGGGGCTGCAGACATCGAGCGAGGGATGTTGAGTTTGGGGAGACTCTTGAGGTTATTGTGAGGGGCTGGAGTGAACTCTGGCGGATGGAGCGGGGGAGCAGAGAAATCAGTGTCTGGGAAGTACGACTGGCGGAGTGGGTGTGGATGGTATTGGGGTTGTTGGGGTTCGTAATATGCTGGGACTGATTGACAACGTGATGGGAACATCTCGAATGGTGGGGTTGGCGGCGCTTCGATGGGTGTCAAGCTGTCGTACGGCTCGTCGAGATGTTGTAGCGACAAGAAGTTCTTTACATTGTCCTGTGGGTCGCGTTGCTCGAGGTGCTGGAGTAGGGAGAAGTCTGGTAGTTGACCCGGCCCAAGGACATCTGACGAAGCGACAACTGAGGGGACGGCATCCGAGGTGGGACGGTAGGCATTGTCACGGTAGACGTTCTCAACGACCTTGTTAGCAGACTGCGGGTTTCCTGGATCTCCAGCCACGAAGATGTGGCCTCCCTTTTCCGGCGAGATGGGGAAGCCATGTTCTTCCTGAAGCCGGGCCAGCTGACGTTGCTGTTTTCTCCATTTGGCACAACGTTCGCCTTTGGCACACTTGTGGGGCTTAGGCAACAGCTGTTCGATGGCAACAATCGACACGGATTCCATGGGAGTGACAATCTCGTCCATCAGTCGGTTCTTGCGCCCCCTGCGACGCCTAGCGCCACCAGGGGTGACGCCCTCATCTCCTGAACAGTCACGCTCCGGATTCCTACTCTTCGACCGCTTTCGGCTCTTTGACCTCTCCCTAGCGCCAGTGCAAGGTCGGCTGATGTCCTGGAAAGGAGTCGGAACAGGGACAATGGGTGACATTAGCCCCTCGCCAGCCCTGAGAGAGTCGAGCTGGTTCCAGAGCTGATGTCGCTTGCCGAATGATTGGATCTCGAGCTCTTTGAGATCGTCGAACTGAAGATCAAGGAGCACGGCGCCAGTGATATCGTGCGCCTCGAACCTGCTGATGACATCCGACTCGAATCCGTTCTGGTACATCCAGGTGGCGACTTCGCGGGAGGTCCATGATCGAACCTCGGCGGTGTCAAGGTGGGCTACCGCGTTGGCGAGACTGTTGTACTCTTGCTGGGGAACGACAGTGGAGGGCGACAGGGAGCGGAACGCAGTCCCCACGCGCGATGGCGGCTGCTTTGGTAGTAGAGGAGACAGTTGCAGAGTCACGTCGAAGGAAAAGTCGCTTGAGACTTGCGATGCGCGGAACAGATGCGGTCCTTTGGGTCCAGAGATACATGGCTTCATGGCCTCGACGTCGAAGTCGAAAACAGTCCGGCGGTTGGACTCCGGGTCCTCGGGCGTGTGTACTTCATCGAGCGTTGAGATTGTTGTCTGACTTCGCCGGCTCTCGTTCTGCATATACGTCAGTGCAAGTTCCATAGTCGCACCAGACCGGGTACTTACCGAATTGAAGCTGAACTTGGGCGAGTACTCCTCGAAGTCGCTTGAGTCGTCATCGTCGACATCAGTGTCGAATATCTCGGTGGCTTCTGACAGCGGGCGGTCCCGCGATGTGCGCTGTGTAAAGAGAGGCTGTAGCCTTCCTCGCTGGAACATCTCGCTGCGCTCCAGCGGCGTGATGGGGGTCATGGCCTGCTGAGCGGCCGTGAGCACGGCAATTGGGTGCGGTGAGGGGTGGGGTCCTACCATGACTGTGGGGCGAGGGGCCGATGGGTGTAGTGAGTGTTGAGGATTTCAAAGACCGTTGCCAGTGTACCGCTCTATCATGGTATGCATGCACGCTCAGACAGCAAAATAGCGAAAAAACTGAACTCGCTGGGCGAGGGCGCGAGGGATGCTCTTGTAGAGCTGACGCAGCGGCGCAGCCCTGGGCTATCCTAGGGGGCTATCCTGGGGGATGCTTGGGCAGCGAGAGAGCGCACACTCGAGTTTAGCTGCATGAAGTCGCTACTGGGCACATCGCTGGGGCCGTTGAGCCAGTCCTCGACCACGGGCTGGGCGCTCTGCAGCACTCTCCACCAATCCAGCGCCGGGGCTTTCCCGCCCGCACCCTGTTCTGGCGGTTAGACAGGGCCGGAGGTTGTAGGGCGGCGCGAGTGCCGCCCGCTGATTCGCAAAGTGTTTCTTGCCGTACTCCATTAATAGCACATTAAAAGAATCTAAATCGGACGCAATGGCCGTTAATACAGGGGAGCTGTGGTCGCTTCGGCGGGCCGGCCACGCTCCACGCTGCCCATCGGCCGTGGCACTTCCCGCATGGCATATCCGTATCGCAAGCCCTGGCGATGCCACGACCATTTCCCCGTCCTGACGGCTGCACCACCGACGCACAGTGCGCTGGAACCCATCGTGCACCGTGAGAAATGCACGCCTGTGCTGGCAGCGTCGTGGCCCGAGGTGGCCGGCACCGCTCTTCATCAATCCTGCCCGGGCGAATTGGCCCGCCTCGCTTTGCTTCTGCGCATGAATGCCCCGTCCAGTATCCCGGCCTGGCTCCGGCTCGGGAGGAGCGGTCAGAAGATCGCGCTGTGCTCGCGGCCAGGTTTTCCCTGCTCTTACTCGGCCTAAGCGGGGGTCAGATGGACCCCTACCCGACGTCGAATCGAGTGCAGGATCGGGCGAGATTCGAGATGTGAGCGCAATCCTGGTTTGACAGACGACGGCGCCGGCACAAGCGTGAGATCCGTCTGCACTATCACAGTGCCCAGATGCGTGAAGCACACGCCTCCATGCAGCGAACAGTATTGGAACAGTCGTTCCGGTGCAAATGCCATGATGGAGCCGTCGTCGAGCCCGCTGTGCTCCCGCGTTCGCAGCTGCACCCCAGCCCGCGCCGTGCGTTGTGAGAGCTCGGTATGCAGGAAGAAAAAATGTATTGTATTGGTGTTGGGGCGAGGAAGCTGGCTAGCCGTGAGATGGAAAGAGATACGGCATCTGCTGAGTAAGCCACTACACAGGAAAGGGCCAACACCGCGTTGTGCCTGCCATGCTTGATGCTCAATTGATAAGATATCGGTCGTCACCATGGCTGCAAGGCCTCCAGAAAGCGACCGCCGCTAGAGACTCCATCCTATTGTGCAACACCACCACCGCTCGTGCTACGTTGCGAATCACATCTCCATCAGCCTGCGATGCCCGCCGCTTCGGCTGCGCGTTGCAGAGCCTGCTGCAACGGTCAAAGACGGCTCCCAGACCGCCATTCGACGAAGCACCTCCACGACCTTCCGGACCATGCTGTGCTCCAGCTCGGATACCACTTCATCTATCGCAGAGCCAACCACTTCGCCCAGAGGCATCCACACTGGCCTCACATGACTGACGGCCAATGCGGGCGTTGATCTTTTTCGCTCCTCGTGCGCAGCTTCGACGGCGAAGATGACGAGGCATTTCCAAACAGCACGAATCAACAGGTCGCGATGCCTGGAATCCGCCACCTGCGCACGAGAACCGGTTGAAGGATTGCCTCGCCTGTCAAAAACGTTGCATCTCGGCTCTTCGGGAGCCATACTGTGGAACGAGGGCGCAATTACGACCCCGCCTGCGTCGAATGAATGCGCGAGCGTATGAGCTGGCTCAACGACTCTGCCGGCTGTTCAAATTGATGGAGTTGCATCTTGCTACAATGTCCGAAAGCGTGCTGAAGCACCTGTGACAGGGGAAGAAAGGGTACACAAGCATGCGAGTGGTGAGCTATCCGTGAAAGCCACGCCGGCGGTGTGGTCTCAATTCGGGCCCAAAAGCTGCATGTCGAATCCAGATGCATCGCGTGCTGTGGAGGATTGCGACGGCTTGCTGCGTCGGTTGGAACGGCCTCAATCCGCTGTACTCGTGCCCACACTCGGGCATGCGAGTCAAACTAGCCCGCTCGATACGAGACATTATCGTGAGGAGGTGCTGCTAGATTCTCCCCTCACACGGCTGGACCAGACGTTGGGAAAGCGTGCGGGTTTCCATGATAAGAAAAATGCCGACACGAGTCGCTGAGCCGGCTTGTAGCGGAGACTCGAGAGTCGGGCAGCAGTCATCCAGCTCAGGTGATCTCGAGTCAGGTGGGCCGGTCGTCAGTACTTGAGGCCTCCATTCGCAGAGGCGGGCGATGGTGAATTATTGGATATTCCACTGGTACCCAATGGGACGGCAGAAGAGACGAGCATTTCTCGAAGGAGTACGCTTCCTAGTCGTACCTAATTATGGGCATTTGGCTTGCCAAGGTGAGTGGTCGGGCTAACGAGGCCGGTGATGGCACCGTCCAGCCCGTCACAGGCGTCGAAGAAAGCAGGTTAATTAGCTTTTAATAGAAGCACGCAAGCAGGCCATCCAAGAGGAAGGCCCAAGGACCGATCCCAGCATCCCCACAAGCACGATAAGCCCTATCATTGGCCTCACGCGGAACGCCCCGGACTGCATGGACACCAGCGCTACTGTATTGTAGAGACATGCTAGAGTAGCGTGGCCAGGGTAGACGGGGACTAAAGCTTGTCAATGCACCTCACCTCTTCTGTCACCGCTGCCAGCCACTCACATCTACCTCCCGCGTGAAGCCAGCCTCCTCGCGTCGAAGGCGAAAGGCTCCCGCATTGTCCCTTTCCATCGCCTCGTCCGCGGTGTCACGAGCTCGCATTCTCATCGCCAAGGACCTGCCTTTTCGGACGAGCAGACTTTGCGCTGGATGGTGGAGATGACACCACATCTCCGGGCCCAGAATCGCGACCCTAGAATTGCCTCGTCGGACCTTTCGCCGAGCACGGGAGCACCAAGTGAGCGTTGAGCATGCGAGGGACAAGCAAGAGAAGGGGCCCTGGCGACACATCTCGGGCGGCGACATGGCCGGACAGGCACCGCGTCGTTCATGCGCAACGGAGGCACGGTGGTGAGGGATTGTGGTATGGAGAAATGGACCAGCCACGCTAGGCGTGAAAAAGGTGGCACACCGAACCCGCGATAGCTATCTTCCTCTTTCGCTGGCGTCGGTCTCGAAAACCGTCAGGGCCGGCTCAAGTCAAGCTCACATAGCTCATGATAGGGTTGAGTCGTCTTGTGTGTACGCCTGTCTGCCACGGCCTGGGGTGCTCCAATACACTTCCAAAAGCCTGACGTGCGACCCTTTCCATGACCTGTCAACGACGTGGGTGGATATCTTCATATGGACTTGGCAATACTCCAGCATCGATGATCGCCGCACACAATCTCGAGCAACGGCCGGTCCGGCCAGTTATCGCAGCCGCTGCAGGTGCTCCCCGGACGCCGCCCGCTTTCGGACGGGAGCTCTGCATGCTCTGCTGATGTTGCGCGGTGGGGGGAGGCTGTTCGCGCACCGTGCGGCGAGGTTTTCACAGGGCCCTTCGCGTTATCGGCGCTCAGATGCTAAGAGCTACTTCGGGAGCATTAGCCTCTGCAATTGGATCAGCGAGAGTGCCAGGGGGGTGCCAGCCGATCGATTCTCCCCCATGTCGCTCATGTACCCCTCTTGCGCACCGTCCACCAAGTGGTCGTGCTGGCGGCTCGCAGGCAAAAATAGCTCCTCCCGGCAGGAAAAGACACCAAATTGACTGGCTTGTGACTACCTGGGACTGGCGTGGGAGCCTTCACCCAATCAGCACCCATATACGGTACCTACAAACTGGTCACTCTCCACCTCCAGTGCTGGCCTGCAGGACGAGTCGAGAGGACCGCCTGGCCGTCCCCAAAAATAGAACAGAATAGATGATGGCATTTTGCGATCTATCTGCTCGTTTCGGCCCATATAAGGTACTATCCCTCCACCACTCGTCGACTCCACGCCACGGCAGACCAAGTAATTTGCTACCTTTCCTTCTCCTCAAACTCGCTGGTCGACTTTGAGCTTTCTATCTTTAATTAAGAGCAACCCGGTCGCGCCTCACATCCTGTCCTTTCGCTCCCTCCCGCGCTGCGCGTTATTAGTCGTTTTCCCCGTACCGCATTGTTTACTGCCTTTATATCCCCACTCCCCCGACCCGACCATCTCCATGTCCTCCTCACATCTTGCCTCCGCTGGAAAACAGTCTGCGACCATGGTCGGCACCAACACCCAAACCCTAACCAAAGCTCAAGCTGCGAAGATGCACAAGCGATCGCGCTCAGGTCAGTGTTTCCCGCTCCCGCTGCACCTGCAGGGTTCCCGCGCTTGGACGTCTCTGCTAACACCCGCACAGGCTGCTTCACCTGCCGTCTGCGAAGGAAGAAGTGTGATGAGGGCAAGTCTTCATGCAAAGCCTGCAAGCATCTCGGTTTGAAGTGCGAGTACAAGCGACCCATGTGGTGGAGCAACAATGAGCAGCGCCGTCAGCAAAAGGAAGTGATCAAGAACATCATCAAGCGCACCAAGCTCAACGAGAAGACCTCCCAAGGCGTGCCAATGAGCGCAAACACTCCTCCGAGTTTATGCCATTCCCTACCAACGTCAGACACCTACTCGGATGGCATTGGCTGCACGCGCGCCCCATCGGTCGATTCGCAATTGTCTCTTGATTACAACTTCAACCACGTCGGCACTCCAGACCTCCTCAGCTCGTCGATGATGCCTCCTCCAATGTTCGCGCCTGCCTACCCTCAATGCGGTCAATACGCGCCATACGAGGTTGACATCAAGACCGAAACCCAGATGTTCGTCAATGACATTCCCACGCGCCGCGACTCGACCATCTCCACTTTCAGCACGTTCCAGGCACCGCCAGTTTCCGGCAATCAATTCCCCATCGAGAACTGGGTCCAGCAGGATTACTATGAGAGCCGTCGCGAGTCATTTGCCGAGGAGCCATTGGACTTCAATTTCTTCGACTTCCCCCACGCCGGTTCTTTCAGCCCGTCCCACCAGGCCATGATCCAGGTCGAAGACTGCGACAAGCACCTCCTGAACCATTTCATCGACAATGTTCTGCGCCTCATCTTCCCGATCCTCGAAGTTAACCAGCACGGTTCCGCTCGATCTGATGTCATCCTCCCAGCGCTCGAATCCAACAAGACGTATCTGCACTGCTGTATGAGCATCGCTGCGATTCATCTCAAGGCTACGGAACGCATTCAGGGCGAGCAGATCGACAACGACATCATGCGCCACCGCTACGCGACCATCTCGGAACTGTGCGAGGCACTCAATCGCGACACTGACCACCAGCAGATCCTCGAGGCTACCCTCGGCATGATCTTCTTCCAGTGCTCAGTTGGCCGCCCTGACGATGCCCTTCCCGACATTCCCTGGCACCAGCATTTCCAAGCCGCCACGAGCCTTGTTCACAAGCTCGAGCTCCCGCAGACGCTTATCAACATGAACGAGAATGCGCATGCGCAACCTCCGTTCAACATGACGCTTGCGGCTTGGATTGACATTCTCGGTGCTACAATGATCGGACGCGCTCCTGCTTTCTCTGATACCTACCGTGAGAAGCTTATCGCTCAGGCCCCGTCTGGTCTTAACGAACTCATGGGCTGCGACGACCACATCATGTACTTGATCTCGGAGATCGCATGTCTGGAGGCTCTGAAGATGGACAAGATGGAGGAGGTTCAACTCTGCGCTCACATCAAGATGATTGGCGACCAGATCAGCATGACGGAGCCCGGCCCACAAGCAGTTGGAAACGCCTACTCCTCGACTGGCGCAATCCGCCCGAAGCAGCTGAGCCGCAACATGACTGCCGTCTTCCGCCTCGCGGCTCGTATCTACCTGTGCAGCTTGGTCCCGGATTTCGACCGCTCGCAACCCAGCATCGCCAACCTTGTTCACGCACTCACCGACGCCATGGACTTCATCCCTGCGGGCCCAGACGGTTTCGACCGCTCCCTCGTCTGGCCTCTCCTGATCGCTGGGTCCGTTTCCTGCGGCGGGTCCACCTTCCGCACCATGTTCGCAGAACGCACACAACGCCTCGGCGAGGCATCCGACTTCGGATCTTTTGGACGAGTTAAGGAGCTCCTCAAGGACGTGTGGCGCATCAACGACGACGCCTTCGCTCGAGGCGAAAGGCAGAGCATCCACTGGCGGGATGCGATGCGGCAGAAGAACTGGGACTTCTTGTTGATCTAGAAGCCCTGGACTTCTTGCTCCCTTGATGGGAAAAACGCATCCTGGTCTGTCCTAGACACCTTGAACCAACAAACAACCCACACCCACTATCATTTTTCCTATCTCTGCATCAGCTTTGGCCGGTCAAAAGCATATTTTCTTCATCTTGCATATACTTATTCTACGCACTATACCCACTTTTGTAATTTTTCTTTATTTGTTTACCTCCCTCAGTTGGAGTGTGGTAGAATCAGCATGGGCACCGGCGGCATATCCATGGGCGGCGTTTGGTCTACGATCATCGGTTACGATTATCATCATCCGTCAACATCATCAGCATTACGAGGTTTACGGCTCGCATCACATCCCACGCCACCTTTTCCTCTTTCTCTCTGTGGCTTCATGCCAGGGACAGCACCCGAGCAGGCGGGTGTGCGTCTTACATATGGGTGGATCGGCGGGTACGCTGCGTGGAACTAGTGCAGCTTCCACAGCAATGTATAATAGGCATAATCAAACATTCATCCAAAGAAGCAGCGAATCATTGAGTGAGCTCGAGGGCGTAACGCCCGTGATGTTGTTGCCCCTGCATTTAGAAACGTGCTGGGCGGGCGCCCTCAGCCCTGAGGCGCGTAGGAATAGAGGGGTTTTGTGAGGCAGGGCGGGGTTGCTAAGAATAACCCGTGCAGAAGCGAGAGATGGAGGGCAGGGCGTTTCGAAGGTGCACTCGAGGCTGCGTGCATTGAAACCTACCGTCTCTTCTCTGCAGCCAGCCTTATCGACGACCACCGCGCCTGAAGTACCTGGATATCCGTTCGACTTGCTTGCACCTTCCCCACGCAGGCTACGGAGAAGCTACGAAGCGTGGCAGCCAGCCCGGTTCTTCGGTCGTCGGGCGAGCACCACCCTTTATTTCGACCTCATTTCGCACCCCCGTGTTCCACGCCGCAGACATCTATACGATACTACCCCTCGCCGCCGCCCTCAACACGCCCTCCCTCCTCCTCCACGTCGACGCATCCGTATACTCTCTAAAACCCAACACAAACGCAATGGCGACCACCGCCTCCCGCCCCCCCTTCAACCCCGTCGACACCACCTCCGCCGCCCTCCCCGCCCACGACGAAGTCGAATCGCCCTCCCTCTCCTCCACCAACGCCCTCGCGCGCTTCGAGTTCGAGACGGGCCACGGGCGCGAGGGCACCAAGATCCTGATGGTGGAGTGGGAAGACTCGCCCGCCACGCGCAACGTGCGCGGCGACTGGCACGTCTCCTGGGAGGGGAAATCCACCGTGCTGAGCGCCGACGACCAGCCCGCCGGCGACATCCACCGCATGTACTTCCTGCTGGCCCCCGGCGCCGCCGTGCCGCCGCTCGTCGTGCTGACGCACCGCCCGCGCCTACCGGCCGAGGCGAGCGAGGTCGTGTGGCACACGAACCCGCTGCCGGCGATTTTCCCGCCCGAGCTGGGCGCGAACGCGCGCGCGGCGGGGAAGAAGGGGATTTTGCATACGATTTGGGCGAAGAAGAGGCTGCAGGTGCTCAGTCGGGAGATTGAGAAGGAGACGCGGGAGAATGTGGAGGGGATTGGGTTGGAGATGGCGAGTCAAGAGAAGGAGTGGATTGAGAGCACGTTTGGGATCGCGCCGAAGCCGGTGGGGCTGACGATTTCGCTCGCGGAGGCGGGGGGGCTGGCGGGGTTGGGGCCTGCGAGTCCGCGGACGCCGGGAGGTGGGCGGTTGATGGAGAAGTTGAGGGGGTTGAAGCTGGGGACGAGTGAGAGGGATTTGTCGATCGGGGGGAGGGAGTCGGGGGGGTTGGAACTGTCGGCGAATAACCCGCTGAGTCCGGAGAGTTCGGATGTTGCGGTGAGTTCGTTTGCGGCGTTTAAGGGTGCGAATCCGGTGGCTTTGGCTGCGAAGCCGCCGCAGAGGCCGGTGGGAGGGGTGGGGATTGCGCCCCCGCAGAGTATCGTCGCACAGCAGGAGAAGCAGCAGCATGATCCCGGAATGGCGTCGCTGAATGCTACGTTTGCCGCGCCGAGTTTCGAGTCGAGGGGCGCGCCGCTGCCGGATGATGATAGGGAAGATGGGCTGTTTGCGCTGCCGATTAGTCCTAGGAGCCCTGAGATGACGAAGAGTCCGTTCTCATTTGCTCAAGGGGAGACCACGAAGACAGAGGGGGAACTAGCGTCGTGAGAGTAAGAGGTGTCGCAGAGGACATGACTGATGAGGTTGGCTGATGAGTGCATTCTTATGCAATGCATGGCGCGAGGGTGTCTGTTTTGTCGCTTCTTGGAGTCTATACGTGTCATGATGGATGGGTCTACGAGGTGTTGTTGTGGATACCTAGATTACATAGCGTGCGGGTGTGTGGTTCTTGTGGTTCTTTGGCTCCAAAGACTCTTGTGTAGCTAGCTAGTTGCAAAGTCCTAGCTTGGGGTGGCTCTTGTGAGAAAAACAGTCAGTTTGGAGGACAACGGATATGGCATATCTTTATATTGGATCTCTCTGATGCATGGTGGATATGTGGTGACAATTACATCGCATGTCTTCACCCTCCCTGGTGAACATCTTCGCGTAGTCTCAGCCCGATCACCTACGTAGATATGAGACGTTCGGTACACGTAGGAAACACTTAGGTTGGTTGATTTGCGGTGAAGCAGTTTTGAGCTACTCGGAGAAACTGTTACAAAACTCTGAGATAGGGTAGTTGTCAGTCGTGTGAGTAAGGTATGCCTAGCCTATTAGAAATACCGCAGTGCTGTCTCTCAGGGAACCTAGGATTTATATGTGGATGCCTGATCAGGCCGCGGGTGTGGCGGGCTCGTGCTGCGGCTTAAAATTTAGCGCGGTTGATCGCCTCTCCATCTTCTTCGTCGCACGCCAGCTTCACAACACTAGCTTCACCTCCTCCACCACCCGCTCCATCACCACGGTCTCACGCGACGAGACTGCTTCTTGACTTCAGCGCTACGATCCTTCAGCACGCGCAATCGACGATGGTCTACGTCAAGGGCAGCATCGGAGACGTCCCTCTCGGCGGCTCCGATGAAGAGAACATCGAGCTCAAGAAGCTCGTCGGCGAAGTGGTACTGTCGCCCACCTTCTATCTATGAGATCTTCGTCCCCAATTGCTAACTGTCTACAGGTCGCCAATGAGGACGAGTACGATGGCTGGGAGAAGCTAGTCCGAGCTGCAGAAGGTCTCGAGGGCGGTCTCAACCGCAACTCGAGCCCGCAGGCAATCACCTTTACGCGCGAGATCTACAACCGCTTTCTCGCCAAGTTTCCTCTCTTCTTCGGGTACTGGAAGAAGTATGCCGACTTGGAGTTCTCCATTGCTGGCACCGAAGCCGCAGATATGGTGAGTGGTCTGAGCCGCAGCCTGATGGAAACTGTACGCTAACCCCACACCAGGTGTACGAGCGCGGTGTTGCTAGCATCACGAATTCTGTTGACCTCTGGATGAACTATTGCTCCTTCAAAGTCGACACTTGCCACAACACAGACGAGATTCGAGAGTGAGTATCAAAACGAACCTTTCCTTCCCTCCCCTTCATATAACGTTGCCCAAGCATTGCCCGGTCATAGCCGACGGGAAGCTACAATGCTCTAGTACCCATATACGATTGGACCGGGGATAGATAGATGGAGGTTCAGTCGTATGTGCAGCTCGTTCTGGCACTGCTGTAAAAGCATGGGTGAGAAATCAACACCACCCATAAGCGTGCCGGTCTTCTCACAGTCATCCCCCAGAGCCTTCACTTTCTGTCGTTTTACCTACCCTGAAAGTTTCCGTCTCGAACGGTATTCCTTCTCGTCGATCCCACAAGCTGCCTAGAGCTTTCATGATTAGCGGCCCACTAAACTACACGTACAACTCCGTTTGCTGCCCTCTCAGCCCTCTCATTGATGGGTCCAATCCTTCCATCAACTTGCATGCTAACGCGGAACTTAGACTCTTCGAGCGCGGTGCTGCTGCTGTTGGCCTCGACTTCCTCTCCCATCCATTCTGGGATACATACATCGAATTCGAAGAGCGTCTTGAAGCCCAGGACAAGATCTTCGCCATTCTCGGCCGCATCGTCAACATTCCCATGCATCAATATTCGAGATACTTCGAGCGCTACAGGAACCTCGCCGCATCCCGTCCTCTTAACGAGCTCGTCCATGAATCCATCCTCGCTCAATTCCGCACCGAACTCGATGTCACTAGGATGAAGAGCGAGCTGGAGATCGAACGTGATCTCCGGACCAAAGCTGACAATTCGTTCTTGGAAGGCTTCCAGGGTACCCAGACGGAGACGACCAAGCGATGGCCATATGAGCAGGAGATTAAGCGACCCTACTTCCACGTCACTGAGCTCGACGAGACTCAGCTGGTCAACTGGCGCAAGTACCTCGACTTCGAGGAAGCTGAAGGCGACTTTACCCGCATTGTCTTTCTCTACGAGCGATGCTTGGTTGCCGCCGCGTATTACGAGGAGTTCTGGATGCGCTTTGCGCGCTGGATGTATGCCCAAGAGGGGAAGGAAGAAGAAGTTCGCAACATCTACGCCCGCGCGAGCGCCCTGTATGTTCCCATCTCCCGGCCTGAGATCCGCCTCCAGTACGCGCGCTTCGAAGAGTCAACAGACCGCATCGATGTCTCTCGGGATATTCATCGAGCCATTCTAGACATGTCGCCTGGCCATCTCGAGACCATCATCTCTTGGGCCAACCTTGAGCGTCGCCAAGAAGGCCTAGAGGCTGCCATCAGTGTCTATAAGACATATATTGAGTCCCAGGACTGCGATATCTACATTCAGGGGGCCATGGTCGCCGAATGGGCTCGTCTTTTGTGGAAGATCAAGGGTTCGGTTGAAGAAGCTCGGCAGGTCTACAAGTCGAACGACCAGTACTACCTTGATGTTCCCGACTTCTGGGTCAGCTACCTCCAGTTCGAGCTGCAACAACCGACTAGTGCGGCGACCGAGGCCGAGCACTACGAGCGGATCAAACAACTCCATCAATTCATTCGCTCGAGCACGCGACTAGCTCCGGAGACAATCAGCGGCCTCTCTCAACACTACATGGCCTACCTCCTTGAGCGGGGCACTAAGGATGCGATTAAGCTGGAGGATGCCAACAAGAACATCGCCAAGGAGTCCCCTGCCAAAGAATACATGAGGCTTGACATGGAGGCCAATGGGTATGTATCCTCTCCTCCCTGCTCCTTGCCCCTTCCCCTTCCCCTCCCCACATTCATAGACGCTCTCACTACGCATCAAGCTTGCCTCAGGTATTGGCAACTTGATCATGGTTTCATAGACGATAACGGTGCATACCTGCGCTTGATCGAATGCGTTACTAGGACAAGGTTGAGGTGCTTTCACCTTGTCTGCCAAGAAGCACGGCTCGGCCCACTCCGTAACATACGCCTTGGCCCCCTCGTTTTCGCCTTCTACTCGTCATTCCTGTTGTTGTCATTATCGTTCTTCTCGTTTTTCTCGTTCTGTCTTTTAGCCGTGCTACTCTTCGACCCCCTCTCTTTGGTCGTCTTATCACTCCATTTCCCTCACTATTTGGTCACAAACGGTCGTATACTTTAGATCCAGCACAGCTTGCCGACAAGAAACAGACCTCCATACTGCTCGTACTAAGCATGCTGACAAGGAGATTCTCCGCTCAATAGGCCCCTATCCGTCCAGAAGCAAGTACAGGCCAATATCACCGAGAACGGTAAAGCAATTACGACACAGCGTGCTGCAAACGGTCAGTACTACCAGCAGCAGGGCGAACAGTCAACCATTGGCCAGGTAAGCGTCCAGTTCCGATACAACTAATCAGCAAATGTACCTGCTAACTTAATCAGTAGACTACCATCCGGTTCTTCTAAAGCCACATACTTTCGATCGGCCTAAATTCTGGAAATACGAACTTTGGTCTTTCTTGTACACCTTTGATCATAGCCATCCACTTCGATTCTTGCCCTCGGTTTATGGCAGAAATTAACGAAATGGTGAGTGACTGATCTTGCTGCATTTGGGCAAATTTGCACCAGACACTTTTTCCTTTTTCCTACTTTCTGGGTCTGGGATTGGGATGGTCAAGCGGTGTTTTGTGTGGCTTGGAATTTCGGGCTTTCGTGACTTTTAGGCGGCATGAAAATGAACGTGGCTTGTAGCTAGGCCGGTGATTGTCTCATCCTGTTACAGGTGAAGACGAAAGTAGTATGAGAGCAATGAAGATACTTTGTCTCTCCAAAAGACACTAAATTGACGTGACAGTCTGCTTGCATCCTTCTACCACTACTTGTGGTCCCTCGTGGTAGTTACAACCTTCTTACGCTGAAGCTTTGAGCAACTAGAACAGTACTAAGCCATAAGTCTGGGCACATAGATTCATTACAGCGTGGCTCCAACTTGCTTACTCGACACCACCGTTCGGGGTAGCCTGGTTGCTGAACAGCCCGATAGGCAAGAGATGGTCTGATCTATAGTCCTTAAACCTCAACATCGCCGCTGGATCTCGGAAATCTTGTGGGGGTACCCCAAGCAGTGGTGAACTAGTGTGCCCAGACTTATGGCCTGTCACTGTAAGCTTGCGATGCTACCTCAGACCGTAGCAGATATGCATGCACAGTCCAAGGCCATAACTCTGGGCATATGAAATCCTTTCTGCTTGGCTCCAGCTTGATCACTCGACACCACTGTTCGGGGTAGCCTGGTTGCTGAACAGCCAGATCATCAAGAGTTAGACTAATCTGTAATGCTTGAACCTCGACATCATTGCTGGATCTTGGAATTCTTGTAGGGGTACCCCAAGCAGTGGTGAACCAATGTGCCTAGACCTGTGGCCTGTCACTGTACCTAACAGTACGTGAAAGCCCTACACGCAACCACAGAAACGTCTGAATGGATCTACAGTACCAAGGCCATACGTCTGGACATATGAACGTGAACTCATCTCTACTTAGCTCCAACTTGATCACACAACATCACTGTTCGGGGTACCCTGGTTGCTGAACAGCCAGATAGTCCAGAGATAGTCTAATCTGTAGTGCTGGAACCTCGACATGGCCGCTGGATGTTGGAAATCTTGTTGGGGCACCTTAAGCAGTGGTGAACCAGTGTGCCCAGACTTATGGCCTGTCACTGTATCGCGGGAGCATGTCAGAGGTGTCTAGTGAGTGATATTATGTGACTTGGCCCTTGCGTCTCGGCAGATCGTCCGGAACAGGATGAGGCTCAAAAAAGCTTAATTAATGTATGACCTCAGGAATCCGTCCCTAGCTCCAATCGCACGACTCCACAACGTCCTTCATCATGGAGCGTCGATGACACTATATCCAATTGCCTACCATATGCTTTAAAAATAACAACGATTGTACACGTCTACCCCCCATCCTATCCTCGCCACGACAAAATGAAAACACTCCGCCCATCCTCCTCCTCCGCTCTCCGCGCATGCCGCATCCCACAGCCTCCGCAGCTTCGACAACAGCGCCGCACGTTCCTCCCAAACCCTTTCACACACCCCTCCTCCCCGCTCTCCACCTCAAACCAGAAACCAGCGACCCTCACCGCCTCCCGCGTGTTGCCATACGCCCACAATGACCTCTTCAACATCATCGCCGACGTCCCCAGCTACGCGACATTCCTCCCGTACTGCCAACGCTCCACCGTCACGAAATGGTCAGCCGCGGATGCGCACGGCAAACGGTGGCCGAGCGAGGCAACTCTAGTCGTCGGCTATGTGGGCGTGCACGAGGGATTCCAATCGAAGGTGTACTGTGTCGCACCCGGCGAGGGCAAGGGCAACACAGGCGTCGGCATCGTCGAAGCGGTCTCAGGGAACGGCCAGACACGGCTAGGGCCAGATCTGATCGCACACCACTTGCAGGACGCGGCTCCGAGTGAGGGTTCGACGCAAGCAGAGGCGGCGGAGGGGGATAGCGGGTTGCTCACGCACCTCCTCACGCGGTGGACGTTAAGGCCGTTTATGTTTAAGCCGCCGCCTGGGGAGGGGGATGCGCAGCCTCGGCCGCAGGATAAGGCGGATGATGAGGCGTTGTCGCAGACGGAGTGCTCGGTGAGTATTGAGTATGCGTTTGCGAATCCGATTTATGGCGCTATGTCGGCGGGGGCGGCGCCGTTTGTGGCGGAGAGGATGATCCAAGCGTTTGAGGAGAGGGTGAAGGATGTTTTGGGGGAGTCGGCGATGGGGGGCAATAAGGGGCCGGGGAGGGGTGGAACGGGGGAGAGGGGGGGTTTGGAGGGTGTGGTTGGGAGGGGATAGTGAGTGGTGAGAGATTCAGGGTGTAACTTTTGCTGCATTTACGACATGGCATATACGATTCAGAAGAAGAACAAAATGGCATATCCTATTTGCCTAGACGATCCATACATCTCCGCTATGACCAGTTGTACTACCACTAACTATCGAATCATCGAAATTACACAATCGTTTCCTCACGATTCACGAATCCAAAACTTCGCCGTCGAAACCGGTGAATATATAGTGTATTCACACGATCGAATCCACTTCATTTCCCGGCCCAAACCTCCGCCGTCGACTCATCAACGCGATGCATGTCGACAGGAAACTTGTTGGGACACTTCTGCTTCTGGCAGGAACAGTTGTGCCCATAGTAGCATTTAGCGTCACGGCATTTCGACCCAACGTGACAAGGCTCGCCCCTTACGAGCCTTCGGTAAACCAACTTTTCCTCCTTTGACAATGGACCATGAGAGTAGTTGCATTTTCCTTTGCAACCTCCCCACAATTGGTACGGACGACAGTACTTCAAACCAGCCACCTTGACTTTATGATTCCAGCTGTCGAACGCCGCCTGCGACGGTTTACCAAGCCTCACATCGACCCGCTGGCCGGCCGCATTGACCAGAACTGTCTGTGGATCCTTGATCTTGATGGAAACACCCTGCTTTTCAGTGCCTCCATTCGCTTTCGCAAGGGCTGCCCATGTTGTTGCAGTGCCGTTTCTTTCTTCTTCTCTAGGAACTGCTTGATGACCGACAGACACCACAGTCCCTAAGCTCTGCACCGACTCCGCACGAAAAAGGTCCTCCATTCTGGTCGACTGGAAGTTCAAAGCATGGAATTCTCGTCCGATCTCGAAGGAATGAAGGAGAGTTACACGCTCAGCAATGATGCTATCTCCTGCATACTTCTCCAACATTCGGACGTAGCCATTATCATGGCAGGCGCCGAAGACGATATGGCGACACGTTGGATTCTTAACAAACTGTTCAAAGATACCTGTTCACATATCAGCTTCACTGAGAACACCAAGGAGAACAAAATAATTCACCCTTGACTTTCTCATCAGCACGATCCTTCCCATTGCCCACCAAAACAAAATCAGACATTGCGTGGGCCTGGGAGAAGCTCTTCGCAAAGTCCCACAGGGCACCAGACGACTGAATGATCTTCACATTCACAAGCAGTTTAGAAAGCCCATCTGAATTGGCAAATGCCTTTATCATGATGGGCAAGCTAGCTAAGGCTGGCTTCGCTCTGCGGAGATACTCCTGCACGTGCGCGTAGAGATCCATAGCCGCCTTGCGACCGCCGTCCGAACTTCGATAATACGAATCCTTGAACTTCAGCGCATTAGTGACAAACGCCAGTATCCGGTAGGGGCTTCTTACAATATACGCATCGGCGTCGGCGTCGATCAACACCAGAACAAATGAACCGTCGTGCTTTTTTTGATCTTAAATCTGTGGACATTTACGGAGTAGAGCACCTACAATAGACTGCTGCAGCTCCTCGAACTGATGCTGCCACTTTTCAGCATCTACCTGCGTGATACGCCCAGCTATCTGCTCCCTCTTCAGATCCTTGGACACATTGTCGTATTTCTCGCTCAACTCCGCAATGCGTGCATGAAACGTCTGCAGATTATGTTAGGAATAGTATATACTAAAGCTTTCATCGTGGTAGGCCCCTTCCTTCATACTCACGTTCATCCATTCAAACCTCTCATTGTCCGCGTCCCGGATCGCTTTAATGCGATCCGCAAACTCCTCCGCAACATCAACTGGCTTCATGACTTGTCTACGGCCGAACCATAGACCTCTCTGCAAGAAACGAAAACCAAAAAGCACGATGAACGTCTTGATACAGAAGGTGTGTAGGTTGGAGAAGGCTGCAGGGCGTGGCTTTGCCGCCTGATGGTGTGTGTTGGACGTGCATGTGGTGGCACAGCAGCGTGTTTGCGTCCAATAGAAACGCCTCATGGTAGCGTGAGCTATGATAGCTGTCATTGGTGAGGGCAAATACCCTAGTCAAAAGAAACATACCCATTGAACGCTATTCATATTTTTAGAGACTGGTGCGGGTAGAGTGAGAGGACCGATTCAACATGAAGGAAACTGTCGCGGTTTATGAGAAAAGATTGGTCCTTGGCTAGGTTGGCCGGACGGGATCAACAATAATCTTGAGAGTAAAAGCTGTTCAGGTCGCCTCTTCGAGCGTATGTGTGGTTACCGAGTGGATAATATTTCTATGAGATATTTCAAGCATAGGCACCCTTTGTCCCCCATTCCTTTAATATGTATGAGTTTTACATCAGCACAGTGGACTTGCAAAGAGCCGCTTACCAACTCCGCGCCATCCTTGCGGAGATCTTGATATCTAGGATGTAGACCAACAATAGCCACTCTAAACTCCAGCGCTTGAAGATCATAAGATCATAAATCCCGTCCCGGTATAATATTTACAAAGGGCTCAAAACCAGTCGGCGAAGGAGTGGCGGATCCTGCTAAAGAATCCCGGCTCCTCCTCTCTTTGAAACGATGTGGAATCGTCTTCGTCTTCATCCTCTTCCTCGTCTGAATTCGCTTCGCTCCCTTCTTCCTCGTCCCAACCTTCTGCTTCGAGACCCTCGCCTCTGATTCCAAAGCTGAGGAGGAACCCGATGAAGGACACGCCGCCAAAGATCCCGAAGGCGAGTGCTTCGCCCTTGGGTTGGACGTGCACGGCAGCTGTGAAGAGACTGCCGGAGATGAATGGTCCAACCGCTCTGCCGGCAGCAGAGAGGGTTTGCGCGAGGCCATTGAGGGTTCCCAGGACGTTGTGATTGGGAGCCGAATTCGTGATCTGTGAAGCATATATGTCAGCGCGATGTTCGTAAGAAGTCCTAAGCCTTTGAAGGAAATCACTTACCAACAAAAGCGCAGAAGTGAGCCCGCCAACGGCAGCAACAGTTTTGATGATCAGAACGGCGCCAAGCTCAGCCCATAACCAAGCTTTGGAACTACCCAAGCCTTTCGGGCCGCTGTTGTCTTTGTACCCTACCCATGGCATCAGGAGGAATGCTACTACGAACGCAGCCAAGCTGACCCGATAGGTTGTCTTGTTGCCGACCTTTTCTCGCAGCTTGCCGTAGATTCCGATTTGGAATAGAATGGTGATGGCACCGGCGAATGCTAGAGAGAAACCAATCTCTTCTGGAGATAGATCGCGGCCTGTTGGAGGGCGACCGGCTGCAAATATTGGGTAAAGGGAGTTATAAGAGATGTTTGCGAGTTGGAAGATGAAATAAGTGAGGAGTAGCAATATTGTGTCGCGATTGAACACCTCCTTGCTTGAAAGGTTCTCGCTCTGTATTTCAGGGAATAGCAGAGGCGCTGAAGCGGATTGATCCGAGTCATCGTTGTCCTCCTCGGGCACTCCATCGAGATGCCGGTTGGGAGTGGTATCCCGTTTTCCCTTTCCAAGCATTCGACGCATGTATGTGGGCCGAGTCGAGCTGGTGAATTGCCACAGCCGGGAGAAAATATTTCCTATCCGTTTTCCTAGTGGCGGTAGTTCTCGAGCTTCCTCCAAGCTCTCTTCTAGCAGAAACATGGAAAGCACCAAGTCTATCACCAGTACGGCGGCCGAGAAGAGGTTGGGCAACAGGTATGGGTACGGATTTGGTTGGCCCTTTTTCAACGGGTTCGTCTTCAACACCATCAACCCGCCCACGATGGGTCCCGTTATACCACCAATGCCATACACAACCGGGAGATAGGTAAAGGCTTTCGACTGATTGCTGCGGTCCGTGATCTCGCCCAGACACGTCGACACAACGCCCGCATTGCCGTTGACGAAACCCATGAGCATTTGTATGACGATAGCCTGCCACAGCGTCCTGCAGAACCCGAAAGCAACAAAACAAACTGCTGTCAGCAGTGTACCCAGCAGTATCACGGGTTTCCGGCCTATCCGGTCCGACAACCACCCCCAGAAGAAGTTTGTCGCAAACTGTGCCAGCGCGAACGACGATGCGATCAACCCCACGTATAGCCCCACTTGTGAGTCCTCCACTTCGGGGAATGTAGACGCCATCTCGGGCAGATACGGGCTTATGGAGTTGAGGGCTGTCTGCTCTGCCAAAGCTATCACGGCCAGTATTGCGAGCTGTTTCTTCGGGAGTGGGGACTCGTGGTGGCCTTCCTCGGACTCGGATCCATGGCTGTGGCCGCCATTATGAGGAGGAGGAGATTCGGATATTGGTCGGCCCCGGTTTGATGGAGGCTTGGTAGGGAAGGTTTGATAGTGCAATGTGGAGGACTTCCGACGGGGCTCCATGCCCGGCTTCGAGTGGCGCTTCATCGTGGGTTAGAGGCGTCGGGAGAAGAAGAGCTACCGACGAGCGGGAGGCGCGAGCAATGCCCTTTCAAGGCAGGAGGAGAGATACAAGTGCACACTCCCATAAGGATCACACAAGCAATCGAGCGATAGCAAGGGGTTGTTGGGTGTTTGTAAGGGTGACGAGGAAGTTGGAGCTGCAGACGTCAGGCTTGGCGCCTCTCGGTCCACGGGTGGTTGTGGCTCGAGAACAGAAAAAGCCTTCACTTATTGACTGTCAGCATACACGCCGTTTAGTATCGGCTTCTTTGCACCGATCAAACACGTTTATACATCATCACTATACTTTGCATCAAGATATATACATAATGTAGTATTTTCAAGGTTCCGTGATGATCCCTCAAATTATCTGACCAATGGCAGGAGCCTGAATAAAATTATGCTTGTTGTCATTGGCTCTGCGGAGGATATTTTCGTGATCAGTTTACATAAAATAGACGCTTTACACATTTCTAAATTATTCCGCGCTCAATCATAGCTAGGATATCTTGCCCAAGATGTCGAATGATGACTTCGGTAATCAACAAAATTAAGATCCCATTTCGTTCTTTCGCCTTTTGGTTTCCAGAACCCAGTGGTTTATACTTCTTAGGCTTAGAAAGCTTCCCTTTCTTCGTCAGGACGATCGCTTTTCCCAACCGCGTAGCTAAGGAGTTCGGAGAGTGAGTCCAAAATGAGTGACCCCAGCCATCAAGGGCAAAGTCCCATGTGCTGAATGACCGCTTCGTGTCCAATGGTTCCAGGATACTGATTCAGATGCAAGACCCCATTCCTAGCGTAGATCGGAGAGGTTCCGGTGAGCCTCTGCCGGAAGATTAGCTGAAGGCGGACAAATTTCCTAAGCCTACCCCACAGGCACCAACATCTGTTCGTTCATGGGGGCCACGTTCATGGGGCCACGTTCAGTGGCAGCCAAACCCACAGTTATGGCGCAGAGTTCGGATTTCTCGGGAGATGGTGTGAGGTGTCGGGAAGGCGCGTGCTGTAGAGGTAGTGGCCGGAGTGGGCTGTCAGCGGGATGGCTGTGTATTCCTACGCTAGAGGGAGGCGCTAACAGCTCACGAGCCATATCGCTTACCAGTCCACTAATATCGGTTCAAGTGCTGTTGGAGAATTACTCAGAGCCAAGATCTCTACCCACAATTGCTGCTTGTGAAGACTGGTTTGAATGATGGGGGTATTTGTAATTTTTCCCAAAGTGATCTCACTCGCTCACTCCGCGAACGCAATTAGAACAAAATCGAATGACATTTGCCAATGGAAACCTCGTAGATGTTCGCCTGAAGTATCGAGGAGGAAAGACTTCCTTAGGCCGCAGTGAGGGAGGCTCCAACATGACAGATCCATACCCATGGCTCTTCGAGAGAGGTACAGGCACATCTGACGACAGCGATAGGCTGGCGTAGTACCGCTAGCAGGGAGCTAAAATACAACCTTAAGCTGAGGCGTGGGATTTGGTTGAGGCTGAAACGCTTGGGAGAAACAGAATCAGAGATTGGACGACAGGAAACAAGGACATCAGGTGAGAGTGAGTGCTTATTGATCTCCATGACCGGACGATCACCGATGCTTAGCTGTCAGTACCTGGCCGCTATTGGGCAACTATAAAACGTTATTCAGCCCAGCGGTGACTTGGTGCATCAGCTGGTCGGGTTCAAGCGTATAGCACGGAGGGACTGCTCGATGGAGCACGATCATGATCTAATGTGGCACACGGACATGGTGGCTGACGCAAAGCCTCTCAGCCAAAGCAGGGGGGAGTGGGTGGACATGTGCATGCCAGCTTCTGTCAGTGTCGGAGAATATGCCGCTGCTAGGATCGGCAGTGGATTTCTAGGTTGTTTGTGATCCCGCCGCTACAATCTTCAGCCGCATGCCTAGACACTGGGGTCAGTATTGAGGCCACCGGTGAAGGTGTAGGCTCCGTTTCATGGATCCATCGTGCCCTTGTGCCTTGCGGGATTCATGACGGGCTCCTTTCAATGACAGCACGAGCGTCTTCATAAATAAACCGGCCGAGCACATGACGGATACGAAAAGATGGTTTCCCTCTCTTGAGAACGAAGTGCTCCGCGACGAGCCGTGGGTGCGCGGTGAGGGAGGTAGGTAGAGTTCGTGGAGTTGCGGTGGAGTTTGTGAGGCTGAGCACCGCTGAGGCGGCCAAGGCGGCCCTGGCCGACGCCATCTGTGGCACTGACTGAAGCTTTACTAAATGGAGAGTGGCACATGTTGGCGCTTTGCCCGATGAGGATATGAATAGTGTGGCTGTTGATGCCAGACGTCGCTTAGGGCTGTTCCGCTGTCAGCACCAGCCTTCAACACCATGGCCGAAGCTTTATCACCATCGCGCATCTGATCCCCAGACATGGCCCCGACCCGCCCCTCTGTATCTGCATCTAAGTGCGCGGCAATGGCAACTGCCAGCTCCACCCGCCCAAGTCTCGGACCAGCTGCTGACGCTTGCAAACTGTTATGAAAATTAGCCATGCGCCCTTCCGAACTCATTCCCGTTGCCTGGGGCCCTCCTTTGGAGCAACATCCCATCTGCACGGGCTCTGGGCGCCTCTTTCGGGAGCCATCTCCGCTAACGCTCACTCTCCGCGGTCATCCACACTTCTTGGCGCGCCCAATCCCATGGCGGACATGAATTCCTCGTACGTCTGAAGCGTGGCGCGACGCTGCACTGAGCATCAGCGTCATGATCATCCCAAGCGCCGCATACTCTTGAGCCACTCGTGGCTTCCCAGTGGCTGATGTCTGCCTTAGCTCTGCCATGTCTTCCTATACAACCTGCGGGAGATCACCCAGTCCAAGGATTAGTTCCATTCTTATTCTCAGTAATCAAATCACACCTCTCCATTCATCAAGGCTGAATGTAGCCTCTTCCTTTTCCGTCATGTCCCGCCGACTCATACGAGTTAGTCTTGCACTCCCCAACAGGCGTTGTGGTTCAGCTATGTTCCCACCCACACTTCGTATTGCGGCAAGGTTTCACCTCACCTGGTAGTGACCCATGGCGCCCTCGTGGGGCTTTTAGGCTGCGCCGGGGCTTCGTTAAGGTTGTTGGGTCTAGTATCTCATTCGTTCAATGTCAAAGGCTTGGTGTTCTTAATATCAGCTTAATCTCACGGCATGCCCAGCGTACAAATATGTATATAGGGCGATGGAAGGACCGCTACCATGACTTCACCACAGCAAGAAGATCCTCCCACATCAACTCCACAAGCATCTCAGCGTTCATCTCCTCATCGCATTATACCACCTTCAAGCTACCTTACAGTCCCTGGCAGAACCGAAACCCGAAGTCGAAGAAATCTTCTTCCTGGCCCAAATTTAGACCGGCTCAACGACCCTGATCTGTATTTTGACTCGACAACTATCCCAAGTCTTGACACACTTCCAAGTCCTGAGCTACCACCAGTCCCTCCATCACAAGTCCTTCCCTCGCAAACCGTCCCTATCAGTCTAGCTACAGACTCTCCGTCAGAATCACAATCGGTGCAATCTCGTGCGGATATTAGAGACTGGCCAACACCAATATTTATGTCTATCTACTCAACATCATCCCAAGACTCAGAGTACAGCATCCCGCCGGCTCGTCCGTATAAGCTTCCCACTTTCGACACTATGTCAGACTCACGAAAAATCTCATTGGTATGTTTGGATATCTTAAGTGTTCATCACTCATATGCATTGAATCTGCACACCTCTCGTACGACTTAGCAGCATGGCTAATTCGAATCAACAGGCTGAAAAGGACCAACTGATCTCAGCTCTGCGCGCGCGTAGAATCAACACGCTGCTTGAACTCAGACGCATTGAGAAGGCTTTCGCTCTACTTGGCTCGCCAGATGTCACTGAACCCATGACTTCTGCCTGTAAGCTGACGTTAATCGATCATAGCGATTGAAAGCAATTACTAACCAATCCATAGGGTCCTATTACGTCAATTCCCACAATTTGCTCACAGAACTGCGGGCACTTACGAAAAACTACCCCTTCAGGTATGTACATACAATCCTTTTTGTCACTCGTGTTGGCCCCGCTTACATTATTACCAGTGCCGAGGTTTTGGAGGAGGCCAAGCGCCGAGTGTACTCCGATCCGAATAGCAATCGCAGTTGGAACTTTTGCTGGTTGGTATTGAGCAAGGTGCAGACCGAGTAAGTTGAAACTCTATGAAGCAATCAGGAAGGCCGTCATCCAGGACGCTAACATATTATAGTGGTCTGATTCCATACTATGCACAGTATCAAGCCTCACAACCCACGATGTGGGGCAATCGGCAACCGACCTCAGAAAGCGTTGCACAACTCACCAATGCTTTTGTCGCGGAATGGAATTGGGCACTCGGACATATGCTACGCAACTGGGAGCAACCTCCTAGCAGATAGGCAGCCTCGTCGACCTCCACTTCCGCCCGCCAAGCGCATCTTCGGTCCTCCCATCTTGATGATGTTCTCTCCCGTATTTTCGGCTCATTCGTTGCCGTTTAAAAGTTTTTCTATCGCTTGCCCCGCATCTAGCGTCAAGAACAGCAGGTCCTATCGTTAAGACTTAGCGTTCATACTCCATTTTGCAACGCTGCGTACCAAGTACCCCCGATCTCGCAACATCTTCTTCGACGTTCTTCCCCAAGGTTTTCATTGAGTTTTTCCCTTTTCAGGCGCCCGATTGACACTGGCTGTTCAACCTAGCAACGTCTCTAGTGCTACACGTGCTTTGCTGGTCTACACTCTCGCTACTTTCTCGTCTTTTCTTAATAGGTTCCGAATTTTCGGCCCTCCTTTGTATATTTCCTATGTTCCAGTCAGCTTTAGATATCATTTGACAGATGCGCTCATTCCACTCTTACCTGAACCTGAATATCTCGCGCAAGTCAATTAGCACACTGATCTCCCCATCGAAGCTCTGGTATAGGAGATGTATCACCACAAAATATGTCAAAGTCCCAGCCAAAGGCGAATTGCATGTCTTGAAGCCCTTGTTTCCGAATCTATTTACTTTGCCAGTCTTGTTGTTGCTAATCCTCATCCTGGGATGGGTACATGTTCAAGGGGGGATCAAGGTAGGGCTCAAGGTGAACTGTATTTTATGAAGCATATCGAACATGTAACATCTAGGTATCAGTTCAGCATATGGAGTTCACGGCTTTGGAAGCACTCCAGAGAACTAATCTGTCCGGGAACCTCAAGAAAGCATCCAGATCAAACCATCGCTGATACCACCATTTTACCTACGCCATACCCACTCCAACACTGCCATTGGTGCTACCAAAATCCTTCAGTATCCAATACAGGCAACAGTCCACCCAGGGTAAGATACGCATGCTCGATCGCACACAGCTTCAAGTTTAAGATTCAACCAAGGAAACGGGTTGTCGCTCGGGTCTAGGCATTTCCACATTGAGCGCTCCAAGAGGCTGTAGGTGTCGGAGTCATCACAGAGATCTCGTTCTTTGCAAAGGCGAACCAGCATGTAGGTGACATATTCCTCTTTAGAATTGGGACGATAAGAGTCAGGCCAACATATATGAGGGCATGGGAAGTGTGACTTACTATAGCGGTCAAAGTCGTAGCCGCAGTACATATGGCCTGGGAAGCAGGTGGAGTCGTCCATAGGTGCTGGGTTGCTTGTCGTGTCGTTCGTAGTTGTGTTGATTGAAGGGTAGAGGGGGTCTGGCGCGGTCGTGTCCGCAGCAGGCAAAGCGATGGACGTGGTCACGATAGCCGCAAAGCAAACGGCGAGGTTTAGAGTGGTTATCAGCATGGCTCTGGAGATTGGCAGCTGTAGATAAATGAGACTCTGAAGGTGGTTTGCGAAAACACGCTGCCTTATATGCTTCACCAGGCAAGACCATGATACAAGTCTATTTCCACCAAACTCAAGATACGTGAAAGAAACCATGAGTAGCTTAAAAAATGATTCACCGCAACTCGTGGTCGCAATGTGGGATTACAGGCCGTAGTGCTGAGAGCGTAGTACCCGTCATCTCGGCCTTTTACAGAATAGAAGTTCATCAGATGATATGAGTCGCTATCAATCAAACCCACTCATTGGTAGTTTGGAATGGTTCGCTTGAACTAGAAGACATATATGTGCTCTTGTAATGTGAAGAAAGGAAGAAACACAGGGCGTGCAGTAATGAGCATGTACCTCAATAACGGATAGCTGCTCTTGTTTGTTCAATGACCCTTGGCAGCAATCCCGTCGATATCAGCGTCGAGAAGAGATCCAATGACAATTTGACAGAGAGGGAAAGGGAGACACAGCGTCTCGTCACAAGTATGTGCAAATGCGTGTACTATCTCTGCCATCCAATTGAGCGCCAATCTTCACGAACCGATTTGAGCATGTCGCCGTGCGAAGTATGTACCATGAGGGGTTTACATTGATCAAAACAGGAGCCCGTAATCTCGCTCTGGTCTGTGGAAGCGTAACTAGGCAATTCTTAAAGCAGCACAAGAGGATTGTACGCAGCCAGATGACAAGGAATTCCACAGGAAGCATGAATTGGAGAGTACAGATTTGCTTCAAGTGTCAGCGAGAGCATCTTACTATCTCCGAGGGCCCGAGCATCCATCCAGGCAGCACTCGGAGCAACATGAGGCTCGGAATTGAGGCCAGCCTAATGGAGATGATGGAGATAATTGTCATTGTAGGAGGAAAAAAGCAGTGAATGGAGGCCGCGTCGGTGATAGCGCTGCTCGGCCGGCGGGGAAGACAGGCCCCCACGCCCAAATTGCGCGTTCAACCACTTTCATGATGAACACCCAACCGGGGCTATTCCAACCTCTGACGCATGCATCAGCCGTCAGTCCTGGTGGCTTGAGCGACTATTGTTATCCGCGGCCGACTCAAGCTTCTTTGTTCAAACATGTGCCCGCCTGCTAAAAGGCCGCTTCGGAGCTCACCTACAGGTCCTACTGACTGACTTCACATATATAACTCACACAGTTCCCACGATCCGTTTCCCTAGCTATACCCTGAACGCCACTCCTCGTGTGAATAGCTCCTCCTTATCCTCCTATACTAGGCACCCTGCGGTACTGCTACTCGCCCTCCTTTTCTCCTACATACAGCTACTCCAGTCTACCATCACCACCATGGCCCCACCTCAAGATCCCTACACCCCTCAAACCTTCGAACACGACGCTCGCTGGACAGCCGTCGACAAATACGTAACCAGCCACCTCCACAACACCATCCCCTCCCCCGCCTCCCTCACCGCAACCCTCACCAACTCGTCGACCAATGGCCTCCCCGACATCGCCGTCTCCGCTTCTCAAGGCAAGCATCTCATGCTGACCGCTCGCCTCATATCCGCCCAACGCGTCCTCGAGGTCGGCACCCTCGGCGGCTACTCAACGCTCTGGCTCGCGTCCGCCACGCCCACCACCCGCGTCACCTCCATCGAGATCAGCCCCGCGCATGCGGCCGTAGCGGAAGAGAGCCTCCAGAAAGCAGGCGTGGGCGAGCGTACCGAGGTGTTGGTTGGAGCGGGCCTCGACGTTCTGCCGAAGCTGGCGGCGGAGGTGCAGGCTGGGAAGCGGGAGAAGTTCGATCTCGTGTTCATCGATGCGGATAAGGAGAACAATTGGGCGTATGCGGATATTGCCGCGGGCATGAGCCGCAGCGGGGCGTGCCTGATTGTGGATAATGTGGTGAGGAAGGGGGAGTTGGCGAATGATAAGACGGAGGATGAGAGGGTGTTGGGTGGGAGGAGGGTGGTGGAGAATGTGGGTAAGGATCCTAGACTGGATGCAACTGTCTTGCAGACGGTTGGGGAGAAGAATTATGATGGGTTTTTGTTTGCGGTGGTGAAATGAGGTGATTTTGTGGCTGGATGGATGAATCCTGGAGATCTCGATTTAGGGGGTGTATCATTGGGAATAAACGTTAACAGTGATAGTATCGAGCAATTCATCCATATCTCGAGTCAGGTTTCTTTAGATCCATGCTAATGAACTACTCTCCTATGCAGCACCGCATGCAGCATTGAAGAGCGAAAGAAAACCTATGAGGCCTAACCCAGTACTTGCCACATGCTGGTGACCCGAACAATCAATATCCTCCACGATTCAGATATCCCTGTCGACCTCCGTGCCCACCGCTTCGTTTTTCCACCTGCATTTCCGTATCTCCATCTCCGTGGTTAGTGGCACTTTGAGTGCTCAATCATCCCATACTTCACTGTCATCGCCTAAGGGAGCCTCAACACCTATATACCCTTCCACCTCCACCTTCGCTTCACCGGTTAATTGTAAGCAACCCCAGGCGATAACGTGGCCGGTGCCAGGCAAGTGAATCTCAACAATCTCTTTGCTTGGGTTCTTAACCTCCGAGTTCAGGAATTCTCGCGTCGCCTTGGTCTGTGCGTAATCTTCGGAATCTTTTGGGATAGCGATATAGTAAGGATCATCGCGTTTAACGAGAGAAAGTTTTGATTTTGCTATCTTCCTGTCCAGACTGAGACTGGGGTGGTCTTGAAGTGCATCTGTTATGTCCCCTTTCTGGAGTGAGCCAGTCCATGACATAAACCCATCGTTCTCCGTAAAGACCCGTTAGAAAATTGTGGGACTCGAGAAGTTGGGGTACATTATTAGGGTCGGTAGCGTAGAGGGTGAGAAGCTTCGGAGCTTCGGAGCTTCTAACCCACACGTTAGGGGTTAGGTTTAATGATACTATTCCGGCATAGCCGAGCAAAGTAAACAGGAAACGCATTGTGAACGGAGGATGAACTGCGGTTGAATCCCACAGGAGCAGAGGAAGAGGCAACGGAGATTCATGGGGTCTAAGAAGTTTTGGAGCCTGTTCGAGCCCAAGAGAAAAGAGGTGGATGCCAAGAGAAGGCAGTGCAATGCCACAGCCTGGCTGAAGAAAGGGAGACGGGTGTCTGTATAATGGGCTTAAATGGACTCTAAAGTACCTAGCTGCCGTGGCGTCCATGATATTTAGCAACGAAGAGAGTCCTCCGGCGCTTCCGTAGATACAGCCTCGTGAATATCACTATCTTCTAGAGCCACAGGAGTGTCGAAGGCACGGCAGAGGGATGTGATTTTGCTTACGAAGGAGCGATACGGCGCTAACTAGACAAGGAAGCGATGAGACGAAGATTAGCTCTACGCCTTTATATGATACGACCTTTCCGTTTTGGGGAAGCGTATTCCAGGGAGCCATCATCTCTCGACCACGCTCATTCCATACCTTCACCACCTGATGCTTTGTAATATCGGCAGCAACAAAGCTCCAAGGTCTCCGAAACTTGCAGCACCCTGCGCAGTCCCTGTTGCTGAAATTCTGACGCTGCTGTGCCACTGCGTTGGCGTGTCTCGGATCCTCTGCACGATTGCGGCGAGTAACGATTATGTTCCAAGCAGACAGCAATGCGGCACGTACTTCAGACTTAGCCTCGCGGCGTATACGGCGAAGGACAACCCACTGACACTTCCACGTATGCTCGGTGGGCATGTGCTGGTTATCCTCGTTCAAGACTCATCCAGGAAACGCTCATCTTGCTTGATCTCGATAGCAACTTTGGATCATGTCGTCCCTGTGGCTCACCACATCAACCCCATTCTCTGTTAAGGCCATTGCCGTCTTTGCTTTACTTGTTGTAAGCTCAATAGGCTCCAGAATAGCTTCTGAGATTCCTTTGACATACGAGCCTTCTGAGGCCGATTGCGATGTTTTACCGTACTCTGTCGGCTTCGACATCTCCCTTTCATACGGGTAAGTCTAGCAGTGTAAGATGTAGTGCTGAGTCGTTATTTTGATGATCTAGAGCAACTCAATGGCGTCTCTAACCTAACCAGAACCGCCGTTATTCGATGGGCCAATGGCTCCTACGAGCCTGTCGCCAAAATAGATGGTACACCAGATTATGTGAGGAATATGGATTATATGTCTTTAATGTCTTCACGACATCTGCAGTCTGTATATCCCTTAACTTTTTCCTCCAAAGCTGATCAAATTTCCTCAGTACACCATACTGCGACCAGATAATGGGCCCCCTATTGGACTGGCGCCGAATGGCGCTGCGCCGTTTCCGAAAAAAGCTAGGCCTACCGGCAAGTCCAGAAGTCGGCTACATCGGCCGCATGATTCGACAGCTCCGCTACGCAACCGAACAGAAACTTGGCCATGAAATCAAGCATGTCGTGACCACAAGGCCTGAATTGCGCGCACTGTACCACGAAGACATGGAAGATGCTTTGGAGTACGTCGGTCTTGAATACGTTGAAGTTTGTCAGGGATGTCCTGTGCAGTTTGAGCTATGGTCTGCATATGCTGGAATTGGCCTTGGTCTTTGCCAAAACTTCACCGATGTCGATGAGTGCCACAAAGAGATGCACCCTATGCCTTGGTTAACGGTTCTGTCTCTGTTTTATTCCAGAAAAGGCCTGCAAGTCCACGCAGGAAGGCTTTCCAACTCGTACGACTGGTCCAAGTGCGCAGATCTTCGATGGGATACCTATACAGTCGATTTCGATGTTGGATCTGACAGTATCCCCGCCACTGAGCCAACAGCAGAAGTGTACTGGAACAAGATTCGCACACAAATCCGGTTCGTCATACAGAGGCAGCTCCCGGACCCCATCGACAAGGTTATTCTGCAAGGAGAGAGTGCTCTGAACGAGCGGTTTGTGCGAGAGGTCTATGATCTGCTAAGACGCGATGGGTCCGATGATGCGGTGTTTTACTCCGACTATCCAATCTTCGTAGCCGCCAATGGTGCTGCAGAACATGCCTATCGAAGCTTGTCACTTTGCGGTCCTCAGAAATTAAGTATGTCTCAGAGGACCTATTGCAAGAACAGGTGATGAGCCAGGGAGGAAAATCCAGAGCACTTCTCTTTTGTTCCGACTCTCTGGCGTCGCCTTAACACATCTTCCAACCACTCAGTCTTTACATGATACACCCCCGAGTATGTGAATAGTTTTATTTCTATTCGATCACTAACGTTTTTCCTGCGCTTCTCGTCGCCGGGTTTTGTGTAGTGCCAGAAGGAGTGAACGCGCATCAATTCTTATAAATGGCTTTTCTTCTCTAATTACGCTTTCTATTCGCCACCAAGATACATCTTGTTCCTGAGCGTAGGAAGGCAGTGATCCTTCAGGTCTTGAGCACCTTGCCACCAACTTTTCATCGTCACGGCCCTCGAATCCTCGACGACTCGGATCATGTACAAAATCCTTTTTAGTCTAATGGTCGGCTCTCGATTGACGCCATGATGGCGCAGTTTCGATCCTAAAACGATGGACGACCATACTAATTACTTCTCTCCCAACCCGGTCAAATCGCTCCACATCCTCCTCGTCACTCTCCTCGCTCCTTCTTGATCCTTCAATCACTTCGCCGGTGGCTTTGGACCAGCCCATCGAGGCTGAAGGGCCACGTTTCAATAACTTGAAACTGATGAAGTATCTCAAAGTTTCCCTCAAGACTGAGCGTCTTGAACTATGCCCACGGGCCACCTGACCTGCTCTTCCACGCCTCAAATCTGTCTTCTGGTATTCCCAATTCATGTATGGTCTACCTATAAGTAGTTGATTACGACTGCATCTCCCAGCAGAGCTCTTTACCGTTTCTCTTTTGTTGTTACATCCATCTCTCACTCCTCCTCTCTTGTAATTCTAGTCGTCTCTTATCTCGCAACTCTCCCCAAATTTTGTCTCTGTTTGAGCTCACAAACGCAATGAAAGCTTCTCTTCTTCTATCCGTGGGAGCAACTATATTAGTTCCTGTGATCCTTGGCACTCCCATCGGTGGCCTCATCAGTCCCGCCATAATCTTTCCAAAGAAATGGGCATCTTTGGGTGACTCGTGGGCTTCAGGGGTGACCTGGTTCAAAGAAATCGTTTATGATGATGATCACGACAAGGTGATCCAATGTAGACGGTCAAAAGAGGCCTACGCATACCAGCTGTCACAGAACGATACTTTCTTACCCGTTAAGGATCAAGTTTTCAATTGGCCAGCTTGTTCGGGAGTTAATTTCGAACACATGGAGGGCCAAGCTTCGGAGATGGATGATGGTACCCTTTTCGCGACCATGACGTATGCTCTGCACCTTCCCATTGTTAAGTACGCTAATAACAGCTTAGGGTGGGGGGGAATGCATGTGGTTGGGACCCCTTAGTAACAGCTTGTGTCTTCGTGCCAGATCCGCAGCAGACCAGGTGCAGCCCCGAATACCCCGACCCTGCTAGCGAGTGCTATCAAAAAATGGTCGAGTCTAGGGACGCATTGAACAACGAAGAGAATTTTCTAGCGAGATATGTAGATGTGCTGGGTAAGGTCATGAAGATAGGGAAGGAGAAGCATGGATCGTTTCAACTATATGCCACCAAGTCAGTATCCTCCATTTAAGTCCCCAATCACTAACGAGACCAAAAAGGTCTCCTTTGTAACCCCGCGGTCATCAACACTAACATCAAGCGTCTCCAGCTACGCTCATCCTTTCAACATTGATCCGAACTGGTGTGACGAGGAAAGCTTCGGTATGTTCTGGTGCCGCCCAAAACTCACCGCTCTCCTTCGCCACGACATCAACGACCTTGCTGAGCTTCTCAAGCAAAAAATCATCAAAGACGTACAACAGTTCAGGAAACAGAACCACGATGGTAAAAGTGTGCATTTCGTTGAGATAAGCGACTGTTTCAATGGACACCGCTTTTGCGAGAACGATCATGACATTACCGATCAATGGGACGATACATACACCGGAGGCAAGACATGGATCTACCTTCCTCCCCGACCTCCATGGAACGATCTTTGGGTTGAGCCTTCAAGCGCCAATTGCCCGTGCAGAAAGACATAGATGCCTGGGTTAAGAAGTATCCGGATAACAACATAACTACGGAGGGGGGTGGTTCCGCCCCAGACCGGCCGGGGATGTGAGTACATTGCTTCACCAGAGACGAATTTCGGTCAGCTTACGCGTGGTAGAATCATGAAGACTTTCCATCCCAAGACGTTGGGATTTGGAACCATGGCGGACAATATCCGGAAAGCTGTCTATGATACGCTCACGCTGTGAGAAGGCTTGTATGTAATCCCCTTCCCCTAGAAATCTCCACTTCACCTGTCGATCTGGCCCAAATAACCCTCCCCTTCAAGGTAACTCTGGGCCTGCTAAGCTTACAAAAAGTAGAGAGCCTCTAATCGCCCACCAAAGAAAAGGTCCCTTATACTGGATGTTTCTGCCGAGCAGACCATTTAAAGAGATTTATTCAAGAGGTGTGGGAATCAGGTGGCAGATGATAATGGCGGGAGTCATAAGTCAACCAAGGATCCAGTAGCCATTCACCCGTGGTTCCAACCCAACTCAGGCACAAACTTCATCAATCCACGCACATTCTCTCTCTCCCCTTCTTTCATTTTCAAAGCCAGCAACGACGAAACGTTACCGTTACCGCCAATATGCCATCACGCATGCCATTGTCGATGTTCCATAATCTCCACATTGCAGCTCCTCCAGAGTTCTAGGACCGCGCTTCGCGACAAAGACTGGCGTCCCATCATCACGTAAATTCACTTCGATTGCTCATGGTTAGTACTTCACGACAATTAACGTTTATAATCTCGCTCCTGTTCCAATATCTAATTACCAGCACAACCATAGACAGCTCTAAAGTATACGCCTTGCAAGTGCAGCTCGACGAACTGAAGAGACGGTATAAAGAAACCGAGTTTGAACCAGAACTAGCCGTCGACAGGCTGGAGGGTAGGGTCGAAAAGCTGGAGAGGTCTAAGGCGGAGCAAAGTCATGACAGCAGCGGGATACTATTTACAGTCGTAATCTGCGCAGCGGTTGCATCTACATTTGTGGCTTCCCAGCTTCGAGAGCATTAAATTATGGGAAAGGAAAAGGTGGAGGACTCTCTAGGATGACGAAATTGGAGTGAATCTCTACTCAATCACAACTCCCACTACTTACGCTACTGCGGTGGATTGATAATCACAACGAGGCATCGCATTGTATTGATCTACTGGATACCTCGCAGTGCTCCTCTAAGCACTCGTGGAGGAAAGAACCTTGTCTAGCTAGACTCGGAAGAAATCCACCAGTAGCTACAACTAAGTGAAATGATCGAGCTGGCATGGGCATGGCGATGGTGCTTGGAGAGAAAATCAATTGAAGTGGCTTAGAAAACAAGAGTGGGAGTTAGATGACAGCTGATGACACAAAATCGCAGCTCTACCAAGGATATAAAAGGACTGCGTCCATGGTTCTGTCACAATAGCCACCACGCCATCCTATTTCTCTAGCTCTACTTAAACCTCAAAGCTTCCGTCTCATCTTCCATCTCTAACCTAGACAGCCTGTAGCTCCAACACCGACAAGACCGAAGCAACTCAACATCCCTCCAACCATGTCGCGAAACGCACTATCAGCTCTCCGCCTCTTCCGCACCCGAACCTCCAAACCCTCAACTTCTACCAACCCACTTCACTTCAACACCCCGCTCCCCACAACGACACTCTCACGGCACCATCGCATCAACAGTAGCTCTCCGCACTCGACTCCTTCCCACCACCCAGCCTCCCCAGAACGCCATACCGTGGAAGCAAACCGCCACTCCAGCCCCATTCAAGCCATCACCGATCTGCGGGAAGACCAAAAGAGAGACCAAGAACCCGCAACCCAGAAAATCGAAGAAGTAGGGGAGAGGATGAGCGATGCGAAGAGGGATCTATATGTGCTAATAACGAGTGTTTGCGTAGTGGGATATCTCATCGTTTATACAATTACGGCAGCGAATCTCATCATTTCTGCGACTACGCCAGCGAATGGGGAAGAGAAGGTGTCTTCAGCAGTAGCCTCTAAGCGCGAGATTGGCGAGGAGATGTGGGGACTTTTTCGGGTGATGGAGTAAGGGTGGGTTAGCAAATCCCATCCGTAAGATGGTGGAACGGTTGTTTCTGATTAGCATAGCTGGGAACCAAATATGAGATAGTGCCCTTGCGCGCAAGAGATTAAAGCCACCGGACGCCCTAGATCAAGCTATGGGAAAAGGGATGATTTGGGTGCTGTGAGAAGTATAAAGTGGAGCCAGTCCGTGCGATTTGAAGTCGTTTTGGGCATGTTATTGTCCCACACCCCAAATCAGACCCCGGGATGCGGGATTATTTGGGTGAT
This sequence comes from Lophium mytilinum, assembly GCA_010093605.1. Lineage (NCBI taxonomy): Eukaryota > Fungi > Ascomycota > Dothideomycetes > Mytilinidiales > Mytilinidiaceae > Lophium > Lophium mytilinum. The sequence continues at coordinate 1,094,717 of MU004184.1, read as the reverse complement.
GTGAGATGTATGAAGTGGAGCCAGTCCGTGCGATTTGGAGTCGTTTTTGGCATGTTATTGCCGTACACTTTAAATTAGGCCTTGGGTTTTGGTTAACTCCAGTGTTGTGAGATGTATAAAGTGGAGCCAGTCCGTGCGATCTAGAGTCGTTTTTGGCATACTATTGCGTCGCACACCAAATCAGACCCTGATAACAAGGTAGATTTGGTTGTAGAATGGCTGGTATAGATGCTGATGCGTCCGCAAGGAAGAGAATAAAAACTAAAGAACGCAAACAACTCACAGTACCTGTGTTGACTACTCCACCACCGCCCTCGTGCCTTAACCTCCACCCATAACAACCCTTAGAGAAACAATCAAGAAGTCACACTCACGATCCACAAAGCTCACAAAGTGTTTAATATCAATTCCCATAACCTACAAGTACAGTTGTCTACCAACATCGCTCCCAAACCCAAAGGTTCAATGCCAGTATCGTATACATGCATGCACTCGTCCAACACCCGCAACACCGTGAACCAATCTACCGACTCGCCGCCCATTGATGCAAGACGCCATGTTTTCATCGTCGTCATCACCCCTCATTACTCATGACGCTACGCTGCGCTGTGCTGGGCGAGAACACGGACCAAGCAAAGGAAGAGGAGGCGTGAAGCAGCCAGTGCTCCACAAAGAAGCCAGGATATGAGAAAGACCAACCGGACAAGTGTGAATATGCCAGAATTTAGAAGATAGTTCCGAAGTTCTCCTCGACCATGGGGAGAGGCTTCCGAGGGCTGGATGGCTTGCCGTTCTCGTCTGTAGCGGGTTTGCGGTGCCTGTCAAATAATTAGCGCGCATTGAGAATAACGCGAGTAGGACAACATACTTAAACGTGAATCCCACGAAAAGGTGCTTCTTCATCTCTTCGCCCCGCTCCTCCATCTTCTCCAATGCCGTCTGCTTATCGTGCACCTCTTTATACTTCGCCATATCCGCTTCATTGCTGAAGTCATCAAAGTAACCCGCATCAGTCTCGCTGTCCAACTCGGGAACGAACGGCGCACGCTGCTCTCTCAGCTTATCCCACTCGACTTCCGCAAAGTACTGATGAGCGTGGATCTCGCTGATACCGCGGAAGCGGCTGGTCTTCGACGCAACAAGACGCGTGATGAGATCCCAGGTGCGCTTGCTGAGGAAGTAGGACGGGTCCTCGTAGACAGGCTTCCGGAGAACTTTCTTCCACTGCTTCAGGTTCTGCCAAGTCTCGTCGACAGTTGCGCCGGCGAAGGGTGGGTAGCCAGCTAGAGCTTCGAAGAGCATGCATCCCAAGCTCCAATAATCGACCGTAAAGTCGTATTCGTCGCCCTTGAGGACTTCAGGAGCCATGTAGTCGGGGCTGCCGACAATACTCTTGGCGTAATTGACGTCGCGCTCTCGAAGGGATCTGTAGTTCTCGCGACGCTCGGCTGCAGTGCGCTGTTCCATTGGTCTTCCAAACGGAACGGCGGCATCGCCGACTGATTCGAGCTTGACGCGCATGGACTCGATCTTGGCTGGTGCCAGCATGCCAGCTGCTAGACCGAAATCGGTGAGTTTGACGTGGCCGGTGCCGTCGATCAGGAAATTTTCTGGCTTCAAATCGCGATGAATATAGCCCAGCTGGTGAAGAGAGTCGACGCAAGAGACCATTTCCGCAATGTAGAAGCGTGCATGGCGATTGTGTAGGACACCAGTATTGTTAAGCAGTGTCCGGAAATCGCCTCCAGGGACATATTCCTACAAGAATATAAGCAACATTCTTAAGTGAGAAGCGGCGTGAGCTTACCATAGCCAAATAGATGCTCTTGTCGTCCTGGAACGCGTACAAGAGCCTCACCAGCCACTCGCTCTTCGCATTTGTTAGGATATCTCGCTCGGTCAAGACGTGCCTAATTTCGTCCAGCTTGAACAGGAGCTTCTTGCTCATGACCTTCAGAGCACACACTTCGCGAGTATCTTTCTTCTGTGCCAGATACACTTGGCCGTAACCTCCTTGACCGACCTGAGTGAGAATCTGGAAATCGCCCTGTCTCAGTCGCGTCCTCCGCTTCCTGAGGTTGGCACGCTCGCGACCAAGATATGTGTTGAGTGCCTCATTGTACTCAGCCTCGGGTGTCTCTGGCGGCGCAGGATGCTGCGCTTTGAATTGAGCGAGCCTGTTCTGTCGAATGTGGACGTAGCTAAGGAGATCGTAGTAGTAGTCCAAGAAATCTATACCCATTAGCCACAGCCAGCCACAGCCCAAACTTTTGCAAACTTACACAACTGCGTCACGTTTGCCAATCGCTTGACCGCCGGTTTCCTCAACTTCTCTAGTTCTTCCGCCGATAGTCGCTGATGGCCCACCACATGGTTCTGCTGCTTCTCCGCCTCGCGCGTCCGATACGGCTCTTGGCGAGACACTGCAGCATGGTTAATGAAACTCGTTTCCTTCTGCATGCCAGGACGACCACCTGGCGGCGTGTTCTCCTTGTTCGCCTTGCGCGTAGGACTACCGCTCCCAGGCGTGATTGTCGTCAGGTCCGAGCCCCCATAGCCTGAATCCACGCTCTCCAGTGCATCGCCGCCCCTCATTGCTGAGGTCGGGGATTGCGGCTGGCGTGGCGACTTCGAAGGGGATCCTCCCATGGTTGGAAACAGTCTCATAGCGTTTTCGAAGACATTGGGCAGGTCGAAGGCGCCCGGGGGCTGGTGGTGCTTGCTGGGGCTGCCCTGGGGCGTCTGTTGCGGGCTGATGAAGGCCTCTTGAGTTGGAGTGCGGGGGCGGCCGTAGCCATCGTTGCCTGAGCGGGTATGGAGCGGGGGAGGGGGGATTGGCAGCTGGAAGCTGGGGTTGTCGCCTTTGGATGCCATTGTAGGTAGATGGCCTGGGAGCGCTCGAGCCGAGGGAGGGGAGGACTCGACGCAGACCGGGGGGCTTTAAGAGTATTCCAGCCGTGAAGTACGCTTCTGAAGGGCGAGAGCAAAGGGAAGTGTCCTCTAAAGGTGGGTTGGGCAGTGCAGAGGAGAGTCGTGGTGTTTGGTGTGGGACTTGTGCTGGAATGATTTTGGCGGGGAGGGGCCGTAAACAAAGAATGCCAAGCCTGCCCCCAATGACGACTGCCTCGCCGTTTCAGGCCAACCAGCAACCCATGAGGAATCCAAATTAGACAAAATCTAGTGTTATCAGATGAGAAGTAGTGTATATCTTCAGTTTGTAACTGGCACATTGGAGTCTTGGATCATGATGCCTCGCTCAGATTTATATCTATCACTTTGGAAAGCTACTAACAGCATCACAGCGGAAGTAGCCCCCCAAAAGCGCTGGTACACATCACAATACGTCTACCTTGCTAAGAATACATAGGCGGTCTCAAGGGGCTGCACAGTACCAACAAGCAGGTATAATCAACATCTGAATATCAGCCCGTATTCTAGCTACCTCCCTATTACCCCCTACCCTTGATTCCTCCTCTTATGAACCCAATTCAAGAACCACGGCACATCGTTGATGACCTGCCCTGGCAAAGACGTGTTTGTGACAAACTGCGGAATCTTCCCCGCAGCATCACTCGCCGTCGCCATCTTCCACGTAACCTCGCTCTGCCCATCTCTACCGGTGTTTCCTACAGAAATGTACTCAACACTGACATATCGTCCCTCGACAAGACTCACACCGTCTTTCTTCTTCGCTGCTTCATCATCTTGGTATGAGCCCTCACTCTGCGTGGGCTTGTACTCGAACTTAGGGCTTGGTTGGGTAGGGTGCCGTTGGCTTCGTTGCTTGAACTCTTCCGGTAGGGTATTGATATCGAAAGGTAGCTGGACGACAATGGAGTCGGTATCCGTGTGCTGAGCCGTGATGACGCAGGTAGTGAAGAAGCGGTCGTTCAGAAGTGGGATGCTGTGGTACATCTCGTAAACTACACAGTATACACCATTAGCATCCGTTTCATCCCTCATCCTCCCACCACTAACGACCATCACAAGAGATTGAAACTCACCAGCAACCTCCACCCCCTTCCACCCCTCCACACTCACACCCCCACTCCACAACTCCACCGCCGTATAAACATCCGGCGTATACGCCCCCTCATTCCGACTATGCGCCACCCTAATCCCCCCATCAAACTCCCCCCAACTCGCCGCCCCCTCCACCGCCGCATCCTCATGCCTACTCACCCTCCCCACCCACACCAACCCCTCGCTCCCCGTCTTGTACAACCCCACCGGCGCCGTCGAACCCGACACACTCGCCGCCTTCGTCTTCAAATGCGTCCACCCCTCCACGCCCCCAATCCACTCCCTCGCCTTCCCCAACACATCCGCATACACCTCCGGCAGCGGCACCAACCCAGGCCCCAACAACCCCACAAACCCCTTAAACGTCAGCCCCGCCGGTGTCGTCGCGGCGCCTCCCACCCCTCGTGGTTGCTCCGGCGCCCGCCCCGGCTCCGTCTCCGCTGCGGGCTCTTGGCTCGCGGAGCGGGTCCCCATAGCGGCACGCACAGCGGGGAATCGGTATCGGCTCAGCGTGCGTCGGTCGTCGGTCGGTTCGGTCGGTAGGTCGGTGAGTGGAGCTTTTTGTCCTGCCGTTGGGGGTTAGGGGGGGGGGTCCTGGGTGCGGCGGTTTCTTGGGGCTGGGGCTGGGCTGGGCTGGGCTGGGGTGTGCGTGCAGCAGTGCGGCAAGGTGACCTGCAGGACAGCAGCGACGGACGGGCCCGTAGGCGAGGCTGGCGGCTAGTTGGCTAAGGTAAGGTTGGCTAAGGTAGGTGAGGTGGCTCGCTCTTTGAGGGATAGGCTTGGTTGCTGCGTCTGGGGTCTGGACCGTGGGTGACGGAGGGGAGACCGGCTCCGCGTGCCAAGGGGGAGTGGGACGGCGGGAGAGGGCGTTTAGGCGGCGGTTCGAGTGGTTGGTCTGGGGAGTTAGGAGGCATTCAATGCGTGGGCGGAGCGGGGGAGATGTTGGAGTGAGGATGGGGAGGATATGGGTTGGAGAGGGAGGAGCGGTTCAGTGGGACTTGGGAGCCGGCTCCGCGTTTCAGAATCTCCATCGACAGTTTTCGGTGTTGTCCGTGCGTTTCTGCATGGGAATGTTATTCCCGAGGAGTGCCCGCTTCGAAATGCCATGGATTCCGGATGGGCACATGCGGGCGTTGGGCTGGCCCCGCCCACTACTGCATACATAGAAGACCCTCATATGCTACCGTTGTGCCGTCGAGCTTCCGTTTTGCGTTTAGTCTTTAGTCGGTGCATTTGCCACAGTATCTTGGTACCGACGGCAAGGCTTCCAAGATCTAGAGTCTGGGGCCTGCGGGTAGGTGCATTATGATAGTTACATTGCGCCTTGAGAGAACTTGTCACTCGTCACGTAATAGTGTGTTTACTTTCAGGCTTAAAATCCATGTTGACGAGTTTTCATCCACAGCCGGACAAGCTGAATGCAGTGGCAATATACTCAACAACCAACAACTTTTCCTCAGCTTCAGAAATCAGTCCGATTGAGCACTGGTCACTGATCGTGCTTACTCTCGGAGGTACGCGCTGTTTCGCATTCAAGCTTTCATCCATCCCATACTACGCCGTAGTGTATATACCTAGGCCGAATCGGCGAAGGCCGGTTGAACAACGGTCTTTCAACGACCAGTGGCCAGACCCCTCATCGCCATCATGACTAAGGAAACTGTACTCACACAGCCATACACACATACATGCAGTAGTAGTCATCGGTAGCACACCAATCAGAACATCTCGTTCCCCTTGGTAACGTGTATGCAAGGCCTAACGGGGGTATACATAAGTCAACCGTCACACGAATATCCTGTCGGGAAGATCTCCGCGCGTCCAAAGCGGCGAGGTCTTGAAATGAAAGGTCAAAATGTAGAGTCCCTCCGAACCCTGTACTATGCTTGCCACCGCTATTTTATGCGAGCTGAGGCGGACGTGTATCAAATTCGAGTCGCCGATTGTTTAGGGCTGATTCGTGAAGCGAGACGTCCAAGGGCCGTGTATCAAGATGGTAAAAAGAAAAAATGCTCGTGAAGGACAACGCCCCCTTTACTGGGTAATGCAGACACTTCAAAGTAAGTGTCGTAAGTCCCGCTGTTCTTGATCCATCTTAGCGCTGCACGTATGGCTGAGCAAAGAGAGATGAAAACCTGGTTGATTCTGCCGCTGGGCATCGGGACAATCTTTGTTGTCTTGTGGGACGTCTATGGAGGGTATAAAGGTGCGGAGGACATAAAGCATAAAGAAAAAGGTGACTAGTGACTGTCATTGAGCGTCCGCTTTTGTGACAGGCGGCGGCTCCATATCGGCGGAGCGAGCGAGCTCCCCTGCGCGCAAGAGGGCGGCTAAGGAGGATGTATTGCGGTATTCCGAAGATTGGGTGCCCTGGGGAGTGGGTCGGACGTCGAGGGGCGAAGGTTGCACGCTTGGATTGTGGACGGGGGGAGGGAGGACTCTCTGGGACTTGGGTGCGTCGGCGGAAGGAAGCATAAAACCCGGAAAATGACCAGGAGGACCGCCGTAATGGGTTCCCGGGGATACGCTTAGTCCACTCGCGGACGACAGTGTCGTGTCTTCGTGTGAAAGTCCTGGTACATTTGTCATCTCTCTGTACGGTCTTCTTGACGGCAGATCTATAGGAGTGTAGAGCTGATTTGTGTACGGTGACGACTGGCTGGGAGCGGCGTTGCTTGCGTATGCGTGAGTGTGAGGGGGCGCGTGAGACTGTGTGGTTTCAGGCACAAAAGTACTTCCCCCTGGATAATAATCAAAGGTCTCCCTTTGGGGATTCGCGGATCTTGGAGACGCAGACATGGGAGAATAGTGATCTGTTGGTCGGGGAGAGTTAAAGCTAGCGAGCGGATAAGTAGCCGGTGAAGAAGAATTCGTCGGATATTGTGGCATCGGCGGTCTTTGAGGTCCCGTTGGCGGACTCGATCCAGACCGCTGGTGCCCCAAAGGGTATCCTTCCAGAAGGCCAGAGCTGAGTCGCCGATTAGGGGGTCGCTCAGGCACATCATTGCTGCTGCTCCTTGTAGTAGATATGCTTGTTTCGGTTTCCAGCTTCGACCGTTTGCCTTCTGCATCTAACCATGTTAGCTAAGTACGGTGCCAAGGGTTCGATTAAGGGTGACTGACTCTTCGCAGGAGTGGCATGCTTCGCCTTGAACTCCTCAAGATATTTCTGGTACGCATCGTACTGCGGCGTTTTCTTGTACTCGGCTAATTCTGTGTAGTACTTTTCTTTGGCACTATTCGCCTGGCTTTCGCAGGTTTCGCGGGCGTCTGGCGACAGCACTTGCCAGCGCTCGCCGACGGCCTTTGCAATTTCAGTGAAGGACAGCTCCTGGCCTTTGAGGACCTCGCGCATTTCTGGTCTACGTCATTAAAAGTAGTCGGAAAGTAGATATTACACTAACGGTTTGAAAAAATCACGTAAGCAGACGGAGGTCTCTCCGGTGCATGTTCGTCGGGCTATTTACAGTTAGCAGGTTTGCGATCACGTGCCATGCATCATTGTGGAGTGGCTTACTTTAGGATGCCGCCTGTACTTGCGTTTAGTGCTGCCTCCGCCAGCCGCCGTGGCAGAAGCAGCTCCTTTCTTAGCCTTGTGTTCAGACCCCGATTCGTCGCTCCGATATGATCCATCCACGCTGGCTGCTGTCGCAATGGCCGGTCGGTCGTGATATTGCCCTCTTGTCTCCGCAATAGCTCGCTGAAGTTTCTGTGCGTCGCGTTAGAACTTGCGGGCTCGTTCCCATTTTTCAGTGCTGCTGCAGAGGATTGGACCTACTCTGCGGTGGCCGAGTTTGACATTCAAAGCGCCTCTGGGGTGCGGTTAGCATATTTCAGATACAGCACTACGGGTTCGCTACAACCTACAGATCTGATTCCGTAATGTCCAATATCGTCTCCCAGGTGTCAAACCCTTCGGCAACAAAAGCGTCCAGATATTGGGAGAGTCCCAATCGCTCCAGCCTCTCCCCCAGGTCGTTCATGTAGAAGAGACTGTAGTCGTGCGGATTACCGCGACAAGATTGGATGCTTATTGTAGATGCTGTCGGTGGGGGAGCCGTATATCTTGAAATCAATGGCTTGCGAAACACAAGTAGATTTCGTAATGTTGTTGGTGTATTCGGTGAAGTGTGCGCGTCTCGTGCCTGGCAAAGCGGGATGCTCAGGAGTGGTCGAGTACCCCGCGGAGTGCGGGATTGGCGCGGTGTTAAGAATATGGTCACGGTATCGGTTCTTCGAATAGGGAATATAAAGAGGGGTCGTGTCGGTGTCGTAGCGCTGGGCTTGGTCAAGATCTGGGGATAGGAAAAAAATTACACGCGATAGTTTTGTGCTGGTGCTAATTGTTGCTGGGCGCGAGACGCGCAAGAAGAGGAAGTTAATGTATATACGCCCTACTCCATAGGGCGAGAGAGCAGGTGGTGGCGACGGCCAGTGAAAAAGGGTCTCAGGATCGTCGCCGAGGCTGCAGACTAAAGGTGGTACCACTGATGGCGATTGCGTCCAGTTATCATGGGGAGGCAGGGCAGTCGCTGGAGATGACTAGGATGGGAGGCTAGCTGGACGCAGGAGTAGCCGCTGGTTCGAGGTGAAGCCAGCGACGGTGGAGTGGAAGACGGGTAATGGAGCATGGGAATAACGTGTGTGGGCGTGGTGGTGGCAGCAAGACGGCTACCTCGATTGCAAGATGGCAAGGGAATAAATCCCACAGTAACGACGCTCCCTAGTGCCTGCTGGCTAGGTCGCGGCGGGCCATGGCGTGGCGGACATCTGGTGGGCACTGGGTTGGAGGCGGTGATGGGGATCGAGGCTGGTGCTGGAGCTGGGTGGATTTGGAGTCTGCAACGGCGGGCTCACAGGCTCACAGGGTCCTACCTACCTAGCAAGAGAAGCAGCTGCACACGCCGCACACACGGGGCGCGCGGGACCAAACGTGACCGCAGGCGGGCTCAGTGGCTCGGTCGGAGGAGGAGAGTCGCGGTATGCGGCCACACGGCTAACAAAGAGAGAGTGAGGGCAGCGAGGGCAGCGTGCGTGCCGTCATCTGCTCGGCAGGGCGATCTACTCGTCCTGGAGTGGCCAGGATCTCCAGGGTCGTGATCGGGCAGAATGCAATTGATCGAGCCTGCGCGGCAAGCCAGAGAAGCCAGAGCCAACGGCGTCGCCGGGGTGGAGCGAGGTGATGAATTGGGGCCCCTCGCGCCCTCCTCCCACCACCACGACGCGCTCGATTCGTACGAGGTGCTCCCGCTGGCGAGCCAAGCATTCGGCGCGGGTGTCCGTCGCCGCTGCGTGTGGCACAGTGGCAACATGCACACGAGGCTTCGCGGCGCAAGTCGGGTGTGTGCATGCAAGAATTCAGTCAGTCAAGGTCGGCATGTGGACAGCCCATCTTGACTCGCCCCCTGGAGGCCGACGGGCACAGGGCGCAAGGGACCCGGCTCTTCCACGTTCGAGCAGCTCGGGCCGGTCTGATATAGATCGACGATGGTCTGCAGCACCCGTTACAGCTCGCCGGACTCTTCGCGTGCTGCTGCAGCCCGTAGCCTGTTTTGCTGCACGCCTGCCCTAGTGCTGTGGTTCGGCACGACTCCGATCTGTTTCGAGACCCGGGATGCTGGCGGTAGTCGATGGACGGATCGAGCAGCCTGCATGGTGCGAGACGAGTCTCTGACGGGGTGGTTAGAAGTACAAACTGTAGCCGAGCCCCCTCCCCATTTCCCGCCAGCCTGACGATCCCTACGCACGGCCAGCAGCTTCAGCGAGCGGAGTGGAGCATCCGGGCGGCCTCGAGGGCGGCAATCATGTCGTTGGCTGTAGCAGGGCGGAGCGGAGAGTCGAGAACTGCGGCAGGTCCACAGCTCACGATTCTCACTGGTCCCGATCCAGTAGGCCAACATCAGCCCTGGAGGCGGCAGATAGAGCGACGAGCCATACGCCTTTTCACACCCGTTCCCACCGCTTGGGGTGCCTCCATAGGATTTTAACATCTAGGCGCAATGTCAAGGTCCAGGTTATGTAAACCAAACTGCTGCTTAACTCACTGCCTATCAAGCAGTCGGGCTACTCCTCACAGTGCTATCAAGTGAGCAGGATTGGAGCCGGACAGTAGTCCGGGTGCCCAGACTTATGGCTTAGTTCTGTACTCCTTCTTGGCGTGTCCTAACAGTATCCTGGCGCTGAGAGGCACGATTAAAGTGAGCTGCATGTGGATACTGGATGCGGAATGATCCGACGTCAGGGCCAGCCGCCAGACGTCAAACAGTGACACAGCAGAAGGCTATGTTGGAATTGCCGGGTTCCAAAGGAGCGTCCAAAGTGCCATGCGCAATTACATTACGAGCGCCCGCAGCGTTCTCAGATCGGATGTGTGCACTGAATCTCGATCTTGGGCGCCGATGTACTGCCGTCACACCATCACCATCACTATCCGGCTCGGTTACAGGGCGAGGACTTTTACATTTCCTGCGGGAAAGTTCGCAATATCCGAGAGAGAAATCAGATGTGTCACGGCCTCCAAACGACTGTTATGCTAGTGCCGTTCAGATACTTATGCATTCACATCTTTTGACACGCCAGATCTACGAAGGCTGGGCCTGATACGTGAATTCTTGATTACTGATGAAACCGCTGTCGGTCTGTTCTGGCGGCCCTGGTAGTGCAAGGATACGCCCCAGCACGTGGTGAGACTGGATATAGAGGACCTAAAGGCTGAAGGCCTTTGAATCAGGACTAGGTATATCGGATTCAACTAGGGTGGCTGGTCACGTGAACTCAATATAGTCCTGATTTAAAGCCATCAAACCTTTACATCGTCAACATTCAGTTTTGATACGTGCTGAGGTGTCTTCTAGCGCAGCCAGGGCCCCAGGACAATGGCCACGATCCATCAGTCTATGAGTTCAGGAATTCACAAGGCAGATTCACGGAATTTGAGAGGTAGGTTGTATTTTCTATGTGTTCGTTAGGCTATACCTATTCGGTACGCCGATAGACTCCCAAATCAAGACACATGCAGTTCATGGGTGCGCTAGCTGTCCATGGCCTCAGGGCCACCTCCAGGAATCAACTGTACGAGAAATTAGTGAGCGAAGTTCGTTTGATATGTGAAGCGCGGGACCTTACCATGCACACGTTGTTGCCGTTTAGAAGAATTTTCGGCAGTTTTGTCGAGGCGCCGTCGTAGTCGATCTCCGTCACATCCTCAAGCACCATGTTGACATAGTCGTCGAATCCTAGTAGTGTGCCTGAGAATTCTGTTGCAACTGTCAGTAAGTAGAGCTAACTGGCTGTGAGATCCAGGACGAACCTTTGTCTCCCTTCATGATGACCCAAATCTTAGAGCCGACGCATCTGTCAATGAGTTCTATGCGTTCGTTAGTGGCGGCCAGGGTTTATTGTGGCATAGTAGACGTACCGAGCGGCAACAGCGCTGTGCTCTGCGATGAGCTGACTGGAATCTCGGGCATGATTGCTGCTGTAGACTGGTCTAGCCGTCCCCTCGCGAGGATGTGCTGTGAATTCGATAAGGGCGTGTTTCGAGGTTGATGGTGGTGAAGCGGTGGTTGGCTGCGGGAAAGAGGTGAGGCTTGGCGCGGAAGTAAACCGCGTCGCTTAGGTCGAACTTTTGACTGTCTTCATCTGAAGAGCTCCTGGCAGTGCATCACTTCGCCAGCCAGTGCTTCTCAGACTCCTCCTCGCGCCCCCGAGTGCCCCCCAGGCGAGCATTGGTGCCTCTTGCGCTGCATATCTGCCATGGAGCGCCATGCGTCTCAAATACCGCCCCTCCTTCCCACGCGCCGGAGCAGTCGCCATCAGGGCCAGCGAGCCCAACACCATGGCAACACAAGTTTTGCATTGGCATCCAGCACGAGGACACGATGAAATAGACAGCATCCAATGGCAAGGCCATGGGTGGGACGGTCCTTTCCCAATTCATACAGCAGGAGCTGATGCATTTGCGAACACTAGAGCTACCTCCCTGAGCGCCCATGGCCCACCGTCTCCCAGTACCACTGTCCCGCCTGCATTCGTCTGTTCTGACAATCGGCCCAAGTCGCTCCCGGAAATATGGAACTCTTCGCATGGCATTGTCTTCACGGCGGGCTATGCTAGTCTGTCCATGTCGCAGATGATCGCAAACGCCAAAGCCGCCAAAGCCAAGCAAGAAGTACGAAGTGTGGTCAAAATGGCGGCGGTACCGAGGGACAATACACCTGTTCCCGCCGAACGAAAAGCCATGGAGAAGAGCCAGGTGATTGTGGGCAGGGCGAACCAAACTGTGGTTAGGCCGAAACAGACTGTGGCGTCAGAACTTTCGACGCCAGCGATGAGTGCGCCTCTGCGCAGTGAGAAGGTGGCCACATCAGGGAAGCAATCTTCGTGGAAGTCTCAAGTCGAGGAAACAGCCAGTGGAGACATGTTTGCTGGTATCATGTATACCCTGAGCTCTAGCTTGCAAGGCTTCCTGGAGCAGATTGAGGCAAAACGCGAACCTGCTACTTCTAAAAGTAGTAACACCTCGACGACAGCAAAGAAAGGCGGCATCTTCGACCTGCGGATACGGGAGACGAAGCCGTCGGTTAGGGATTCAGAACTCATAAAAGCTACATCAAACAATACGTTGGATTGGCGGGAAAAGCTGGCTGCCAAGAAGCACATGGTATTGCCCAAAGAGCCGGAAGACAAGACAGCCAAGCTCGCACAGCAAGAGCTCAGCAAGGCTGAGACTCAGCAAGCGCTTCAAGCTAGCCTGAAGAGGCGAGCAGCCAAGCAGAAACGGCGTATCGAAGTCCGCCGGAATGCAGAGCTCCGTGAGATGCGGAAAATTCACGAGAGGATAGATCACGAGAAGGCAATGCGAGCACCGAGGCAGCTGCAACCATCTCCCCAGCAAGCAGATATCACACGGGAAATCCAAAAAGCGGAAGAATACAGAGGCCAGTACGAACAAGGAGTCAGAGCCGAGGCTCGGGATTCATACGAAAGCTATAAAGACTTGTTCTATGAATACAAGCTCAAACGTTCAGAAGTTTTGAGACTTATCGCTGGTTTGTCCCGTTACCATCTCTATCGGCAGAAGGACTGCTCGCAGTTCATTGGCAGAGCCCTTCCATCAAAGTTGACGCTGGGAGGCCGACCGGAAATTTCTCCTGACAAGATGATGAAGTACCATGCCGACATGGCGATTTACTGGCGTGGCTGTGCTGACGTAACTGCTTATCGTAATAAAATCTTCTGGACCTACGCACACGAGAGCCGCAAGCTTACAAGATTTCATCGATATAAGGCAGCTGTCCTTAGTCCAGCCCGCCGCCAAGCCCATGCTTTATGGATCGTGTTGGACTCGCGAATATCGAATTTGTGGGAAACCTTGAAAGATATAGCCTCGGATATTTTAGACCTAGTTGCTAGAAGGTGTCCTGATGTCCACAAATACCAACTTGTGAGAAGTTTGGAGATATCACATCTTAGAGCAATAACCGAGATGGTCGACTCGAAGGGTCTCAAACAAGTCATCGTCCAGTTCACGTCTATTTATACAGCACACTTCCATGGGGCTATGAGCTTCGCGGACTTCGCGCGAAACGTGCCTATGTCTTTGTTTCTAGCCAGTAATTGCTATGCAGAACTCGCGAGTGAACGCATACTGCTTCCCTTCAAGCTGTACAAATATAATGTCTCCAAGTCTCATTACGACCTCAAAAGTTTCTTAAGGGATGACATAGCGAAGATCGGGACAGATCGATTCCGGCGGTATAACAGCTTTTTGACTGAACTATACAACACCAAAAATCGACACCCGTTCCATGAAATCGGCGAATTCGAATCGATGTTGCATATGAGAGAGCAAGATCCCGAGGTGATCAAGGAGATGGAAGCATACGCCCCAGTGCTTAGGAAGAATGCGCGGTCCGTTCTGCGCTCGTCGCGCCAAAACCGCCGAGTCGAGGTCCTCTCGCAATTTGTAGAGCAGAAACGAAGGCCGGCGAAGAGCACCGCAACTCGGGTAGCAGCGAAGACGGCGCGCCAGGCGAAGGCCCAGGCCTCTTCTCCAGTTCTGCGAAAGAGCCAGCAGATGAAAGAGTTGGAGTCTATTCGATGCCATAAGTGTACGTACAGGAAGGGTTTTCGGGTGCAGCTTCTAATTAACGTTTTGATAGGTGGGCAATATGGCCATATCCGAGCTGACTGCTCGAAAGTAAGGTCGGTTGCACGAAAACAGCAAAAGGGCCAATTGCACGAAAAAGACAACTCTCCGACGCACAAATCTCAGCCTTCGCAAGCATCATCGCGAACTTCGAATAGGCAAGCACAAGTGCAAGTTATGGATGCTTGGCTGGCTTCATCAAACCAGAATGATACCCCTGGATCCTCGCAAACTTCATCCGAGTGGGATTCTCTTTCAGCGGAGGCGTCGAAGACTCTGCAGCCAGATGTCGTGGTCGCTCAGCCAGATTCACGCTCTCAGCAGGTTCCTCTCGCGTCGTATGCGTCAGACCCGTCGGAGTCTGTATCTGATCACGGCTCTACGTGGCAATCGTTATTGCCTAACAAAGGTGCCTATGCTGTGAAGATGCCGAGGATATTGCAGCGACTCGACCCTGATACTATAGTCGCCTTGCCCGATTCATCCGGCGGATGGGGTACATTAGCCAGTCAGCAAGGATTCGAATCGGGCAATCGAGGACAGTCGGAGGCCGAGTCAGAAAGAGAGAAGCACGGAGAGATGGAAGCTCAGCAGGGACCAGAGAACGAGGAGGCGGTGAAGACAAAGAGAAAGAAAAGGCGGAGCTCCTCAAACTTAAGGACGCGGAGAATCCGAACGAAGGCCATTAAAGAGGCTAAACGTGAGGCTGCAAAGCAGCTTGCACACGAGCAAGAAGAGCAAATGGAGCCGAACTCTGCAGAGATCCGCGACCAGAACGCGATCGCGTACTACGCGCAACACTTCAAAAACGACGCCGCGCCGGAAAGCAAGTCTTTGCCTCCTTCGCGAAGCTTGAAGGAGGGGTTGGGTGTCACAGAGGCACCTGATGCAACCCCGAAGATCAGAACAGTGAATACAGACCTCGGGGATGAAGCCCGGGACGTGGCATCCTATCAGCAAGATAAGTATAGGATGCCACGAAGTCCCGGGGATGAGACCCCGGAATGGGCTGCTTGGGCAGCTCATGTAGCACGCAAACAGCAAAAAAAGGACAGTGTGTTGCGAAGTCCTGGGTCTATTTCGGTTGCGACGGATGTGCCCGCTGGAAACCCAACCATTGGAACTATAGAACCAAGGCTTGGAACCCAGCTATCGGCGGCTGCTGGACAGCGGGATCCGAAAAGACCAACGGCGACCTCATTAGCCGCGGGGGTGCCAACTAACGATTTATCGATTGATGCGTACTTCAAGGACTTCAAGGCCAAAATAGGTCTTGACCAGAAGAAGGCGACGGACGATGAAAACCCAGTAGACCATCAGAAGCTAGAGGCAGAAAGAGATCGAAGAAAGAGAGATGCTGATGACATGGAAAGGGAGGTCAAACGGCTCCGGCAAGAGATCGCGATTGAGAAGCAAATCCAAGACGAGAGAGAGAGGTTTGAGCGGTTCAGTGAGGAGGCCAAAGAGCTGGCAGAGCTTAAGAAGGCACTTGCTTCTGTGAGAAGCGAGCGCGGTGCAGCAATTACGTCTGAAAACACTGCACCCAATACCGATTCGAAGAGAATGACTGGATCGTTGAGCAACTCCGTTGATTCGCAACTCCCTTATTCTACTACCGCCAACACAACTCCAAAGCCGTTTGATACAATACCGTTCCGGATAAGGCGGAGTCGATCAGTCCAGGCATTTCCCTCGCAGAAGCGATCATATTCACATCGCGCTAGTCCTATCGTGCAGATCAAAGGGGCTCACACTTGGGCGGAGGTGAAGTCGGATGACGTGAACGCCAACGGCGGCCTCAAATTCTCACCAACACACAGCATGAGAACACCACATCCTGGTAACGATTTGAATACCCCACGTTCTCCAAAGCACATGAAAGATTCCGCGAACCTGGTAGATGAACGAGACAGCCGCGAGACCCCACAGTCTTCCCCGAATATGTCAAATTTAGTGGACCCAGAGAGTCCGACAGTGTCGCGCTTGGTGAATGAGAAGGTCACCGTGAAGCAGACGCCACCTACGTCACCTGTTCAGGAGCTAGGCAGCAGTGGAGGGTCATGGGACACTATAAAACCAAGTTCGACCCCCGTAAATCAGGATAACCTTGACAGGTACCAAACGCTTGAGCCGCCTGCTTTAGAATCTGGTGCGCAAGATCCTTTGGGTAGTGCAATGAGCTGGGGGTTCATTCATCAAGACAAGCTTACTGGGTATCAGGAGCAAGGAAGCACGTTCTGGGGCTCAGCAGAGCAAGACGCGTCGGCCTATCCAGCACCTTGGGGTTCGATGAACGAAACTTGGCAAAGCATGCAAGAAGCACCTGTTGCAGGTCCACTTGAAGAAGGAACACAAGAAAGCCAGAATTCCCCATTATCAAGCGCCCAGGGCCGTGATCATGATCGCAACGAGGGCGAAGTCACTCAAGGCCGAGAAAACGACGGTAGCGACCACGAAATAAATCAAGGCCAAGAGAGCGCCGGCAACGACAACGATCCAAACTCTCTCAGCTCTAGCTCCCAAGGCGACGATGAAGGCAACATGGGCGATAACGAGCCTCCCAGCGACGACGAAGCGTCTAGCGACGACAATGCATCAGACTCAGATAGCGAGGACGTGGAAAAGCACATCCCGCTTACCTACCAAATACCAAGAGAAACACTCCGCGCAGCCATGAACACATCTAAATCTAACGTCGATGGCTCTTCATGGAGCTACACGATGTACCGCGGGCCCAACGACGAGAAGATTGATCTCCATTACTGCCGCAACATGGAGGTGGCGGAGACAGTAGCGCAATACTTCGTGGACGAGCAGGTACTCGGGTTCGACATCGAGTGGAAGCCGAATGCGTCGGCCGCGGCTGGGATCAAGGGGAATGCCTCGCTCATCCAACTTGCCAGCGAAAATCGCATCGCGCTGTTCCACATCTCCTTGTTCAAGGGCACCACAGCGGACGAGCTCCTCCCGCCCACCATCAAGACGATACTCGAAAATCCAGCCATCCTGAAAACTGGCGTCGCCGTCAAGAGCGACTTCACTCGGCTCCGAAAATTCCTCGGCGTCGAAGCGAGGGGTGTCTTCGAGCTGAGCCACTTGTACAAACTCGTCAAGTTCTCCAAAGACGAGCCTGAGAAGGTCAATCGCATGCTCGTCTCGCTGGCGAACCAGGTGGCAGAGCATCTGCAGCTGCCCTTGAATAAGGGCGCCGTAAGGGAGAGCGATTGGAGCAAGCCGCTACTGATTGATCAGATGAGGTACGCGGCGAGTGACGCGTATGCTGGGGTCAGGCTGTTTGATGTGCTGGAAGCGAAGAGGAAGAAGCTGAGGCCGACGCCACCGAGGCCGCAGTGTGCGGAGCTGGGCTTGCCGATTGCGCTTGCAGAGGGCGTGGTTGTGAGGAAATACAAATCGAGAAAGGTAGCCGTGGTGTTAGACGAGGAGGAAGAAGAGGAGTCGGATGATTACCAGTCGGCGCTTGAAGAGCAAGAAGCCATTGAGGAATCGGACGAAGAGACATCGTCATCGCTCGATCTTCCAGAAGACGAGCTTTCCGACGAGGTGTCCGAAGAGGAGCTCGTCGCTCCCCCTACCAAGCGCGTCGGCCGTGTTCGATTGCAAGGCTTGAGCGCTGTGTCAGTCGAACCCGCACTTCCCCCGGAACAGACACCGTGGGAGGAAGAAGAGTCGATGGACGAGGACTTTGACACCTCTAGCGAGTTTTCAGGCGAGGGTGTCGCCGCTGTCACGAAGCAGATCGGCCGCGTCAACCTCTCGACCTCCCAAGACCCCCCAGCCTCCTCCCCTACGTCTGCCCTCGAACTCGCCAACTTCTGGCTCGACGCCTGGCATGCCGCCATGCCCATGCACCGGCAACCCATAGCGACCTCGGGTCAAATGCGCGCATATGCGTTGTGGCACGAGCAGAATCTCTCCCTAGCAGAAGTGGCGGCAGTGCTTCGAGACCCGCCGCTCGCAACCTCGACGGTCAGCAACTACATCCTCTCGGCGGTGATGCTAGAACAGCTACCATTTAAGGAAGAGCGAATTAAGGTTTTGCTGAAGACAATGCCGAGCAAGGTGGTCACACAGCGGTATTGGAGGATTCTGCGCACGTTAGGTGTGGAGGACGTAGGAGATTTAGAGACGGGTTGAGCGAGGGAGTGAATGTGTGAAGCGTCGAAATGGCATTTCAAGGCGTTTGAGTAAGACAGGTTTGTACCTGTAGTGTATGTGTGTAATTATCGTTCCAAACTTGCGTTGGAGGTGTGCATTTTGGGGATGACGTTCGTGAAGGGTCTTGTCACAGTAGATTGAGCTGGCATTGGGCATTTTCGGGGTGGGATTGTGCGCTGTATAAAAGGAAGCGTCGGACGTCAATCATACTCTTTCGGTTTGTTCTACTACAACTACTTCATGTTTGTGATCTGGCTCTTACAGACCATAATTTCCATCGCTACACTCACTAAACAATCCTGTTCTGACATCAATTTATTCAGAGCTAGGGATCTGTGAGCTACTTTACGTACAGAGTTTCCATCATGATCGATCTGCAAACCATCACCTCTCACTACTGAACCTATGACCCGATGTCCTCACTCCCGAGTCGTGAAAATAAACAACTTCCCCCTCCATATCCAGCCTAGCGCAACGCGGGGAAACAAGCTTTCACGCACCGCCACGCGGGAAAGCCACACCAAAAAAATCGCAGCGCCCCCGCCATCGTGAATTACCTAGGTACCACCCCTCCCCCAATACACTCAATCTATTTACTACCCAATCCACCTCACTCCCCAAATTACTGTTTTCAACGGTTTTAACCGATCTTACCACCCTCCCGGCTCCCCCGAAACCAAACCACGAAACCAGCCTTTGCAAATATAAAATGAAACTCCTCACCCTCAACTTCCTCACCTGCGCCCGCAAAGCCTGCAAAGCCACTAACGCCGCCTTCCCCCTGCACCCGAAAGACGCGGAGCTCGAGATCGTAGAGGTGGAGCTATCGCCGCTGTTTGTGAGGAACATACTACCACGGGTTGAGTGGGAGGCGTTGAGGACGCTGTGTCAGGACGTAAGTAGTCCCGGGGGAGATTTACCCAGTCCCAGAGGAGGTCCCGCCCTCCCACCCAGGTCCAATGCTGACTTCTCTCTGTGTATAGTTGGGCCTACCACAGCTACCCGCGACCGCGCCTGAACCTGGGGAGCTGTTCACGCCCAATCCGTCGGATGGAGTAGAGGGAGAGGGGATAGAGGAGGTAGGGGAGGAGGGCGAGCCGACACAGACGCTGAAGGATTTGCATCATGTGCTGCTGGAGACGACGATCAGAGAGGGGAAGCTGGTGTGTGGGAGTTGTGGGCATGAGTATGCGGTTAAGGAGGGCATAGCGAATTTTTTGCTGCCGAGTCATTTGGTGTGAAGGGTGCAGAATACATGAATTGGGAATAATTCGATATTATGGGGCAAAACCGGGGGAAGAGAGTCTGAGGCACCGATACCATTTGAAGGCAAAGGGATTTTAGAGGAAGAAAAGAGACGATAGCCCAACGAGCATGGCTCACGAGCTAGTTAGGAGAAGAAGATACCCAGGCTTCAGAAGAGTCATCTTAGACAAGGTCAGCGTTTGATTTTGAGTTACTCCCGATTGGTATCTAGATATCACCCATCAAAATCAAGCATGTCCGCCACTACTGCTCGCACTCCCGCCGCTCCCTTTATTTATCTGCACCTGTTTATCCTCCCCTGCGCTCACAATGCCCACTTCTTTTTCCCATGCAACCCCAAATACCTTAACCCCCTCACCAGAACTCGGCACTTTCTTCCCCTCTGCGCTCTCCCGCTCAATCCGATACGCACTCTCTCCCACCTGCCCGCCAACACCTCCCGCATCCCCAGCAGTGGTCTTCACGCTCCGCACATCCCAGATCCGACACGTACCGTCGTGGCTCCCGCTCACGAGCCCGTACGCACTCTCTGGATCGACAGCTAGACTCACGACGGCGTTCGTATGGCCGCGGAGCGTAAGAGCTGCGATAGTCTTTGCAGACGCCCGCGGGTCGATGAGAGTGACGTGTCGTGCTGATGTGCCGGCTGCTACCAGGTTGAGGGTGGGTAGGGCGGCGAGGGACATGAGACTATGCGATGTCGTGCGGGTGTCTACTAATGTAGAAGTAGGAAGGTCCCATGTTCGCAGGGTGTGGTCGTGAGAGCCTGAGTACGCCACCGTCGCATCGTTTGGTGCAAATATCACTGAAGAGACAGGTGCCGTGTGTCCGGCTAACGTAGCTAGGGGACCGCGCTGGGCGACTGTTTTCAAATTCGCGGGTTTTGAGAGCTTGAGGCGTTTTGCGGAGGCAGCGGTGGAGTTTGGGAGGAGGGCTGCGGGTGCAGAGGGCGCGTCTGAGGCTTTCGAGCTCCAGAAGTTAATAGTAGTGTCGCTAGAGGCGGAGAGGATGCGGGAGGAGGGGGCGTGCACGGCGAGGGACTCGACGCCGAGTCTGTGGCCGTATAGCTCGAGGGCTGGGGTTAGGCCAGTCCTTCCTTCTGATGGGGACTCGAAGTAGTTCCATACGCGGACGGTCATATCGAGGCCTCCCGATACGATTTTAGAGGGCGAGAGAAATTTGGCTGTTTTGAGAGAGCTGATGCGGCCACCATTGTTGGGCTGGTCTGATACGAGTATAAGCTCGCCAGACATGTCGAGCACCCGTAGTAGGCCGTCATAGCTGGCTGATAGTATCCGCTCCTGGCCGGACGGTATGCTGCTGCTGCCACCCCATTTTCCTGCTTTTGAAGTTGCGGAGAGTATGTCTACATCAGACACCCAGTCGTCGTGTTCGAAAGACGCGACATGTAGTGGGGGTATTAGGGCACGTGTGTATTCAACGTTGAGAGTGGTTTCGGCGGATATGCCGTTTGCTGTGAGGAACTCGTCGATGGTAGTGCGGAGGAATTGGCCGTTTATGAGAAATTCGAAGGGGATTGGGTGGGCAGTGTTGAGGAGGTTGTTCACGAGGGAAGAGAGAGCATATCGGCGGAGGTCTTATATCATGTTAGTACTCATCTTGCTGTGTGAATTGAAGTTTTTGGCGGGGTGCACAAACTGGTAGAGACGAGAAGAACACCGGGATCTTCAGGCAATTCTATGTCGGAATGCCGTGTGGTAAGTCGGATCTGCACTTTCGACTGGACATCTGGGGCGTCGCCCATTTCGGTGTCTGCCATGGCTGTAGAGAGTGTATTGCGGTCTTGGTGTTGAGTTTTATTCGTCTCATACTTTTTGGAAGCTCTGTCGCAAAAGTTTATATCGGGCTTAGGGCTAGACTGGGGGGGGCCCCAGCCATCGTTCCGTCACGTGCCTACTACACTCCATCCCCGGGGGAAGATAAGATGGCTTTGAGAAGTCTGTACAGACTGCATCGTCTGAGGCTCATAGCTCAAATGCTTCACGCATACTGTTTCTGAAAAGGCTGTGATCTTTTTTATGATCACGTGCCTCAAACCCCCCTCACGGAAAGCATTGTGGATCAGCATCCTCACCTCCTCTCAGCCACCAGCGCAAACGCATAGCCTTCTCTCGTCAGCCCCCAGCCTCAACGGACGAGCAATGTACATTTCTGTACTAGAATCTATACATTTTCTTGATCCCTCGTAGGACTGAAACCTCTGCCCGGTGGCGGAGTTTGGATCTCGCGATGACTTCCGCAACGGACATCGGTAGACGGAGCCTACAAACACCGCCTCGATGTCGCGAGCAGTGGGACTCAGCCTCTCCTACAGTCGTAATATTCGTAGACAGTGGTTCCTTTGAGGACACGACTCAGGTATGTTAGTAGCAGAGTCTTCTAGAATGATCGAGTAGTCTCGGAGACGCGCGGAAGCACAACCATCAACTATCACCACGAACAAGTCTGCTCATTCAAGTATTCATCGCGATCACACTCTGCTAACTTCGTGCGAAATCTTTCGGACGGCTTGTATTGATTTAAGACATTTCCGGAATTCCAAGCCGCGGTCGGAGGCGAGAACGGGTAAAGGAGTTGGGAGATTACCGTCCGCGCTCTCGATATTTCCAAAGTTGCCACATACGCATTCCCTACCTTCGAAGGAATCTCACCACCTTACAACTTACTTCTCTACAACCAAATTCACTCCCAGGAACTCCCTTTAATACTACAACTGTAATCATATCGCATTCCCTTCGTTATTGTTACCCAAAAGAACCCTCGGACCTCTTTGCGCCGCGCGACCCCTACAGACTCCTATCGCCACTACGAAGCGCAAACTACTTGCAACACCTATCGTCGCATCATCGCATACCACAAGCATACACAATGGGCCAGTCGCCATCCCACAGCGCCGCTTCCAATGCGGACAAGCACTCGTTGAAGGCCTCTTCGCTCCGTCATCACAGAGAGCACAGGCTTCAAGACCCTCTCATACCCGAACCCTCATCGCCGTCACCAAGCAAGCGTTCAACGCGGTCCTCGGATAGTCGGAAGAGCTCCAACTCGCGGATACGAGGGGGACTCGATAAATCAGGCTGGAATTATGGCGCGAAGGGTCGAAGCAGCTACTTGCTAGTGACGATGCCGGGATACAAAATTCCAGCGACAAGAGAACGGTCGCGGGAGAAGGGGAAGCATTGAACGAAGGTGTTTGGATAATCGCATATTTGGACTGGCAGTTTGGGTTTTGCTACTTGTGATACCCAGGTGCAGAGCTGGTCTCTGCGGATGGTGCATTGGGCTGGTTTTCATGGGTATGGTGGATACGTGTGCTTATTTCGCGTTGTGTGATGCTGTTAGTATCGTTGTAATTTGTACTATATATGTATTATCATCATTTTTGTTCTTGAGTCAATCTTCTATGACTTCCTTCGATCGGAGTACACGTTTCCTATGTTACGGCTTCCTTCCAACATCTCGACTCCCTCCCCTCTAGCGCTCATTTTATACGGTCATAGCCTCGCGGCTTCTCAAAACTCATCCAGGAAATAAGGCAGTCACGATGCTCGACATGACTGCAGCCTCGAGTATATCTTCCTGCTCCTAAACCTCCTCCCTTCATCCATCATCAACTCAAGACCATTTTTCCACAACGAACAAATACCAACGATTCAAAGCCAGAAAAGACTCGTAACAAAATCCTTCCACAACGACCATACATCAACAATCCACACTTCTCCCGGCGCGTTCAGATCCTCTTCCTCAAACCAGACACACATAGACGAACCAGCTCCACCCCACACCACCACCACCATGCTGCCCGACTCGGACGACCAAGCCTACCTCGCCGCCTTCGTCAACCTAATGGCTTTCTTCCCGGAAAGGGACGCCCTCAAGCTTGAATTCCTCCGCCCCGACCAAGCCTACATCGACAACCTCGGCCACCTAGTAACCTTCCACGCCACGAAAGAGCGCGAATATAGGAACCTCACCTGCCTGAATTTCAACAAACCGAAAGGCAGTGTCTATATCAGAGAGGCCCTCATCCACTCTACCCGAGCTCCGGTCCTCTTGGAACTCAAGAAGGATTATGAGGAAGCCGTCGTCTCTGACAAGAAGCATTTCCAGGAGTGGGAAGAACTTGCCTGGAGCGTAGCTCTGAAGATGATCTACCTGGTAGAGGATGAGGATAGGGCTGGGGATCGAGCGGAGTTGCTTGAGAGGCTAGAAAAAGATATTAGCGAGTTGACTGAACTGAAGGACGAAAAGTTAGGGGCTGTGAAGAGGTTGGACACTAAGTTTCGTGAGAAGGTTCGTGAGAGCGAGGAGATGCGGGAGAAGGACTTGCTAGCGCAGGTGAACGGAATGGACAATTGAGTGGTCGGAAGGGCGACTGTGGAGGGATGGAGAGCATCGAGGCAGCGGAGTTCTAGTAACCCCAGGGTCTATAATCGGCATGGCGTTGAATAGCGCCATGGTCGAGACGCAGTCGTTACAAACCCGGGGGTGAGCATAAGCAGGCTGAGGTGTATAGATTCCTGTCTCTTATGTATTTTTTCCTTGTCCAACACCTTATTGAGTCTCCTTCCCAGAACCCAACCCCATCAGATCTTTTCCTCACAGTGACCTAAATGTCAACTCTGTAACACGCGCGAAGAACCTCCAAATCTTCGGACCAGCTCACATTCCACCACCGCAATGTCCGAATCCCCTCCAAACATGCCACTACCGCGCAACAAGCCCTCGCCAATCTCACCTGCCTGCCGTCCTCCCCACCACCCGAATGCGTGGGATCTCTCGCTGCCTCGTTAATGCTACCTGCATACACCTATGCGCAATGCGTCCGATAGGGAATATCGCGGAGCGCGAGGGGCTGATGCGGACGCGCGAGAAGAGTTGTGAACTCTGGATTAGGCTGGCGGACATGTTTAGGGGTATGAGTGAGAAGAGGAGGGGTTGAGGCGTGTGGAAGAAAGTGAGAGGAGGGCAGAAGGAGGCGATGCGGGTGGGGAGGGGGCAGTTCGGTATCTGGGAGTTGAAATCGGCTAGGGAGTGGTGGGAGGGAGATTGAGCTGACGAAAGTGGGAGTGGTAAAGGGGAAAAAATGGGGAGTGCGACGAAGGGAAGAATGACTGTGGAGGGTTGAGCACGATTGAGGGGGAGGGGTGAGCGGATATGGGTCGTGGTGACTCTAAGGTTTGGCAGTGACATGGCATTGATCAGAGTCATTGCTGAGGACTGGTCACAGTACGCCCCGGGGAGTATGAGTGGGTAACATTATATAAATTCCCATTCTTAGATACATTTCTTTCTCTTTCATCCCCTCCCCAAAGTCCTCTACAGATACTCTAATCAAAGTATCCTTCACGAGAATCCTCCACTCATCGAATCATTTCTCCACAGCGAACCGAAGAATCAGCACTCCCAGAACACCCCCAGATTCTCTTCCTCCATCGTCGAGTGTCAATCTCATTACCCAACCAACGTTCTTCCACTCTCATCCCCACACCATGCCATTCCCTTGGACCCAAGTTATCCTCGAGGAACTGATGGGCCTGATCTCTTTATATACCAAGAAGAGTGACGCATTGCGAAGTAACGCCCTTGCAACACATGATCCACGGGAGCTCGCTCTCCTCGAAAAAGAGACTTTTGTCTGCGACCAGCGGGTCTCGGAGATTAAGGTGCTCAAAAAGGAGTACGAGGCGTGCATCTTCTACGAAGAGGCGCGTTGGAGTGAGATTTTCAAGTGCAGCGATCAAGTAAAGGAGAAGGAGATCGAAAAGAAGAAGCCTAGCAGCACCGTTGGCTTCAGCGAGCTCATGGGCATTAGGAAGGAAGGAAAGGAAATATCGAAGGAGGAAAAACACAGATTGAGGACGGATGTATATAAGCTAAGAGAGCGGATGTTGGTGGAATTTAGAAAGCTGGATCCGGTGGTGGCGTCAAGGAAGGAAATAGAGGCAAAGGTTGAGATGATGAGAGGGGAGCCTGTGCTGAGGCCCTAAGTAATGCGTATGAAGTACTCATAGCAAGGGGAGATGACTGGGCAGTGGTGTATAAACTGTTCTTCTGTTATTCAGTTCTTCCTCTCTCTTTCAGCCACTTTCCTAAAATCTTCTACAACGACCAAGTAGGGTTTCGTCTCTAAGAACCTATCTTTCATCATATCTTATTGTCAAATGATCAAACATCTACCACGGAAGTTTCTCAGAGCACCTTTGACTCTCGAGCATTCAACAATGCCCAAGCAAACCCAACCGACCGACCCCCTTCTCTTACCACCGCCACCA
Source organism: Lophium mytilinum (assembly GCA_010093605.1). NCBI lineage: Eukaryota > Fungi > Ascomycota > Dothideomycetes > Mytilinidiales > Mytilinidiaceae > Lophium > Lophium mytilinum. The sequence continues at coordinate 1,068,806 of MU004184.1, read as the reverse complement.
TGTCCCTCAATCCAGTCCAGTGCTCCGGCATCTAGGAAGACCGAACCATCGCCAACTTCGCCCACCTGCCGCAGTTCTATCGTAGCAAAGCCCCAATTTCTATATGTAAACCTTTCCACTACCCGCCCCAAGAAGACGCTTTTCGCGCTTTGGTCGCGCCCATCGATTAAGAAGCTATCTTTATACCAAGTAACCGAGAAATGCGACGCTTACCTGGAAGAATATAATGACGTGCTTGCGGTAATCAAAGCCGGCCAGGAGGAGTTTCATATGTATGATAAGCTCGCGTGGGAGAAGATAAGGGAGAACTTGCGGTTAAGAGGATATGAGTAGGCCTTAATGGTGGACATGAGCAAAGGGGAGAGGGACCGAGGAAATGGAAAGAGTTGAGCCTGAGCTTGCGAGGATGACTGGGAAGATGGAAAAAATCATCGACCACATTGTCCAAGAATTGGAAGGTTTCAAGGAAGTCCAAGTTTTTATGAGAGAACTATCAACACCACGGCCTCGAAATAGCGACAAGATGAAGGAGCGATTCGAGCCTCTGGCACATAAGACGTCCGAATACCTCGAGATTCTAAAGGCTCATCTTGAAAGAGAACTGGAGCGCCTGGCAGAGTTTCCGAGCGACCACCCGGAGAAGCAGGAAGGCTTGCGTATGGGGGAGCACAATTGAACGCAGTCAAGGAGGAGATATCCCAGTTTGAAGAGTATGAGGACCGCATAACGTCTATGCCTCGTTCACGTTTCCGAGAGATCTTCACTCTCAGCAAATAAGTAGAGCGAGAGGCAAGAGCAGCAAGAGATACGCCGCTATTCCAATGTGGCTGCCTACCCAGCTTAGCGATTAGTTCTGTGCGAAAGCGCTTTTAGCGGGGAATTTGATAGACTTTCTTTTTTGAACATTTTAGTTAAGAGGGCTTCTTCTAGATGTCTATAGAGCTGGGGAGGGGATGGGGATGCCCCCGGCGGTTTACTTGTTGTCTCTTCTTAGTATTCTAGATACGTGTCTCTTGCTACTTAGTATACTAGACTGGTCGATCTTGACCTCATAATATGACTGAACTATGAGTGCTGATATTGTTATTAGTGCGTGCCTTCAAACAGTCCTTTGCCACTCCTCGCTTTCGCCTCCGCACTGGTCGTCATATCTAGGAAGCAGTCATGTCTAGAGAAAAGCCACATGCACGATAAGCATGAAACAGTCAGGCTGTGAGACAGGTACATCTTGCGAACAGTCATTACACAGTATGACTGGGCTTTAGGATATAAATTGCCGAATTCCACACGGTTTTCTTCCTTCATCAACTCCAAGCCGAATTTCAGCCACTTCCCACAGCTTTAATCTCTTTCCACAACCACGCTACTACTCTGTCTAAAGCTAGAAGTCCTCAGGACTCCTTTTACTGTAGGAATTAACTACCTTCTTTGGTCTTTAGATCCCACCCTGTTTCTACAACCGTAAGCTCATCTCCCGCCTTCTCAGAGCGCGATCTCTAACAAAGTTTGCAGACGTCTTCCGTAATGGCCGGCGAATCCGAAGCAAGCAAAGCCTACGGCCGTTTCATGGATGAGACCAAAGACATTAAAACGCCCCTCCCTGACAAAGTTAAAAATCGGGTCATGAATGATGCAAAGAGAGTAATATCACTACTCTGTTCTGCTGAGAGCGCTGTTAAGAGCGAACTCTTTTTAGAGAGAAAACGGGAGGCAGACATGAACTCTAACACTCCCCGGGCGAGTCCTCCGAAGGAAGATGCCATCATGAAGCGTTGGGGGGAGGTGGTCGAGCAGTTGTGTAAACTAGATTCATTGGGCCGTCATTTGAATGTGGCTATCCCAGAGATGATTGAAGAAGAACAACGGAAATTGATAGATCAGTAAGCGGTTTGACTACTGAGGGGTTTCTTCGTGGTACATGGTTCAGGCATGTCTGTTCGAAATTTCGAACATTGCGGGCTTGGTTACTGCAAAGGGGCGTCCGTTGAGTGATCGGGGCACCTTATTTTTTTTTTTTTTTTTTTTTTTTTTGGATATCTGGCTTCTATGGTTCGGCTTTGGTTACTGTGCTTATCTTGCACTGTCTTTTAAACTTCTTATACCGAGAGGGAGTGCGGCGGGTTGGATGGTACTGGCTGGCCCAAATGGGTTTTCATCTTAGATTTCCTTATATTTCCTTACTTTGTATCAGACCAATGGGTTTTGTTCCTTGGCCCATAGATAAATACCCTATTCTACAAGCTCTGATATCGTACCTTCACGTCTCCGTTGGCTGTGCCTACGACTATGACGGTTTCAATTTGAAAACCCCTAACAAGCGGTCCTTATGATGATCAGAACTCTAAGATTGACCGGTGGGCAATTTAAAACCCGACCAATGCCCCAATATCCGATGATTCTACCATATTTCGAGTCATCGGGGGTGTCATACTCCAGCCCCGCAGCCCAACCACGAAGCATTGAACCACCACTGCCTCGATACGACCACTCTGTCCCTCAGTGAGGCTATCAGAAGGGTGCGATTCATGGATAGCAAGCAAATTGCAATCCCGCAACGCGTTTCGGTTATTTTTAATCGCTCAAAATCCGCGCCCCGACCTCCAACTGAACACTTCCGCCATTCAGCACTTAGCGTAGCGAACGAAATTGTCTCTGTCAAGATCACGGGGGAAGACGTCAAACTGTTGCAAAGAGTCACATACTTTAGTTGTGTTTCGGGACTCTAAAGGTCGGTCATCATTCGCGCTTTGACCTCCCAGCAACCATTTCGCATTTCCTCTGAGTGGGTACTGTGACCCGTCATGAAACCGGGATAGAACTAGACAACACTCTAATCTACCAATCTGAGAGCTGGCATCTTACAATACTCTTTGACGCTGAAAAGCTGGTTGATACCCTCGCCTCAGCCTCCCATCGACCAGTTCACGTTTTGGAGGACTGATCACAGGGAACAAAGATGAAACTGATGATCACGAGCAATGATGTAGCTCATATGGAGGCCAAAGCATACTACAGGGCCATGGGGTATATAAGGATAGGCTCCGATAGTAGAAATAACCTCCTTATCAGTCTACCATCCTCGACAATACGGCAACGAGAACCCAAATTTTTACCGACGAACTCAAACTCAACCGCACCCGCAGCTCCCTACTTCTACGAAGGCAACAGTTGCAACCGACACCATAGAACTAGCATCTCCAACGCCTGTAAGAAACAAAACTATTCACGAGAATCACAGCTTTATCTCACTGAAAATGCAGATCCAATGTCTCCACCAACCGCACCTGCACCCATACCTTTCAAGGTGTTAGAGGTAGACAACTTATGCGTCCCTCATTACATGGTGGAGCGATATGACGACAGATGCATGATCTATGAAATACATTTCAAATGTAATTGCGTCCAGGTAAACCATGTGTGGCGCTGCAAGAAATGGACAGCTTGGGCTCGCGGCAGTAACGAAGAACACGAATGCGGCGACGACCTCGAGGACTTCGAAACATTGAATCTTGATATGGAGGAGACCTCGCGCGGTATACAGAAACATGGATGCGCTGGAAAAGATAAGGGAAAGTTGTGTGGATGTACTGACAAATTGAACCCTGGCGTTCCTCTTGAAGAGCGGGGGTGTAAAAAACTCACTAGAGAACTCAAGGAATATCAGTGGGCTCAAACGGAGACTGTTCGTCGGGCGAAGGCTGCGGGGGTTGTGAAAACATATTTCAACATGCCCGAGACCTAGGTCTCATGCGTTCATCCTTACCCTGTTTCTTCGTCCCCTTATTTCTTTAAACCCACGGATGTCCCCATATATCTCCTTATTCTTCTGTCCGGCGTTCCATGATACCCTAACTCTTCCCTGTCTTTGTTCTTTTCATCCCTCCTTACCCTTTCCCCGATTTCTTACGAATACCTGTACCATATCCTTCTTCCTTTCCTTGTATGTTAGATTACCCTAGCTTCCATGGAGCGTCAAGCGGAGAATTACGCCAACACACATCACGGCTAGTCCGCAGCGATGGCAATGGATTGCTTGAATAGACTATACCCACCCCCCACCACCGCAATTCTCAAAATGTGACGAAGGAACGAAGAGAACTTCGCACGGAAAACATCCACAACACTACGGTGCCGATCTCCATTCCCTCCGACTGCGCCAGATCGCCAGAAGTACCCAAGCCACGAGAGGGTATAGAAAAAGGCGAACAAACCCTTACCTACATCAACCCAATCATTCCCGATACGTAACACTGAACACAGCAAACCCGAACCCACCCTTCCCATCAAACCCTATCCTCCCGTCCTTAGTAAGGCTGATCGGATTTCCATCGCTAGTCCAGATAGCATACCCAAGCCCGTTCCCCAGATTCGTGAACCTCAGCTTCTGCGCCTCCCTCTCTCCCTCCACCAACTCTAACCCTTCCCCAATAAACAGCCCATCCGCAGCACTACTCACCGTGAAAACATCCGACGCGGGCGCGTCCTGATGCACAACCCACCGCTGCGCCTTCTTCTCATGCCTAGCCGACGCCCGCGACACACCCACTCGGCCGTCTTTGTTCGTTACCGCCCACCCAAAGGCTTCGAAGACGAGATACCGCCCCTCGGTAAGCTGGCCGCGGACTTTCTTGAACCCTTCCTCGGAGACCAGCGAGCCCTTTTCTGATTGCCGGCCATACGGCACCGGCGGCCGGTTTTCGGGGAACTTAGCTTCACATTTCGCGTAGCCGTCGTACCGACCCCAGAAGTCCTTACTCGGGGTGTCTGCCTCCGGTATCTCAGGCAGCGAGAAATCAGGGTGCGAGAAGTCGAAGGCGTTAAGTAGGTCTGACATGTGCTCTCTGCGCCACGGTGGGACCTGGTCGGAGGTTACGTTGAATCCCTTCGTCTCTAGCCACTTCTCCACGAATTTGATCTGCGAGATGTGATCTGCGTGCTCGGTGAAGACGTGACCGCCGCGAGTCCAGGGGGAGACGATGTAGAACGGTACGCGAAAGCCGGGGCCGGTGTAGACGTCGCCGAGGTTGCCGTAGGGGTCTTTCATCCATTCGCCCTGTGTGTTTTCCGGGGAGTGGTAGGGCGTCACGTGATCACCCCAGCCGCCGGTCTCGTCGTAGGAAATTATGAGGACGGTGTCGTTGTAGCTGGCGCCTTTGGTGACGGCATCGACGACTTTTTTCTGGAGCCAGGCGCCGTCTTTGGGTTGGTAGGGCGGGTGCTCACTTAGTTGTTCGGGACCGATAATATACGAGACTTGGGGTAGTGTGCCAGCCAGAGCATCAGCGTAGAAAGCATCAAGGGAATGGAGGAAAGAGACGCCGCGAGTGGAAAGGGGCTGCCAAGGGAGTGCAGTTTGGTACTGCCAGAACCAGGCGAAGGGGTTGTCGTCGAAGTTATTGCGGTCTTGGTAGACTTGCCAGGAGACGCCGGCGTCTTGGTAGTATTCTGGGACTGTTTTCCATTTTAGGGGGTAACAATTTAGGTGGTCGCCTTCGCAGCCGGGTGTTTCGTTATTGTCGATAGTGACGCCGCCTTGGTCCAGAGTTTGAGGAGAGCCTGGGGCGTTGATGGAGCCGCTTACCCAGGAGACGCGGTTGGGATTCGTCATTGCTATTACGGATTCCTGGTACATATCGGCGACCGTCCATCCCTCTGCAATGCCAAAATGGACTGGAAGCTCGTCCCGCTTGAAATGGCCCCAACTCCATGGAGTGTTGTTGAGAGCCCAGAGATTGTTGAGGCCTCCATTCAGGGCACCTTGGTTTTCTAGGAAGGAATAAGCAATGGGCGGGTCCCTGGATATAACGTATTTTACCATGCCATCCATTTTCTCCAGCAACCATACACTGAGAAGCTTCAGGCCAGCTGCCGCCGAGATGGTTCAAATACCATGGAAGCAGGTGATCTGTGTCATCCGAGAGCGAGGTATCAACACCTTGGTACCACACGGGACGATCGGCATTGACTTGAACATTGGGATCAGAGTAACCCCGTATGCCAGCCATTGAGCCAAAGTACTGATATGATGTTAGCTCTATCAAGATCACGTGACATATCACTTCATGGAAGCAAGAAAATCTCACTTACATGATCGAAAGCACGATTCTCTTGCATAAACAAGACCACATGATTCACATCTTTCAATGATCCAGTGAGCGGGAGGGATGGATGCCCGATATTGAAAGCCGGAGGCGGGGCGTTGTGGACTTGCGGCAACATTAGGACTACGAGAATGAAGATAATGATCGAAGAAGCTGCGACAAGCAAACGCCGTCGCCAGCGCGCGAAAGAAGAGGTAGAAGTGGACTCCATCGTAGCTCTACCACAGTTAATTCACGCTGTGCATGCTGTTGCGTCGTGACACGGTTGGGACGACGTCGAGGTCGCACAAGGTCGGCAGCGTGCGGAAGCTGCGTGACAGCGCTGCGAGTGGGAGGTTTGCTTTGCTAAACGTGTTGGAGTTTGTGTGGCAGCACCATCCTAAAGGGTCGAGGCGAAAGAGGCCTGGAAGAGTGCTGATGCCATGGTTCGATATGGATGCACGTCGATGGAACTAGGTGACGCGGCCAATAAGACGAGGCGTATTTCCCCGTGGCGGAGTTGCTTCACCACACAATGACGCCCTAATCGCACAAAGACGGCCACGCTCCTTGTATTTGGCTCCTCATATGAGAAGTCAATGAGACCCCATGGATGGAGGGCGGAGGAATGGAGATGCGAAGACGGAGCCATCCTGCGCTCGGTTCTGAAGTCCTCCCCAGCGCTGGCTCCTCGACGTCCTCTCATCAGCATCGTGAAGGTGGTACATCCTACAAGGCATTTTTCACTCGGAGTATCATTGCACTGTTCTTCATCTTGGCAGTGCTTGTTACCTATCTCAATTATGGACCAAGTTATCCACAGGCTCCGGTCCTAGGAGCAATTGAGACATCTCTCGAGCATCGACGACCACTGGACCTAGTCTTGAATCCCCAGGCCCATCAATCACGATCTCCGAAGATAAAGTATCATAACTGGACAGTGACCTCTGAAATAAGACGGCCTGACGGCGTGGCCAAGAAAGTATATCTCATCAATGGACTATTCCCTGGGCCAACGCTAGAATCGCGATCCGGCGATACTTTCATCATTCATGTCGAGAACGCGTTAGAAGATGAAGGGCTGTCTATCCATTGGCATGGGCTGCACATGCGAAATCATGCTGAATACGATGGTGCCATTGGAATGACCCAGTGCCCGATTCCTCCTGGATCGACGTTCACGTACACTATCCCAATCTCTGGCCAGCATGGCACATTCTGGTATCATGCTCATGAGCAAGTTCAACGAGCAGATGGGCTTTATGGAGCTTTGATTGTGCATGAGCCGGTAGATATAGAAACCACTGTTACTCATTCATACGATGAGGACCGTGTGCTTATGATTGGTGATTGGTATCATCGTCCTGCTGAGGACGTGCTCAAGTGGTACATGCGAGCGGGTAAGTGTATTGGATACAAGTACCAGCTTTGAGCTAACGCCTTCAGGGTCTTATGGCATGGAGCCTGTCCCAGACTCCCTCCTCATCAATGGCCTCGGCGCGTATAATTGCTCACTCGCTGTCCCTGCCCGGCCCGTCGACTGCATATCAATTTTCCCCGAGCATTCTCCATTCATCAGCACGAATACTTCAAAGCGGTATCGCTATCGAGTCATCAACACAGGATCCCTCGCGGGCATCAGTCTACGCTTATCCGGAGCTTCTCTGACACCGATCACTGTCGATGGTGGCCATCCAATCGACGTCCAAGGTCCTGCTCGCGGAGTCGGTGTTCTGCATCCTGGAGAGCGATTAGACATTCTCATGTCGTGGCGACCGACCAATAAGCAGCAATACACCCTAGAGATCGCCCTAGACGACGACAGCTTCAGATATCCCAATCTCGCACTTGCCGCAACCCACATCTACCCAGTCATCATCTCCACAGACTCCCAAACGGAAACAGCAAATCGCCCTTCCCAACGCGTAAAACCCACTATCGATATCCAACTTCTAAAATCCACCCACCTACCCACCGCCCTACCACTCACCGGCGACCATACTCTCGTCGTCTACACCACCACCCTCAAATTATCCCGCCTCTCCAACATCCCCCACGGCTTCATGAACCACACAAGCCACAAACCCCAATCCAGCCCACCTTTTCCCCTCCTCTCCCTCCCTCGCTCCCAATGGGACTCCAACCAATTCGTCCCCTTCCTCCCCTCCACTCCTGAACACCCTCAAACCATCGACCTTGTCATCAACAACCTCGACGACGGCGGCCACCCCTTCCACCTCCACGGTCACGACTTCTGGGTGCTCTCAACCTACGCCGCGGACCTCGACACCACTATGAGCTACGGAAGCTACAACCCGTTCGACAGGAGCGAGCCACCGGGTGGGGTAGTGAATCTCGTGAACCCGGTGAAGAAAGACACGGTTTTTATACCTAGGCGGGGTTACGTGGTGATTAGGTTCCTGGCGGATAACCCGGGGATATGGATGCTGCACTGTCATCTGCTGTGGCACCAAGCGAGCGGGATGGCGATGGGGTTGCACATCGGGGTTAACGAGGAATGGGTCGACGAAGCACGTGCGAATCGTAGCCGGGAGCTGTGCGGAAGCACGCGTTAAGCGTGGTCTATTACTCTAGGTGTCGTTTCTATATAATCTAGACGCTGCGATCCAGGAGATTCTAGTGCGCAACCGAGTTCGAGTTATCCGCGCAAGCGAACGCGGTGCCTGTATGAACGTTAGCATCTTCAGCCCTAAAACCAAGGAAGTTTCCCCTAGAAAAGAAAGAAAGAGATTGAGGGGAATACGGGAACACTCACCAACCGTCCCATTAGCATACGCCGCCTTGATCGCCAACACCGTCCCATACGTCCCACCCACACACAAAAACGCACCAATCGCAATCATCAAAAAATGCAAATAATACACCACCATCTTCGCCACTCCCCCCCTCCTCCAGCTCCCATGATCGTGAATCCACAACCACCCCGGCAGCATAATCGCCAGCGGCGCAAAGCAAATACTCCCCGTCAACGCCAGCAAATAGCTGAAAATCGGGATCGCCTCAGCCAAGATAAACGCGAGCGACGCGAGCCCGAGGGTGCAGCCCAGCCACACGGACCAATGCACGACCGTGTTGGCTTGCAGGTGCTTACTATTGCGGAGGATGCGCACGAACATGTATTTCGCAGCGACGTGGAGGTATAGGCATGCGCTGACGATGAGGCCGACGAGGCCGATGCCGTAGGCGACTTTCTTGATCACGGGGCCGGCGGAGCCGAGGGAGGGGTTCGAGACCCATTTGCCGCACCATTTGTAGACGACGAGCGAGAAGGAGAGGTATGCGGCTTGAACGATTCCCATGCAGGCGAAGAGGGCTTTGCGGTAGTCTTTCGGTTGGCGCATTTCAGAAATCACGGGGAGGAAGGCGGAGGTGCCCGCGGAAGAGACGAAGATGGTCGCGGAGGCCGTCATGCCGGCCGCGAAGGTTGGGTAGGCGATGACGTGGTAGCCGAAGTCGTAGGGGCCGGATTGGGGGGCGGAGGCGGGGCGGTCGCGGGTTGTGACGCCGATGCTGGGGGTGTGGGTTAGGAGAGAGCTTTAGGGGCGGGCGATAGGGGGGGTGGTGGTGGAATGGGAGAGGGAAACGTTGGGGGAACAACTTACACAACAATGAATACAGCGGTGAAGATCGAGGCGAAGCCAGCCCATGTTAACCAGGCGACTTTGTGGAATGTCCGTACGGAGGCGGCGGCCATGACTACAACTGTGGCTAGGAAGGACCACCAGACGGAGCAGGCGGCGTGGGTTGAGAGAGCGTTGAGGCCGATAGAGACACCTAAGATGCCGGAGCCAGTGCAGAGGACGTAGCTGAAAAACTGATCAGGATCTGTACGCATCATGGAGGCGATGTGCTTGGAGGTTTGAAGGACTTACGCAATGATGAATAGAGCCCCAGTTACTTCTTTGAGTGCCGTTCCCCCAAGCACTTTCGCCATATCGGCGATGCTATGGCAGCCTGGGTGATTGTTGCGAAAGTCGCCTTGGACCACGGCCGTGTCTGGATTCGTATGTCAGTCCTGAGATCTAGTAGAAAGTTCGGAGTCATAGGTAATGCTAACATGTATTCAGCGCTCCCCATCCAATTACGCTTAGCGCACCACCCACAGCACCTGTTCCACAACATCAGTTCTAGATCTTCTCAAGCGTCGAAGTTGGGGGGGATGTCGTACCCAGCGAATACATAGCGGAGGGGATACCCAGGACACCAGTTGCGAAGATGACTGTATTACGATATCAGCTTTTGAATTCGGGACGAAGGTCAGATCCCAACCCACTCTTCAAAAAGATCACACTCGCCCTCACCCATCCCACAGTCCTGAAGTTCACACCATCCGTATTCTTCTTGAAGACCTCATGCTCATCATCATCATCAAACACCACAGCCTCAGTGTCGCCAATGGCATACTCCTTGGAGTGAGTGGGGGAGCTAGGTGCCGCAGAGTGGATTGCGTTTTTCTCGTCGGCCATCTTGAATACCAATGGCTTAGAACCAAATTTGACTTGAGAATGGAGAGTTGAGGTTGGGAAGTAGCGGAGCCCCACAACGAATATATAGAGATCATCCTCCCACCTCTCCGTCCCAAGCGGATGGTTTAGGTGTTTCAATCCTGTGGCTAGCAGGCCTGGACCTCCCACGCTGGGGCATCGGTATCATAGTCAGGGTCCCGCGTCACACAATCGTGCTCGCTGTCCATACAATGCGTGAGAAGACATCGGGACAGCATACGTGCTTCCGACGGGAAACGACCGAGTCGTGAAAGTCGGCAGATGGCTTATCTCTGGCAGCGTGAGTGCAGTCATAATAGGCGCGGTAGCACCCCGGGAAACATGTGGGAACCGGCGATCGACAGGGTAGCTCAGCGGCCGGCTAGTGGCGTATGGTGTTTGGTCCCGTCAGCCCTGATAGTGTCGATAAGCTAGCGTTGACATGCCAGGCACTAGGTATAAAAGTTACCGATGGCTATGAGAGCATTTGACGTGTATCCCAAGGTGAACTTTAGACTTTTGGTACGTGTTATTTGTGTTATTGGTCGAATTAGCACCTCTTGCCCAGGCCTGGGCGTGTATTCATCGTTTTCGTGAGATCTGGATCATGCACCACCAGCCCGACTACCAGGTTTGTACGGGAATGTCGCCCTGTAGTGCTTCGCAATGTCTCGCCTTGTAGTCACCCAGACCCCTTCCTTCTCCGATACATACTTCAAAAAGTTCCGCAGCGCCTCCGCCCTCCCCGGCTTTCCTAAGATGCGAGAGTGCATCGGCACATTCATCATCTTCCCGCCCTCGCGATATAGCATATCAAAAGTGCTCTTCAAGTAGCTCTCGTACGTTTGCCCAGCGGAAGTCATGAAACCTGGAGCCATGTGAAACTTCCCGTCATTGCAGTCGTAGTTGTACGGCACAAGTAGCATGCCCTCGCGCTGGGCTTCTGGCAGCTCTGCTTCCCACGGTAGATCGATCCAGTATGGCACATCGTCGTTATAGCATTCAGAGGAGTAGAGGAGAGGTGTATCCATCTCTTTGAAGACGATTGGGGCGAGTGCGTGGGTTTGAGGGGTGCCGCGTCCGAAGTAGAATCCTACAGGCATCTCTCCAGTCGCGGCTTTGAGCGCGAGGCATGTGTCTTTGATGTATTTCTTGTCGTCTTCGAGGCTGTAGTCCCAGAACTCGAGCCAGCGCAGGCCTAAATAGCACTAAATAAGCTTGAGTATAACAATGATGGGAAGACGATTGATATACCGTGTGCTGCAATTTCATGTCCCTCCCGTATGCATGCTTTGGCGAATTTAGGATTCCTTTCCATTGCCTGCGCTATGGCATAGATTGTGATTTGCCACCCAAGCTCCTTGAAAAGCCTCATAATTCTCCAGCAGCCAATTCGGCTCCCGTACTGCAGCCCGAGTCAGTGCCATTTCGAATGATAGAGCGTCAGTCCTACTTCAAAATCTTGTTCCGCATTGAGATAACGCGCGCCGGTTTTGATGCCTCCAGATGTGCCTTTCTCCCATAAATAAGGCTCTGAGTACTCATCGCCATCGGCAATGTTCCGCTCGCCGCCTTCCTCATAGTTCAGAATGAAGGAAATCGCGATGCGCGCGCCATTGGGCCATTTGCAATCGTGAGATCCTTCTCCGAAGCCTATCTTCAATTAGCGATGCAATTGATAGTTCCAACGAAAGAGTTGACCTTCGAAATCACGAGGCAACTGCAGAGATTCTTCGGTATGGACCATGATAGGGATATTGAGAGATTAACCTGCAGACTGGGAGATGGAAAAGTATCCTTACTCTACCTGTATTCTGCTCTATGCATGTTAACTAGACTAATACCGATGACCATCACTTCAACAGATCGCAGGGGTTCAGGGACTGCCTGCAATTGTGGGGTATGAGTGATGAGGAGTGGAGGGGATAAGATCGGGAGCAGCCTTCCGATTTCGAAGCTCCCGTCATCGGCAACTCTTGACCGACGAGCTCTCTCCACATCCCAATTGTCAGCGAACTACGGCAACAGTCGCCCACTCTCCCAGATGGAGGACCTCGTATCCTGGGGGACTCCCAGTATGGAGTCATTCAGCTTCAAACATGTCTGTACATTCCTTGATCGCCAGGCAAGGCAATCCTGTTACCCACGATGTATTGAACGAGACTCTGGCTGCCTTAAGTGTCACAATCAAGGATGAGGAGAAGGAAGACTATAGGAAGCTGCTTGCAGTGTTCCATGACTCGGCGGTGGAGTTGATGGAGATGCCTGGTAAGAAGGACGCGTCGTGGTAGCTCTCCGAGCACTAACGATCCATCCAGATTATGAGCCCTCCGTGGACCGCGAGCGATTTCCACGAGAGAACGTACACTTCCCTAAACCTGAAGAGAACAAACATGGGGCCTGGGCATGGAAAGTGGACATACAGGACAAGAAGCCGTCGCAGCGGACTGCAACAAGCCCACCTGAGCTGTGGAAAGGGAAGACAGTGGTTTTAAAGGACAACATTGGAGTCAAAGATGTTCCTATGCTGATGGGGACCAACTTCGTCAAAGATTACGTCCCAGTAAGCTGTTAGGATTTCTTCTAGCTGTACGTTCTCTAACATTGGGTCTTGTAGAGCACCGATGCCACTGTCGTAACCCGCGTCCTCGAAGCCGGCGGTCAGATCACCGGAAAAGCCGTTTGCGAGAATCTCTGCCACAGCGCTACCTCCCACTCAGCGGCTACCGGGCCCGTCCAGAACCCCTTTGCCCATGGATACAGCAGTGGTGGAAGCTCGAGTGGATGCGGGGTGCTGGTTGCACTAGGCGAAGCCGATATGGGTATTGGAGCAGACCAGGGAGGCAGCGTGAGGATACCGGCTTGCAATTGCGGTCTTGTAGGCTTCAAACCAACATTCGGGTTGATACCATACACTGGCTGTGGCAGCAATGAGCCGACAAATGACCACCTGGGACCTATGACGCGTACGGTGCTTGAGAACGCATTTCTACTGCAGGCAATATCTGGCAACGACAATATCGATGATCGTGGCTTTGCGGCACCGAACCCTGCTTTAATACCGAAGTATGGAACAGACCTGGAGAAGCTAGCTACTTCGGTGGATATTACCAAAATACGGATTGGCATAATCTCGGAGTCCCTGACAATGGCGGTCCTCGACCCACGCGTCAAAGCTACGTTCGAGCGCGCCGCGGCGTCTTTCAAGAGCTTAGGTGCTCAAGTAGAAGAAGTCAGCGTTCCAATGCACAACATAGGACCCGCGATCTGGACCGGCGTCAGCAAATACGCTGGCTTCTTGAATAAAACCGTTGGTCCTTTTGGCAGGCGAGGGCATCAAATGGTGGAACTCAATGCAAAATTCAACGATATGAAGCAAGAAAACTTTGACGAAGCTTATGTATCGTAAGACATCCCTCCTCGCCTGCAGCACCCCAAGGTCTTGACGCGCTAACGTGTGCCAAAGAACCAAGAATATCTACCTGAACGGTGAATATGCGCGTAAGAACTTCCCGAATTTGACATCGAAGTCGACGAATCTGTCTCGCAAGCTCCGAGATGCATACGATATCGCGTTGCGGGACTATGATGTCTTGATTACGCCTACTCTTCCCTATATTGCGACAAGCCACTGTGAGCCTGATGCAACTCCGCTCCAGCAGATTGCCAAGCAGGTTGGCTTGGTAAGCAACAGTGAGTTATCAGATTCTCCGTTGTGGTGCTCTATGTCGGCTAACGCGCGTAAAAGCATGTCAATTCAATCAGACCGGCCATCCCGCACTCACATTACCCATTGGAATGCTGGAAATACAGGAAGGGCCTCTCAAAGGCTCGGGGACGAAACTGCCTGTTGGCATGCAGATTGTCGGCAAGTGGTGGGCAGAAGAAACGATTCTGAAGGTTGCCTATGCGTGGGAGAATGCCAATGAGTGGAAAAAGATGTAGAAGGCGATAGCATCAACCTCCAGAACAAATAACAAAGATCAAAAATATATACTATTATACAGTGCATACACTCCCACCACCTCAACCATCAAACACCGACATGTAAAAAACTAGCCTTTCTAAACCACGATCAAGCAAGCATCTCTCTAATTGTCTCCTCCACCCCCTTCGGGACCCTCCCCGCCTCCCTCAACATATCCTCCAACAACGGCTGCTCAACCGCACACTCCCCATCCTTCAACGCCGCATACGTACTACTCCACCACCTCACCGCATCCACCTCCCTTCCCCGCTCTTCAACATAATACCGCTCATACTCTTCTCTCCCCACCACCTTCACCCCTATCTTCTTCCCCTTCACCTCCCCCACCACTCCCGCTACCTCTTCCAGCGTCAGCGCCCTCCGCTGCGACAGGTAGCACATCTTCCCCGCCCACTCCTCGCGCGGCGCCGACAGGATTGCAGCGGTGCAGAACGCCATATCTGCTATAGCCGTCCAACTAATCTTACCGTCTCCAGCCACAATAATCTCAGATCTCTCATCGTGCTTCGGTTCGTAGTACCCGAGGTAGAGCGGCCACGACTCGCTATACAGCCCCTCGCGGATGACCGTATAGCTGATATCAGTTGAAGAAGCGAGGTACGCTTCAGTGCGAAGGTGGGCGGTCATGACGCCCGCCAAGCTCTTATCCATGGCTGTGTTGGGGTGGAAAGCAAACGCAAGGCTCGAGTAGTAAATGTGCTTTACACCGGCTTTGCGGGCCGCGTCGATGGCGGCGATGTGGTGGGCTTCGCGGCCCTGACCTGGGGGCGCGTTGTTGAAGTCCATTGAGATCCGTGGGGAGGAGACGAGGAAGAGGGCGGTGCAGCCCGCGAAGGCGGATTCCATGCTCGAGGGGGAGTCGTAGGTCATGGGGCGGATCGTGGCGCCTTTTGCGGTGAGGGGGGCGAATTGGGCGGAGGAGGGATCGGAGGATGTGCAGATTACCAGTTGGGAGGGAGGGATGATGGTGGTGAAGGAGGAGAGGAGGGAGGAGATGACGGCGGAGCCGAGTTTGCCGGTTGCGGAGGTGAGGGCGAGCATATTGAATTTAAGGAAGGATGAGAGTTTTGTTCATTTGAATGGAGGTGTTGAGATTGACGGTTTTGAGACGATAGAAATATAATTTGACTTTATGTAGATCAGAGACTATGCTTAGAAATGACATAGGGCGGACGTAATACGGAGTTAGAGTAGCGATCTATAATGTCTCAACTAGCTTGCTTTTACTACTTTAGAACGTTGCTAGCTAAGAAAATAAGAAGAGGTTTACAGAACAGTGAATTAGAACCGCTGAACATGTATCGGTTGGCTCGGTTGAGTCGGGTGCTTCGAACATTCACAGGGGGTCTAACCCCGCATAGACCATTTTACGCTTTGCCTGTTAGGGATGGGCCTCGGGATTTCCATTGATCTTAAATTCTACTTCAACTCCTTCAATGAACATCAATTCTCCCTCGAGAGTTTGCTTTTCGTTCTAGTTATCATATCGTGTCAAAGCCTAGCGTCTTCTCTCATTCAAAAATCCGCCAAGGAGATTTTTTCTTTTTGAAGTCTCTTCTGATCATACTTATCACGTCCTCATCCCTGAATTCCATCTCTAACAGCTTTCAAGCATCTCAATGTCTCCCTCAAAGCCATCATCAGCCAACCAACCTTACACCACCCCATCCGCCATTGCGCCAACACAATACCAACGCACCATCTACTCTGCTCTCCGCGCCCCCTCCATCTCCACAAAACCATCAGAATGGGAAGCCCGCGCACGAGCGATTCTACCAGCTCCAAATTTCAAATACGTTTACGGCGCCGCTTCAAGCGGAGACACGCACCGCGAAAACACCGACGCGTTCAAACGGTACCGTCTTCGCCCGTCTATGCTCGTCAACGCGACGCGCCGCGACCTTTCCGTCGAGCTCTTCGGAATAACGTACCCCGGACCCCTGATCGTAGGGCCGGTAGGCGTGCAAGAGATCATGCATCCCTACGCGGAAGAAGCCACCGCGCGCGCCTGCAAGGCGTTGAAGATCCCGATGGTGTTGTCGAGCGCGGCGACGCGGTCGATTGAGCAGGTGGCGGCCGCGAATGGGAATGGGGACCGGTGGTTCCAGCTCTACTGGCCGAAGCCGCAAGCCGAAGAGATCACTGTGAGCCTACTGAACCGCGCGAAAGCAGAGAGCTATAAAGTGCTCGTGGTGACGCTGGATACTTTTACCCTTGCTTGGCGCCCTGAGGATCTGGATGCGAGTTATTTGCCGTTTATATATGGCCAGGGGTGCCAGGTCGGGCTTTCAGACCCTGTGTTCAACGCACGCTACGAGGAGCAGTTGGCAAGGGAGAGGACGGAGAAGGGGTTCACGACGCGGCTGGGGGAGGCGTTGGAGACGATTCGGCGACCTGGGTCTATTTCTGGAGCCGCGAAGGTTGTGGCGAATGCGGCGACGATGAAAAAAGCGCAGGCGTGGATGAGTATTCTCAACTCCGGGACCTATCGCGAGTGGAAGCATCTCGAGATCTTGAAGAAGTACTGGGATGGGCCGATCGTGTTGAAGGGTATTCAGACCGTTGGGGATGCGCAAAAGGCGGTTGAGTATGGTATGGACGGCATCGTCGTTTCCAACCATGGCGGACGGCAGCTAGATGGCGCGATTGCGTCTCTGGATGCCCTTGCGGAGATTGCTGCGGACGAGACCGTGAAGAGGTCGGGGATTACGGTGCTGTTCGATAGTGGGATACGGACTGGGAGTGATGTACTCAAGGCGATCGCACTAGGAGCGAAGGCGGTCATGGTGGGACGGCCGTTCATGTATGGGTTGGCTATAGATGGGGAGGAAGGGGTGAAGCATGTGCTGAGGTGTATCGCCGCAGATACGGATAACATGCTGGGAAATATGGGGAAGAGGAGTCTCGGGGAGCTAAGTCGGAATGATTTGAGGGTTTTGGGGCAGCCGGCGAAGCTATGAGCGAGAGAGTCTCTCAGCCTACAAAAGAGTCATTGCAATTCAAGGAGGTCTTTATTTTCCACATCTGATCTTCTCTACTTTATGCCACTCACGTCGGAAAAAAGAAATTGTGTTCTTGTCTTCCGGCCATACCATACTCCGCGATCTATTCTCTACAACCTCTCTTCCATCACACCAATCTCTATCTCTTCACTGGCATCAAGTCGGGGGTTCGCGGTTGGGGATTTCGACATTACTTATTGATTTCATGCGGGAAGGTGGCTTATACTTGGACGATGAGATGGTGGTATGAAACTGTACATTCTATATCCGTCCTTACACGCATAACACCCGCAATAAGGTCCTCGGATTAGCTCCGTGTGAGCGTCCAAAACTTAGAATGAAGGGAAAGAAAGTGGGGCTGGTTGCAGGCATCCAAAAGGATACCGGGAAGTAAATGATGAGAACGAAAGAGACAACCTACAAAGGGAGATTTGGAATATTAGAATGCTAATAAGAAACACGCAGAAGTACATTTGGGTATCTCGGGAAAGAAGACACCAGGAAAGGGGACAGGGAAAGAAACAAGAACATAATATCTCAGCCGTATCACCCTTCCTCTAACTCCCCTGACCAGCTGTACTAGCCGCACTCTCCGCCTCCATCTCCATCATCATCTTTTTCAACTCCTTCGTCGCGGCATCATGCCTCCAGTACGCCTCCTGTATCTTCTTCTCCGTCTCTAGGCCTGTCGCTCCGTATCTCCGTTTTATGTTCTCCAAAGCAAGCTCGAGAGATCCGCAGTGTACGCATTTCTCCTTCGAGGGATGTTCTACTATTACGATTTGGTTCGGTGGACAGTCGCAGCGCGGCGGCGCTTCTGGGTCGAAGCCGCGTAACATGCAGTATGTAAACTTTTCCGTCTTTTCTGGAACCCAGTCTATCGGATGGCGACATGTGCCGACGAAACGCTTTTCTGCGCAGACTGGTGTCGTGACGCCGGTTGAACGGGACATAATGAACTGGGAGCCTTGATGCGGGGGGCACTTCTAGCAGTCTGGAGGTGAGGACCGTCGTTCGTGATTACTATCGAGGTCTGAGGGGTTGATGGATCTTCTGGCTAACTTGAAAGCGACAAGAGAGTTGATCGTGGGCGGTATGGGAAGATTCTGTGTCTGGATATTTGACTGATTATGGACTAGGTCTTGCTTGTGGATTCGGGTTGTTTATGAAGAAGCTCTATCCTTCTGAAACCCTTCTTTATATGCTTCCCGACCTCCTACGCTTTGGCATAGCGATGAGTCTCGTCGTAAAGTCATAAGTCTTACAATTTAACGATTGTTAGCAGTGCTGAGTCTTTAAGGGTGTGTAGTGTCATATGTACAGTCGAGCCGATGGCTATGAGCAATCTTTCGGAGTCTTGAAGGAGCGTGAGGCCTTTAAAAAAATGGCGATGTGTCACGAAACAAGTAGCTGTGGTCCGTGTATGTGATGTATTGGATAATGACAATGTTGAGAGAGAGAGAGAGGTCCGGAGGAAGGTAAGGCTATATTGTATGCAAAGTAACACGTGCCTGCCGTAGCCCTCACCACTACTCCCTGGCACGATAGCTTATCACCCTGATTGCTGGTATGGCTTATAATGTTCTCTATCGTCATAGCAAGATTACCATTGTTCACTTCGGCACAGATGTTCGCCAAATTTAGGTGCCTGGAATATAGTCTATATTTCAAGAAGAAGATGAACCTATGATGTATGTACTCCCAGAGTATTGAGGACTAATTCAAGGAAAGAGGTAGGTGTAGGTGTAGGGGAATGGGGATGTGGTATCATGGAACGCTAATTGAAAACATAATAGAGACATCTAGCAAGGAGATGAAAACACAGAACCAGATAAGGAAAGACAAGTACAGGATCCGGAGGGCACCCTCCTCCGTCTACCCATTCATCTAAGCTGCAGCAACAGCTCTACTAGCCCCATAACTACCACCAGACTTCTTTCCCTACTTCCTCGCCGCTGCCTCTTTCTCTGCCTTCTCCCTTTGTTTCTGCTCCTTGATATCCCCCGTCTCTTTATTCGCACTCTCCTGAAATCTCTTCGCAGAGCCCTCACAATTGCTACCCGGCGTCATGCCATTGCAAGGGCAAGGGAGTGGATGCGCGCAAGTATCAGGTGGGTAGTCCTCCGACCCATCCCTCCGCTCCTCAGCTTCTCGCCATATGCTCACGTCGTCCCCGCAGGTACTAATATGCAGGAACGAGGCCCTATCTTCATCAATACCGTCACGCCAGTTGAGGTACATCTGACAGCGGACTAAGCTCACGACCGGCTTGCACCCGCATACGTATGATGTGATTATACGGGTGCATTTATCGCGATTTTTGAACACCTCGTCTACCAGTTTTTCCATGATGAAGGATGAGTGAGAGAGTGTGAGGGATGTATCGGTAGTGGTATGTTTGAGGGATATGGAATGTGGCAGGTTGGAGAGATGTTGGTAGGGCTAGGTTCAAAGCCGTTTGGTGGACACTTGGTCTTGAGTTGCAGAAGTGTCTGATTGTTCGTGAGTGAGAAAAAGGGTTGAGAGGTATTGATAGCGGTAGCTTCGACTGTGATTGCAGCAGTAGTTTCGAGATCGTTTGATGAAAGGTGGAGCTTGAATTCTAGTCGTATTGATGATTGTAGGTAGATGAAGGAGAAGTTCTCCTTTTCAAACCTATCTTTATATACTCCACGACCCCTACGCTTTGACCATTCGATGACTCTCTATATTAGCTTAGACATCCTGTAGTTTCGCACTTATTTGCGGTACTGAGTCTTCAGGGGCGTATAGGGGCGTGTAGTGCTCAATAGAAAGCCAAGGCAATTACTTAAGGGAGTACAAGACCCATAATTCTATGGCGATGATTTACTTTCCTCGCGCATGACTGTTGCACATTCGCGTTTATCTGCCGTGATGAGCCTTCAGGGGCGTGTAGTGTTCGAATCAAGGTCGGGGTGATGGAATGAGTAATTTCTCGAAGTTTCAAGCTATGGAAGCCTTTTGAAGTCATTAAACCTCTCACTCGTGACGTCTGTAGTTTCGGCTTTGTTCGACGTGATGAGTCGTATGGGGAGGGAAGTGGTCGATAGGAGGTCAAGGCGTGGCCCACGAGAACATGGAAATCGACTCATCACGAAACTTGGAATTGAGATTTGGCATTTGACGTTGTTTCTCACGTGTTTTCATATATTGAATACGTTTGATATTCAGACAAAATAGAAACAGGGTTCGCATCGAGGCATATTGTCATCAGGTGCCCCTGGTCGAGCTGCGAAATTAAGTTCGGACTCTCTTCAACCTCTCCCTCCCTCCCATCCACCCCCTATCTCTTCACCGGCGTCAACTTACACCAAAGTGGAGGCTTATCCCACGTATTGAACGCCTTCACATGCTGCAATTGATCCGACGGATCCCAAATATCGAATGCGCCCGGCGTACCGATATCCGCCCTCTCGATATCGAAATGCCACAACAAGCTCGCCAAGATCAATCTCAGTTCCATGTAGCTCAGATGCCGTCCGATACATCCCCTCGGTCCCAGCGAGAACGGCTGGCTTGCCTCCTTCAAGTCCTTGTCGAAGGCCTCGTTCTCTCCGGTCAGCCACCTCTCCGGGATATACTCCTCGGGTCGCACCCAGTTGCGCTCCGAGTGTGTCGCCGCCCAGGAGTGCACGGAAACGGTCGTTCCGCCCGCGATCCACTCTCCTGCAATGGTATCACCGCTCTTTGGTACAGTGCGCGTGAGGCCAGTGGGGATAGAGGGGAAGATACGGAGGCCTTCTTCGATGCAAGCCTGCATGTACGGCATCGCTTGGAGATCTAGGAAGTTGATGTCCGTGACTTTAGGGAAGGTAGTGCGGATCTCCTCAGTTAGACGCTTGTAAGTGTGGGGAGTGCGCATAAGCCACATAGTCATGCCAGCAAGGAAAGAAGCGGTGGTTTCGGAGCCGGCGACGATGAATAGGGCGCTATTGAGCATGATCTCGGCTTCGCTGACAGAGCCCTTTTCGTTTTGGCGTAGGATATAGTAGAGGAAGTCGCGATGTTCGCGGCGGAGGCCTTGATCGAGGCGTCTGGAGGTTGGTTAGTATCAATTGGACTCCAATGTAAGTAGATGAGGTGAGTGGCTCACTTCTGGACCTTCTCCATGCTGAGTTTGAGATGTAGGAATCGCTTCTCCTTTAGATGCTTCGGGATAAATATCTTACACGCCTTCTGCCAGATACTTCCTGTCGCGAACATCCTCCGCGTGCTCTGCTCAAAAGCGCCAGCCTTGATGGTCTCAGTGATAAGGCCGACCCATGAATGCTCTTTCCCGTCACGCAAACATCCGAAAGGCTCGCCAAATGCCATGTCTCCGATGATGTCAAATGTCGTCCAGTTATACCAGTTGCACATGTCTAGTTTCTCACCGGAAGCGGCATAGGGCGTGAGCCGTTCGATGAAAAGATCGACGTAGCTGCGAATAATGGACTCCTGTTCCAGGAGTGCTTTCTGCGAGAAGGCATGAGAGAGGGCACGGCGTTGGCGGGCGTGCTCGTCGTCGCCGGCCATGGTCAAGGTGGATGCGCCTTTGATCTCCTGAACCGAGCCGACGTGGATGGGATCCTGTTGAAGAGTCTCAGCGTTTGAATTTTGGTAGTCCTTCCGAGTCAACGTACCTTATGGAATTGAGGGTGGCCTTGTCGGTGGCCGTAGATGTCTTTCCAAGCTTGGGGATCAATGAACACGAGCTCAGATGGCATCGTTCGAAGGATAGGACCTGGAAACGTCAGACACCAAGCAACTATCTTCGAGTTTGTAACTGACCATATTGATCATGAAGCTTTTTGACAATAAACGGCCAACGTCCCTTATGCAAGCCAAGAATGGGATATAGCTAGCGAGTTTCGCGATCAGCACCAGTCATTTCCACCAAGAAGACCGTGTTTTGGGCAACTTACCGGAGAGATCTTGCAGATGAGAGGACCAGGGAAACGGGCAAGCGGGTGAAAGTATACATTGTAGATACACCGCCATATTGTGTATAGAATGAGCTGATTCGAACATTAGTATATTATCTCATCTACTTAGGACAACACACGTACAGCTCCAAACGACCCAATAGCTGTCCACTTTACAGAGTGGTACACCGTCGAGCTCAAAGGCCCAACATCTGGTGAGAGCACGCCCATGCTTCAGTAGATCTCGGGAATGAGAAAAGTGACTGTTGAGAGGTACGAATTTGTATCTCGAGTCAGAGCGATATCTCTGTAATAAGAGACTCTATATAAATTATTCAAGTCGGACGTCTTCAAAGCTATAGAATTGCCGTATACGCGGTGCCCCGCGGTGGGGTCTGGATCTCAGGAGCATGACACCCGCGCGGTCGAGGCTTTCCGGCCAGCGGGTACTGAGTCATTAGCGTTCCAAGCGAAGGAAATGCTGATGTCTGCGTGGGTGTGATTGGAGCGAGCTTTTGTCTGGGGAAAGTGGAGAATGGGGTCTCCGCAAACCGCGAAATGTCTTCCGGGAACGGAGCGGGGAAATGATTTCCCAGAGCTATCATCACTTCTTCCGCTTTTACTAGCTACGCTGAAGACAACAATAAATAGTGCAGAAAGGTAAGGCTATATGGGTGATGTGTGGCTTTGAGTTTTTGAAGTATGGTTACTCGTGAATTGGGGTAGTCTATGGAAGAGCTCAGTGAAAACCCGCCATACTCAATTCACATGTATTTCCCTTCATCCTTGACTCAAGGACAGCACCACCTGGCCAACGAGCCCAGCTTAATGCTTCAGACGACCAGATCGGCACGAATCACAACTCTAGATCCATACCTGCATAAGACACAGTCCCAGGTTCGCTTTTCCGGGTCTCTTAGTGTCATGTTAGGCAATGCTTAACTCCCTTGGCCTCATGACCGATCCTTAGCCCCCGCAATAGTGGACAGCGACATTTCGCACTAGCATTGAGCATATTCTGGGGTAAGAAGGTCGCGGTTGATCGGCAGCAGGCTCCGGACACGAATCAGATGATTTAATGAATCAGTAGCCAGGTTCTTGGTATAAGTTTAGTAGCATCCCTACCTTTGACCGGCGTTTCCTTTCTCTCGGTATCTCTATCTCAACCCATTTCTCCTGTCTGCTACCTCCTAGTGTCGTTTCTAAGTCATAAATTGCTTGCGTAAACTAGGGCTGGCCTATTAGCCTTTTAGTTCCAGTATCTTCAAATCCTATATCAAACTACACCAAAATCACATCCTCTTCTGCGGGGTCACCAAAACCATGGCAATCGAAGCTGAGAAGCACAATATCGAAATGGCCGACAACCTCTCGGCCCACCCCGAGAAGACAGACATCACTAACACCGATCACCTCGGCCTTCTCGACGATGAAATGCCACCGGGCTACTTCAGATCCTCCTTCTTCTTAGGATCTATGCTCGCCATCGGCCTGGGCCTCCTCGCCGGTGTCGCAGGCTTCGGCTACGCAGCTCCAATTCTCGGCCTCATAAACGCGGATGTGGGACCGGATCCCAATATCGTGTGGGTTGCGCTTGTGTACACCCTCATGATCGCAGTCTCCCTCACCATAATCGGCCGTGTAACGGACATCTTCGGTCGCCGCTATGTCTTTATTGGCGGTGCAGCCTTCGGACTCATTGGGAGTATCGTATGCGCGACTGCGAAGAGTGTGGGAGCGTTGATTGGGGGTGGGACCTTGATCGGACTGGGTGCTGCGACGCAGTTATCGTATTACTACATCATGGGCGAGCTGGTGCCGATGAAGTATCGGTTTATTGGAAATGCGGCTATGGTAAGCCAGTTCGTTCCTGCTGTTTTCTCTTGTCTTCTTACATTGTTACCCTCTCCCATTACTCCCATTACTCCCCCTAACCCCTACCCAGTACATCTTCACCATCCCCGGCTCCGGCTTCGCCCCCGCCATCGGCAACGCGCTCATCCTACACACCAAATCCGGCTGGCGCGGGCTCTACTACATCCTCATCGCCGTCAACGCCTGCTCGATGCTCTGCTTCATCCTCTTCTACCACCCGCCTACCTTCCACATGAAGCACCGCAACAGCTCCAAAACGGCCTACGCCAAGAAATTCGACTACATCGGCTGCGTCGTCTACTCCGGCGGCCTGCTCATCCTGCTCCTAGGCCTGAACTGGGGCGGCAGTGTCTACGCGTGGAAATCCGCGCACGTGATCGCCACAATTGTAATCGGGGTGGTAGCGTTGGTTGCGTTTATTCTCTGGGAGACTTTCGCGAAGCTCGAGGAGCCACTGGTGCCGATGCATCTCTTCAAGAACGGGCGGTGGATCGCGGCAGTTGTGACGTCTGGGCTTGGTGCTGGGTTGTACTACGCGTTTGCGATTGTGTGGCCGAGCATGGTGACGGTGTTGTATGCGGACGGGAACCAGATGTACGGCGGCATGCTGTCGTCGCTTGTCGGACTCGGGATCATTCTTGGTGAGATCGTGTCCGGGTTCAGCGCGAAGGCGATTGGGAAGGTCAGGTGGCAGTGTACTGCTTCGTTCGCTATTGGTGGGATCTTGTTTGCTTGTGAGTACTACCATTCAGTCAGACTTTGGCTTCATCTTTATAAGGGTGTGGCTAATATGTGTGGGGATGATAGGTGTCGCGACCTGTACGCCTGATACTCGAGCGAGAGCGTGTGCGCTTTCCACCCTGGGCGTCTTCTTCATCGGGTGGAGCGAGTCGATTGCGATTACACTGACCACGATATCAATCAACAACCAGCAAGAAATCGGGACTGCGGGTGGTGTGGCAGGATCCATCCGGTTCCTCATCAGCTCCATCTCTGCGACAGTCTACAGCGTCATTCTCAGCAACCGCCTCGCGACAACAATCCCTGAAAAGGTTATCCCGGCCATTACCGGTGCAGGTCTGCCCAGCTCCAGCATCGCTACCTTTCTCGCAGGCTTCACGACAGGCTCGTTCGACAAGGTGGAGGGGCTCACGCCGCAGATCCTGGCGGCCGGGTCGAGGGCGTATAAAGTCGCGAATGCGGATGCGTACCGGACGGTGTTCTTGACCACGATCGCTTTCACGGGCATTGCGGTGACTGCTAGTTTGTTCTTGCCGAATGTGGAGGACCGCATGACGGGCAAGGTAGCGACGGCGTTGCACAATCGGGGTGATGAGAACGTTGTAGGGGCTTGAACTCGAACTGAACCAGTGAAGTGAGGATGGCGACAGTGAAAAGAAAATGAGGTGTGCAAGTTAATGGATCTATATTTCAGGGGTATCGTACTATAATCTCAAAATGGCGCTTCATCGAAAGAAAGAGAGCGAGAAAAGTATGCATGCAGCGACGCCGCGTAAAAGCTGTAAGAAAAGGGTTATTGGTGATCCACCGTCGTCTTCACATAAATGCTCCTTGGGTTGATGGGCGGATTGTCGGTGTTGCCCTTGATGGCGTTTTCCTCCCCCAAGTACTCCTCTGAGCTAGTGCCGCTAGCTGTGATTCTCGTTTCCACACGGCCGTCCCTAGACCGCCCGTCCATGCTTTTCAACGCAACCTCATCTCCCATCTGCATAAACCCATCCGCCGTCGTGCTCCGCCCTGTGCGGTTCGAGAGGTACTGGTTCCCGACATTGCTCTTGGTCCCGCTGGACAGATTCGAGAGGGTGCTGAAGATCTTGTCGAATAGGGGCCGTAGGGTTGGCGAGCAGGACACAATGATGGCGATGGCCACTTCGACAACAGAATAGATATGCGCATCTTTTGCGGCGAAGGAGAAGTCCTTGAAATTGACAGTGGTCACGGCTACCACGCGGACGATGCCTATAGCCATAGTCCTAATACCCCATCATACGTCAGTATTTTTGCAACTTGAAAGGAGGATAGGGGTAGACGAGTAAGGGGAAGAGGAAGCAACGTACAGTCCTCCAGTGCAGAAGATGCAGACCAGCCCGATTTTATTCGCGCGCGGGATCTGGAGTTTCACGACCATTGGCATGGGTAGGAGGAGTATGAAAAAGTCGGTAAGGAGGTCGACGATTCCAACTGAGGTGAAGGCGGCGTTTTGATTCCCGCATTTCCCGCCCTTGACAGTGGGGTCCCAGTTCATCTGGATGGGTTGGCAAATTAGGATGCCGATTCTACTGGAGTTAGCAAATGACGCCGTCCTGTAGTTCTTGTGGGTTGCATAATTACAGGAATGTCATTAGACCTGCGAATGATTAGCTACCGGATGTCTGAACGGGCGTAGCTGGAACTTACCCCAAGCTGCAGCGAATCCCATAGCTACCCTCGCAGCAATTACGAAGGGACGCACAAAGAAAATCCTCGCCAACATTAGGCAGATGCTGCACTTTACTAAGCCTAGGGAGACGGCATAGAGGACCTGGGAAGCCAGTGAGAACTACTTTGACGTTAGCCTTATACGGGAAGTGCGGAAGCCAGTTTCAATACCTTCAGCAGGTTCTGTATCGTAGAAGCATTTAATAAAGCAAGATGATGTCCCATTCCACCCATATACACCACTAGAGCCCTGTTAGGCACACTGTTCTCCATAGATATGTCAGGGGACTTACTCATGAAGCTGATAATGACCATTATGTAGAACAAGACCTAATCATACGTTAGAGACCGGTCGGTTTGAGAAAGGCGATAAGGTTGACTGTACCAATGCTACAAGTAGGAAATAGTCCTCCAATGGCAAACTCATCCTTTTCATTTTCCGAGCGTACAGACGGAAACCCACCCATACGGTCGTCAAAACCAGCATTATCGAATCAGTGGTGATGACCGAAACACCGCCAGCTGATACCGGTATAATCGGACCGGGGAACTGCTCAACAGTCTGCCTATGCTCCCAATTCATTGTGGAGGAATACGCGTGCAAAGAACGTGAAGTGAGTGTTTTCACAAAAACGAAGCTTTTAGGAGATCAAAGAGAAGCATTCAGTGATCCACAGTGCGGGAGACCCAGACATGATAAGCCCTGTCACAAGCAGTAAGGGATCAACGAGTCGCAGACAGGGTTCCTTTCTCGTACTCATACTCCGGTGGCGAGTATTAACAAGGGAGGGGGCTCGCGCTTGAGTCGATGCGTGGCTCTGACTGACGCCGTTTGGGACATTGCTGGGGGAACTTCCCGAGGGTATGTGCCCATGTACCGAATGCTTCATTCGCTCACTCGCTCCCTCACTCTTTGCTTACCTTGGAGAAAAGTGCATATGAGCTAGAGTTCGCTCGACCTCCCGCCGTGCCGCCATCCGCTCCACAGGCTCTTCGGTGCATCTCTCGGTGAGGCGCTCGCTTCTTTGGGACCGGCTCTATGGCCGGTGCCGGAAGGCCCCCGGACCCCTAAACCTACGGCAGCGCAAGCTAAGTCGTCGCAGAGACGGCTAGCGGGCTTGTTCAGGGCACGCCTGCGGCTCGGAAATCAAAGGTGACCTTCCTGCTCAGGCGAGCGAAGGACGCTGCACTACTGCACAGGTGGGGTTGGAGTCCTGCTCCTAGTCCGTAGGGGGGCTTGAGGTGGTATGATATGTTAACCGCTGCGACAATGGACAAGATGAGGGAGTCTATTTGCATGTACATGCCTGAAGGTGATTCGTGAAGGACCATTTTCCAAGGCGGCGATCCCGAGATCGTAGTTGTATAGGACACAGACAGATGACCATGATGATCGATCGTCAATCCGCCCACATATTATAACGACATGTTGCACATCACTGCGGCTGCTTGCCTAAGGTGTGCAAGATTTACACTCCCCTCAAAACGCTAGACGCTTACCTCTTTGCATTCGCTTGGGCCACCTACTGTCAGATCGGGTTTCGTCAGATACAGAATTCGAGGTCCCTCGTGGCGTAAGGGCTTTGGGTGCTTGCAACAGCGCCTTGTCAGTGTTGATACTCTCCAAGTCGTGGAGATAGCGGTATCCTGAACGGATGGTCGGGATGGTGAAGCGCTCAGGCAGGGCTTCCTGGCAAAGACGCTGCAAGGTGCAGGCTGGGACACCTGAATCGCAACTTCTGGCACTAGAAGGGGAGTTTCACCCCCCCGCAGGCTCGGAGACGACACCGAAAGCACTATAGCCGTAGCGAGAGTCGGGATGGATCTGGGATCGAGCGCAGGTCGCGGAGGAGGACAGGGCAAGTGGAGTTGAGCCAGTTGGCCCGGTGGAGGTCAGGATTCGAGCTAGGAACGGCACACGAGCCGCCACGGGAGCCTTCAAGCGACCCGTGGGTCCGTCTATGTACCGCAGCGAGCGCATGTGGCGTGTCCGATTGGTGTCCGGTGTCTTTCCAGCCTTTGTCGGCAAAGAAAGGCGAGAAGCTGAATTTACCCTCCGAAGCTTTCCGGTAGGTATATTCCAAGACTGATATGAGCTCTAGCCGATGCTTTAAGCTTTCGATACGCATCCAGGAACCTGCATGCAGATATTGAATCACAGGGCCGATCCAGGTACTGCTTCAAACCGATATCTCATCAGGCCATCTAGTCGATACAGGAACAGTTGCGAACAGCGGATGAATTACGTCCTTGGGCTGCTAGCGTACGATTCCACAGTTTGACGGCACAGCGGTGCATTCCTAGAGCACGCTCAAATTTCCATCAACTCCGCAGGGTCCCGTCTTTCTCCACGCCATCCCGCCACCCCCGATTTAACGGCGTGAGAACTAGGTCCCCAGGCGCTGGAAGGTCGAGTCCCGAGGTCGCGTACCCGAGGTGCGCCACCAAAGGGAACGGTGTAACGGGATGGGAGAAGAGGTGCGGGCTATTTGTCGTATTCAAAACGGAGTACATTCCTTGGCGTTTTTCTCCATGCACCCCCCCTAATTTTATAAGCGCGCGCCTGGGATTATTAGATAGGTTATATATTAATTTTTAACTACTTTTTAATATACCTATATTAGCTATTAGTAAAGCCTTTTATATATATATTAGAGCTTATATACTAATAATTTTTAGTATTTCTAGTATAAGTTAATAACTTAATCTATAGTTAAATCCTCCTCTCTACTAGCGCGTAAACCTAACTCTAGAAT
The DNA here is from genome assembly GCA_010093605.1 of Lophium mytilinum. Classification (NCBI taxonomy): domain Eukaryota; kingdom Fungi; phylum Ascomycota; class Dothideomycetes; order Mytilinidiales; family Mytilinidiaceae; genus Lophium; species Lophium mytilinum. The sequence goes on along the minus strand of MU004184.1, from coordinate 1,039,236 downwards.
TAAACCCTAATATTAGCCTTACAGCGCCTAGATATTATATAGCTTCTCTAGCTTAATAAGTACTTTAAATAGATTACTAAAGTTATTTATATCTACTAGAAGATAGTATATAATATAGAAAAATATATAATTCTCTATAGCGCGCCTATAAGGCCTCTATAAATTAAGATAGAATAGCTAAAAAGGCTTACTATAGTAGATAAAAAGGCGGTGCTCTAATAGCTTCTAGAAGATAGCTAGCATAATTAAAATAAGATTTAAATATAGCTTAATCTTAAGCGTAGTATTAAAGCTTTATAGCTAACTATATTATATATAATAAAGAGAAATAAATAGAGTAAAAAGTAGGTCTAGCGCTAGTTAAACTATATAAGTAAGAAGTTAAGGTTAAAGTACTTAAAGCTTACTAGTTACTATAAGCTAAAAGATCTTATCTTTCTTAATAAGTTTATATTTAATAAGAAGACTAGCTAGCGCTATTATATATACGCATCTATTAGAAGTTCTATGCACTACTAGGGGCCTATAAATTATAGAAATATATAGAGTATATATATAGTAATAAATATAGTAAAGTAGCTACTATATATAGCTATATAAGAGGGCTACTTTAATACTAAGAAGTTTTAAAGCTAGATTATTACTACTTTTCTACTAGCTATAGAAGGTAAGTTTAAGGGCCACTTAAAGGTTATTATTCTAGATAATATTAAAATATATACTAAGAAAGCTCTTATATATATAATCTAGGCGTAAGAATATCTAGTATATTTTCTACTACTATACTTACTAGATTTTAACTCTATAGAGTTAACCTTTACTATACTAAAGATATAGATCCGTAGGCGTTACTATTACCTGCGCCTAGCCTATTATAACTTTAGTAACTTTCTAAGAGCTACTATTAAGTAGAGCTAGTATAATTACTTTACTTAAAAGTAGTTCTATTATATAGCTAGAGAAGTATATTATATAAGAGAAGAGATAGATAGAATTTAGGCTAAGCTAGATATATATAAGAGAGGTAATACTAATACTTAAATTAAAAAGAAGTAGATAGAGAAGTAGATTAAAACCTAAGTATATACTATATATAGCCTTTCTATTTAATATATACTCTATATATAGCCTTACTATTTTTTATATACTCTCTAGGCTAAAGCTTAAGTATTAGCGCTAGTAGATAATCTAAGGCTTAAGTATTAGCGCTAGCGGATAATCTATAGCTTATATATTAGTATAGGGTAAAGTTATATAGTAAAGCTTAATAGCTATTATTTATTTTTCTATATATTCTTACCTCTTTTTTAACTCTCTTTTTTCTTTAGACTCTATATACTATTAATTACTACCTTTATAATACTATAGCTAATAATACTATAGCTAATAATACTAGTAATTAGAGCTCTATTAATAGCCTAATTAATAATATTCTTATAGAGCCCTTCTTCTCTTTACCTCTTACTATGTACCCCTTTAGGCTTCTTAGAGTTTACCTAGATTCTCTAGTAATATAGGTAGTAGTAGCTAGGCCGCTTCTTACTAAGAAGAAGATAATAGGCGTTTAAGCTAAAGATAAGGCGCTAGAAGCTTTCTCTAGTAAGAGCCTAGAGAATTCTAGCCCTTAAAGGCTTTATATAGTGCGTAGTAGGCCTATATATCTTCTTTCTACTCTTACTATTAGTAGAGATATCTATAATATACCTAATTAGAAGAAGAATAAGAATAAGAAAAAAGAAAAGAGAACTAATCCCTCTCTACTATATATAATTTCTAGTATAGTAGCTTAAAAATCTAGCTAACCTATTTATATAGAAAGCGCTGCACTTACTATCTACTCTCTCCCCTTACTATTACTATTATTCTAGGCCTGCTAACTCCCTCTTAGTATACTAATAACCTTACTACCGCCCTTAGCTTCTCTACTATTACTATAGCCCTCTAAGAGCACTTCTACTGCGCTAAGCTCGCCTATATAGAGCTTATTAATAGCTAATATAGCTAGAATTAGATAGGCCTAGCCTATAGTATATATCTAGAGTGCGCCTAGAATATACCTACTAGAGGCTATTATTAGTATAATATTAATTTCTATACTAATAATAATCTAGGTAGTAAATATAGTATATATAGGGTTAGAAGTAAGCGCTATACTTAGATTAATACTGCGGGAGATATAGTAGTATTTAAGTAGGCTCTAAAGCCTAGGGCTAGTTATGCTAGAAGAAAAAAGTAGAGAATTAAGTCTATTTAACTATATACTTAGAAACTATAACTATAACTTTAAAAGTTTATTACTACTAATTAATATTTCTATATATTTAGCACGCGGATATAAATATACGCGTCTAAATGCGTAATTTAGCTATCTATTTATATAATTTAGACTTATATTTACTAAGATATAATAAAGTAATAAATTCTATCTCTATATAGCCTTTCTATTTTATATATACTCTATATAGTATTTAACTTAAGACTTAAGTATTAGTAGTATAGATCTTATTTTAATATTTTATAGCTTAAGTATTAGTAGTAAGGATTCTATTTTAAGGCTTAAGTATTAGCGTAGGGCAAATTTCCCCTGCGCTAATACTTAAGCCTTAAAATATTAAAATAAGATTCTTACTACTAATACTTAAGCTATAAAATATTAGAATAGAATTCTTACTACTAATACTTAAGCCGCAAGATATTAAGATATATTTTTATATTTTACTAGCACTAATACTTAAGCCTTAAACTATAAATACCCTTTAATTAATAGATAGTATATATATTATAGATAGTATATATTAGATAGATAGTATATATCTATTACTATACGCTCTACCCTCTATTACCTAGTAGAGTAAGATTAAACGCCGCTTTATTCTTCTAGTATAGCTACTTAAATCTATATAGCTTCTTAGTAAACTTTATAGCTATTCTATCTAATATTTCTAGCTATATAGCCTTATAATACGCCTTTAAGCTTCTATTTATTATCTAATAGAGAAAATCTATATTCTAAGCCTAATTTATTACTATCTAGGCCGCCTACTACTAGCGCTAGTATAAACTAGCGTTCTATATACTATTAACTTTCTAATAAAAGAACGCCTCTAGTATATCTATATTCTTCTTCTTAGAATATACCGGGCTTAAGCTTTTTAGTTAGTAAGGTTCTGCGGCGGCCGGGGCCTAAGTTAAGGGCGGTAGTAGTAGTAGTAGAGAAAGAAGAAGTATAGATATAGATACTAGCATATATAGAAATACTAGAAACCTAATAGAAATATATAGATTTAGTAGATAATAGAGTAGTAGAGAAGAAAAAGAATAGTAGCTATACTACTACTATTAAGGCTATAACTAAGGCTATAATAGAGGCTACTATATACTTAAAAACCTCTTAGCTATAGCTATTATCTATTATATGCTACTAAGCTTTATAGTCTACTTTATTATTACCTTAATATTATCTATAGTACTTACCGCCTGCTATACTCTTATTATTTTTACTAGCTAATAATATTTTAAACCTATAGGCCTGTTTATTTAAAGCTCCTTTAATAATTTAATTAGAGGCACTAATATAGTAGCCTTACCGCGCGCTATAGTATTAGTTTATACCTTCTACTACTTAGTAAGTATAATAAAGTACTTGCCGCTATTAAAAAAGTAGTAGCTATTAAAGTTACTATACTCTTTATTAGTGCACTTTTAATACTATATTAGGTCTATATTATAGTCTCTTATATTAGTAATTCTACTTATTATAGCCTTATACTACTATAGTAGCTTCCCGCTATAACTCTTAGATATAGCTATAGCCGGTAAAAACTTAGGCGTAATTAACTTTCTAGATAGATTAGATATAACTTTATATTTAAATAGAAGCGCTATAGTACTTTTCTAGAAGACTGCCTACTTTATATTAAGAGCTATAAATAATCTATTAAAAGAGAATATAAAGAAGTTATCTATATTATATATTTATATACTGCCTTTACTATTTAAAGTATATATTATAGTAGTATAAAAAGTAATAGTATACTTCTAGTAGTTACTATTAGCCTGCGCCTTTATAACTAGCTTATTAAGTTCTAGCTTAATATTATTACTAGAGAGGCTAAGCTATATCTTTATATCTACTATCTTACTACCCGCCTTCTTCTTATTAATAAATAGCTAGAAAGATAGGTTAATATTATAGTCTAGAGAACTAGTAGATAATAGTAGTAATATTAATACTACGCGCTTATAGCGCGCTAGAGTAAAAAAAGTAGAAGAGAATATAAAAGGTAGATCTCTATCTCTATCTAGTAGTAATAATAGTAGTACTACTAGTATAGAGTTATAACTATTCTAGATCTCTTTATTCTATACTACTTTTTCTTACTACTATACTATCTTCTCTTACTATTGCGCTATCTTTTCTTACTATTACGCTGCCTTCTTTTATACCGCGCGCTGCCTATCTATTACTATAGCCTTACGCGTAGCCTTCTTAGCTATCTAAGCCTTGCACTATAGTCTATTCTTTCTCTCTTTTACTACCTTAGCTAAAAGATCTATACCTAGTCTTATAGTAGCTTTAATAGTAGCTTAGCTATTATTAGAGTATATATACCTTTCTCTTTAGGTAGTAGTTTATATATTCTCTAGCGTAACTTTAAATAATTCTATAAAAGTACCTACTTCTTCTCTTTCTTCTCTTTCTCTATCTTCTCTAGCTACTAGTAGGTCTCTAGAGCGTTAGGTATTATTATTAAAGGTTACACTATATTAAGAATATTATAGTAGTACTAGAATACTAGAAATTATTAGTATATAAGCTTTAATATATATATAAGAGGCCTTACTAATAGCTAATATAGGTATATTAAAAAGTAGTTAAAAATTAATATATAACCTATCTAATAATCCCAGGCGCGCGCTTACAAAATTAGGGGGGGTGCACGGAGAAAAACGCCAAGGAATGTACTCTGTTTTGAATACGACAAATCCGCCGTGCCGAAATCTGGGAGCCAACTCGCGCCGCCGAAGTCATTAGACTGGCGAAGATTATGACCACATCGCCGACAAAAATCAACGAGATGGATGAGGCAATGATAGGCAGCACTATCATTTAGTATTCCATTATTCATCGTGAATACATCAACTTCACAAAGAAAGATCCCGTCCTCCGCAGATCGGCACTGCAGGCACGAAGTCTCTTCAGCTGCACTCGGCAAGCCAACAAACTCTCTCGGTGCAACTGCAATGCATGTTCAAGGATGTGGAGGACAAGACCTTTGTAGGTCCGAACCATGGAATGGTGAAACACGCATGTGATGTTCGCGAGCACTATCAACAAATCAAGTTTCCGGTGGGCGGATTCTTCAAGAAGGGGTCAAAATTCAGGAGACATGATTGAAATATGCGGCATAGGCTTATATACACGGTGGCACCATATTAAGGCCTTTAAAGAGGGCGAGATACACCCTCCAGCCAGTCTACGCTTTTCAAGAGTTTTTCTCCAATGCATTTCCACATCTTCCTCATCACATAAGGCTCTTTAGTAATTACACGCCGCCGCAATAATCATAGCAGCCTGCTCGGCCATCGCATACGTCGCCTGCTGCAAATGCGCAGTGATGACCACCGGAAACACGCTGGTGTCTGCGATCTTGAAGTTCTTGACGCCGATGACATTGAGGTTCTTGTCGACGACTTTGCCCATGGCGGCGGTACCCATAGGGTGGTATGTGTTCCTGCAATTCGTTAATATCATCACTCAAGTTTGCAGATTGAAAAGAGCCCAGCTTACCCGGAACTATGTCTGGCCCTTGCCTCTAGGTAGTCATCCGAGGATGAAAGAGTGATCGGTGCGAATCCATCCGCAGGTGTCTCTCCTTCGATAGTGGCGTTACCAGTCGGTGTCCCAAGGAACATCTGCGCAACTCTCTGGATCCCGTGACGGAAGTTCAGCTTATCGACTTCGGTGCTGAAGTACTGAGGATCGATAATCGGATGATCAGCTGGGTTCGTCGACGCAAGCGTGACTGTACCCCTCGCAGTCGGCAGCAGACCAACCAAGGTGGTGGTGATATGGGAGCCGTTGTATGCGATAACCGGATCCGCAGCGCTGCCGGCAGCATAGATAACCAAAGTCTCCATGAAGGAGCGCGTGGTCTTCAACAGCGGGTGGGAAGAAGACGGCGCCTTGCCCTCATCTTTAGTGATGGCGGCTATCAGGGCAGCTCTGGGTAGAGATTCAGTCGCGACCCAGTCAGCCGGCACACCATCTCCGAACTGAGGTTGCGTGAAGAGAGGGTTCGAGCTTCCGAGAGCAACACCTTCCGCGGCGACGTCAGGACGAAGCTTCCAGTACAGCGACAGGAGCATATGATCAGCGAGCCCAGTGCCAACAGCTGGCGCATTGACGAGCTGGGTAATGCCGAACTTCTTCAGCTGAGCAGTGGGACCGACGCCGGAGAGCATGAGGAGTTGAGGTGTGCGGTAGGCGCCAGCAGACAGGACGACCTGTCTTGTTGCGCTGAACGTGGTTCCATTCGCAAGCTTCACGCCTGTAGCTGTGAGAGATCCGGCCACTTTAGAGATCAGAATCTTAGCCACGAGAGTGTTGGTAAGGACAGTGACACCGCCGAGGGGGTAGGCGGAGGAAGCGAGTTCGCGAAGACCGTTCTTGCGGTTCTCGTTGAGCTCTCCCAGTCCGATAGGTGTGCCGTCGTTGGCGTCTCCATCTGCGGGAGGTAGCAGACCTGCTTCGCCCCAGGCAGACTTGATAGTATCGCGGAGAGGGTAGTTGCGGCCAGTTGAAGATACAGAAGCGAACCACATGGGTCCGACGAAGCCGTGTTGTACTGGGTTTGCGGAGGCGTTGTATGTGTGTTCCATCTTGCGGAAGTAAGGCAGTTGGCCATTGTAGCTCCATTTCGAGTCGCCGACAGTACTGGCCCACAAGTCAAAGTCATTTTCGTTACCACGGATCCATCCACCTGATAGAATGTTAGTGTGTGCTACTTGAAAAGTAGATAGCATGACTTACATGAGTTGATGATGGTGCCTCCACCAAGACCCTTCCCGGCTGGGTTGGGGATCACCCTGTTGTCCATCGACGTCTGCGGGACCGTAGTATCATTCCAGCTCCACGGCGACGGCACGAGGAGCGACTGGTTGTCCGCATACGGAATGATAGTGTTCGTCGACACGTCCTCGCCCGCCTCAATCAAGAGAATTTTGAGTGACGTATCATTCTGATACAACCTGTTTGAGATGACGCTCCCCGCGAGGCCACCGCCCACCACAATCACATCCCAAAGATTCGCCAACATGATGACTAGGGTACCAAGTTCGAAAAACAAACTTTAAGGAAGGAGAGTTTGTTAGTAGTAGCTAAGACAGGATTTCATCGTGGCAGCCACGAGGTATAAATTGAAGGGCCGGTACAGCCAACGCCCGCAAATCCGGCCCTACTAGCGGCAGATGCAGAGCCACACAGACCTCTGGACCTTTCCAGACGACAGCCGGAATGAGTATTGAGCGGCGAGTCGCGGGCTCGTGGATTCCATAGCGGCGGAGGAGGATTATCGACTGCGGCGCAACCCAGTGCATAAGGGTGCCTTTCGGAGCAGGGGCGCTGTGTCAGTGAGATGAACTGCTCTGTGATGCGGCTCGCTCACTATACCGAGTTCATGGAGCAACCCAATGCCCCGGAAACGATAGCGTGAGGCCTTCAGGAACAGGCGGAAATCACTTGCTCACCGACCCTGTTGCTGTGTGGCATCAGGCATGTTTCGCGAGGGACGCTATCGAGCTCGGGGAACCCCACTGGTCGGCTTCAAGTGCCCCTCGTCCCGCTGCTCCCGACGACCGGCCCTGGGGACGTGGTGGCGCAAGCTTGGAGACGCTATCCAGGTACCCTCGGGCCCGCGAGCACAAACGGCAGGTTCCCTGACATCCATGTCATAAGTGAGCTTGTAGTAGCAGACGGCAAGGGAGACCTAGCTAGCAATTCCTGGAGTTTTCCGGCCGTTGGAGCTACCCATTGAAGAGGGGAACGCCACTGTTCTGGAGAATAAGCACGGAAAACTCTGCCGCCGCAAGTAGAGAATTAGTGTTCATCCATTGCGCAAAAGAATCGGACTGACGATCAGGAAGATCTTCCTCCCAGATGTGAGGGTCTTACCTTTGTTACTGACACGTATCCATGAGACCATCTCCCGGATCAAACGGGAGAATCGTGCGGCAGATGTACAAGTCGGTATCCACTCACTCCACCCTTCCTATCTCCATGCTTCGTAGAACGTCGTTGTCCATGACACTAGCAGACAAGCCTCGAGTTCGTCGAGTTCCGAACCGCACGTTTTCAATCTCTCGCGTACGGGCTGACGAGGATGGCGGCCTTGCTCTCAGGTTACAACCCGGTTGCTGAACGACAGGCGCTGTTGCCGGCAAACAATTCCGCACGAGTCAGGTAGATACAAATCCTCCCAGCCTGCCGTCACGCCCTCGGCGAATTAAAAGACTAAACCGCCGAGCTATACCTACACCTACCAGAGGTTGAGTCTTGGCGAGAGCACCGCCACAAGAGGCGGCGCAGCTTCAGAGTCCAATCATATTCCAACGTCCATCACAGACCTCGACAACGTGAAACACAACACCGCCGTTTCACCTGTCCATGCCCAAACAATTCACATCCTCCTCTTCCAGCCACAACCTTCCACCATGGTGGAGGACGCCTCCGCCAGCATGGCGAAGGACGCCTCAGCTCTCGAATTTACTGTAAGGCCCGTCACGGCGACCCTTTCGCGTCTCAAGATGCTCCGAGCAGTCCAACCGACAACCCCAGCAGCAACCCTTTCAACGACATGGCCCACATTCACACTGGCACAGGCACCGACACTCGTCCACATTTTACCATCTTACCGAGCTCGACGGCCATGACCCTACCTAGCCCGAAGCAGAAGAGAAACAAGAATCTCTCGACCCCATCCAGCAGCCAAGCCTCCGCCGCACCACCATCGATGATTAGCGCACTCAGCACAGAGCCCCTGCATGCTCCAAACATGCTGCACAAACACGCGTCGCGATCTCCCCCAGGATCCCCATTCCCTCAGTTCGACAAACTCCCAGCAGAGCTCCGGCTTATGATCTGGACCTTCGCAGCCCACATCCCCCGTCGTCTGAACCTCACCGACGACCTGCACCCCCGAGCTGACGGGTCCTGCGCGCCGCCAGCTCTGCTCGCCGTGTGCAGGGAGGCGCGCGACGTCGCGTTGAAGAGCTACGGGCCGTGTGTGTTGCACCTCATTAAGTCCTAAAAGCTCACATGGATCCCAATTGTAAAGGACAAAAGGGTCGAGCCGAGCTACGCTGTCGTGCTGATGAATCCGTACGCCGACTACTTTGTGAGTGGAGAAACCGACACGCTCAGGGTGGAAGGTGGTAAGTTCCAGGGTAAGGGGTGGGAGTACCGGAGCCCGGAGGATCTGATTGAGAGTACGTTGCGTGCGTGGTGTGTGAGAGAGCCTGCGGCGTTTCGGGCGATGTGGGAGAAAGAGGAGAAGTTCGTGTTTGAGAAGAAGGAGGAGGGTGGGAACATGATGTCTTTGCGGCACTGGACGTATGGGAAGGGGCACCAGGTGGCGAGTAGGAAGAGGGACTGGAAGATGTGTAATTATAGGATTGAGGGGTGGCATTCGGTCGAGGTGTGCTTGAAGAAGCGTGGCAATAGTCAGCCGGGTCGTTACTTGTGGTTAAAGTAGTTGGCCGTCAGCCTGGGTACAGTAGCAAGCCATTGGCCTGAATACACAATATAGCAGTCCTTAAGTTCAACTCTTGCTTGCGTGACACTGATGTTAGGAGTACCTTACTTACGAGGTCACTGACCAGTCAAGAAGCAATCCAATCTCCACGGCATCAATCTTTACATCGAGTTTTCGATTTTTCAAAGTGAATGGAGCCACCTCAAGCGTTGGCGTATGTGTGTAGATAGACCTTTGGTAAGACCCTAAGTTCTAGACGACGCAATCCAGGAAATAGGTATCATACTGCCTGTGTTCTGTCCTTAGAAACTAGACGCCACTGTTAGGGTCCCTCTGCTTTTAGGTAGCCGGCCAAACAGAACATAACTTGATGTCTACTGCGTTAAACCTAACGTCGTGTTTGGAATTCTTAAAAGCGAACCGGGCCACCTCAAGCAGTGGTGAAGGAATGCGTAGAGACGTGGTGTAAGGCATGTACTAAGCCATCAGTATAGGTACGCAGATATAGCAGTTCTTAAGCTCACCTCTTGCATGCTTGATATTGCTGCTGGAGCACCCTAGTCGTGATATAGCTATCACGTTAAAAGGCGGGCTTATATGCATATTATTGATCTTGACATTGTGTTTAGAGGGTTTCAAGCGAACAGGAGCACCTCGAGCAGTGGTAGTAAGTGCATAGGAAGAGAGTCCAGATACTCCTTTTCGCCCCTTCGAGCCACCAAGTCGCTCACCTCGACGACCCAGCTCTCGTGGAGGAAGAACGCGGTTCCAAGTTCCGCGCCTAGCCTTCAAGTCTCGTCTCAAAAGCCTACAAAGGCCGCTTTGAAGCCTGGCAAGAGATTTTTTTCTCCCAAAGCTCGCAGATATCACGAGCTCCATCGTTCGCAAACAAATCGGCCAACGCGAGCCAGGCAAAATGCTCCAACAACTAACAGAGGGTGCATTCATGCACCCCGTCATCGTCACTTCCTACAGAAATGACGCCGGTAGTATGTCCGATGATGTGATGTAGGTATGGCAGTCCTTCAATTTAACTCTTACTCGATCGTTACCGCCCTTAAGAGTAGCCCAGCTGCGCAGTAAGTAGTAAGTCAAGAGCCTGCCTAATATCCACAGCATCATTCTTTACATCGTGTCTGGGAATCTGAAAGCAAGCGGGACCACTTTAAGCAGTAGTGAATGAATGTGCACAGACTTATAGGAAGATACTGTGACTGATGATGTGAGTATAGCAGTATATGAATTCAACTTTTGCTCGCTCGTTACCACTGTTAGGAGTAGCTCGACTACGAGATAAGCAACACGTCAAAAGGGTAGCGTGAGATCTACGGTATGAATCTTTACATCATGGTTAGGGCTTTGAAAGGGAAAGAGGCCACTCCAAGTAGTGACAAGACGAATGTGCACTCATTTGTGATTTGGGAACATCTTCGTAAATAGCGCCTCGAGAAAAATTGGGCACGCTTGCTTACCACAGTTAGAGGTACTGTAATATATTCTGAAAGTTTCTGATAGAAAGTAAAGTCCCCGGGAGCTTGAATCAGAAACAATTCATACGCTGACAGCCGGCCTATTTACCACTGGTTGTGGTCCTTCAGTACCCTCTCACAAACTGGGACAGATCGAAAAAGATTAATGAAAATCAAGAATGTTGAGAAGGAAAGCACCTTGTTGAAATATGCTTCTAATACCTATCTGATCGGACTGCTTACTCCTGTCGACATCGACAGTCGAAGTATGCAGTCCGATCCGGCTGGTTACGGAGATGCCCAGCACAATAATGCCCATCGCCGGTCTACAACAGCATCAGCTAATTTAAGGCTGATGGGTCATGTCGTCTCTCCTCTCATTTCCTCCCCCCCCCACCCTCCTCCCCCCGCTCTCCCTACTCCTCTCATAACGACTTTGCAAACTCAATCCCCGCAGCCCAATGCCACAACCTCGCATCCACCGTCTTCCCCTCCTCCGAATACTTCAGCAGCCTCGCATACAGCTCATGAATCGGCACAACAACCCTCTCAATAAACTCCCCCTCATCCAACTGCTGCTCCGGCTGCTCCCCCTCCTTCAAATCCACCTCGACAGTCGCAAACTGCATATTCGCCGTCGTCATCCCCGGGTCGCTCACAATCGTCGGGCTCATCCCCACCACCTTGCCCTCATACCCCGTCTCCTCGCGTAGCTCCCTAACCGCCGCCTGCTCCGGTGTTTCCTTTGCGTCGATCAGCCCGGCGGGGAGCTCGACGCAGATGCCGGCGGCTGGGGGGCGGAATTGCAGGATTATGATTGTGGAGGGTGGGGCGGTGGGGGAGCGGAGGATGGCGGCGATGGCGACGGCATCGATGCCGGAGCTACCGCGGGTTTTGCGGGAGGCGACTTCCTTTGAGGTGTCAGCATATATGCTAAGGTTTATATAAAAGTGCAATTGGGATAGCTGCATGTCCTCTGGTGTTCAGCCTCGCAAAGCGCCACTCGAGTTGTGTTTTGATCAGATGAAGCTTCTCAAAGAACAGCCTGCTAGGTGTTCTGACACGGAAGGTCGTGGAACACGAGTCGCATGGGTATGGAAACGCGACTCAAGTCATGATTAAACACCCTCTTTGAGTGGCATTTTGGGAAAGCTGAAACCAAATGACTCTGGTAATGTGTACTACGACCTTACTTACCCACACGCGCGCTTTGCCGGCTTGGTCCACCCAGTCAATCTTTTGGAAGGAGATCCATTTCGCTTCTGACGGGGGGAGATCGGAGGTTTTGGTGATTTTGGCGGACATGGTGGTGAGGTATCGGGGGGTGTTGGTGTTGAGGTTGGCGGGGATGTGGGGGAGGGGTTTAGTGGGGTGGATCGTGAAGCTGTGGGTGAGGAGGCTGGGAGGGAGGCTGGGTGGAGCCCGTTGCATGCAAATTGGTAGCCTAGAGATGCAGATTCGTTGCATGGATTTTGTAGCCTAAGGAAGCATGTATTGAAGTGTTGAAGGTAGATTTAGGCAAGGTTGTTGAAGGCTTGATGAAGGTAAATACTCGGCTACTTCGTAACTAGCCCTCGGGTTCTCCCCTTCATCGCGTCATCACCCTTGCTCCGCGATGACACGCTCTCACGTTACAGCTTGATGAGTTGTCATAGCTTCATTTTTCTAGCTACAAGTAGCATGCTTGAACAATCTTTCAAAAAGATCAGTAATGTGTACCAGTCGGTCAGTTTACACCTATTCGAATTCGTACGCCGCTTTGACGACGTCTTAAGAGGAACACCGGCATATGTGTGTATGTCTATATATGTAAGAATCCAAAACTCAAGTGAGTTGAGTATGTACGCATTCATGTTCTAGTATTGAATACATGCTTGAACCTATCATAATCCTACTTGCTTCGAGGCATGATAGATGTGGCCACTAATCAAAGGGCCTTTGCGAATTGCAAGAACAAGCTCAAGACCTTCCAAAAGCCCACTTCAGCCATCATAGTCCTGATTCAAGTCTATGTCGCCTTGACCAACTCCATAAATCCCTGAGCCCTTCATGGAGGTCGGTTATCACCCAGGTGGGTGTCCAACGCCACCCTCCCTGTCACCAATATTTATCTCATCTTTGGGAGAAGCAAGAGGCGTTACTCCGGGGCTCGACAACGCTTTCTGCGTTGCCGCCGCCTCAAACAAAAACTGCTCCACCTCTTTATGACCATAATTCTTCGCGACCTGAATCGGCGTCATCCCATTGGTACTCTTTAGCTGAATCGGTGCTCCAGCCTTAACCAACCTCTTGCAAGCTTCTAGATTGCCCAGAGCAGCAGCCCAGCCCAGACCCTTAGCGATCAAATCGCTAGCCCTGTCGATTTTGGTTTGCGGTTGTGCGAGCAGAAACACAGCAGCTTTCGGGTCGTTTGTCAGAGCAATTTCCCAAGGAGTATAGGAAGAGTTGTTGACGTCCGCACCATACTTAACGAGCTGCTGGACGATATCTAAGTTCCCTCCAGCGCATCCCATGCACAATGGTGTTTGCCCCCAAGTATCGATAGGATCCACAAAGGCCCCTGCCTCCAGCAATAACTTTACGACTTCTACGTCGCGATATACGCATGCAATGTGGAGTGGCGTATGCTTTGAATCCGGGCTATAAGCATTGAGCTCGTCGATCTTGGCTCGAGCGATACGTTCTCGTAGTATTTCGAGGTCATTCTTCTGGACGGCCAAGGTAAGCGGTTGTTCGGTCTTTATCGCGAACGTGTCTGCCTTTTGGATGAGTTGAGCGATAATCTGGTCGTCCAGTGCGATTTCCTTGTCGCGAGCTTCTTTCAATGCCTCGAGGAGTCGTGTATTGCCGGCATCTTGAGCAGCGCGAACCGGCGTTCGACCACTCTTATTCAGGACATCAGTGCGCGCACCAAATTCGAGTAGGGTCTTTGCCGTCCAGTAGTGATCACCGCGAACTGCATCATGTAAGGGCGTTTCCCCATCATTTCCTTGAGCGTTGACATTCAAGTCCTTGCAAGTCACTAGCAAGAGTCGAAGAATCTGAGTGCGAGCCGTGAGGGCGGCAGCGTGGAGGATGTTCCTTCCCCAGTTGTCGGTGTAGTTACAGTTCGCCTTGTGTTGGAGCACGAAGTCGACCGCAGCAAGCTCGTTCTCGTCTACAGCTCGATGAATCGGTGGCCCGCCCATAGCGTCTTTGATGTTCGGGTTTACGCCGCCCTGAAGTAATGCCTGCATACTCTTAATGTGTCCAGTCTTAGCGGCACAGTGAAGGGCCGTTCGCCCCCCGGCGTCTGTGTAGTCTTTTTCAATCTTGGGATGCTGTAGTAAGATTTCAATGCATTCCTTATTATCATTGTAGGCGGCTATAATGAGAGGATTCCAATGCGCAGTATGGGAGGCGAGGTTCACATCTACATCGGACCGCGAGAGAAGAGCCCTCACGAGATCGGTGTCCCCATCCCGACACGCAAGGATGAGTGCAGTGAAGTTATTCCAGGAGGTATAAGTTGCGTTGATCGCCACATCCTTCTCTCGGATGAGCCTACGCGTAAGGTCCACGTAACGGTTCTTCACGCTGCAATGCAACGGGGTAGAGCCTCGGTCATCGACGAGATTCGCGTGGGCGCCGGCATCGAGAAGAGTATTTGTTACGTCGAGATGACCTTTCAAGCAGGCATATGTCAGCGGTGTTGTGTTCCGAGAATCGCGGGAGTTGGGATCAGCGCCCTCATCTAGAAGTGCCTCTACTATTTCGTGTAGTCCAAACCAAGAGGCAATATGTAGAGCGTCGACGCCACCGGAAACATCCCAACTGTCGAGTGAGATGGTGTCGGTGTACCACAGAGCTTGAACGGAAGCTTCTAGGAGCTGCTTACTGCGAAGAAACATAAGTGCTTGCGGTGCGATGATGTCCATACTCGATTTACACCGCCGGGCATGGTGTCCCCAATTGCCAGCGGCATAACCCAGAAACGGATATTTTCTCAGGCGCGCTTCAAAAGCGACCGACTCGTCTGGTGCTGTGCAGGGACCATTTTCAAATGCGGCGAGTTGGAGGTAAGCAAGACAGCATTCTGCGATCTCGATATCTCCGTTGGGAAAGAGTGAGACCCGTTTGTGAAGGAAGTAATCCTCTGCAGTCTTATGCGTTAGACGTACCATTTCATTCTCGTCGATGATAACAAGCCCGGCACTCAGCGAGGTAAGAGTCTTCGCGCTGAGAACGTGCCCCGAATGAATTTCGCGGACGCCGCGGTGGACTGCTGTGGCATGCTCGATGCCTTTTGCAGTGAGAGGTCGTTCTGCATATGAAACCCACAGAAGAAGCCTCTTCACAGCTCGTTGCCGATTTGGGCTTTGCTTGCTGATTCGAGCCATAGCTTGGTCGTAGGTGCCGTTGATTCCTTTAGGCAGAGTATTGAGTGCGTTTTCAACTTCCCACTCGGTCAGGCATTCTGCTAGTGCGTCCATATGGAATCTTGCGAGCAGAAACCTTGATGTAATATTAGCGGGCTGTTGCTCAACAAAGAAAGCGAGCCTTCATACATGTCTTGGGCATTCTTTAAGATCGTATCGAGTATCTGAACTCGCAACTCAGGCCGCCGCTCCACCATCTGGCGAAGGTCTTCTTCTACTTCGATTCGTCTGTTTACGTAAGTTCTGATGTCTTCAGGCTGAGCTGCAATTCGCATTTTGATGCTGCTGTATCGTCTCACAAAGACGTGGCCACCTATCTCTCCGCTTTGCCGACAATCATCGCAGAGGTCGTAATCAACACAATCTTCACAATGGTTGTAGGTCTCAAGTCGCTTCGTGCCGCAGCCGTCGCAGTAGATGTCAGCTAGAGGATATCCGAAACGATTCGCGATGCTCTCCATCTTTCTTGAGGTTATCATTACTTTAGGGTCCCCTTTCAAAGCGTAGATAGTCTCAAGTAAGGTGACTCGCTTCGATTCATCAGCCAGTTCGTCAAGCGCATCTATAATGATATACGTCCTCGGACTTTGGGATATCGCCGCGCCTAGTATATCGCAAAATTCCGGCAGTTTAGGCCTTGTTCCATGTGGGTGGTGCTTCTTATATAAGACTTCCAGATTTTCAGGAAGTGCCAAGCGACATTGTACGATTTGCTTGAGAAGAGCCGTAACAAGATGGTCAGTTGACTGAGAATCGGAAGAGTCGAAACTGCAGAATGCGATGAGGACAAGTATGTCGTCTTCGATCTCGTGGAGCCTTCGTAGCTCGTTCGCAGCAGTCGAGGCGAGAAATGTTTTGCCAGCCCCCGGGATGCCATAGCACCACAGCCAGCGGTCGTCTCCTGACTCCCAGGATTTGAATTGCTCGCTCGTGAAGAACCAGCCGCCTGTCCCAGGGGCAGCTGTGATGGTCTCTTGTCTCTGTACAAAGTTGCAAGGCGAGAGCCAGTCGACGATCCTCTTAAACTTACCATCCTCGACGGTCTCCGTGACATAAGACACATCACCTCGCATGTCTTGGGCCAGCGCAATGCTAGTTTGTCCCATGACCATAATGACCAACGTCTTGAGACGCTCAATTTTTCCGACAATGCGATCGACATAGCCCTGGTCAAGTGGCCATCTGAGTGTCTGCATCATCTTTGCTCGTTTCGTGTCACTTGTTGTCAATTTTTCCCAAACATCGTCTAGGGCTGTACGAAGCTGATCAAATACGCCGTTGTGATCAGCGAGGGAATCGATGGGCTTCATCCAGTCCCCATCCTGATCAGCTGAGAGAGGTCCGAACTGGGTCTCGAGATTCCGTAGCGTCATCCATAGTAATGTGATCTCGTCACAAAGTTTTCGACGAGACTTGCCTCCTTCTCTAATCGTGTCCAGTAGCTTGATGATCTTGAAAGACGTTTCGGCAAGTTGCGCGACGCTACTGAGCAGCCCCAGGGCAGTGACCGGATCCATGGAGTAGAATAAGGTACAGCGTCAATGAAGAACACGAGAGTGAAAGCCCCATTGATAAGAGAGGAGAAGACATGATGGTGATGCAATTGCTGAAAGTCAAAATATGCAGCCTTGTCGTGGGGGCTGATTCTTGGCGAAGAGGGTGAGGGAGACAGGGCTCAGTGTAAACGGGCACGGTGTGGATAAATCGGGTCTAGCGTGTGGGGGCCACTTGTCGTAGTATTAAGAAGGCGTGAAGTCCTCCAACTCTTCGCATCGCCAGCCTCAAATTTCTGCCTTCTGGTTCTAATTCTAGCAGTAGCCCGAGCTATGTTGCATATACGGATGCCATACCAAAGCGCCCTTTGTATAAGAGCAAGCGGTTGCAAACATTGTATGCAAGGCGTCGTCGTGTTGACCGGAGATGCACATTTTTCGCGTTATTGCCTTTGCCCAGTCATATTGGGTTCGAACCGATCACGTATCTACGTGTCAGACTTTTCACTCCTGCATCAGGTAACACATCAGGACTCTCATGGATTAGGTAGAGAAACCTTCATTTTGTGTGTACTAACCGCTACCTAAAGGGTCCTCCACTACAGCAAGCTGATCGCTGAAGTTCAATGAAAAATTAGAGAAGATCCAGATCCATGAGGCTTTCAGCCTAGGATGCTTACCCAAGAGCCTCATAGCATCAGAAAGGTACCCCAGAATAATATGAAAGGAAACATAACCTTCACGTGCCAGAAACCACATCGATTTTCTCCCAAAGACAGCATGCTTCCACATTCAACGCCTCCACCGCTGCCCGTTCCTAGGAGCATTCGACTTCTGGCGTCCAGGAAAGAAAGAAACAGTCATCATAGTCAACGAAGACGGCGCACCCACGCTTGGCGCGACACCCGCAGCTAATCCGACACCGGGCTCAACTCGACATCTCATCGCATATAACTGGGACTGTGTGAGGGGCTCAGAAGAATAGCCAGCCGTAACACTATCCGCGATAGTCCGCTTCAAAAACCCCACAAAGGCCTCTTTCGCGGGGGCGGCCAAGCCCATGTTTGTCAAGAAGGTAGGGAAGTTCTTCACTTCGCGGATTTCCCGGATCTGTTTCGCCATTCGTTCCGCAGTCCCGGGCGGAGGCGCGCCGTGGTTGTCGAACATTGTCTCACGAAGGTCCTCTAGCTTGTCAGACTTGCGAGCTGTCCTGTAGAAGAGATTGAGGAACATCAAGAGGCGGTAGGACGTCGTGGAGGCTTCGAAAGTCTTATCTAGACGGTAATTCGAGCTCGATTCAGGCTCCACGTAGGCCAGCTCTGCCAGTCCAGCTCCTTTCCTATCTAGCATCCAGACGACGTTGCGCAAGACGGCTTCCCTGATGACGGCGAAACTGAGCTCCTTCGTAAGGCCTTTGTCGGAAATCAGGGCAGCGACCAGAAGGAGGCCGAGATTGGGAAACTTGTCCTTCGACGTAGCGCCTCCCAAAAATCCGTCGATCATTCGGTTTGCGTCCCGAACAATTTGCTGATTTTCGGTCGCGAGGCAGAGCAGCAAGTGGAAGAGGGCGAAGTAAGCCTCGACGGCTTTCTCTGAGGCGTGGTTCAAAGTGCTCTTCCTGCTGACCGACTCCGTATCCTGGCTAAATTGAACAACAATGTTGTTCATGAAGTGATACAGCACGTACTCCGGGAAGACTTTGCTCAAAGTCGCCTTGCGGGAAAGCATCTCAAGGGTAGCGTTGACGTCCGGCTTCGCTGCGATCCAATGTTTACGGTGGATTGGCAGAGGTAACCAATGGTCGAAAGCCACGCCGTGGATGGATTTGCGGATCTTGTGCTTTTCGAAAGCCTCTCGGCTGAGTAACTCGAACTCGGATGCGAACGTTCCTTCCTTTCCTTGGTGCAAGATTGCAACGCCGACGCCGAGCTTCGCGTCTGTGAAGCTCTTCTTGAGGGTGAAGCATTGCAATTCCCGGAGACGGATACAGTCGCTGGATTCAAGGGCTTCTTTGACCTCCGGAAAAGCTTTGGCTAACTGAAGAAGATCCTTTGTGTCCAAAGTGTCCACGACTAGCAAGAGCAGCTCAGCCGGCAACTTTAGAAGAAGATTTAGGGTCTTCTTTGCTCTGCCGTGAGGTACGTTGGCCCCTGGACCTCCATTGTATAGAGTAAGGCTAGCTAGCTGGTCGGCGACGCTCGTTTCGACAGGACGTGGCTTTCCGAATCCGCACTCTTCGCATTTGTGTTTCGTGGACTTATTTTCAACACCCCAGCGCCGCATGTTGTAGTCCGCTTGGGCCTGATAGTCCCTTAAGTCGACTTTTCCGCCATAATCCTGCTCGATAGCTCCTCCAGAGAAGAAGCTCAGAAGCTGGATGCAAATGGCCTTCAGCGTGTACGCCGGCGTCCATCCCTCTTCAGTGTTCAAAATGGACGCGCAGATGTAGTCATGGAAGACATTTGGGTGCACGACTGAAGACTGCATGGAGACTCTTGGGGCGATCAGTGGATAGTTCGGCGGGATCTCGACCGTGAGGTGGAGCGCGCGAAATCCGTCAGGCTTCAGGATCAGGCAGAACTTGGTAAGGTCCTTGTCGTTGATGTGGGTGGAGAAATGCGTGTATGGCTCCTTTTGGAGCTCGGTGATATCCCGAAGGAGCCGTTGGTGGAGGGAGGGGTGCGCCATGGCTTGGGGCGGAAGGATTCTAGCTTCAAGGTAAGTAAGCTGCTTCATAGTATTTAGACACCCCAATCGTAGTACACTCTCAGAGCTTTCCAATTGCGATACAACATAAGTAATGGAACGTTCATACTTGGTGAGATAGAGCGGAGGCGCGCTCTGCTACCAGCGAACTGAACGAGTGTTGGGTACGTGTTCCGCAAGGCTGAACACGTGGGGATAGTGCTGGCGGCGTAGTGGAGAAGAAGTGGACAGGAAACCTGGTGTACGAAATGTATGGTCTTACTCTACTAAATAGACTTCCAAGGAAGCTTTGGTCTGACCGGTGTCTTGGGAGTGAGTCAGGTTCCAGAAGCCCTTTCCCACCGGTGGAAGGGCTGAGAGGGCGCAGTAGGCAGCCTCGCTCCTGAGATTCTTAAAAAGGAGATTCTGAAAAGCCTTTTAGTGAGACCAATGGCCTACAACTGTGGTGTAGTTATGCAAGTTTGCCTGAACCTTTGAGGGTTCGGAAGCGTATGGTGTCTTCCTTAGATACGTGGAGGTTAATTTATGGATAGTGGCAAATCGGGCTTAGCGCACGCAGCCACAAGCCACATAGACAGCCACAAACCTCCAGCTCCCATTCCCACCTGCACTCTTCACCGCCTTTCCAACCTACACCTGCATCTTCCATCAAGATGGCGACTTCGTGTCTTCTGCGGCGCTCAATTTCTAGCAGACTGAGACCAGTAGACAGCGAAGGACCTTTCATAGGCAGCAGTCGAGCTGCGCATTGCCTTTTCTTATTTGTTACTCTAGAGCTATTCTCTCGCTACTTGCAAGCAAGTGATTTAAGCTGAACACCATTTTCATCATATAAGGGCGGGTTTCCTCAGGGTCATTCGCTTGCTAAGGCCGACTTCTGCTTTTCTCGTCAGGAGCGTTCGTCGGATCGGCTTTTTACTTCGTAAAAGCTCTCCAACAGAATCAGACCCAGCCAAGCCAAACGCGTTAATCAACTCAACAGCGGCCCTCCTCGAATCGCGATGACTTTCTACATACATTTTCAAATCCAAGGCCTCTATATGGCTCTTCATCGGAAACGCTAGCTTGAAAACGAAGCTCATCATGTCGGTCCGCAGACGACTCCCCGTTAGCGGCACAATTCTCGTCCGGACGTTACAATTAGAACCCTCCCCGACTTCTTTCGCTCAACACCTTGCCCATAGGTTCTTCGCATCGACATTGTAGATATCTCTTCAATGGAATCCCCGCCGATGGTAAGGTGGCAGATGAACTCCAGGGAAAGCGATCCTAAGAACGATACTCGCCATCTCGGGCATTGCTCATTAGTCATTGCGTACGATATCGCTTCCATATCTCCCGCGTCACTCTTCCCTCCTAGCCGTCTTATTTTGAGATTCAACCAATGTGATTCATTTTATCGCAGAATACTTTCTATTATGGTCGTGGGTAAAGCTTCTGATCCCGGATCGAGCAGATCATATTCAACGACAAGTCTCCACGTCATAAAAAACCCAATCTGCGCTTTTTTTCCTTGATACCGTGTGTCACCAGTATCACTTTTCGCAAAATGCCCCCTTGCTAAAGATGCCCCATTGTGCAAGACCGTTGTTGACATCATGACCAATCTTTGAATGCTGGGGAGAGAAAGATATTATCACACGCGAAATTCTCAAGCTGTTAGACGAGCCTTCAATGGAGCATATTGAAAACACCAAGGAGGCCATCCCTGCGCCGAAGGTCTAATTAGTTCTCTGCTAGTCTGATGCTATCCACTACCAGCTTCTTCCATCTTGCATGTTGGCCGCTTTCTTCCTCTCGTTTTCTTTCATGGCCCATTCAGCGCCGTCCTCCCACACGATCAATCTTAACGATCCTTACCTCTAGTCTATTCCATCGTCTTCTAGCTAGCACTATGTTCGCCATCATCTCCAAAGCACATCTATCGTGCCGCCGAAACATTGTGCCATCGTACAATGAAGTTTTCTTTCAGCCTCCAGACTTTTTCATGCACAATGCCAGATTCTACACATTGTCCTCTGTGCACCTTATGGAAGTATATAGAGCCTGGCTCCGCTGATACATGTCGATACACTACAAGAAGCCTTCTCTTGCTCTCTTGAATCTGCCACCTACACCCTTACTCACAGTTTCAAGAAGACAGCTCGTAGCAGTTTTTTCCCTCCAAACATTTCAGACTTGAGTCCGCAAAGTAGCTCTAGCTTGGATAGGAACATGCTAGCTCAAACTACTCAAGGGGGTGCACCCTTCAACCCCGTTCTTACCCATATGGTCCTCCGTAACTCGGGCAAGAAAGCCACTCTGATCGATGGAGAGGTCAACATTACGAACGCTCAAGACCCTAAAGACACAACGTCCGCCACGAGCTCTACAAATGAGCAGGCCAATCTTGCCGACACCAAGCCCGAATCGATCGACACAACATCAAATGATTCGGACATTACCGTCATGACTGCGCCCTCCCCCCAGACACTTCCAAACACGCCCGCTGGTAGCCTCCTCTCAGGAACTACGGCTACTAGCACAGCCACCGGGGCGGCGAAGACATCATGGCTCTCCCGCTTCCTAGCAACCCGGAAAAAGCGCGTACCTCCCAAGGACGCCCAAAAGGCCGAGCTGGAGGAAACGGTTCGCACTCTAAATGAGTTCATCGAAGAGATCGGCGAAGACGCAATGAAGGATCTCAAGAAGTCAAATGCGGAGATCGTGAACCTCTACCACACGAATGAGGTTCTCGAAGGCTTTGTGGCGGAAATTCGAGTGGTAGCCGATGAAGCTACCAGCAAGGTAAAGCTGTACGAGAACGCGAATACGGAGCTTGAGCAGACAGTTCAGCAGTTGAAAGACGAGAATTGGGCCCTTGAGGAGAAGATCGACGCGGCGTGCAGGCAACTTGAGGAGCAGGAGAATGCGTACGAGACGGATGGGAAGAAGACGGGTCAGCAGATGGCTCAGCTGCATCTGAGGATCGAGCAGCTTGAGCTTGTTGAAGAGGAGCGCGATGACCTCCGCAAAGAGAATAAGGAGCTGCAGCTGCTGCATGAGATGATTGGGACGCTGCGCGCTGAGAACAAGCGCTTACGGACTGTGGAAGCCCAGCTCGAGAAGATGCGCCACGATCTCGAAGCCAAGGATGCTGTGATTGAGTCGCAGGCCCGTTGGGTCAGCACCACTCAGGTTAACATCGATTGGCAGAAAGAGAAGCTTCGGAAGGAGCTCGATAGCGAGTCCAAGGCTCAACGCGCTGAGACAGCTAAGGCTCAAGCGGCCGAGTTCTCGAAGCTAAACAAGACGCTCGAGAAGCAAGAAACTGAGCTCCTAGAGAAGGCCATCACGATCAAGCAGAAGACAAAGACAGAGGAGGATATGGCAGTGCAAGTTACAGAGCTCGCAACTGATGTCGCCGGTCTTAAGCAGACCGTACACGACAAAGAAGCAGAGCTTGCGATCGAGACTGAGAAGCGCGAGAAGCTCATCCAGGAAATGCGCGATAAAGACGAGGCTTTCAAGGGTAATGCGACTAAGCTTGCTAAAGCGCACGGCCAGCTCGTGAATGAGCTTGCGGTGAAGGAGGCTAGGATCTCCGATCTGGAAGCTGGACTCGCTGAAGAGTCTTCCAAGCTTAAGAAAGTAGAGAATGATCTCGAGACCGCCCTCGAAGAACAGATTGCTTCAGGTGTGGAATTCGAAGCTCTCAACGCAGAAAAAGTTACCCTTACAGAAGAGCTTGCGAATGCAAAGAACTCGGATGACTCCCTGGTCGAGCAGCTCCAAGAGCAAGTCGACAAGCTTATCACTGAACTGCAGAGCAAGACTGAAGAGCGCGATCGCGACTGCACCGAGCTGAACGATCATATCGACGAGTTGCATGCTGAACGCGAACAACACCTTGCTGAGCTCGCTGAACTGAAGGATAAGTCAAACCATCCTCTGACCGCGGCGAGCAGAGAGGCTAAGAAGAAGATCGCCGCCCGCGAGAAGAAGATCAATGAAGTCGAGGCCGAGAACGCGAAGCTGAGGAAGGAGCTGCAAGAGCTCCGGTACATGAGCCGGCCATCCTCCACATCAAGCCAATCCAGCGTCTCTCAAGAGTCGTAGGTGCTCTGATCCCTACCTGGCCAAACGCATGGGGACGCTAACGAATCTACTTGACGGAGGGGGATAGATGTGACAGCTTTCTCGGGAGTGCGTAAAATACGGCACTTACCTTTCCTTCTGGTGACGATAACGATCTACCTAAGTTTCTTGAACCACCTTTGGCGCATCTGAACGAATATCTTGCAATGGTACCTCCAATCTCATAGGTAACGAAAACCTATCTTTACAGAATGATTAAGTCTTTGAGAACTTGGTGAATGTGAGACTTTAGTAGACAGTGACTTGAACCATGGAAATGCAATTGAATAGAGACATATAGCTGTAAGATGCACTTTCTCTTGTGCCACTTTCTCATCCCCTTTGCTCTCGGTATGCTAACGCAAAAAGGACAAGAGATACTAACGCTTATTCGTAATCATGGCACCCAATCCCAACATCAACTCGTCTTGCATGATCCCGTGTCACCAAGAATAGACTGTACATTGCACCGCACCCCGACCGCGAGTGCATACTTAGATCGCACGTCCGGTTTCATTATTCACTTCCCTCCCACATCCAAACGATATATCTCAACTGAGCCAAAGTCAACCTCAACTCAACCCAAGGGAGCTTCACAGAAGCACTTCGACCAATGTGTACGTACAGCTGACACTGATAGTCTCTATGGAATCGATTCCGAAGTGCATACATCCAAAACTAGATGCTGCCGCTCCGCTTCCTATTACCCCGCATCGCCACCCCAGACTAGATGACTTTAGTCCTACTAAGATGCGCCCTGATATGCTTAGGTATTCTAGAGGCCGCCAATGCAATAAAGCGGAAAAGATGACTAAATGATCAACCTTAACGTGCCAAGCATTAGTAAGTTCATACCTGTTGTAACTAAGAATAGTGTAAGTGCCAATCCGTCCAATCCTCAATCTGTCCGCCGGGCGGGTTGGCAGACTAAGATTCCGCCATTTTGGGTAGACTTGGCGACATGCAACTACTGTATCATGCATGAAGGTGATATGTACCTCTCGCTCAGCTCCAACTTCAATTGCTGTATCGAATTAGACATCAATGGCTTTGCCATCATGGATCTTAAAGTTCTCAGGACATACAAGTCAAAGCGAGTATCACTTTATGGCCAGCATCCTATTCAATATACCATAGCTCTGCTATTCACAACTTCAAAGACGTTTCAGCTGGACGACCATTTCAGCCACCCCCGCACCTACCACCCGCCCGTTGCACACCACCGCAGTTCAGCTGCAGAACTTCTCAGCCAGCCACATTCAGCTGAAACGTGCTCAACTTGATTCCAGACCAGGCTGAACAAGATCTCGCTTATTCCACCACAACCTAAACGGGCCGTCTAAGCTTCTGGATCGACCTTACGGGAAACCCATGCAGAAGGGCCTAGTGGATGTCCCATGTGGAAAGTCCATGGGACTAACCCAGATCACAGAATCCCATACGCACGTACCATCTTCAGTCTTATATTCAACGCGGCCGTTGCACATAGAGATGAGCAAAGTTGAGCAAAAGGAGGATCGGATCTTACACGCTCATTGCTTTGCCTTTAGCACGCATAACTGTCAGCCCCGCAACTAAGTTATTGCCATTTTGTTAAAGAAAGAAACATTGACGGAGTGTGACCCGTGGCCACAGGCTGCTTCAGAATACGACCCCATAGCATCCTTCTTGCATGACAATGCAGCATACACCTTTACGTTCAGCCAACCATGTTGATGTATAAGGCTACACTAACCCTGTTATGTTTTCTATGCAGTAAGCCTTATTGTTTAGACTGGCGCTCGCTTTGCAATCTGGACCGTCGCATGGTACACTTCAATGGAAGAGTTCCTTTTTCTAACATCTTGGCTGCACGCATCGTGCTAGCACCTCCGCCACAGAGAGTCTTTCTATCAAACTTCGCTGCCGGCTCTACTTAGCTCGTTTCAACTCGCTACCGACCAAAAACCCTATCTGTGCTACCAAGTTGAGCATCTTTCTCTGTCTGAGGTATAAAGTCTTCGTCCTCTCGCAGCTCAGCACATCCTTCTGCCAGCCAAAAACGTATCTCCACTAGCAAATCACTACTCCATCAAGCAAACCTGCCAGCACTATGCCAGACCCCACCCCCACCTCGTCAAATAGTAATGCTCCAAAGGCAAAAGCACTCTAAGTTGCTATGCTCGTTAAACTAACACGTGTTCCAGCCTACGGATCCGCGGTCGGCTGTCATATCAGGATGCATTGTGGATGGCAAAAGCACGGTCTTCTATACCGATGAACACGGCTTCCTCAAAACTCTTCAAAACGCTGCCAAAACGGACTCAGAACCGTTAGCGACTGCGGGCCGAGCAGCCTACCGAGACGATCTCCTGACGCTCAACGACCAAAACGTGAAGTCTCTTACCAGGGACATAGCAGCTATTTCATTCCCACTATTGAACTCCTTCACGAGGGTAGGTTCTTTGTCACGTCTTTGCGCCTACCGACCTAACTGCTAAACCCAATAACAGTCTCGCTTGTACTACATCGATACAAACAGCACCTTGCAGGAGCTTCAGAAGGAAGGCTCAGAGAACTGGAAAGTCGGTCAGCTCGGCACTGACCTCGGCGTCACTGTCAAGAAACATAGCCCGATTACCGCATTCTTGAGCGTGAACTCGGATTCCATCAAAGTGTATTACTACAAGGACGGCGCCCAGGCGAACAAGCCTTGGGTTGCTTTCTGGAATGGGACCCAGAAGAAGTGGTTCACGGAGTTCACAGGGTGAAAGGTGTTAGTTGCTGTTGATCCGCCTTACCGTCATCCAGGCTTTCCGTCGGTTAACGAAGTCGCGGAGCCCTTTGGTAAATTGCTATGGAGGAATTTGGGCTTGGTTTGTAACAGATTAATCATCTTTTATGCCGTCTTCCAAAGGCAAAGCTGCAAGCTTCTCAGTGACGAGACTGACGGTCTTGATTTGAACATCCTCGTTTCCACCGCTCCTCATCCTCATATGAGACAAATGCCTAAAAGCATACTCGTTCCGAGCAAACCACGAGTAGTTATCGCTGGTCTCATATGTGGCAAAAAAACTTCATACGTTGCTCGAAAGTCTCTCGTTGCCTAAAGAGACCGTAAACAGTGCCTACCAAGTTCTGATTCTTCAACGATTGCGCACTGTCCGACATCAGGGCCTTTATATTTCTAGTGCATAATGCCCGGGGAGGTCCGCATCACATTGTGAATGCTATCTTTTCCGGATTGTAGGGTCACAGCTGGTTCACCCTTAAGATCACGTGATGATACTGAGATTTTCTGACCTCTGGTTATCTTTGGCAAGCGAATAACGCAAAGGACCTATCTGGACGCTCCAATCTATTCAGATACTTACTACTATCCTCTCCTGACTCACGCATCCATAATCACGTGAACAAATCGCCGGGCCTCCCCACTAACTATACCCTGTTCAACCATGACAAGACTGAACCCACAACCTCCAAGAGTCACGAAACAACCGACTCATGTTCTAACCGGCAACTCTCAACTTACTGATTGTGGGCAGATAGGCGGAAGTGAGAACGTGAGCGCGTCGTCCTCGATTGTTCCTGGACCGCAAAAATCTGCATGTTGAAACGATGACTGCTCACAAAATTCAGCCCTCGTGCATCGTACCATTTCGATCAAGGCCCGAGATCAGCTATATGTAGGCTGGTGTTTGTATGTATCACCGCCATGCTGAGGACGTCAGAGCTACGACATCGGGATCGGTCTCTGGTCGTAGAAGCCGCTGTCCACGCGTCGAGAAGGGCAAAGAAAAGGCAGAAAGCGGCGCAGGCCACAACCTAACTAGGCCACACTGATTTGAGTTGGATGGGAGACCTGTCATCAATGTTGACAGGGCCGAAAATGAGTGCTGATGTGCATGTGGGTATGTGATATGCACGACGTACATACCTAGAGTACTGATTACTAATCGCAGTACATTATCGGGAGGGGATGGAGGGGGCCAGAAAACGCCAATTGGTTTAAGTCATGGTGAGGCAGGCAAGCAAGAAGGCAACTTGAAAATCTGCAGGTAATTGGCGAAAGTTTAGGCACCAGCCACAGCCTGCAACCTTATATTCGAGTCCCGGAATGTCCAGAATGACTACTCGTTCACATCCGTCATGGTGTGTTCATCTCGTATTGATACAAGATGCTCACAAGTCAACCTGACGTGCTGCGGTTATCATGGCAGAAGTTTTGGGAGCAATCGCGAGCATCATCACTATCGCGCAAACCCTCGAGCCGGTTCTGTCACTCGCTCGAACCATTTACAAGGCACAAAATGAGCTGAAAGATGTACAAGTAAGTCCAGGGCGATGATTGGTATTCGCACCGCGGATAATGCCAATATAATTGTCATGTTAGCTATACACACTAACCGCGTCAACAGACGGATCTCGCAGAGCTGACTGAATTTTTGGAGGCCATCAAATACCGTAACCCCAATCGCTTCAGCCCACACCTCCAGTCCGCCTTGTGCACGTCACGACAGACCATCGGGGAGCTCAAAGCCGTTATCCAGGATAAGCTCCTCCGATCCGATAATGGGAACGTACGACCAGTGTCGTGGCTTATACATAAGAAGAAAGTCGAAGTGCTGCAATCAAGGCTTCGAGAATCCAAACAGAGAGTTCTTGCGGCAGTTAGCATGGAAACGCTGTAAGGACTCGGTTCCAACGGTTATGTAATGCTTGCAAACTGATCCAGCATAGCGAAACGAGCGTCAGGTCGGATGCCACGCTTCTGGATATTTTCGCTCAGACTCGCGCCATGCTAGGCATTCTACGCCGCGTGGATGAAGTGTGGATGCAGGATTACCAATCATCGGACAACATGAGGCCATCTCAGATTGACACCGTGAGCGCATCGGTCACCAAATGTGTTTCTAAAGTCCCCTTTTCAAATACCACAGACATGTCAGAAAGCGAGATTAAGCAGCATAAAGACAAACTCTTTGAGCTTGGTCGGCAAACAACACCTCTCGAGCATTTTCCGAACGATTATCCGGAGATATATAGCAAATCCATATTACCGAAAGTAATCATCACCGCCCTTTTTGAGGAAACAAGCTCAAGGTTTTCGCGGACCAACTACTACCGAATGCTCTTCCAAAAATCACCCCGACAGTGGATACATCTTGACATATCACTCGAAATACCTTCAGACTCCAAATACTGGACGGTTACGGCCCTTCACAGCGACCCTAAATATGGGTTCCTGCAAACCCATATGAAAGCCTTTGGCGTACCAACGTCATTGCTAGAGGTTATGCAGCAAGGTTTCGCGAGGCACATGCCAAAGATCACTGAAAACAGTCATCTCCGCTTCTGGCTATCGAACGAGAGCCCTGAGGGCACAGTCGTGCCAAGAATGGAGCAATCCGCACTGGTCCGTCCAGGTCTTAAGGAAATTCACGTCCCAACAGAGTGTTCCAAAGAAGCAATTTTGTCTTCATTGCATCATTTAGGTTGCCGTAAAGTCTCCACAGGACAAGTGATTCAGTTAGCCCCGCTCGAAATTTCACACCATTTCATGTCAATCTTCGAGGGGCAACTTGTCGAAGAAGTGAGGTCACATCAGCAACCTCCAACCGCAGAATTTTGCTATAACATCGAAATCCTCCACTGTCTGCGGAATGAACCGGGAATTGTACGTCTTCTCGGTCTGGCTATGGACGATGACCAGCACGACTTGCAAAGCTACCTGGTAAAATTACCCGAAACAGAGTGCGAATTCTTACTTGACTACGCAAGCAGGCTATCACAGTCTTGGAACTGGTCCCAAATCGAAAATCTAGCGTGGCAGCTCATCCATCGGATCAGCTCTGTGCACACCGCAGGGCGCCACTTCGTGGTCGGTACGCTTTGGATGCTGCGACCGCCCATCCTGGTGGACGCTCTCGGACAACTTCATCTCTACCGATTCAATAATACTCTTGATTTCAGGGCTGTAGCGCTCCCTTTCTATCCCCCAGAGTTCCAGACCTACGCCAAGTTGTCTCATCTGGACTCGGAATGCACGAAAAGACCGCTTATAACCAAGGAATTCGATATATATCAGTTGGGCCAATTACTATGGGTCCTCGTTGAAAGTTGGGCAACTGATCGAAGCGCCCAGAGTCTAAAGCAGACCCTCTATACAAATTTGCGACTATGTCAGGTCGGGATTTATTCTCACTATGCTACATTACCACGTCTCTCAGAGAAGATACCAGAGTACTTTCGTCTCATCGTAGAAGATTGCTGCGCCGAGAGTCCATACGCTCGGCCTCGTGCAGTGGAGCTTCTATCTAGATTCCCTTCTGCGCGTTTCGACATGAGCCCAGGTATACAAGGCGTACAAAGCGGCTCGTCCCCACCGTCAATGGACGTCAACGTTTTCCAGAAATGCCGGGTCAGATCTGTATCCTGTGATATTTGTGGCGCACAAATCACCTCGATCACCTATAATTGTGCTATTTGCGAGGGTGGACAGTTTGATATATGTCAGGAATGCTTCGACAAGAAAAAGCATTGCGACGATCCTTCTCATTTGCTAAGAGAAAGCCCGGTCTGTGTTATGTTCTCGGATATAACACGGTATCATTCTAGTGTTGATAGCTTGGGGGCCAGGCTTATCACCGAGCTATGAGCAATGCTGGGTATCCGACTATACTCTTGCGTTGGACGCCAAAAACGGAGTACAGGCAATGATTCGCCGGCAGTGTGATGCTAATCCGTGAGGCGGGGTGGTGTTAAGGCCGCATACCAGCGAAAGGAGGTGGGAGTTTGGCTCTTGCAACCAGAGTTTGCTTTAGAGGATAGCGCCTGGCTCTTATTGATCGTCGGAATCCTGGACGGGTATTTCGTTAGTCTTCGCTCCTGAACTGACATCCACATGCTTCGCGAGAGGCACTCAAATCCCCTCCTTTTGCACGGAGTCGGGTGTAATGAGTGCGGAAGAATTGGAGACGCATTTAATCAATGGCCATGGCAACTTGTTTTTGCAGGGTTTGGATTGGGGTATATATATAGTGAACATCACACGTGCTGATAGGCAACAGTGACAAGAAAGATAATACGCTAGTATGCCCGCTCATATGGTCGCTGATTCGGCTATCCTACCAATTACTCAGGATGCATTAATTCTTTGCACTAGGTCCGCGATCTTCGGTATCAACTCTGGTATACGGAATGGCTTCGTGACGACGTCGTCCTGGGACATGTTAGAATTATGAAGACATATTGCAAGAGCAGTGAGGGGTGGGCTACTCACCATACCATGATCCAACGCATTAGCAATCTGCTCCTTCCTCGCGTTCGCAGTGATCGCAATAACTGGGATATGGGAGTTTATGGTACCATCGCGTTGCAATTCGCGGATCCGGCTGACACATGTCAGGCCATCCATGTAGGGCATTTCGAGATCCATCAGAATGATATCGAGGGGTAATGGCGGCGAGTCTTGGGAAGCCTGATCCGAGGATGATCTGGTATAGGTTGTTCGTGCTAAGAAATCCAACGCCTCCACTCCATGATTCGCGACATGGACTTTACATCCCTCGCGTATCAGATATTGCGCAAGCACCTTCTGATTGATCACATTGTCTTCAACAAGAAGGACATTGAACAGCACAGAGCCACTCCGGCTATTCAGCGCTGATAGAATTGGGGGAGTAGCTGGTAAATTGTCGCGGGAAGCAAGCTCTGAGTTCCTGAGCGAGTCGGAGAATTTGAGTAGTGCAAGGGTTGGCGGGACGTATCGCCGAGCCTTGATGTAGAAGGTAAAGGTGCTTCCTTGGCCTGCGACGGAGTGCACGCCTATCTGTCCTCCTTGAAGCTCGGTGAGCTCTCTGGAGATGAAGAGGCCGAGTCCGGACCCTCCATATTGGGCGTAGGTTTTTGGTGAGGCTTGGGAGAAGCGGAGGAAGAGGAGTTTCATCTCTTCTGGGGACAGCCCTCGGCCAGTGTCAACGACGTCGAACTGAAGGATGAGTTAGTATTGGGACACACATAGTGACAAGTCGTCTGGGGTTTGAGCCTACCTGTAGGAAGACCTCATCCCCGGTCCCCCACTCGCCTCCTTCAGGATCTGAGCACAGTCGATGAGCTACTCTCGGAATATACGAAACGTCGGTCGGTCCAGAAGTTGGTTGTGTAAGAGACGCTCCAATGATGATTGTAATCTTTCGCTCCGTCGCAGTAGACGTAAACTTGATGGCGTTGGTGAGCAGGTTAATCAACACTTGCGACAAACGGGCGGGATCCAGCAGAACCTTGCCTACAGCAAGATTCTTGAAGGATTGATCGATCGAGAGCGAAGCTGTGACATCTACACCGCGGAGGTCTGCTCGGTACATCTGAATGATGTTTTCAACTAGAACGATAGGCTGAACGTTGTCAGGGCATATCAAGAGCAAGTTGGAATCCAGCTTGGATAGAGTCAAGATATCGTCAACAATCCTTTTCTGATGTTGAGCACAGAGGATGATTGTTTGTGCGGCGTCTATGACTGCGCTCTGTGTGGAAGTCGGGGTCGATGTATTGGAAAGCTCGAAAGCTGAAATGATACCGTCTGCGGACTGTATCATTGCTGATAGAGGATTACGCATCTCATGACACGTCTATTGATGATTAGCACTACTAATAAAACTGCCTACAAGCAATATGGCGCTTACCATGTCAATAAAGTTCTCGCTCTGCCTCTTCGTCTCCAGCAAATCCTCAAGCCTCTGCGTCTGCAATTTCGCCACCTGCTTTTGATCTGAAATATCAGTAAGAAAGCTGGTTATAACCTCAAGATTCCCGTGCGCATCTGCCTCTGAGGAGCCGTGCCATAAGAGCCAGCGCCACTGACCTAGGCCATTTCCATCGGCTTCTTGCCGACGAACGCGAAGCTCTAGGGTGATTGAATGAGGCTTTTCCAGCAACGTTTGGAAGACAGCATAACTCCTCGGTCGGTCATCTGGGTGTATTGGCGCATCCCATCCGTCGTAGGCCTCCGACATAGAATGCCCATTCATTCCGCTCAAGTAGTCATATGCATCGTTCCTCCAGATGCATATGCATTGCGGTGTGAACTGCGCTATACCGATAGGAGCTATTTCAGCTAACTTTGTGAAGGTCCGCTCATTGCTCTCTGCTATCTCAGTCCGACGAAGGAGAGTTTTCTGCTCCTCCGGAACGATGATTGAGGCCGCTGCCCGAACAAGATGATCGATGACCGTATTAATGAAGACACTGTAATCATCGTCGAACGGTCTTTGAGGATTTAGCCCAAGCAGGAGGAATCCAATGGCGCCCGTGCCATCTAAACGGCGAATTGGATAGACCAAAGCAGAGGCACAAGTTCCGCCAAGACCTCGATCAGGGATCCTAATAGCCAGTGATTCCGGAAACGAGCCATCACTCTTACGTAGGAGAAGCGGGCTTCCGGTCGAAAGTGCCTTCTCAAAGTGTGGCTCGAGGCCAGAACCTTCTTTGCGTAATTCTATTCGTGAGCTTGCTAGGTCATGATCTGTCGTGATGCCTACAGCACCTTCCAAGCTGCAATACCTCGAAATTCTGTTACGGCTACTGTCATCTACTAGCATAGTTTTTCCGGCGAAGGAATAGAGAAGAGCGAGTGGAAAATCCTGCGCATTGGACTCCAGTATATTCCGGACGTTGTTCCAGAACTCGGCGATGTTTCGAGCGGCAGCCATTTGTTCAGCCTTCTTGATCGTAGCTTGTCGTCTTTCCGTGATGACGCGTCGTGTTGTTTCTGTGAGTTCTTTGAGTACCCCTGTCGCGTTGCCGTTTTCATCTATTAGCGGGAGAAGCGTATACGAAAAGTACGTTTCTTCTGGCGAGAGGCCACTCCTTCCCATCGGCACATAGTGATCGATGACCTGCTTTACCCTACCAGTTTGCAAGACTTCTTTGATGTTGCGATGAAGAGGACGCCACCCTTCGGCAAAACCGACGGAACCCGGTAGGCCCAAGGCAGAAGGATGCTTTTTGCCCATGCCGTGGCAGACTGCGTCGTTGTAAATGAGGGCGAGGTCTGGTCCCCACAGCAAGACTCTTTGCTCTGGACTGTTCATAATCACGAAAATGTTGGATCTCAGTGCATGACTCCATGTTGTGATGGGTCCTAGGCAGGTTTTTGACCAGTCACGCTTCTGGAACATCTGGATGTAGTCGGATAGACCATCGTGCAAACGACGTGTCCAGTCTAACGAGACGGGCGCTGGTGCATCCGATGACCCTGAGGTAGACTCAGGTGACGGTAGATAATCCGGTTCTGGGAGGTGGCGATGAGATGTTGGAGGAACGACATGGCTGTTCGATGAGAGACGACGTCGCTTGAGAGGCCGTGCAAATCCAGTTTCTTCGGTACCACTATGGACAGCATGGTGGTTCGAAGTGCATTTGAGGCAGATGATTCCCCATCGTTGGCCTATGATACGCCTTGTCCATGCGTTACCGTCGAACAAAATCTCGCTAGTTACGCCTTCTTTGATAGAGGCCCATGTAGCTGGGTTGGTGGCCAGTTCTCTGAATCCGGACTCCAAGGCTGTAGTGTTGATTCCCTCGGAGGAGGCAATACTGAAATGGCCACGGAAAGCTTCGTTGTAGTACGCAATTGAAGGACAAACGGCGCCGCCGGCTTGCTCGAGAGATCGAGTGACAACCACTGTAGGTCTTTCATCATGATCGAAGAATGCTGTAAGCAACTGAAGATCGTCGGGAGTCTCCATGGAGGCCATGGACTGTCCACGCATCGGCAATCCCATGAGAGTGGCAACATGGACAAGGGCGTTCAGAGGGCCACTCCCGGTCGATCAAAGTGCATTTGCGAAGCTGAAAACTGAAGAAACGAAATCTGCTTCGTAGAAGAGCTTGGGATCCTTGGCCAGAGACTTGCGGTGACGATTGGTGCCTTGGGCGTGCTGGAGTTAAAAACAAAGGAGGGTTTCGTCGTCCTGAGCTGAGGTGCAAGTGTTGCCGTCTTGCGCCACAGGAAGGCCGAGACCAGGTCGATATGACGCCCATGCGCTGACTGAAACCGAGTGCCAAGAACGAAGTCGATCCTGTACAGCCCGCGCCTGCGTCTTGGATATCTCCAATGCAGAATTCAATGCATGGCTTATCTACACCTCTGTCTATGCTCAAATTGACTGACAAGACTGCGTAGTGTAGTCACCGTAGAGAGGCCTAAAGGACGCGGGGAACCTTTTCCAACATCCGTCAGCACGGGACGGTCGATCCCGAATCGCTGGTACGCTAAAAGTGCATCAGGGGCGGAGTGAGGGGGATGTGCTGGGGTTAGCAGGCCAGATTGAGTTCACGAGAAAACTCTACTTCCCTTACTCGTGTACAATAATATGAACTATTGGGGCTCGAACTGTCGAAAAACTGCACGTTGCGAAAGCGTAGAAGCCTGCAAACCATCGTAAGGTTAGAAGAGGGCGCGAGTTATGGACCTTCTCGAACGACCAATCCGAGGGATCAGTCGACGCTGTTTCATGGATTTGCTTTTGCCTATGGAAGGATTCGAAGGACTCTAGAGAGAAACTAAAGCTGCCGAGGGGGGTCGGCTATACTTTCATCTTAATTAGACAACAACATCACGTGGCTGCTTCAACATATGCCCGTACACTCAAAATTGGGGAACGAGAAACAAACGGTGCACTAGCCATAAGCATACAATGTAAACAAGTTTCAATTCAGGCAGAATACTGTTCATTCTGTGAATCTACAGGCCCAGTGCGCCATACATAGCTTTTGTCCCTAGTACCCCCGTTTGAGAGGAATAACGTTATTCAAGCTACGGGCCCCACGTTGGTAGCTGACCAATGAATTGTTCAACCTTCGGCTCCACATTGGCAACTGACCGACTCCGCTTACTGTCCCACCTGGATCAAATAGCCGCCGTCAACAGGAATAGTCTGCCCATTGAGGTATTGGCAGCTAGCAGCGAAGAGGATAGCAGCAGCCATGTCTCGATCGTTGCCTGGTCGCTGGGAAGGCAGCATTCCTTTATGCTCCTTTGGCATCTCGCTCTTCTGGTTGTCCTTGCTCTCCTGCGTTGTCATCTCGCTTGGGAACACGCCAGGTGCGATGCTGTTAATGCGAATCTTGAGACCAGCCTTTGCGATTTCGGTAGCGAGCATCTTGTTGAGGTGTATCTCAGCGCCCTTGCTCGCGTTGTAGGAGAAATGGCCCTGCGAGATGCGGACGAGGCCGGATATGCTCGTGATGTTGATGACACAGCCAGAGTACCCTTTGTGGAGGTCGGTCGATTTCTGGAGCAGTGGGAGAAAGGCAGTAGTCATTAGGTAAGGCCCGACCACATTGGTCGCGTAGATGGAAGTCCACTCCTCGACTCTGGGACCTTGTTAGCAGAGACTCATATGATGGGGTCAAGTCTGCTTACGTGGTAGGATCGAAGAGATTCTTGCGAACCTCCTCAGCGTCCTTGCCCTCAACGCTTGTCTTCTCAGCCGCGATGCCAGCATTGTTGACCAGGATGCAGAGGCATTTCTCCCGCTTCTCAATCTCCTCGACAAGCTTCCTATACTTTCGGTGAGTTGCTGCTCGATATCCAAGGACCAAGAGGTATCTTTACCTCACGTCGTCCTTGTCAGTCACGTCGCCGACAATAGGGATGATCTCTCCTGCAATGTCTTTTCCATGAACCTCCGCTACCCTGTCCAGCTTCTCCTCGGTCCGGCCAACGATATAGACCTTTGCACCATTGACCGCGAGAGCTTGTGTGCACATCAGCCCAATGCCAGAGCCACCGCCCGTAACAAGGGCCACCTTGTCCTTGACATTGAACACTTCGCTGAGCTGGAACTCCGGGTTGTTCGACATTGTGGAATAGTTGGCTCGAGTGGCGGGGAGAGGGTTGAGGTGTGGTCGAAGGAGAGGAATTCTGTGCCTGGGTGAGGTTGAAGCGCAGGTGGTCGGGTTCAATGACGGGAAATATACGGAAGGTGTGGAATATGTCTGGTGACGAGCCTTGACGTCACGCTGTCAAGAGGAGGCCTCCTCAGGTCCGTGTTCGCAATAGAGGGGGGCGCGTCGATGCAGACGGCGTAGCTGTAGTGTCGATTTTACACATCTCGAGGATTGCCTGTACGGAAGCATCGTAGGGAGAGGTGCAGGGTGTAATGTAGGAAGGCTATCAATGTCTGCTCGGACGAGGTGGTACTACTCTGGATAAGCACACTGCGATGATCAGTACTAAAGCTCTAGTTAGCTACAGGCTACATGGTAGTCAATCAAGCATCAAGGGTCGTCTGGGACGAGGCATTTCTATAAGTCCCTCCCCTCGGAGCATGACATAGAGTGACGAGGTGTGCCTAGGGCGCCAGTATCCGTTCGCCATACATCGAAAGGCATTCTGACGATACTTAAGGACTACTAGAGCTCGAGAACGCAGATGAAAAGGGCCGCATCGCCTTGAAGATGTCATTATCCGGTGCTGTGATGGCGTTGATGAGTGCAGCTACTTTCCACACAGTCGTCGATACGAACGTCTGTGCTTCTTGGCATCGACCTGAATACCCCTGCCTCCATGCTCTACCATAGTTCATACAACTTTCTATCAACTCAAAGTTTATACACGCTTGTTGGCGGCTTTTTGTTCGTTTCGAAGGCATACTTATTACCTATATGACGTTCTCGTCGCCCGTCATCGCGACAGTACGCCAATATTGCCAATATCCATGAAGCTATCCACCACGTTCTCATGTGTCTCCCATCGCTGCAGCAATGAACGAGTGTCTCCATCTATCCCGGTGTGTCGAACGAACTTCAACCCAGTACACGCAACATAGTAGATTCTCATAGTGCTTGGTATTGAATTATGGATGAAATTTCTAGATGCATACACGGTATTCACCACCAAGCAGTCCTCACAGGCTCACCGTCACCTAGCAGATTCAAAACGTTTTTGGACCGAGTTGAAGCCACTCAGAACCCACCATGCAAACTGGGGCTGCCCCGATGAAATGCGCGCCGTCGGCCATAGCTATCGTCTTGAAACCCTCAGAATCGCGGAACTTCTTGAAGTCCTCGAGGCTTTCCATCCAGAACTCAGCACACCCGTCGTAGGGCAAGGTCTCGTCACCGAGAACTGACTTTGCTAGTTCACGGTCCTGTGGTGTCTGGTGAAACTGCTGATACCGTTTCACATACTTGTTGAACTCTGGTATCTACACTTGGATGTTAGTCTTCTATAAATCTCCAAAGGCTGCTAATCCCGAGACTTGCCTTCTTGCATTCGTCGCCATGGATAATGGCCCAATGCTTGTGGAATTCATCGTCAGATATATCATCCTTCTTCAGTACATACACCTGCAGCTTGATGTACTTCTGCTTTTCACCCGGCATTGAGTCGATGATGTTTGATAGAAGATATACAATTGAAAGGAATACTTCAGGTTAACGTCAGTTCTAACAAACTGGTAACAACTTATTTATATATGCCTCACGACCCCGTAGTACCACGGAAAAGCGATCCCGGTCGCGAACACTGCTCAAAGCGATCTTAGATCGCCCCAAGCTAAATGCGGATGCGGGGAAATACCCCAGACACATTAACGCGGAGTTCGACACGACGTCTCCACCAGGATATCCCATCCTTCAATATACACATCAAAAATTGGCAGAAAAAAGAACTTTTGACAGTATGAACGATACCTCCCCAGAGAGTCGACAAAATAATCCGACCTTTCCAATCGAAGAACAAAATAGCAAAGGCGTCGACTACCCTAGAAAACGCGTGTCCATTGCAGTAAGACTAAAAAAACATAACCGACAATTCTTGCTGACCCGACATACCTTCAAGTGTGAAGTTTGCCGCTCGCGGAGAACAAGATGCGATGCGAAGAAACCCGCGTGTTCCTATTGCATTGATAATGGAATTACTTGTAACTACCGAAAGCCGAACCTTTGGGATAGGTATGTGTTTTGTCATTATTGTCCGCTGTTCCAGTTTAGTTCTTACGAGCCGCTCTTCTTCCTTGACTTTGCCAGTGATGGATGCAGGCTAATTTGAACATCCAGAGAGCCACTCAGCGCCACCAAAGACGTTCTAACTCGTCTCGAAAGTCGTTTAGAAAACGTGGAAGATTCTCTGCA
This sequence comes from Lophium mytilinum, assembly GCA_010093605.1. Taxonomy (NCBI): domain Eukaryota; kingdom Fungi; phylum Ascomycota; class Dothideomycetes; order Mytilinidiales; family Mytilinidiaceae; genus Lophium; species Lophium mytilinum. The sequence continues at coordinate 1,000,162 of MU004184.1, read as the reverse complement.
AACTCTCTTAGCCAACTTGGACAGACTTCTATCAAGAACCGACGAACAAGTTCACGCAGCAGCCTTTTCGCCCCCGGAAACGATTGCAAGTTCGCATACCACTGCTGCTATAGCTCGAGTCTCACAGCCTTCGGAGATGGGAAAACGCCATGCAGAAAGCCAGTCGAATGTGAAATTCACCTTGCCGCCGCTGTCCCAAATGACCCGTCCCTGTTGGATTATGACAATCACCCACAGCAATCAATGCTAGTAGCAAACAGGGTCGTTCCATGTACATAATGTAGCGTCCCAACCCAATATCAGATGCTACGGCCTGCAATCTACAGTCCCCGGCGGTCGAACCCTAACGGACAGCAGCTCGGTCACCGAATGCCCACACTTCTCACGTTCAATGGGCCACCTTCTCTAGGGTCATTTACTTACAACGACACCGCAAAGTTCTTTGAATCGCAACTATCATTAGAGAATGGAATGCGTGATCATGGGCGTGCTACCTTCGCACGCTTAGACTCGCTTCACATCTCTGCAAGACGGCAACGGACTCTTCAATCCATCTTCGCTTCCGATTATCTATCGTGGATGCCACTGCTTGACAGCGAGACATATTCATCCTATGCACGATACGCCGAAGCTCATATGTTCCAAAACACAGACTCTATGACGTGCATCACGCTTTTCAGCTATGCGATAGCTGCGGTCCTCGAAAAGAAAGATATACTGTATGATGGAGGACACGATGTCAAAGATGAAGAGCTGTGGTTCAACCATGCGACCTTCATACTAGAGCAATTGCAATGGTCTTTAGATGATACTGGTATCGAAAGGATCGTATGTCGAATTCTACAAGCTGGCTACATGCTTTCCTCAATGCGGCCACTGCGAGCTTGGTCTTGCATTTCAACGGCATCACGAGACTGTATGCTACTTCTGAAGACTGCTTGGCGTAGCCGAGACGAGGCTTTCCAAAATCAAGTCGCGCGGGTGTACTGGGCTTGCTATGTACTGGAAAACGAGCTAGAGATTTGCCTAGAGCTCCAGCCCACCGGGCTTCGAGCGTTCCAGGCAGATATCCCCCTGCCATCTGGTGCGGCTTGCGTCAGTGATTTGGGACAAGGAAGTGGCCTGTACTATTTTCTGGCCATAGCTACTCTCCGCCGCCTTTTGACTGATGCCGTGGAGACTGTGGGATTCGAGTCTGGGTCTGCAATATACGCCCCGCTGGTAGCACTCGAATTACGATCGCAGCTCCAATCATGGTACAACCACCTCCCGCCTTCACTCAAGTTCCCGATCGACACATCGACAGTATTCGATCCTCATAAAGCACACCTACGCACTCAATACTTTGGGCTCATCGCTACAATATCTTGGCCATTTCTTCTTCGGATGCTGGAGACAAGTCACCACTCCGCAACCTCCCCAGGCTTCTCTCGTGGGCATGCCGTGGATCCGGACGTCGAAGCTCAAGCCAAAGAGTGCTTGATGATATGTATCTTACATCTACGTACTGTCGAAGGGACACTTCTACACAAAACCATTGTTTCGCATACTACTTTGCGTAGCACTTGCGCTGTAACGATGATCCTGCTTTTGGTGTACCCTAGTCCCATTTGCGGCACAGTACTAGACGAGATCCCAGCTGCTATCTCCATGGTCTACGAGGCTCTTACGGCATGGGCGGATATTCCATTCATGGTTACGCCTCTGGGAAATTTCCGGAATCTGGCGAAGGCAAAGGGAATTGAGCTACTTGAGACACACTGACAGCTACGCAAGCGCGGAGCCCCCGAAAAACCTCCGGAGGAGAAAGCTGATTTCGAAAGACACTATTCCCATGCTAGAGAACTGCATACAAGGCAGATAAGAGAAAGCAATGTGACGTCCAAGCGGCAGATATGTTTGACCAATCAAATGGTGCCAAGAATTATAGTGCGGCGTTTCGGTGAAGGCACCAGGTCCGCGTGGCACATTGCATTCGTAGACTTTCTGACCGCAAGGCACTTCAGCTGAACATACAAGACCATATTCAGATTTGCCACCACAAATATCAAGGTTTCTTTCTTACAAATCGTGTCAATCGTGGACATCGGCGTTTTTGTTCTGCGGCTCCGACTCACTTCTCCGAGTGGTCTCCGCGCCACAACAATCACCATTGAACGAATCAGGGTCATTCAAGACGTGTTGGGAGTCAGTTTATGGACAGGCGGCATGTTGGTTGAAGTCTATAATGCCATGACAAAGCCATGCGAGCTGCCTTAAGTAAGTGCAGTTGGAGATGTGGACCCTTAGCGGGCTGCAAGGAGAATTGGTGGCTACCCAATAATCTCTACGTATTCCAAAGCTAGATGAGGGTCGGGCGCTTCTATTATGGTGCCCGCTCTGCTTTGCCGCTGGGATCTACGTGTCCTGTTGGGGGCTGAGAGCTCGAAGATGATCATAAAATAGAACCAAGCAGCCGTCACCTCTTTCCCTCATCATCACTTTAGCAATTAGCCCTTATTAACTCTCGGCAAACGAATACACTATGGCTCAACAAGCACACAGCGAAGTGAGTGACCTTCCCCTTAGGGAGTTGGGCCTATTCATCACTGAAGCGGGGTAGGCATGCTGCACGATCCCGCCCGTCTCAGCCGAGTATACGGAGAAGGGCGAATTCATTGAGCTCAATGGTCTGAAAACCTGTAAGTTCATGATGCCTTCCCTCTCGCCATACTCGTCTTGTTGCAACAATCTTAACAAGGTACCTATATTCCACCGGGCCCGAAGACGCCTCGACCGTCATCATCCTAATCTACGACGTCTTCGGCTTCAGTCCTCAGATCCTCCAAGTAAGCACCCAGGACATCCTCCGGCTCTTTGGACCGAGTATCTCCTATCTAATGATGCTAACCATACACCTCCCAGGGCGCCGACCTCCTCGCCCACCCCTCCAAGCACTCATACCGCGTCCTGATCCCCGACTTCCTCGCCGGGAACCTCGCAAACCCAGCATGGTTCCCACCAGACACTCCCGAGAAACGCAAACTCATGGGCGGCTACTTCGGCCCTCAAGGGCCCGGCAATGCACCAAAAATGCTAACGCAGCTGCTGGGTGCAGTAGATGCTGTCAAGAAGTCTGACACTATGAAGAAGCTGGGCGTGGTTGGATACTGCTGGGGTGCTAAGGTGAGTCCTCTGACTACGCTGCCTCACTTACGACGTGGATTTGCTGACATTTGTCAAAACGTAGATTGTTTCCCTCTCTTGCGCGGCAGACACCCCCTTCGCGGCCGGTGTCGAACTCCACCCCTCCGGCCTTGATACGGCTGATGCGCCGGGGATCACAGTTCCGCTCTGCATGTTGGCGTCTAAGGATGAGGAAGCAGAAGCTGTGAAGGCTTTTGGAGATGCGTTGACAGTTCCGAAGCTTGTGGAGAGATATGAGGAGGCGCCGCATGGGTGGATGACTAGCCGTGGGGATTTGAAGGATCCGAAGGGTAAGGCGGATTATGAGAAGGGGTATGCTACTGTCGTGAAGTTCTTTCATGAGCACCTTTAGGTAGGGTAGGTGGATACAAGAAGGAGCTTGGTATCGAGGAGGAAGTCCGGTTTGAAGATTAGCAAGAGGCCATTTGAACTTCAACTTGGCTGTTCTAGGATCGTGTAGTACTCATCTTATAGGAAATCTTGGAATGCAATGGTTTCCCTCTTTCTGAAGCACACATGAGTATATCTGAACCCGTTGCGTCTCAGGGGCTTGTTTTTGATTGCTAGCGGAATATCTAGAGTTCTTAAGATACATTGAGTTAAACATGAGTTTATGTTGAAGTGAATAAAGATATATATAGAGGTGTTCAGTAAACAAAGTAACGTGATATAAGCGTACGAGCTACTAGTTGCTGGCTGACAACGAGCTCCTAGGCTAAGTGAGGCAGCTCACGGAATCCATGAGGTTGTATAGATGTACAGAGTCATGAGCTAAGCTCGATGAGGTTTCTACCAACAGTCAATTTCGAATAGGCTCAAGCACCGCCAATCGAAACGGAACATATCAACTTAGATTTATCTTCATTCACATCATTGCTATCGTCTTCCTTAAAAGTAGGGCAGTGGATACAAACCTCCCTCTCACTATTACGGGGCTGGCAAATAACCAAAAGGAACCGCCACCCAAAAAGCCTGCCGGCCTCAAAAACGCTCATTCACGTCCCTATGAAGCAAAAGCTAGACCCTACCAACAAGAGGGTGGCAAAACAAAAGTAAAATCGCCCGACGAGAGGCTCGAACTCTCAACCTTGAGATCTCTTAATGAATAAAAGTCTCACGCGCTAGCCAATTGTGCCAGCCGGGCTATTTGATCAAGTTTGAAAATTGAAATGCCTATATACTGTAGATCCTGTTGCACTCGGATCTTTCGGCCAGAACGCAGGTTGCCGGGTGATTATTTGCTAGGATTCTTTGTGTAGTTTCAGGGTACAATCTTGCTAACCCAGAACGTCTTAGCCACGCTCAAGCTTGACAACCCTCTCTTTTTCGCTAGCACCACCAAATTAAACCGGAGAACATAAGTCTGCCAAGTTAAAATTTAGATAACAGCTTTATCTACGGCTTTGTTCAACAGTCTCAATAAACAGAGGTTGTTGTGCTGAGAAGGCGTGGAATCCATTTTGGCGGTGGTTACGTAGCCTTCGTCATTTCAACCACACCCTTCAACCTTCAAACAACGCGCTCACATCACAACATCGAAAGCCCCAAAGCATTCGCCCCATCATATTTCAGCGTCAAAAAGGTTGTGTTAAGTCAGAAATCCTACGCGTACGTGCAGCAGCCATTGAGGAACAACCGCGCGGCCGAGCCTTGATCCACGGCTCCGTGTCTTCCACATGGTGTTGCATATGACCTGGCGCGTCTCCCTGTTTCTGTAGTCTCGCGATGATGTCGAAAGATATGAGTGAATTCTTCACGAGGATCCCGTTATCTAGAATCGCGCATTCACAGCGGAAGCGATGCGTGGCCCCTTCGCACGCCTGCGTTTACCATGTCCTCATACTCTCCATGTGGCAGAAGACAGCGGTACTATGATACGCAACTAAATGTATAGAATTGTATTCTTCCTACAGGTGCATAATCTTGGGTATGTCTACTTCGTCTCACATCGCGTGGCCTTCGTTGACTGATACGAGAACCTCCTTGGAGTCTGATAGCACAATAGTATTGCAACCGTGCACAGCTATTACGTCCTATCGCTCTAGAATTCCCAATGTCCTACTTTTTCTACTCATTTGATTTGAAATGTTAACATGGTGACCACGTATTTCGTGGACGAAAGAAATCCGAGACATCTCATTCACAACTCACAGAGACGATGTCGCGTCATGCTATGGTAGCCTTCTTCGCAATGGTAAAGCCATTATATACCGAAGTATACGTGATGCGGGATACTGAGGTATGCAAAATAGTCTCTCGAGCTCTGCGCTGGCTAACAACGAGTGCACAGCTCACACATAACAAGCCTTGCGGCCTCAGAGATAAATTGTCCTCGCCCCCCTTCCCGCGACACCAGATAACCGTGCTCGATACCGCTCATTTATCCCACACCCCCAGTGGAAACAGATAGGGAGAAGATGTCGCGATGCAAGTTCCAAACAGGCGGGACCGTCGCCCAACGCCACCATATGACGAAATACATCTACCCTTCGCATCTAGGCAAGAAGCCCAACTTTCTCCGTCTTCTTCCTCCCATGAACCACGAAAACCGCCGCCGTCCCCAAGGCGAGGCTGACATGGATACTGCCTTCATTACTATCTCCCCAACGCTCCGCCCACTTCCCAGCGCCGCCGAATACGCCGCCAAAGCGATCGCAAGCGGCACCGGCCCCGAGCCTCTCGATATCGCCATGTGCAGAGCTACACGCTTTGTTGGAAATACTGTTCTTGAAGCAGGTATCTTTGTCATCGGCAAAGCGGGACTGCTTTGGATCATCATACAGCGGAGAACGCTTCTCAGGTTGGACAACAAGACAAGCAAAGAAGACTCGGCGCTCTACAAGATCCCGCTGGCGGAATGGGAGAAGCTGAAGCCGTCAAATGCTCCAGAGCACGACCACTGGTGGCGCCGACTGGACGACCTCTTCAAAGGTAACACCGACCGCGCATGCTTATGCGTCAGGCAGCGGATAGAGGCGCTTGGGTTACGGGCACCGTGGTACAAATGGGCAAGGCGGCCGGATGTTGAGAGGTTCAAACCCTCGAGTCCTAGTGCGTTACCAAAAGACAACAGAACCTGCTTTGGCTGTGGAGACGACTACGACGACAAGGATAGACCCGTGATCTTGTCTTGCGATAAAGAGAAGGGGCATCATATGTGCATCACGTGCTTCGAGACCCTGCTCGATCAGCCGGATACAAGACTAAAGGGCTATGCACGATGCCCACAGTGCCGTGCGGAACATCCAGTACTGAAGCGCTTAAGCTTTGCGCTGCCGGCAGAACAAGCATTCTGGCGATATCGAAAACTCGAGGAACAGCTTGTAGACATCGACAGCTTCCCACTTATATCCCTTGGTGTGCATCTGCTACCGGACAGACGGGCTAGAGTCAGTGCAAACAATGCCATCCATTTCATGGATGAGGTCATCATCTACGTCGAGATGGTCCTACCGTACGGATACCAGCTTGATAACCCCGTGACTTTTCTCGAGTCTCGTGTCGTCCACCAAGCTCTTAGAGCTGAGCTGCGAAATTGGCATGGACAAGTAGCGTCAGTAGACCAAATGCAAGAAGCGCTAGATTTAGCAGCGAAGAAAGCTGTCAAATGTATGCGAGCACCGGACGGGGCGCTTGGAAATCCGGAGATGCCTCCTAATTTTGTCCGATATAGGGACCGTCTTGTGAGGCGTGTTGCCCATTCGTGCTTCCTAGGCCCGGAAAGAGCGATTGGGATATTCCAGGGATGGATGAAAGAGGACCGGCAACGATATCCGTGGCCAGCAAATCTAGCTATGCATTGGAAAGCTTAGGACTTTGAGGAGTTGAGATCAGAGGTTCCAAGAGGTAAATTCATTCACACCCAGTCCATTCTCATGACAAGCCTTATAGCGAGCATAGAGGAAGGATAATACCTCAGATAGTTGTCTCGGCTGCGATTCCTCTAGTCGATAAAGTCCATATCGAAGTCTTTCGTCCCGACGCATTCGCCCATCTCACTCTGCTGGCGGTGACAGCCAACGCTACGACCAACGGCATAGACAGCTTTCACTGCCTATACTACCCGCCACCTACAACTGGATATCCTCCACGATTCCCGCTCTCTATGCCGCTTTGGCTGGTGAATATTTCGCAACGCATATCTGCCATATAAAAACCTAGAGTGTTTACTTCCTCGTCCTCGTCCGCAAACTCCCCCCATAATCAATACTCCACCACCAACCTTACCACCACATCTGCACCACCACATCCGCAACATCTACCCTGTCATTTCTGTAAAAGCTAGGAGCCCTTCAAGTCCATATCTACCTCCGCAACCCACAGGGTCAAGCAACTCAACTCCAAGCCCATCCGCACCAAAAGCTCCCCAATGGACCCAGGTCCCTTCGACCTCTCAGTAATGGGTTTCCCAATCCCCGCCCTCCAATTCCCCTTCTCCGACCTCTCCCTAACCACCTCCCCCTACGAAACAATCCACGGCACCCACGGCATAATCTTCAAGCTGGACCGCCGCGTCGTGCTAAAAGTCACTATCCTACACAACATGCTCATCCACATCGACTCACGCTGGGACGAAGCCAAAGCCTCCTGGCGCGCCCAAAAGCGCGAAAAGCGCGCCTACGCCTTCCTGCAGCACCACCCGCACCCGCACATCCTGCAATGCTTCCTCGCCGTCCCGGAGGGGCTGTTCGTGGAGCGCGCCGCGTTCTCGCTCCACGAGCGCCTGACGAAATTGGCGCATCATCCGGTGAAGTGGGACCAGAAGATGCTGTGGGCGGGGCAGATCGCGGCGGCGGCGGCGTGGGTGGAGAAGTTGGGGTTTGTGCATGGGGAGATTCGCCCGTCGAATGTGCTGCTTCAGGCGGAGACGTGGTGCGTGAAGCTCGCGGGGTTCGATAATAGCGTGAAGAAGGGCCGCCCGTTGCCGGAGGTTAGGATGCCGTATTGGCTTGGGTTGCCGGGGATGGATCGCGCGGGGGTCGCGACGGAGCAGTTTGCGTTTGCGTCGACGCTGTTTTTCCTGGAAAAGGGGCGGGATGCTGTTTTCGAGCTCACGGACTTGGGTGAGTTTGTCGAGTTTCCGAAGTTTGAGGACGATGCGTTCGCTTTCGCGGGGCTTGTGCGGAAAGGGTGGAAGGGGGGGTTCGACAAGATGGCGGATTTTGAGCGGGAAATCAACGCAGAGATCCTCAGGCGGCGTATCTGGTCACTGGACGTTTGCGGGCTTGTGAGGACTGCTCATGGTGTCGCGGAGTACTATTTCGACAACAACAAGAACATCATGCCGAAGGCGCTGGTGGATGACGGGGCCGAGTTCGCGATAGAGTGGATGGAGTTGCACCAGATGGACCCAGAGCGTGAGGCGGCGAAGAAATTGCGGAAGAAGCTCTCGGAAGAGGAGTTGCGGGCTTCTTTCTAGACGAAGTGTGGGTTACAATAAGGGAGTTTTGGTCTTCTAGCAGCTGCAGGGCCTACGCTGGCGTTACTAAAAGGCTTGGGAGAGGCCACGGAGTGCTATATTTGGGGGGAGTCTTTGTGAGGTTAGTCGAGTATTCATATTACAAAAAGGGGCTAAATAGGCGGCTCTTGATGGGGCTGTTGGGCGTATTTCTAACGGAAAGGGGGAGCAGATAGGGTAGGCTTTGCGTCACCTGGCGTGGTAGATAGCCTCATGGTAGAATCTCACTTTTGGTGCTTATAATCTTTCTTTTGCCATAACCCTGCATATTGTGAATCAGTTGCAAGGTTCGTGTCACGTCGTTGACGTGGTAAGATGTCCTCCAACCCATTGAAAAATGCCGCGCATGGTGTAAGGTTGTGGAGGGCGCAAATTAGATTGGCTCACCGCATCTTTAAATCAGCCTACCAAGGTACCCTGCGCAAACTGTTATACCTACACGCACATTAACAGAATTTGGAGTATGCAAGTTGAACTCGTATTTATTCAATCTCGATACGCAGTATATGCTCACTTGCATATTGGAGCAGCGTCATATACTTAAAATCCTCCAGCTACACCAGAAAGCCCACCCGCCGAGTGGATATACCCTTAAATTCCCCGAATAGACGCCTTTTGCCAAGTCTATTTTTATTTCATAATCCATTCAAACCCAACCAAACCATTCGCCTTCGCTTATAAGTAGCAATTTCAGAAGGCGTGGTAATATGTACGGAAACAATTACAAGGAAGTACTGGACAAAAGAAATGAAGGTAATAAGAACAGAGTTGTACTTCCGAGGACGGCCGGCATCTTGGTAAGCACACTCTAATGTAGAAAGAAGGTTGATATTAGTAAGAAAAGGGAGACGGTTTGTCAGATGGGGGTCGCCATGGCCATCGAGTGCCGCGCAGGCATCTTTAGATCATTGAACATCTCAAATGCCATTCCTTCGGTAACAATCCGCTTCGAGCCGTGGACTTGCATGTCGTAGACCCGCGTCAGTGCTTGACCTTCATAGGGCGAGATAGCCATGAGGGTCTTGAAGGGCCTTGGGGCGGCAGCGAAGTAGGATTTGCGCTTCTCTGGAATACTGAGGTTGAATGTGGACGCAGGGCCTGGAGTGTGGCGAGGCTGAGACTCTCCTGCTTGATTCGATGATGCGTGGGTGGATGTAGTGCATGTTGACGCCGATCGGGAGATGGGGCAGTGCTTTATAGTGGATGGAGCGGGGGAGGAGAGATAGCCATCTGCCTCCTCCTCTTGGCCGTCTTGGTCGACGGGTGTATCTGGTAGCAAGAACGACGAGCCAGCGGCTGAGGTCTGGTAGAAGTCTAGAATCGACGGCGTAGAAGTGTTCGTCGAGGTCTTTGCGAGGCCGTACTGCTTCGGCTTCTCCGTGTCGCTAGTCACGGGCATATCGTCTTCATCTTCCTCGAAAGCAGAACTGTCTCCCGGTGTGCTCCAGGCAGAGAAGCTGCTTCTTAACACTGGTCGCCTGATGAAGCCTGAATTATCGATGTGCCGACGTTCGTCTGGTTGAGAGCGGGACTTCCTCGGTACTTGGGAGAAATTGGGACAGGACCGAGGATTTGGAATCGGTTGACCACCGGGTGGTGAATTCAACGAGACGAGACGACCCTGGATAAATTTGGCAAGGCCGGCGGAGTACATGGCGGTTGGACTGGTATTCGAACGTCCTAGAGTAGTGGTTGCCGGTGCTGAATTAGAGTTGATGTTTTCTTTGATAGTGGATGTATTAGGCCGTCGTGGGGCTTGGCGCTGCCGATGATCTGTATCGTTTTCTATATCGTCGCTATCGCTCTCTTCCCCGCTGGATATGTCCCTATGTGTATCTTTGGACAGTGGTCTTCGTCTTGAGTGTCTAATATTATCTTGCTGGTTCCTCCTGGGATCTCGGGCTGATAGTGGCCTCCTTCTCTCGGTCGCTGCGTCTTCAGATGGAGCTCGTCTTCGGCTGAGAACAGCTCGTTCGGCAGCGAACATTATAGCTGCCTCTGTTGCTGTACATTGTAGTGGTTCGGTAAGAGGTACGGAATTGCTTCGTTGCCTGTTGAAGGTCGGTCGTGGTGGTGTCAGCGAGAGGGTAGCCTCAGGCTGATGTATGTCCATTCTTGGCTTCGCGGATGCGAGTGTCACATGAGGGATGATAGTGTTAAAAGTTAAGGTTCATTTCTGGGTGTAGAGAGCGCGAGAATGGACGAGTACCAGTAAAGACAGCAAAGACAGTTGGCAGCGTAAAGGATAGGTGAGAAAGGTCTGGAGGCAGCAGTAAGAAGAAGTTCGCCTGGCGGGTGGGGAAACATGTTTCTAGCTCGCAACCGAAATAGCATCTCGCATTTCACATGACGTTCTATCTCTAGGCAAGCAGTGCTGGGCAAGCTTACCCATGCTCTTGGTGGCCCACGCGCGGCCTTGTTTTCAGCGGTGATTCCCCAGCCCGGCTTCTCAGGGGGGACCGTGGACGATCAGCCAAGGTGTTCGCCAATCCATCATGCTCCTACCCGCTAGTGTTTCGTCCCCGGCCCAATCAGATTCACTGGGCTGCACAGCTACCGGATGGAGCGGAGGGCGTCGCCACACAAGAACCTTGGTCCTTTCTCGGCTCTGACAGTTCGAACGCTCTAGCACATCGTACGTTGGAGTCTGCTGATTCTTCTGGGACCCCGCTCAGCCGGGCTATCGTGGCTATGCGGCAAACTCTTGGGGCGAGGAGGAACTGAGTCTTCAGGCCGCCCGGATCGAGGGGGAGAAGCTGTCATGGAAGCTGCTTGGGCCACCCAAGGGGGAAAGCTGTCTGTCCCGCAAGGCTGATCCCATTGATCAACATTCCCCAGCGTTTCGCCAGCGATTCATAGGCAGCATATGATATGTGTGGCTGAGAGCGATTTTCACTGTCAGGTTACTAACGCGGACCCTTTTCCAACCGGAAGGCTCCAAGGAGCTGCCTCCGTTGTGGAACCGCAGCGGTGGGCGACACGCGCTGTCCCGCGTCTGCATGACAAGGAGAGCATCGCGATCTGTCTGGGATCGGCATCCGCTGCGTGCCCGAGCTCTCCATACGATGAGTGCTGCGTGTCGCTGGGGGCAGCATTCCAAACGAAAGACACGTGGAGTGACGGCATTCCCGGCGTCCTTATATTAAAGATGCGAAACCCCATGAATGCCATGATGTCGACGTGCTGCTGGGCGGCTACCGTGCCCTGATGTAGCCTTATCAGAGGTATGCTGCCGTCTCTCGTCTGCAATATTCCACAAACTCGTCTGGCGCATTTCTTTCGACGTTTGTGACAGGCGCCTCTTTTTTATCAGCGCCATTCGCCTTGCCAGCATTATCCTTTGTGCCAGCAACGCTAACTTCGTCTTTTTTGCTAGCTCCTTTTTGACCAGCAACGGTTTTGCCAGCATCTCCCTTGCCGGCGTTATTTTTACCATCGGATTCTCCGCTTCCAAGACCTTCATCAATATCCTTCCTCGTGCGAGACAGACAACCCCAAGGCGCAAAGTATTTCCCGTTGTGCCAGGCTGTCAATTCGGGCGAGAGGCCACAATACAGTTCAGCGTAGGCGCCCTTTTCGGCAGGGTACAGGATAAGGCGCTGCAGGAGCTCTGATCCGCTCATATGCCAGCCTGATTCGGTGAAGCAGCTGCCAGGGTTGAAGCACTAAGATCGTTAGAACCAATGCAGCGCCACTATTGGGGGCGTCCGTGGTACGGGTGGAAGAACTTACGACGCTAACAATCCCACTGCCCACCACCTCCTTCGCGAACCCGTCTGCCAGGAAGAGGTTGCCGGCTTTACTCTGGGCATAGTTTTGGATTTGGCTCCACTGTGGCACTGGTTTCGCGTCTTTACCGTTGCCTGTGCCTGCGTCCATCTGCACACCCCCGGTCGGCGCAAAGAAGACGATGGAAGCCGCACCGGCCCATAGCACACGCACGGTGTACAGAGGGGCTATCGCGGCCGTTTTCTGTAATAACGGCTTCAGAAGCTCGGTTAGCAAGTAAGGCCCGAGACAATTCGTGCCCAACTGCATCTCATGCCCTTGCTTCGTTTTGCTCCCCACTAACGGCGTCATAACGTCCGCGTTGTTCCAAAGGACATCTAAGCGGGACTCGCGGTCGGTGAAGGCTTTGACGGAAGCTTTGATAGATGCTAGGTCCTCGAGGTCAAGGTATAGACCGTGTATACGACCCAGTGACGCAGGGTAGGCGGCTTTGATCCTCTTAATGGCAGCTTCGCCTCTTTTGACGTTATGAGAGGCCAGATAGACGGAGCCGTGCTTTGAGTAGAGTATTCTGCATAAATGGTAGCCGATTCCAGTATCACCTCCGGTTACGAGAAGCACTTTCCCACCTAGGTCGGGGACGTTCTTCTCGCTCATCGGTGGCTCTGGGATCCAAAGGCATTGGTACGTCAGGACGTTCAGGTAGGTAGGAAGATTTTCAAACATCTCGGTACCACTCTAGAGAGTACTGTTGGTTACATGCAATAGTTAGCTGAGGGTTTGATGCGTCAATGGCCGTTGATTCATAGTCATCGCACTGAAAGCCATCTCGAGGTTCTGAAAGCGCTTTCTCACACTTCAAAGACTCAAGAGGACAAAGAAGTGAGCGTAGGCGCCAGTGCCGTCATTGTGCATCGAGCGTAATCAATCTTCGCAGATCTGTGGGACGAGATGAAACAGACGCGGGTGCAGGCATTCCTTCAGGGTTGCGCATGTGGTTTGAGATCTGAAGATCGATATGTATCGAGGAACGTTACCTTAAGGGTCACGTGACCTGTACAGTTTAACTCATACCCACCCTTCGACAATAATGAGATATGTAATAGATCATTCAATAGCCATTCAAATGAAGAACTCAACTACACGGAGCCCCAGCCCGTAATCCAGCAAGTGCCGAGAACTTCATAGCTTAGCGCCAATCAACTTTTCCAAGACACCCCTTTCTGAGTCTGGGGTTCTGACTCATTAGTCGACCAACTTCTTTCACAACAAGCCTACGCTAACAAATCTCGTAAACCCCTTTCACTTGCTCGGCTTCTCACTATTCATCACGCCCCCTAGACCTGAGGTTGCCCGTAGCAATATAATCACACCACTCGGTACATTTCTAGGGTTACAAGTAAACATATGGGAGATGCTGGAGAGACGTGTTGCTCGACCAACTACAGCTCATGTCTCCATGCTTGTGCTACGATGCTGAACAGCTCATTACTTCTATTGTGTGAAGGAAAAGTTGAAGGGGGCGGGGTTGAAGCAAAGGTACCGCGCATGTGAATTGGGCTGGGAAGGGGCTCAGTGAATTCTTGTCGTCCATTTTCCAGGGGTTACTTTTCCTTCAAACGATTATTTCAAGCCGCTTAAGGAGGTAGTTGATGGACCTCGACAGAGGAGAACAATCGAAATGAGATGGAAATCACATTTCTGGAAAGGGGTAGGTTACCATATATCAAGTATAGATTCTCTTTGTAGCCATACGGGTCAAAAATCACGTGAGCGTTGACTAAACCAACTTGTAAGCCAGTCTCATTGATACCTACTTCACTTCGTCCACAGACTATTTTTCCTTTTGTGGGTGGGCAGATAATGCGCAGCACGTTCTGTACGGTCGGTCTCCCTGCGGTAGAGCTCGTCGACCAGCTTATGCCGAATAACAGCCTCTTCCCAGTCCGGGAACTCGGTAGTCTTCTTATCCGCGAACGCCTCATACATCCGGGCGACATTAGGAGCAGGCCCCGGAAGTTCATCCCACTCGTCCTGATCGAGGGTAATCTCCTCGACCTTACCAGTGGAGATGTCTTGAACCTCAACTTTCGTGCCGCTGTTACCGATTTGTACCGAGGGACTTGGGCCCTTGATTTGAATTTCGCCTGTTTCGCCGTATATGCGCCACAGCATGCCCTCCGTATCGGCGAACGCTTTGCCGCCGCGGAGATGATATGAAAGAAGAGCGCCAGATTCAAGGTGGCCTTGGATGAGGATTTGATCGTGGGAGGTGCGGGTGGTGGTGCCGACGACTTTAGCTTCAGGGTCTGAGACTTGCTTGTCTAGGAGGTCGACCTTGGGCCGCTTTACTTCAAGGATAGAACTGTAATTCTTCAACTCGCCGAGAGCGTAGAGGAGACCGTAGAATCCTAGCAAAAATTGTTAGATCCATGCTTAGGTTTATATCAGGATCGAGCTGAGCCAAAGAGTAGCCTACCGTGGGAGAAATGTATCGTTACAAGATTGCCACCTACCTCCCTATGATTGAGGTACTGATATTTCTCCATCTCAGCTGTTCCAAGATTGTATCCAGCGCCCACAAAAGACACACTGAGCACCTTTCCAATCCGCCCACTGTCTACAATCTCCTTGATCTTCTTCACCAACGCAGACTGCCTCGCCTGGAGACCCACCATTGTGCGCACCTCTTTCTTCTTCGCCAGCGCAGCAAGCTCTAGTCCCTCTTCTAGATTCTTGCCCAATGGCCACTCGCAGTAGACGTCCTTCCCAGCTTCCAACGCGGGCTTGATAGCATCGTAATGGCGGTCCACTCGTACCGAGCACACCACAAGGTCGACATCTGGATCACTGCCGAGGTCTTTGTAGGATCCGTAGGCTTTCGTTGAAGCCGGAAGGTCGTGTGCCTTGATAGCAGCTTTCGCGGATTCAACCGAGGTGTTGCAGAGGGCGACAATGGTATACTTTTCGCTACCCTTGAGGTATGGCAGATGAGCTTGAGAAGCCCAGCTACCAGCAGCGCTGAGGCCGATGAGGCCAATTCGAATTGGAGCCATTGCAGTTGTTACTTTGAAGCTGGCGGATAAGCTAACAAGTCAGGAGAGGGGTCGAGGGGAATATGTATGCAATTCAGCCATGCATTATAAATCGTCAAAAAGGGCCACGCGCGTGATTACTGGCGGTACTGCTCCAGACAATGCAGCATGGTGGCATGCATTTCCAATGCAAAACGCCTAATGCGCGTGTGATTACCATGACAGTGACGCAGCGGATGAAGCATGGGTAGGTAGGAAGAACCGGGCCGTTGATTTACGGGCATTCCGCGTTACCGATCTCGGAAAGCTAGCTTTGACAACAGCTCACCATTCACCGCGACAGCTGCGCACAATTCACCTCAATTGAGCAGACGACTCCCTATACATCTTCAAGACACACTCCTGGAATTGCCCACGATGTCTGCCCCGAACCCACTCCCTACCTACGTCTACAAAATCCTCCCCAGCGCCCCGCCAACCCCTCTTCCTGATGTCCTCCCCCTCTCAGACCTCGACGCCAATGACGGCTTCATCCACCTCTCCACCGCGTCTCAGGTCCCGGGAACATGTGGGCGGTTCTTTGCCGACGCGACCGAGCTCTGGTTGTTGAAGATCAGGCTGCAAACACTAAAAGAGGGGACGGGAGAGGTACGGTGGGAGCCCGCGGGGAGCTCTGGGGTGTTTGCCCATCTATACGGCGGGAAGTTTGGGGCTGAAGAGGTGGAGGAGAGTCTAAAGGTGGTGAGAAGTGCAAAGCCTTGGGATGTTGTGCTTGAAGGGGTGTTGGAGGATTAGGTGAATGTGAAACATGGGCCAGGGAGTCGTTGTGTCATGCTGAGATAGCATTGGAAAATTTCTGAGAGGCTCAGACCTTGGGAAGAGTTGTTGAGTTATGACAAGAGTGCTGCACGCTCTCTTGGGTCGATGGGATCGAACCACGGTTCCATCTCTCACTCTCGTCAATAAAACCTAGACCGACTTCGGTACCGGGAAGCATGACGGCGGAGCGAATCACGATTCAAATCGAGCATAGTTATAATTCACCGATCGCGCAATATTCTTCAAGCGCGTCTTCCAAGATTAGGTTTGAAGGCCAATGGCGTCTTTCAACGCGACATCCCTGGAACGTGGAGTACTGCAAATTAGAGCCCGAGGATCGTTCTCTTTGCAAATTCATTCGTTTCGGAACTTCAAACTGCACTACATCTGTTCGCTGCCACGCGTGGTTCTCGCGTCGCTCCCAACTCCGACCTCGGTGCCTCGAGATGGCAACCTTGGGTCAGCTCCATTCCCGAAAGCTTATCATGCACACAAACTAATCTCATTGCCATCTCTTCTTTATTCTGCCAATGCGGCTTCACCTGGCCGCATAAATGGAAAGCACCAGGGCACGAGAGTTGCGAAGTTCCTGTCGATGCAAAGATGACAGATGCGCGATAATGCTCCGAACAGTTGAGGAAGAGATCATCTCCATTTCCACCTTTGTCTTTCGCTATGACTAGCTAACAATCCCAGGTCTCCAACAGTAACCGACACTTGTAACGAAGTACTGCCGACCACCGCCTGACCAGCATCATTGTCCATCGCCATCAGCCAGACCAACAGGTAACTGCCACCGATCGAAGCCAGGTGCCGACGTTGTGTGAGTCGGCATATTTTCGGTGACGGCGGTTCGTTGAGTTCGATGTTGGAGTCGATAGATGCTACCAGCACGTCATGTCAGCAAGGACCTGCGAGTGTTGGAAGCAGCGTTTGCTTACTCACTTGAAGCAATGATGGTCAAACTGAGCTTCACTTGTGTCGATAGCAGCGGCTCGTCGAATTTTGCTGCCCGACTCAATCGACCTGACCAGTATGGCAAGTCAGCAACTATCATGAAGGATGAAAGAACGGTTGGGGTACTCACTCGAAGCGATGATGAACACACTGAGCTTCACGTCGCTTCGGTGACATGGTTGGAAACGACCACGAGCGGGGTTGGACCTGTTTCTCGCCAGCGTCATGCAGCCAAAAGATGTGTGCAATGAGTTGGCAGGTTGGGTCCCAAATTCAGAGGTGCTCAGAGGCTCCATTGTTTTGATCAAATCCCCGAGGGGATCAGAAGCAGGCGCATGGTGGGTGTCATCAGGGGATGCAGAACGGACGCGAACGTGTCAGTGGAATTGTTACCTGTAGGTAGCATGGATTAGCATTGCAGGTTGGGTCCCAATCTCAGAGGTGCTCGGAGGCCCATTGGTTTGATCAAATCCCCAAGGGGATCAGAAGCAGGCGCGCAAACGCAAATGGTGGCGGTCATTAGGGGATGCAGAACGGACGCAAACGTGTCAGTGGGATTGTTACCTGTAGGTAGCATGGATTAGCATTGCAGGCATGGGTCAGCTTCAGAGGGACTGCTTACCTTGCAATGATGAAGGACCTTCGGGACCATACCTGAGCAGGTGGGGTGGCGCCAGTCCCAGCGGGTTACCTGGGGGCATCTTGAGTTAGTATCGAGCATGGGTCTCGGCAAGTGATGAGAAGAAGAATGAAAAGCACGCTACCTTGCAATGATGAGGCTCCTGCTGGGGACAGGGCCATGGCTGAGCTTGGTAGGGGGTGTCGACTCTGGCTAGAGTAGATCGGTCGGCCGATCGGTCGATAGTAGTGACCGTGCCGTAGTAAGAGGAGGTTGATCGATGCAACACAAGATGAGCAATGAAAGAGGTTGGTCGATGCAACAAAAAGTCGAAAGTGGTAAGGAAAAGAAGAATAGCAGAAGAGCAGAAGAGCAGAAGGCGAGCTTTTATGGGCGGGCAGGCTTAGTCAACCATCAATACAGGAAGTAGAAGCTGCGTTGACTACTGCCTTGCCTTGCTTTGTGAACCAAGTGTTTCCCTCCTCGTCGTTCATCCCGAGCATGATCTGGGAAGCAACCGCACATACTGTCAGAGGCGCTGCCGAGCAGCATGAGGAAGCGGTATCCCATTGACTACTAGAAAACAAGCAAGGTATACGGTGACAGCATCACAGATCTCGCAGTATAGATTCAGTCTCTCAGGAGTCAGTTTTGTCTTTTCAAATGCCAACGAGGTTTTTTCAATTATATCATGCTTCTACACTCTGTTTGCAGGCGCAATTATCAGCGGGTTCCGACTCGCTATAACAACAGGCCATGAGTATGTGCACCTTCGTTTCCCACTGCTGGGGTACTCCTATGCGGTCCTAGGAAATCAGGCGCGATGTCAAATTCCATGCGGTGGAGTCCAAGCTGCCTTTCGACCAGCCAGCGTCCTGGCGACGGGGCTGCTCCTCACAGCGATGTCTGGCTGCCATAGGCTGACGCTCTGATGTTGGGTTTCCGTGGTACGCCACCACCACGAAATCATGCTACCATTCAGTTCCCTGGTTTGCCGCGTTCTGATGATTCAGGCTCTTTGACATAAGACGGGTGGTCGAGTCACTTCCGCACAATTGACTCCAAAACTACTCACCACCATACAACCGCAGCAAGCTTCACCAGATACAACTACACAACGTCCCTTGCTCTGCTCACCAAACCCGTTTCTTTACTCACAAGACTACCCCTTTTCCTACCACTCAACCCCCCAAACCGGCAAGATGGCCATCACCAAGCACACCATCACCACCGCCAACGCCACCCACCGCGTGCTGGTAACGCACAACAAAACCATCGACCTTATCTGCACCCCCCCTGCGGTCGTCCACGCAGAGGAGACGTACTGCTTCTGTGCACAAGACCACTACGACCGCACGATGACGGTGCGCTGCCAGGGCCCGAATGGCAAGAACAAGGGCTGCCCTTTTGGGGGCTGGTTCCATAAGGAGCACGCTAAGGAGTATGAGCACAAGCTTCTCGGCACCCTGAGGGCTTATGGGATTCGGTGTATTGATAATATGTCGTTTTGCTCGGCGTGCCGGGGTGCGTATAATGCGAAGACCCAGGAGTTGAGGGAGACGGGCCTCGATGTGCAAAGGTATAGGAGGTGTTTGGGGAGGGCGGGGGTGAAGGAGTGGGATGTGGGGGGTGTTAAGGAGGATGAGGGTTGCGATGGGAGCTCGGAGGGGGACTCGAAGGGGTACGCGAAGTGGTACTCGAAGCGGTACTCGGAAGAGGGCTCGGAGGAAACGATGGACTCCGAGGGGACAATGGAGGGTGAGAGGTAGTAATGCTGGTAGACGCAATTAGGCGCAAGATTATTAGTTAATATTTGTGGCTTTGGGGCTTCAAGTACTTTTGTTGCTTCATCAGGTTGTTTAGGGATTAGGCGCTCTATCGGGAATTCTGGAGTTTGGTTTGGGAGGGAGGCTAGATTGAGTGCCCTTTTGATGATGGCTGTAGATAACGTAGATGTTTTGGAGGAGTTTGGAAGAGATTGCAATATGACACATACAATGTAATAGTCATAACCGCTCAACTCAATTCTTTGAGTTTATCTACTTGTTGCCATCGTAAGGAGTACTTCTGATCATCAATATACTGAGTGAACAGTTTCGATGTCCCAATCCTGATAATCGGAGGTCTACTTGTTCGTTCGTGACAGTTTAGTCGACGCCGTCAGGCTCACTTCAACAGTTAGAAATACAATCAGACACAACGTTCCTTTCTAGCACCTAGGATCAGACAATTCAGCACGAGTATGTATCTCGAGGCGTTTGAAGAGTTCAGCAGCCATCCAACCCCTAAAAAGATGAACTGACGGCCCGCGCCGCGACTAGAATTTGCCGCCACAGGGCAGATTTCCTCAGCCCTACCCGATCCCGTACGACTTTCCTAAGTCTTTCAATTCAAGCATGATCTTGATGACGAAATTAGAAAGATAACTAGTAGTATGTGAATCAGTGAAGAGTCTCAGCACCGTGAATAATGATACTGTAAGACGTTCCGTGAATATCCACTGGTCGAGATTTCTCTGCAGATGCTACCTAACTAGATTTGCAAGGGGCCACACAAGCGGATTCTAAAGCCGAGGGGCTGAGTGGCTGCCGGACGGACCCCCAGCGCTTTGGGCGGCGGCGGCCAAAGCCTGGAAAGCCAAGAAAAATTATTTCCTCAGTCAGCCCCTCCACCGTCTCGTTCCCTTCCGCCTCTCCCTCCTTCTTCTCCTCACCTACAAAGAATCTCCACTCTACCCCCTCAAGAGTGCAGGCCGCTCTGATCTGGGTTTACTCCGGTAAAACTACTCGTATCCTCAGAGTGCAGCCCGCGCCGTATATACGAGACGTCTTTTCTCTCGCACAAAGACTTCTATCGATAACGCTCTGCGAAATCCTTTTACCAGCGGACAGCACGCCGATACAGCCTACACTCGCTCTCCTTCGCATCCCGCCTGTGGGAGATGCCACATCTCGAATCGCCACCCATGGCCCCCGCTATTGTGGTTAAATCCTCCGAGTCGTCCACTGTTCCCCCGACCCAAGATGAGGTTTCTTCCGTCCTCTCCGCCATCTTCACGGCCAAGACTTCGCAAGCCTCTCTAGACAACTCTTATGCCCTCACCACTCTCCTCCAGAACTCGGTCGGCTTCCGCGGCCTGAAGGGCTATGGCGTCCTTGAGGAGATCAAGAAGGCGGCTGGTGATAAGAAGACCCCGGCTCGCAGAGAAGGTGCCATGTTCGCGCTTGGTGCCCTCTTCGAGCGCTTCCCGCGGGCTCAGAAACTCAGTGAGGTCGTGTTCATGCTACAAGAAGAGTACCTGGTTCCGCTAGCCCTCGACGCCCTCTCAGATAAGACTCCTACTGTCAGAGAGTCAGCCGCTTACGCATTGGATGCGCTTTTCGATAACCTCACTCCCGAGGGCAAGGTTGACGGGCTTCTGCCAGTCTTGTCCAAATATTTGGGCAAAAAATCTGGAAAATGGCAAGGCACTGTGGGCGCCTTCGAACTGCTGGGCCGCATGGCAGACAAAGCGAAGATGGGTATGGGAAGTTTTGAGGAAGAGAAGGAGAAGGATATCCTCCGCGAGTCTATGGGCAAGAAACTCGAGGGTCTCATTCCTATCGTAGAAAGCGGAATGCACGATCTCAAGGCAGAGGTCAGTATCTCTATCAATCTCAGGATTCACGCCGTTGCTAATTTGGATACAACAGGTTGGAAAGCAAGCCTCGAAAACTATGACCGGCCTTACCACCCTCCTACAAAACGACGATGTTGCTCCCCGAATCCCGATCTTGATCAAAGCGATGGAAAACCCTTCTACACAATCTCAACAAAAGGCGATCCATGCTCTATCGCAGACTACTTTCGTGGCCATCGTCACTTCGCCAGTTCTTGCGCTGCTTACACCGCTTCTAGAGCGTTCTCTGAACACACCTGCCACATCTCAAGAAGTGCTGCGACAGACGGTTGTAGTCGTAGAGAACTTGACAAAGCTTGTTCACGATCCCATTGAAGCACGCGCTTTCTTGCCGAAGCTCAAGCCCGGTGTCACGTCTGTTGTCAACCGCGCTTCCCTTCCTGAAGTCCGTGAGATCGCAGGAAGAGCACTGGACGTCATTGATAACGCCATGGCTATCAAAGGCGAGGTCAATGCTGATGCCATCAGCCGAATGGTGGCAGCCGACGTCACACCGGTTCTGGAAAAGCACATAAACTCAGTTGGAGGCCTTCAGAACTTCCCTGGAGATGCAGAGGTTCTCGCACTCGCTAAGGGCTACATCGCGGAAATGGTTGCCGAAGATGTCAACCAGCGCCAGCTTCAGCGAGTAGTGGCTTGCATCGAGCCTTATCTGTCTCCGTTGATGAACGGTGACTCTGGTGCTAAAGTCGCAGAATCTGTTCACAAGTACTACGTTGACGAGGACCACCGCAAGTTCGGTCAGCCAGTCAAGGAAGACGATGGCGAGGTCGAAATCGTCAACGCGACCTTCTCTCTCGGATACGGTGGTATGCTCTTGCTCTCTCACACAAACCTCAGACTTCTAAAGGGCCATCGCTACGGTCTCTGCGGGCGAAATGGTGCCGGTAAATCAACATTGATGAGAAGTATCGCTGGCGGCAAACTTGAGGGCTTCCCTCCCCAGGACGAAGTCAAGACTTGCTTCGTAGAGCACAACCAGGGTGAAGATGCGGATCTCAGTATTCTCGAGTTCGTCTCTAAGGATCCCGATGTTAGTTCTGAAGGCCAAGATCGAGTTATCGCGGTTTTGGAAGAAGTCGGCTTCAGCTCCGGTCCCGAAGGCAGGCAATCCCACAAAGTCGGCTCTCTATCCGGTGGTTGGAAGATGAAACTGGCTCTGGCCAGAGCTATGTTGATGCGAGCTGATGTCCTACTCCTTGACGAACCCACCAATCACTTGGACGTTGCAAACGTTAAGTGGCTCCAGGACTATCTCAAGTCTCACACCGATATCACCAGCTTGATCGTCTCTCACGACTCCGGTTTCTTGGATGATGTGTGCACAGACATTTACCACTACGAGCAAAAGAAGTTGATTTGCTACAAGGGCAATCTCGCTGCTTTCGTCAGGCAGAAACCCGAAGCTAAGAGCTACTACACGCTCTCTGCTTCCCAGGTATCTTTCAAGTTTCCGCCTCCTGGTATTCTGACTGGTGTCAAGTCTATGAGCCGATCTATCCTGCGCATGACCAACTGTACCTACACCTACCCTGGAGCATCGAAGCCTTCTCTCCATGATGTCAGCTGTTCGCTGACGCTGTCGTCCCGAACTGCCATTATTGGTGCCAATGGTGCCGGTAAATCCACTCTCATCAAAATTCTCACTGGCGAAGTCGTCCCTCAGGAGGGTAAGGTCGAGAAGCATCCTAACTTGCGTATCGGTTACATCAAGCAGCATGCTCTAGAGCACGTCGAGATGCACATGGAAAAGACTCCCAATCAGTACTTGCAGTGGCGTTATGCCAACGGAGATGACCGCGAGGTGCTGATGAAGCAGACTCGTGTCATGTCCGCTGACGAGAAGGCCCAGATGGAAACCCCCGTCGATATTGGTGACGGACAAGGTGCGAAGAAGATTGAGGCTTTGATTGGCCGACAGAAGTACAAGAAGAGCTTTCAGTATGAAGTGTAAGTGCTCGACTGTCCTTAGGGTTCAATAATCACAAAAGCTAACGAGTATTCAGGAAATGGATCAACATGCTTCCCAAGTACAACACCATGATCTCTCGCGAGACTCTCCTCAAACTCGGCTTCCAGAAGCTCATTCAGGAATTCGACGATCACGAAGCTTCCCGTGAAGGTCTCGGTTTCCGTGTCCTCGAACCCAAGGTCATCTCCAAGCACTTCGAGGACGTCGGTCTAGACCCTGAAATCGCCAACCACAATGAGATCTCCGGTCTCTCCGGTGGCCAGAAAGTCAAGGTCGTCCTCGCTGGAGCTATGTGGAACAACCCCCATCTCCTTGTGCTCGACGAACCTACCAATTTCTTGGACCGCGACTCCCTCGGCGGTCTCGCCGTCGCTATTCGCGATTACAAGGGCGGTGTCGTCATGATCTCCCATAACGAAGAGTTCGTCGGCGCGCTCTGTCCCGAGCAGTGGCACGTTGCCGACGGCCGTGTTGTGCAAAAGGGCTTCCTCGCTGTCTCCATGGACCGCTTCGAGGATTCCAGCCGTCCCGGTAGCAGTGTTGCTAGCTCTAACGTTTCGTCTGCTGCTGCGTCTGCGGCTGCCAGTGCTGTCAATTCTGAAGCTGAAGGGAACGGGGATATGAAGTTCCGCGCGCGCAAGAAGAAGAAGTTGACCCGTGCGCAGCTGAAGGAGAGAGAAGTTAGGCGTCGTTTGAGGCATATCGAGTGGCTTAATAGCCCTAAAGTACGTTCTAATCCCCTCTCACACCATATGCCAAACGAAATTCGAGTACTAATTGTGTTGATTAGGGCACACCCCACCCGCCAGACTCCGAAGATGACGCATAGACATGGTGACCACGACAATGTATCATGAAAATCACTGATTTAAATCTAGTCACTTTCATGGGACCGAGTGGCTTATAGAGACGAGCTCTGGCTCCGTACTATCTTTTCTGGTTCATGATTCACTGCATTTCTCGGCGTCACTTATAGATGGGGGCTTCTGGCTGTTGACTGCTTTTTCTGTCCGGGTAATGTCAAGGGTTGCTTGGATATGGATGACGCGCTTCTATAGACGAGTGGGGTTCGGTCGTATCTTGATGTTGAATGCGATACCCGCCCACAGGATGTTTTTCCGCTTAGGGATTTGCGATCGGACGGAGGATGGTAGGAGGGAGCTTGCGCTGCGCTCCATACCTACGTCTGTCCTAGAAAATTTGAGACGTGTTTTTTTGAGGTGGTGTGTTAGGGGTGATGTTATTCACGTGACTACTATAAAACCTCGTTCATGTTCTCTACAGACCCCTCAACTAGAAGCAGCAGGAAATTGGAGTCAACAAACTAGACCGAGCAATACCCTATGGAAGCGCGTTGTTTGCTGTCAAAACCACGGTTCAAGTATTGGATGGACCAGTGGGAGTCTGGAGGAGCCAGCAATCGATGAGCATCTCCAGTCCGATGGCTATTCGGAATATCCCCCGCACACTAGTAATTCCCTTCACCATCTACTTAGAACCATTCTATCTATTACTCGCTACTTCGTTGCGAGGTATCGGCTTCCTTCTCCACTCTTCCTCGTTATCAAAAGTAAGAGGTGAAGACCACCACGATTCTTCCCTGCACCACCTCCAACTTCCCTCGCTACGCCCCAATCGTTTTTTATCCTTCCCTCCACCTCTCCATTGCCTTTTGCTAGGATCGTGTTTATTTCCGACTCCAGTTGCTCCCGCTACTCCATGAGGCGACTTTCGCTCCATGTTTTTCTTTCGCACGCACTCCATGGCTGGCTGGGACGAAGGGTTTTTGCACTGTCCACAACAACTCTACCATTAGTTTCTTCTTAATTAATATTTGAACAAGACCAAAACCGACGCCCGACACCTCTGGAGAGCTTGAGAGGTGGAAGCTGGCGAGGTTTATATACCTGCCGGCGAAGGGAAATTGGAGGAAGTCATGTGTGCGTCACGCGACTTCGCTACCTAGACGGTGGCTATTGCATGTGATTCTGCGAGGGTGGGAACGGAGAAAGAAGGGGAGGTCAGGTGAGACTCACGTGCGGTCGATTTTGTCTGGGTATAAAACCTCCACCGCCGTTGTGGACGAGGGCTTTTTTGCAGGGAGGAGGTTGGAATGCGGGAGGGATTAAAAAATGGAATAGCTGCATGTCCATGGTGTGGGATCTGGGTCCACTGTGCAAACTATGTGACACGACCGAACCATGGGCTGGGTGGAGGGGAGCAAAAATCTGGAGTGAGGGTGCTCTCATGGCGTGGGAGTCTGGGTGGGGTGTGCAAAACGACGTTGTCCACTATCGCACGAGTTGAGGGCGGACTGTTCGATCCTCGCAATGCTGCTGACCACTATCTACTAGTCCCGTTTCTTGTTCTCAGTTCTGAAGCTCGGTGTTTAGTAGCAGCTTTATTATTCTGTACTCCTTGTTTTAATCCGTCGAACATACTTATCACCACCACATCCAAAATCTCGTCCTCCAGCCCCGAACTCTCCACCAGCTATCTCCATTTGCCATTTGATGGCACTTGTCATGGTTTGAACACACCCGACCCCACCACGCTCTCACTTGTCCTGATCTCCTTTCTTTTCACAATCATCAAGAAGTCCAAGAGGCAGTTTTGCTCAAAGCGAAACCAAACAATGGCCGAAGCCATTCTCATCTTCGCTGTTCGTTTTCACCTCCCAGCTCCACCACAACATGGGGTCCCCGGCTGTGTTATCTTGAACAAGCCCGAGCCCCCCACCAAACCTCTGAGGAACTTAAGAAGCAGGACTTAGCGAGGTTTATATAGGAGATGAGGGAAGGTAGAGACGTAACGCACGTGAGGGGCACGAGATGTCGTGATTTCGACGATTTGACGATAGAAACGTACCAAACTCTGCGATGACTTTGCTCAGGAGGAAAGGGAGTAGTCACGAGGCCCCCACGTGACAGCTTCACTTCTCCCTTTCGACAGGTATAAAAGCTCCGCTCTGTAATACAGCTTTCTTCATACAGAGGAACGAAGGGAGTTGGAAAGTAAAATAGTCCAGACAAGCGTCTAATGTGCCTGACTTTCTTGTCAAACGCGAGGGACAACTCGCAATGGGTGCTGGAGGTTCTTGGTGGGAGTATCAAAGATGACAAGGTTAGGATGCAATGGAGTTGGGGAAGAGAATATGAAAGAGTAAAGATACTAACCACCATTCTCTACTCCTCCTATTCTCCCCCAGCTCCAAGACTTCATTTAGCCAACAACCTTATGTCCTGCTCCACGTCTCCATTACAACTAATCCCTGAAGTTCACCATCAGACAGTCCACTAGGGATGGCCCCAGTACTGACCCCAGCTATTCCATCTAGTCCCTTCTCGTGAATACCACACCGACTCCCAAATGCTTCCATTGAAGGAGTGTAGATTTAGTTTTCTTCCACGAACATGTATTGATGCGCAGTTGGATTTTTGCAGAGAGTGGACACTTCTTCTGGTATCCTTTGCTTGTTGCACCTCCTTTGAGGCCACAACTGTCTTCACGATAGGAACAACAAGTGGGGGGAAGATTCTATACCTCACCACTGAAATTCAGCGCGTGTTCTCCACGTGCTCCCTCGGGTTTCACGTGCCTCCTGCTCGCTTGCTAGGCGACGGTCTTGGTAGGAGGGTAAGAGAGGAAAGGGGTACTCCGGTGATACCCACGTGATAGCTTCAACCCCCCCGTCGACACGTATAAAAGCCCACCACAGAACACATTTTCTTTTGCGCAGAGAGAGCGGAGGAACCGGAAAGCAAAACAATTTGCACCACCGTCTGATGTGTGCGGCTTCCTGGTAAAACGAGGGGCATCATAACACCATGGAGCTGGAGGAGGATCTTGGTGGGAGTGTCAAACTGGAGCAAGAGGACCCCGATGACTGTTGAGCAGTACGCGAAGTTGGAGATGCTCACCACCATCTCGTAACCCTCCCCTTATCTGGCTCTTGTTGTCATTGTTGCTTGGTAGCCTCGTCTGTTACATGTAGTTTCCATTAGGCCTGCGTAGTGGTGCTGACTATCAGGAAGTGATAGCACTGCCGCCACCACTCTCGCCACCATCGGTTCTTTCCCTCCTTTGTTTTTGATCCCCCGCGGACTCCTCCACTCCCATAAGGTAGGTGTGTGCTTTAGTCGACGCGAGACCAAACCCGACCCATCAAACCGTCCCTTCAAGTTGTTGCACCACAGAGCCTCCTCCAACATCACAAAGCACCTTGGTGTAACTTTTTATCAAACCCCATGAAACCTCTAAAGAACCAAGAAAGCGAGAGCCGGTAAGCCTTCCATAGGAGAACAAGAAAACGAGAGGAGCGGAATCACGTGAAAGCCATCTGACTTCCCTTAAAAGAGCCAGACCCCTTGCATTCCGCACACGCAAACATGATAGCCAAACACACCTCTCTCAGTCCCGCAGCGTTCTTTCAAACCAATTCCATTGAAATCCTAGCGCTCTAGCTATTTATTATATACAAGACGTTCCCATCTTCATCCCTTTTCTTTCATTCGTAAAGTCGTCGCTTATGCGCCAATCTGCTTCAAAATACCAGCGAGGTTAATGCTCTTCGGCCTCTCAATCGGCAGGCCCAACGCGCGGTCCCAAATAAGTTGCGCAAGCGGTCCCAAGCCACGCGACACGCCGAACGTAGCGGTGTAGTAGAGAGTCTCGTGGAAGCCGTAGTGGTGGAAGAGCACGCCGGAGGAGGAGTCAACGTTGGGGAAGGGGTTCTTAGTCTAGACGCCACACATTAGCCCTCATCCCTCCAAACTCGATAACTGTACAAATATGGGTTATATCTTACCTTTCCATGCTCAGTCAACACCCCCGGCGCAACCTCCGAGTTCTTCCTGACGAGCTGATACACCGGGTTCTTCGCAATATCGGGCCTGGCGTCCGCAAAGTCCATCAGCGCCTCGAAGCGAGGGTCGGGTTTCCGCAGCACGGCGTGGCCGTAGCCGGGGATCACGCGGCCGGACTTGAGGATGCTCCAGAGGTAGTCAGAGACGTCTTTCTCGGAAAAGTTCTCACCGACAGCTTCCTGCATCTGCAGGATGAAGCGGAGGACTTCCTGTGCGGCGAGGCCGTGGAGGGGACCAGCGAGACCTTGTAGACCGGCGGAGTAGCTGAGGAAGGGGTCGCTGAGGGCGCTGCCGACCAAGTGAGTGGCGTGGGCCGAGACGTTGCCGCCCTCGTGGTCGCCGTGGAGCGCGAGGTATAGACGGAGGAGGTCCTGGAAGCCCTCGTTCTCCTTGCCGGCCTTGCCCAGCATGGCGGCGAAGTTGTACGACCAATCCTGCTCGAGGTCGATTTGAGCGGGGAGAGCTCCACCGCCGCGGTACGCGTTCTGGTAGATCTTGGCCGCGATGGTGGGCAGCTTCGCGAGCAGGCTGATGCAGTCGTCGAAGGTGGGCTCCCAGTAGTCGGCCTTGTTGATGCCGTCCGCGTACGCCTTCGCAAACTTGGACTCGTAGTTCAGGGCTGAGACAGCGCAGGCGAACTGCGTCATTGGGTGCAGGTCGGTGGGGAAGTCGTCCAGCATCTTCTCGACGAACTTGGGGATCTGGCCCTTCTCGGCCAGCTCGCGGGAGAGGGCGCGGGTCTGGCCTACGCTTGGGACCTCGCCGGTGAGAAGCAGCCAGAACATGGCTTCCGGCAGCATTTCAGTGCCGGAGGTGCCCTTGGGGAGCTCTTTTTGGCAGTCCTTGATTGTCTTGCCGTGGAAGCGGATACCCTCGTTGGCGTCTAGGACCGAGCCTTCCCAGATCATGGCCTTGAGACCTCTAGAATTAAATTAGTGTTTGTTGGAGGTGAATAACTGTGATCCCGTGTGTACCTCATGCCGCCCAAGGTGTTTTCAACCTTGACCTCGCCGATGACCTTGTCGCCATTGGCCTTGACCTTCTTCAGGAGCTCCTTCTTCGCAGGCAGGACCTTCTTGAAAGTCTCCTTGAGATCTGGCTCCGAGGATGTCGCATAGCTGCAGCTCTGGACTGTGGTGGGGTCAGCATCGTGGGTCGGCTGGACACAGCTTCAAAGGACCCACCAGAAGCAAAAGGTCTCAGCGTAGAGGGCTACGCGCGTTATTAGTTACATGATCAAGGCTCTCCATGTCTCCGGCACGCACCTTGACAGCCCTCAGAGCTCTCGACGCGGATCTCGCGCTCAATGCCATGACGATTGGAGTGTGGGGTAGGTACCGCGGGGTAGCTGTGGCTGTTTTGAAGTTTGTGGGGAGGCGAACAGTCTCTTTTCAAGCTTTCACCGGGCGCGGGGCGGCAATTGGGGTTATAAGAGCAGAAAATTTGCGGGATCAGAAGCCAGCAGATGGCAACATGGCCCACGTTCCAGCCTTCGTGTGGTTCAACAAGCTCGGCAATGGCCGACCAAGACGGTCTGGCGGGATGGTTACACTCGCATACCTCGGGTGTTCGGTCCGACCTGCGGAGGGGAGAAACATATCCTCGCCGTTCCTGGATGTGCACACACAAACAAACAGAACCCGAGCAGCCATTAAACCGTGCCAGGCCCACAAGAGAAAGACACGGCCGCCGTGGTTCGCAGAAGACACCAGACGATTCCCTCCGCGCCCTACGACTTCCTTCACGATAGAATACCCGAGCCAATCCCGAGGACCCAGGGCATTCTATAATTCACGGCCGCGGAGAAGCTGCAGTGCACGCTGACGGATATTCGCCTTCGTCTGCCGTTATAGAGCCTTTGGTCCGCTGCTTCACTGTCTGAGACTCTACCAAGACTCCAGGCGTCATGTTGCGAACCGTCTCACGATCAGTTGCTCGACAAAGCCGTCACCTTAAGATCGCTAACAAGCAGCCCTCACTACTCCGACCACTCTCCACCACAGCATACCGCATGTCGAGCTCAGCACTCGCCCCAGTAAACCCTCCCGTATCCATAGCCCTCCCCGCCGACTCATACCAGCTGCTCTCGGAAGCTTCGAAAGCTGGCGAAGCCGAAGATGCCCTCTTCGACACCCAAGTACAACAGGTGAAGGAATGGTGGGCATCGCCGCGCTACAAGGACATCAAGCGGCCATACTCAGCGGAGGATGTGGTCAGCAAGCGGGGAGCGCTCCAGCAGACGTACCCAAGCTCGTTGATGGCGCGGAAGCTGTTCAACCTGTTCGAGGAGCGGGCCGCGAAGGGGGAGCCCGTCCACACGAGTGCGTCCCATGACCTCCTAACTAGCTGTACAATATATCATAAACTAATACATTTGTTTCTATCATTGTAGTGGGTGCCATTGACCCCGTGCAAATGACCCAGCAGGCCCCGAACCAAGAGGTGCTGTACATCTCGGGCTGGGCCTGCTCGTCCGTGTTGACTTCGACCAACGAGGTGTCTGCTGATTTTGGTGACTACCCGTACAATACTGTGCCGAACCAGGTTCAGCGGCTTTTCAAGGCCCAGCAGCTCCATGACCGCAGGAATTGGGATAATCGGAGGAAACTGAGCGCTGAAGAGCGTGCCAAGACTCCTTATGTGGACTACATGAGGCCTATTATTGCGGATGGTGATACTGGGTGAGTGCTCAAACTCCGCAACTCCATGATATAAACTAACTAAACCCTCAGTCACGGCGGTCTCTCAGCCGTCATCAAACTCGCCAAACTCTTCGCCGAAAACGGCGCCGCAGCCGTCCACTTCGAGGACCAGCTCCACGGCGGCAAGAAATGCGGCCATCTCGCCGGCAAGGTCCTCGTGCCCGTCGGCGACCACATCAACCGCCTCGTCGCCGCCCGCTTTCAGTGGGACATGATGGGCTGCGAGAACCTCGTCATCGCGCGCACCGACTCAGAAAGCGGTAAACTCATCAGCAGCGCCGTCGACGTGCGCGACCACGAATTCATCCTCGGCGTGACCGAAGAAGCCGAGCCGCTGTCCGAAGTGCTGCAAGACATGGAAGCCGCAGGGGCGCCCGGTGCGGAAATCGACGCCTACGAAGCGGCGTGGGTGAAGAAGAACAAGCTCTATACGTTCGACGAAGGTTGGTACCCCTTTAACCATACCCCCTTTCCATCTTCCCAACTTATTAACATCCCCACAGCTGTCGTAGCCCATCTCAAGTCTGAATCCGCCCCCCAATCAACCATCGACACCTACGTCTCCGAATCCGCCGCCAACCCCAACTTCTCCCTCCTCAAACGCCGCGCCCTCGCCGCGAAATTCACAAAATCCCCCGTCTACTTCAACTGGGACGTGCCCCGCACACGCGAAGGCTTCTACCACTACCGCGCCGGCATGGCCGCCGCGACCAAACGCGCCAAAGAATTCGCGCCCTTTGCCGACCTCCTCTGGGTCGAAACGGCCGACCCCTCCGTCGAGAAAGCCGGCAAGTTCGCCGGCGAGATCCGCTCGCAGTACCCGGGGAAGAAGTTCGTGTACAACCTCTCCCCCTCATTCAACTGGATGGGCCACGGGTTCTCGGAGGCGTCGCTCAAGTCGTTTGTGTGGGACCTCGCGAAGCATGGGTTTGTGCTGCAGTTGATTAGTCTCGCGGGACTGCATTCGACGGCGACGATCACGTGTGAGTTGAGTAAGGCGTTTAAGGATGAGGGGATGCTGGCGTATGTGAATTTGGTGCAGAGAAGGGAGAAGGAGATTGGGTGTGATGTGTTGACGCATCAGAAGTGGAGTGGGGCGGGGTATATTGATGGGATTTTGGGGGCGATTCAGAGTGGGAGTAGTGGGAGTAAGAGTATGGGGGAGGGGAATACGGAGACGACGTTTTAGACAGGGAGTGGGGGTGGTGTAGTATAGCTGACATGGTGTAGATGTTCAAGAAAATCGTTCAAAGTTTTAACATTTACGGGGAGGTTTCAAGATGGTGTGTGTTGTGTATAGGGGTTTGAGTCTTAGTCATAATCGACACGTGACCCTAGAAAATTATTTCCTTCGGTAGGTATAAATAGTTTCCCACCTCCTGCGAGTTAGGTTTCTCAAGGGTTTTTAAGATAGCTTCGCCAGTGGTTCAAAGAAAGAGAAGAATTCGACCAATGTGGGGGCAGATCTGTGGCAGTGGGTCTCAAAAAACCTGCAGCCTGTTCCCATATGGGGGGAGGCGTGCAAAAGGCAATGGAGATGGCATTAATGGAGCAGCGGGAGCAAAACCGGCACTGAAACAGACACAATGGAGGAGGTCTGGAGCTACACTTCACGTAGCGATGACGAAGAGCAGCATGAAAAGGCAGAGTCAGAGCTCATTAAGATGTCGAGATACCAGGCAGTGAGATCGAGAGCGGTTTCCGAGCAGCAGCAGCAGGGTAATCAAGTGGTGGAGAGTAGCAGCAATACGCAGAAACTCAAACTTTGTTGATTGTAGGCCGTAGCATCTGATATTAGGTTGGGACGCTACATTATGTACATGGAACGACCCTGTTTGCTACTAGCATTGATTGCTGTGGGTGATTGTCATAATCCAACAAACTTCCCCGGAACAGCTGCACCATAGCTTTGCGAAGTGTGGAGAGTTTACCTCAGAAACGACGGACATGTCGCCGTTTGAGGTTCCTTTTTAATTTCCTTTGCTCCTTTGCTCTCTTCTTGACCTGGAAGAAGATGTCTTGTAGAGCTGGGAAAGGTTTTATATATATAGAACTACGTAATCACGTGGCCATTGTCCTTCCTGCCCGCTATCTCCCCGGGGGATGGGCCTAGGTGCGGTTCTCT
Source organism: Lophium mytilinum (assembly GCA_010093605.1). Classification (NCBI taxonomy): domain Eukaryota; kingdom Fungi; phylum Ascomycota; class Dothideomycetes; order Mytilinidiales; family Mytilinidiaceae; genus Lophium; species Lophium mytilinum. The sequence continues at coordinate 967,016 of MU004184.1, read as the reverse complement.
CTTCTACCAGCGGGGATGAGGGAAGCACGTGGAAGGCACGTGGGTACTGTTAGCGGTGGGGTTAAAAACTTCTCTGGTCTCCTTCTTTTTGATCCACAGGACAGTTGCAACCTCGAGGAGGTGCAAAAGGAAAAGACACACCTCTGGATGTGGCCGGTGTCTGTGGGATCAAAATCAAAGATCAAGCACCGCATGGTTTGAACTCTTGCAAAATCTCCATTCCATGTGGTGGGGTGTTGCGGTAGTCTTCGAAATACTACATCATCGTGTTGTACATCATGAGAGGTGCTCAAAACTGCCAGAGATCAATTTCTATGTCTCGGAGGATGTGAGGTGGGTTTCACATCACTGGAGAGTGGGCTTCAATGGGAGGTGGGCAAATTGAGAATGCGAAAGCCCAATGGAGCGGTGGGAATAAAAGCAGGATGCAATGAACTAATAGGGGGGCCGGTTTGAGTGGATAGGCTAACGATGGTAAGAATCTCCGTAAGGCATGGATAAAGCTTACTAAGAACGCTGGACACCGGAGAGTAGGATTTGGAGCAGACTTCGATAAGCAGGAGCAAAGAGAAGTGGTGGAGATTACCAGTAAAGGTTAAAAGGGAGCGCAAGCGCCTCGCGCTAACTTCCCAGGAACCGCTTGCGAACATCGCATATGGTACACTCGGTTATGTGTTTTGCTTCCTCCACCTTAGACTTCTTCCTCCTCGCTTTAAGAGGAACCATCTCTAGAGCTACGAAGAGATTTTATACCCCCTAAAGTTAGCTATTACGTGACCATCACGCCCCCTTTCCTTGCTTATCTCGCTCGCAAGCTGTCGTCTCTTCCTCTACCTCTCTATATCAAATATCCGACTAATCCACATAATGCTCACGTGCTACTTCCTTCGCTTTCTCCTTCGCGAGTATTAAAGCCTCTCCAATCCTCTCCTTCGAAACCTTAGAGCAGTTGCAGCCTCAGGGGAGATGCAAAATTAGTCTGCCATATATGTTATGGGTCTTCGTTTTGTTCAACAATACAGTTACTACTAGGCTATGGCAGTGTGATTGTTCAAAAAATATATACTAAAAGCAATAGAGTTTGCTGGGCCGGGTGTGTGTTCAACAACGTCCATGCCACCAAGCAATAGAGAATGGCGGGCGGTGGAACAGCCATTAGGTCTCATAATACTCTCCACCACTTCCACCTCTTAAACACGTGTACTAGCGGGTTCTACTATACTAAGCGCTTTACACCTGATCGTAATAGGGAGCAGGAGAAGATAACGGTCAGTATCGCGATGCTAGCGTCTTCGCCTCACCACCCTACGGTTGTACTATAGCCTTTTTTGCAACACCCCAAGTTCCGGAGACACCATAGTCGTCTTTGTCAATGCGTTTAAGACGCACGCAACGAACATGGTAACTAAGTATATCTGTTTTTGATCCTTTTCCACCATCTCCTTCTCTACCTTAGAGCAAGGAGGACGGGAGGTGGAAGATGTTATATACCCGGAAGAAATAAGTAGCACGTGGGTATCACGAGACCTCTCTACCGTTCTTCCCAGCCCTACCAAGCAAAATCTCCCTCACTGCCCTAGAACCCGGTTGAACTCACATGACATCCACGTATCTCCTCTCCTTTCCCTCTTTCCCAAATATAAAAGCGCTCCCCCTTTCTATCTAGCACTCGTCAAGGCTTCTAGGACAGGATTGGGGAGAGTTACAAAACTGGCAAACAATGACACCTATGGGAAGTGTAAAAAGGCATCCTATTTGGTCCAATGTCGTGGCGGAGGACTAGTCGTCAAACCCTTCGACAGTCTCTTGTCATGGGAGGTGTTAATAACCATGAGAGTCGTCTTCCACATGGAGCGGAGTGTGGCATCAACAAAGTCGAGCCCACGGACGAATGGAGTTTGGAGTTCGTGGTCTACCTGAAGGTGATCAGCAACATTCTCGAGAGAAGATGTGAAGGCGTACTGAGCGATTGCTGTTGCAATCGCTGGGGTGTTTGGCCGATGTTGAGCACTTCTCCTCGGTTGAGGCTATAAACCCACGCCGCTTATTGGCGAGGTCTTTGTAGAGCTTCTAACTGTTTAGTCTGAGCATGTTAATGAGCTTGTTGGTACATAACGCCGACAACATGCACAGCGTCCATCTACACTCTGCAGGAGAGGGCGTTGGTGTAGGTGACTGGGGTAAAAGTAAGTAAGAAGTGAAGTATAGCAAGAGGGTGCATATATACTAGAGTAGATGATAGCGGGGACGGCAGTCTTGATGTAGATAAACCGTCGTTGGGTGAGGTGGTCGGGCGAGAAGGTGTTGAAGAAAGGATAATTAGCACGGGGTTGATGTTGGATGGGCTCAACATGTTATGTGTATATTGACTGGTCTTATGCATAGGTAAGTACATGAAAGATGAGACATGCCGTGATGGAATTTATACTAGCGACGATGGCGTTTCAGTTAAATCGTTCCCAATCTGCAAGCTTTGGTCAAGTAACAGGCCATGTCATGCTTCAAGTAGGGTAGAAACTCGAGCCCGCTTCCTCGATCTCTCTCCATTGCTTTCGACGAATGCCATCTTGCGGGCCACGATGTAACGTGCGCGATATCTAACGAACTGGTAGTGGGAGATGGTGAGGAGGTAGACTTGAGGGGTGATGAAGAGGGAACTACTATTTAGGAAAGACCAAAGGTGCGCTTTCCTTCTACATACCGCCATATCTTTTTCTTCTAAACTGTCCGAGCTTGAACGGGAACAAATTGTTGTGTCATAGTAGTTGTAACCACAACGGAAACGTTACTATTTCAATTTGGCACAATACGGAGAGTTGAAGATGCCTACAGTATAGAGTGTTGAGCTTCATGGTGAGGCTGCAGTAAACGGCGAGTATATAAGACCCTATTAACGTGATCAAAACTCTCCATGTCGAGGATGTAATAAATGCCGAGTATACAAGGTATTATCAACGTGATCCACTGTCATTACGGCGAGGCTACAAAGGCACCCGGCTGACAGAAAAACGCGTACACCAAAACCACTTGTCGCTTTCGGTAGGCAATACAGCTGCCACTTTCTGAGAGAACAATATCCTCAAGTAGATAAAAGTAATCCTCAGAAGGAGCTCTATACAACGATCTAGTTTTCATATAATACTAATCAGATTTGGTGGTTGGAAGATGCTCTACTTTCAGGTGTCTTTTGCTAATCTAAGCGATTTTAGTGATTTAGTGTACGCGTTTTTCTGTCACCCGCGTGAAAGGGTGCGGCTCGGAGCACAATCACAACTCCACCAGCTACGCGAGGCGAGGAACATCAAAATCGCCGAAACTAGTAGCTTCCGAGGCCGATATCTCAACCCCACAACGAGATAGTAAGCATTTGAAAAGCTGGAAATACCTAGCAAGGCCTAATTATTACATTCCTCCCGAGGAGAAAAATTATTGGGTCGTTGTGGTTGCTATGTAGGTACATCTTAGATTTTGGTGAGGTGCTTACGTAATGTGATTGTGCTCCGCGCCGCACCCTTTGTACATAGAACGGCGAGTATACAAGACGGGGACTGCCTGAAATTAGACCCTCGAAATTCAACATGAAGCTCACCCCAGTGCAAATCAGACCATCCTTTGATCGACCAAAGTCGTGTTGCCCAGGGCACTCCTGACAGTGGTGTTAAGAGAGCGAGGTCGAAGCTAGAGACGTAGTATATCCATGCCCTCAAATTCATAACATACTACCATCCAGCAACTGGCCATAAGTCTATGCACATTAATCCGCCACTGCCAGGGTACCCCCACGGTTTTTCCGAACTCCAGATGCGATGTCAAACCTTGCGCAGCGCAATGTGAACTGCCTTTTGACTGAACGGCTTCATGTCAATGAAGCCGCCCCTGACATTGGTATTCAACTTCCAAAAAGCGGCACCTTAGTAGCAGCAAATGTGTGCCTAGACTCATGGCCTAGTACTCTACGTGATTCCCTAGCTAGGCTCAAGTAATTTCAAGCACGTGTGGAGAGCTTCAGTCTCATACTTCATTAATTTAGTAATTCGTAAGTATTTTCATGAACCAAAGCTCTTCTCCGCTCTCATCATCGTACACGCAGGCTATCCGCCCTTGGTATCAACCTTCCATCCGTCGAGATGAATGGACAGCTCTGCCACCCCTCCTGTCCATCTCGCTCACTTCGATCAAACCCAAGAGCCCCACGTCCCAATCCAAAGCCAGCAAACGCAAGCATGCATACAGCAAAAGCCCACCCCTCACATAACAACCGCAATATGATCATCCATGTACTTGCTAATATCACCCAAGAAGCACGCCGCAATAATGCTCACGCCGCCAAACGCAATACTCGAGTAATACACCCACTTATACGCCTCCGCGAACGCCATCTGGCCGGCCTTCACAACGGCTTCGTACGCGAGGTCACTCTCCAGGCCCGGGATGGCTCGGAGGTCTTCGATCAAACTGGCGCCGGTGAGCTTGATGGCATCGCCGATGAGTACCGGGTCTGTGATGTTGAGTTTGGTGACCATGACGCCGCCGATGTAGTAGGTAGCGGCTGGGACGAATTTGTTGATGAAGACGTTGTAGTAGGCGCAGTAGCCGATTCTACGGTCGTGTTAGTCGTCTATGCGAAGGCTTTGGGGAAGGAAGAGGAGTGCTTACGAGCCGCCGATGACGCGGATAGAGAGGGTCAAGGCTGCGACGGTGGCGATCAGGTCGTCGGGGCAGATGATGGTTGTCATGATGGATGCGGGGACGACGATCCCGCCGATTCCTAAGGAGGCTACGATGAGGATGCCCCAGAGGCGGTAGAGGTTGTCGGCGGTGCCTACGGCGATGGCGCCGCACCCGGCGGTCATCATGATGCTTGAGACGATCATGAGGGCCTTGTTGTGGCCGCGGAAGGTCGAGAGGAGCCAGAGGACGACGAAAGCGCCTGTGAGGATGCCGAAGCCGACTGGGAGACCGCGGATTCCGACGCCAACGGGATCATGTCCGTAGACATTGAAGGCTTGTGTCGGCCAGAACATGAGAATGCTGAAGAAGTTGGCTGCTTTGTGTTAGCAGAATATCGGAGGCTTCAGAAGCGAAGATACGTACCGCCAGAGATGAAAGTGATGATCAGAGTCATGATCAAGATTCTCGGGGCTTGATTCAGTCGACGGGGAAACATGGGGAACTTCGCAAAGAACATCTCCCAGACAAGGAAAGCGACGATAAGGAGGAAACCAAGGATGAGGGGAGCGAGCACGTGAGCTGTGTGCCACTTATACTGATAGCCTCCCCATTGCATGCCCATCATGAACAACAGCATTCCGCTAATGCTCAGGAACCCTCCAACGTAATCGATTTGACCTAGAATCTCGCGGCGTGAAAGTCCCTGGCTATTCACTCGAGGTGGTGGGAAGTAGAAGATGGCGGTAAGCACAAAACCAACGAAGGCCCAGAGACCCGCGAGAAGCCCAAGGTAGCGCCAAGTGGAGTAGTGAGAAATGAGTTGGGCCCAGAGTACGGATGGACAGAACGGGATGATGGTGAAGACGAGGATTGCTTTCAAAAGTCAGCAGAGCCAGAGAGAAGATAAACCACGCAGGCACTTACCAACATATTTCCCACGTTTCGCTGTCGGGGCGAGTTCCGAAGTAGCAGCAAGCGCGGTCAGCTCGTTAATTCCAGCCCCAATTCCCGCAAATGTCATGCCACCTGGATGTTGTAAGTACCAAAAAGGTATATAGGAGTAGTATTCAGAGCTTACAGATGAAGATGTTCATGGAGTGTGCAGTGGAAGTTATGATCATTCCCAACATAATAAAGCAGGCACCAAGTAAGGCAACATATCGGCGACCGAGAAGGTCAGAGAGTGACCCAACGAACGGGCACACAGCGGCAAGTGAGAGAAGATTGGCGAGGACAAACCAGATCCAGCGGTCTGCGCCTCCGATGTCTGTAGGCACGGGTTAGAAAAGATGATGCCTGACTCGAATGTAGCGATCGTCACAAACCTCGGTAGATGTAGGGTGGGACGCCTCCGAACAGATACACGGGAATCTGGGAAGCAGTCCAGAGGAACGCCTGCATGACTGATCAGCATATGGTCAATTGGAGATGTGAAAATACACAAACCATGGCTACCAGCGCCATGAGGCGTTTTGTTGTCATTGGACCCTCATGGTCATGATCCAGTCCGTCGCCTATGTCGCAAGTCAGTTTCCAATGCAGGGAACTAGGTCAGGACTACAAGTATATACATACCGTAAGTACGCAGGCCATTCTTCTCGTAGTAGTTCTGGTGTCCGGGGACGCGGTCATGCGTGGGGACTGGGTTGAGATTGGTGTCAACTACTTCGAGGGTATTGGTGCCACGCTTCTCAACGTCGAGGGGAGCATCGAGAGAAGCGTCTGAGCTGTGCGTGGCAGTGTCGTGAGGCGCCATGGTGGGTCAATGGCTCTTCGAAGGCGAGACGGGAAGTTGACAGAAGTGAATGAAGCAGTGGAATCGGAGAGCTTGAAGACAACAGATAACGCACGGTGACGGGCTGTGTTACATATAGGCGTGCCCTGGTCCTGCGATCGACCTTACGAAGGCCGGGCCACGCGACTATTCCAAAGACCCAGCGGCAGGTGCTGGGTGTTTCCTGCTAAGACCGAATCCATACCTCTCCGCCCATCATCTCCGTTCTACTGGCTACTAGCACGGGCAACAGATCCAACATGTCCCATCCAGGCGGGCCAAGGAGCCACCGCAGCGGCCACACTGCACTCCAGGAACGCCTCCCGTGCTCTTCGGAGTACGCGATCTATCTTTTGCCCCTCTGATAGGTGCATATAACTGGATGCGCCGGGGCGTTGCTTTGTTTCCATCACCACGAGGGGAGCAAGACAGGAATGTGGAAAGATACCGAGGCTTTTTCCCCTCCGCCACCATTGCCAAAAGACTTCCCCGCAGAAGCAGACTGTGGGGGATGTTATGGCGCATAAACTAGCGGAGCAAGGACAATCCGGGGTAGCGTACGGCCTATCCGCCCCCTAGTGTGGCACTTACTGCACATCACCGTGATGGTCGATGCAAATCTCGACCTGCCTCGGTAGTTCTCCGAATCTTACGACTGCCCAGGACTTTCCATGTCACCACCATGGTGTGAGACGTTCAGGTGTGGCCGCGGACTTTTGACCGCGTTCTCACTTCCTCATGCCCACATCACATTCCTGCAGGACCGCTTCCCTTCTCCCGGAAGTCTGAGTCTTGCTAATCATCTTGTAACAGTCTGGTCCTAAGCGATGGAAGACATACCCTACTCCGTGCAGGTGGGCAGAACTGGGATCGCAGCGGGGTCTGGCCGGCATCGAGAGTAGCATCATGAGCCGATTGGGTTGCCATCCTCTACCTCCCTTGCCTCTCCACCTGCCGCTATCGAGGGCACCGGTCGTCGCCCAAGGATCGTTCGTCATCGTTCGTCTTCCTCAGCAGCCATGGTTCGCGCTCCCAAGTGTCAGGACCCGAGTTTTAGAGCATCACAGTGCCAGGAGAAGTGCGTACAAAGTGTTGGCTAACCCTTAGCTCCCCTGTCAGCACTCAATCGTACCCCGGCGCTGGCAAGCATGGATCGCGCTGAGCCGCGCTCACAGTGGCGGTGACCTAGCCAGCCTAGCTCATCTCCGTAATCGTCTTCGTCTCGGCGGGCTCAAAACCAACTTCAATCCCCTCTCTATCACTACAACCACCACGTCAAGCCGAGGCAACTTCCATATTCCATACACAGTTGTCGAAAGGGTCCAAGGAGTCTAGAATCCATCAGTGCTTCATTACATTGTTCATGCTTAGTAACAGAGTGGGGGCTGGCCCCGAGTATGTCTGTACACCTTCCGTGCAACACTGACCTCGAGTCTTGAGGCACGAGATTTTGCGGCTGACAAACTAGATTGCAACCTAGAATTCTGGCTTGAATGCTGAATTTAGATTTCTACTTTCACAGCTTCTAATCAGTTGTTTGCTGCTTATGGTAGGCGCCGAGACCCTATCCGTCTAGCCCGGTATATGTTCTAGAATGCATCCGATAGCCCCTAACACTTCAACCTCGCACCCGAGTCCGCCCGAGCACGATAAGGAAGAACACATGCTTCAACATATCTCAAATATCTGTGCCCAACTGTAAGTGCGTGAGACGCACGGATATCCTGGAAGTCTAGCCAGATATCTGTGGCATGCGCATCCGAAGGCTGTTCAGACTTCAAGCGTCCGCCCAAGCTCACCCTGACATTACAACAAGAGACCACATGCATAGATGCAGCTTGCAAGGTCTATGTGCTATGGTTCCTCGGGTGGCACGGTTTAATCAATCTCCCCAATGCCTCTGACCTCTCATTCCCTAAACTCATTTTCCTATCATAGGTTCCTTGGGCTGTTTCTATACTCCACCTGTTCTGAATGCTTCGGTCCTTATCCAGTTGTGCTAGACAGAGCGCAGCCCTCAAGATAATCTCAAGCTTGCACATACTAATGCAATGAACTAACTTAAGTAGGAAAAGAAAACTCTAGCAGAGCCAATACCCTTGATAGTCCGCTCAATCTCAAAATCAAAACCTAGTCTTAAATACCTGATCTTCTCTCACCTGCTTACACCCCCATACTTCCTCAGCTGAAATCGTTAATCGAATCAGATCTCACAGCCATTCCCACGTCCTACACCCTTACTCCGAACGCTGCATTCGCTCATATCGACACATCTCAGACGTCCTCACTCTCCCAAAAGAAAACCGCGTCTGGCCCCTCCCAAACCCTCACACAACCTTTCTCACTCTCCCGCCCACCCCATCGGATGCGAAAGACGCTACCTTGCTGCTGTCGCGTGCGAAAGACGCTACCTTGCTGCTGTCGCGTGCGAAATACACTGAGAGGTGGATACAGTGGGTAGGCACGGGCACCTAAGAACACTAGCTTTGCGCGTTGCGCTTTCGGGAGAACATATGCCCGAAAAGGGCAGTGTGCCAACGTTGTTTCCAAAGTGGCCTGTATTGGGTCGTCTTTAGGGATGCAGTGTTGTGGGAGATTAGATATAGGTGTCACTAAATGGAATTGGTAGTGTCTTTTGGCCCAATTAGTTCACAATGGTTGTTGTTGTTTTTGGTGGAAGTTGTAACTAGTACCAGTTTTTGTGAAGTATTAAGCTGCGTGAACGCATTTTTCCAGCGCTCTCGCAATTGTGAGATGTGGGCGAGCGTTTTGGGGCAGTGGATACTATGTTGCAGGACTCCCGGACAATGGGAAATGAGTGAACCAAATGTATAGTCCCCGAGGTCGTGAATCAGCTCGGCGAAATCGAGCAGTATAAAAGTGTACTGGAGGCCTCCTGATTTAAGGGGATTTAAGGAGGTGTAGATACAAAGTGTAGATAAGACTACGTAGTAGATTCAACATGCGCAATTTCAAACCATATAAAACGGTTTATATGCTATAAGTGTAAGGTGAGCGCACTAGAGAAAGTAGTGTAAATGTCGACGTCCCAAGATATCAGACATATAGCGAAGTCGCGAGGGCGGAGGCATCGGAGGCATAGACGCATTTATTATGTCGCTATGTTTCCTAGCTGCGATTCTAAATCAGAAACCACCCACCGCTTTTCTGTCGATCGAGGAGATATGTACTTCGAGCGCAGGGGTGAAAAGAAGCTAGGCCAATCCAGACCAATCCAACCCAAAGAACTCCCAAGTACCCTCAAAGAGCCACCCATTTCGAATCCTCAAGAAACCAGTCTCTCATCCAATATCCTCTCCAGGCCCACCTCAATGGCCATCAAAGTCATTGAAGTTGTGAAGACTAATATCCTGACTCGTCTTCACCCTGACCTGATCATCGCTGTTCAATCTATTCCTCGTCTCATAATCCCCTGGCCGACTCGCCGCTCCATTCGCGATCCCGACGCCAGCCCCGTTCCCATTCGACTGTCCAATATTCGTAGGCCAGTCTTCGGGACTGCCCCCATCGGCTGGAATGACGTTTCCGTAGCGATCGACCTCCACGCCTTTCGCAGCCATGCGGACTTCTGTCTCGCCAGCGACGCCCTGCACGACCGCCTCGCGCGCGCTCTCCATGACTTTGAGCTTGCGGCTCTCGCCGCGGATGCGCTCGAGGTGCTCGAAGTATGACGCGTCTACGGGTGTGACGTACTTGCCGCAGAAGACGCCGACCTCGAATTTCTGGGTTTTCGGGTCGCGGGGTGAGAGGGCAGCGCAGGCAGCTTCGAGATCGGGGAGGGTTTGATACACGACGTCGTCGGCGCCGATGATCTGGGCGATAGCGCGGGAGTCCCGGTGGTGGGCGATGAGTTCTGAGCTCGAGGCTAGGTCGATGCCGTAGATATGGGCGTGTGTGATCGGTGGCGCGCAGGAAGAGAAGTAGACTTTCTTTGCGCCGGCCTCGCGAGCCATGAGGACGATTTCGCGGGAGGTGGTGCCGCGGACGATACTGTCGTCGACAAGGAGGACGTTCTTACCCTCGAACTTCTTGCGCATTGCGTTGAGTTTGGCGCGGACACCTTTTTGCCGCAGCTTCTGCGAGGGCATGATGAAAGTGCGGAAGATGTAGCGGTTCTTCACGAAGCCTTGGCAGTACTCGATGCCGAGGCTTTCAGCAACGCAGAGCGCGGAAGTGATGCTCGTTTCTGGAATGGGCATTACAACGTCGATGCTAGAGAGGATCTCCGGGCCTAGCTGAGTTTTGATGGTCTCCGCAAGTTTGAAGCCCATATTCCGGCGCGACTCGTCCACGTCGATGCCGTCAATGATGGTGTCCGGCCGGGCGAAGTAGACATATTCGAATATATCTGGAGTATATCCCAGCTGCGGGTGGACCTGGCGGAAGACCGGTGGCCTGCCCTTCTCAATTATGACGGCCTCACCAGGCTTGATGTCCACGAAGTCCTTGTAGCCGCACTGAACGAGGGCGACAGATTCGCTGGCCAACATATAGTCCATTCCAGACCCGCCTTCAGATGCTTTCGAGCCTAGCACGATAGGACGGATGCCGTAGGGATCCCGGAACCCAATAAGTCCGTAACCTTCCACAAATCAGCTAGGGTCACATATCATCCCATGTCTCGCGTACCTGCAAGCATAGCAGTGCATGCCCAGCCTCCAACGCAACGTTTGTACATCCTTTCCAGTGCCGCAAAACAGTCATTGGCATTCACACGAGCCTTGCCGGTCTCATTCAACTCGTTGGCAAAGATATTGAGCATCAACTCAGAATCGCTTTCCGTGTTGATGTGGCGGTGTGCATCCTGGTCAAGGAACTCGCGCAATTCGGGTGCATTTATGAGATTCCCGTTGTGGGTGAGACAGATTCCATAGGGACTGTTCACATAGAAAGGCTGCGCTTCGGAGTTCGCGCTGGAGCCGGCAGTGGGGTAACGCAGATGACCAAGGCCCATGAAGCCGGGCAGATCTGCCACGCGGGACCCATCGTGGAAAACCTTGGAGGCCATTCCTACAATTTGTTAGGTCGTAAACAGAACCTCGGTCACAAGTCCGACGTACCATTTCCCTTGCACTGGAAGAACCGACCACCTGTGGCGCACGTAGCTATACCGCAGGCATCTTGGCCTCTGTGCTGAAGAAGATATAGGGCCTATGAACCAACCAAATTAGCATCATCTCGGCAGCTTCTCATGCCAATGGACCCCACATCATGAATCTCGACGGCAGCGGACGTCGAGGTAGTATTCCCCAAGATAACCCCAATTATGCCACACATGATGATCGTAGATCAAAGTTGTTGTAGTGGAGATTTATAGGTAAGGGACCAAAGTCGGATAACTCAGGCAATTATCGAAACGCCCGGTGAGAATGCGCGGCTCTACGGGTTCTAGCGGCTGCGGCAGAAGGTGAAATATGGGGATTGAGTCTCTTGACGATCTAAGTACACATCTATTAGCGCTGTGATTCTCTAGTTGAAAAGGTATAAGAGGAGCCCAAGGTCGATTTCAGAAAAGTGCTTCGTATGCCATTTCCCGAAGGATAGCTCAGTCTAACATCTTTAAAATACACAAGTTCATCATCATAGAGGTAGGAGAAAGATAAGAGCAGCACCAATGCACTCACATGGACGTCCCGAGCGGATGGCGGATCAAGGGAGGTTGCGGTATGGGGGAACCGGAGCAGCCGTCTAGGAGCGCATGTCCACGACGAGTTGTAGGGTGAGTCGGAGAATAGAGGGCGAAGTCGCGTGTTCTGGGGCTTGAGGCCCAATTTTTCATGGAAGTAGAGCATGGTGTTAAAAATCGAGTAGTGGGGGGCGACGGGATATTTGATCCAGGTGGAGGTCCAATTTTTTCCACGGTTTCGCCGCTATCGGTCTAGGGCTAGGGTAGCTGTAAACTGACCACTCTTGGCAACCACCAAGTATCAACATCCCAACATCGCAGATGAGACATTTTGCATGATGATGTTTGTCTTATGTAAAGGCTAAGGGCCACGCCAATGGGCCTTCGAGGGCACATTCCCGGTGTTGCGTGATTGAAGCTCAGAACTTTATACATGCCAAGCGCTGTCCGTTTACAAGCTCCCGGTTCTTGTCGGGTATTCTATCCATTCTACTTCGACTCTCGGATAATACTCCACTCCACTTCATTCCTCTTCTAATCATACGGAGATGCCAAAGGAGAAATGCCCACCAAGTCGATATACGAGTCTACCAGACATGCCAATGCCATAGACATTCTGCACAAAACCGGGTGTTCCTGCAGGCTTCCCTGCAGCCAATCAGACGTTTGTGTAACCCCAGCCACTTCCCGAGGCGCGCCAACTTCTTCCAACGTCTGCAACACCATCATCCGCCATAATGCCGCTGCTCCTGTGTCTTCACGTCTTTCATTTTCAAATTCTCTGCATGAATATACATTGCAGCAACGTGCCAGCTTCCCTTGACCATTAATATAAATCTCATATAATCTCTTCACGTACACCTCTTTCCAGCAGCCTTACCGGCGAGTGGGATAGATCATCATGAAGGACAGCTCTCGCTGGGCCATCTTTCCTTGTGAGGGACTGTTTCCCATATTATAGCATCTCAGATCACAATAGAATGTAAGGTATCAGGGACGCGCTTCTATCTACAGGTACTGGGCGGCTAATGTTCCCCAGAGAGTATCTTCACCCGATTCCTAGAGCAATCTTCAAGATGGAAAGATCCACATTGCATATCATGCGCGTCTTGCCCCGGCGACCTGCATGGTTGCCTAGTCTTCTCTATCTCTCCCCCGTAGGTTTGTCCTGGCGGCAACCCACCGCGTCGGTGAGTACTGCTTTCATCTGATCTATCACCTCTGTACTCTCTCGGTTACCGTTTCGCTTTTACAGGACTTGTAGAGGGCGTACTGGTGTTTCGGGTGTCTACACCTGCCCCGCTACGTCTCGCCTCACACCTCTCACTCTCTTTACGCCAAGTCTTCTACCTCACTCGCTTCACTCTCTCCACCGCACCTCTCAACCTCATCCTCCGCCTCAACCTCTCATCATGATTAACAGCGTAAGATCTCGTCACCTCTGACCTCCATCAAGACGACGTACAAACCCTATAGACACGGGGCCGGCTTTCTGAGGCCGAGACGGTCTGCTCAGCTCTGTCGTCCGAGTTCTGCGTAAGTGAGCCCGCAGCCTGTCCACTTCTACGTTTTTACCAGCGCCACATCTACTCGCTACCTCGGCTCACTCCTCTTAGACGAAGACGGTTTCTTCCAACGCCAACCATACCCACTAGAATCTCCCAAGATTGTCAGATTGACAGTTATCCTGAACCCACGATAATGTCGAAAATGGCACCAGCGCTTGAGATCATCGACCTGTTGGACGATGAAGAGGAGAACATATATATATCGGACGATGAAGAGCCCGGGTATCAAGCGTCAGATTTTTGGGATTCTCTTGAGGATGAGGAGAAAGACCCGGCAGCCCAACAGCGCTTGCTGGAGCAATTCAGGCAAGCGATCATCAAGGACGAACCCCAAGAGTCTCCGAGTACGCCAAGGCCAAAGGTGCCAGAGCGGAACCTGCCGATTGCCCCTCCCTTTGCCCAACTACAATACGCCAGGATACCCGGGGGCGTTAATGTCCAGCCGGGCGATACAGTTGAACTGCTACCCGAGAAAGAATTGCCACCTGGTCGTCACAGCGGGAGTTTCCTAAGAATAAGTGCCATCTTCCAAGACTGTCGAACCGATGACAAGATCTTCTTCCGAGGCCACATCTTTCGAAGGACAAAATATATGGCTAGCCCCAAACGCGACCGCGAAGTCCAGGAACATGTGTTCCACAGCGCGAACGTCTACCCAAAGAAGATGAATGAGCTAGTGATGGTGCTCAATATTGACGAGGACGATGATCGGCCGGCTTTCGTTCAGGCCATGGAAGATATTCCAATTGACCGAATTGTTAGAAAGAGGAACATGATCATGACAAACACCGACTACCCAAATCTATCCTTCACTCAGGACCACAGCTCCCTAGCAAACATCAATCTCACTGAAGACAAAGACGATAATCTAATGAAGATCTTCCACCGTGGTAGATTGATTTGCCGATATGTTGAGAGCATCTATTGGGATAATGCCACTCATCGGCGTAGACAAAGCAAGTCGTACTCCGGAGAGATCAGGAGGTTATACCATAAAGAGGCAGACCATGGAACCGAGAGTGGTTTTCCGAGCATGGGAAATGAGGGGAATCAAAATCAGCCCATTTCCGTTGACGACAACGACAATCCGAGGGAACTCAAGACGGTCTTCACCTCACTGAAGGCTAAGAATATTGTTGTCAAGCGGCAACCTTCGATAGAACTGATCAGCTCTGGTCCAAAGAGGAGCCGGGCTGCCTTTGGCCGGAAATCCTCTAAGTATCGATTCTTTGATATCTTTTCAGGGGGTGGGGCTACTTCGGACGGAGCTGAAATGGCTGGTTTCAGAGTTCAACTGGCGCTCGATTTCAACAAGAATGCTTGCGAGACTTACCAACTCAATCATCCAGGCGTCCAGTGTCTCAAAATGGCAGCACAGTTATTCCCACCGAACGGCTTTGATCCCCAGAACCCTCGCGCGGACTTGTGTCACCTCTCTTTTCCGTGCCCGTTCGTCGCTAGACCACACACACGTACCGGCAAGGATGACCAGGCGAACTACGATATTCTGTTTCTTGTGGGTCATCTACTTCGGCAGATCAAACCTCGAGTTGCGACCATTGAAGAGTCGGACGGGCTCATCGCGATACACAAAGACATCATGAAATCAATGTTCTGTCTCATCAGAGAAGCTGGCTACGACTTCAAGTGGAAGGTTATGAATACAGCAGACTTCGGTGTCGCCCAGAGGCGGAAGCGACTTATCATAATCATGGCGCGGTAAGTCAAATTTCAACACCAAATTTGCAACATAGACACTAATGAATTGTGCTTAGTCGCGGGACTCCGCTGCCGCCATTCCCAAAGCCTACCCATGGAGTGCCTGGGTCTGGGCTCAAGCGCTTCAAGTCTATTTGGGACGCTTTGGAGCCCCTTCGCTTGGACCCCGCTAGAGATGATTATTATCACAACCCGGAAGCTAAAGCTAGGCTTTATAAAGAGCCTTACGACCCGAAAACCAAGATACTCCCGACAATAACATGCAACGGAGGAGACAACTGGCATTATGACGGAAGGAGAAACTTCACAGTCCGGGAGTTTGCGTACCTGCAAGACTTTCGAATTGGGTTTCACCTCACTGGAAGCCTGACGGAAGCCTTACGCGTGGTTGGCAATGCTTGGCCGCCTACTATGGCTAAGGCGGTCTTTGAACAGGTTAGGCATACTCTGGAAGCATTCGATGGGGGCAAGATTGGCGGAGAAGACACGCTGTTACCGTTCGACGTTGAAGAATCCGACATTCAGGAACTTCGTCTTTTCCTGCATTCAAAGACGAAGAACCGACAGGACCCGATCAGCATCGACTCCTCAGACGAGGAAGTGAACCCCCCTTCCTTCCCTTCATCGCCTAGCAGTCGGGTGAAATCTGAACGACGGTTGTTTGGAGGATCGATCACTCCGCGCCTCAAATGTCGACTTCCGAATCGCACGTTCGGATCTCGACGGACTTTCCGTTCCCAGAGCAGACCAGGCCACTCCCCAACTCAATGTTCACGAAGCGACCCCCCAACGCCTTCAAGCTCTCAAACAAGCGGATACGGAAGTAGCTCCTCCATCAGCCCTCTCAAGGGCCTTGGACTCATTGATTTAACCGACGACTCTCCGCCGGCCCCTCGAAAGTCCCAATCAAGCAGCTCTGCGAGCTCTTCCCCATTGTCGGATCAGCGTAGTTTCCAAAGCTCACTGATGACACGCACTCCGTCCAGAATTCCTAGTCGCGCCCCCTTCTCCCCGTGGGCTACTGCGACGAATCGACCGGCTTTGCCTCTGGCCCCGAGCACGAACGGATATATGGGTTCGTCGTCAATCCGTGACCCTGTGGGCAGACCTCATATCGGATCCGCAAAAGAGCCTTCAACCCTTTCTAAGTCTACGTCACGCCACGGGGCATCTTCCTACCTCCTCAAGGCCACCGAACACGTGGACTTAACCAAAGATTGAAGCGACCCTCCACGTACTTGCAGAGCATACTCGCAAAGCACACCACACGTCGAAGTCGCTGTATGCAATCGATTGCATTTTGACGTCTGTCTAGTATCTATTAGCAGCCTGACGCTATTGGCAACGTTCGTTTGCCTTTATTTTTGCTACTTCTACTTTCTTTGCCCGGCAATTTTCAGCTCCATCTTTCATGCCCAAAGTCATCCAGAGGGCTTCCTGTAGGCATTTGTGATGTCTGCAAACGGGTTGCGCCGTGAAGATGTCACTCTGCGTGCACCACCCTTCTTCTTTTCCACTTTCTATCTTCGTTCACTGCAGCAAGGATAAGCGGCATGCATTCGTTCGCTGCGAGGATATCCATTTTCTTTTACTGCACTGTTCTCTTCAATTTCCTATCTGCTTCCAATGCATATCTTATTTAGCGTTCACGAAGACGATGGAATCCCGATTGTCCTGAGATAGTTGGACGCTTAAGCATCACGTCTGGATATATCGGTGCGGCTACTTGGACAGGCTTTTCGGTAAACTTTTATAGACGACCGCGATGCGTATGGCATTTGCATGAGCGGAGCATAAACATTAGCCCACTTTCATGGTAATGCGTTTACACTAAGTTTCGTGCCTCTAAAATCTTATCTTAGCTAGTTCATTCCCTACGTAACCCGCCTTTGGCAAGACCATGCGCCTTGCCTACCATCGCCCTACCAATAGCCCGTCCCTACGCATATTGCATGCACATGCGAAGAACAGCGGTGCATGCCATGGCTCCTAATCTGTAACCCATCTCGCATTTCAACTCATCTAAACCCCCAGCTCTACATAGCGAAGCCAACTCCCCGAGTAGCCTCACAACCCTCCCGTCCCCAAAAGCCGAACGTATCTCCACTACCCACCTAGCATCTCATCCCCATCCCCCATCCAGCCATCCAGCGCCTACACGCCCCAACCCAGCCCAGCGGGACTCATCCAACAATCTCCAGCGCCGCCGGATCGGGTCTGCCAGCGGCTCTGTGAGGTAAGGGAGGGCCAGCCGCTTCCGCGGGCGTGGTGAAGCCCTACCAGGTACAACACGACTCCCGGCAGTTTGTAGGCACTTAAGCGCTGGGCTGGTGCAGCGAAGACGTCGGATCGTCAGAGTTGTGGAAGCATATCGCTTCGATCGCTGCTCGAAGGGGGTAAGGGCCAACACTTGATCTTGGGGATCGAGACATGGTGACCCACTCACCCTCGCCCACCCACCCTGCGGCGTGCTCCACTGCGTGGTCGGGCGCGTGCGGCCATGGGAAAAGATGGGGTTTGACGCGCGTGGCTGAGAGTCGTAGGGCTGGCGGGTATGCGGGCTGGCTAGAGCTTCATGCTGGGCTGGGCTGGGCCTGGGGGGTCAGAGAGAGGGCCACGGCGCTTGGAGGTGCAGGTAATCAAATGTTGGATGGATGGGGAGCGGAAAGGATGTGATAACGGGGGCAAGATGGTCTCGAATACGGCCACGGCGGCTGATGATGGTGATAGGAGCACTTTCACGGTTTGAAGTCGCGATATCACAGCGGGCAAGACAGTGTGAATTCATGCGCATACGACTCTGTGGTTTCCCCGAAGCGGTGCCAGGCCGTTGGCGGTGGTCGAGCGCACAGAAACGGACAGTGGAGCTCTGGCCCGCGCCCGAAAAGCTTGACTTTCCCTAAGCGCCGGCCATCCCAACGCGTGCAAGCGCATCTTGCTCCAGCATCTCTTCAAGCCGGTCATTGGTGCGTTCCCACTTCACGCCCCCAGCAAGTGCTTTTGCTCATGCGGTGAAAATGCTGTCCGCCACGCATCTCCCCTCTGCACATCGTGCCCTTATTCGACCGGCACTTCCCACTATGCGAACGCGGGCGCATTCGATTGAGCCGGCTGCGAGCGCGTGTCTTACCGGCCCACGACGCGATTCGAGGGCTCTTCGTATGCGGGAGGGTCACGATGGGGGGCACTTCCAGCAAGGGGCAGCCTGCCGCAGAATGGAGGCCTGCGAACTTCGACGCCGTGCAACCCTCGGATGCGATGATCGCGATGCGGAAGAGAGGCCCACGGTGATGTTGCCGTTCCGCTGCTGTGCCGCATGCAAGACGACGAACGCCTCCCGCGAGCGGCGGCGATGAGGGGGAGCTTGGCCAGGGCAGGCCGTGGCCCCTGGGCTCCCTGTCGTCGGTCCGTTCCTCGATAGCGCCATATGGGCGAGCCGTCTCGATCCCGTTGGAGGAGCGTGAGGAAAGAGGTCCTCGTTGAGTCGAAGGATTACTCCTTTCGCTGGGGGCAAGCGAAGGGCAGTGGGCGAGGTGTCCGGGCGGATAGGCTGGGCGGGCTGTGATGAGGGTCCCATCACATATCTTGGCCCAATAGTGGGTGTGGTTCCAGCGGCTGCCCATGGCCATCGACTGGCTGCGAGACGGCCCATCCATGTCTGCATGCGAGCGTCCCCGCAGGAACATAAGGCCTAAAGCTCCCGTACCTGCCGTTATCGCCATTTCGCTGCTGTGCTTCCGTCTTTCTGAGCTGCTGTTCTTTCTCTCGTCTTTTGTGTCATCTTCGTGCTCTCTCCCCGCTCGCTAATTGTCCACCATTCCGATCTGCTGGAGCCCCGATTGTACTGGAGACCACGCTGCTGTCCTACGTGTTGCGAGCTTTTGGTGCTTCATACCGGCGCCCCAATCATCGTCCGAGCGCATTCCCACACCGCAACGTCTGATGCAACTTTTTATAACAGACTCTGCTCGCATGTAGAGGACCCGAGGGTTTTTTATACCGGTCGAATTCGCGTTGGATTGAGGACGAGACGAACTCCATCAGCTTCTGCCGGCAGAAGTTTACGACGGGTAGAAAGAGCTAGATAAGAGCTCCCGAGTTGAAAACCACACACTTCGACACCATGCCAGCCATTGAAGGGATTGTAGCACGGCGGGCGGGCGAGGCTTTCCACCGCTTCGAGTCTGCCGTGTCGATCGCCGAGCGGGAGGTTTCCGAGATTGTTTCAACACTGGCGAAACGCATAAACATCCCCTACAACAGCTCAAGTCCGGCCGGCTTGATAGAAGCGAACACGCGGGATCCATGGAACAAATCGGGGAAATATGCCTTGGGAATGGTGTACTTCTGCTTGATATTACTGGTTGCGTCGGCGCTCCTCCGCTACTATCACCTTTTTACGGACAAAATACGGACTGTTCTACACCAGGAGCAGTTGAAACAAGTCTCAGAGAACAGCTCACCAACGGATTACGAGCTGGCAAACTTATACACCGCCAAATCCACGAAATCGTTCTTCCCAAGCTCGGGGATCCTCCCGCAGCAGCCAAAGCCAAATAAGGAGCAATCATCTGTGTCCTCGTTACGACCAGTAAACTACACCATTGCATTTTTCAGATACATCTTCTATCGGCCAGTTCCTCAGATCAGGCTACGAAAAGGTTGGGCGCCTATCGTGTTCCCATCGTTGGCGGTCACCATCATTGTTTTTGCGGCGTTGGTGTTCGTCACGCTGTACTGTTTCGTCCCTCAGCCTCTGTACTGGGATAGCATTGCCTTTGGGAGCCCTCCTTTGGCCATTCGCGCGGGGATGCTCGCGGTTGCTATGATGCCTTGGATCGTCGGGCTCTCCATGAAGGCCAACATCATCTCCTTGATTACTGGCATTGGGCATGAGCGTCTGAATGTGCTGCATCGATGGGGAGGCTATCTGTGCCTCTTCCTCAGTCTCATCCACACAATTCCATTTTACATCACCCCTGTATGGGATCAAGGTGGTCTGCAGTTCTACAAATCGCTGTTCAAGGGAAATGGGAATTTCTACGTCTATGGAACTGGTAAGTTTTCTCCTAAACACTGCATGAGAATAAAAGGCTAATGTCCATCAGGTGTCGCCTCGCTGGTCCCTTTGATCTTCCTCTGCGTTCACTCTCTCCCACAGCTGCGGAACAGGATGTATGAACTCTTTGTGACTCTTCACGTCCCGGTCTCATTCGTGTTCTTGGGAATGCTTTTCTGGCATTGCAACAATTACCTTACTTCCTGGAGTTATCTCTGGGCAACGCTTACAATCTGGTTGACATCTTATCTCATTCGCTTGTTCTTTCTCAACTGGACCAACCCGTTCAAGTTGGCTTGGCTAGTCGGCGACGAGGCTGCCGTTACGATCATGCCCGAGAACGCCATCAAGATTACCGTTCCTACCCAGATGCGGTGGAGGCCAGGTCAATACGTGTATCTGAGAATGCCGGGGATTTCGGTCTTCGAAAACCACCCCTTCACCATCGCTTCTCTTTGCAGCGAAGACTTCCCCTCGGAATATGGCGAAGGTTACCGTGACATGGTCCTCGTTTTCCGCCCCTTCGGAGGGTTCACCAAGAAGGTCCTCCGCAAAGCTATCGAACACGGTCCTTGGCACACATACAGGGCTTTTCTCGATGGTCCCTATGGAGGCATGCAACGCCGCATCGAAGCCTTCGATCACGTTGTCCTCATTGCCGGCGGTAGCGGGATCACCGCAATTGTCTCTCAACTCCTCGACCTCATCAAGCGCATGCGTGACGGGAAGGCAGTCACAAAGCACATTCACGTCATCTGGGCACTGAAGCGCCCCGAGACCATGGAATGGTTCAAAGAAGAACTCCGCATCTGCCGCGAGTACGCTCCTCCAGACACCGTCCGCTGCGAGTTTTACATCACCGCCGCGAAACGGATGACCCAAACGGGTCAGCTCGTTTCAGCCCGCACCCCTACCCGCCCGGTCAGTCTCTACTTCCACGACAAAGTCAACGATGCCTTCCAAGACATCGCGAATAAGCGCGACTCCCGCTTCTCCACGAAACGCCACTCCGCTCTCATAAGAGATGAAGCCGCTGGCGACGAAGACCGCGAAAAGGAACTCCGCGCTGAGAACGAGGACGCCATCACCGCCCTCCCGCAAGCTCACGTGCGTGTCGCCGGCTCCAAAACCAACCTTGACTCCACCAACCAACCCTCTACCAACTCTAAGGCCATTGCCATTGCCGCACCTGCACCGACCCTCCCCCTTCACGCCCGCCGCCGCAACCGCAACCTCAGCGTCGACGTGCCCAGCGCTCTCGAAGCCACTATCCCAGGCGGTCTCGACACCGTCGCACTCAATACCGGAAACCAAGTGTCGCCTGTCAACCCAGCTGGCTTCGACTTCGGCTTCCCGAGCACGCCAACCGAGTTCCAGAAGAACCTGATGCGCTTCGCCTTCCTACCCGCCGCCGTCAAGAAGAAGGACGGATGGAGCACCGAGTATGGACGCCCCGACATCCCATACACCCTCAAGCAACTCAGCAAAGACTTCGGGCGTCGAACCTGCGTTTTCGTCTGCGGGCCCCCAACCATGCGTATCGACGTCTCAAACACCATCGCCGAACTTCAGAAAGAGATCTGGAGCGATCCCAACAAAGACGAGCTCTTCTTGCATGCTGAGAACTACGCCGTATAAGCGGAAAGTTTTGCATCTCCCATTTATCATGAACCATCTGCATCACATTTTCCGGTTAGACCTTGTCCTTTTACTGTGCATACGTTCATTAGCGATTTTTGGTCATGTTCCTGGTTTATACCCACCTTTCATTGTATCTACATTTTCTTTGAGGCTCGGTTTGTAATTATTAGCGTGGGCGGATATGATATCCCATATAGGCTGGTACGGGTCCGCCTAGTTCATGAAGGTGTAGAGCTGTTCGATTGCATAGGAGCGGTTGAAGAGACAAGAGTCCTTCATTGAATAGAACGCGATGAGCATTCGTTTAAACTGTGTATTCCATCTGGTGACTGTGATCTTGCGTTGAATTGAGCTTACCTGCGTCGCGTCATCACGTTACCTAAATGTGAAGGTACCTACGATGGCCAATGAGAACTGCGCGGCGGAACCTCGGACTACTCGACGATGACGTACCGTTTCGGGAAACTCCAAACAACTTTCCCAACTTTCCTCAGCTCTGCTAGAGCTGCCCAAAACACACCTCAATTCCCTGCGTCAATCTGCAGCATTATGGGGCGCCGCCAGCAGTCCATTAGCAGATCGATTCTGAATGCGATCTTCCGCGCGCCAGAACATCCATCCAACAAACCCCCAACACTCCTTGCGAGGATAATCGCGTTCTTCTCTCTATTCCAGCTCGCGCTCGCTCGTTACAAGCCAGAGCTGTTCAAGAAGCTCCGAAACGAAGTATGGGAAATCGACGAAGATGAATACACCGAATCTTTCAGGTCTGAGAAGAAGAGCGGAGGACTAGTTTCAGTAGGGGACCTGGGCTACAGCGGTTCCGTAGGTTCATCATCCCTAACCCTACTGACACGGGCTAATCCTTTATCACAGACCTTCTTCACAACCGCCAACAGCAAATACCTCCTAAAATCCCTTCCCCGCGCCTTCGAACAAAACTTCTTCCGCGACCGCCTCCTCGCCCCCTATGCCGCCCACATCGCCACGCTCCCCTCCTCCCTGCTCGTGCGCATCACAGACCTGCTCCATGCGCCCCTCCCCGCCCTCGGCATCGTCCTTGGCACCACCCCTTCCCACCACATCGTCATGGAAAACATCCTGTACGGCAAGTCGTCCTGCTCCGAGCAGCGCCAGCAGGACTGGGAAACCTACGACCTCAAGCCCAGCGACTACTTCTTCCCAGAGCGCGACATCGCGGGCGGGCGTCTGGCGCCGGAGAGCGTGAAGGAGCGGCTGATTGACACGTTTCCGGACAAGGTGCGGGTCGGGGTGGATGAGAAGGAGGCGCTGGTGTATACGTTGACACAGGACACAAAGATCTTGCAGGAGGCGAATGCGGTGGATTACAGCTTGTTTCTCGTGCGGTATCCGTATCTGGAGGGAGAGGAGGTGGCGCATCCGCCGGGGAGGGTTTCGGCGTGGCGGAATGGCGTGGTTAGTCAGGATGGGAAATGGGTGTATAGGGCTGTATTGCTGGATTTCTTCTGTGAGTTTGGGATACCTTCCGCCTTGTCTTCATTGGGGTGGCTCAGCTAATTGAAACTAGGGTCGAAGGATGCGCTCCAGCCAATGGTGCTGACGGGATTGGTGAACAGCTGGAACTTCTTCCAGAGGGGGAAGGGGAATGGGCCGATGTCTATTACTACGACTGCGGGAGAGTATCGAGAGAGGTTTCTAAGGATGGTGGGGGAAATTGTTGAGACGGCAGATACGGGAGAGGTCTGATCGATGAAGGTTCGGTGTCCTTAGGCGAAGATTGATGAGTTTGATACCCCTCTAGATATATCATCTTTTCCATTGTATTTACTTCCAACAATCCCTGTTTGCGCTATGTTGTCATATGTTACGCCCGTACAATGTGTGAGAGGGGGTTGCTATACCTTACCGCGCCAATCTCTCGGAAAGTCTAGTTAGTAAGGTCCAAGTTTCTTGGAAGGCACTTGTCTCATCGGCTCCTCATGATGCTGGCACAATTGCACTATTATTCAGGTATCACTATGTGGTATTGCTTGAGCCTTCTAAAATGATAAGTGTTTTGTTTAATATCTCCACAACTCAATTCTGACCATTGCAAGCGCGAAGAAGCATGTACTATGCTGAGATGTACGCAGTGGTGCTGGAGTCTGTCGGACGAGGGAACCTCCGTGGATGAGAAATCAGGGTCTTGATAGGATGTACTTCGTAGTAGTGTATTTCTCCGCATTCAAAGACTCCTTGAACCCTTCTACAACCAAAATCAATTTCCGTCGTTCTTATACAATATCAGACGTCTAAATACCAAGATATAGCTTATTTCTAGAGCATCCAATAGCTTTAAACCTTGTGGGTAGGACGTCTTGAGCACGTAAGAACAACCATGTCATCACGCCTGGAAGCACATACCACCTCCAACCTCGACCGACGAGCATTCTATCCAACGTCGGCTCAGAAGTACGCAGTGCTTCAAAACCTCTACAACGAATATCAGTACTCCCGGAAACAACCTCACCATGTGTCGCCCGCCCCGAAGCTCCCGGCTCCGTCCCAAGACCGCCTGGACAGCTCCATGACGGAGGAGCCATATAACCTCGATACCTTTACATCCCAATATATACCAGAACAGAATGAAAAAAGAACAACAGTTCTATACCTAGCCTACGGCTCCAACCTTTGCGATGAAACCTTTCTGGGAAGACGCGGCATAAAACCCCTCTCCCAACTCAACGTCCTAGTCGTACGCTCTCCGCTCGCCCTCCCTCATCTCACCCACCTATACTAATCCCCCTCCCCCAGCCCTCCCTCCGCTTAACCTTCGACCTCCCCGGCATCCCCTACAACGAGCCTTGCTTCGCCAACACCGCCCGCCGCGTCCGCACCCCCTCCCTCTCTCCCACCCGCGACTACCACAAAGACCACTGGAAGAAACCCCTCGTCGGCACCGTCTACGAGGTCTCCCTAACCGACTACGCCCACATCATCGCCACCGAAGGCGGCGGCGCCGGCTACCACGACATCGTCGTCGCCTGCCACCCACTCGCCCCCTCAACCCCCTGCGTCCCCACCTCCCCCTCCACACCCCCCTTCCGCGCACACACGCTCTTCGCGCCCGCCCCAGACCCGGACTCCGCCGAGCGCGACGACGGCGACCGCCTCTTCCGCCCGGACCCGTCGTACGCGCAGCCCTCCGCGCGCTACCTGAAGCTCATCACGGACGGGGCGGTGGAGCGGGGCTTGCCGGGGGAGTATTTGGAGTACTTGCAGGGGATCCGGACGTATACGATTACGAGAAAGAGGCAGGAGGTGGGGCGGGCGGTGTTTTTGAATGTGTGGATGCCGATTTTGGCGTTTATGTTTGTGTTGCAGGAGCGGTTTAAGGATGAGAAGGGGCGGAGTCCGCGGTGGGTGGTGGGGATGTTTGCGGTGGTGTTTAATGGGGTGTGGAGGAGTTATGATGGGGTGTTTCGGCCCGTGTTTGGGGATGGGGAGAGGACGGAGGGGGAGGAGGATGAGGAGGAGGTGGGGGAGGGGGGTGGAGGTGTGTTGAGTGACCTAGTTTGAGGAGGGGTTTTGGTGGTGGGAGTGTTAGGGTGTTTTTCGGTGTTGGATATATATTATGACGAATCTTATTTCTCAACTATCACGTATTCTATTCCGCGTGTTTCATCTTCTGTTCAAACCATATCCCATTGTCCGTTGCATACCCTCACTGAATGTAGCACGATGAAAATAGTAGTACGAAGTATACCCTTACCCGTCGCGGTGGGCATGGAAAACGTAGGTACTCAGCAAGTTTTTTATCTTGTGTACCTACCTTCCGCTACGTATAGCTTCAATATAATTTTAAAAGACAAACGAGATAGAAACTCTGTGCTTTAAGCTAAGGGGAAACATGTCGAAGCGGTTCAAGCAGTGGAACACGCGGCAGAATGCTTCGTGTGCTCGCTTTGCATGAAGTTTTGTTGCCATTCGATGCAAAGACGAGAAGCAGACTAAGAGTGTGCCATCTTATTCATGGCCCCGCGTTTCCGTCACATTTCGCTCTACCTACGTTATCGACAGGGCGGCAACTAATAGAAAGCGATGAGTGATATGAACTGCAGCAGAAAACTCGGGTGAAATACTGTCTCTGGGCTTTCTGTACATCGCTTGAGATCCTCTAACACGTTATAATTTTTTTGAAAAGGACAATTTCGATAAAGCTGATAGCTTTGCGGGGTACCTCAAATAGTGAGAGACGTTCATCAGCACGAGGTAGATTCGAGCCTGTGAAGAAGAGACGTGTCATATTTCCGCTTCTCTGAAACGAAGAATCAAAACGAAGAAAGAAATTACGGGCATTGATGCAGCCCGCCGCGCCCATATCACATTCGTTTGCGACATCGACAAGCTTATTGGCTTCAGGTGCGGAGAAGTGGATAGGTGCAGCGTTGGTACCGTGGTACGAAATGAAAGATTCTCTGGCCACTCCAGCTTGAATCGTCGTCTGCTAGCCTTCAACTTAAGGCATCCGTGGCAACGAAGGGTCAATTCCTGTAAAGTTTGGATGCTCCGCGAGGAAACGTGGTGGTGAAGACTCGGAGGATTTCCATCTCATCAGTGTTCGCACCAACCCCTCGACGCGCTAGTTATCACACGGCCCGAGCCATCCACGATTTCCTGTTCCACAACATTTCACGCGTGCGCCGTTCCTCCTCCCCCACCGCCGCACACCCCCCAATGCCTCGCTTTATGAGCCAGAGCTGTCCCACTCTGGCTCCAGTACACGGCCTCTTCTTCGGTGTTCCACCTTCGTCAATTCTATTGCCCTAGCTGGAAGCTTGTGCACCGAGCTCATCGCGTCACGACAGCCAACTTCACGTATGCATTGCTCCCCTCCCTCTCGCCCTCCCACCCTTTCGCCGACATCAATGAACGATGAGTGTGATCTGACGATGTTTTCACTAGCAAACGCTTCGAATCCCCCCCAAGACCGGCGTCATGCCTCGCACACACCCCGCCAGCGGAGCCTCAGGCCAGGAAGGCGTGCCAATCCCAGCGTACGACCCAACGTATCAACGCACCCGCCACCTACTCCCGGAGGTCTTCGCGCTGCACCTACACAATCGGCGGCAGCTCTATGATTGCTACAAACCGGCCGGCGACAGACAGGCGCATCGGGTGTATCTTGAAAAGCTCGCGAATGAGGACCCGGAGCAGATCAAGAAGCTGTTCAAGGGGATGTGGAATGAGCAGAAAGAGTGGTCGCTCACCAAAGCTAGTATTAAGAAGCTTCGTAGGTATGCGAACCCTAAGGGGTGGGGCGTGAAAAAATTTACGAAGTGGATTAAGAGGCGGGACTTGGAGGCGCGCAAGGAGTGCTTTGCTAAGGCGGAGGCGGCAGAAGCCGTGGAGAAGGCGAAGGCGAAGGAGGATAGGAAGCATGAGGCGACGGAGAAGGCGAAGGAGGATAGGGAGCGTGAGGAGGCGCAGAGACTTGAGGAACAGCGGCAGGAGCAGATCAAGAAGGAAGAGGAAGACGCTAGAATACGGGACAACGCTGCGCGGGAGGCAAAGAGGAAACAGAAAGACGAAGCAAGGATAGCTGAGAAGGCGAAGAGGAAACAAGAGAAGAGAAAAAGGAGACAGGAGAGGGCCGAGAAAAAGGCAAGAAAGGAAGCGCGAGCCGAAAGGAAGCATTTGGCAAAGCGGGCTACGGAGGATGATGCTACGGAGCAGGACGCCGCCGATGTGGCTGAGAAACAGTCTCCCACAGTCCACCTGCATTTTCATCAGGTTTCGATCACCACGACGATAACGGAACCCCAAGGGCCAAAGCGCAAGAACGAGGAACCAGAGCCCTCCAGGATCCCCAAGCGCGCACGGGGCCCGTATCCGGATCTTTCATCCCGATCAGTGGGGGAAGGCATATCAAGAACTGATGTGGCCAAAGTCGAGAACTTTTTGGAAGCGTGGTCCGAGACCAAGGAGCAGCCCGCCCAAACTTTGGCTACTTTCTCTGAAGGACGCCAAATTATGCTGCGGGAACATCCTTTGGCTGAGTCATCTATCGCCGAGCCCAGTAGACCTGCAAGTCCGCAGTCAACGACACGAGAACCGTCAGTTGAGTTAGGTGACGCTCTGTCTCCGCCGTCGAACGTCGTAGCTCCATCATTATATAACTTTTCCTCTCCCTTAGCTTCTGGTACGCTAGCGAACGGACCCGGCTCAGCAGTATCCGCTGAGGAGCCAGAGCAAGACCTGGCGTCCTTTTTCGGTGGCTTCGACCAAGAAACTGGAGATATGCTCTGTGTCCCGGCGACTCCGGAGTCAGACAGGAGGCAAATTGCAACATATACGTCTCTTGAGGACTTGGAGCCCTATCACCAGCCGGACGACTACTATGAGGCCTATGAGGAAGAGTTTCCCGAGATGAGTAACGAAGGCTACATGGAGGTCGTCGAACTCCCTCTTGCCGACCCAATGTCCCCAGCGGGTGTCGAAGATGCCGAAGTCCTCCTTCTCGTAGGCGCCGAGGAAGAAGAAATCGAAGCACCACCACCAAAGGAAACACTGCCGGTGAAGGAACAAAGCGTCTTAACACACAGCACTTCGGACTTAGATATTGCATTGGCTGGCCGGTCTCCAAGCCCTGAGCCCGGACAGTCCCCAAGCGCTACTGAACCTACGAGCGCTACTGAATCTACGAGCGCAACTAAACCCACGAGCGCTACTAAACCTACGAGCACGGATGGGGAGCCTAAAAACATAATCACTGAAGACACAACACTCAGTCAAGATCCTCCGGATGAGGACGTGCCGGGCTCTACTTCGCCAGAGACGGAAGTGGACGGAGACCAGGAAACGGACTTCTCATTAATAGAACAACTAGAGATGAACGCCCAGCGGCTCGAAAGCACGTCTGCGGATGATGGCTGGGCTAAGAAGCGATCAAGGAGCTTGAGCTTAGATCCGAAGCGGACATCAAGGTCTATGTCGCCTATGGACCACCAAGAAGAGGTTCAGGCTCGGCCTCCTACGACTATGCTGGAGCCGAGGAGTACCTCGAAACGAAATAGCAGAAGAACATCTCGTCTTCAATACACGGACATGGAATTGGATTCGACATCCGGTACGGACACATCATATTCTGGGTGGGTTCCGAAGCAAAAGCTCCAAGCAGCGACCAAGTCCGAGCACGACCTCTTGAATTCGAATGCCAACCGACGAACTGTTCACATTCCGGCTTTATCATCGAAAAGATTCGGTCTTATATTTGAGGATTTGCGCAGCGATCCGTTCTACGTTCTTGTTGCCGCCGTATTAACCTGGAAAGCCCCCAAGGACATCGCAGAGTCCACCTTCCGGGATGTTGTGAAGATGTTCCCAAAACCTGACGATCTTTCCATAGCAAACGTGTGCTATGCAGGGCGCTCTTCGGGGGCGGAGCACAGAGCTAAACACGGCGAAAGCATCAAGCACGGCGAACTCGTTGACCTCGTCAAACCGCTTGCTGATAACGTTATCCGCGCCGAGGCGTTGGTAGTGCTGGCCAAGGTTTGGATCAGTGATGGATTCTTGTCCGATGACATCAAGACGCGTGCCTGGCCAGGTGACGATGAATGGGCGCACTTTTCTAAAAAGGTGTACACCAAGGACATGAAACTCTACGATGGCTTCTACGAAAAAGGCAAGGAACGCTCTTTTTGGGATGGTAAAATTTCAGACTATGCTCGCGATTGCTTTCGGATCTTTTGTTGCGACGATTGGCAACTAGTACGCCCCCGACACCCCGACCTCCGGAGGTTCTTGAAGTGGCGATGGCTTCAGCGTGGAATGGATTGGGACCATGTAACGGGAAAGACGAAGCCGGCTGAGACGGACATAATGAGGTGGGCCGCACGTGGGCAACTTTGTTATGAGATTTACTCTAACCATAATTGAAGGTCAGCAACAAAAGCAGCGTCAACAAATTCTCGCTCTAAGTCGCAACGCAGATATCCAGCAAAGGGTTCCCCACGTCAGTCCCTAAGGTCGAACAAGAGCCAAGATAGCCAGAGCGATGCCTCGTGGTCGCCATACCAGGAAGCCAGCAACCCGGAGTCGCGCAAAGTGACTAGCAAAGACGACATATCTAAGAAAGCCCCAGAAAGGAGGTTACGAACCAAGCCGTCGACCGAAGATCGCTCTAGGAGCGATCTAGAGCCTATCATCGAGAAGAAGTATCAGGAAGGACGATACCATGAGGTCAAAATGACTCCGAGTGGCGAGAAGGTCATCTGCGACTTTTGCACGAAGATGTGCGCAAAAGGAACAGGCTTCACGAACCATCTGAAAAAATGCCCGGTCAAGCTTCGGGAGCAGCGCCAGGAGGAATCGTCGAATGGTTATGCTGGATTTCACCCTGCTCCGCACAGGCCGCAACAAGACGTCGGCCGCTCTTCTCTCAACCTACGAACGACGCTCCCTTCACCTAGGGGCTTTCTGGCCGGCCCGCCTTTTGGCACAACGGCCGAGATGATGAGTGGTATTCCGCCTCAGCAACAGCAAGCTGTCTACCGGTCACCACACCATTGAGAAGCTCTTGTGTTTGATCACCATATTTCGAGGGAGACAACGAGCCCAACCTCAAGCCTAGTCTTTATCCTGCACGAATCTGTTTTGCACGGATAGTTGCGCTGATATAGATCTTGGGCAGTAATGAAGACGCTTGTGCGTTTGGGCATTGGAATAGTTACGGATTGTAGGACTTCGTAGGTGTAAAACAGGAAGAGTAATTGAGATATCCCCAGCCAATGCGAGTTCACAGTACATACATACCTACATACCACGATATGCAATTTCAAAGTCCAAAGAGACATATGCCTACATGAGCCTGAGCTTACCTAGCTAGCGTGTGTGAAGCTCCAATTGGTACAGAGCATAAATTTAGTATACTCCGGGAACTCTTCCAACCGCCTTGGACCTGCTAGCTTGCTGCCGTGAATGCATCACTGCGGCGCGGGGTCAGTGTGGCTGCCCAATCATTGAAGTAAGATGCCGCCGGAGTGTTGGCGTCTGTGCCGTGTCTTTTGTGTCCGTCCCGACTTCTTGTTTGAAACTGCCGCACCCGAAGAGACGAGTAACTTGACGAGAAGTGCAAAGGCATGGATTTGGTGCCGCGAAGCAATGGTCAAGGGATATATACTATGTAATCGTAAGATATTAGGGGCACGGATGATTTATCCTTGGCAAAGATCTCTCCACGGGAACACGTCAGTAGGCCGCAGAATAGCCGCTCGCGCCCTACACTCTCTACTCCAAACCTGGTAGCACTAGGCCCTGTCTCTCTCTCCGTGGCGAAGACATGTCCAGCATACTAGAGCCCCGGCGACGCAAGAAGGCCTCGTCCAGCTCTTCCAAGGACAAAGATCGCGACGGTGAAGAGCCCCGGCGCCGAAAGAAGACGTCCTCCAAAGATCCCGACAATCCTACTCGCGAGCGCACCCGCAAATCGGCCTCCCGTACCTCCCACTCCTCGCGCAAGATGTCTATTGTACCTGAGATGGAGAGACGGGAAGCCCTCTCCTCGCCGTACGGTTCCAAGACCAGCTTGCCGTACCCGTCCTTCAGCAAGGAGCACTCCAAGGAAGCGGTCCACAGCAAAGAGAACGTGGCCGACGCACGGAAGTCTCCATTCACACCAAATCCCACCGATCTTAGCCAGGATGCTGAGGACAAGGACGAAAGGGAGGAGACACATCCAGCAGCCCCGAATAGGGCACCACCGAGCCCTCCTCTCACCGCGACGGAAGCTGGTCCAGAACTGAGGCGGCCCGAGAGCGGGAGTAGCATACGAATGGCCGCGCACACAGGACATCATGGGCCGGAAAGCGGGAGAAGGAGTGCTGATAGCTCGTCTCGACTGACACCAGGACCAGGTCCAGGCCCAAAGTTCTCGGCGTCCAGGTCAAGCTTACGGCAGAGCACAGAGATGGATGATGCGACGGATATAACGTCCACTACGGAACGGTCGAGGACAAGCACGATCAAACAAGACAAGGCAGCACACCTGGCACCACCTGCTCCAAGACCTATCAGTCCAAATACCAGACCACCAGGTCGTACCGCATCTGCTGGATCGCATGTTGTTTCTGTCGTCACTCAGTCTACAGACTCCGATGCCACGTCAATTGCACCTGTCCAGAGGGCTCCCTCTCGGCCCACACCCTTGTCCACTACAGAATCGTCCCCATCAGTCGTCGATTCATCTCCACGAACCCCAACACCGAGAGATGCAGATTTCCCGCCTGTGACCACCCAGAAGAGTAATCCGATGATAGAAATATTCAACGACCCTATCTCCAGATCTCAGTCCGTAGATTCCATGTACATGGACTCCCCACTCACGCCACCACCGCCGCCACCTCCTCCAGTCATGAATGCAGATGCGCCGCGAGTCGACTACTTGCTGCAGCATGGCGGCCTCCCACATCCAGTCCCACGGAGTCTCCTGTCAGCTGTCGCTACTTCGTCACCCGTGTCGGCGTATCAGCAGTACACCTCGCCCAGAGTGCCAGCCTCGCAGAACACCGATGTTCGAAGTATATTTGCCCCTTTCCAAAGTTTGTTGGAAAGCTACAATCAAGTCATCTCAAAGCATGGATCAATCGCTGTCGCCACCGGGTATCGTTCAGTAGCACGCAGGCTGCTAGACCGACTAGAGGCTGTGTTTGCCCGCAACATATCCTCGGAAAGCTGCCAATGCATCATGTGCCTGCCGCTGGCAATGCAGGACCCATCGGACGAAGAGACCGGTGTTAGCTGGGGCGAGATCCTGGAGTATGTGTCTGGACGCCGAGAACTACCCCCCTGGCCCCCTTTTTCAATTGCAGCTTCCGGACTGGGTATCGCCGATATGGAACAGGAGGCCCCAATGCAAAAGCTGGATATTGACGTACCAGAAGAATATCGGGAGCACTATGTGCGGCAAAGTAAGAAGACCAAAACGGCTGTCCAGAACTGGCTTTCAGCACAACCCGAGGAGGCTTCAAGTCCGCCACAAGAGGTCGACGATGAAACGTTGCTTTTTGCGATGCTCACACATCTCGAGCCCCAGAAAAGACCACTGTTCACGGCTCTTTACAAAGGAATGTCGACGTTGCCTGCGTCACGAGCGCAGACTCCGTTGGCCAAGGTCAGCACTGAAGTACTGGCAAAGACCTCGCTGGCTCTTCAGAGACTCTATCGCTTAGATAAGCCACCCCGGGATCCGGAATGTACCATGTATCTCCTTAAAAACCCGGAGATTCATAGTGTCTTGGCTACTCTAGCTGCTGTCAGCGCTGGTGAGTGGGAGATTCTAGTATCAGGACGGTTCGACGGATTCCTATGGTCCGGTGCAGAGAACGCATTTCCCTCCTTTGGAACCCCTATGTCGCGAGGCCCTTCAAGAGGACCAACACCCCTTTCTCGGACCACGACACCATTCAGTGCGGCCGGCATGCCATCTCGAGGCCCATCTCGCGGCCCCACTCCCTTTAGCCCAAATCGCGGCATGTCCGGGACCCCGGGGTCATCCTCCTTCGGCGCACCCGTCCAAATGGACGAAGAGACGGAAATCGCAGTCCTCGCTGAAGTGGAGCGCGAAATCTACCTCGGCATGGAAACTCTCGAAAACGCCTTCGAGGCTCTCCATTGCAAAGCCGAGACAGTTCGGCGCAACCTCCGCGAACGCAGCGCTGGTCTCGCCATGGCTGCGCAGGCGCGCCGTGGTTCCATGACTGACGGCATCGAGGTCAGGCTGGGCACGCCGGCGTCAGCGGCTGGGTGGGGCGGCTGGGAGAGCGAGACGGACGATGGAATTGATGACGGGAGGAGTGAGATTGCGCCAGATGACTCAGCGAGCAACATCAGCTTCAATCGGAGGAGGAGGCCGGAGCGGAGGCATGAGAGGAGGACGCCCGCGCCCGTGGAGGAGGAGGACGAGAGCGACATTACGCCTGAGGTTGTGAAGAGGCGGTAGTTCTTCATTCTAATCCGAGAGTCTTGTGCCTTTCCTATCCTGGTCAACGTTTTTGGTTGGCATACTCATCATCTTTGGCTCGACCGTTCTTTTCTGTCCTATGCTTTTGGACAGCAGACACAATGACGCTATTTTTTCGGCGCGAAATATTATTCTTTGCATTGCTTTAATGGGAGAAAGAAACTCAGCCAAGGGTAAGCAAGTTCGGCGGCGTTTTTGAAAGGTTCAGTTCACTGGATATGGCGGGAGAATGAAGCGAAAACACGCATGGCACTGTAGTGCTGGAGAGCGAGCGAAAATCGACGATACCCGTGCTTTGCGTCTACGACAGCTTCCCTTTTTGCGCGAGACTGAGATCGTGTTTCCAGGGCGAGACTCTGTACTTCTTCATGTGAATATGATTATGACCATCTAGCTGCGTGTGGGATTATAGGGGTTTAAGGAAGCTCTCTTTTGGGCAGCAATTATACTCAAGGAACTGCTTTCGACCAATCAGAGCCCGTGATTTGCGGAGAAGGCTCGACGAACCAATGCTCGTGAATTTAGGGAATTTGAAACGGCGAACTTCCGTGCAACGCGAACGACGCATCAGACCTGCCCATTTGATTTGCAACAGTTCCTCCACTTCTTAGAGGCCAAGAAAACGCGTTTCGTAGCTGCTGCTCTACCAGTGAGGAAGGAGGCTCGCCGCATCGCCAGAAGGAGGGACACCCCGGCCGCACCTTTAAACAGGCCATACATGCCAGCAACATCCATGACAACCAGAGGGTAAACAGGCTGCATTTCTCAATGAACCTCTCCGCCTTTGCCTCGTCTTCATTCTTCTGCTCTGCCCATGTAACCCCCCCTCGATGAAAGGGATCGACGTCTGTTGTGGCGTCTACTAAATACACGCGGGCCCGCCATACGGAAATTAACCGCCGCTGTTTACGTCCCCCGCGAACGACTCCTTCTCCACGGCTGAGGCTACACGCTTCTCTGCACCCGTCTACCGCGTCGATTGAACCTTCTGAGAGGCGGTGAGAGTGAATTGGAGCTTCTGGACCCGCTTTCGACTTGTTGGTGAGTGTGACGCGGCGGTGAGAGTGCTGGAGGTGGGTTGAGATGGGAGCTACGAATGCTGATGTGCATCGCTCTGCAGGAACTTGCCCGCTACACGGACAGCTTCGCCGACCCATTCACCGTGTATACTGCACCTCTAGGATCCTTGGGGCCGCCCTGGTCTTTGACTCTTACCGAGCGGCGCAGCTTCCTCCCCTCTCCTCCGCTGCCGACCTTCATCGTTGCTGGCCACTAAGCTACCACCACCGCGAATTGGATACTTGCGACACTGAGCTTGACCGCTTGGACAAACAGTTCGTCCACATCCTCGACAGCTTGGGACCAGATCTGACGTTGGTCTGCGGGTATGGCGAGTGAATTCATGGATGGAGCGGTGGACCCGGAGATGTTGTATACGAAGCAAGCGTGTATTGGTAAGAAATGCCTAGGGGAAGCATTATAAAGAAGGAAAGAGACTGACAGTTGTATATAGGTGGTGGGAGCTTCGGAAAGGTTTACAAAGGGTAAGTCTGCTGCTGTTCCACTTCCAGACAGTACCTAGAAGCCCCGCATTCGTGGGAATGATATGCTTCGTTTTTGTACAGAAACTAACACACAACAGAGTAGACAAACGCACCGGCGCCTCCGTCGCCATCAAAGTCATCGACGTCGAAAATGCCGAAGACGAAGTCGACGACATCATTCAGGAAATCTCCATCCTCTCCGAACTCCACTCCCCATACGTCACAAAGTACTTCGGCTCGTTTCTGAAAGGGTCGGACCTGTGGATCATCATGGAGTTCTGCTCTGGTGGGAGCTGTGGGGATTTGTTGAAGCCGGGGGTTATACCGGAGGAGTACATTACTATCATATTGAGGGAGTTGCTGATGGGGCTGGAGTATCTGCATGCTGACAACAAGCTGCATCGGGATATAAAGGGTATGTTCACAAGCTGCAGACTCTGTATAGGGATACATTACTAATCCGAACAGCGGCGAATATCCTCCTGGGCTCCAATGGCCAGGTCAAACTCGCGGATTTCGGCGTCTCGGGCCAGCTCTCCGCTACCATGACGAAGAAAAACACGTTTGTGGGGACACCTTTTTGGATGGCGCCAGAGGTCATCAAGCAGTCTGGCTATGATCATAAGGCAGATATCTGGTCACTTGGTATCACGGCGCTGGAACTTGCAATGGGCGAACCGCCATATTCGGATATTCATCCTATGAAGGTGCTTTTTCTCATCCCGAAGAATCCTCCCCCAGCGTTAGAGGGCAACTTTAGCAAGCCTTTCAAAGACTTCGTCGAGGCGTGCTTGAAGAAGGAACCACGAGAGCGGCCGTCCGCGAAGGAGCTCCTGAAACATCCATTCATTCGCAAAGCAAAGAAGAATACCTATCTCACGGAGTTGATTGAGCGGAACGAGAGGTGGTATGCGCGGCATGGCAAAGACTCAGCCGAGGAAGAGGAGGATGAGCTAGAGCAGAATGCCCCTCAAAGGCGAACTCCTGCCCAGGATGACCTCTGGGACTTCGGCACCGTTCGGCCAGCCGCCCATAGACCACTAACATCCATGAACGAGGCAGCTCAAAATACGCGGAAGCCTTACTCGTCAGATCCTCTGCCTCAGCAGTCACCAACCCGGAAACCGGTCGAATCCGACATAGGAGCTGAGAACGCGTTTACACCGACAGGCACCATACGGGCATCGAGTCCACCGCAACTGCCACCATCTCCGACCAAGAGGCTAGCACTTACCCCCACAATACCAGTATCGCCTGGCGGAGCAGCGAGGATACTTCTGCCTCTTTCCCCGGAGAAGAAACGCAATCCCCCTCTACCACCACAACACTCGCCTCCTCGTACTTCACAAGTTTTCAGTCCGCAGACGCCACAGAAACCGCTGCCACCATCACATTCTAGCAACCCCCTGAATTTGGAGTTTGACGACTACATTCAGCAAGCCATAGCGGCGGACATGGCATCGCTGGATATCAACTCACCTGTCGCGCCACAGACTGCAGAGAGGCAAAAGCCAAAGTCAAGTCTGCTCTCTAGCCCATTCAGTCTGCCGCCAATACCGCCCTTCAAGGGCCAAAGCCGCAATTCTCGGACCGACGCCGCGAACACTGGCTCCAGTGCGCAGACTGCGGTCAAGGCATCAGAAAAACCACTACCAGTCGTAGGACAGCAACCTCTTCCCACTTTCTCGCCGCCTCCGCCCCCTGGACTAAACTTCCACGGTGCAATGGGGCGAGACGCGGATAGCAGCTCTACATCACAGCAACCACCGGTTCCACCACATCATCAGCTCCCTATCCTACCCCTACTCCCAGCACAACTCCAATCCCCCTCGCGGCTGTCATCGCCGCGAAGTAGTCTCAACCCGCCCGGCATCGAGCTGAGTCTAGAGACTCCCAACCGCGGCCCCCGCATGCGCCTCTCGGGCGGCTCCAACCGCATCAAAAGCATGGGTACGCCCCAGCAACGCGCCGACGCCTCGGCCCGCAACTCCATCCTCACCGCCAACCCCAACAGCCGCGAAAGTACCAGCACAACCTCGAGCGCGAGTCCCGAGATCACGGCGCTCAACGGCGTCGTCATCCCCGCGCTCGAAGCCGCGCTCGCTCGGCGGACGTGGAACTTGAGC
The DNA here is from genome assembly GCA_010093605.1 of Lophium mytilinum. Lineage (NCBI taxonomy): Eukaryota > Fungi > Ascomycota > Dothideomycetes > Mytilinidiales > Mytilinidiaceae > Lophium > Lophium mytilinum. The sequence continues at coordinate 929,284 of MU004184.1, read as the reverse complement.
CAGCAGGTCAAGAAGGAAGCGGAGCGCGAGCAGCGTGGCGTGCTAGGCGAGCGGGAGGAGAAGCTGGCGCGGAAGCGGGCCGAGGCGCATGAGAGCGTGAAGAGGCTGGTTGCGAAGGCGGCGCGGGTGATGCGCGAGATTGATGCGTGGGATGAGGCGGCGCCCGTGGGAATGGGGGGCGAGGTGGTGGGGTTTTTGGAGGGATTTTTGGAGGAGGTGCTTGTTAGGGTTGAGGCGGAGGATGAGTGAGGGATTGGGGGTTAGGAGATTGATTGAGAGGAGGGCGGTTTGGTGTTTGTAGGAGTATTGGTAGTGCTGTGGGTTGGATGCGTGTATGTCTTTTCATGAAGCGATGAGTCGATGGCGGAATGAGCGAGGTTGTGCATTGGTAAGGCTGAGGCTAATGCAGGGGTTAGGACTTCATTAGGTTCGATAGACTAACGAGAACGAGGCATTGCTACACTGTTATAACAAGAGCATGCTGTTGCTGAGCTTTTGTGGGAAGAATAGCTATTTGGACAGTTTGTTTCTCGTCTAGATGCACACCATATCCCCCCCTCGTGTGCTCTCAGCGCACATCATTGTCAAAAATACCTCCTATATCCTTAAATTGTCAGTCCCCTTTTCTCAGTTTCCCCAGTGTTAATTGTTGCTAGCTGATGTTCAAGACTAAAGCGCAGGAGAGGTCCACATCCAAGAAAGACCTTTTGGACCAGCCGCATACGGCCAACCCTCCAGATGCTGCTGGTTATCCGAACATGATCTCCCTCTTTTTGAAAGTGGGTCGAGGTGGTGCTCCAAGAAGTCACCAACGAGTACCCATGGATCTACGGCGAGAGAACATACATACCACCGTCGAGACTCGATTATGAGTCTTCAACCTCGCATTGTCGGTTTCAATCACTTAGAGGCCTCGGCACTAATCTTCCTCAGTAGTCTTCAGGTGCACTCTCGAAAGTAGTGCATCCAAGCACGACAAGGAACCTCGCCGTGATACCCAAACCGCAACGTCACCTTCCTCTCCTCCCCCTGATCCCCGGCAACTCTACAGGTCCAAACACACCTTAAAACGCCGTTAGCTTCCTCTATAGTCACCATGTTCCCATGCTTTTGCTTAAAGGCCCGGGTTCGCTGCTCTAGGGTGTCGTATTGCTGTCTACATCCTGGACACGTACTGCTCATTCCCGTAGTACTTTCGGCCTGCGAGTAGCATTCCGGAGCGATCAGTTGGATTTCTGTGAGAGCGGGTATGTTGGTAACGAGTCCTTTTAGATGCATGTTCAGACAGTGCTCGAACTCGATGTCGCTGTCTCCGAGATGGACAAGTTTGATGGCGATCGAGTTTAGGGGGTTTTGGTGGGTGGCTTCGGAGCTGCGGATGTAGTACTCGTGGTTCTGGGCATAAGCAAAACCGATGAACGAAAAGGGGATCATGTTCGTATCCTTATCCGTGTGTATCCAAAAGTCGTCTTGGCGGAATGTGAGATCGCGTGGGATCTCTAACAAGCCGTTAATGGTGGAGATGGCATCGGCCTGTGATATCAGTCAGCAGATGGACTAGTGTTAGGCTGAGAAGTCCAACGGTACGGCACTTACGGCAGCTTTCTTCTTGGGGAGAAGAAGGTATAAATGAAGAACCCAGAGGATATTCCCGCGCGAAAGACCTCGTTTAACGAGAATCTTGAGAACTTGTGAGCCAGAAGTTTCTGGGTGTATTCCCTGGTGGACTCTGCTGATGTCTCCCCGAAGAAGCTCTGGTGTATCATCCCTCATGGACCCAGTGCGAGGTGTAGTGCTGTTGTCATCCGCCATAGTAGCTGAGGTGGAAGGTGAGAAGCTCTAATGGCCTTGAAGAAGCAAAAGCTTTATGTGATGGATTGTGTCTGCGGAGTTTGTGAGGTATGAAGAGCATTGCTATGCGCGGGGGATATAATATACTCAATATTAAAGACATCAGAGCGCAAAATCAGAGCGCAAGCATCCGACCACGGTTTGTGAGAAGCTGAGCCATGGTGAATTCGAAAATATGGTTCCTTCCATAAGAGGAGAGCCGATTCTCTGTTCGAGAGTTACCACATAGGATGGAGTAGACTGTTCGAGTCTTCTACATCTCCATGTTGAAGGAGATAGAGTGATGTCGGACCATTTTGAGTCAGTGGCGCCTGATTGGTCGGCCCTAAAATGCTTGGCAGTCTAGTACAATATTCCGAGGCGGCGGCAACATCGACCTTCGCTCTACACTTTCTCTACAACACACCACAACCTCACTCACCGGCACAGTAGCAATGTTGAGCTTCGCACCACCACCGCCTCCCCCAGAGGAGCTTGCGCCGCCGCCTCCACCCCCCCAGGAGCTTGCACCACCGCCACCTCCGCCGGAGACACTCCCACCTCCTCCGCCGCCTGCAGAACTCCCGCCGCCTCCGCCTGAGTCTGGCGCACCCAAGCAGAAGAAAGGATGGGGCGCTGCGAAACCGAAGGCCGAGCCTCTCAGTATCGAGGAGATCCTCAAGAAGAAGAAGGAGGCCGACGCGGCTGCTGCTAAGGTTAGTACTTGTCGCCCCTCTGATGGTCCTATGTTCACCAGAGACTCTAGCACAGTTTGGGCTTCACTAACATATGCGCAGCCTAAGTTTCTCAACAAAGCTCAACGTGAGAAACTCGCCCTCGAGAAGCGCGTGAAAGAGGCTGAGGAGGCACAGCGGAAGGCGGAATCTTCCAGGGACACCCCCCAGCAGGTTGGCATTGTCAATGGCCAGTCACATACCGCGACATCCAGATCTGGAGTTCCTACAGGCCCTCGTGCCTTGCGGAATGGCGAGATCCCAACGGGACCAGCGGCGATGCGTTCGAATGGGAATAGCCGTGGCCAGGACATGGCACCGCCTCCACCGCCGCCGAAGGGAGAAAAGGGCACCAAGAGGCCAAAGCCGGAGGATAACGAAGCAGCTTTGATCCGGCAACGATACATGGGAGCAGACCAGAACCAGTCCACGTTCTCGGCCAAGAAGAAGCGCAAGAGGACTACCGAGAAGAAGTTCAATTTCGAGTGGAACGCTGAGGAGGACACGAGCCAGAACTACAACGAGCTATACAAGACTCAGGCCGAGGCGAACTTCTTCGGTCGGGGTAGGCTGGGCGGATTTGCCGATGATGTCGCAGATCATGGTGCGCAGAAGTATGCGCTAGCTCTGGCACAGCGGGACCGTGAGACTGGCGATGCTCGTGTACAGGCGATGGCAGAGATGGAGCGCCGAAGGAAAGAGGAGGGAACCCGAAATGGACTGGACAAGCACTGGAGCGAGAAGAGACTGGACCAAATGCGCGAGAGGGACTGGCGTATCTTCAAGGAAGACTTCAACATCAGTACTAAAGGTGGCTCAATCCCGAATCCTATGCGCTCATGGTCCGAGTCAAACCTTCCGAAGCGGTTGCTTGATGTGGTCGATGAAGCTGGCTACCTGGAACCATCCGCGGTTCAGCGTGCAGCTATTCCGATTGCCTTGCAGTCTCGAGATCTAATTGGTGTTGCCGTCACTGGTTCTGGTAAAACGGCTGCCTTCCTGCTACCTCTCCTAGTTTACATCTCAGACCTCCCACCGCTGAACGAGATGACGAAGGCTGACGGTCCGTACGCTATCATCCTGGCACCAACTCGTGAATTGGCGCAGCAAATCGAGATTGAAGCGAAGAAATTTGCAACTCCTCTCGGATTCACTTGCGTCAGTCTCGTTGGTGGTCACTCCATTGAAGAACAAGCGTACAACATGCGGGACGGTGCCGAGATCATTATTGCGACCCCTGGCCGTCTAGTCGACTGCATCGAGCGCCGCGTTTTGGTCCTGGGCCAGTGCTGCTATATCATCATGGACGAAGCGGATCGCATGGTCGATCTTGGCTTTGAAGAATCCGTCAACAAAATCCTCGAAGCCCTCCCTGTCGGCAACGAAAAACCCGATAACGACGATGCTGAGAACGCCGTCGCCATGTCCCGCCACCTTGGTGGTAAAGACCGTTACCGCCAGACAATGATGTACACGGCAACCATGCCGCCCGCCATCGAACGTATCGCCCGAAAATATCTCCGCCGCCCCGCTATCGTCACTATCGGTAACGTTGGCGAGGCCGTGGAAACAGTCGAGCAGCGTGTCGAGTTTGTCTCGGGCGAAGACAAGCGCAAGAAGCGTCTTCAAGAGATCCTCAGCTCCGGCGAATTCGCCGCCCCCATCATCGTCTTCGTCAACATCAAGCGCAACTGCGACGCCGTCGCTCGTGACGTCAAGCAAATGGGCTTCAGCTGCGCCACGCTGCACGGCTCGAAGACGCAGGACCAGCGAGAGGCCGCGCTCGAAAGCATACGAAAGGGACAGGCTGATATTCTTGTGGCTACCGATGTCGCGGGTAGAGGTATCGATGTGCCGGACGTCAGCCTGGTGGTCAATTTCAATATGGCCAATAACATCGAGAGCTATACGCATCGTGTTGGTCGTACGGGACGAGCGGGCAAGAGCGGTGTGGCGATTACGTTCTTGGGCAATGAGGATGGAGATGTCATGTACGACCTTAAGCAGATGCTTATGAAGTCGCAGATTTCGAGAGTGCCAGAGGAACTGCGGAAGCATGAGGCGGCTCAGCAGAAGAGGGGAGGGATGAAGAAAGTTGAAGATAGCGGTGGCTTCGGAGGTAAGGGAGGTGCCTCGTGGTGAGAGGCGGATGATGGGGCTTCTTGCTGTGTTTTGTACACTATGGGACTGAAGTTGAGCGAAGTCTGCCAACAGCAGCAATGCCCATGGCAATCTGCCTGGCCTGAAAGTTTGCGGTTACTTTAAGTAGCAGCAATCTCTCTATCAATGAGAATCATAGTTTCTAATGGCTTTCTAATTGACTCGGCCTTGAAGTCTTCATCTCTCCGGATCCAAGTAATGTTTCCCTCAAGCCCCCTTGACAACAATCTTTCCAATATCCTTCTGCTCCCTAAGCGCCTCATACGCCTTCACAGCCTCATCAAACTCAAACGCCTTCGAAACCACAGGATGAATGTCGAACTCCTCCACAATTTTCACCAATTCCTCCACCATGTCCTTGCTCATTGCCATCGAGCCACGAACTGCAAAACGATTAGCCTACTTACTCAAAGTCCATACTCAAAGGTCTCGACCGCGATCGCGCACTCACCAGTCTTCGCCCCCATCAATATCAACGGCAATATATCCACCGGACTACCCTCGCTCAAGGCCCCAATCACCGTCACCAGCCCCCCGGCCCGCGTGCTCTTCAGCGACTTCACGATCGTCTGCGCGCCCCCAACCTCCAACACTTGATCCACTCCCCTCCCATTCGTGAGCCGCAAGACCTCAACATCCCACTCCGGCGTCTTCTTATAATTCACCACATGTGCCGCTCCCAATTTCTTTGCAACCTCCAACTTCTCATCCGATGAACTCGTCGCGATCACCGTAGCGCCGAGCGCAGACGCAATCTACAACGCCTTATTAGACCAACTCTACCGCCGCCCCTCTGGACTAGCAGCCCACGACATCCACTCACCTGAATCCCAAAACAGCTCACACCCCCCGTCCCCAGCGTCAGCACCACATCCCCCTTCCGCACCCTCGCCGGGCCCCACAACAGCGCATTAACAACCGTCGCGCCCGCCGTGCCCAGCGTCGCCGCCTCCACGCCGCTTAGGTTGCGCGGCGCCCTTACCGCGCGCGCGTCGTCGAGCACCATGTAGCGCTGCAGCGTGCCGTCCATGTCGCCGCTGCCCAAGATAGTCATAAAGTCTAGGTTCTCGAAGCCGCCGGCGTACCAGGTGCTGGAGAAGACGAGGACGGCGTCGCCGGCGGCCCAGGCGGAGTCGGGGCCCGTGGCTTCGATGACGCCGGCGCCGTCGAGGCCTGGGATTAGGGAGGGTTTCGCGGGGAGGGGGTAGGCGTGGGTGGCGACCATGAGGTCGCGGTAGTTGAGGGAGATGGCGGTGATGCGGAGGAGGATTTGGTGGGGGCCCGGGGTGGGTTTGGGGAGGGGGGAGGAGAGGGTGAGGGAGAGGGATTGGGGTGACGAGGGGGGTGGGATGATCCAGGCGAGGTTGGTGGTGGGAGGGGTGGACATTTTGGAGAGGGGTGGGCTGGGTTGAATTGGGGTTATTTGAGGCTTGAGATGGGAGGGGGAAGGTGGTGGTTATGAGAGTGAGATTGTGTGAAAGAGAAGTGGCAGTGTCTGAAGTTTTTATGTTGATTTTTGAATGAGACACGGATATTTGTATTTGCAATCAGAATATTGTGGCAGACGTAGTGCAGCTTTGCGCCGCATCAGAAGCGCCCCCGAGCTCGAGAAATGGAGCGTATGAGCTATGAGCTGACATCTCGACCTATTTTCTGACCTTTCGAACTAGTTCCTGACATCAGGCGCTGATTGGCTCATATCCAACTACTGTAGTGTTGCCCGATTGAATTGGAAGAAATGGCGATTGGATGGTGAGAAGGTATTCAGAAGTCGATCTGCGGAGTAAAAGGAGTAAATTCCGAAGATGGTTGCATACCTGCGAAAAATGACTATACTGCATCGAGCAATTTTTACGATGCTAAGCCCTTTTGTCTCTAACAGCACAAGATAGATCTAACTACTAGTGAACAGACGTTAGCACGCGGAGCTTGAAAAAGGTGGCACTCTATTCTACGCAGGTGTGTATGCCACCGCTTGGAGTGCTTTGATACATTTTCAGGAATTCAAAAAAGATAGAAGTTCTTCCTTCTGGGATCTATAGAAACTCATTAGAACACTTCAAGCAGTGGTAAGCAGGTGCATCTAAAAGGCAGCGTGGTAATTTATTAACCCTAGAGAGTAGCAGTATATAAATCTATAAGGTACATATATATATATACTATTCTATTTATATACTATATATGCTTGTTTAGCACCGCTTAAGGTCCGCTAGTATGCTATTGCTGTTTATAAAATGCCTGCTTTGGCAAGCCTAATAGCTCTTTGGGCCACCTCATACAGTGTTGACCTGCTGTAGTGTGCCTCTTTATTCCTGCCTAGCGTGATTGGTTGCTTGCCCAGACACTGCGGATACTCAGTTTCAGAAAATGAGGGAGGTATGGGCATATGCTGCTGTTCCGAAACGTCTTTCTTGGATGAGCTCGATGGAAAGATGTACAGTGACAGGCCACAAGTCTGGGCATACTGGTACGCCACTGCTTGGGGTACCCCCACAGGGTTTCGAAGACTCGAGGGCGGTGTCAAGCTCCGAGCAGTGCAGCTTACTTCGTAGACTGTGAAAACGTGCACGGACGATACTAGCGATTTCGAAGAAGCTCCAGGCTGCAACATCTCAAACTTGCCCCTCTCTTCATCACTCACCCAGTATCAACTTCCTACAGATCTTTAAGTAACTAAAAAATTCAAGCATTGTTGCTCATTATGGCTCGCCGTTCCAGACGCAATAAACATGCTCGTCGCTCATTCCCGTTTCTACGCCTACCATTCGACCTACAGCTCTCAGTTCTTGGGTCCATGGACTTCCAATCTCTCTGCGACTTCATCAACGCCAGTCCTCTTATTGAAGATTTGTTTCTCAAATACCCAGAGGCTATATTGCATGACACGATAGGTCAGTGCCCTCTGCAAATCCAAAACCATATCCTCACTGCGTTGACTATCAATGGCACTAAGAAGCTCCCTTTCGACAACCTGGGCGTGTTTCTTGCGGATAGCCTAGATGCGGATAAGTCGCGACGCGTTTTGTGTGCGGCCAACGATCCCCTCGCGGTCCTTGAAGAGCTTCGTGCCAACCAAAAGGAGATTGACCAAGCCGTTCACCTGGTAGCAGCCGCGGCCTATCAGCAGGTCGGTGCCATCAACAATCCGGGGGCTATATTAGAGCCTCTCGTTCTATCGACTCCGGAACATCTCCGATTATCTCGGGCACTCTGGTCCTTGCGGCTCTTCAATCGACCGTATCCCGAAGAGGATCCAGCGAAGCCTTTTACCAGCGGGTTGGTGCAGCGAAGAGCTGCATGTGCGGAAGTCACCCGCCGGTTCTTCCTTCGCCTATCACTATCAGAGGTTGACGAACTTATATGCGTCCACCGCTTTCTGATAGCTAGACACGACCATCTCTGCCACGGAATATTTCAGGTAGGCTCTCTCAAATACCTCACGGAAGAAGAGCGCACCACGAGCAACCCATGGTCACGTGCGTGCGGGGGACACCAGTGCTTCTTCCCACCCCGATATTCGTCTTTCGGGTATATCCTCGAACCGTTCATGCAAAGTCTCAAGAAAGTCAGCCGTCACTCCCAACCCCGCTCCAGCTTCTGGGCATCACCGCAAATATTCCACCGTCACACAGCTCGTGTGTGGTCAGACTGGCCTGATGGCAGTTCTCCCGCCCCTGGGTGGACGTATTTCGACGCTGTGCGGGCTCAACATGACCTTACTAGATCGCAATTTTGTAATTTCTTCCAGGATGCAGGGATCTTTTTCTGGGATCTTCGCCGGCTGGTGGAATGGGCGTTTGTAGGCCGCTGGGATGGGCCGGATGGGATGAACGTTTACCTGGACGAGCTGGAGCGCCAGCAGCGGGTTAGACATTCCTACCGGGAGAAGAAGATACGCCAGGCGCTCGAAGTTGACCAGGAGTTGATCCAGTGGACTAGGTGTCCGATCCCTTGTACTTTGGAAGAATGGCGGTCCCAGGCTAGGGTTATGGGGTGGTACGATTATCAGGTAGGGACACCGTACTGGCCTGTTGAACGTCGAGAGACTGGATCCACGCTTAGGCAAGGCGTTTTAGAAAGACGCTATGAGTGTGGAAGCGGTATCTTAGTGTAGGTTGATTGGTAATATTCTCCTCTTTTCTCAACATCCTAGCGCCCATCTCTCTTCCTCTGTGGAAGATCACCCTGTCACTCTGCCGCTTTTGTAACCGGGACACAACTGTCAGGGGCGGCCCTGTCGCGAGGATTCTCTTGGTCAAGAGGAGGCTTGGTTCACGCAATCCAAAACTTGACATGACGCCTCCGTTCTGGTCTCCCCACGGGGGCACTCCTGGTAGTGGCAATTGAGTATCAAACGCCTTCAACAGAGAGAGGAAGTGTCAGCGAGTAAGTTCCTCCCAGATGCAATAGTACTTCTGGGGAATCGGCAGGAGGTCAGGCACGACCGTAGAAATGAAGAGATGCAAAGGATGTAGAGGATGCTCGCTATCCCTTGGCCCGTCGTCGCGCAACGCTCGGACTTTCTGTTGAAGACACTGTGTAAAGGGACAGTTTGACACTGTTTGAGGTGGCCCGCAAGGTTCTCAGTCTTGTTAAACTGTCCTTTTCTGATCTCTTATAATATACTACAGAACCCCATGCGGTACTAGGTCATTGTATGAAAAGTCTAGAGGGCATGTGTTGCTCAAGTCTTTCGCTGCAGCTCTCATTACTGGAAGCTTCCTATTGGTTGTATTCTTATCGATTTAGTGGAGCCAAATGCGACGGGCCAAGGGATAAATTATCAACCACTTCTTCAGTCACATACGCTATCATCAGAAAATGCAAAAAACATTAAAGAGGTACAAAAGGAAAGAATCTCCGTAGGTCTCGGCCCTAGGGCTCTTAGGGAGCAAAAACCTATGGCTTACCGAAGTAAGCTGTGCAGGGAAAAGCCCTTGGAAGAACTTTTTATTCGCCGATGCTGCCAGGGCCATTGGACCAGAGTCCTCAACTTTCGTTGATGGAGGTACAGAGAATAAAAGCAGATATATAGTCGTATTTGACTCACCTTTTTACAAGACCAGGCCGTAATATCTCCGTGCTCTCGCACCTTTCATCCTTCTCGATTGCATTTCACTTCATTCCAGCATCCTTACACGCAAAGCGTTCTCCTAAATTATGCGTACTCAAAACGCACTCGCCACTATTTGTGGTCACACACACCTCAAACGTACTCAATCTTCTGGATTCTTGTTGAACATAAAGATAGGATTCTGAATAGGAGCTCGAATCTAGGATCTCTCTCGCTCTACACTTCCAGGAACTAGGTAAGTCTCACCACACGCTAACTCACCTCTCCTGCACCAACCAATCCTCCCCCGTCCACCCCACCTCATTCGCATCCGCATCAAACATCACAATATCCCCATCCCGATCATACCACGCCTCGCCCGACGAAACATCAATCCCAATCAAAAACTCATCATTCTCCACTCGCAGCGCCCCCGGCACCCGCTGCCACTGCGCCGAGTCCTGCCCATCAAAACCCACCGACCGCTCTCCCGCCCCCTCCGCCTCCGCCTCCCCCATAACAACATCCCCATCCACATCCACCTCACACTGCGCGCTCACCAACCCATCGCGCCCGACATTCCGCGCCACAACCACCCGCCGCCGGCCCGCATCCATCTGCCACGTCGCCGCGCGCCCATCAGCCCCAAACGCCCAGATAGTCAGCTCGGGCTCCGCGTAAATCGCGAGGTCGACTAGCCCATCTAGGCTCCCCACGACGGTGCCCTTGATGCCAATGGGCCACAGCGCCGCGTCGGCCGGGTACGAGTACGCGTGCAGCAGGCGCAGCTTCTCGTCCGTGCCCAGCCAGTGCGCCCAGTGGTCCGCCTCCTTGCCCTCGTGGGCCGCCGCCGCAGCAGCGAGGAGGTCGGAGCCGCCGGCGGTGCATTCCTGCGCGAAGACGTCCGGGGGCACGGAGTAGAGGATGATTCTGTCGCCGAAGGCGACCGCGACGCGCGCGCCCCAGGTGAGGTCGGCCGCGGCGGTGTAGATGCGCGGGATGGCGTCTGGGTCTGGGGGCATGAGCATTAGGGTGCGGAGGAGCTTTGTGGGGCCGCCCTGGGGCGCGTCGCTGCCGAGGTAGAGACGGGAGGTGGAGGGGTCGGTGAAGAGGACGTTGTAGCCATCGCTCAGGGGCACGGCGCGGAAGTGGTCGGAGTTGGAGGCGCCGCGGCCGTGGGTGGCGAGGGGGTTTTCGATCCAGTAGAGGCTAGGGTTTGGCCGGTTGGAGAGGAAGCGGTGGTAGATCGAAGGCCGGTCGCTGGGGTGTGCGGCGCTGGAGATTAGGCGGAGCTTTTTGGCGGAGTCGACGCCAGGTCGGGGGGGTAGGAAGTGGAGGAAGTCGCTAGGTGAGGTGAGAGGAAACCATCGGTTGAGGTTTTGCCCGGTGATGGCGTCGACCCAGTACAGTTCTATACCGGCAGAGCAGCCGAAGGCTACACAGCGGCGCTGTGGACAGATAGACACGCAGCGCGGCGGGTCGTCGTCGGAGCAGAGATGACGGTAGATGCTTCGACGTCCGTTATCAATGGGCATTGCTTGCGCTTTGGGGACATGTACGTCGTCTGGTGGCCCCCCTCGCAGGAGAACATGCCAGTCCTGATTGATGAAATGGCGTTCATGATATCGGTCGGCGCCTCGTAAATTGACCTCTTCATCGCCCGATTGAACACGGATTTCAGCAAGCTGTATTTCGTCGTTGGCCGCCGCTAGGGGAACCTCGAAGCGGCTACCGGGTCCGCCCGTGAAGAGTGTACTTCTATCGTTGAGTCCAGCGCCAGTCGGGATCGCAGAACCTCCCGTGTCTGAAGAGCTGAGGTTAAGGTCACAGACCAGACCCATTCTGCCTTCTAGAAGTGCAGCAACAGCAAATCTGTGAGACGAAGCATCCATGCTCATTGCCAGAACTCTTCGGGGACAGACTACGCTGGTCAGAGCCCGGAGACCACTGTCTTCGAGCTGGTAGATGTATATCATACCGCTTTCCGCAACGAGCAAAAATCGGCCGCAAACGCTGACTGTGAAGACGAGAGCTCCAGTATGTCGCCCCTCAGGCCCAGCAGAGCCATGTGCTAGGTCGGCAAAATCTGTCCTAGCAACTTCGACCATTGGCTCACGATATTTCGCGTTCCTTGTGCCGGGAGTTTCGAGTCCGTTGCCAGTCCAGTTGCAAGACAAGGCACACTCGCGGGAAAGTCGCTTGCTGAGGAACCATTCCACTCTGCCTTGCTCTACAGATTCATTTCGAACGTACCTCTTGTGAAGGTCGTGCTCAGCGCCTCCTATCCACCCGCCACGACGGAGCATTGATCTTAGAATCGTTCGGTCCAGGCTCGCAGTCATCCATGTTTGGCAGGAGTGACGGGCTGCATTGAAGTCTCTGGGTGATAGAAAGCTGTATACATGCTGAATGAGCTCAGTGGGGAGTCTGCACGGAGGAGGCAATACGCGAGGAGCGGCTGCACCAATGGCAGAATACCAAGATCGGCATGTAAGTCTCATGGCTTGCAGAGAAGAAGATTCGAGATATGCTGACAGTTGAACGAGCAAACGCGCTGGAAGTATTGAAGGCAAAGTCGCTGCAGCCCGTGTTGACATCCCTAGACCACTGTCGGTATCGGAACAGGAGCCCTCTGAGACGATGTTGTCCGGCTTTACTATCGGCGAGCTAACCCCGAGAAAGGTGTCAGACATATTCCGTGTAATGTCGCAGTAGAGGAAAGGCTCCAGGACACCGTCTTCAACAAGATCAACCGGCATTTGTTCTATATTCATCCTGCGCAGCGCGAAGTCCTCTGTGCTAAAAGGAGTGTCGTTACCAGTACCGAGGGATGATTGGCTTTCGAGAAGCGACGTCGAGTATCCGAAAGAGCTCCTGGAGTAAGCAGATCTCAAGCTTGGTCCGCTGAAGAGGAAGGTACCAGGCGATACGAGGTCAAGGCTTTGTAGAGAACCGTAGGTATCTGCCCTAGAAACTGACTGCCCGTCTGAGGCACTAGAATCTCTCCGAATATGGCGTATGGCTGGGTTGGGTGCAGGAGGACTGCTGCTGAAAAAACCTGTAAGAACTCTGTGCAGCGAGGTTCGACGCCGTTCTCGGCGTATGGGGAAGCCGCCTTCTCTTTGAGATTGTATAGGGTTTGTAAAGTGTCGTCTGGTAGTTCGTACGGCGACTCCAATTGCGGTTCGACGAGATGAGGCAAGAGTGTTTCGAAGACCCTCTGACTGCCTCGTGTTTGTTGCTGGACTGGCGTTACTGGCCACTCCTGAACTTTGTTCGACGGGAATGTTGTTGGTGGTAGGCATTCCCTGATGGTCCTCGAGATTCCTGTGGACAATAGAGAGGCTTGGTGGTCCAAACTTAAGAATGTGTTCGTTCGGCGATTCGAAGAGGGACGTGATTGATGGCACCGTAGGGCTATTTATGGGAGAGACCGATGTAGATTGGGATCCGGCAACTCCTCTTGAGAGGTGTATTTGTGAAGACGTCTTTGGAGCACCTCCGATGGGAGATGCAATTCAGGTAAGCGCAGGAGGGTCTGAAGAATAACGGTAAATCGAGTGAGTGGCGTTGTCAAATGGCGTTGCCACAAAAGTAGTAATGCCGCTGGTGAGGCTTAAGGACATGAGAAATTTCAAGAGGCAGTGGAAGCGTCGGGTATCATAGCCAAGCTTTCTCAGAGCTACTACCGTGTAAGGGTATACACGGGAGGAAGACCCCTTCCTGCTGCTACCTGTGGTCCTTCCATGGAAAGTCAGAAACCCAAACATGAACGAGGATTGTCCCGTTGAAGAGCCTGTAAAGTCATTGAGCCACATCGGATAATTGGAAACAGAACTACGCGCATTGAAAGCAAGAAATATCGCTCCAAACTTTTAGGCATACATCGAAGCATCACAAAGAGTTACAGAAAAATGTACACAGACGAAATACTGTACGACAGGGACTATACATTACACTATGTACTTGATTACCACTTTCCGCGCCTGCGCGTAAGTCACGTTTCTTGATCTGCAGCCGTGCTTGACGTTGCTGAAATATCACCGTTTCTTGCGAACTTATCCATGATCCAAACATCATCGAGCCTAGGCTTGTTAGCACACGTAAATAGACACCAGTAGAACCAAAACCTACGGCATAATGAGATTTGGGTTGATAAAGCGAGTACCGCTCTCGCGCGCTTCATCCACTGTCTGACGGTTCTGCATGCCGAATCTACTTTGGCCATGAACAGCAAATGCCTCCTCTTGGATGCCTCGGCCTAGTTCCGAGTGCTCTGCACTACGTAGACTTCGTAGAGCTATGAACGTCATAAGAGGTTTGTAGGTCCTGTTGTACAAGTAACTAAACCAAAGAGTTGCCAAAACGAGTGGGATTATAAGGATAGATCGTCTGAAGGCTTTCTTCAAGGCGAGCTGCCCGGCCGTTGTGAGCTGGAATAGTATCATGCCGACAGTGACACGATCGCACATCATGAGCCATCCTTTCCCGGTAGAGTGTTGGCGGTGGTCCATCGCGTAAAGCAGCTGGTATTTATGGACGAAGTGACCAATGATGAAATAGGCGAGACCGGAGAGTAGGACCATCCAAGAGGAGCGAAGAACACTATAGACCATGCAAATTATGAAAATCAAAATCGTTTGGGGTAGGAAAAAGCCGTAGCTGAAAACAGGAGGTTGAACGAGCTCCGCAAAATCTGAGCTAATTGTTAGGTTTCATCTATCTGATGAGAACATGGAGAGCACGTACCTCGTGGCGTTTTCGCTCCAATCCGATTGATTGGGTACAATGTCAAAGCTCCGATCTCCAGCAAACGCAGTGGGAAGAGTCCAAAGCCTTGAAGAATGATGAAGTCGACATAGAACAGGAGAAGTTTCTGCAGAGATACTGCCAGGGCGTTGGCAAGATTGGTAGTATCCTTTAGATTCTCGCCAAACCGTTCGAACATATCAAGTACCCCGGAGGCAGTACCCAGAGCAGTAAATATGACGAAGAAGTTGAAGAACGTAAAGAAGAAGTTCTTAGAAATGACTGAAAGCTCCACGTCTCCTTGGGAAATCATTCCTTGTAGGTTCGCAAGCCCTTTGTCATATGTAAGCAATTAGCCTAAGGTGATATCCGGAGATACGTACAGTCATAGAAAAAGGGTACAAGGACGTTGAGCAGTGTGAGTGCCAGGGTCGGTAACTGCGTATTGACAATGGATTGGAGGTTAGGATGACTATCAAGTGCGTCCGCTAGCCCAGGCCACACCTCGTGGATTGAGCATGTATTGAGTAAGCCGGCAACTGGTACGAGGACGATGGTCCAAAGTACCGTAAGTACGGCAATGAAAATTGTGATGGCCCATGCTCGGAGCATTCTTTTGGAACGAGGCAAATAAGTATTATGCCAAACAACGTCTGAAGGCGCCGGGCTGTTGTTTGCCAATAATTGTAGCGGGGATGGGTCAAGAACAGCTTGAATAGCCATTTGCTATGGATTGTTCGTTAGTCGTAATGAAATGCCAATGCAATATATGTACTTACTGCGCTAGCCACGCTGTCCATAGTAACGAATGCCAGCGGCGTTGGGTCAAAGTCTTTCTTGCGGAAAGCCTTAATCTCCTCATCGATCCTGCGAAGCTTCTCTTCATAATAGTTGATGGCATCGACCGTCCTGTATCGGAGATTGAAACGACCGTGCCAGATCCTAGTAACCGGTCGCTGCCGTGCATATGGAGTAACGTGATTGGAATGACCATTGAGAAGCTGAGCATCTTCACTATCGTTTTCTGTGTCCATCTGGGGCTCTGGCGGTGTAGGTTGGACGATAGGTAGGGTCTCGAGACTCCTCTCCACACGCCGCTTTCCAAGATGCACTGTCCACGCTTCTTCCAATTTTCGCAATATGCTACTCCTCTGCGTTATGCGGTCGTCCAACTCTTTCCAATTTTTGCAGAGAGTTACGCTCTCGACTTTTCCGATCTGCAGATCTTCCACAAACTCCTTGATTTTGTCCTCGGACCTGAGCTCCGGTGGTACTCCTGAGAGACGAATGGTACGGTCGGTGATGGTGGTCTGGCTTCCGAGATATTCCTGTCGTATTTCTATAATCTTCCGTGTCTCTGATATCATCAAATACATAGCAAGGCCGGTAAATAGGTATGAGAAGGCTAGGTACATCCAAAGATAATCTGTCGTGTACTCGGTGGGCATACCCAGAGTTTGTGCCCAGCTGGAGCGAGCCTCTAGCAGCACAGGCTGGCTGGCATAACCCTCGACAAGAGACGTTGAGTTCGGGTGTGTAGCGTTGGTGTTGGGGTCAGGAAGCTCCTGTTTAGACTTGTCGGGATATTGGTCGTGGACTGGCTTGATAACCACGAGCGCAAAGAAGAGGGTCACGCAGAGGAATTTGATGGCCATTTTGAAAAAGGCGAGGTACTGTGTCGCAATTTAGTAAGAGCATGCCAGCCTCTTGATTCCACGACGTACCACATAGGCATCTAGACCCGCCGAAGCCAGCACTTGTTCCTCTGTGATGCGCCATAAAGGCAGGATCCAGCCAAAGAAGCTGTTCGGGAGCTCGGGAAGGGTGGTTGTTCGGTCGACGTTCTTTTTGCGCGCGGCATAAAGGCCTTGCCAGCGCGGTCGCAAGAACTGTACATCCGTTAGCAGACTTCAGAATCACAGGCGAGGAGTGCATACACAAAAAGCTAGGAAAGCGGTGATGCCGAGGGCGACGGAGATGGAGATCTGGATGGTAGTGTCCCGCGGGTGCTCGGTGCCGAAGGGATCACTGAGGTGATTGCTGCAGGTACCGGTATCGTTCTTCATGGCTGAAGAGCGGCGGCAGCATGAGTGGGCGGTGGTTCACAAGAGGGAGAGTCGTGTGCGACGCCGCGGTGATGACGCCGTGGTGCAGCGCGTTGTCAAACTATACCCGTGCCCCCACGATCCAGAGAACATTTCTAGAACACTGCAAGGGTCTCCAGCCTCATCTTCTCCACCAACCACATCTCACCGCGACCACGACCATCCCACGCTCCAAATGGAGACGCGATGGACCCAATTCAAGCTGGAGTCTATCGAAGCCCGGCTGACTGAACTCCCGGACAGTCTTGGGACCATTACTCACGCCTCACCTGCTGGCCTCCCTCCACTACCTCCACTACCGCGTGGGTTTTCACCATTTCCTGGCTTCTCCCCAGTCCCGCCAAGTCCCAAAAGTAGCCCTCGGCCCAAGAGGGCGGCCGATGAACCTAGGCCGACCATATTTATCGAAGTGCGCCTTAAGAACACTAGTGGAAGTTTTGTGCGGACTGATATGGTCGGTGGAGGATATCAAGCTCATGGTATTGATTTGATCTAACTAGTTCTACAGGTCCGTGAGGAGGTCACAGAATGGCTTACTGAAACTTACCCAGGCTTGCTCTGCGTTGGCCAAGAAATCGATGATCGTACGTTCTCATCGGCCTTTGTGACCAGCGATAGGTGGATGGGTGAAACTGACAGTCACGAAGCGTTTCAACAACTTCCGCATTCGAGTACGATTGAGTCCATCAGTGTGTTCGACTGCTCCCTCACTGAAGAGATTAAGGACATTCGAGGATTCAACATTCAAGACGTGAAGCTAGATGTGCAAGCCTACTATTACCATGAAGGGGACTACGAATCTCCCTCTAAAGTACGAAACGCTGGAGCCGACTCCGACGAAGACGACATGCCTCAGCTTCGCATCACACTGTTACCGAGCAGGTCGCTGAACGGAGCCTGGGACTCGTAAGACCACTCTGTTTCAGCTAGGGTAGCAATCTCACTGATGCCTATAGTTTGGTATTCGATGAGCCAATACCGTCTCGACTGCTCAAATTCATGACACGCATGAGTAAGAAGAAACGCTTCGTTGCTTATTGAAGGGCCGATGGCAGCGCTGACCATGTCAGTGACTCTCTTCAGGAACCCAGATATCAACTCTTCCGTTATCAACTGGAACCGCCTGATGCTTCTGCACGGTCCACCAGGCACCGGAAAGTCGACGCTCGCCAAAGCACTGGCACAAAAGCTTACCATTCGCCTTGGTAAGCACTTCACGCAAGGCAAGCTCGTTGAAATCAACGCCCAAGCTGTCCTTAGTAAATGGTTTGGTGAGAGCAGCAAGCTTGTCGGCAAAATGTTCGATGCCGTGCTGGCTCTCGCTGAAGAGGAGACAACGCTTGTTTGTTTGGTGATCGATGAAGTAGAGACGTTGACTAGTTCGAGAGAGAAAGCGTCGAGTAGCAATGAATGTGGCGATGCCGTTAGAGTAAGTACACAGTTGTGCAGCGACAGCAGAGCCCTTCCACCCTAGATGTTACAGTTAGCTGAGTGTATCATTGACGAAGAGCAATCAATAGGCAACGAACCAGGTTCTTACGGCCCTCGACCAACTTCGTCACCGTCAGAACGTGATCGTCATATGCACGAGTAATCTCATCGAAACTATTGTGAGTGGCAGCTCCGTTTTACTTACTCATTTGCTCATCAGACTCCAGGACGTGGCTTTTCTAGACCGGGTGGATATCAAGCAATTCTTTCCATACCCGCGTTCGGAGGCCATCTTTGATATCTTTCGATCCTCCATCAACGAGTTAATCCGCTGCGAACTGCTAGTGCCGTCAGCAGACCCCGAAGATGTAGTCGTGTGGCACCCGCGCGTGCCCATGAAGGTGCATTACGAGCACGCCTGGGAAACCGACGTCTGTTGGAGGAAGGAGTTTGCCGAAGCAAAGTTCATCTTTCCTCTTCATGTTACGATAACGAATTTGAACCACCGGCCTAACTCTCCATCGCGGAGAGTCCTGCGGGCTGCGAAACGGTGTGTGGGCCTCAGCGGGCGGACTCTTCGTCGCCTACCTTTCCTAGCACTGGCTATGTACACCGACAGGGAGCCGTGTAAGGTATATGAGGGACTCGCAGCGCTTAGTAGAGCTATCGATGTAGAGTTGAAGAAGAATGAGCCGATGCAAGAACGCATCCAGGAGAGGTTTACGGACGAGGAAGATATGGAGGACGAAGAGCTGCAAGAAGACGGCGGAAGACCGTACACGCCAACCGTACAGCATCCTTACTACGACAGGATGAATCGTTGACCCCAGCACAAGAGACGGACGAGAGGACATGTGACACTTCACAGGTAGGCACTCGACGTTCCAATAAACTCGCGCCTCCCGTTCCATGCAAAACGACAAGCCGGTCTTTCAGAGTGGCATATGCGCGTACCCGATTTCTGTGCTTGTAAGCTGCTGCCCCTGTCTAAGCACGTTTGTGTCTTCTCCACATAAGCTAACCTACCCTGCTGTACGGTAGAGGGTGAAGGACGAAACGATCCGGACGGACCAGATATCTACTCTAATATATCTATGATCTTCAAATTGTAAATATGGAATCGTCGATGCTAGCACAAATCATAGATGGAGAAAGCCCTCGCTCAGTCCGAGTTTCATGAGCACACAATGCTCGTACCCTCTCGTCTTGGTCCCTTCTCTTTGCCTGCTCCATGCAAACGATTTTGCAAACGTGCAGTGACAGCTCTGTGCGCCGGAACATCATCTCCCTTGTGCAATCGAGTAAGTTGCATGGGCTCTGCTTTGCGACAGGTGTTGGGAGACTGGGGGTCGGTTTGGGAATGCAGTGTGACAGTGTGACGATGCAAACCTAGAAATTACGGGCTTCCACCAGCGTGGTCCTGCTGATGCGGGGTATCTCGATGAACTAGTGAGCACTCAAATCGGTAAAACCTGAGTCTTTTGAGACACTAAGTACCGAGAGAGGAATGTGATGGTGGCTAGTGGATGGTGTCGGCGATTGACTGTGTTGCTTCCTGCTATTTTCCCTTAATTTGTTGCTCTTTTGCTGCGTTGCTTTCTTGCTGTGTTAGTATTTGGGAGACTGGGTGCTGTATGGGGTGAAATATGAGAGAGTTCAAAACAATCACTGCTCGTCGTAAACCAAGATGTTAGCATTCACCACAGCGTGGTCTGCCCGAGCTGAAGTTGACTCGGGTAAAAACGGACGAGGCAGACCTGAAACTATTACTGCATATACTACGACCTTCACACCGTAGAGTTAGCAGCGATGAGGATAACTGGTGTCTGATCTGAGTCTTTAATGATGCGGTCATGACTGCTATTTCTAGGGCATGAGGGTAGCAATGAAGATATCAGGCATCAGGTGTCGCTCTCCTCGACGTTACATAGTGAGTCATCAGCTGCAATACACAAGGGGTGTGGAGTGCGGTGTTGACATCCGCTTCGTATTTCGTAACGGGGCCCGCGGAATGCGAGAGCCAAAATATAGAGCGTCGGTCTATCGGTCTCACGGGCAGCGATAACCACCGAGCAAAACACACGCTACGTGCATCCTCCACCCCCTTTCAGGCAGACATAGTCGTCGCCAAGGCCTAAGGCAGAGGCTGTTATCGCCGCGTGGTCTTCGCGCTTGGAACACCCCATTCCGGACGAAAGATGGACGGCAGGGGACGTTGGGTGCAGACGAGCGCAGAGCCGACAGTGAATTGGTCGGCGAGCCGAGATTGAACGGGCCGGACTTAGCCTGGAACCGTGTTGAGTAACGAGCCCGGCAGAGAAAGCCTGGCCCGTCTGCCCTCAGGGATCGCCAAGCCTTCCCGATGCCGCCCACGGGGACGCCGCCTGGAAATCATCAAGCGGACGTGCGGACCACACCAATGATGAACTCGGCTCGCGCTCTTGTCTGCTGCGCTTTGGACAGTTGCACGTCTCGGTGGGCGCTGTATGATGATATTCCAGGGTTCTCGTGACTGCTTGCTTGAATTATGCCAAACAGAAGTGCCACTCGTCAGGTGTTGGCTGCGATGAGAGTCCGCGGCTGTTTTCGTCCGTAAAGAGCTCCTTTCTTTTGTCCCGCCTCTTCTGTGCGCGGGCCACCCGGTGACTCGGCGATTCGCCAACCGTCCCTCTTAGCACACTCCCGATCTTTGGGCTCTTCACTCCCATGCCCATGCGACACCAAACCCTTGTCACTTAACTCGTCCGTTCTTTTCGCAGACGCCGTCGCCTGTCGCCATCCACCTGGCTTCTTTTGCCCTCCTTAACCTTATAAGCGCTGTGCAGCCACCCGACGTATCTGATCTTTGTCCCACAGAGTTCCCTTCCTTCTTCTTCAACCGCATTCTGACCTTCCTTTGCAATGGGGCTCGACATCAAGGACCACACGCGTCCAACCAGCGCGGCCGATACTGATTCAACCTTCACAAAAAGTGCCGATCCCTCCGTCTTCGAAAAGAAAGAGCCCCTAGAGGCCACTGTAAACTCATCGAGGCCCGCCTCAGCCGATGAAGAAGAAGAGCATGTTGCCCAGGATGAACCCAAAGAGCCAAAAGAAAACTTGCAGAGAATCGATACGGCCGCCCAAGAGGAAGCCGACCATGAGTACCCCAAAGCGTTTAAGCTAGCCATGATCACCGTGGCCCTGTGTCTCTCCGTCTTCTGTATGGCCTTGGTGAGCACTAGCCCTGTTTAGTTGCATAAGTCATCTTGAATGCTGACCCAATCAAAGGACAATACTATCATCGCTACCGCAATTCCTAGAATCACTGATCAGTTCAAAGCTCTCAACGACGTCGGCTGGTACGGCAGCGCCTATCTCCTCACCACTTGCGCATTCCAGCTCATATTCGGAAAACTGTACACCTTTTACTCCATCAAATGGATATATCTTAGCGCTCTTTTCATCTTTGAGCTAGGGTCCTTGATCTGTGGTGTGGCTCCAAACTCCACTGCTCTCATCGTTGGTAGAGCTATTGCTGGGCTCGGAGGTGCTGGTATCTTCTCTGGTGCAATTCTGATCGTTGCCAACACGGTTCCATTGATTAAAAGGCCGACTTACATGGGTCTCATCGGAGGCATGTATGGAATAGCATCAGTTGCGGGTCCGCTGATGGGGGGAGCTTTCACTGATCACCTCTCCTGGCGATGGTGCTTCTACATCAATCTGCCCTTCGGTGCTGTCACCGGTGCTTTCATCATCTTCTTCTTCCAAGCTCCCCGGAAAGGCAAGAAGGATGAGTCGACCTTCGCCCAACAGATCAGGAAGTTCGATCTTCCAGGAACCGCACTCTTTCTCCCAGGTATCATCTGCCTGCTTCTTGCTCTCCAGTGGGGTGGATCCAAGTACGCATGGGGCAACGGCCGCATCATCGCTCTCTTCGTGATCTTCGCTATCCTGATGGCTGGCTTCGTCGGTATCCAGATCTGGAAGCAAGAGGAGGCCACCGTGCCCCCACGAGTCTTCAAGAACCGCAACGTCTGGGGTTCCGCCATTTTCGGAGCTTCCCTCGGCGCATCCTTCTTCATCATGGTGTACTATCTTCCCATCTGGTTCCAGGCCATCAAGGGAGTGTCCGCCACGAAATCCGGCATCATGAACCTGCCCACTATTCTTGGCCTGGTCATTATGTCCATGATTTCTGGTGGCCTTGTTACTGTAATCGGGTATTATACGCCCTTTATGCTCGCCTCAACCATTCTCATGACCATTGGTGCCGGCCTCCTGACCACCTTCGAGACCGACACTGGTCACGCCAAGTGGATTGGCTTCCAATTCCTCTTCGGAGCGGGTGTCGGACTCGGCATGCAGCAGACCCTTATTGTAGTGTAAGTCATCTCAGCTCAGACATGGGAGTTATCGCTAACAGGCTTTGCAGTCAAACGGTTCTTCCCGCCAAGGATGTCCCAATTGGAACAGCCGTGATGATGTTCTCCCAAACCCTCGGTGGTGCTCTATTCATCAGTGTAGCGCAGAACGTATTCACCAACCAGCTTATCAAGAACCTCGAATCCGCCGTTCCGGATCTTGACCTTTCCATCGTACTCCAGACTGGCGCCACAGAGCTCAAGAACGCAATCCCTGCGCAATACCTCGCGGGCGTGCTAGGCGCGTACAACAAGACGTTGATGAACACCTTCTACGTCTCTCTCGCGATGGCGTGTCTGTCGATTGTAGGCGTCGCGCCCATCCAGTGGAAATCCATGAAGGGCAAGAAGATCGAGATGGCCATGGCGTAGTTATACCATGCACCTCTTTCCAGTCCATCTCCAGATACCCCGGCGATTTCATTCGCAGAAACGGTTATATCTTGCATCGCATTGCAACGGCGTTGTGCGGATGTCTTTCGTGCCATTACACCACTCGTTTACTCCTGGATAGGAGAAGCGCAGCTGCCAGTATTCTCTTTTAATACGTTTTTCCGCTCTTTTCCTTTGCACCTATCACTTAGATTTAGACAGGTCTCATGTGGCCCAAGGTTTTCCTAATGTACGGTCTGTTGGAGTCGCGGGTGGCAGATATGTGGTTCGAGCGATTGGCGGTGGTGTCCGTTGGTTGTATCATACTTCCGGTGGCCGTGGCTACGGCATGCACACACTCTTCTCTATATACCCCTCAGAAAGAGCGAAGCGCGATGGTGGAGTGAGCGCTGAATGAAAGTCGAATTGCGCTGATGAAATGTCTTGGCCCTGTCTCGTTTGAGTCCTGTGACTTGAAAAGTGAAAAGAGGAAAAAGAAATCTGGACGAGATGAGGTTGATTTGAAGCTGGGTGACTTTAGTAGCCGCCGGAGAATCCTCCTTGCAAGGCAACCTGTTTCAAGGCCACCCATGAACGGCCAGGACTGGAAATCACATCTGCATCAGGAAGGACTAAATGCAACGCAGATTGAATAGGACTGAAGAAAGAATTGCCAGCAAGCAGCAATTCGGCAGAATGAAATCGATACCACGATTTGAGGGAAGAAGTGAGGTGGGGGACGAGGTTATTATACCTCCACATTTAAGCTGTAGTACTTCGTACGAACCGAAGATCACCGAACCGCAAGCTTCCGGAAACTCCACTTTTCGCTACATACGTGCAGTTGGAATATCCCGGCACTTACTGTAGTGAAACGGGTGCCGGAAGGAGCCGAGCCGAGACGAGACATGACTTGCATTCTTCCCAGCACACGGGAGGTGAAAGACGAGACTTGGAGGGGAAGGGGTGGGGCGGAATTGAGGGAATTCCAGGTATCCATTTCAGGCAATAATCCGAGAATGCACAAGTTTGTACTAACTGAATCTGTTTTCTGTCTTTTGATTCTTCGGACGTCAGTTCCTAATCCATCAGACTCTTCCTACAACTGTACAGTACGTACACCTTCCGTCTCAACAACTCAACTGCACCAGCGCCGCCGACGACCACGGCAGCACAACACTAACCCCCCCATCCTCCCCAACCCACACCACCTCATCCCTCGCCACCCCCCCAATAACCACCGGCCTGCCCTTTTCCCTCTCGTAATCATAACTCCGCCCATTAAACGTCACCGCCTCCACCGCATCACTCCCATTCGCCATCAACCGCTGCACAACACCCACGCCCTTACACCCCGTCGGCAGCTTAAACGCATACACCGTCTCCGGCCTGGGTGGGTGGGTCCCAATCGTATAATTCCACCCCTTCAAATCCACCACCATCACCCTCACCAACACCTCCCCGTCATACACCGCATACCCCGCCGCCGTCACCCCATCCCCAAGCGGCAAACTCCCCACCCTCACCCCGCGCCCTCTCGTCAGATCCCCCAACGCCGCCGCCACCGCCACGTTCCCGTAGTACGGCGGCTTGGTCCCGATCTGCGTCTTCACGGTTGTGAGCGGCTGCCACGCGGCGTAGCGGTAGTCGGTGCCCATATGCATGTGCACGCGCGCGATGCCCGTGGCCGCGCAGTAGAGGGCGAAGTCGACGTTCCATAGCGCGGCGCCGAAGGAGTTTGAGAGGCCGGGGGCGCCTTGGTTGTAGAGAGAATTTGTCTCGCCGAGGATGTAGGGGAGGCGCATGCCGGCGCCGGTGAGGTTGCGGGCTTCGAGGTTGTGCTTGGCGACGCTGATGGTCGTGGCGGTGTGGTTCAGTAGGGTGCCTTGGAGGGTGATGCCGGGTTGGGTGGCGCCGGCGATGTAGCTACACCTTGTTAGGGGGTTGGTGGAGGGTGAGGGATGGGGGTTCTTACTTGTGGGAGGAGAAGAGGGCGATGGAGCCTGAGGTGTCCAGGCCGTCTTGCCATGTGGGGACTGCTTTGAGGCTGTTGCCTACGCCGCCGAATGAGGGCGCGATCCATTTGAAGTTGCTGGAGCTGGCGAAGTCTGGGTTTGATTTCTGCATGGCGGCGCGGATATCTGCTGTGACTGAATTCCACTCTGCGACGTAATCGGCCTCCGTCCAGTTGGATGGTCGTACTGGCCCCTGAGAAGAAGTCTTGAAGAGATCAGGCTCGTTGCCCAGTTCCCAGTAGAGCAGCTTTCCTCCGCTCAATGCTTTGCAGGCTAGAGGGACACTGGCAATCAGGCTTTCGCGTGCTGCGGTGCTGTTCCTTCCGAGATTGAAGCCGTGGATGAACTTCGTGTCTGGCCACGTCGAGTACGATTCGAAGAACGACGGTCCGATCGACAAAGTCGTTGGATAGTCTGGTGATTTCGCCGGATCGACAATCCCCTCCGTAGCTACTTCTAGAGACGGATCATAGATAGCATAATCCCTATCACACAGATTAGCAATCTTCTTCACGTATGAAAAGAATCGGCCTTCCAAAGCTAGAGTTGCATACTGAGTATTCCCTCCAACACGAATATACGGCTTCGTCCCCGAAAACTCCTTGATATTCTCAAGCAGCGTATTCGAGAAAGCATTCGGGCTCGACAAATTCCCCGCGAAATCCGGAAAGAAAGCCAGTTCAATCGAGTACGAAATAAACGATTCCAGGAGAACTCCACCCGCGTTCACTGGCCTCGCATCAACCACCACCGCATTCCAACCCGCCAGCGCCACAGCAAACGTCGGCGCCTGGCCTCCAGCCCCAGAAATACTCGCAGCCGCGACGACGACTCCAAGCAAGAATCGTGATGGCGCCATGGGGAAGAGTTGCCGAAATTGCGGGGGATCGACGGCGTGCAGCGGGAAGGGCGTTTGGCAACTCGGGGAACCACCGACCTTTTAAACCTCTACCTCGACGACGCCAACGTCGGCACGAAATTCGCTCTCCGATCTCGTTGCCTTAATAGGGTGTTCCCCCGCAGCTGGCTGGGGAGATTTTTTTCCTCCAATGGATAGAGTAGGAGGGGTTCGTATGTTAAGTCAGCAGCTGTCCGGTGCCTTGCATCATGCTACACGCAGCCCTCCATGTGCCTTTCGGACACGGTGTAACATCGCGCGAGAACTCCGGCTCGGCCCCGCTGTTGGCTATGCTTGAGGTGTGGAGATTGCGGGTGGGGAACTTGTCCTGTTGAGAGCTGAATGCTTTTCTAGGGCTGAGGCACAATTGTACGACTTTGGAGTTTCATACTTGCTTGCGTTCTCGTTGTGTAGAGCCTGCCAGGAGGTGAGTCATGAGAGGGTAGAAAGGATGGCTTTAAGATGAAGACCGTCAAAGCCCTCTAATGTCGTGTGCTTGGTTATTTGTGCTACACTAGATAGATCTGTTTTGACACAGAGCAGGCCTGGAACATAAACGCATTCTGACTCCACCCTTTGTCCCCCGAACATACGTACTATCGGCAATTAAGCACTCATAAAGAACCATTGCGATGGCAGTTTTTTGGCAGATTGATGCACGGAAGACAGGTTGGATAGTTCTATGGATTTCGTGGCTTGTGTTACACTTCATGTACATCCTGTTTACGCCATTGCTGTCGCTAAGCGCTGTCTGTGATCCGTCTCATTCGTAGTAATGTTACTTAATGAAACAGGGGGTTTTGATACAAAGGGGTATAGGGTGAGAATTCAGAACGATTCATAGCAATTTTGAGGGAAAGAAGCTCTAGGGGGAGTTGGGAGATGGGCCAAATCCCGTCGGAGTCCGTGTTCATCCTAGCCAAGTTTCGAGAGTCGGCCTAAAGCTGAAAGAAGACCTGGATATTTCGTTAGCTAGCACATAGAGAGTGGGCAAGATAGCAGCAGTCGAAGAATACTCACCAGTAGTGCCTTGCGTCAAAGTCGCCTTTGCCACTGTGTTTCTGTTTCCAACGCTGACCGTGGTGACGTTCGGAATAGTCTTGCTTTCGTCAATCTCATTGGCCCAGCGGAAGAGAATCTCATCGTCTCGGTCATTGCCTGCTACCATCAAGAAATCAGGAAGTCCGTGCTGTCGAAGGTTGTTGAGGATATGAGTAGCCGCGGTGCTCTTGTCCCAATCCATTGGCTCGACACAGACGGTATCTTTCGTGGGAATGGCTCGCACGCGCTGGCTCTCGCAAGCGTCGTTGATGTGATTTGCACAATCGCCCGCTTGCCGATTTGCAGCGTCGTACTCGTCGGCTTTCTCGTAGTGAAAGATCAGCGAGCATCGTCGTTCCTCAATCCAACTGCCTTCGACACGTTCTTCATAGTACTTGAGAATACCCAACACGGACTCTTTCCATTTCTTAGTTACTTCTCCATCGGAAAACTCGATCCACTCGTCTGGTCCACCATATTCCCGGACGAAGCATCCATTTTCTGCGATGAGTCCTAGCCCAGGAACCCGATCGAAGATGAGTTGCAGCTCTTCGATAGTACGACTGCTCATGACGTAGACTATGTTTCTATCGTCCGAGATCAAATCGTTGAGTGCCTCAATGACTCGCTGGGGGCTTGAGAGAACAATGTTGGTGACCGATCCATAGGATGCCAGTGTTCCTTCATAATCGAGCAGGAATAATCTCTTGTCAGACTTTTTGTACCGTTCGCCCAGGTTTATGGCAGAAAGGCGAGGAATGGACATTGTATCATTTCGGAAATGCTCATCGTGAACCTTGGCAAGTTCTTTCGTCAGATTGGCGACCCAATATGCTCCCGTATGATGCATAACGATATCGCGAATTTTGTTGTATCGCCGGTCCTTCTCCGCAGGCTCCATTTCCAAGGCGAGCTTGATGGCCTCGGCGCACTTTTGGTAGTCCCAAGGATTGATTGATAATTCGTTGCCCTCGAAGACAGCAGCACTCCCAGTGAATTCACTTAGGATGATAGGCCCATGCTTCTTGTCGCTTTGTTTCCCATCCTGACAATAGACGTATTCGTGACAAGTGAGATTCATGCCTTCTCGAAGGCTCGTTACCATAAGAACGTCGGCGACTGAGAGCAACGCAAGATACTGCGAGAACGGAATATCTTGCATCAAGAAGACCAGTGGCTGGTGAGCTAACGTGGAATGGACAGACTCAATCCGGGTGACGATCTCGGACACTGTAGCAGCGAGCTCGGAATTCTCAGTAGTCGATGTTGCAACTTGAATGAGCACCACCTGTTTCATCAGTCATGCGCACCCTAAACGAAGTGTAGTGGCACATACCTTTTCTCTCCATTCGGGATATTTGTTGAGGAATAGTTCAAACGCTAAGAGCTTCTGCCGTACTCCTCGAATGTTGTCGAGCTTATCACGGGCTACAATCAGAAACTTGTCGTGATATCGCTCCTGCATGACCTTTATCCAGTCCATAACCTCCTCGTCTTCTCGTGCGAGGCTTAGTCCTTTCGGGTCGATACCAATGGGGAAAGACGCGACGTTCACAAAGTGGTGTTCCAGCTGAACACCGTCTTCCGTAGCTTCAACGGTCAGAAGACGAGAGCATGTTTGAAGAAAATGGTGGGCGCTATTACTAGTTAGCCTTGGTATCCAAAAACCGACGAACAGATCATTCTTACTATTCTCGAGTCTGGAAAGCGACCAGATTGGCACCCAGCATTCCCTCAAGAAGCTCCTTCCGGGTAGCCAGGCACCTAAAAACTTCCGAAGAAGGGAACGCAGTATGCAAGAAGAAGCCAATTTGCGCATCAGGGAGCTTCTTCCTGATCATTGCAGGGACGAGAAGGAGATGGTAGTCGTGAACCCAAATGATGTCTCCCCGCTTGTAGCTTTTTATCACCTTGTCGGCGAAGGCTTGGTTCAGGTGGACGTAGAAGACCCAGGAATGGTCCTCGTAGGCCTTGCTCTTGGGGTGGTCAGGAATCTGATAGTTGAAGACTGGCCAGAGGATAGTCTTGCAAAAGTGGGCATAGTGACCGTCCAAATCGGTATCGCTGACGAACACCGTCAACGAGTCGAGGTCTGACTCCAGTCTCTCGTGGATCTCGTCCTTGATTTCATCGCCCAGTGAATCGGTAGGGAAGCCTATTAAGCCAACCCAATTAACGTCGCCAATGCTGCCAGCATCGATTGCAGCCCTGATTGCGTTGGCCAGGCCTCCGTTGCCTTGAACAGCAGGCTCCACTGTCCATTGAGAGTCCCATGCGCCCTTGTCCTTGCTGCGGTCTCTCGATTTTGAATGATGCCTTGCGCTCGGGTTGGGAGATCGACCAGCAGGACGGGTCTTTACTGCCTTGGCTCGCTCCTGCGCCTTTGCATATTCCAAGATGGTATCAGGTGGCGCGGGGACCGCTTGCGAGCGCGGTTGATTAAAGAACAGAGTGCCGCCCCATTCTGGTATGTGTGAATCGCTTCGAACTAAGGAACGAGGGTCGTGAGGCTTGGGGAAATGAGTGGCGGCGCTGGGCTGCAATTGGCTGAAGAACTCGGCATAGTCCGCGGCGGCGGGTGTTTTTGGAGGTGTGGGCACGGAGAAAAGGCTGGCCTTCTTCTCGGGCAATTCGATCTTGGGTTCTTTGCGAGCCGAGGAAGTAAGAGGCCGGACGGGCGGGCTTAATTGGCGTTTCGGCGTGGGAAGATCGTGGAAGTCGACAGTGTAAGGCAGGAAGCTGTATAGAGAGGTCATTAGTCCAGAGTACACTTTGACTGGGGCGTGATATTCGGCGGAGTGAGGAAAGCATAAATTAGAGGGACTCACAGTGAGACTACGAAGGTCGTCATGGTGTTGAGGGGCAGAGGCACCCGGCGAGAAGCTGTAGTTGTGGACGCGTCTTGCGA
Source organism: Lophium mytilinum (assembly GCA_010093605.1). Lineage (NCBI taxonomy): Eukaryota > Fungi > Ascomycota > Dothideomycetes > Mytilinidiales > Mytilinidiaceae > Lophium > Lophium mytilinum. The sequence continues at coordinate 899,582 of MU004184.1, read as the reverse complement.
ACAATGAAAGAAGCAGAACCGTACGAGTTTTGCTGTAGGAGCCGGGTGTAAAAGTTGTGCTGAGCAAGAAGAGTTGGGTCGCTGGGAGAGCGATGGAGGGATATCACCTTACACCAAAATCCCGCGCTTGGCGTTGGGGTGGAGGTCGACAGCAAACAATCAGCCTTGCGTGTTCTATTCCCTGATTTCCGGGGTTTTGGAAGGACCTAGCAGTAGTAACCGTGGATCCGTCGCCGCACCGCTCCTGTCATGCAACGTTCTATTATTCTTAGCGATGACGTCGGCCCGCGGATCTCAGTTTCAGGTGTTTCAGACGCCTAGACTCGTGCTTCTTCCGCTGTGCCGCTAAACACATCCTTTAAGACTCCAACACAGCCTCACACTCGCACAGTACCTGAGAGGACACAGTATATAGGTTGTACCACCGCTGAGCCTCGACGAACCCTCCAGAACAGTCTGAATGCGCCTTCCACCCAAAACGGCAAGGCATTTGATACCGATCGCGTCACACTGACGAATGTGCTGGAAATTCCTGGCAAACACTGGCGTCGCCATGCTCTCGCAACGCATTCAGGAACGAGCGATGATTCGGTCCGGCTTTGATCCCCGCTTGCTGCCCGAGCTGAAGGGGTGTCCCATGCTTTATTCCAGCACACGTGGAGGACCTGGAAAAGCGGAGCAGCTTCCCGACGAGCCTTGAAACTAGCTATCAATCTAAATGTTTGCCCGCTGACCGGCTCCATGGGTTCGGTTTGATCCGGGCGGATTCTGCAGTATGAGGGTGTCACAGGGAGCATAGCATTTGACGTGATCTTACGAAACGAGGTATTGCAGTATCACACAACACATGATGGGATGCTCATACCCTATGTACCTTTGTGCTATTGTGCCTTCTGTACTGAACTTGAAGTATGATAGTGCCGAAAGGTTTCAGATCACAATCACCAGGCGTGACATGACTTGAAACAGTATATCTCAACCTAAACTGAACGCCCTAAACATCACTTAACCGTATCCATCACCATTCCGTTGCCTGTCTCCTCAGAAGCCATCCCTCCATCCTCCCCAACCCCCAAAAGCGCCCTCTCCTCCCCACCCCTCTCCCTATCCATCCCCAACCTACCCCTTATCCACCTCGCCATCTCTTGCACATCCGTAATCATGCACCATACAAATCTTACTACGCTACGACACCTCCTCCCCACCCCTTTCAATCCCGTCCCCACCACCAGCAACCCCACCGCATAAACTACCAACACCACCACCACAAACGGCGCAACGACCGCGCCCTTCGCGACATGTAGCCCAAGGTGATGATGCCACCGCCCATCATCATAATACACCCCCCGCCTCCCCGCCACAACATTGACTACCGTTTTCAGCCACGCGACAGCGGCAACGAAGAGCGGTGTCCCGAGGTAAAAGAACGTCGCGCCCCACGGATTCCCCGCGCCAGGGACGAACGTGAGCCACCAGTGCTCCTGCGCCGCGGGCGGTCGGCAGTAATCGAGTTCCAGCAGGCCGAGGATCTGGTTCGCGAAGGCGGGGGAGGCGACGAGGAGGCATATCGTTGTTGAGATGAGGGCGCTGCTTTTGGCTTTGCTCGAGGGGATAGGCTGCTTGAGTTCTTTAGTAGAGAGCGTGTCGTTGGGGATGCTATCAGAGGGCGCGTCGTCGGGGATGCTATCAGTCGCCGAGGATGTCGCTGCGGCTTCATCGTTGGCGAGGTAGGCGGCGTCCGATGCGGAGCTGATGGCGGCGGCGGCGAAGAAGAAGGCGATAGCCCAGGGGACGGCGAAGCCGAAGATGCTGCTTTCGGGGTTTGTGTGCGGGATGCGGTTTAGGTTGTGGCAGATGGTGGAGTTGGCTGCCATGTTGCTGCTTATGTGTATGTGTGTTATTGTGAAGGTGGTAGGAAAGGCTGGATGGGCGTTAGTAGAAGAGGGGTTGACTTGTTCTAATGACGGTTGGTGGTTGTCGAATACGAAATGAAGAACGCCATATGCTTGGCAAGACGGAGGCTTTGTTTCGAGGCACCTTATAGGGTGAGACGCCGATTGAAATGTAGGACGGGATCTTCGAGAATGTCCATGTTTTGTCATTTCATATAAGATATGTTCTGGACCGTGGATGTGTCGCACAACAGTCAGGTGAAGGAGCCTATTCAACCACAGTCAGGTAAGAAGATTCAGTGTGGCGCCCTATCAATACGAGACGTCGTCATAGTCCCGTACTCAGCTTGAGTATGCCGTAGTGTCTGTCCGTATCCCACTGTTTCCAGATTCTGGAAGGTGAGATTTCGAACGAACGTAAGTCTTGAGAATGATTCAGTATTATTAAGTCTTTTTAACCCACGTATCTACATGCCCTTCGCATGGCATCGTCTACCTATGCCAACGCCCCGATCCAGCAAACCATTAGATATTACTACGCGTCTCTGCGCTCCCATTCGATAATAGCTGGCGAAAGTGGCCGCGAGAAGAGAGACTAGTCCGATTAGTACCACGTATTCAAAGCGTAACTTCTTTTCAGAGACTTACCGTGTAATCCGTCCCAATCACTTCCTTAGACCCGTCAAGGTTCCTGACCTTGAACTCTCGGACAATCGTAGCCAGAATAGTTTGCAGCTGCAGGTAGGCGAACTGTTCCCCGATGCATCGGTGGCGACCAGCACCAAACGGTAAATAGGGGCTATTGGTACCCTTTGACACCACACCCCAGCCGTAATCGATCTTCTCCTCGCTGTCATCATCTTCGTAATTTTTCAAGCTGTCCCAGCGATGCGGTTCCCAGCTCGATGGGTTGGGGAAGTACTCGGCTGATGTAGATGTAACGCCCGGTGAAGATAGCAGAACATGCGAGGTCGGGATCGTGTACGGGGTTCCCTCGACAGGCATGGGCGATTTCACCTTGCGCAGAATGGAATGGATCGGAGCGTGAATTCGAAGAGTTTCCTTGACGACTTGGGCGTGAAGCGGCAGACGAGCTAGGTTGTCGTGAGTGAGAGGCGGGAGGTCCGCCCCAAGGACCTGCTTTTGCTCCTGAAGGAGTTCCTCGGTAATGTCGGGGCGGCTAGCTAGTCGGAGCAGAATCCAGGCGACGGTTGAGGACGAGGAATGCTGTCCAGCCATAAGCAAAGCAATCATAATGCCCGCAATCTCGTGATCAGGAACAGCAGTGCCGTCCTTGTATTTGCAGTCCATGAGATGCCAGATCATATCCTCGGAATCCCTCTTCGCGTTACCAGACCTCCTATTGCGGATAATCTCAGAGTATGTAGCGATCATCTTAGTATGCGCAATGTCTCGTTTGCGGTTATGAGGGAGTGGGAACCATGGCAACATGAAATTGATCGGCGTGAAACCCATGTCGAGGTCGTGGTAGACGTCGGCGAAGCTGGAGTCGAATTTGTTGCGCACTTCTTCGCCCTGGAGCGATCGGGAGGCGGTGAAGATGGTGAGCTCAGCCATGGCAATTGGCGCGTTGGCAGTGCCTTTCTTGCCCTTGAAGGCGGGACTGCGCTTGATGAAGTCCATAACCTCGCGCGAGATGAGTGGCACGTAGGAGCGGAGGGCTTCCTGTGTGAGGCCGAACTTAACAAACTGGATGTGATATTAGCACAAGATGGGCAACAGAGCGGGATCGGCCTGCCTTCTTCTGTTCCATGAGCTTAGAGTTGGGACAGTCGTAGACCACGTCGCTGCCAAAGACAGGGGTTGTCAGAGGGCTGTAGACCTCCTCCGCATTTACGTCCCTTATTTTGCCATTCAGAATGAAGTTGTTGCCCTTTGTGCCGAGACAGACGGTAGTCTTCTTGCCGAGAAGGATAAAGGTAAACACATCACCATACTGCGGTGGAATCAGTATGCGACAACAGCTAGGGGTAGGAGTATACAGACCTTCGCACGGTTCGCAAAGAAAAACTTGTAGGGGTCGATGCCGTAGGAGATAGTGCTGCCGATGACAGGCACCCAGTGGAAGACTACGGGAGGCTCATTGGGGTTGCGCAGCAGCAATTGCTGAAGCACGTTGAGTACGATGGCCAGTACCAGGAAGGAGGCGAAGGCGGCGGCGACCAGGACGAAGAGGGACGAGTCGGCAGCAAAGTCGCCCAGGGGGCCCGTGATGGTAGCCAGGAGACCCATAGCAGAGGCGACAGAGAGTAAGAGCAGGAGGGTGCGGCTTGAAAGGTGCCGGGAAGGATGAGGGTTTTGTACAGATCTCGGTGAACAATAATTTGGTTACTACTAGGCCCCTGCAGGCAGCGGCACGATTAAAGTTGAGACGCACGGTTGCCCCTGGCTAGCTCGCGCGACTCGTCAGCTTTGCTCTCGGCGCTGTCCCACCCAAACGTCTCTCGGACAGCCGACTCCCGGCTGCCAATACTCACGCCATTCACCACCACCGCCGGACTTCCTAGCACTCACACCGCTGAAATACGCTGATATGTCGCTACATTTGCACTGCCACTGCTCCTATAGGACCGCCCGCAATTGCCCGTAGTAGCTACACCCGACGCCCCGCCAAAAAGATCCCATACCAGCGCCAGTCGCCAGTCACAAGTCGCTCTTTACGAAAGCCCTCACGCCTTGTGTCCCTTGCCCAGCTTGCCAGCCTGGACCGTCTGGCTAAGTACATAAGAGACCCACTAAAGTCCTGTTCGCCAGTCACAAGCCGTTCTCTACGAGAGCTTCTCACTTCTTGCGTCCCTTGCCCGGCTTGCCGGCCTTGACCGTCTGGTCAGGAACATACTTTGACCCGCTGTCGTCCCTACTAAACAGCAGCTGATCGCCCTTCCCGCCCATCTGCACGAACTCGTCCGGGGCGCGGTTGGCCGCGGGGGTATTTTCCTTGACTGACCCAGCCTTCGCCCCATTCGTCTTCCTTGGCGGAATAGCCTCGTTCTTCTCAAATACCTTGACAGCATTGAGTCCCTCTGGCGCCTCAATGACCCTGGTGACCCTGATGTCATTGATCTTGCTCAAGAGAGTACGCTCTCGCTGCGGCTTGCGCTTGGAAAAGTCCAGCTGCGCAATTGCACCTGTGAGTCCATCCGTGCTGTCGTTGGGATTGATCTCCCGTAGCGTAGTCCATGGGTGTTCGAGACACTCCTCAATCGTGATTCGCTTGTCAACATCCACAGTGAGCATTCGATCAATCAGATCCAGAGCTGGGTCGCCGACAGAGTCCCAGTATGGCGACGGATAGTCGAACCGGCCCATTTTGATCTGCTGCGAGAGCGTGTATGGGTTCTCGGCACTGTAGAGCTCATCCGAGAATGGCGGGAAACCACAGAGGCATATGTATAGAACAACGCCCAGCGACCACACGTCGACCGCGCGGGTGTAGCGGCGATGACTCGAATTCTCAAGGATCTCAGGTGCAACGTCTATCACGGGTTAGTCAGGCACAAAGCAACTTTTGCCTCGAAGGTTTGCTTACAGCTAGGCGTTCCACATCTAGATTGAGGTTAGCAAGGGTTTGAAGGGTGATCACGGTTTGGTTGGCGAGTAGACTTACAGTGTTGTTGTGAAGGATTCCTCGCCGATGATCTTTGCCAAGCCAAAATCTGCAAGCTTCACATGCAACTCTCTGTCAGTCAGGAGAATGTTCTCAGGCTTGATGTCACGATGAACAATGTTACGCTCGTGCTGAATGTGTTAGCTATAGAACTCAAAGTGCCTGAGGATATGCTTACCAGGTACTTTACGCCCTGGAACAGTTGGATGAACACCTTGCGAGCTTCCGCCTCCGTCAGCTTCTGCTTCATGATAATCCAATTGAAGAGCTCGCCCTCGGCTGCAAGCTCGAGGACAAGATATACGCCGTCTTCTTCGTCATAAGTGTCCTTGAGGCAGAGCAAAGTTGGATGGCTGACACCCATGAGAACGCCAATCTCTTGTTGAAGTCCATCGACCCTGGATTTCTCACCCGGTCCTGTACGCTTTTCGAACTTCTTAACAGCATAGCGCATGCCGGAGTTCTTCTCGACACACAAATAGACTGTTGCGAAGTGGCCCTTGCCGAGCTGCTCTTGAATCGTGTACTGCTGTCTGAATCGGTTTGCGATGCGACTGTGGGGGTACCGAAAAACGAAACGGGCTTCGTCAAGGATAGTGACCTCGTCTCCTTCCACAAGTTCGCGCCGCTTGTTCCTGCCGACGATTGCTTCGTTGACGAAAGTTCCGTTGCCCGAGAGATCTTCCAAAACAGCAACCGTGTCTCCGCCCTTGGTCTCCGAGAAGATAAGGCAATGGCGGTTCGACACCACGGGACTGTTGAGAACACGGTCTAGAGTGAGGATTAGTATCGTCCGAAAGTGATGGCGGAAGTACGGGGAAGCTGTTCACATACCACATTCTGGGTGACGGCCAATAAGATATCCCTCCGAAGACACTCCCTTGGCCTTCTCGGTCTCGTAGTCCTTTTCTTGCTGCCCCCAAGTCTCCCTGCCAACCCGCTGCCTACCAGTCTTACGTCCCGTCTTAGCGCTCGGCTTGGGGCAAGCACTCCTCCGCCTCAGGACGAGCGTACCTCCGGACTTGCTGTCCAAAGGCACCAAGTATCCCCAGACTCCTTCGCCTTCTTCGTCATCAACCTCGTATGCCAGAGTCCTCGGGGGGCGCATGACTTGGGAGAATGGCTGGGTGTCGGAAGGGGGGGATGACAGGCCGGGTGCCTGAGGACTACGGGTGGTGATGCGATTGCCGAATTGGCTAGGACGCTGGCTCGGAGGTGTAGCAGTGCCATCTTTGAAGTCCTCAGTGGCAGTAGATTCCTGGTGAGTGAAGGGAGACGGCAGCTGCTGGGCTTGCAGATTGGTGTCGAAGTCGTGCGATTGAGACGAGATTCGCTGCGATCGGCGGGGTTTTTTGTTGTCGATAGCAACTTCGCCGGAGTTCTGTCAAATTGGCCTGATATTAGTGGTGAAGAGCAAAAAGTGCAGGGCTCGTCAAACTCACCAAGCCACGCTTCATGGTGCTGCCGTTTCTAGTCGCCATGGCGAGTCGGTGCTGCCTTTCTGTTATTCACTGCGTGGAGTCGGCACAGCCATGGAGGAGACGAAGGAGGAAAGGTTCGAAGGGCAGGACGCGGGTGATGTTGGTTGAAGCTCTGCGCGGTGGTGCCTTGGGGCGAGTCCGCCTGAAATGCCAAGGCCCTATTTCGCCGCGGGATTGATCCGACCTCGAAGACTCACGATTCTAGGTAACAGCCTCTGGATACGTACTATCAAAGTCATTTGGCTGCATTAGGTCGTTCTTCAACGCTCATGTTCGTATCTGTGCTGTTGTGCTCAAAGATCACGCTCCCTTCCACAGTCTACGAAAACGTCACTCCCCACACGGAGGTGAGAAGCTCTGCCGTGATGCCTCTCTCGTTTTTCTTCACCATTAAACATTCATCCAGTCCTACCCCCCCCCCCCCCCCCCCCCCCCCCCCCACGGTGGTATTGAGCGATCAAGATCAGAAGCCAGGGATCTCATATCTATGTGCCCAAATTTGTGTCCTAGTACTGTACTAGTAAAAACCAAGTGGGCACGAAGCCAGAGCGATCATCGCTATAGACTAAGCTTCGGATTGTAGGGACCTAAGGTTACAAGAACTGTGATTCCCTAGCTACTTTGAGTTACAACAGCCTTTCATCCTAACATTGATTGAAGCTCGCAATCAAGGAATTCTACAGGCCAGTAGTATGTCCCTTAGCTAGCAACTCTCTTAGCTTCTATCCAGTCCCGGGAGATACATGTATAGTAAGCGCTGTGATTTTTGAGAAAAGTGCTACATGGAGCTAAAGTGGTCACGGTAGGCAGGGTAAAGGTGGCACACTGTAGCAGCTCAACACCATCTGACGTGATCCGGAGAGCTGTCAGGCCTGCCAAAACTGGTATTTCAGGAGTAGCAATAGCATATTGGAGGACCTCAAGCGGTGCATAACAAGGTTGCACAAGCATGGAAAAAGCGGGTATACCTCCCGGATTTGTGGACTGTCATTTTCTATTGTCACTTGCTGGGTGTGCACCCTTTTCATGTCCGTCATGCGTGACTACAGTTCTGGCATCGTTTTGCTCAACCAATCTTCCAGGCCAGGATGACGATCACGTGGCCATCGCCGATTCGTTTCCAAGATCACCTTCACGCTTGACGCTTCAAATCCGAGGGGCACGGATAGGTTGGGCTTTGCTCTAGTAGGGTTGCTTGCGAAGCTGACACAAAGTAACTCAAGGCTTGCAAAGTCCGTGCTACAAACTGACGCCAGTTCCAAAAGATGAGGTGTGATATTATCGTCGGCCCCTCCAATACTGAGCCCTTTCAGCGAGGAAGGTAGAATGTCTTTCAGCTTGTACTGTGGAACTTGCCGAGGCCGTCCTAGAAGCAGGAACTGTTCAGCCTCGAGAAAAACGAGGTTCTTGAAATGAGTCAATGACCCGAGTCTAGTATGCTCGAGCTCGAGTTCGCCTCTTGACAAATCCAGGCTCAGGCGGAGGTCTTTCAAGGAATTGCTCTGAGTATCAATGATGTTTTTGAGTTGGGGAGTATCGATCTGTTGAACCCGAAAAAACGGGTTCGTGACTGTAAAGGCGAGGTATTCCAATTTGGTACACTTAAGAATAAATTGTGAGAGTACTCGAAAATCGGCTGTCGTGTGCTCAAAAGTCGCAACTTTGATTGGAAGATGTGTCAAATCAAGGGGGGTCGGTTCTTGGCTCAAAACATCTCTCCTAGTGCGACCACCGTCCGATATGAACAACCTTTTGAGTGAAGGCGCTCCCAGCAAGTGCCCAATACATGAGAGTGTGGCACCATATCCAAAATTCTCCGCTGTGCAATGTATGTCTTGCAGATTACGGAAACCATGAGGCACCCGTCTCAGCTGGGACCAGGAGAGATTTCCCTGTCGCGGGAGTCTCGTAAATGACAGGCTCTTGATTCCTGGGAGTATGGCTAATAATAATATGATTCGGGGTTCTTCGATTCCTAGCTGCATCTGTTGGATCCATTCTGCATCGTCATGGCCACTTATCGTATCCCCGTGAGCTTCAGGAGGCTCCGGGGAGTCCTCCCAGTCAACATCGTCTGGATCAATCAGATTTGTGATGCCAGCATCCGTGATCAATTGGTGGACCTCTTTGGTGGGGTCGAGGATATTTGCTTCCCGTGCAGCCCCCACAAAGGCGCTCAAGTCTTCGTCTGAGATGACTTGTTGATCTTCCGCTATGCCGTATGTCCAACTGTGAAGGGTCACGTGCTTCACACGGGCAGCTAGATCGGGATGCTTGATGATTTGCCGAATGAAAGGTGTGAGAGAGCCCGCTTTTTCCTTGTCAGAGCCATCGTGCACATAATCGTGGTAAAACAACGGCTCCGCGCTGTCTCGAAACTGCTTGCACACGAGCGCAGTATTGAGGATGTCTGATTTAGATGTGAGAAATGAGAAAATGAGGTCGAGGATTTCGGTGGCAAGATCTGGTATTCCGGTCATTGCTGCTGTGTTTGGAGGTGAGAAACGCAACGTGCTTTGGCGAGGAAGGTCGTGACTCCTTAACTGCGCCATCGCTTGCAAACTCACGATCCCCGAACTTCAGACATAAAGGATGCCACCAACCATCATCCTCATCCGCCATGCTGAAGCGCTTCATAATGTAACCCAAAACCTTCAAGGCTCCCTCTCCCCCGATTAAGAACTGACAATGGCAAGGCCTCCCAGAACTGGTCGCTTCCCGACCCCGAACTTACCGAGCTCGGTCTAAAGCAGTCCGAAGAGCTGAGAGATGTGATCAAGAAGGTACCAGTAGCGAGTGACGTCGAGCTCATTGTTGTAAGTCCGATGGTGAGGACACTGCAGACGATGGACATCGGGTTGGGTTGGTTGATTGAGAGGGGCGTCGAGGTTATTGCGGACGCGGGGTGGCAAGGTAAGATTAGCTTTTTCTTACAACCATGGTACAAAGCGTAGGGTTCCTTTGAGTTTCTTCGAGTCTATTTATTCCCATTTTCTTGGTCTAAAAGGAATGCTATAAGAACCTCTTCCGCTTCATGCCTTATGTTAAGGAAGGCGTTGCCTATGACTGCATTTCTAGTGTCAGATCTTTTCCCAACGATCCCAAGTCTACACTTCCGTCTCCACACTTTCAGAAGCTCCTTTCAAAGCCTTTTCTTGTACACTTTCCCTAATAATCCGAAAACCCCCATCTTTGCATCCTACAGTCTACGTTTCTCATCGCACGACCCTCTCAACATTGTCTCGAACTCTCTACGAACAACCCACTGACCACTCCCCAGAGAACTCCGACAAACCCTGCGACACCGGCTCTCCCCTCAAAGCCGTCGCCGACCGCTTCCCCAGATTTGCCACCACCCTATCTACCGTCGACCCTCTCTACCCTCACAAGACCACCCCCTCTTCAAACCCCTACGCCTTCACCCGCCTCGCCGTCCTAGCTCGTGGTCAGGCATGCCTAAAAGCACTCTACAGCCGCAAAGAGAAAGTCATTGCAGTGGTCAGCCATAGCGGATTCCTAAGGACAGCTGTGAGCGGACGTCGTTACGCGAATGCCGATTTCCGGATCTTCGAGTTCGATGAGGAGGCGATGGAGAAGGAGAAAGGGCTAGGGTTAGATGGAGAGGGGCTATTCAGGCTGAAGGAGTGGAAAGAGACGGAGGAGAAGGGGGGTGGGATGGGGAAGAGTGAGAAGGGAGTATTCGGCGTGCGGAAGACCGATTTTCCGGAAGAGACTGTGGACGAAGAACCAGTTTAAGAAGCGGCGTGAGGGGGTGGGAGGTTAGATGAGATGTTATGCTGGGGTAGAGGAGGGCGGGGCGGTAGACTGGCGTTTAGAGAAAGATTAGATTTAGATGATGTATGGGTAATTATAGACATAGAGTTATAGAAGCTTGAGATCGCCCCGGATGTTTGCAACTCTCCATTCAAGCTCTCGCTGAGTTTACATCGAAATGAAATACGTACAATATGCTTAAGCACCTCAAACAGTAGTGAGTGAGTGTGTTCAAAGTTTTGGCATCGCGCTTTTCTTGCAGGTGCGTGCAATCGTTTAATGTAATAAGAGACACCTATAGATAGCAGCTACTGAGCAAGTGCAAAGTAACTGTGAAACCAATTTTCTACCCTAAGGCTACAAGAGGCGCATATCCCTGGTGTCAATACAGTCACAGGCCATAAGTCTATGTCCACCCATTTACCACTGCTTGGGGTACCTCCCTACGCTTTGAAACATCTAGACGCAATGTCAAGGTCTAGGTAGTGTAACTCAGACTGCTGCTTGACTCACTGTCTATTGAATGGCCGGGATACTCCTCTCAGTCTTGTTAGTTGCGCAAGATTGGAGCCGAACTATAATAATTCTGTGTGCCCAGACTTATGGCTCAGTACTGTAGCTACTAAACGGTGTTCAAGACTAGGTCACAGTGCTCACAAGCATATCGAACCATGTCACAGGCACCTTATCGAAGATTTCAAAATAATCATTCGCTCTCCCTCGCCACATCGTGTACCAACCGGCCACGGAATTTCTATGCCTACTATGCACCCAAAAAGCCCCGAAGCGCCAATCACCTTAGGGGAGTTTTCTTTCCGAAGCACAAAAAAAGCATCACTAAAGACAAAAATAAAACTCAGATCATTCGCTCGGACTACGCGAACCAATGACCCGAATAGAACAGAAGAACATGCAGAAAATAGATACTACTTCCTCCTCCCTCTTCTCCTCCGCTCGCCTCCTCCAGAGCCTCCACCACTGTTGCCGCCTCCGCTGCCACTACCAGGCCCGGTAGGTTTGGTCACGTTGACGTTGTATCCCGGGCCCGATCCTGTTTCTTGTACGACATCGACCAGGACACCGTGCTGTCCGTCATCGTCGTCATCGTCGCTGAGTTCGTCTCGCAGCCCGCTTGCCTTGTAGCCGAGTGCTGGATCCGAGTAGCTGCTCTGCATGCTCGCTCGCTGGTTCGGCACAGGCACACGACGCGGCATGTTGATGTAATTATCAGACGCGGCTGCACCCAAGCGGCGATCCCGAGCATATTGGGAAGCAACCTGGGGCTGCGATTGGGGTTGAACTGATGACGGGGTCATTGAAGGTGCTGACTGAGGCATATATTGATAAGGATCCGCGTTGTAGTGCTGGTAAGGCGATACGGGAAAAGGTACCAGCTGAGGCGAGGGTTGAAGTGGAAGTTGGTGGAGAGCAGAGGGGTCAGACCGACTTCGAGCAGACTGGATCCAGTCGGCGTCTTCTAGAAACGAGTTCTGGCGGGGTGGGTACGAGGACTGGCGTGACTTCTGAACCGGAGGCGTTACGTTTTCGTAATGTTGAGGAGAGTCACTCGGGAACGCTCCTGGAGCTTCTCGAGGAGGCGTCGAAGGATGATTGCCATTCCGACTGCTAAGTGACGGCGAACGGGAGCCAGGCCGGGAATGAGAGGAGATAGAACGCGCAGAACGAGATTGGGGACCGCGGGGATTGTACGTGATAGGCGCATACATTGGTTGTCCGTCAGGTCCTGGAATCATGAAGCCGGGGGCCGGTGCGGGTACTGGAGTACTGTCCAGTTGGCCGGAAGACACACGTTTCTTTCCACTGCCACTGGACTTGTTCTTGACTGGCTTCGGCGACGAGAAAATTGAAGTCCTCCGCTGGGCGTTTTTCGACCGAGTGCTACTGCTGGCGCTGGTAGGCGTGGAGCTAGTATTTTTGATTTTGGCAGCCGGGCGCGCTGCAGGCGCCGGGACCTGTTGGTTTCGCAGTATCCTCGCTTCATAAGCCTCCAACTCTTCCTGCGTCAAAGCCACATTTGGCTTGCCAGTCCCCCTAGCTCTCCTAATCTTGTCTAACACTCTTTGAAAGAGCACCTCCTCCTGGTCCAATGGAGCAAGGTGCACAATTGCGCCTCCGCCTTCCTCAAAATAGCCGTCTTCATCCTCAGAGTGGTCATAAACATCCCCATACGCCAGTCTGTCTCGCTCTGTAACCATTTGTTCCCACGCCCTTGGGTCCATGTCGTTAAAGTATAATTCGTCAGGGTTGAACGAGGGTGGTCTGCCCTTTTGCATGCTCGGATCCAAAGCAACACCGTGCAAGCCGTCTTCATCGCTGTCTAGTTCTTGAAATCTGTACACACCCTCCGCCGGTCTCTCCCAATCCCCTCTCCTCCTCCCCTGGCCCCCTGGTGGTCTTCCCCATGGGGGCATAGCGTATGGAGTTCGCGGCCGACCACCTAGACCGCCTCCTCGGAAAAAGCTGATTCGATTGGCTTGTCCATGAAAGTGGCATGGCCGAGAATAGTGACGCCACTGGCACCAATGAGCCACAGGAAAGTGGCAAAGGGCGAAGCGTAAATGCCGAGCGGGACACATATCACGAGCAGGGCGGTGTAGAGCTGCGAAGTGGTGGCGCGGAAGGTGCCAATCTCGAGATCGTTGCCCCCGAGCTTGCCAATGCCGTACATGCCTCCGATGGTGAGGGCGATGACGAACAGCAGGGTTTTGTTTGTGAGCAGGCTGTAGATGACCAGCATGACGAGGACTACGGCATAGTTGCTGGAGAAGTAACCCAAATTGTAGTTGACCCGGCTCTGGGCTTCAGCAAAGTTGGCGGGTTTCGAGATGCGCTTGACGTCGAAGAACTCTGACACGGGTTTCAGGTTGGCAAACCTCGAGGTGACAGACTGCGAGCGCAGGCCCTCGAAGCGGCCGGAAAAGTTCATTCTGGAGGTGAGGGCGTCGAGCGGGATGTTGAGGCGGGACATGGCGGTGTGGAAGTGTGAGCGAGGGGCTGCAGACTGCTGGGGCTGGTCGGGCTCAATATGAGTAGTGTGAGATGTAGGGAGGACCGAGGGCTGGTCGTCGATATCTATTAAAGGGGCCATGATTAGCTGCTGATGAAATGACGGAGCAATGTCGGTGGTGTCGTTGGTGTCGGGAAGGTGTCGGGACGGAACAATGGGGAGTGATACCAGATGTAGCAGACGGAATGGATGAGAATAAAGAGAGAGTGGCAGCCTACAAGTGCGTGGAGGTGCGAACAATGGTGACGCGGCCGGGTGAGAGTGTCTTGTGGTGTTGCTTTCGAAGCTTGAAAGAATGCGAGCAGTGCGAAGGCCGATACGAGGAATTTGTTAGGGGAGCGGCTGCTCAGCCCCCTGTTGCTAATTCAAGGAGAACCCAAGCCACTGGACGCGGTAATCTGGCACACTGGCAGGCGAGGCCCAAGACAAAGATCCACTTCAGCCACTCACGGGCCCAATTTTGCCAGAGGCCACGCTGCCTCAGAAGAGACGACGACAGCAGCAGCAGCACCACCGCAAGTCGACGAGAAGTTGTAGCGACGAGAAACTGCGGGACAGCCAGCAGATACATATACACGCCGGCTCCTGCTGCTGCATTGCCATTCGCCGCCGGCTGCCTGCGCGATTGGGCCACGTTGGACGACGCTGGTGGCCTACGGGTTCACTACAGACGCACAGGGACCGTTCCGTCCACCCTGCATCTCTTCCATCCGGAGTCGAAGTCGCGACATTCACCACTTCGCCCAGGACACCACCACCCCAACGCCGCAATGAAGCCGCACGCACTGCTCGCCCTCGTGCTGGGCCTGCTCGTCTCGCTCGCCGCTGCCTGGGAGAAAGAAGGTACGCATTGCTCCTCTCGCGTGTGCAATTACGTGTGTGACGCCGCAGCCGCAAAGCTAACCGTTTTTTTTTCTTCTCCACCGCTAGATCACGAAATCTTCCGTGTCCGCGACGAGGTCGTCGCCCACGAGGGTGCCGATGTGAGCTTCTACGACCTGCTCGATATCACCCCCTCCGCCACCCAGGACCAGATCATCAAGGCCTACCGCAAGAAGTCGCGCGAGACCCACCCGGACAAGGCCCGCCAGGTCTTCATCGCCAACTATGGCAAGGTGCCCAAGGCAAAGGCCGCCGACAAGAAAAAGAAGCCCGGCGTCACGGTGCGCAAGGGCCAACCCTCGAAGAAAGAGATTGATGCCTTTGTGAAGGAGGCCACGCCGCGCTACCAGCGCCTCACTGTCATTGTCGAGATCCTCAAGGGCCCCTCGCGCGAGCGCTACGACCACTTCCTCCGCAACGGCTTCCCCAAGTGGAGGGGCACGAATTACTACTATACTCGCTTCAGGCCCGGCTTGGGCTCTGTGCTGCTGGGCCTGCTTGTCGTTGGTGGCGGTGCGGTGCACTATGGCACTCTGATCTTGAGCTGGAAGCGACACCGCGAATTTGTCGAGAGGTACATCAGAAACGCGAGGAGGACGGCGTGGGGAGACGAATCGGGCATTGGGGGCATTCCAGGAGTGAACGGGACCCCGGCCTCGCAGGGTTGGGAGACGCCCTCCAATGGCGACGAGCCTCAGGAGGGTGTTCTCATGAATAGACGGCAAAAGCGCAACCAAGAGAAGGAGTCACGGAAAGCCAAGAATGGCAAGGCCGCGAAGGGGGCAAGGTCCTCCGGCATCAGCACTCCAGTCGAAGCAGTCCTGACCTCTGGACCCGTCGGAGCAAAGAAGCGAGTACAGATGGAGAACGGCAAGACCATGATCGTGGATTCAGTCGGAAACGTCTATATCGAGGAAAAGACCGAGGAAGGGAAGACTGAGGAGTACCTGCTCGATGTAAGTGGACCTAGGCCCTTTGTGCCAACTCTTTCTAACACAACACGTTCAGATCGACGAAATCCCCAAACCAACCATCTACGACACCCTCCTCTGGCGCCTCCCAAAGTTCTTATACATGCAGTCTGTTGGCAGAATTCTTCACAAGAAAGAAGTCGACGACGCTCTTTTCGACTCCGAAGACGAGACAGAAGCGGCCACTTTGACCAGCGCAACGGCTCCCAATGCGTACGCTGAGGCCAGGAAGCGGAAGTTAGAGCGCGCAAAGTGACCGAAAAGGGCAGGGTCTTTCTATAATTACGCATAGGGCATGGGCATGGTTAAGTCCCAAAAGCAACATTGGATTCATTTGAATCGAAATAAATTTATTTCGGAAAACGTTCAACCCTTGTGCTGTTCGCTTCGCTCTTTTATTTACGTGAAGGTACTCTTGACACTTTTACCCACAAACCCACAAATGTCACTTTGACTTCCAGAACCGACCAAGTGGCTTGAGTATCATACACTTTTCGTGGATACCATTACTCCGGGACGTCCTGTCCGCTCCATTTTCGTGGTATCATTATCTATACAGTATGACCATGAACGCATCACGCATCCACCTCCATTGCCCCGTCCTCATCACCATGCAAATTGCCTTGTGGAGCTCCTTGACTCAAGAAAATGCTGTGGTATGAAACCCACATACACCACATGTGTAGACCCGAAAGCCTGAGATCGCATCGACTCACCAAAGGAAAAAGCCTTTTAGTTGTCGACGCCGATATGCACATTCTTCTCTCCTTCGGGCAGAATCTCCGCCTCCTTCTTGCCCTTCAGCTCCGGCAGCTCGAGCATAGCATCACGAATGATGTCGAGCGCGCTCTGGATCTCCTCCTCGGTGATGACCAGCGGCGGCGCGAGGCGGATGATGTTCTGGTGAGTCGGTTTGGCCTGTTCCTAGTCAGCACTCTCACTTCCCAATTCGCCTCCAACGCGCTTACCAAAAGCCCCTTCTCCTTGAAGAGCATGCACAGATCCCACGCCGAGTGGCCGTTCGTCTTGCTCTCATCGATAACGATAGCGTTGAGCAGGCCCTTGCCGCGAACGAGCGAGATCATCGGGCTGTTGAGCTGATGCAGGCCGTCGCGAAAGCGCTGGCCCATGGTCTGCGCGCGCTCGACCATGTTCTCCTCTTCGATGAGCTCGAGGGCGCGGATGGCGATGGCTGAGCCCAGCGGGTTGCCGCCGTACGTCGAGCCGTGGGTGCCGGGCTCGATGGTGAGCATGACTTCTTTCGAGCCGAGCACGCAGGACACCGGGTACATGCCGCCTGAGATGGCCTTGCCCAGTAGTACGAGGTCGGGCTTGATGCCGCTCCACTCGTGGCAGAGCAGCTTGCCCGTCCGCGCGATGCCCGTTTGGATCTCGTCGATGATGAGCAGGACGTTGTGCTCGTCGCAGAGGGCGCGCACTTCGCGTAGGTAGCTGTCGTCGGGCACGACGATGCCGGCTTCGCCTTGGATGGGCTCGACTAGGAAGGCGGCCGTCTTCTTGCCGTGGGTCGCGAGCACCTTTCGGAGGTCTTCGACGTTGTTGTACCGGATTGGTGCTTTGGTGGTAGGGTCGAAGCTGCCAATGCCGGGGAGGTATGGGCCATAGTTGTCGCGTGATTCTGGGTCAGTAGACATGGTGATGGCAGCAAACTAGCAGAGTGACGTTAGCACTGAAGTAGAGTAGAGCAGCCATTGAGGGGGCATACAGTTCGTCCGTGGAAGTTCTCCTGCACACTGAACACCAATGCCTCGTTATCTGGGATGCCCTTCACTTTGTATCCCCACTTCCGTGCAATCTTAACTGCTGTCTCTACAGCCTCGGCGCCAGTGTTCATCGGTAGGACCATGTCAAATCCGAACATCTTCGTAACGTACTCGGCGAAACGGGGGAAGACATCGTTGTAGAAAGCCCGGCTGCTCAGCGTCAACCTCGAAGCCTGCTCGACCAGGGCTTTCACTAGTTCAGGGTGGCAATGGCCTTGGTTGACAGCGCTGTAGGCGGAGAGGAAGTCGAGGTAGTGCTTGCCTTCGGGGTCCCACACGGAGCAGCCGCTTGCACGAGAGAAAACTAGATATTGTCAGTTAATGTGGTATGAACTATGAGGCCAAAGCATGATCCAGTGGGTGCCACAATTTAGTACCACTTCGACTACTTGATACTTGCTACCAATGCGCGAGGTGGCCCAATGGAGCTGTTGGTCGCTCGAGAGGCTATGAAAGCTAGCCTGGATATTACCATAGCAAACTTCCACCTAGTCTGGAATCTTCAAGCTCCGATGAAGCGCCAAAAGAAGTGGTAAAGCAATGACACGTACCTATGGGTAGGGGATGGTAGTTGTGGGCAGCATGGGCGGCCTCTGAAGTCATGGCTTCCTTGGACGAGCTCGCGTGATAGCGCGAGGGATCCGGAGTGCCCGTAGGATGGAACGACCTCGCGGTGGCCTTGAGAGTGCCATTTCCGTTCCCAGAGCCGTTGTTTACAGCAGATGGAGACATGGCGACGTTGGTGTTGTTGGACGATATGGACCTCGTGGTGGGGGATTTTGTGGTGGGGCAAAGAGGACAAAGTAAGGTTTTGGAAGAAGAATGAAGGAGAGACGGAGGAATTGAATGAAGGGCGAGAAGAAATCTCTTCCGAGTCGTTCAAGTGAGCTTAAGCCTTTGATAGCCAAAACCTGCGCATAGGAGTTTGGTATCCTCACGCGCCGGCTGAACCTCCCGATAGCGGCCAAATGCATCGTCACGACCCGCATCGTCCGTCCCTGCGCCAAACTACAAAGCAAACGCCGCCATTGGCCAGCGAGCAAACGTCCCCACCTTTCGCATTAAGTAAAGCCACCGCTGGGGCTAGACGTCGAGGTAATAGTGGAAGTGTGAGAACGTGATCCTTTATGTGGCGGTGACATCGGGAGGCACGAAAGAGCCGAGTCTGGGAAGGCGACGAGAGTCAAAGTAATCTCGGTAGCACCGTCGCACAGCATCTCCGCACAGCCTCGTTCTGCGTCTTCCCCAGCCGTAGCTAGTCACGAGAATCTAGGCCATGGCGCTCACAGTGCTCCGTTGCTCAGCCTTGCCGTTGTTCCTCGAACGCAGTACAATACAGGACATTTGTTTGTACACAAG
The DNA here is from genome assembly GCA_010093605.1 of Lophium mytilinum. NCBI lineage: Eukaryota > Fungi > Ascomycota > Dothideomycetes > Mytilinidiales > Mytilinidiaceae > Lophium > Lophium mytilinum. Next base: position 880,783 of record MU004184.1, on the reverse strand, counting down.
CTTCGCCACTGCGTAGGCCTCTCTGCAGCAACAAGCTCCTCATAGCCCTTTAAGACCAGTCTGCTTCGCACTTTTGAGAGATTACAGCTGTTTCAGATTTTGTTATTGATGGGCTGAAGCAAGCCACATAGCGATAAGCAAAAGGCTCAGCCTTGCAACCGATTCCCCAGATATCATACGTCCAAAAATACATTCAGCGTCGTTCCTCACCCGCAGTCCAGGGGTTGTGCATGACGTCCGACCTGTTTCAGAGTAACACAGCGGCCCCGGCAAACTCCCGACAGCCCTGAGAACTCCATCGCGGCGCAGTGAGTTGAGGGGCGGGGCTTAGGGCGCAGATCAACGAGCGAGACTACATAAAGACGTGACTAGCTCGGTAGAAGTCCTGACAACTGGCTTCATTTAAGACATTCCTACATCATCTCCAAGGAAAGCGCTCCTTCGCCGAGTGTTGCCTGGAGCTAGTATTTAGTGCATTCATTGCCCAGTCACCTACAATTACAATCTAGTCCTGATCGTATCTATACATCACTTTCCCAACCTCGACTTCAAGTCATCTAAATTCACCCCATCATGTCTACCTCTGAGGCCTTCACTTTCCTTGAGAAAGATGACAAACAGCCTCAGCTCTTCGATGAGTTCCAAAAATTCAACTCAGGCAAGGCGACTGATATCGATGTTCAAATTACTTCAGCCCTCCGAGCCAAGTACCCCGAGCTCTGTGTCACAAGCGTGCCTTCCTCAAACTGCAACCTTCTTCAATTTGTAGGCGCTCAAGGTCCCACTGTTGCACTTACACAATCATCTTACTTGCTACAGGTTGCTGCCGGCTATGCCACTGCTCACCTTGACAAAGAGAACGAGTCTGTCTTGCGCTGGCGCGGATTCGTAGGACCGTCCCATCGAGGTACTTGAGATCACAGTCCATGATGTTTGAGCTCTATCAGTACTTAAATACAATCTAGGTGGCTCTGGACATCTTGCGGACGCAATCTTCTTCGCAAAGTACAACTATGAGTGGAACAGTCATAGCTTCATTCTCTACAATGTGACTATCGGGTACGGAAAAGTGCAGTATGTGCTCACTGGACCGGTTGGCGACGAAACCACGTACAGCAACTCCGCCATCACCGACGCTCTCCTCAGTTCCATCGGAGCCTGGCTCACTAAGGAGGAGCCTGCCATCTATGTGTACGATGGCTTTTGGAGGAGAGATGCTAAGCTCTGGGAGTCGGTTGAGAAAAGCAGCTGGGATGACGTTATTCTGGATCCGAAGATGAAGAAAGCCTTGAAAGAGGTCACTGGAAAGTTCTTCGACAGTAAGCTCATCTCCGGATAGATTCGGGCCTATGTTGACCTTCTCCTTAGGCAAGGACATCTATGATGAATTCGGCGTTCCCTGGAAGCGCGGTAAGACCCTGCAAACTGAGCACGTCCGAACTTTAATGCTGATATGTCTCAGGATTGATTTTCCACGGCCCAGGTAATGCAATTTGGTCGAAGAGCCTTAATGATCTATCACTGACAATTGACAGTCGGAAATGGCAAAACAATTTCTCTCAAGGGTACACTTCCACTTGGCGAGCCCACCACGCGAGGAACTGTTAATGGCTAACGTGGAATACAGCTCTGATGCGGACTTTGTATCATCGAGACTCTCCGGTAGTGTCTTTGTATGTCAAGAGCGCCCCTTACAGTTATAACATCCGGGCTGTTTTCCAAATGGCAAGGTCCATGACACCGTGCCTGCTGATTTTTGAGGATATCGACACTGGTAAGAAGATGCAGAAAACTCCGACTTGAATGAGAATCATTGCTTACATCGTCCAGTCGTCACGCAAGCTACTAGGGTACGATTGAAATGCACTTCAGTCTTTTTGAGCATGAAATAACCGATTGCAGTCGTATTTCTTCAACGAAGTCGATGGATTGGAGAACAATGATGGTAAGCAACCCCAAGACTCGAACTGAAATACTTAATCTAACCAGAGTTTCAGGCATTCTGATGATTGCTACGACCAACCATTGTAAGCTCTCCGGCACAACAAACTGGTCATTTTTACCTGACTTGTCAATCAGTGGACCAACTCGACCCTGGGTTGTCCAAGAGACCCAGCAGGTTCGACAGGTTGTATCTATTCCCACGTCCCAACAAAGATGAACGGGCTTTGTATGCCGAGTATTGGCGCCAGAAGCTGAAGAACAAGCCCGCCATTGAGTTCCCTAAGAAACTCACCACGTCCATCGCTGAGATCACGGACGACTTCAGCTTTGCGTACCTCAAGGAGGCGTTCGTGGCCACCCTCCTTGAACTCGCTCGCAACCGCACCATGGGAGATGGAAGCGACGATGACGGAGATGATGATGGAGACGATCCACTGGACAAGTACGAGCTCTGGAAGGAGTTCAAAGCGCAGGTGAAGGTTCTCAGAGATGAAATGGGGAGTTCACTGTCTTCTGCCGACGGCTTAGGGGTTCCAGACGGAACCCACGGAAATGCAGCAGACTACGAGGAAATGATTCCGTTGTTGGCAGACACGAGTCTCCGGGGCAATGGAGGAGGCTCTCAGCCTTGCAGAGAGCCCTCAGTAGCGGCGCCAGGATTCGGCTTCTTGGACACGAGGGGGGCGGTTGACAAATCCGCACCGGCCCTCAGCTCTCTGTCGTCGTTCAGCCCGCTCGCAAGCAAGAGGGCTAAATACAACGACGGCGTATGGGAGTGGGGGCTTTGAAGGCGGGCGCGAGCTATTTACACAATTCTATGCATCACAGCCGGTCAACGGCTCTGCGGAGACTCTCCCGGGCGTCTGGGGCGACGGCGTACTACCGCTCCCTTGGGCTCACCGGAACTGGCAGATGACATGGCGACGTGGTACTGGGGCCGGGGATGGCCTCGCGACTCGTTGCCCGCAATGCGCGTTGATGTATCTTCTTGTCAATGCAGCGAGACGTGATAAGCCCGAAGAGTGCTATTTGATGGTCGGCCGCGTCCGACGCCCTGTGATCTCACCTGCCTGCTGCCTTGAGCCGTTCCAACTCCACCGCCAAAGCTTCCTTCACTCTTGTCGCCGGCAATTCTTATGCAGCCCTACTTCAGCCTCGGGGCTCCGCAAAGAATCAAATAGGTGGCAGCCTTTCCTTAATTATCTGGTGACTCTGTCGACGGCCTTCTCTGTAGCATTTCCTCTTAGTGTATCGTTTACTTCTCTATAATATACCATTTCTCGTCCAAGAGCACCAATTCATCAAGCGCCGCAAGCAACACACCTCTCATCACGTCGTCGTCATTTGCATCGCCCCAGCTGGACGGTTCCTGCATGGCCGCCGATCATGTGAACCCTTTTGATATCAATTGCGGCAAGCCCGCAGGTAGGAAGGAGGGTTGGGAGGATCTGGTTGCGTGGGACGGCGACCTTTATGACCCTTTCTTCCAAGGCGATGTCAGCTTCGCTAGCTCCTGGAACGACCTACATGTTCCTGAGAGTGTCGCCTCCGACTATCCCTCCGCGCCGCCCTCTGTAGGAGATGGATCTTTCTACGAGTATCCATTGAGTCCTTTGTCATTCTCCAGCTCCATCACATCTGGCCCTGTTTTTCCCCTCTCCTCCCCACTGGACTTTCGAAACGACAGAGTTCAATCCGGCTCATTCGACCCCTCCAACCCTCTTGCCTTCCAGCCTCAAGCTCTAGAGAATCTCGGCGGGTGGGCCGACCAGTCGAATGAGCAAGAACTTGAGCATGCTCGTGCTATTCCGATTCCCCGTTCTAATCCTCGATCGACTGCCAGCAGCTTTGTATTCTCGTCTCCCGTCTCTGATCGGCCACGAATTGTTGAACCGCTCCCAGAGGCAAATAACGAGCGCGCCATCAGAATACCTCACAAGGGTCCGCGAAGCAGAGCTAGCAGCATCAACTCTCCATCTACGCCTTCCTTTGGGTGGGTTCAGTATCAAGTCAATAATAGCAACAATCGCCTCGTTCCTTTCGGAAGTGGGTCAAATGGTAGCAGGAGGCAGCGCGGTCGAACCAAGGGGTTGAACCCAGACCAGCGAAAAAGCGCTGCCCTAATGCGCGTCGGTAAATGTCTTCTACGTTCTCCCGATAACGCTTCCGCTAACGGCCTTGCAGTGAAAGCTTGCAGTAACTGTAGACGCCGCAAGGAAAGGGTGAGTCTATAAGCCTGACGTATACTTCACATTGAAAACTAATGTGGATTAGTGTGATCCCGGAATTCCCTGCAAAGCATGCATCGAGCACTACAGAGGGAATCTTGTGAATCACCCCTGTCGAGAACGGTCATTGGCGGACTTGTCAACAGTATTTCTATCGGGTATGTATCAGTCTTTATCTAAAGGCTACAAGACCATCTGGCTAACGTCGAAACTAGAGCGCTTGGGATGGCATCCAACTGCCCGGACCCCTGAGTTCTTTCTCTTTCCTTCAGACTTTACCGTGAGCGACTACACGCTCACGATCCCGATAAACCTTGGCTTCGGTCCCTCCCTCCAGCGCCCCGTACAGATAGTACATCCTAGCGACATGAGCCGCCTGGTGCACGAACATATAGTGTACGATTGGCCTCCTCGCAGCACCTCCGGCAGGCTGTGTCACAATGCTGTCTTTCCTGCCGTTCTTTCAGATACTTCTACGCTTTCGCAAAACTTGGACCAACACCTATCTCTTCTGGTTACGTCGCACTTCAAAGCATTTCCTCTTTACTGCTCGCCTCTGCGGGTGCTTCGGGATGTTTACATCCTTTATCGATCCCTTCCTTCTTCCTCCGGCCGAATTCTCCACCAAGCCTTGAAATTGTTAGTACTGGTCCATATTGGGGGCGATACTACCGTCGCGGCGTCAGATCCTACTGTGGCATCTATCATTGCCTGCGCCAACCTCCCAGCCGACACGACACCCACTCCATGTTTCATTCGTGCGCAACTCGGGGCCGTCATGCCTATTTTGGCCCAAGAACTGATGCGTGATGTTCTTTCCCAGCTGGAACGTCTAGCATTGTCCCGCAAATGTACCGAATGGCCCGTTGTACTTGCGACCTTGGTGGTACTCTTGATGTCAGTTGAGAGTGTCCAGTACCACGCTGCCAAGATGCCGTACCACTCCCGCTACGACACCAACCCGGCGCCACTGAAAGAACGAACGAAATGCCAGGAGATGGACGAGCAAGGCGTAGAAGCTCTCCTTAATTTCTACAAGGCGTGCTATGGCGGGTGCCACTCCCGTCTTCGGGAAAACTGGGAAGGCGAAGGGTCCAGCTTCCAACCGACTCGCGAAACGAAGTCCGAGGATCGATTTGTGAATTCCATGAGAGCTGCTATACGGAATAGCAACTCGGGTGGTTACTTGCGAGAAAGGGAGGACGTCAGCCTGGAGGACGTCACCGATATGAACTGCTTCTTTGATCGACTGCTCGCGAAGCTTCTTCTGCTTCGCACATGATACACGGCCTTCAGGGGAGTGCGCACCACGGCGTTTACTGCTTAAGGCCCGTCCATGAACTTACGTCTTTACGACTATGCTTTACGAGTTACTGGATGCGGAGCGATGAATTCCAGCGTTGATTTTTGGTCGTTCTCGTTTGGACTTTGGATGTTCGGGTATTTACCTGTTAGTCTTCACCTCGTTTTCTGTGTAGATCGGAGCTTTGTTGTACTATGCTGTACTAGACGGGTGTATCTTTCCTCGGCTATCACCGTCTTCGTTCCTGGTACATTTTGTATTTTGGAGGCAGCAATGATAGCGAGTGGGGCTCTCTCATCCAGAGGACAGTTTCACGGAAGGAAGACATAGAAACTATTGCCCAGGCAACACTTACCCAGGACATCGCCATACTGCGCCTATATTTGCGACATTTGATTCTCTCTAACGTGCCACGAAGCCCTACGATATTTCTATCGACTAAACATTAAATATAATCATTCTTAACCTCTAAATTTAATCGTTTTAAGGTTTCAGGCGTCTCTGTGACAGATCTCAATAACCACACTGACGAATCAAATGCGTCTGTGCGTGTTTCGAGAGTTCAGGCATTCCATATAGCCGTCGAACAAGACGAATAGCCAACCGGCAACCAATCAACTCTACAAGGATCGAGTCCAATGATAGCAACACTACTAGAACTTTAGCAATTCAGGGCTGACAAACACAACAGCCACGTAGCGATGTCGCAAATCCTCATCAAAATGCTGATATCAGGCGCCCAGACCTTTCTTCGCAATCGTATATGTATATGTGCTGTGCCCTCGCGACAACTTCGACATGCTGGCATACGGCCGTATTCATTTTTCGTCTACCCCACCTACTCGATTGAGGCGCCCCATCTTTCTGCCTGCTTACTCGGGTCCTGTCGGGTTTGAGATCTCGAATGCCAATCATTGAACTGTGAATCCTGCGGATGGTTGCAGGCGTCTGCTCGTTCGATGACGACGCGGGGAGAGTGCCTAGATGGATCTCCATGGTGCAAGTCCCCGCTACCCGAGACTGCGAGCCACTTTTACGAAGGACATGGATTGCCTTATTTGCACACTCAAAGCAGTTGAAGCGGTGAGGACGCCGTCCCGACAAGGATTCTCAAGGCAACGAACGTGAACTCGAGGAGGATGAGGGGGATGGGTCGGCGAACGCGGGCTCGGAGTCGGAGGTAGGTGGGACAGGACCAATCCGGACGAAGAATGCTTGCTAACTAAATTCGTATGACAAAGCTCGCGTGAATCACTGTCCACCTTCCCCACGGCACAGCATTGGGCAGAGCTCAAAATTTGAGACAGCGTAGGCGAGTCTAGGAGATATTGGCTGTGATGAGGACAATTTGTGTGCAGTGTGTGGATTGGGCAAAGTTTTGGAGGGTGCTGGATGCAAGGTTGGCGTCCCGCACGCGGCAAAGCGGCACGCAGCCGACGAAAAAGCCACTTCCTCCACAGCTTCGGGTCGAGACTCAGGACGGGAAAGCAGAACCCGATGCTGCTTGAAGCCGGGGGAACGAGGTTTTGGTGACTCCAACAACTGGAAGGGTTGCACGAAGCGGTTGCCCGAAGTGCTCGAGTCGCCCGCAACATCCACAAAGCTCACCGGCATGGTGGCCGCCCTTCGCACGTCCTACTACTATCAAATAAGCCTGCCAATGCTCGGCACCGGGGCTTGATTAAACCCCGACATTTTCTTTGGGCAAAAGAAAATGACAAACGCGAGCAGCGTCGCATTGAGCCGCCACTGATTGGCCACTAGCTCGCGTTGCCCGCTCGTGTCGACAAGTCTAGGGCCCAAGGCCCTCGGCATTAGAGGCGGATTTTATTCACAGACTAGTCACCTACCTCACCACTCGGAAGCCTACATATATTGAGCCGCCCCAGACAGCGTCATGCGTTTTCACCCTCCCGTCGCCCGTCGCCAAACTCCAGTTCAACACCAGAGAGGATGGCCGCCCCGTCTGGGAACGAGAAGGAGTGGCACCTGAACGATCAGGAGGTCGCCGCCGAAAGTACAGAGCATTCCCAGCCCGTGGCGACGTCGCCATTGGAGGAGGTCGTTTCAGACAAGGACTTTGAAAAGGATTTGGACAGTGGAGTGAAGCGCCCTTTGAACAATCGTCGACAGCTTTCCCGCCTGGATAGTTCTACGAGCGGAACCACCGACTACACCGACGATGTGCTGGAGGCGAAGAGCCAGGCGAGCGCGAAGCAGAAGAAGTGGTATAAGCGGTTGAATGTGCTGAAATGGGGCAAAAAACCAGCAGTCCCGGAGACACGGCAGGTGTCGCGGGAGTACTACGCGGGCTTTCTCAGTCTGATGACTTTCCAATGGATGGCGCCCCTAATGACGGTTAGTGGCTAGATTCGTTCCTGGTTTACTTTTACAAGTCGCTAACTTTGAAGTTTGTAGATCGGATATCAGCGCCCCCTCGAAGTCAACGACATATGGCTTGTCAACCCCAACCGAAGCGCCGATGTATTGGGCAAAAAACTAGACGCTGCCTTCAAAAAGCGCGTAGCGAGCGGCGACCCAAAACCCTTGACCAAGGCCCTATACGACACTTTCAAATGGGAATTCATATTCGGTGGCTGCTGCCAGCTCACATCGAGCATGCTGCAGTCGCTTGCACCCTTTGTTCTTCGATACCTGATCAACTTCTCCGTGGAAGCCTATATCGCGAAAGCCTATGACCGGCCGCCCCCCAGCCTTGGAAAAGGAATCGGACTGGTCATTGGAATCACACTCATGCAGATGCTACAAAGTATGGCGACGAACCATTTCATGTACAGAGGCATGATGGTTGGAGGTCAAGCACGTGCTGTGCTCATCGCGGTCATATTCGATAAGGCAATGCGACTATCTGGCAGGGCGAAAGCGGGAGGAAAGCCACTCGATGCTCCCGAGGCGCCACCCGCAGACATCAAACCTGGATCACCCGAGGAAAAGAAATGGTACCAGCGGATGCTCAAGAAGAAGGAGAAAGAGGCGAAAACAGCACCGGGCGAAAATGGAATATTAGGAGACGGCCATGGTTGGGGTAATGGACGGATCATTAACTTGATGTCTACGGATACCTACCGAGTCGACCAGGCTTCCGGCATGTTCCACATGGTCTGGACCTCTCCCATCTGCATCCTGCTCACTCTGGCCCTCCTGTGCATCAATCTGACATACAGCGCACTGGCTGGGTTTGGCCTGCTGATGATTACCATGCCCCTACTTGGAATAGCCGTCAAAACTCTGTTCAGGCGGAGAGTTGGCATAAACAAAATGACGGATCAGAGAGTTAGTTTGACCCAGGAGATTTTGCAAGCAGTCCGCTTCGTAAAGTACTTTGGATGGGAAACCAGCTTCCTGGCCCGAGTCGATGCAATCAGGAACAACGAAATCCACGCTGTCCAGATTCTACTCTCCATTCGCAACGGGATTCTCGCAGTGGGAATGTCCATGCCAGTCTTCGCTTCCATGCTGTCATTCATCACATATTCGCTCTCAAACCACGTCCTCAACCCAGCTCCCATTTTCTCTTCCTTGGCGCTGTTTAATTCCCTTCGACTTCCCCTTAACTTCCTCCCCGTGGTTATCGGCCAAGTCACTGATGCGTACTCTTCGATTAATCGCATCCAAGAATTCTTGATGGCCGAGGAAGCCCACGACGATGCTGAATGGGACTACAACCACAAGGAGGCTGTCGTAGTGAAGCATGCCGATTTTACCTGGGAACGAACACCAACCCAAGACGCAGAGGACGAGCAGTCCCACAGCCCGCAAGCTCACAAGAAAGCCAAGGAGGCGGCCAAGGCGAAGAAGGCTAGGAAGTCGCAAGAAGTAGAAAAGGCGAAGGACATGGGTGAGGCGAGGGACAGCTCAAGCACAGCGGCGGTCGAAGAGCCATTTAAACTCCGAGATATCGATCTTGCCATCCAACGCAATGAACTCATTGCCGTGATTGGTACTGTTGGGTCTGGAAAGAGCTCCTTATTGGGCGCTTTGGCCGGAGATATGCGGAGAACGAGCGGCGAAGTCATCTTGGGTGCGTCGCGTGCCTTCTGTCCTCAATACGCATGGATCCAGAACACGACGGTCAAGGAGAACATTCTTTTCGGAAAGGAGTTCAAGCATGGCTGGTATAACCAAGTCATCGATGCTTGTGCTTTGCGCCCAGATCTCGAGATGTTGCCAGCTGGCGACCGAACGGAAATCGGCGAGCGAGGGATCACAGTTTCCGGAGGTCAAAAGCAACGGCTGAACATCGCTCGCGCCATCTACTTCGACGCCGATATCATTTTGATGGATGACCCGCTCTCCGCGGTCGACGCCCATGTCGGTCGTCACATCATGGACAACGCCATTTGTGGACTTCTCAAGGACAAGTGCCGTATACTTGCAACGCATCAACTGCACGTCCTCAATCGATGCGACAGGGTTATTCTGCTAAATGAAGGCCATATTGAGGCGGTCGATACATTCGATAACCTCATGGCTCACAACGAAACTTTTATGAAGCTTATGGCAACTACTGCTGTCGAAGAGGAACACAAGGAAGAAGATGAGGTGAACGACGATGAAGTGGAGGAAGAGAAGAAGATCAGCAAGAAGAGGCGGAACAAGAAGCCAGCTGCCGTGCTGATGCAACAAGAAGAGCGGGCTGTGAAGAGCGTATCATGGGGTGTCTGGGCTGCGTATATCAGAGCTGCAGGAGGCATGTGGGTGGCGCCCTACGTGGTCGTACTTCTGATCGCGTCGCAAGGCGCGAATATCGTAACGAGCTTGTGGCTTTCTTGGTGGACCTCTAACAAGTTTGGGTTCACCGAAGGTGTATATGTAAGTTCCATGCAATCTTGGGACCATGCTATCAAAGTACTAATTCTGGCAGATTGGTGTCTACGCAGCTCTTGGTTTCGTTCAAGCTTTCCTCATGTTCGTGTTCTCCGTCGCGGTCTCGGTCTTCGGTACCAAGGCCGGAAAGGTCATGCTTCACCTTGCCATCAACCGCGTGCTCCGGGCACCTATGTCCTTTTTCGACACCACGCCACTAGGACGAATCACCAACCGCTTTTCGAAGGACATCGACGTTATGGACAACAACCTTACTGACTCCATCCGCATGTACTTCATGACCATGGCCATGATCATATCCGTCTTCATCTTGATCATCGTTTATTTCCACTACTTCGCTATCGCCTTGGGGCCGCTGATGATCATGTTCCTCTTCTCGGCGGCGTATTACCGTTCGTCAGCGAGAGAGGTTAAGCGACACGAGGCCGTTCTTCGAAGTACTGTGTTTGCACGATTCAGCGAAGCCGTTTTCGGCACCTCGACGATCCGTGCATACGGCTTACAGGATCAATTCCAAAGGACAATCCGCGATGCCATCGACAACATGGACAGCGCCTACTATTTGACGTTCGCCAATCAAAGATGGCTCAGCGTTCGGCTAGACGCAATCGGGAACATGCTTGTGTTCGTCGTTGGCATCCTAGTCGTCACGTCCCGATTCTCGGTCTCCCCGAGTATTGGCGGTTTGGTACTGTCGTATATCTTGTCAATTGTCCAGATGATCCAATTCACAGTGCGACAGCTCGCCGAAGTCGAGAACAATATGAATGCTACGGAACGTATCTACCATTACGGCACTGAACTAGAAGAAGAGGCTCCATTACACATCGGCGAGGTGCCCAAGTCGTGGCCAGACACGGGCGAAATTGTCTTCGAAGACGTGCAGATGCGGTACCGCGAGGGTCTACCTCTGGTGCTCCAGGGACTCAACATGCACGTCCAGGGTGGCGAGCGCATCGGCGTGGTCGGACGAACAGGTGCTGGCAAGTCCAGCATCATGAGCACGCTATTCCGGCTGGTAGAGCTGTCCGGTGGCTCCATCACGATCGACGGCGTCGACATCAGCACCATCGGGCTGCACGACCTGCGGTCCAAGCTAGCCATCATCCCACAAGATCCCACACTGTTCCGCGGCACGATTCGGTCGAATCTTGACCCGTTCGACGAGCACACCGATCTCGAGCTGTGGTCCGCACTACGACAGGCCGACCTGGTGGGCGCGGAGACGACCATGGACGACAAGACGGGCCGCATCCACCTCGACAGCACGGTGGAGGAGGAGGGGCTGAACTTCTCGCTCGGGCAGCGGCAGCTCATGGCGCTGGCGCGGGCCCTGGTGCGCGGGTCGCAGATTATCGTGTGCGACGAGGCGACCAGCTCGGTCGACTTCGAGACGGACCAGAAGATCCAGCGCACGATTGTCGACGGGTTCAAGGGCAAGACGCTGCTGTGCATAGCCCATCGGCTGAAGACCATCATCGGCTACGACCGCATTTGTGTTATGGACGCCGGCCGCATTGCGGAGCTGGACACGCCGTTGAATCTGTACGACATGGGCGGCATCTTCCGGGGCATGTGCGATCGCAGCTCGATTCGGCGCGAGGACTTCTTCGTGGAGTACTAAGGGAAGATGGTTGGAGGCGCATAGGGACAGCGGGCTTTCTGGTGGTTTGAGCGAGCATGGCACTGCGTCTTCAGCGCCGGTACACAGCACAGCACGTGTGGCATTTGCGGGCGTTATCTGGGTTGGGGAGTACATATTATAGTGCCTGGACATCTGCATCACCGCTCGGACTGGGATGTCTGCTCACCACTCAACAGTGGGTATACACAACTGAATGATAGCAGTCAATAGCGTTGTGTTTCAGGCTTCTGGCGCGGGATGGTTAAAAGTAGCTGCATGTAGACAGTAAGGCAGCATAATTAATTAGCAGAGGACCAAGCAATACTGATCAATGGAAGCTCAAATGTTTGTCAAACAACTGTCTTGTAAAGTATATTGGCGAATGGCGTCATTCGCAATTGGAGCAATACCGCAGCGTAGTTCGCAGCGATGAAACGCAGCAATGCTGTGTTATCGGAGCTTCGTGTAGATAGCCATGCAGCTAACCAAAACACCAAACCCTGGTTACGTGGCTGCTCGAAGGCATTGTTGAGGCGATAAGGGGCAATCTTCCAGCGATAGCCAGCATGCATGGTGGTGATGCAGGAGGCGGTGGTGGCAAAGGGCGAAAGTATAAATAGGGCCGTGAATATTGGATTAATGCAGGCTGTCGCCCCAAAGCGGCTGGTGTTTGCAGCTTCTGGAGCGGCAGGGGAGAGATCTGCCAAGTCAGTGCACCCGGAGCCAGTGTGGAGCCCCTTTTTGGGCTTGGTACGACTCGCAGGCCAGCAGTAGAGTTGGCCCCTAACAGGCTCTCGATAGGCTCTAATGCAAGGCACCGCGTACCGAGTGGGGCGATGTGCAAGCGGCCGCTCGTCAACACCATCCACCATCCAGCCATTCTGAGCGCGTGCTGTTCGTCCCCATTCCCGCATCTCTCTGTCCACGCAGCATTGGGCGTCGAGATGGCTCACTGGACGCGAGATAGTTGACAGGCTGATGGGGCTCCAATGGCGACTCGTACGGTGGCTGATCTGGTGGAAACTGACCGGCGGCCCGCCAGAATGCTACGACAAGCGTCATCCTAGCTGGCCTGGGCGTGAATGAAGCCACGCCGAGACCAGACCACCACCCCATAGCACCCCATCTTAAGCTTGATTGCCATGATCCAGAGTCCATATTGCTGCACCGACTCCTGCCTCCTCTCCTCACCCCGCTCCTTCTTGTTTTCCACGCTGGCCACGCAATTGACCACTCGCTCCTTCTTCACCAATTCCCACGCTGCGACCACCTGCTCCACGTGCTGCTCAACCGTGCCCGTCACGACTGCCCCAGCTCCCTGCACCACAATCTCCACCTGAGACCCAGCCTCACCACTTCGACCTGCATGTTGGGAATGACAGTCTGACTTGTCTGCCCACCGCGAGACACTTCAATTGCTACCCGCTGCTCTCATCCATCTCATTCCCAGCTACTCAACATCCACTGCAAATTCACCACGCCTGCAGTCTCCCTATCCCCAACCTCGCTGCACCGATCTGCGATAACCCCAACCGAATCCCCTCCGTGTCTCCTTAGCCCGGTCGATCTTGTCGAACCTCTGCACCGCCAAAATGACGAACGAGAAGACAACCTTTGGCGCTTCAGTCGTCGACACTGATTTCCCCCCCACGCTCAAGACACCCGCTCAGCAGCTCCGCAACGCCAACTCGCACGAGAGTAACATGTCCTCAATCGAATCGACTTCAGCCTCCAAGACGGGCACTCCCCACGACGACCCCGACCCATCCAACCCCTTCTCTGCCTTCTACAAGCACCCAGACGCACGTCGCTCCATGGACGACACCACCTCCACTACCAAGGGCCACCTCAACGTATATCAGCACGACCTAGAGTCGGGCGTCCCAATCTCCGCCACCAGCACCGTTGGAGCTCCCAAGGTCTCAGTCGATGGCAGGGTCAAGGAGTGCACAATGTGGCCGTCGAAGCAAACACTGATGGAGAAGGCCAAGGCCCGGAAGCAGGAGCGCGGCTGCAATCCCCTGCGGACGCTGGACAAGAAGCAAAAGCTCTGGGCCAAGATCTTCATCGCCCTGTTCATCATTGCTGCTGCTGTGGGACTAGGTGTTGGTATCTCGAGGGCTGTGGGTGGAGGTGTCTGGTCTGGCAATGGGTCAAACAAGAAGATACCCAGTGATCAAAACTAGATGGATACTGTTTATTCTTGTGGTAGGTACACCCGCGACCACTCTATCACGTCATCGCTAACAAACTCGCAGCTTCTCGTGCATACCTTCTCAGTCTGCTGCTTGGAATGAGAGCAAAGTCTACGGATGGCGTCTTCCTCCACTATGGTGGTACTCAGTATTTTTGATTCGCATTCTCATCATACCTTTTCTATAGCGGAGCCGCCCTTTTCGGCAATCCAAATACGCCAACGAGAGACCTCCTCCGTATATCAAAAACAGGCATAACGAATACCCTTCTCAACCTATCTTCTCACCCATCCACACGACCTTCTTCGCCAAACACCCCCCAGGGTTAGGCTCTTCGCTGGATCCGCATACCGAACACCCAAACCCTGCTGGTTACGCTTCCCAATAACGTAATTCTGCAAAGCACATACCCCACAAATACATTTAACGGCCTCAGTCAATTCTGTTTTATACACCCTTTCCAGCCCGCTGTCTCAGATACCAAGCACCGGAGACACACGCGGGCCCCCTTTTCTTTGTTTAATGCTGCTGCCCGAGACTCTGTCATGGTGCTCCACTTTTCTTTACTGTAAATACCTTGTTTTTCTTTTCTTCCTTCTTGTCCGTTCGATACCTGAAACCTCCGATGTGAGGAGAGTGGGGCTTGCTTATGGGCGTGGCGTTTGAAGGAAGGTCGATTACACTGGAATGGAAATCACAGAGAACAGAGTCGTGCGAGTCTCCATGAATTGAGTATTGAGCTTTCTGCTCGGGCGCTTTTTTGGGGTTTGAAAACCGACGTCGTCTTGTTTGCTTGTGCGATTGCTCCTGTCTGTTCGATACCCTTACTAATATTCGAACTCTTTCAATCTCCGTACGTACATTACGGGAAAGTCGTACTAATTGTGAAACTCCTTATGTCCTGACTTTCTTAGATGTCCTTGCCTTTGGGGATTTGTCTCTAAGCCGCGCGTAGGGGGGTGGCATGTTGTTCTGCTTGCCCCTGGCGCGCCACGTGCGATGACGGGCTTTGACGCTGATCTGTAGATGCGGATTGCGACGTGCGGTGCTCGGGTAAGTCAGCGTGGGGACGTGCGGGCGGAAAGTGGTGGGTGTTGCGAGGGGTGGGGAGATGAGGAGGTGAGGAGTTGAGGCCAGATCAGGTGATTTTGGGTTAGTCACGCTGTGAGCATGTGATGGGGGTTTTTGAGGGGTGTATAAAAGGGGTTGGGGGTTGTGTGATGTTGGATTCTTCATCGGAAGGTGGGAGGGGGTTTGGGATCAAAATCATCATGCTGGCCATGGGACTTCATGGAGGAGTGCTGGGTGGGTTGGGATCCGCTTCGTGATGGATGACATATGATGGTGGTGAGGTTTGGGAGGCAGACGACCGCGTTTATGGGAAAGATAATGAGTGGTTTCTTCGGGTAAGGATGGCCGTGGTCGATCTTGCGTTTCGCTGATTATCATTTTTGTAGATGGATGGGTGTGCATTTCTAGACTTGGAGGTGATAGGCGTTATTAAGGTTAGATGGTCGTCATTATTCGAGCTTTTGATATTGCTAACTTCTCCAGCAGCAATGTAGTGTGCTTTAAAGATATAATTTGCACGACCCAGCCTAGAGCCATGTAAAGATTGCTTGCATTGGTTTTACTTGATCCTTGAGCTCGTCTTCTCTGCTTCTTCTTTCTTGTAATACGCCGTACTATCGCTGGGGAGGGCTTGAAGGTAGAAGTGGAATTTGGGATCTTGCACGGAGCGAATCTGTTCTGGGTTTGCTGCTACACTGGCTAGGAAAGGCATGTGGAGATGAGGAGTGAGGATAGCATTTTGGAGAGCTGGTATGAAAGCTTGCTGAAGGTAGGGAGCTCGTCTCTAGAGTAAGACTTGTAGCCACATCTTATGCAGTGTTTCCCTCTAACCGGCGTTTAGAACATTTCATATCAAGGGATCTCATTAGCCGTCATTTCCATATTGCGTCCCCGCACTTTGAACTTTTTTTGCAGCAAAGGCAAGCATCTATCTTTCCTCGTTCGACTCGTTGGAGCTCGTCTAGGTTGGAAGTTTGCAAGGATCGGAGGAGAGTATAATGAGACCGAGTAATCTCTACATTTGACAAAATAGTAAGAGTTGCAAACCGAAGGAAGTAATTTTCGAGGGACCGAGGATCGGGGTCATGCTGGGGTACGGTAGATCGGTCCGGTCGTCAAATGACGGTTACTTTCATATGTATCCTAGAGTATAGCGTGTGCGAACTACTTGCAGTGCCACAGTGCTTGTCCTATGTTCGGGCTCCCGAACTGTTCTCTGCCGGCAAATAACCTTCTCTTAGATGCTGAACGTCGCAGTCAGGGGTAGAGCTCTACCATTGCTGCCAATCAGTCCAAGGAACAAAATGCTTCACTTACCAGCTACGTCTTCTCTCGTTGACTTTACAACCCATCTAGATCTTTTACAGCCTACGAGGAAACCTCAAGAAGCGCCAGACAAGCGTACCTAGCTAGTCTTGTAGCAAGACAATTTGAGGTCTTGCACGGTTTGATGCCTCAGGTCTCTGCGCGCCCTCCTGAAATTCGACACACATCCCGTTTCAGCGCCAAAACCCCGTGATTCCATCATCCAGCACTACGTTTTCGGTCTAGCGCGGCTGTAATCTCTTCTCTGAAACCGTACCGCCGTGTTTCTCCCTCTTCCCTAATAGGGAATACGATCGAATAATCGCGGGTTTGGAGGAGTGTCAGAAATCGATTTTTGCGCTTCACTTCGTAGCCAAGGTGTATCGAGTTTGGCTTCAGCCAGATTGGGGATGAGGATGTGTTGTATAAGAGTAGGCGAGAGGAGCGCTAGAGAGAAGTTTGTATATCAACTCATCTCATATTCTTTGCGGTCAAGATTCTTCTTTCGTTCGCTTCTTTGATAGGATCACTTTCATTCTTTTCTCTCAACCGTTCATTTGAAATTTACATCCTAGTCTGGCTATCTATCAGCCATGTCTACACTCATTCGTTCTATGTTGCTCTCGTTAGCAGTGCTATCGCAGATAATCAATGCTGCGCCAACTCCCCATGGTGGTATGCATGGGAAACACCGCAAACCACAGGGCGCTGCCCCCGGAAGCGTTGCCACAGGGAAAGCGATATACTTCCTAACGAACGATGCTCAAAATGCGGTTGTAGCAGTACCTATCGGAGCAGATGGGACTCTATCAGCGGGTACTGTTACCGCAACTGGTGGCCAAGGTTCGAATGCCATCGATGGCAGCACTAACACGACAAGTGCACCGGATGCCCTAGTCGGCCAGTCATCTCTTACAGTAGTTGGACAGGTACCACCCCCCCCAAAAGCCCCAGAAAAACCGCATCCTAACAACATTCCAGAACCTCTTCGCCGTCAACGCCGGCTCCAACACCCTCACCATGATGGCCATATCCCCCCAAGACCCCACCAACCTCACCATGCTCGGCACGCCCATCGCCGTCAGCGGCGAATTCCCCAACACCGTCGCCGCCTCCGCAAAACACAGCCTCGTCTGCGTGGGCTCCACCGGCGCGGCCGCAGGCATCGCCTGCACGACCTTCTCCGCCAGCGGCCTCGCCGGTAGCACCCTCGATGCCCTCCGCCCGTTCGCCCTGCAGCAGTCCACACCACCCGTCGGCCCCACAAACACCGTCTCGCAGGCCTTCTTCTCAGCCGACGAATCCGTCCTCTTCACGACCGTGAAAGGCGACCCAGCCGTTAACAACACCGGCTTCCTCTCCGCCTTCCCCGTCACCGCGGGCACTGCATGCGGCGGCGCGGCTAGCCTCTCGACTACAGAAACGCGCAGCTCACCCCCGGGCACCGCGGTGCTCTTCGGCGCGGCGCTCATCCCGTCGACCAACTCGATCTTTGTCACTGACGCCTCCTTTGGCGCGGGAATCCTGGCAGTCGACCCGGCCACGAACCAGGCCTCCCTGGCCGCGAACCAGACCATCGCGGACCAGAAGGCGACGTGCTGGGCTACTGTATCCGACGCCACGGGCAGCGCGTTCGTGACGGATGTCGGGGTGAATCGGGTGCTGGAGATGAGTCTGCAGGACGCGAGTATACTGTCGACGATTGATTTAGGTGCGAATGGGGATCCGGGGCTGATTGACCTAAAAGCAGCCGGAGGTTTTGTGTATGCGCTGAGTCCGGGGAATGGGACTACGGGGGCGGCGGTGGCGGTGGTGGATGCGAGGAGGGGCCAGGGAAAGGGGAAGGCGGTGCAGCATTTTGACTTGACGGGGCTAGGGGCGGGGAAGAATGCGCAGGGGATGGCTGTGCTTTTGTGATGCGGACGTTTTTCTGAGGTTTTGGTTCCTTTTCGTGGTTGGTGTTGATGACTTGAAATAGCGATATATGGAAGGGAAAGTTCGGCTAGGGAAATATAGAGCGAGCAATGAGTAGTTCGAATTCAAGTGCATCTGTCTGCAGACAGATATGAGCTGCGGTATTCCCATGCTAGCTTCTATGTGACGTTCCGAAGAGAAGTTGGAAAAACCAATTGAAACACCTACACTCCAGACCTTACATGCACAACGTTTCCAAGTCTAATGCATCTACGCTAGACATGCTCGATCCTACGACTTATCCCTAAGCGTTAGGGTCTCGATAGCCTTCTCGCCGCCCTCTGTGCCTAGATTGACTTTCGCGGCATCCTCGCCTTCGACATGACCGTCTGGCTTCGCCTCGACTTTCTTAGGGTAGAAAGTCCCCTTGTCCTTCTTCACCTTCTTCTTCTTTTCCGGTGCTGGTGGTGGCGGGTAGGCCTTCTTCTCGATATCCTGGAATTCCTTGGAGGCTTGGAAGGCAGCTTGAATGGGGGCCATCAGGGCTATGAGGGCATCTGTGACGGCGGGTTTGAGGATTTGAGGGGTGAGCTAGGTATATGTTAATCTCTTTCTGTAACTTCGTGGACATGGTAAAGATAGAGCGAAGAGTCTACGTACCACGTCACTTCTCCAATCGTCCTGCATCTGCTTGATATCGGTGTAAACTAGCGGCTCCGCATCTCTTCGCTCGACGACGAATTGCGGTTTTCCGTACTTCAGTGTTCCTGCAGGTAGCAAAACAAACTCGGTAAAGGAGAGCACGCCGTTCTCCTCCACTTGTTTAGGTGGACAGAATGCTTTCTTTAGCTTCTTGCGAACATCGTCGGGGGTATCGAGAAGATCGATCTTGCTGTCAGGGTCGCTCGAGCTCATCTTGCCACCTTGTAGACCTGGTACCATGGGGTTCATCAAGTGAGCACGCTCCTTGAAACCTACGCGAGGTAGGACGTCTTTAGCGAGTGCGAAGATTTTGCGTTGATCAACACCTGTGACACTTGTTAAGAGTATTTCGATATAGGTGAGCTGGCGACCATGTACCTCCAAACTGTGCATCAACATCAAGGTACTGCTCGTCAAGCGCTTGCCTGAATTCCCGCGTTAGACCTTTAGTATGCAGTGCCGTTGAACAAGAACTCACATCAACGGATAGATCAGGCCACTTAGTGGCGCATTGTCCACTTGCTTCACGACTTCCGCACCTGCCCTCTTCGCGTCATGCTCAGTGACCGCGGTGCTCATCCGGAGCAAGTCCATTGTGTATGCCGGCGTCAACTGGTGGTCTGATCCAAATGTGAAGGTGAGTTTATCGATTGGAACGTTTACGGCTTTCAACAGCTCGGTGATGACAAGCTTGTAGTATCTGTTGGCATTTGTTAGTCTCTCTAGAAGCATATTGGGGGTTCTTGAGCTTACTCGGCGCGAAGTTTGACAAGCTCTATAGGCGCTTTGAGGTTGTCCAAGAAGGCATGGATGTCTGCCAGACTGTGCGGCGTATCAGTATAGCCTTTTTAAGCTATTGTTGCGGAGACATCTCTTACAGAACCTTGACATTGCATCCTGCCTTCAAGAACTCGGCCAACTTCAAACAGGGGACAAAGTATCCGCAGTGTGGCCTTCCGGTCGTTGCAGTTCCTATAGAAGGGAATACATTAGCATACGAGTCATTCGAAGCCATGTTCTTGTTCTAGCGTCGATGTTCTAGCAAAGCAGTTGTATCCTCCGAAAATGAATATGCAGTATGTGACCCACCCCAGTAAATCTTCAGTGGCCGTCCCTCCTTCAACACGGCGTCTATGATCTCTGGATTCAACACCTCCTGCAAATTCGACTCTATTAGAGCTTTCTTCTCCTCGATCGACATTGCGGTGGCCATGGTGGGGCAGGATTCGCGAGGGTGCGGCGGAGTCGAATTCGATATGGACACGAAAGACAGCGATGTGGGTGAATGTGAGGACTCAAAGAAGGTCAATTGGGTCGCCGGGGTATTTTATGCAATTCCGAGAGCGGGCGTAGGGACAGCGCAGCGAAAATGGCGGTGGTGAGTGAGCTGAGTCTGGTCCTTGGCCAGGATGACTCTGTGTCCGAGCTGAAAAGAGATTCAGCTGGAGTCAGCCCCGCGAAATCTTGGCACGGGTGACGGGTGGAGTGGACCCCCGCCTCGCCTATCGCGGAAACATCATTTTGGAGTGCTTGGAGCGGGAACGCGACCTTTGAGGCGTTCCGCGGAAGTTGCGCTTGTGGGTACTAGGCATCGTTACAGCATATCTAGATACTAATGACTACATGAGCCTTGTTCTCCTGCGTCCAGTCTCTCGCACCGATACTGACTCGTCGTACAGTCTCAGTCCACCTTATCCGGAACCAGAAGGAGGCCGAATGTTTGAAGCCTGAAACGCCTAGTCTTCTCGACTCCCATATTCCATATACAGATCCAAAGCAACCTAAATGATACACACTTTCCAAGGATATAGATTTAGCGAACGCCTAAACTCAACTCGCTAGATACCAGGCAAGACGAAGCATAAATGAGACAAGAGGACGCAAATGTGCAAATATGATCCAAACAACAAGCAAAAGGTACCTCACTATCCTGGCGGTGACCGGGTGTCGAAAAGGCGAGTAGGTATATGTTTGCGATATCACAGGGATAACCGGTGATCAGTAATGAAATCGTGGGTAATGCGACAGAGCCGTGTAAGCTGAACGATTGGCGTGGCAATTATGCATATTGCCGACCAAGATATGCTTAGTGTTTCGTGACCTAATATAGAGGCCTGGTAGGGCGTACCGGGAATCGTAAGGATAGAAATGTTGTCGTAGAGAACTCTGAAATCTTGTATGCTCATCCTAGTAATACTTCCCAATTCCAGTCTTGCATTACGCCGAGCCAATGGAGTTTTCCTCTGACCGTATACTCTGTTTCGAGCATCTCAGTGTCTAAACCGGTTCGAGACTTGGCGTCTCCTCTTTCTACTTTTACTGCAACCGGTCTTGGGGTATCAAAAGCTCCAATGCCACCCACTGCTCTTCTCTTCCCACTCAACTCCGTCCAGTTGAACTGGTCATCGATGACTCCTCCTTCACTGGGGCACCCCCGTTTGAGTGACGGTGATGCTGGAGATGACAGACTACTCTTTCTCCGTGCTGCTCGAGCCTTTTCGGCGACGTGCGCGTCACGTCTCTTCCAAACTTCGGTGACAACTTCGCTACATCGGTCTATGATTCCAAGCTTCATTCGGCCTCCCATTGCCTTCCAGCGATCTCGTATCCACATCCTGTCGTCTTCATCTTCCACCTCACACGCTGCGGCAGTAAGCGGGTATATTTGAACTATGACTGCCCTAGAGTTTGTGTCTACGAGCGTCAATTCGCTCAAAGCTTTCTTAGCAAGTGTGGCGGAGAAAAGAGAAGGTATTTCCGGGACGGCTTGGTGGAGGTAAAGAAGGGTAGCGTATCTGTAGGCTTCGGCGGTCCGCCTGGAATCTGCAATAGAAGTCGTTGGATCTTCCGGGTCCACGATACCATCCGGAGCTGTCCAATTGTCAAGTTGTGCTTTGAGCTCGATAGCTTGCGCAATTATGCTGGGACCATTGCTATCGGTCTTCCGAACTCTTCGAACCAAGTTTGCGACCCGGCCAACTAATGGAAATAACCCGCCCGCGGAACCCATCAGCGGGTCGAGATGTGGATCCTGGGCAGACTCGCTGATTAGACTCGCAACCAACTCAACATCATTGGACTCGTCCTCGTCAACGGATGTCAAGCGAGCTATTACGTCCATGTAAATCCAAGTTTTGCACAGAAATTTAAGGCGAGTCAGCTCGTCGCCCGTAAGTGGTGCCTGCCGGTGTCGGACCAGTGCTTGGTTGACCAAGATCTTCGCCCCTTTGATATGATCGATTCCAGAGCTGATATGGGTGTCCCAGGACTCGGCAAAGGCAAGGACAAGCGTTGTTGCGATGGCGGCATCGAACCTCATATTCTGAATCCCTTTGGATAATTCTTGGATCGAAGTGCGCATGTGCTCCAGTCCCTGTACTCTCATTGGTTTATTGTTTTCAGAGTGATGAAACGAGGTCATGGAAGCAATGGCATGATACAAGGCCGGAGTCTCCCGCGCTAGGGGCCAAATCAATGTCCGCCACGGATTTTCTGTTGGTCCATCCTTCACTGACAGTATGCCGCAAGTGTTGCGGTCGTATCGGAGCACTATCTGCTCGGGGGAGTTTGGAGGGAATGTGGGCTCGAAGAGCAGCATGCCACTGTTCGAGTTCGAAGATGAGCTCGAGGAACTGGATCCAGTTGGCGATAGTTGACCCGTTATCCAGAGCTCAGGGTCCGCGTTGAAATCGTGGTTGCGTGGGATCTCCTCAACGTCATCCTCGTCCATTGACTCCCCCTGAGGGTTGTATAAATAGGGCTGAAAGAACGACTCCCCTTGTTGATTGCGATATGCGTAGTACTCTGCAGGTGGTGAGTGAAGGTCGGTCCCTGGCAGAAGCAAGTCAGCTAGTCGCGGCGATTGGCCGGACGCCGTACTTGATGGCGCTGTTGTCCTTGTGTGGGTGGGTTCAGGACTCGGCATGGCATCGGCGTCGGCGATGGCTCTTGATGTAGGTGCATCTGAAGTAGGCTCGGGCTGGTCGGGAAGGGGTAGCGAAGCTGGTGGGGTCATGAATGGAGGCGCGTTGGACATGGCATAGAGGTCACTCGCGTATGGGCGATATTCAACGAAAACATTTTGGAAAGCGGAAGTGGGAACAGAGGTTTGCGCTGGAGGGTACTGAACTTCGGACAAATCATTTGGCGATGCTGTCCGCGTTGACGGCTCGGACTTGATAGCGTTCTCGTCCAGTGTAGTACTCGAATAAAATGACTGCGGGGTAAACGACCGTGGCGGAGATGATTCTTCTAAAGTTAGTAATGTATACCTAGAGGGATCTTTTGGGACTTCTACGCACCCTTCTTCACCTTCGGAGCTGGCTGAAAGCTGGCGTCATCGAAGGCCCGCCATTTGAAGTCTTTTTTATATCCGCCGCACGGCACGCCGCGACGGGCGCATTGCTGGCAAGTTGGCTTGGTTTCGTCACACTTCAAGCGCTTTGCTTTACAAGTGCTACAGCCTGGGGAATTTGTTCAGGTCAGCGTGCGGAATGTGAGACGGAAGCTGGAGCCCTGGGAAAGGCTGAGCAGCCTTATCAGAGGTATGATAAGGCGAGCGATGTGTGGTGCGGCCTACCATTGCGGCTCTTGGACTGCTTGCGCTTGGTGATGGGGCTGGCGCCGGCGATAGCATGGGGCTTGTTGGAGTGGATCTGGGGGTGCCGCTGATTGCTGGAGGTGGGAGGGTCGACGGGGCTATCGGAGGCGGAGGTGCGGTAGAAGGGCGACGGGATGCTGATGGCTTCTGCCATGTAGGCCAGAGGGAGAGCGGACGGCTGGACTTATTCAGAGACGGCGCTGGGGGGCAGCAGAGGCTTGGGTTGGGGTGTGGTGGAATGTTTGCATCATGGTGTTGAAGCGGGTTGAGGCTGCTTCTTCTAATGTGGAGAGGCGATCTAGGCATATTTCGGGAGTAGCTCGAACAGGGCCCGGGGAACGGGACAAAAAACGGGGCTCGAGCAATCCGCCGCGCTGGGATTGACGTTGTTGCCAGGCCTAGCCAGCCGCAAGGGCCGATACACTCTTGCACGTTGCAGCCAGCGTGGGGTTTCTCGGCCAGTCCGTCACAGCGAGTCAGTCCGTTCTGCCTACATCTTCACCATCCTCCTTGCGCATCGTGACATCGCCGTCTCCTCTACGTGGGTGCAGTACCAGCGCCCTATTTAGTTCCCGTTCACCAGCCGCCAGCGACGAGTCACCTACCAGCTACCCTTCTCTTCTCAAGATCGCTATCCGAACGCGAGTCAGACTGTAGTAGAGCCACTATCGAGTGGCTTGCGGCGGCGCACATGGCATTGATGATAAGGCACCGCATCGCCGTCTGCGTTCCATCCATTCAATCGATCTCACTGGCAAGCCTGGGGCGCTCCCGCTGTGGCCCTGAGACGGCCTCAGCCCCGGAGCCCCTTTGCCTGCCGGTCACCGCTGGCACGAGTGCATTGCGCGCTTTTGAGCTTCCTCATTTGGTACGCCCTAGGAATTACAACGTAAAACTAGATCATCAAAGAGAGCCTCCCGCCGCCATGGATCTGAACCCCTCATCCCGCGTCCAGCAACCACCAATCCGAAAATGCCTCTCCACCTTCCAGGACTCTCCAGCATCGAAAGCCTGAATCATCGTCACCTGCTAAGCTTCTTGAAGCCCATTTCACCGCTAGCCGTTTCAGCCCGCCCGCCCGAAGCGAACTCCTTTGGGCCTGATCCCCCTACGAATCGCTATAGACCTATACTCCGTGCTGAGATCTCTTCCTGCCATGCGTGTACGTGTCGAACACTGGCAAGCGAGACGCCGATGCAGAAGTACGGTCCATCGGAGACTTTGTTTTCACGTTGTGGGGATCGTAGGGGCCGTCATAGCCTGCTTGGTACAATGTATCACCAGCATTTTCCAAAAGAGGCTGGGCCTTGGAGTGCTTTGCACCAGGCCGGACGCGCATGTAAACCACAACGTCCAACGTAAATGCCGAGATGGTGCTCAACCTGCCTGCTAGTCAGTTTTCAGGGTTACTTTGGTGCATCCGATGGATCTGTCGCTCTTGTTGTACGGATGGGTACGGACTACTTACACCCCAAAGAGACTCGCCGCGAACAACAACTTGTATAGCCTACAGATGTTGATCCCTGTACTATTTCCCCACAGCGCATGGGTGCATGCATCGAGAATCGTCTCATTCATTGCATCCGCCAGCAGTCCGAAACCTGCTATCCATAGAGCACTTGCAACAAGGTTAATAGCTCCGTTGAATACCGCCGAAAGCTTGTGACAGCAGTATAGTATGGTTCAGAACAAGCGTTGTAGTGGTGATGAGCGAGGCCCCATGAAGCTAAGCCATTGTTAGGTTCTTCGAAAGGAAAAAAAGGAGCCCTGGCAGAGATTAAAGGCTAGAGAGTTTCACTTACAAAGAAGAACATCCAGGGGACTCGATGACCACCGTGCTCGATTTGCCAAACGAAGTAGAACATCTCCGCTGCAACAATCACCGATGCTAGCAGCTGACAGAAGCGGATGCCATAGAAGGCTAACTTTAGATAAGATGTGGGCTGGTTTCGAGAGCCTGCATGCATCTTGACTGCGATATCAAACCTGAAAGCATCAAACACGTAAGGATAATTCGTAAGTCCTAGTATGACAACGGAGGCGAGCAAATCATGGAACCTCAAGTCCTGGGTTTCCTCCGTCGTAATATGAGTAAGTAAACGATTCTCGGTGCTTGCAGTCAGCAGCTGCAAGCAGATATACCTCAGCCGCATGTCTTTCTTTCCGAGCAGGCGTCGACTAAATAAACGCGCAACAGGCTATCGTACGAGGCTAAGGTAGCCATCCAGGCCGTGTGCAAGAAAGGTGGTTCAGCTTTCGTGAAGTGTCACGCTGTGTGGAGAGGCTGAAGCTTTTTGGAACCTCTCATCGATACTCTATTCAGCCACTTTTCTAAGTTTAGCGCGGTTTCTCTTTCAAGCAGTCTGCCGGCTTTTCTTGGCTATCAACTCTAATTCTATTTGCCGAATCGCTTTACTGCCAAGTCGTTCAGAGGTGGCTGAAGAGAATACAGGCGCTGTGTGATAGGCTGCGCTGCCTGAGCTCTGCTGCCTTCTCGTTCCCCTCAAACCTTTCCTCTGAATTTAACCGGCTCTGTGGAGGCTTCGACGCTCTTGGAGCTTGCTGGGCAACCACAATGACCCGAAACAAATGCATCAAAGTCACGAGTCGGGCTGCGCCTGCTCAGCCATCTCTCCATATGCCTCCACTAGACGGAGATCTCCAGAGGAGCGGTGTTTGGATCAATAGTATAAGGAGGCTCCTAGCAGACCTCCACAGTCATCGATTCCAATTATTTCCGCTTGCATAGTATAATCTCTCTAGCCGTGCTTAGTATGTTTTCTCTTTCCGTTGCGTTGCTTTCGGCCTTACCCTTGATTTCGTCTGTGGTGGCTCAAAACTTGACGAACTCAACCTTTATTTACCAGCCCATCCACAACGTCTCCACAATCAACATCGAGCTTTCCCCTGGCATTCTTGCCTTCAACGACTCCAGCAATAACTTCACCATCCCCCCAGTGACGCAGCGCCTGTCTTACTACGTTGAAGATGGCATTGCAATCGTCGACGGAGACGTCATATTTGGGTCAGAGGCCGAGCTTCTATCTTGGGCCGTAGGCGGCCACAACAAGCGTGCAGTCGAAGATCCCCACGCTGGTAGCATACACAAACGCTCGATCTCGATCTTCCCATACTCAGGCAACAAATGGCCGGGTGGCGTCATCTACTACAAGTGGGAATCCCAAGCCTCAAAAGACTTTCGGATTGCCGATTGGACTGAGGGTGTAGAGAGGTGGACGGACAGACTACCGTTCCGCCACATACTGCTTTGACGCCGTTGTCGTCGTCGGAGACGTTTTCGCAGTGGAGGTCCATGTAGGAATCCCGGTCGGGACGTTGTTGTTCGTGGATGAGGCCGAGCGCTGGGGATGAGTCAGTATGCGTGGCTTAGGAGATGATGAGGGTTGGGACCTACTATGACCGATCTCGTGCGCGTAGCCACCAGGACCACAGTCGTCCAGCTTGATGTAGTTCCAGACTGTACTTGTACTCATCCCGACCGGACTGGTGCAGCTACCAGTGCCAGTGGTACTCCTCAAAGTTATCACCCCTGACTTGATCTGTGGGTCCGGACTCGAAGCTTCGACGAACTTCAGCCTCATGCCAGGGCCTAGGTTGCAACTTCCGCATCAACTCCGTCACCGAAGCCGACTGGGCCGGGGCCTACGACGTCCTCTCCATTATGCACTATTCCATGTACGAGTTCAGCAAGAATGGCCTACCTACGCTTATGCCAAAGTC
Organism: Lophium mytilinum; assembly: GCA_010093605.1. NCBI lineage: Eukaryota > Fungi > Ascomycota > Dothideomycetes > Mytilinidiales > Mytilinidiaceae > Lophium > Lophium mytilinum. The sequence continues at coordinate 853,308 of MU004184.1, read as the reverse complement.
TGGCGTCCCGTCCCCGCAGTGGCACAACCTCCCCACGCTGACCGACGCCCGCCGCATCTGCGACATCTACTGGGAAGACTGCAGGGGCGTTTGCGGCGACGGGATCCTCTCCCCCAACAACGGCGAGGAATGCGATGATGGGAACAACATCGACGGCGACGGCTGCTCGGCTAACTGCAAGATCGAGACGCCTACCTGCCCACTCCAGACCTGCGACCCCACGCCCGGCGCGAACGGCTGCGATATCAGCACGTCGTGCATCTCGCTCACTGGCGCGGCGAGCGGGGGGGCTGGAGAGCATTTGTGTGCGTGCAGGCACGGTTTCAGGGCCGACTGGACCGATCCGAAGGATAACAACGTGCAGGTGAGGCTGCCGTGGGTGGGACAGGAGGGAAGAGTGTTTGTGAAGCCGGGCGTGGCGTGTAATCAGCTTTGTGATGCGTTTCAGCTTGGGAAGGATGGGTGTACGGAGGTGGTTGAGGAGCCGATGTGTTATTAACCGAGATGGGAGGAGGGAGCTGTGATGTAGACTCTGATACCCTAATGTCTGTGGATTTATAATATTGGTGATTGGGGCGTTATATAAGGATTTGGCTAATGTTTCTGCATTTATGTGCTTATTAGGGCACCTCTCGGAGTATGTCTTGATCATTACGTTTTGGGCGGTTTGAAGATACTGAGGTATGACTACTGATGTTATGGATTTACTGGTCAGGATCGAAGAGAGTATTCTAACTTTCGTACTTCGTGCACCTACCATCATGAGTATTCAGCGAACGCTTATGATTTCTTGACAAGTGGATATCACGTGCTGATATAAATTTCTCCAGGCTCGGAAGTGGAGTCATTTTGAGTTAGCACTGGGATTGGGATCTACATCAAGTGTACATAGCCTTGGGGTTTGGTCGCGTCCCAGCATTGAGGTAGAGATGCGGGCTGGCAGCTAGAAGACTTCTGATCATGATTGACTCTGATACTAATCAATAAGAACAACCACTCGTTGCGAAAGAAGTTTGCGCCGGTAACCTGACTGGCTTTCGAGAAGTTAAGTACATAGCTATGTAGTGAGACGTAGGAGTTAAGCCTTCTTGAACGCTGTCGATCAGTCAGTAGCGTGATGAGGAGGAATTACGGCCGTTGCGGCCGAAGCCAGACGCGATGCACTGCCCACCTGGCTCCCTCTCCTGACTGGCTGCATACACCAATAGGGCTACACTACAGCATCCCTGATACGGCCGCAGTTGCGAAGACTCGTCATCCTTGCAGCACGCATACGCCCGAGTCGCGGCACCTGCGGGGACGTTTGAAGTTGATGCCTGGGGATACATAAGCACCACCAGTGCTATCTCTAGTCAGCTAGAGTCTTCGCGCTTCCATCTCCATCAAGACATCATCAGGTACATACATCTTGCCATGTCTTCCACAGAGGTACTCTCACCAGTGTACCGGTCGGGGTCATCGGCCATGTCAGAGCTACAAGGGGACGATCAGTTCTCGCAACACGACGAGAATCCATTGGAGCAAGGTCAAACATCATCAATTCAAGCAACGCCAAGTCATATGTCTCGTCAAGACCCTATGGAACGTCTCTCTGTTCAATGCGCTACCGAAAATGTCCGCGATGACGAACCTCCCCCACCTTACGAGGATCCATCAGCAGGAGCCCCTCAGATTGCGCCTATAGAGTATAGCTGTGAAAACAGCCCTCAGTTAGTTATGTCTCCCCACGAAGACTTCGAGGCACCGGTGCCTCCTCCACGCAACCCCAACCGACCCGTCTCACACATAAGCTCTCAACAGAGTGCTCTGAGAAGTAGTCAAGAAAGCCCAGCGTCAGCTCGACCGTCCCTTCCTCATGGCCGTTCAAGCACTAGTTCTCAACCTGTCATTTCTCCTGAGTACATGGGCCCAGCGCAATCCGCTAAAGCCCGTGAAGCTGGTTTCGACATCATGCCTCCGCCTACGGAGCGCACTGATTCTGCTTCCAGCCTCCCCAGTATCAAGATGATCGGCTCGCATGAACCGCTCCACCACATCCGGGAGGCCGGGAAGCTCATAGCGTATCTCGTCCCATTCCCAAAACCCAGGCTCCAAGGTGTAGATCCAGCCCAAGTACCAAACCGATTCTTAGTCTACACGCCACCAACTCCTCCGCTGTCGAAGCCAGCACCGGGCGAGAAGGAGAGCAAATGGCACAAGACGCAAAGGACGTGGCAGGAAGACGTACGTAAAGCAACTATGAGCAACGCGTCCGGAGCTACCTGGAAAGGCTTCAAGGCTAAGACAACTCGAGCCATCGGAAAGGGTGTTTCAATGACGAAGACATCGAATCTGGAGTTTCTTGACCGGGTCTCAGTAGGAGCGATCGAATCTTCTGTCCCGGAATCTCCACCACCGACACCAGATGCCTCGCAAACTTCAGAGTCGCCCAGCTCATTGCCGAGCGCTCTATCTGTCATGGGGGCAGGGGTCGATTTCAACCCAAACGCTCCGAAACGCTCAAAAACGACAGTGACTGAGCCTAAACCAAAAGCACTAGAAGATTTAACTCTCATATATCCACCATCTCTACCCCTAGACCCCGAACAAATCCGCGCCGAATTTGTCGAGTCACTCCTTCGCACACGAACCAAGTCGCAACGTGATGCCGTTCTCGCTTCGTCCCTTCTCCCTTTCGCCGCTGCTGTTGACCTATCACTTATCTTGACCTTTGGCGGCTTGATGGAGGTATCCGCTGTGTGGGCGCATTCTTCGATCCGCGGGGCCAAAACGAGCAAACAGATGACGAAAGGATTGAAGGCTGCAGAGGAGAAGCCAGAAATTAAAGGATGCACCTGTGGAAACCATGAGCACGAATTCGGCGCTGAGCACAACGTGAAGGGAAAGAACAAGGGGATCCAGTTGTCCATGCAAGCGAACACACAGATTGAGGTCATGAGCAGGTATCTCGAGATGATGTGTCTGGAACGCGAATTCTCCATGTTTCCTCAGCTGGATGCGAGGATTGGAGACGTGAATGAGTGGGCTGTGCTAGAAGCTATCGGATGGCAACCGAAGAAGAGGGAGGGCCACGAACTCGATTTGGAGGACTCGAAGGGCTTGATTGAGCATCTCACTCCTGAGCAGGATGAGGCGTGGCAGGTACGGGAGGCGAAGGAAGACCTGAGGCGGATAATGAAAAAGGCAGCTAGCGAGTGGGTGAGCTGGTGTAAGAGCTATGCAAAAGATGCGGACGCTGCTCTGAAGAAGTAGAAGGCTTCAGGAAATACCCTTGTTTGATCTGGGACAACCTTTCCTGTCGGACTTTTTCGTAATTCATAAATACCACATGTTCAATTCGACAATGCTCCATCTGCTGGCTCTTCTTCATTCTCTAACCACTTCTCTGTAGCCCTGAAATATCCACTTACTCCAGAATCAAGCGTAGATTGGATTGGTGTTGGGGCAGCGCTTACCTATGCGAAGCAAGCCTGGCTTTTGAGCTCCGATCAATGATCATGTCAATGTCATGACCTCCTAACTCAGAACCTAGTAAATTACCCCACGGTCAGCCCTACAAAGTCCTCTCTCGTTCGCGGGTCGAGTTTCTCCACGCTGCCCATACAAGTGACCAGCCCTATCTTATCAGATCTTCCCGCATTTGCCAAGCTTTCCCCAGTCCAGTCCCATGCAAGCCTAGCGGGCGGCGGCTATATATTTCAAGCGTCTGAAACAGCGGCCTTATTCCCACTTAAACCCCGTTTTACTAGCCTGGCCCGTACACCTGGAGAGAGATGAGGACTCGACAGAATACTGGACCCACACTCGTTTCCCGTGCATGACTGATTAAGACCGCAGCCTCACCTTACTCCAGCCCTCCCCCTACGTCACATTCGGACGAGCACACCATTCACGATGTTTGAGGACGGGCCGGCTGAGTTGGAGGACCTCCTGAAGTCTGGCGTCCAGATCTCGCCGGCAACCCTGGATGAAGTTGTATGTGTTCAATACCCTGGCTATCTCCTCCCAGATGCTGACCTAGACGGTTATAGACGAAGCACATTTTCGAAGATGTCCTCTACGATGTCATGTCTAGCATTGCCCTGTCCTGCCACCGCTCCGAGAAGCTCCTCCGCATGTCCTCGGCCGCCACACAAGTCGAATCTCTCGCCGTCGCCCAGCTCGATTCGCAGCCCTCCGCCAAAACCGCACACGCACCGCCGCTGCCTCCTCCTATTAGTAATGATGCCGCCAGTTGGGACGGGCAGCGAGTACATCTTAAGGGCAACCCGCTTAAAACAACCACCGAGATAATATGCCCGCACTGCAAGCTACCACGCCTCAAGTATCCTGCATCAGGGAAGGGGGCACAGGCACCAGACTTGACCAAGGAATATTGCAATCTGCATCCGTGGGTGCAGCGGCCGGGTCACGACGTGTATGGCAACCTGTTTCCCACAGACATGGCCAAGAGCAAAAAGGAGCGGGAGCTACAGAAGCAGCAGCTTAAGAATGCGGACAAGGAGTCGGTCGGCACGCCAGGATCACAGGATACAGACATGACCGGTGAACCTAAGCTCAATACCGGCGGTAAACCTGCACATTACATTCCCTGGCATACCTGTCCGAATTGCAAGCGCAGCTTGCTAATCACGCGGTTCGCACAACATCTGGAGAAGTGTCTGGGTATAAACGGGCGTCAGAGTTCAAGGAATGCTATGGCAAAGCTGACTGGGCAAAATGGGAATGGCAGCGGGATGGGAAATACTCCTCTAGGAAGCCGTATGGGCACACCGGTGCCGGCTTCACAGGGGAGCGGTGCTGGGGCGAAGGATAAACGGATCAGCCCGGTGAAGAGGGGCGGAGATGATGACGACGGGGACGACAATGAGACACCGGAGAAGAAAAAGAAGAAGAAGAGCTCGTATGTTAAGAAGGCTGATCGAGGAGGCAAAGACGGCACGCTGAAGGTTAAGCTAAAGACTAGCAAGGAGTCACAAGAGAAGGAGGCTGCGATAGCTGCGAAAAGGTTGCCGAGGCCTGCTGAAAGTGGCTCTGGGGTGTCGAAAGCAGGCGGAGAAGGGAAGAGAGACCGAGATGGCGATGCGGACGAATCACCGCGAAAGAAGCTAAAGCTCACACTGAGTAAAGAAGACAGCTCTCTCAGCGAGATCGGGTCCAATGGTTTAAGTGGTTGAGTTCATTTTCATTTTTACATCCGGCGGATTGCATATCAAGGCGTTCACGGCACCAGCGAGGACCTCAACCAGGCGTTACCCGCTTGATGCATAGTCAGGCACCAGTTGTATGGCGTTTTTGAGGGGTCTATCATGGGAGAAGTTCATTCCAAATTGGGTTACCACCAATAGCACACGCTTTTCAGTCACATTATTACTATCTCACATGAGCTCTTGAAGTGCTCTTGAAGTTTTGCACGATCTTCCATGTCGTTCGCGTTTTATCTGGTACACTGATCCATGACTCACTTTTGAGGCTTACATCGGGGCTGTGCACAATACTTGACAGTTGCCTGAAGCAACGTACATCGAAGAGGTACGTACTAAAGAGGTATTCCTCATGTGCTCCTCATTCCATTGTTCACACTGACCATTCTGAAGCGCAAATGGACTCTAAAGCCCCACCTCGTCGACAAAAACACACATCCACCTCTTCAACCTTAGCACCAGAGCCCACCCAACGACGTACGAGATCAAGTTCTCGGAAAGAGCAAGATGAGCAAAGCAAGAGCAAAGAACCAAGCCCGTCTCAGCCAGCGTCGTCTACAATCTCAATTCTCCCATCTATACCCACACCCATACCGCCACCACCCATCACGCTCCTCTCCACCCTGACGACCACGACAACCGGCCTCTCCACCCGCGCCCTCGCCCTCCTGCGCCAAAAACGCGCCCTCCTCCTCTCAAAATCTACCCAGCACCGTCTCGCCTCCGCCATCGCCGCCACTCTCGTCTTCGCGCAAGAAGCCGGCGGCACAGCCGTCTGCGTCCACCCCAGCGGCCTGCTCCTCACATGTGCGCACTGCGTCGCCGAGCACCCATCCGAGCTCTCCCTCTCCGCGCGGCACTGGCTGCTCTTCTCCTCGGGCCAGGTCGTCGAAGCGCGCTGCGTCGCCTACGACCACCAGCGCGATCTCGCCCTTCTCAAGATCGTAGCCGCCTCCGCGCCCCTTGACACGGGCAGCGCGTTCCCCTGCGTTGCGCTGGCGCCCGCGGAGCCGAAAGCGGGAGCGAAGCTGTTGTGTATCGGGCATCCCGGCAGCGAGGACCTTGAAGCTGATGTTGGCGGGGTACCGACGGGGTATGATGTGTTGCATGTGAGCTACGGGGCTTTTAGGGGGTATGTCGAGGGGCAAGATGAGCAGGATAATACGGAAATTGGGGCGCTGATGCATGATTGTTGGACGTATTGGGGGCATTCGGGGGCGCCGTTGGTGGAAATCGGGATGGGGAAGTTAGTGGGGCTGCATTCGAGTTGGGATGATGAGACAGGGATGAGAAGAGGAGTTGGGTGGGGTGCGCTGAAGAGTTTTTGGGCGGGATTTTGGGAAAGGGAGAGGAGGGTAGGAGGAGAGAAAGAGGAGGAGGTGGAGTGCGTTGATTTGACAGGGAGGATTGAGGGGATGTGATGATATACTGTGGAAAGAGGGGTATGCAGGCAGTTCCCTATGCGAAGTATAATTATACTTGATTGGCAGCGTTCATTGTACAACCTGCTGTCCTTACTAAACTGTTGGATGCTCGTCGTGGAGCTACACAACCTCCATCTACGCCATATTCTGTTCAGGAGGTAGAAAGAGTAGTATTCGAGACTCTCAAGGCTGCTGCGCTGTGAATCCATCTCCTAGATCAGCTAGTCAAGACGAACGGGAACCCATTGAAGCCTAATTTTGCGTAGTAGTGCCATGGCCTGTCTAGTGGTAGACGGTCTTTTGGAGTAAGGATTAGCTCATGGCTAGAGTAGGGATATCCGTTTACTTTGAGGTAAAGAGAGGTGAGGCTGCTAGTGTCGAGGAACGACGATGTGAGAGGCACGATGTCGAGCTTTATGTTACATTTAGGGGCTTGATTTTGGTACCCTTTATACTTACCATCATAGATGGCTCGTTTGCACTCCACTTGTCAAGCTAAAGAGACAACAGCTCTCACAGCAACCTGTGTACTATGCACAAAAAGGAGAGGTTATAAAATTTTGATGATATAAACTGGTTCGTTATTTGAGTAGCGTGTTCACAAAGAAGGGGTATAAGACAGATAGTACCGCTTTGTAGGTTATTAGATCAAATCAAGAGAAGGGTCTGGAGACGGCGATACAAAGTGAAGTACTGCTTGATAGATATCCATATCAACCAGAAGTCCTGTGCGATTGGTTCCTCGGCTATATCTAGACTGGCTTCGCGTCTCTGAGTTTTGGTCTTTTCCTTTTTTCACGCGGCACGCTAGGAGCCATTGCGGCTACTATTGACTGAGGGCCAGCATCACTAGAGCTGCTCGGACGGTCTTCGCGAGGTCTGTACTGAGGGATTGTCGAGCTTGAGTCGACTGTCTTCTTGTCACGGGAGCACAGATTCATGACTGCGCTTACCAGCTCATCACACTCCTTGCGAAGCTCCTCATATTTCACCGTAGAAGCTCGGTCGTCCGCACCAATGCGTAGTGTGCCGTAAAGACTCAGTAGCTTCTGCTCGTGGGCCTCATTGCCTATTCCAGCCTCGGGTTTGCCATCTTTGTCAAGCCCTCGTGCCTCGAGTGCCTCGCTGAATGCTTGTCGAATCCTTCTTAACACCCACGACCTAACAACTTTCTTCTTTCCAAAAGTCGGTGTAGTAGCAGACCACCATAGACCTGAAGTGTCGCGTTGTTCGTAGCGCCGGATCGTCTTCTTGTAGAGAGGGTGAGATCGATCTCCAAGAATTTGGTTCTGGGCGTAGATGGAGCTATACTTGGTTGTATAGGTGGGTTTAATGGCGCGGACTTTCAGTGATCGGAATGCGCTACTCATGTCGCGAAGTAGCTCTTCCCCGAGGGTTTTTCTTTATGATTGTTGAAGGGAGGATGCGTCGTAAGTTCAAGGGGGCGTCGGAGGGTGCAGCGAAGGTGAGTGCAAGAGGCAGCTTGTGCTGGTGTCCATGAAAGCCTAGGTTCTATTGATGGATGGGCAGCAGATTATTTGATTATCGGGGACAGTATAACGTAGTTGCGCCTGCGCATCTCTGTTCTTGTGGTGATGATTGTCGCCTGAATGAACGTCTTGATATTTTTTGCCTGCTGACTTCACTTCACCAGCAGCCGAGGACGCTAGCCATTCTGATCATATCTATCAATTCCCACGCCATCAAGGTGCCTTCCAAGATCTCAATTCAGGGAAAGGAGAGGCTTGTTTCCAGGCTACAGACTGAAAAGGTCCTTCCATAGGCATGGACGACATGAAAACCATTTTCAAGTGCAGCGGCGGGCGCATCATCCAAGAAGGGCCCTTGTCCCAAAGCGACATAGCACGAAGCCGTGCATCTTCAAAGGCATCCGCCTCAACCTCTCACCCTCCTCCCGCAGTGAAAGCAGCCAGCTCCACCGACAACACCCTCACAATGACGGCCGACGAGATTGTCACCGACCCCTTCCTTCGCTCCGTTCTCGTCAAGGCAGACGAAGCGCGCAAGCAATGCCTCGTACTGCTTGACCTTCTCGACCAGCATCCCCGAAACCCCGGCTCGCCCACACCCAAGGAAGTTGAGCTAGAGATCTCGAAACAACAGCAGCTGTTGAACGCGTACTTGATACAGGCGCGCAATCTGAATCGACGCGCAATCTTCAGTACCCGGCAGACGAAGCAGACGACGGCGGAGGCTAGACACGAAATCGATACCCTGCACCTGCAACTGCAGAACCTGTATTACGAGCAGAGGCATTTGAGGGGGGAGATTGGAGCCTGTGAAGGCTATGAGTGAGTTTCTGACTTGCTTGTCGAAAGCGACCCTTCTGTGGATTCTAGCTAATTCCTATAGTCACACGTATCAGCAGCTCCCTCTCATTCCCGCTGAAGACTTTGTTGACAAATTCCCCGAGCATAGCAACGCTGACGAGAACGCTCTGATGGTCGCACGTATCGAGCATGAGCACGCCGAGAGAAGGGAGTTGGAGAAGCAGCGGCAGGCCTTGTTGACGAAGAAGCAGGGCCTGATCGCTGAAAATAAGAAGCGGAAGGATGACCTCGCGAAGCTTGATCGGGACTTGGAGAAGTTCATCGAGGCTGCGGAGCCTATTGCGAAGATATTTGAGCAGGACAACTAGGGCTGTTTCTAGGCGGGGAGTCTCTGGTTGCATTGCTTGGGCGTTTGGAATGGCGATGTGTTGCATTTGGGCATGATACCCGGACTCTGGTGCCTTATGGTAGGCTATAAAACCATTCAAAAGATTGATGGCTATTTAGCCTCTGAAGCAATCAGCGACCTCGGGTCCTCTACATCTACTCTCTGGATTGAAAGTGTCGTGGACATATTTCGGTGTTTCCTACTATCAGACCTTCACTTCCATACTCTAACTCTCGTCTACCCTACTTCATTCTTCTTCAAAGGGAAGGGTATAGACTGGTCCCGCGCTTGACACACACGTCACCAGCCCCTAGAGCGACTGAAGCACATCTAGCATAAGGAGAAGCTGGATTATACCATACGCTCATGCTCAATAGCACAGACAAGAGAGCTTAGCGATCGTTCAATGGACGCACGCCTCGACATCGTAACTAGGAACAGTGTCCATGTGTCACGCCCCCACCCTCTCTCCCGCTGCTCGTCACAATGCGCCTGGTAGCTCCGCCCGGGGACCCAGTGGCTTCTACTCGAATTTCCCTAGGCGTGGCTAGCAGTAATTACGATCACTCCTACATCTTCTATGGGACCCCCTCCTCAGGCAGCCTCTGAACGAAAACTGTAAATCCATTTTTCTCAAGCGGCCAAAGACTAGAGCCATCCGGGTCGCATCTGTTGACGCTGCCAGAAGGCACCTCGTTGTCCTTCATTCGTTCACTGCGCAGCATCTAAATTCGGACACGAGAAAGCCCAAAGTAGTTAGTCATTTGACAGTACAGATCTCTCGGATCCATGAGGTATTTTCAGGCATCTTTCCTCGCACGATCAAGGCTCTGAATGACATATCATGCTTGCTGTCATACTTCTTTGAGTAAAGGAAGCGTCACGGGGGCACTCGTATGATCAGGTTACTGAAATGACACTGTTTCTTCTGCACGTTGGGAGAAGCTTTTCCGATAGGTCTAATATATGCATGTGGAGTAAGTAGAGAGAATAGTGGGCCCGGAGACGAAGGATGTAGTAGCAACAATCCAATATTCGCTATGAAGTAAACATTCTATGGAGGCTATTGCGGCGCAGTAACTATGCTACTTGGTATTGCGTAGTGAATATGTATCAGAACCTAGCGCCCACAATGCTAGACTAATGCGGAGGCTTGGTACCCAGGTAGCCGGAAATGAACCAAGTGGAGAAAAGGTTGAAAGTGGGAACAATCATACCCCAGCCGCTTAGCCCGATTTTTTTGCACCCTCAACTCAGAGGGAATATAGGCTGAATAATTTTCGCCAGGAACCCAAAACGGCCACGTGGCCCAATGGCAAGGCGCTTGACTACGATCAGTCGAAATCAAGAGATTCCAGGTTGTAAGTAGTATCTTCTATGTGCGCCAAAGATATCATCACTAACAACCTCGTGATAGCGACCCCTGGCGTGGTCATACACAGTTTTCTTTTTGTCTATTTTGCCTTTTTTTTTTGCACCAGTACATGCTTCTCTCAAGAGAACCCAGCCGGTGATAATCATACGCCATTTACAATGTCACGCTCTAATTTTTCGTCCCCCGCCTCACTACTAATGTAAGGAACCTAAACCGTGATAAGGTCATCTAAGGTCATCTAGAGTCAAGATCTCGTGGCTAGAATCTTCTTATGGACTTGACATACAAGCTCAGTCAAGAATCGCCGCGCGTCTGTTTGGCTCGAGCAATCAACTCCGCTCGAACCACCCGACCGTCTCACGCGGTACTGGTGCTTACCATCTCAAACTTCCTTGCATATTCTTGACAATTCCTTCTATCGTTGGCTATGCTCTCATGGCGCCACGCAAGCGATTCCTATCTAGCAATCATCGTTTTTTTGCTTCGCCTCCCACTCACTCAAGTTTGACTGTCATACAGTTCGGACCAAAGTCGCACAAGCAAGCAGCCGCATGTTACATACCGAACTCGAAATCGTGTTTGCTCTGAACCATACCACTCCTTACTGTGGGCCTGACTCTAAAGTAAGGTCTTTACGCCTCTCCTCAACCACGAATGTTGCTGCAGAGGCGTCTTAGATCTCACCGCTACCATTTGTTTGTCTGCAATCCAATTCAGCAGTCACCATGCAGGTGTTAGTCAGTAAACATACATCGGCAAATAAGTATCTCTGAGCACCCTCGTTCATGAACGCATCTCTTTTTTCAAGTGCCTGCTTTACTTGATTCTTGATGACGGTTTGACATCTTGCAGCCAAACCTTAAGTAATCACTATACAGCTCACGTTTCCTCCATTTCTCGTTTCTCTCTTTGAGAATGCCTCCGTGCGGACTACCTGGCTGCCCGTGTCCTCATCATCACCACCCTTTCCCGTTTCTCGGACTTCAGACTCCACAGAATGCTCTATTACCTCCTATGTGGGGAGGCTGTCCAGGTTGCGCATGGTGCGAGATCTGGGAACGTTGGCATCCTCATTTTGTAAGCGGGTGCAAGAATTGATGCTGCAACTCCCATAACCATGCTAACGCTTCCTATAGCGCTTTGAGGAGAACAAAACAGTCATAATAGAGTACCGCAAAATCCACAGATATTTCAATGGCCAGATAGGACTTGACCCATTCAACCTAGCTGCAAGAATTGCGAACTTGTCCAGAACCATGTACGAAATGTCGAAAATTAGCCGTAAGGGGAGATGGCAGAGGAGGTATCTCGCGGACGAACTGGAGCAACTAAGATTCAGTATCTTACACCAGCATCCACAGGCCCTTATGGAACCACCCTTCAATCTCTTAGATTTTTGAATCGGCCTTTCAGATATGTATATTAGCTAGAGATATTACTGCAACTCAGTAAGCATACGCATGTAGCGCGAAGTATCGAGAAAGCTTGACGTAGTGCTTCACCATTAATCCGTGTGCACTGTTCTGCTACTGCTTTTGATGCTCTAACACGTCCACAGAAATCTGGAGCATAGCTAAGTGTGTACTCCCTTTGGATCATCACAGAATAATAATTTGGTTTTGGGTTTAAAAATGGCCATCGCCACTGTCACGTGACTGCGTGAATCCCAATGACGCGAGCTCTTCCGCCAGCGACCTCCCCTAGTCGCATTTACCACTCGATGCCAACATTTCGCACAGATGGCCCCCCCGAAAGGCTCGTCGCAGCCCACATCATCTCAGGCAAAGAAGCAGCAATCCATATCAAGTTTCTTCACGCCCAAACCTTCTGCGACGCCCAAAACTACCGCCGCCCCAAAGCCACCGACCGTCTCTCCGTCGTCGCCCGCTAACGAGTCGAGAAACGACGCGTTAACTGCGAGCTCCGACGAAGAAGATGTTGTGATACCACAGAAGATTCCCTCCCGACGGAAGCGGATACCAGACGAGGAAGATGACGAGGATCTATCTCCGGTACCCAAAAAACCGCGACAGATTGTCAGTGATGGCAACAAGGCGAATGGGAGGAACGGAATAATGGCGGACGAATCTACGGGGCATCGCAATTCGCTGGGCCAGGCGTCCGCCGCGGGTGTCAATGCAGCGAAACGACCTGAAGCCTCAGCTAGGACCTCCAAATACATATTCTCTAGCTCCCCAGTTCAAGATGAGAACGAGGATGAGGATACCCTGGAAGACCGAAAGCGCAAGGAAAAGCTCCATGAGCGATTTGTCAAGAGGTTAGGCAGGCCGGACAGCATTGCGGAGATCAAGCGGAGGAATAATTTCATATCAGAGGAGACGGAGGAACGCGCTCAAGGGCCAGAGGGCGAAGACGACGAAGGCGAAGAAGAGGAGGTACCTCCGAAGCCAACAAAAGGAAAGAAGGGCGCTGCCGCAAAGAAGAATGGCTCAAAGTTGACACCAATGGAGAAACAATACCTGGAGATAAAAAACAAGCATCTGGATGCTATTATCGTCATGGAGGTCGGATACAAATTCAAGTTCTTTGGAGAAGATGCAAGAATTGCCTCGAAGGAACTAGGCATTGTCTGCATTCCTGGCAAATTCAGATACGATGAACGTACGTTCTATCATTCATCTTCGTTCATGAAGCTAACAATAGTCGTGCTAATCTGAATCAGATCCGTCCGAAGCTCACATCAACCGGTTCGCCTCTGCAAGTTTTCCCGTGCATCGACTCCAGGTCCATGTCAAACGACTAGTCAAGGCAAATCATAAAGTTGGCGTTGTTCGTCAGATCGAAACAGCAGCCCTGAAAGCAGCCGGAGATAATCGAAATGCCCCTTTCGTGCGCAAACTAACAAACCTCTACACGAAAGGCACGTACGTTGATGATGTAGAAACTCTGGAGGGACCGGATACAGCAGCCGGTGCCGCAGCACCAACCACCGGATACTTGTTGTGTCTCACGGAAAGCAATGCCAAAGGATGGGGTACTGACGAAAAGGTCCAAGTGGGCATCATTGCTGTTCAGCCTGCTACAGGCGATATCATATACGATGACTTTGAGGACGGCTTCATGAGGAGTGAGATTGAGACACGACTCCTTCACATTGCTCCATGCGAGTTCTTGATCGTGGGAGATCTATCAAAAGCTACGGACAAGCTCATCCAGCACCTTGCGGCAAGTAAAACGAATGTCTTCGGCGACAGAGCCCGAGTAGAACGAGTCGATAAACCGAAGACAATGGCTGCGCAGTCTTACAGTCACATTACCAACTTCTACGCTGGTAAAGTAAAACAAGGCGTTGATGCGGATTCTGATAGCAAAAGAGCTGTTCTCGACCAGTCTCACCAGCTCTCTGAGCACGTCACTATATGCCTTTCCGCAATGATCACTCACATGAGTGAGTATGGACTAGAGCATGTCTTCGATCTTACAAAATACTTCCAGCCGTTCAGCGCACGATCACATATGCTTCTTAACGGAAACACTTTGTCGAGTCTGGAGATTTATCAAAATCAGACAGACCACACAGAGAAAGGTAGCTTATTCTGGACCATGGACAGGACGAGAACCCGATTCGGGCGCCGGTTGCTCAGAAATTGGGTAGGCCGGCCGCTTCTCGATAAAACCCGATTAGAGCAGCGGATTGAGGCTGTCGAAGAGCTGAAGGATGGTGAGAATACTATCCGCGTTGATAAGCTGAAACATCTTTTCAGAAACATCAAAGTCGATCTCGAGAAAGTTTTGATTCGCATCTATTACAAAAAGTGCACCCGGTCCGAGCTTCTTGGAGCGCTCCAGATACTTCAACGAATTGCCAACGAGTACGCGCATGTGGACACCCCTGATAAGGCTGGATTCTCGTCCTCTGTCATCAATGATGCTATTGCAAGTCTGCCAAAGATATCGGATGACATCGTAAGCTTTCTGGAGAAGATCAACCCACAGGCGGCAAAGGAAGACGACAAGTACTCTTTCTTCCGCGAGGAGCACGAAACCGAGGACGTAATGGAACGTAAAATGGGCATTGCAGCTGTCGAGCACGAGCTCAACGAGCACCGCGCGGTAGCTGCCTCGAAGATCAAGAAGGGCAAAGTTGACTATGTCACCGTCTCCGGCATTGAATATCTCATCGAGGTCAAAAATAACGAGATTAAGAACGTCCCTGCATCGTGGGCCAAGATCAGTGGAACTAAGGCAGTGTCTCGATTCCACACTCCAGAAGTTGTCAAAATGGTACGAGAGCGTGATCAACACAAGGAGGCCCTCGCTGCCGCCTGCGATGCCGCCTTCCTCTCCCTCCTCGACGAGATTGCAGCAAAGTACCAGACACTTCGCGACTGTGTCCATGCCCTCGCGACCCTGGACGCTCTCCTCTCCCTCGCGGCACTGGCCTCGCAGCCCGGCTACGTCAAGCCATCCTTCACTTCCGAAATCGAGCTTGACATCGTCGGCGGACGGCATCCGATGGTAGAGCAACTCCTCCTCGACTCCTATGTGCCGAATCCTCTCTCTCTCCGCAACGACGGCACGCGCGCCCTCCTCATCACAGGCCCCAACATGGGCGGCAAGTCCTCCTACGTCCGCTCCGGCGCCCTCATCGCCATCATGGGCCAAATCGGCAGCTACGTCCCCGCCGAATCCGCCAAGCTCGGCATGCTCGACGCCGTCTTCACCCGCATGGGCGCCTTCGACAACATGCTCAAGGGCGAGAGCACCTTCATGGTCGAGCTGTCCGAGACGGCGGACATCCTGAAATCCGCTACGAAGCGCTCGCTCGTCATTCTCGATGAGCTCGGGCGCGGAACCAGCACGTTCGACGGTGTGGCTATCGCGGAGGCGGTGCTGGATTATGTTGTTAGAGATATCCAGGCGTTGACGCTGTTCATCACGCATTATCAGAATATGAGCAGGATTGAGGAACGCTTTGCGGGGGAGTTGAAGAATGTGCATGTTAAGTTTGAGGAGAGTAGGGAGGGTGGAAAGGAGATTGTGTTTTTGTACGAGGTCGGTGACGGGGTCGCGCATCGGAGTTACGGGCTGAATGTTGCGAGGCTTGCGAAGGTGCCAGAGGGTGTCTTGGAGGTCGCAGCAGTTAAGAGTCGAGAACTGGAGGCTCGAATGGGGGCTGAGAAGGTGGGGAATATGTGAGTTCAACTTCTTTGCGTGGAGCTGGCATATAGCACGTTACTGACTGATTGCTAGGTCGAGGATTGTTCAGGGTTTCATGCAGAGTGGTGGAGAAGAGAGTCTAGAGAGACTCGTAAAGGGAATTGAGCAATTGTAACGGGCGTCTCACGGCTGCAAAGGTGTTCGGTATCTGGTGTCTGGAAAGGTATCTTAGGATTGTTTGTTGTACAAGTTTGTAGGACTATATTACAGGTTATGGTGCAGATGGTATCATAGATTGCTGTCGAGAGGCGGGAAAAGCGTTCCCTCCAGCCCCTTCCCTAGTGGTACTTTGCTGACACCGTACTCGGCGTCTTTTCCCGGCTCTGCGTAATCGAAGGACCGATGCTTCTCGTCGACACCGAGCATATCGAGGAGCAGAGCGGATTTGTTGGGCATGACCGGCTGAAGCAAGATGCCAGCAACGCGTAAACTTTCTGAGGAGAGATAAATAATCGTGTCCACTTCAGCTTCTGTGCCCGATTCTTTCACTCGATTCCACGGACTCGAGTTCGAGAAATACGCGTTTGTCTGTACAAGATCAGTATCATATTCGGCCCACTGGAAAGGGAGCTACCCACAGTTTGTATCAGCTGCACGATCGCTTGCACTGCGCCGCGAGCATCCAACTCGTCCATGCAATTTTGAACAGCTAATTGTGCAGACTTGATAGCCACGTAATGGGTCTGTGCAGCACCGTCCCTAAATTCTTTCTCGTCAGTTGTTGCGGCCCATCGCCTCACAGCTCGGCTAACGTTCCAGCCTTTCCCTCTTATTACGCGGCTAGCGAGGTTTCCGAGGCTTCCATTCAAGGTATGCTTGTACCGCTCAATGATGTGGTAGTTGCTGTAATCAGCGTCGTCGACTATACCGCCATCGTGGGCAAGGTAGAAGCGCATGACGTCTATTCCGAAGCGATCGATTGCGAAGAAAGGGTTTACGACGTTGCCAGTGGACTTTGCCATTTTTGCCTTGCCTAATGTCCAATGCGCGTGGGTGAGGACGTGCTTTGGAAGTGGAAGACCAAGAGCCAAAAGGAAAGCCGGCCAGTAGATACAGTGAAAGCGAACAATGTCCTTTCCAATGACCTGGCAGTCAGCCGGCCAGCCTCCAGCCTGTTCCTTCCCAGGCGGCCAGGGGTAGCCGGCTTTAGTGACATAATTCATCAGCGCGTCTAGCCAGACGTATATGGTCTGACTTTCGTCTTCTGGAACCGGTATGCCCCAAGTCAGACGGTCGGAGGGGCGCGAAATGGAAAGGTCTTCGAGCCCAGACTCGACGGCTTGGACGACTTCTTTCATGCGGTGCTCGGGAACTATCCATTTCGGGTTCTGCTTGTAGAAGTCGAGTAGTTGCTGCTTGAATGCCGATAGTTTGAAGTGATAGTTTATCTCTGATGTCCACTCCACCTCCTTCCCCGTTTCGATTGAGGTCTAGCCGCATGTTAGCCAGTCCAGAGAGCAAGTCTCGTATCTCCGCCTACCATAATCTTCCGACCCGTTGCAGGCTCAAGGTAGAGCTGTACCGTAGACTGAGGGTAAAAGGTTTCATCGCTGACAGAGTACCAGCCTTCATGCTTGGCTGTGTATATATAGCCGGCCTCCTGGAGCAGAAACCAGGCGTATTCCACAGCTTCTCGATGCTCTTTATCGGTCGTTCGTACGAAATGGTCGTTGAGGATCTCGGCTCTCTGCGCAAGGCTCTATGCAAGTATTAGAAAGGAGATGTTGCATCAGGCAGTCTTTGCAGCCTACTTTGAAGACTTCGGCGCCTTTGTCGCAAAACGGTTTTGGCTCCATGCCGGCTTTTGCAGAGGCTTGTTGTATCTACTACCAAACATGGAATCAGCATGGCCTAATCAATTGACTAGGATGAGCAATATAGGTCACCTTCATGCCATGCTCATCTGTCCCAGTGCACAGTATTGCCTTTTTGCCCTGCAGAAGCTGCCATCGTTTATGGATGTCCGTGAGGACCATTGTATACAGGTGGCCGACATGAGGAGCTGATAAAGGTTAGTAAGAGACACAAGTTCCCACTGAGGAGCTCCATACCAGCATTGACATAGAATATCGGGCTGGTAATATAGTACGGCTTCTCAGCGACCTGTGTCTGCGCAGAGTATGGGCGAGCTGTGGTGGCCCGAATTTTGCAGGACGCGCATGTCCATGGGGCCAATCGGGATACACTTGCTAGACTCCTCGGGTTGAATGCTCGTGGAAGCATCGCCACGTTCTTGCTCGACGCTCGCTGGAAAGTTGTTTGCCGTCCTTCAACGCCGTCGAGCGGATGCTACGTCCCTGCCGAACAAGTCGCGTGGGATGTGGTCCGTGCGGTTTACTAGGCCGAGCTTTTTACAACCTCACCTCACGTGCTCGCCTCGAATCCTGATCGCCCTCCTCCTCGATGCTTCACGCTCTCTTCCTACCACCAACATGCCTCAGTCCTCTACGACATTTGTCATGCATGGCAATTAGCCATGACGTGTGCTTATCAGATAATCAAATTCGTGCAAGATCTTACATGGCTGTCTCGTGGTGCCTCGCGCCATTTCGTCGTCACAATCTCCTCTTTTCATTAAATGCGCAACATCAATCTATCCAAATGAGAATTTTGAGCCTGCACGAGTTTGCTCAGTCTATATTTCGTCGTAATACTGCGTCTTTTTCATAACCAGCCTCATCCGAATGCTCGGCAAGTGCTCCACTGACCGAACCCACGGAAACGCACACCTCCACGGCAGCCAATGCGCTTGCATGCTCTAGATGTGGCTGTATCAACAAGTAGTACGATATTCTAGAAGCCTGTAATTATTTGATTGCTCTTCAAATCGAACCACGAGTCCCGGCTGCCACGTGGACGGACTAACAGCACGCGCTCGTCGGCATTTGCGTGTACCCTACACAGTGCAACCCACTTGCCGATCTAGAATCAAAGATTTTTCTATAGCCTTGACTTGAATGGCTCGAACGCGGCTTCTGGGTGGCGTTGCGACCTCGGGGATGCCAAGACTTCCAGATTCTTATTGAGAGCTTATTGAAACCCAAATGCGGTAATGCTTCTAAGTTTGCCTTCCTCACCACCAACCGTCCATTGCTTCCTATTCCTTTATCCTACTTATACCTTTGATTATCATCTTCTTTCTTCAAAGGTCCTCTTGTCCAAGGTGTCCAAGAACTCGGTCCATAAGGCGCTAATTCATCCATTCTTCGAGTACCGCCCCTCATCGACTAGTAGCAGCGCCGTCCTCGTGGTCAGGAGCATCTGCCGAAGAAGCCTTTGCCCCCCGGAGCCCGCGAGTACCCCGGCTCACTGGCCTATTCATTGCCACTATTGATCCTTATTGAGAGACGATCCAGAACTCAACTTTCCTATTGGCCCGGTACCTCTCGCCCCTAGGATCCTCTAGCTTATTCGAGTCTTTATTGAGAGCCTTCAACCCTTATTCGGCTTTATATTCCGCTATTGACGGTCGGCAAGGTCCTTTCTTCCATATAAAACCTTTCTACGCTGCTCCTCGACTTCTAACTCATCCAGATCATTCAAGTCCCTCTCTTCCGACAGACACACCACTCATTACACGAAGACAAACTCTTCATCACTCACTTTTTCAAACACACTCCCTCGATACCAATCAACATGAAGTTCACCGCCGTCATCGCCGCCGCTATCCTAGCTGCCAGCGCCCACGCTCTCGCGATCCCCGGCCCCCCAGCGGGTTGCCATCTCCCAGGCCAGTCTTGCAGCAAGGACAAGCGTGCGGCTCTTCCGGAGCCCGTCGCCGTAGCTGGTAAGAAATTTTGGGGTTGTCATCTCCCAGGCCAGTCTTGCAGCAAAGACAAGCGCGAGGCTGAGCCTATGCCCATCCCTGAGCCCGAACCCCTTCCTACCAGAAAGTTCTGGGGTTGCCATCTTCCAGGCCAGTCTTGCAGCAAGGACAAGCGCGAGGCTGAGCCTGTGGCAGACCCTGAGCCTGAGGCCGCCAGAAAGTTCTGGGGTTGCCATCTTCCGGGCCAGTCTTGCAGCAAGGACAAGCGCGAGGCTGAACCCGTGGCAGACCCTGAGCCTGTGGCCACCAGAAAATTTTGGGGTTGTCATCTTCCTGGTCAATCTTGCAGCAGGAAGAGAAGCGTTAAGCTGATCTAATCTAGATCCTGAGCCCATCGCCGCGGCCGAGGCACGCCCCCCAGCAGGATGCCATCTCCCCGGCCAATCTTGCTCCAAGGAAAAGCGCGAGGCTGAAGCTGCCGCTGAGGCACGCCCCCCAGCAGGATGCCATCTCCCAGGCCAATCTTGCTCCAAAGAAAAGCGCGAGGCTGAAGCTGCCGCTGAGGCACGCCCGCCGGCGGGTTGCCATCTCCCAGGCCAATCTTGCTCCAAGGAAAAGCGTGAGGCTGAGGCTGCCGCCAAGGCCGGCCCCCCAGCGGGTTGCCATCTCCCAGGTCAATCTTGCTCCAAGGAAAAGCGTGAGGCTGAGGCTGCCGCCAAGGCTGGTCCCCCAGCGGGTTGCCATCTCCCAGGTCAATCTTGCTCCAAGGAAAAGCGTGAGGCTGAGGCTGCCGCCGAGGCTGAGGCCCGCCGACCAGCGGGTTGCCATCTCCCCGGTCAATCTTGCTCCAAGGAAAAGCGTGAGGCTGAGGCTGCCGCCGAGGCCCGCCCCCCAGCGGGTTGCCATCTTCCCGGCCAATCTTGCAGCAAGACCAAGCGTGAGGAGAACTAAACCTCGTCATAAGGACCAAAGCATGGAAAAAAAGCTGCCATCTTTCTAGGCAACCATGCGGCAAGAACACAACGGACCTGGTGCTTCTATTTTTTCCCTTCTACTATTCCCGGCACATCACCCTTACAACGAAAACTTTTCTTTCACATTGATATTTTTCCAACATCAGGCTCGAACATAGTCGACTTGGAGACACATCCATAGTTTCTTGTTTGAGCGGGGCTGGCGTTTCTACCTCTGGATCTTTTGCGGAACTTGGGTCTTTGAATTAAGCTAGCCTTTTTGTAGCATCTCATTGGCCGGGGATACTTTTATTAGTGTAGACAACTGCGAATATCAAACTAGATGTTCCCCATTTTGCTGTGCGCTGCTTACATCTTGGAGTGTGACAATTTGTCTAGTGCTCTGACGTCGCCCAAAGTCGATAGACTGTCTTCAGCCTTTCTTGGCTTCGCTTTCTGTAATATAAGACGTTTAATATGAATGCAGATTTAAGTGACCTGAGGTGTTGTCCTTTTTGCGTTTGTTGCATTGCCGTAGAAAGCACTTTGGTGCTTTTCAGATGCGTGACACAGCATTGCGGGAGACGCTAGACACAGTACGTTATATCCCGGTCTTCCCTCTAGAGCAACATTGTTTTCTCTCCGTCTACAATACGGAACACCATATTCCTCCGTTTAGCTATGTTTTGAACCAGTTTTCTCACCAGCTATCTTGCAATTGAGTGGCGCCACCAGCCAGTCGTCAGAAAGGTTGGATTACTTCGTAGTGCGCAGTCGGTAACACCACGAACTTCTTCGCGTCCCAAATGTCTTCGCCTTCAAATCTGCCCTCGGAACTTATCAATATATTTCCTATAGCCTTCTAAGTTTCACAGCTTCAAGATATAGTTGGTAACGTGAGGCCTATCCCAGCATGTGGCTGTGCTGTGCGGCCTTATCCAATTATAATTGCTCGATAAGCTAACGCAGGCTCCCGGCGGTTCTCCATTACGCCTAGCATCACTCGATAGACCTTGGAACATGAACCGTCTAGCCTGGCCCACCTGGCCTGTGGCTGTTTGCTGTGCCGTTAAGGGCTGCGATCCGGACCCACTCTAAGTCCTTGTAGCTGCCTTGGCTTTGTCTACGTAGTTAGAACGCTTACAAGTTTGCGCTTCCTTCCACTTCTCTCCTTCCCTACCCTCATTTGCCGCTGTTTCAAGCATGTTCACGCGTCGGTATGCTTCTGTCATCATATTCCTAGCCATATTGCTGGCCCTCTATTATCTGCCAGTGTCCCGAGATACGCTGCGACAGCGGCCTTGGGCCAACAAACCCGTTTACAAGCCAATCGTGTGTTGTGGACCGCGAGGCTCTCTGCTCTCCAATAGCTCTGATGATCAGGTCATCCCAATTGACCTTAAAATTCGTAAAAAGCCGAAACATTTTCTGTTTGACGGGCGCTGACTTTTAAAAGCCTATCCTGTTGCTCCCTTCGGCTCGCATGACGAACTCTCACTTTCCCAGACATGGATGACGGCAGACATCAAGTATGGACCCTACGGCTATGGAGACGAACGTGAGGACTATAATAGGAAGAAGGTGGACTGGGAGCACGTTGACTGGGGAAGACTGCAAGACGACTGTGCTGCACAAAATCAAGACCGCTTCGGTGCAGTTGCAAATGTCTCTTCACGAGGCCGAATGGTCCCAAATCCCGGCTTCGTTTGGCCAAGACCCGAAAAGGCAACCGGTCGGACAGCCATTGTTTTGAGAGGCTATGACACGTATAATTACGCTCCGGAGGACCTGTTGAACATCCGATCTCTTATCGTTGAAGCCGGCTTGAGCACCAGTGGAAATTATGCCGTCTACCTCCTCGTCCATATACGCGAAAAGGAGCACGAGATCTATATGTCGGAGGCCAATTACACCGCAGCGCTCGAAAAATTTGTGCCTGTCGAGCTACGTAGCATTGCTGTGCTCTTCGATGAGACCTTGCTGGAAAACTGGTATCCAAAAACCGCGACACATCATCCCAACTTCCAAATCTATCAGCCGCTGCAACTCTTTGCGTACTATTATCCGGAGTATGACCATTTCTGGCAACTCGAGCTCGACGTCCGATTCACAGGGCACACAGCCCACTATCTGGATGCTCTGAACACTTTTGCACGGAAGCAACCTCGAAAGCAGAGCATAGAACGGTCTTCATATCTCTACATACCGTCGATACACGGTACCTATGCTAATTTCACATCCCTGATAGACGCCACTCTGAATGGCGGCGGAGTATGGGGCGCTGTCAATATTCCAGATGTCGAGCCTGTGGGGCCAAAACCAACCGGCTCTTCCCAAGAGGACGACTTTTCCTGGGGCGTTGGTGAAGACGCAGACCTTATTGCTACGAACCCTTGCTCCAACGTCACGTGGACGGAGGACTGGGTGTATAGAGACTGGATACACAACTTCCAGAACGGCGTGGATACGCCACGGATCTTCTGCGCACCGGCTATCACACGCACTTCGTATCGTCTTCTGGCCGCGGCACACGATGCGCAGGCTGATAAGGGTCTCACGATACCTTCGGAAGCAACGGTCTCGTCCTTCGCACTCTGGCACGGACTCAAAATCGTCTTTCCCCCGCAGCCAATGTACCAGAATCCCCTGCGAGATCTTAAGGAGATGGATATCTTTTTCAATGGCGGCCCGCCTAATGCTAGCCGCGGTGCTATGGCTAAAGGGGATGGGTTCTACAATGCAAGACCTCACTACGACATTACAAACACGGCAACTTGGTGGTGGAGCTCGCCCTTCCCTGCGTATATCTTCCGGAATTGGTTGGATCCAAAGGAGAACGAGGAGCTGCCATTCATATTGCATAAAGATGCGGAAGGGAGAATTTGGGCTCCGAATCTAGCGCTTCATCCCGTGAAGACTAACTGAGCGCCTTGAAAATGCTTCATGGTGAGAAATTCACACTGTCCGATATGTCGAAAGGAGCTCGAGGGATGGTCCATATTAGGTGTTTGGTCACCAGGCTAGGGCCCTTGGGACTGGATATGATTTACATATGATCATAAAAGAAGCTCGACGGAATGCCCAAACCGTTGAGATAAAATCCACGAGATGGATTGGATTTACCAACCAGCCATGCCCGATGACGTGGATGATGCTGGCTTCCCAAGGGCGAGGACCGTCTGCGCTACTCCACACGACCACCAGAAGCCTTTCGACCGTGGTTTGAACCGACACCACTCTCGCGTCA
The DNA here is from genome assembly GCA_010093605.1 of Lophium mytilinum. Taxonomy (NCBI): domain Eukaryota; kingdom Fungi; phylum Ascomycota; class Dothideomycetes; order Mytilinidiales; family Mytilinidiaceae; genus Lophium; species Lophium mytilinum. Next base: position 829,479 of record MU004184.1, on the reverse strand, counting down.
ACTGCCGGGCCAGCTTTGAATCGTATCATTCAATCTTGGGATTCTGAGGTCCGAGATTGGCGGCACTTATTAGCTCTCTGGAAGGTAAGAAGCTGTGAGACCGAAGCACCTTTGGCTTCGTCACGAGCTTCTCCAACCACAGATAGACACAGGTTTAACTACAGACGACGGGTAACATACGCTAAATCGAATCTCATTGCACAACGTTTTTGAATCAAAATAGTTAGGCATCTAATCCGCAGCTCTTGGTCTATGGAGAAGCAATTAAATCCAATTCAGACACAACCCATCTAACATATCTTACTTCAAACAATCTTCTTGACTGCCACGACTTGCCTAATCAGGAAAGTATGTATATTCGCATGTGTGTGTGGCAGCTCATCTATATTAACCCTTAACAGCCTGGTCTCCTCAGTCCACTCCATCCACTCCATCCTCCAAAACCCACATTCCTCCAAGCGGTGTGCCCTAGCCAACGCGCATGCAGCACCATGAAACCTTCGCTTCTCCCACGACTCACTCACCACCACCAACACACGCACACAGTCACACTTCTAACGATACTCACGTTCACTCCCCACCGCACTGCCTCCCCGTAAACACATCACGCACCGTGCGCACGCGTTCCTGCTCTCAAGTTTCACGTTTCCACCCCTGCCAGGTCCAGTGTGATGAAACAAGACGCCCTCATGCAGCACACGAGCGGAAATATCCTAGTGTGCAGCTGCGGACCCACTTCGCTACATGGGGTCAACGCACACAGAGAGAGAGAGGGAGAGAGAGACAGGCTGGGTAAGGTAGTGAGGTTTAATTTCTCGAGCCTCATCACGCGGGCCATAGGAGAGGAGAGACGGCGGGGAAGCTTATTGCCCGAGGAACGTGCAGCTTCGAGGTCGTTGGCAGCCACCAACAGTCGCGAGTCGGACCTACAGAACCAAGCATGTCTCGAAAACCCTCGCAGTCTATCGAGAAGAATAGAACCAGCGAACTTCAACAAAGCTTCCAAAGTCCCACCACCTCTTCGACCTCCTTCAAGTAACTCCACTTCACCAAAAAGTTGTTCACAACCCGCAAACCCTCACTACAGTCTTTCGCCTCCCTCTCGACCACCTCCATCCCTCCCAAAATAACCCCCGCCACCAACGTGCCCTCACCTCTCCAATCAGCATAGCGGGCGCTTAGTAGCGCCACCCAGCCGCTCGGGCTCTGCGGAAACCCACACCCCTGGCACGCTAGCTCTATTAGCTCTTCTTGCTTTTGTCCAATGAAACGCGAGGGTCTGAGGGTTTGTCGCAGAGCAGGGGGGACAGGTTACGGCGCACCGGTGCTGCGATGGCGCGCGTGATTGGGTGCGCGGGCGATCGGTGTGATGATGGGCTGCGGGAGGAGAGCGTCATAGCGTGTGTGTGAGTGTGTGTGTGATGAAGCTAGGATTGGGGGAACGGGTGTTTGGGGGAAAGGGATTTTGGGGTTCGGGGGATGGGTTTGGTTCAGTATTGGTGAGGTTAGGGTTGATTGATTAACTGATGATTGATTGAACCGGATACGAGCCCTATTGACAAGATATCCTAATCCACCCACGCTCGCCACTCCCCTAGCGAAACAACAATCATAGAAATGCGACAAAGCCACCTTCATGAAGCGAGCAGAAGACAAGATGATCAAAAAATGTAGGTATATACCAATGACCCATGAAAGCGCCAGAAACGCACTCAGCGCCCGCAAGTTCAAGCGTCCCCCCCACAACGCTGGCTCACGCCGTCAACTCCTTCGCGGGTTTCGCAAGACATGAAGTAGATTCCGAAGACAGCAAGATTTTCCTCCCATGGAAGCAAAAGAGCCAATTCGTCAAGAGGAGCTTTGATAACAATAGCTAAAGCAAGCATACGTGATCCCATCGTAGCGTAGCCCGTCCCTCTTTCTACTACTAACCAGATGAACAAATGAAAATTGAGGATGATTCGAGGACAGGGCCGCCCTGTCTAACGCTTTCGTGGATTAACGATGCGGCGAGATGGGTATGTAGATTTGAAGGAAATTGGAAACACGGGTGTGGGATGAGATGGTTGAGAGAGGAGCCAGATGTTCGTTGATCGGCTTTGGTGACAGCGAAGGGTGCTCAGTCGCCAGGACTGGAGCGCTTTGGTTCCTCGTGTCTTGTAATTACGCAAGTCGTAGATTCTTTTAATGTGGTTTGTTAGGTCGTGTAGATGAAAGATAGGTTGATGTTCGTGAGCATCAAAAGGCTAGGTTGAGGTAGGTAGGTAGGTCGAATGGAGAATGAACTCCGAAGCGGCGAGTGCGGCGTAGACAACAACGCATCCGCGCTGATAACATGCAAGCCAGCGGCACAGCATCACAACATCACATTTACACGCCGTAATTAACGGCGGCTAATGCAATGCTTCACATCCCCGCTGACCGCCACCAACTATTCGATCCTCCTCCTCTTTCCCTTGGGCGCTGGATCCAGGGGTGGAAACGCAGGCGCAGTCGTTTCGACTGGCGTACGGCTGTAAGTGACAGTTCTTGTGACTACCTCTCGCACGCTGACTCTGCGTGAGGTCGTGTTGCCCTTCTTTTCGAGGTCCCATGTCCGGGGTGACATGGTGGCCGAGTAGGGCGAGCGCACCGAGTGGGCGCTCATTGGCGATTGTGCGACAATTCCTGCCGAGTAGGGCGATGGCGGAATGAAGAGGCGCGGGGTGCGGGCAGACATAGGTCGCATGAAGGGTGATGGTGGGGGTATGACAATGTTCATGTCGGCCTTCTCCGTCTTGACCGGTGCGGGGGACCTTGAAGCTGGAGGTGACGCGGGGCCACAGTTGGAGCAGCTGCTGGACCTTGATGAGACTGATGAGGTTGGCGAGGGGCGGTCTGCAGGAAAGGATCCAGAGGTAGATGTCAAAGCTGAAGTGATAGATGCAGTAGAAGCCAGTGAAGTGATTGAAGACGTTGACCTGGGACGTGTCTCGGGCAGGCTCGGGCGGTCCCCAAAAGTGAACTTGGAGCTGGAGCCGGTGGGCAGCGGGCTCATGAGGACGGGCGACAGCGTCTTGAGGAAGTCGAGATAGGCAGCCGGGGGCGTGATGGGAGTCTGCTGGCCATCCTCGCGCTTGATGATGGTGGGGGTCGCTGCGACCATGGGGCTTCGCACTTCGGACGGATAGGTGGCAGAGAGAGGCGTCTGTCTTGAGAGCAGAGAGCGCGGGCTTCGCAGAGGTAGTGGTGGCCATGGCGGGAGTTCAAACGAATGACTCTTGGTGGATAGTGGGCAACGAAGGTGAGGTCTCTGGAGTCTCTGGGGTCTCTGGGTACGAGCCTTTTGCACCGCGGTGGAGGGTTGGAGGACGGCGGCGGTACCTGGGAGAGATGGGCGGCGGCGTGTTGTTATTTGGCGTCGAGGGCGGGCCTAGCACGCGCAGTGCGTGGCAGGCTGCGGTTTGGGAGGAGGAGTCTATTTTGGATGCGGGCGCTTCGAGAGAGGCTGCTGCAGGTGCAACACCACGCCAGCAGGGCGTCAAAGACTGCCCCGTGCACGCCTTCCAAACAGCCGCCGACCTGTCTCGCTCGCCGGCCAGTAGCAGCGCCGGACGACAGTGCACTCCCTGCAGCGCTTCAACTGTGCACTGGCTGGGCGCCTGGTTGGCTGCGAGCCAAGTCACGCCGGGCCTGCTTCTGAGATGAGGCAGGCGATTGAAACGGCCGTGTGATTCGGCTCAAGCCCTTGCAGCTGCCCGCGACTTGCTGAGCACGCTGCTTCGAACCCTTCGAAACGGCCGGCTGATAGGCCAGCGAGGCCTGGTAGTAGCGGTCTGAGAGCGGGAGGCGGCGACGGAAACACGACCACGGCGACGGCCAAGAGGCGGCTGGGAGATCAAACTGCGGAGAGCGGCCTGGGAACGTGGCCGCTAGAGGCGATGGAGCGCTGCGACGGGGATGCCGAGAGCTGACCGACTTGAGACAAAGGCGCCTAAGGTTTGCGTGAGACGGGAGACGCGGTGCGATGGTAGTGGTGGCTCTGCCAGAGAGCGCGAGCTGGATGAGGCTTGATTGATTGATAGCAGATATCTCGTGAACCCCTCTGCATCGGCACGCCGACTCTTTATGTCGACAGAGGCCTACGCAGCCGCTCCAGTACGTCCAGCATGGCCAGTATCGCCAGCATGTCCAGCGCGCGCGTCCTCCTCAAGACAGTCCTGAGGTAGCCATTCCCCCAAACCCGCTCCTGTTGGACGCCGCAGACTGCATTCTGTGGTTCGTCGACGAGCGCGCGCGCCTCACCAGACCAGCGCTTGGCCATGCCAGCGCTGCTGTGGCAGGACGAGCAAGAAACAGCCCTCCAGTGGCCCAAAACGGAGTGCCAGAATGCTTCGCCATACCCGAAATACCAGCGCTTACCACCACCACCTCCCCTCCACTCTGTGCCCGTGACGCCGCATCCGGACAAGGCGTCTCAGTGCCTTAACCACCCAGCATGCTCACTGGCTTGATGCCCTCAACCCAAAATACCCCCACAGCCGCTTCAGAGACCTTCTGAAACCAACCACTCACTGCCCGTCATCGAAGCCACCCGGAGACTTTTGGAGTAGCGTCGACCACCAGAACGCTGAATAGAAGACGCCAAATATAGCCGTCGCTACCTAAACCGCACCAAGCCATGAAACTGAAATGCATAGACGCCGTCAGAAATTGACTGCGCGAAGAACCTCGTCCTCGCTGATGTCTGCGTCCCCATACGGACAGACAGCGTCCCCCACTGATATCGTGGGATTCTGGACCACTGGGGAAGAAGCATCCCCGAGCGCCAGGTGGCAGGTGTGCTGTCCGAAGAACACCTTGCCGTCGAACCGACGCGTCTTGGACAGCGTCACGAATGGCTCTTCATTCTTTTCTGCCGTGTGCTGGTCCACGCACACCATTTGACACCTGCGGCACGACCCCAGCATCTGGAAGTATTGCCTGCCAATCTGCATGCATCGCCAATGATCTTCTGCATAGGGCTGCTCCGATCCGGGAGCGGATGCCAGGTCCTCGGCCACGATGATGTTAGCACGAAACACCTCTGCTTGCGCTGCCTTGCCGCCCTCTGCTTTGATTAGTTCGTTGAGCCGATTGAGGCTGGACCTGGAGATGGTCAAGATCGGGCTCTCATTCGACAGCAGTATCGGTCTCCTGGCGCCCACTGCAACTGGGGCAGCCACTACATCTGGAAAGGCGCCGGGAACTTGCAGCATGGCGGGTACCTGATGTTGCTGGAGGTGGGCTTTGGCGTGCCTCGATGACGATGTCGAGTCCATCCCGCTCCCGCCAGCCGGGAAACGGGCAAGATGACAAGCCACCCCTAGGCCCTGGCTAAAGAAGCTCGATAGTTCCTTTGACTTGTATGTCTTTGCAGAGATAGAGTCTCCACAGACTCTAGTTGACTTCTGTTCGAATAGCGACCCGTTGGAGAACAAGGTAGGGTTACCTGAGAGCGGCACGGTGACTTCTGATGGCGATGTTGGTGATTGAGAGGCGCCGGCGAATCGTATACGAAGCAGGCCCTCGTCCAGATCGATGCTTGGTCGAATCAGCGCCATCTTGGGGTAGCGCTTCTGGCTCAGTGCAACGCCTGTGCCTTGGTGTACCAAGCACCACTCACGATCCCAGGCAAGGCCCTCTCGGCGCACCTCCCAGGCTTTTCCGGCTGGTACTCTCCATCCCGCGCAGCTCTTGACTGGGTAGATAGTTAAGCTCTCCACGTGAAATGGGCTCGATGTTGGTGGCTTCCCGTCCAAAGACACCACTGGCGAGTATGAAGGCAATTGTAACTCCGGCTGCACAAAAAACTCGCGGACAAAGTCGACAAAGGCATTCACATCGCCGGTTGTGCTCATAGCCCCGAGGCTGACACGAATCATGCCTGTAGGTTTAGATCGCATGATGTCGTTTTCATTTCCACACCGTTGGCCAGCTGAGAAGTTCTCCTTCATCTCCCAAGGGGCTAGTTCAAGGGACGACGCAATGCCTCCTGGGTTGCAGAGCCCGCCTGTCCTTATCTGAAAATTCTTAACCGCCGAGAGCTTTTCGACCTCGGCGTTGCTCACCCAGCCGCTAGAGCTGTTACGTATATTGAAAGCCACGGTTGGCCCTTGTGTCTTCGCATCGCCATAGGTTGCCGATGGATCTTTGTAAACCTCACACACTGACAGGCCATTCCCATGCCTCAGCTTAGCCAGCCCGCCATACAATTCCTTGGCGAGGGAAGCCGTGTGCCTTGAAATTTGCTCTAGGCTTCCAAAGAGTTCATGATGGACGCTCATCGCAGAGTCAAGCGCCATGATGCTGTGGATTGGTAGAGTTCCATCCTCGAGACGGTCATGTAATGTTTCGGATTTCTTCGCATGCCATTGTTCCTTCATACACACTACCATATCCACAGTTCCACCGCCAAAGTAGCGTCGTTTGTCGAAAACGTGTTCGGACGCTTTTCGAACAATTAAAGCTCCGAGATCAGGGAAACCAAATATCTTGTACAAGCTCAGAACGGTGAAATCGGGGGCGGCATTGCTGTCACTCAGATCCAGGGGCGACGTTGATACAAGAGCAGCGGCATCCAGCAGAGTGTACAGCTGCTGGTTGGTCTCGTTCATGTTTGTCCGAACGCGGTGAGACCAGGTCAATGGAAGGCGACGGCCGTTCATATTAGACTGAGCTGGGTACGCAAACAATCCAACATCTTGCGAGCTTATTGTTCCGTTCGACAACCACTGCTCCACTTCGGTGTCTGAGGTAAAGCATCTGTGCTGGTTCGCAGCTTCCCGCAAGCCAACTAGACTCGTGTGAGAGTCCCTGTGGTATCCGTACCAAAAGCCATGCTCCTGGTCTCTGAAAGCCTCCAGAACGAGCTTGATACCAGCAGTTGCATTGGCAACAAATACAACGTCAAATTCAGCTGGATCCGCTTTAAAGAATCCGAGGAGCCGTAATCTTATATCTTCGATTCGCCGAGTGGATAGTTGGGAGGAAGCGGAGCCGGAGTGTGGGTTGCCGTATAGGTTCGAGATCATGTCCGCCGAAAACCGCTCGATTAAGGACTTTGCGTATAGTGTAGTTCCGGCATGATCGAGATATGTGGTATCTGTTGGCGTGTTACTCAAAGCCTAGGGGAGCTATCCAAGTAGTGATTGCTGACCTTTGAGCATGGGATATTCCCGCTGTCGCATATCCTCAATAACCGCATTGTATGTGCCGTCAGCGTGTTCCTCCATGTTTGTTTCCAATGGCGATGCTCCAGTCCGTCAGAGTATGCCTCTCATATGTGCTCCCTCTATCCACAGTCCCGCAGCGTATGGCGACGTATTCTCGGCAGTCCCATCTGAAGACGATGTGTTTGTTTGCCAGCGTGGAGAAGTGGTAGGTGGCGGTGACCGGGGAGCTCCGCGAGCCGCAACGTTGGTGCTCCGGATCGCACGGGAGGTCCAGAAGCCTGTCAGATCTGTTCCAATAGGCGTGAGTCTACAGGGAACAGCGATTCCGAGTAGGTTTGCTTTGCGAAAGTGGGGGAGTGGTGGGCGTGGACTTGAGTGGTGGTTGCGGCTTAAGTGGCGGTTGAAGATGCGGGCACACTGAAAGGCGCGATAAGGAGTTTTAGCAGCCACATCTCGAAGTTTGTGTTGATAACATATAACTCATGAAAGAAGCTCTTCAATTAGATTCAGAATTCAAGATCCCAAGAAATAAGTTTAGAAGTTCGTTCTTACCTTCAGTCAAGTAGCACATGCCAAGACACATCTGCTCACGTGCTCAGAGATCGATTTAGCTGCTCGGTCTTTCGCGACTCCTTTCCGTCTCTCTCCATTCACAAACGTATGAAGGACCTTCGTCGAACTCATCAGTTTTCTGACCCAGAACTCAGGTCTCAAATTCTAGTTGTGTCGTTGGTCTTCCATGTTGGAGCTGAAGAAAACTCGATTACTTTCCTTTGCCACAACAATACCTTCTTCTCTTCGGCTTGTATCATGGTTGCTCTCCAGTGACCACGGGCATGCTTCGATGAACCATTACTACTGCTCTTTAGTCATTGACCTCTAAACTCATATCACCCTCTCTCTATCACGTTTACTCTCGAGTTCAGGTGTCGATCCTTAACTACGTCACAAAAGGTACTACGCTGCACTGTGCCATGTGCGACAGGATCTCAGAGGCGAAGTGGCTTCGTAGTCATAGCGCAGAACCTTCTTACTATCATCTAGTCTGACTTCTAGCAAGTTTTTAGAATAGAAAGAGGGCTGTCCAGCTAATTCCAACCGTATTGACCAGTAGCTTCATTGTTGGGATTAAAACCGTATTTCTAGCCCATGGATGAAACTCAGACTCTTAGCTAAGGGAGCCCTGCCCGACTTCAGACTTGAACATACATGGCAAGGATGATGTTCACGCGTATACATTTCTAAGAGGATGAAGGGCACTTGTAATCAGAGATTCTACCTGCGCAATGGAGTACCCTCAGGTGATATAGAGCGTGCTCGGGTGTGTTCACAGGATTGGCGTCAGGCTTCGGGCGCAAGCAACATAAATTGCTCGCCTGAGAGTAACACAGTATTGCATCAAGACCTCATCTATCTTCTTCTGTAGACATAAGGTGCTGCGTGGGCAATCGGAAGGTGTAACGGCCACGGTAGAGTTGCTGTTTCCTGTTCCGTCGTTCCTGCACTTTTCACCTAGGCTTCCGTCTCAACACTCCTGCATCCATCCCGTCTTTTCTTCTCCCTCAATTCCCTTCATCGCTGTTCGGTCATTTTCTCTCCCGCCTCAAGGAGTGAGGACGTACTCGGCTTCCTTGATCAAGCCCAAGGTGAGTCCAGCTCCCAGTGCACCTCTCACACGATCCATGTCCGACCGGCGATGATTGCTCTATGCGTGGACCTTGTACTATGGTTCCAGCCTATGACATACAATTACGTCAATGGGCCATTATCCCACACTCATTTCATCCCCATTTGCTCTTGGACAACACTCGCTAACCTGGGCAAAGCTGTGCGTCACCTCTTCCGCAGCGATGGCTTCGCCAGCTCGCAGCCCCAGGGCGACATCTTCACGACGTCGCGCCAGAACTCACTCCTCGGTCTTGGGTTTCAACAGTTCGACTATGGCAGTGGATGGCGCTCGGACCTCTTCTTCTTCCCTCACTTCTGAGATTGCATTGCGTGATGCTCGACTCTCGTCCCTCAATCCCCTCGTTGCGTCTTGCGAAGCTCAAATGGCCTCCCAGGATTCTCAAATATCGTTCTTTGCTTCCAGAATCTCGGCCCTTCAATCTCACGTGGCATACAACGATGCAGGGATTTCAGCCATGGAGTCTCAGCTCGGGTCTCTAGATCCTCGAACTCCCATGTCAGACGCCGGAATGAGGAGGCTTTGCGCTGCGAGGGGTGAAGACCACTTTGGGAGATTGCCAGTGGAGATACGACTAATGATCTACAAAGAGCTTCTCATTGCCCCTTTGCCGATATTTAGGGGCGCCGAACAATTTGGCAAACTGCGAAAGGCAGAATACAACCCAGAAATGAGGGTAGTCTTGTCTACCGGAATCTTGTCGACTTGTCGCCGGTACTACTACGAAGCCGTAAGCATATTGTATACTCGGAACCGAATGATGTTTTGCACCGGATATGATGGCTCATCCGGATGGTTCGCGCGATTCCCGATCAGCCGCCAATACATGCCTTTTCTCATGGATATCGGTGTCTACTTTCGAGTCACCGATGCAGACGCCACAGCATCTTCTCGAGTCGGCCACTTTCTCAAAGCTTTGGGACGACGAGCGCCAAACCTCCGTCATCTCCTCGTCTGTGCAGCCTCAGACCGATACTACGAAGCCGTATGTCCTAGGGATATCATGTTCTATGGCCCGCAACATCCAGTCGTGTCAGCGATTCTCAGTATCATAGCTCGCAAGAACGTTCAGCACATCAAGCTACGCGTGCATGATGATGCAGCCTATGCTCCGTATGTTCCTAACCGGATCAAATCCGTTTTCGAGAATCACAATCCCAAGCCAGGTGCAACACTCACCTTCTCGCGATCCTGTTCCTCTCCAGATGACTGTCCAATCCACGCTAAAGAAGGCTGCCAAGTTTGCGGTAAACGACGTGCGAGTGACAACATTGAGAACTGGCCTATCGATGATATTGCCCTCTCCTGCGACTGGTGTGAGCCTGACAGAGAGCGACTAGAGGAACTGATAGATGAACTCGAGGAGAAGCGATGCCGGCACAACGACGATGAGGACGACTATGAAGACAACGATCACTGCTTCAACTGCAACTGTCTAGAACAGGACTCTTACGACCCTGAAGATCGACGAGACAGTTTTGAAACTGTATTGTACGGATATGTGCCACAGTTTGGGAAAGTCAAGTGGTCCTCAAACGCCTTTACCCTGGACAATGTGGAGCACCCACATTGCTTCAATTGCGAACCTGTCCTCTGTGAGAGACAATATCGCATCACTGATATGCTTGGCTACCTCTCTATCAAGCCCAAGAGATGCGTCTGGTGTGGGGATAATTCTTGGGAACTTTCCAAGGGACGCTACCGCGGCGAGATCACTCGGCCGGCTGTCTGGCGAATGCGGCAGTCAAAGATCACCAAGTTCTTCAAAATCATTGCTTACGAGGAATACTTTAAGAAGCTCTTCCCTTCTTCATACAATAACATTCCAACAGATTCATCTCATGGTGTTGGGCACCTCAAGAATCCACTTGACGTTATGCCACTCATTACTGAGCATGAAATCGAATGGGACATGGACACCTTCGTCAAAGCTAGTGACGGAACAGCTTTCTGAGATCGACACTCGAGCTCTTGCCATTCCAAATTCCGGGTGTGCAAAGGGCATGACGTCGCACATTCTGAACCTCAAGCATACTTTGTGTCTCAATTGTCTTCTTTGCATCCCAGCACAGATTTCTGGAATGGTTCCTTTTCGCAAAATCATACTTCACCACATCATGTAACGCCCCGATGTCTCGTTATGTTCAAGCGCCGACGTTATTTCAACAGCTGTTATGGACATGATTAGTCTCGACTTCCTGTTGACAACTGTAACTCAGTCAGGTATGAACGATGTAGCGTTTCAAATTATTGATAGACCAAACAGATAGGAAAACCCCCCAAAAAAATAGACAATATTTTTAAAACGTCTCGTTTCATAAACTGTGATATGGGTACCCTAGGACCAGAAGTGCGTCTCGTTAACGGACTCGTTGATCAATGTACTCAAAACTCCATCTCTCATACTCATTAAGTGTCCCCATGTCTCGTATAGGAAAAAGAATCGCAAGGCCGCAGATAGACCTTGCAAGATATCCACTATCCAAGATGAGAATCGGACATATGAAAGTAGAAATCGAGACGCTCAACTTCGAGGCAATCGCCCTTCACAGGTCCAAAGACGAAGACAAGACTTTCTTTAGAAGCTCATTCATTCGGAAGCCCCAATCTCCCAGGATCTCTTCCACCCGTCGGCACAACTACATCCGCAATACTCGCCCCCTCCGCCGCCATAGCTCTCAGTAGCCTTAAGACCACCCTCGACATTCGTCTGCACGCCTTCGTTCCTGATTGACTCCTGAGCTGATTCTGCGACGTGCAGCTGGTGGCCGATTGGCGCCCTGGCCCAGCTATTGCGGCCAAGGCGGCCGAGGCGCGCCTCAAAAGCGCCACAGCGTCCAAATGAGAGCGAGGGCGCGTCTCGCTGGAGTACTGCGGCTCAAGTGAGGGGCACAGTTCTTATAAAGCCAGGGCGCCATCAATGTCGAGTTGAGTGTTGCAGAAATCTCGAAGCATGATCGCCGCCCTTGCGTTGCTGGCAGCGCTAGTTCTAGGCGTGTCAGCGGCCCCCACTCCAGACTCGAAGGTCGTGCAGAACATCACCATTATCGTCCCGGAGGGCTCGACCACCTACAGCAACACCGAGATCCTCTGCACGCCTACGCAGTGGGAAGACATTCTTGTCTTCTTCCTGGTCAACTATGTCACGCACGCGCTCACCGTCGTCGTCTTGCCGGGCGAGGGCCCCGGATCGCATTTGACCAATGCCCTCACATCGCTGCTGTTCCCCGCCTTTGGGGCATATCGCGGCCTGCGAGCCATCTTCGTGGGCTATGAGACCGTCAAGAAGAAGTTCGGAGACCAGTCGTCCGAGGAAGAGAAGGATCTGAGGAAAGCCCGGCGCGCGGGTGCGCTGTGCATGATTGTGCGGTCTAGCGACTGGGTGCCGCGGGATGGCGATGAGATAGTCGACAATGTGTTGCGGGTAGAGGCCCACGAGCCCTCCCACGAGCCCTCCGCCTCGCCCGTTGCGTTGGGCAAGCAGAAAGAGAACGGCGTGTATGTGACGGAGCATCAAGTTGGCTCGCCGATGGATGACGATCAAGGTTTGCTGGCCGGCGCATCTCACATCGAGATGAGCTCCATCGCAGTCTCTGACTCGACACCGGAGGTCAACCTGTACACGTATCCTGTCCCGTGGACATACAGCAGACAGGAATGCCCAGACACTGTTGGCTCGCGAACCATCCGGTGTGCGCCAGCAGACCTCGAGCCGGGCTATTCTATCATCATGCTGCCGTCGTGCACGCCTGTCAGGGAACTGCCGCACGACGACGCGACCGACCGCATTGCCTCGGCCTATGACTCTATCAAGGTTCTGGTTGCGCTGGGACAGGCGATTCTGGCGACGAGGACACTCTACCAGACTCGTGGGAATCAACTCGACCGATACGGATATGCTTCGTTTGGACTTACAGTTGCACCATATGCTGTCATGAGCATAATCAACCTTTTGGGTGCACTGAGCCGGCCAGACTATGACGCCGTCTACCTCGTCGGTTCCCCCACTATGATTGAGGAGCGCAGGAGAAAAGGACTAGACGGCTACTACGACGGAACGGTGGGCGAAGTATACCAAGCAGACACCGCCATCCACCTCTCAAAATACTCGACGGCCGCTGGAATGTCATTTGTTGGAAGCTCCGTCAAGTTTGAGTTAGCAGCCGATGGACTGTATGCGAGGTACAACTCCTCAACGTCATCCGAACATTACAACCGCAAACACCCAGAAATTTTAGTCAAAGTCAACACCGAGCCGCCATCATTCCCACTGAAGAGGGAGTCGCTGTTCATCCCGAGCATGCCACCCATCGCATACAACCGGACCGATCCAACGCGGTTGGACGCCCAGTTGCTATCCAACAACCTGTATGCCCTTGACAAGCCGCGATGGCCGCAACGCATTCTTCCCCGCAGCACTCGCTATCTTGAGCGTAGCCGTAATCTGTCATTTCTCATCTCGCTGACGCCCCTCATGCCAATCGGTATCCTTTCGCGTTTTCGCGCCGGCGAAAGCACAATCGTGCAGCGCGCTATCACCATGCTCTGGCTGGCCTGGGGAAGCTTCATCGGCTATCTGGTAGCGGAGTTTGGTAAGAAAGACACTGTTGGTGTGAAGGTCAAGGGCAAGTGGAAGACGTCGAGTGTACTGGGGAGGGCGGTTTGGCTACTTCTTGCCGGTTCACCGGCTGTAGCTGGCATGGTGGTTGTGGGGTCTATGCTGAAGGAGTATGGGACGTGTATTAAATTACCGGGTACGTAAATGATAGCGCTTGTGGTTTTGGAGCGTTCTGTAGCCTGGCATAGTAAAGCCTCGTGTATCGGTTTTTGTGACTGCCTGATAATGCCAATCGCCATGCTCATTGACATCTTGATTTACAAACGCAGTAGGGGCCAAATAGTTGCGTCACCCTCACCACAACATTGAATGTTGCTGAAATCATCCAATGCAGTTGTGCGGTGGCAAATTGAGTGATTTCACTTAAATTATTACTGAGAGTCATTTTCTCAACGATCAGCCACTCAGCCTTGTGGCCTGCCTCAGTTGCTTTCGTCGAGATAATTCAGTTATCGATTCAAGCTATCTGTGCTTTTTTCTTTAGCTTCCTACAGGTGATACTTCTAAGAGACGAGCGATCTTTGATGAAACTGTGATGGACGCTGTTCTTTGTCCCACCTGGTTTTGTATCAGATACCCCAGTAGGCTTGCGGGTTCGCAAAGTGAAGCTATGGATATCTGCGTTAATGTGGAATTTTGATGATCTATGAAACGTCGGTAAGGAAGCGAGGGATATGATAGTGCCTTTTATAAGTTAGACTTTATGCTTGTCGTATTCTGAGCGTATCGCACTCAGACTCATGCGGACCACGCCGCCACGGGAGGCGCGAGTCAGTTCAATCGCGAAGTGTTGCCCAAAACAGTTTTCAATACCTAAATTGTAGTAGTCGCTCACCGTGCTTCTTGTGCAGATCCTCCAGCACGTGGCAAAACGGCGTCTCCATACGATCTCCACATAAACCATCCACAAATCTGTCGTTGCCGCAAGCCGCGGACCCGACACCGAGATAGCGGGTGCTGCCAGACATTTTGGAAGGATTCGAAACATTCCACGATGAGATACGCAAGCACGGTAGCGCCGCTGACCATTACAAGCGTGCTAGGGGTTGGTCAATCCTTCCGCGCAGTGAAAATCGGCATGTTGAAGTACAAAGGTAGGAAGGACTGGACATGCGGTAACACAAGCCCAACGAGGTTGTCGAACGCGAAGTGACATAGAGAAGTTGGTCTAGCTTACGGTCTGCTACTCGGGTGTAACGTTACCCCAGACTGCATGTGGTGCTCCGCCGTACTCGGCATCTGCCTCGCCAGGTTCTTCTGAACAAAACAGAACAAAACAGTGGCATTCTACGAGTCTGTGGTGCTGGTTATAAGCTTCCTATCCTTAGGGTACACTCTCTGTCTGTGCTTCTGCACGCTTGCACCGCTTTAGGCCAACGCAAACGGTGTTGGACTTCCACTTTCTCTTCGACGAAGCCTGGTCGCAGACATGAGGATTGCTCTTGGGTTGTTGATCATACCAATAGCGGGTAGGGGACAGAAGTTGGCCGTTGGCTTCCACGCTGATTCGTCTCAACCTGCACGTCGAGATGAGGCTGCAGGCCCCATCATAGCTCTTCTCTGCTAGCCAAGTAAGTTGTGATAACACCAGTCAGACAGGAGCTCAACAACCTCAGTAATGACTTAAGCGACGGTGAAAAAGTTGCTAGGAATCGCCGATACAATACCCACACACCCATGGCAAATCATTTTAGACCCCTGAAAATATACTATTGGATGGATCGACTTGTTCATCAACGGGTCCAATGCGGTCCTGTGACTTCGAAAGTATGGAGAAAGATCTCCGTGCTTCCTAAAGCTACCTGGCTGCCCCCCATGTTTGTAGTCCGTGGACACAGCACCGCAAGTATCGACGAAAGTCGGCCTCCATTGGCGTGTTGGGGATACGGGAGGGTTGCCCTAGCTGTGCCGCAGCGGTCCGAGCAACTGCACGATTCATGACCGACTGCCACGTTCCTGCGGGCCCTACCCCTTAGCGTCAGCGCTACACGATATTGAAGAAAGTTCCCGGTCACGTGAATCGACTCGCCCGATGTACCTATTGCAGAGCTGATCCATCAAAGGTAGAAGACTATCGAAAGTGGGTCGGATAGGAGCAACCGAAAGTAGTCCCTAAAGCCCTATAGTCCAATATCGTCCCCCGCGACTCCATCATGTCCCGCCCCAAACTCAATTTCATGCTGTGGGTGATCAGTTCAATGCTCAAGGCCGACCCCGCTCAATCCTGGGAAAGTTTAAACCGCCGCGTATCCCCCTGCGCTCTAGGATGTTAAGCTTCCACGCCCCGGCCTTCTGTCAGACATCATCTGCGATTCGATTTTCTTTCTTTCAACTTCATCTCCAGGGGGAAATATGTCATATACCGGCGACGGGGTCCCTTTAGTCAGTGATGATACCACTGTAGTATGTTTGGGCCTTTTGAGCTCTTCAATGTCTTTCGATACTGTGGACTCGGTCACTTATCGCTCCCAGGACAGCAATTCCGAAGCCGACTCCAGCTACGGAGATGGCGATGCTGCGTCGTAAGTAGCTCCGAAGGATCCATGCAGGAAACATTGTCTGAGCAACTTCAACAGCGAGACAACGTCTCTCAAATCGTCTATATACAACTACACATACCGGAACGGGCGCCGCTACAATGGATTCAGGAAAGGAGAATACCTGTACGGCAAGAACGCTTCAAGGAAACACAATTCCCCTCTGCTTATCATATCGATAGGTGGCCAAACGATGAACAGCAGTCGGATCAAAATGATATAATGTAGGTAGGGGTGCCAGAAAACATAGGCTGCGGTTCTGCGAGACAAATACTGAGCAACACGATAGGCATCATATATTTAACTTGACGTTAGACGGCGAATTATTCCTCGCACCAATTGGAAAGCACCCTCAGGCAAGGACAATGACATCCCAAGGCAGTACCGTTTAGCTGACAGGGATCCAGCGTGTCCTAGACGTGGGAACAGGGACAGGTATATGGGCAATGTCAGTCACCTCCACACCTTTCAGTATTCAACTAACACAGCGCAGAGAATTCGCAGATCGCTTTCCCTCCGCCTCGGTCATCGGAACAGATCTTTCTCCCATACAACCATCCATGGTCCCTCCTAACCTCCAATTCGAAATTGACGACTGCTGCGAAGAGTGGCTCTATACAAAAGAATCTTTCGACTTCATCCACATCCGGCTTCTCAATGGTGCTGTGGCTAATTGGTCTTCATTATACGCCGAGGCATTTGCACATGTTAAACCCGGGGGCTGGATTGAGTGCGTCGAAGGCAATCCGATAACATCTGACGATGATACTATATCGCCTGACTCTGTTTATCATCAGTGGAATCAGGTGACATTCGATGGAGGCAAAGCATATGGAAAACCTATTATAAGATCGTCCGACGAAGTTAAAGATGCTCTCAGCGGTGCGGGATTTGTCGATATCACCGAGCGCCGCTTCAAATGGCCTATAGGAGGATGGTGTAAGGATCAAAGACTTAAAGAGATCGGGATTTGGAACCGGTTGAATTTCGAACAAGGCATGGAGGGGTGGTGCTGGTATCTCTGCACAGCTGTTCTGGGGTGGAAGACTGAGAAGGTCCAGATGATGTTGGCTGAGATGAGGCTCATGCTGAGACAAAAAGGAGTGCATGCCTATAATGAAGTGTGAGTTGCGGTTTCTAGATGTACCAAAAGTCTTCTTGATGGCTATAGTCACTAAATCGGAAGATCATACTAACGTTTGAAGGACTTTCATATACGGGAGGAAACCGCCTGCAAAGGTGTCGGCTGATGGGTAATTACTCTGAAAATTCATTTGGTTGGCGTCGGGGCAAGTCTTATTCAGGATTTCACATAAGGGCGGCTGGCTGAACGAAGTACTTTGATGGATTGCTTAGATACCCAAGGCGGCGCACGTCAGCAAAGAACACATTTTCAGATGTCATGAGATCGAATGCATTGAGTGACATGAGGATATAAATAAGTTCGTGTAAATCCATGTGTACAGTGGGTATATTGAATAGATCGTTTCTCATCTATAATTTGCCGGAGTTCGCTGTGCTCCTCTTTGCTAGGTTCCTCGTAGCACTCAATACAAGACACACATGGTGGCTGCATTCTGTCAGTATAGCCGTACTTGGTACAAGAATAGAATAGCAAATACCTCAAGGCTACGACATCCCCCGAGTCGTCCATAATAATGACCTCTAAATCGAACCTGCCATTCTTAATTCGTTTCGCACGTACCCGGGCGAACAACCACTCGACACCTTCCTCAGGGAGCGACTTCTTTATGTCTAGATTCAAGAGCAAGGTCGGGTACCAATGTGTGCCGCCTTGATTCTTGCTCACATAGGACTCGATGATCTGCGGAAAGCAGTCGGACACATATCCAATACTTGAGTTGGTAAATCGACTACCGTCTGAAAAGCAGAGGTATTCGTCCACCACGGAGTTGTGGGGATGCCCGGCCTTAGGGAAGTACCATTTGACCTTCGTACTCGCTTTGCGGAACTCAGAGTGTGACACGGGCGAATATACCCAATTCTCATCATTGCCGTCTCGGAGCTTATGCACGTCTACGGGTGGCAGGGGCGGGTGGAGAGCGTATTTTGTGTCAAAGGAGAGGCCCGCTTCGGTGTGAATGTTGGAATTGGTAATATATCCCACGACTTCGTCGCGTCCGTCTTGTGACATGGTTACATGAACCACGGAGGTCTGCCGGCCTAGCTTCACATCTTTGACCTTGAATGTCGCCGGACCTTCCTCTGTGCGACGTAGGAATTCCAGGTGTAGAGTGATGGTATGGGGTTGTTTCTGGGCGGCGAGGGTGGTGCTGTAGTGGGTTTCGACGACGCGTAGGAAGCAGCCGGTTACAAAGCCGCCATGAGGCACTATATGGAGTTTAGCTAGCTGAATAGAACGAGTTGGTGACGCGATGTACCTTTCCCAATACACCAGTCCGAATGGAGGAATGCAGAATAGGTGTGAGAGTCGACGGGTGTAATGGCGGTTGCTTCTGCCCAGGAAGGCATTGTGTGACGGATTCAAGGTGTTGATATCTGCTAAGGGCAATTCGACACCCTCGAGAATTAGGGACAAGATTGCATGGATAAGCAGCCGTGGTGATATGTATAAGCACTCTTGGAGGTTTGAAGCTGGTGACTACCTCGGGCTGTTCGAGGTGAAATTCGGCGACGGTTGGTCAGTGACAGACGTCAGCTTGATCCTAGGGTACGCCGAGTACAATAAAAGCCGCCCAGCACCCCCCTATCTGATTAAATCCTTTCGTTGCAGTAGCGCTCACATAACCTTGAAAGCTGCGTATGGATACGCCGTCATGCTTTTTCGGTGTGCTTCATTCCATTCTATCTCCCTGTCTCGTCTCCCACTCTTCGAAGCCAACGTTCTATACTAGACCTCAAAGGGTAAAAGCCTCGGTATTCGTCCCCGCATCGCAGCCATGTTTTTTCTCCAAAGCCGTTTAGAACCGGATAGCTTGCCGCCCTGATGTTCTGCTGCTGTGGAGCACCTCCCATGACGAGGGGGCTCTGGGGCGTTGAAAGACGCTGACATTCTGCACTGTCCGCCTTTTTCTCTTCAACAGAACCTCTCAACTCGCAAAGTGTCTAGTGCCTATAGTCACAATGCCTACTGACTCTTTGTACCCGTCGATTGATATCCCTAATCTCGACATCTGGGCATTTCTGTTCGAGCGTAACGACAAGCCATATCCGGACGACAAGGGCAAGCTTTTTCCACATGTTTTCCCCGGATTCCCACCATTCCCTGTCCTTAAAGCTAATCCTGACCAGCCATCTACATTGACCCCTTCACATCTCGCACTTACACCTTCGCTGATGTCAAGAGCACCGCCATCGATTTTGGCAAAGGCCTCAAAGCGCTATGGGACTGGCAAAAGGGTGACGTGCTAGGTACGTGCCTACGACGTATTGGTGGTTGAAATACTTCTAAATGAACAATCAGCACTCTTCACCCCTAATTGCATCGATACTCCTGCTATAACATGGGGTTGCCACTGGGCTGGCGGTATCCTATCACCAGCGAATCCGGGTTACACCGTAGAAGAGCTAGCGTTCCAACTCAAAGACTCGGGTGCGAAGGCGCTGGTTACTCAGGTTGCTCTGTTAGCTACGGCGAAGAAAGCCGCCTCAATTGTCGGAATCCCTCATGACCGCATAATTGTCATGGGCGACGAGAGAGACAAAGAGGCGCGCGTGAAGCATTTCTCAAGCATCAGGAACACGTCTGGTACCGCGCGTTATCGACGCACGAAAGTAAATCCAGCCGAGGACCTAGCCTTCTTGGTATACAGCTCTGGCACGACGGGACATCCTAAGGGCGTGATGCTCACCCATCGGAATATTGTTGCGAATACATTACAAGCCATAAGCGGAGAGGTAAATATGCTGAAGTGGGACAACGGGCCAGACAAGAGCGGGGATAGAATCATAGCCTTTCTGCCCTTTTTCCACATATATGGTATGTACTCCCAGAATTACTATTTATACTTATACTAACATGAACCTGCAGGCCTCACGTGCCTAATACACAACGCTCTTCGCGCTGGCCTAACGCTCTACGTTCTCCCCAAGTTCTCCCTGGATGCCTTCTGTGACATCATACAAACCTACCGTGTCACCTTCGCCTACGTAGTGCCACCCGTCGTCCTCCTCCTCGCCAAGCATCCAGACGTCTCCAAGTACGACCTGAGCAGCATACGCATGCTCAACTCCGGCGCCGCTCCCTTGACCAGAGATCTCGTAGAGACGCTGTACTCTCGCCTCAAAATCAAGGTTAAGCAAGGGTACGGGCTCAGCGAGACTAGCCCAACCACCCATATGCAGCCCTGGAGCGAGTGGGACAAGACTATTGGTAGTGTTGGTCGTCTTTTGCCGAACCTGACCGCCAAGTATGTGTCGGAAGCTGGCGAGGAGGTCCCAGCAGGCCAGACAGGCGAACTCTGGGTAAAGGGGCCGAATGTCTTCAAAGGGTACCTCAACAATCCCGAACGGACGGCAGACTCCTTAACCGAGGATGGCTACTTCAAAACTGGGGACGTCGGATTCCAGGACGAGAACGGCAGTTTCTACATCACGGACCGCGTGAAAGAGCTCATCAAGTACAAGGGGTTCCAAGTGCCGCCTGCAGAGCTTGAGGGCTTACTCGTCGGACACCCTCTAGTTGACGACGTGGCGGTGATTGGAATATATGACGAGGCGCGGGCAACGGAGGTGCCGAGAGCGTATGTTGTCGCCTCGAAGGCGACAGAGCCGGTTGGCGAAAAGCATTCCAATGAAATTGCTGAGTGGCTGGCGGAAAAGGTGGCAGGCCACAAGCGGCTGAGGGGTGGTGTGCATTTTGTGGAGGAAATTCCGAAGTCGGTTTCTGGAAAAATCTTGCGGAGGGTTTTGAAGGCGAGGGCAGAAGAGGAAGAGAAGAGCGGGAAGACGGTCAAGGCAAAGCTGTAGACAGTGGGAATATCGGAGCTAGATGATAAATCTTGAATTGTAATAGAACTCTTCTAATAAGAGCTGCTATGGGCGCCCCCCGAGAATTTAGAAGATGCGAAGGCGATGTCGAGTTTCAAGCAATGCAGATTACACTGTCTCTTGACTATGTAGCTGCGTAGCAGTCAGGCTACCCCTTACGGTGGTGGCAAGTGAGCAATATTGAAGCTAAGTAGTGACAGATCTGTGTGCCCAGATTTATGGCTTAATTTTCTAGATCGATCTGATGGCTGGAAGCGACATATGGCAACCTGGACGGTGGAGCTCTAACATGTTATTACTGGATTCACTTAGAAACACACACCAAATAATGGCACAAGAGTGAGCTGGTTATACATCCTCTCGCTGTTGAAGCAAGATTGGGCTGCCCTAGTACCACTTGTTACACCAGCCCACCAGTTTCCAATGCCTTGTTCGGTGCTCAGACAAAAAGCTCGCCTGTCTTTCACGTCACGACTTCCCCGGCGAGATGCTCATTATATAGGCCCATCGAGTTCCCATCTCTAATCCTCTATTCTTTTCTGACTGTCAACACTTTCTTTCTCATCTGTCACTACAATTTGTGAGAAGCGCTGCTCTAGTCTTCCTTTGCCAGAAATTTCCACCCTTTCACACGGTGTCCATCCATCAATAAAGCCTATCGATGAAGCACCATAAGGATGTAGTTTCTCATATCGCCTCGAGCGTCTCTCAATACTTCAAACGGCGGGAACCCTTTCGCATCTTCCATGGGTCAACCAACAGCACGCGACCTGGTGGCCGCCAGAACACAGTCGACATCAGTGCACTTTCACGCGTCCTAAGCGTCGACACGAAGACTAAAACGGCGCTAGTTGAGCCTAATGTGCCAATGGACCGCTTGGTTGAGGCGACCATAAAACACGGTCTCGTTCCACCGGTCGTGATGGAATTTCCTGGTATCACGGCAGGAGGAGGGTTCGCAGGGACAGGCGGCGAAAGCAGCTCCTTCAAATACGGATACTTTAATGAGACCGTCAATTCGATCGAAGTAGTCCTTGGTAACGGCAACATCGTAACGGCATCCGAGAAAGAAAACACAGACCTCTTCCACGGAGCCTCCGGGGCCGTAGGAAGTCTAGGGATTACAACACTGCTCGAACTGCAGCTCATCCAAGCAAAGAAGTTTGTCGAAGCAACATACCACCCCGTACGCTCAATTGCCGAAGCCGTAGCGAAAGTCAAAGAGGAAACGCTCAACCTGGATCACGACTACGTGGACGGGATACTCTTCTCCAAAGATCACGGTGTCATCGTCACAGGCCGCATGACCGACTCCCTTCCACCTAGCTCTCCCACCCAATGCTTCAGCGCCCCCGGCGACCCGTGGTTCTATCTCCACGTCCGCGACCGTACCCTCTCCGCCACGACACCAATCACTGAATATATCCCACTGGCTGAGTACCTCTTCCGCTATGACCGCGGTGGCTTCTGGGTTGGCCGCTCCGCCTTCTCCTACTTCAGCTTTCCCTTCAACAAGCTAACGCGATGGTTCCTCGACGACTTCCTGCACACCCGCATGCTATACAAAGCGCTGCATGCCTCCGGCCAATCCAGGAACTACGTCGTACAAGACCTCGCAATCCCCTACCCCGCTGTCGAGAAGTTCATAGACTACACCACCTCCTCTTTCAACATATGGCCCCTCTGGTTGTGCCCTTTGCGTCAATCTCGTCTCCCAACTCTGCACCCGCACAACCCTGCCACAGAAATCGACAATAAGACCCTTGCACCGCTTCTCAACGTGGGCTTGTGGGGATTCGGGCCTTCTGATTCCGATACCTTTGTTGCTAAGAATCGCGAGCTCGAGGCTCAACTGAAAGAACTAGGTGGTATGAAGTGGCTCTACGCACACACGTACTACCCGGAAACCGAGTTTTGGGAGATGTTTGATAAGAAGTGGTATGAGGGGTTGCGGACGAAGTACCATGCCGAGCGGCTACCGAGCGTGTGGCATAAGGTGCGAGTGGACGAGGAGGCGCAGCGGAAGGCAGAGGAGGAAGGGGGTTGGGGGGCGTGGGCGCTGCGGCAATGGCCCCTGGGTGGGCTGTGGGGGATTCGCAAGGCTATTCAAAGTCGAGAGTATTTGATTGCTAGAAGCTCAACGTGGAAGGAGAGGAGGGAGTGAAAGGGAACCGATTCGGAATTTCTCTATGGCTGTTTGGAGCAGTGTGCTGTTGCCGACGGGATTCAATTCGAAACCGGGCTAATGGCGGTGGAATTGGGATGTGCTGCCATGAAGCTCCTCGTTTTGCGGACCAATCCCACACCTAGTTCTTCGGCATCCTAACCCTATAGCACCAGATACACCCTGATACTTGATGATCTGGGGCCCCCACACTGCGCTAACGCACAGAAGACGCGGGGTTGGCCTCATGGACCGAGGCTCCCATTCTCTACACCCTTCCCGAAACACATCATTGACGACTCAATACACCGCGGCACAGGTGGCGGTCCCCCCGCCCCCGCAGAGCCTCAGCTATGTAAGGAGCCACACCAAGCTTTGCAGCCCTGCATCTCTTGTCAATTGCCCTAGTCATTCGTGATACGCTGCTCTTGTTTCCTCCCTTCCTTCCTTCAGCATAGACTTTTGCGTCTTTGGTCTGGTGTAGTGTCCAGAAGCGCGAGACTGATAGCTCGATTTCCTAATCCAAGCTTTGGCTTCTGAGCTGGGCGGGAAGAGCTATGACGACTAACGTAGAGAAAACGCCTCAAGGCATCATTTATAGAGCCGCCAAGGAGTACCCGATTCCCGATCTAGATGTGTTGACTTTACTGTTTGGTGAGTGATGCAGCGAATCGTTTCTTTCATATTTCTTCTTTCCAATCTCTACCTCAGTTCCTATATATGCATGTTCGTCTCTGCAAGATATCCTATACTATCAAGAGTACCTTATCGTTATGATGTCTCCCTAATCCATTCCAGACTCCCCCCACACCTCCGCCAAACCAGAAACCCCCATCCACATCTCCGCAGCAAACCCCTCGCACATCCTTACCGTCTCCCGTGCTCGCCTCTTGACTGAAGCTACTGCCGCCGCCCTCCGCAACCAGTTCTCCATTGGCGCATCAGGCCCCAATCGGGACGTCGTGTCGGTCATCTCAATAGGCCACCATCTGCTCCCTGTACTGGTGTACTCCGTCATTGCGGCTGGTGGTGTCTTCTCTGCTGCCAGCTCAGCCAGCACGCCAAAGGAGCTCAGCACGCAGATTAAAGAGGCTGAAAGCAAGGTGCTATGTTGCGTTGAAGCTACCAAGGACGTTGCGGTGCAAGCGGCGGAGTTGGCCGGATGGGGGGAGAAGGGCGGTGGAAGGGTGCTAGTGATGGGAGAGGGAGAGACGTGGGGGCTGAAGACTGTGGAGAAGGGAGGGGGATTGGGAAAGGAGTTGGTGGACGAGGGAAGCAGGCTGCCATGGGAGAAGATCACGGATCCAGTTGCTTTGGAGGAGAGTATGATCGTGCTGATTTATTCTAGTGGAACGACGGGGTTGCCGAAAGGTGTGTGCTACTCCTTTCTTTGGTACTCATTATCTTTGGGACTGAAAGAGATCTCCTGGACATATATCGAAAGACGGCGATCAGCACAGGAAATGTTAAATTCGCTAACATCTCACCACAGGCGTCCGCTTATCCCATCGAAATCTCGTCGCCGAGGCTGTCATACCTGGAGACATGTTCAAGCAGCACATGGTCAAGAACTTACCGGACTTCAAATACTCAACGTTAGCTCATCTCCCTATAGCTCACATAGCCGGAATCCAGGGGTACTTCATCAACCCCTTCTACATGGGTGGGCCAGCCTACTGGATGCCCAAATTCACGTTCCCAGAATTCTTACATTACAACAAGGTATGCGAACAATCTCTCATACCCATAATCCCATCAACTAACCCAACGGACTTCAAGAAATACCAAATAACCTTCTTCTTCACCGTCCCCCCAATCTACCTCCTCATCGCTAAATCCCCCGCCGTGACCGACCACTTTGACTCCCTCCAAGTCGCCGTCAGCGGCGCAGCACCCCTCGGAAAGTCACTACAGCACGCCGCCAGCCAAAAGCTCGGCCGCGGCAAGACCTTCATCAGCCAGACCTGGGGCCTCTCCGAGACGACGGGCTCCGCAACCGTGATGCCCCTTGGCATGAGCGACGACACCGGCAGCGTGTCCCCCCTCATGCCCACCATGCTCGCGCGACTAGTCGACGACGACGGCCGCGACGTCGAGCCTGGAAACCCCGGTGAAGTTCTGGTGAAAGGCCCCGTCGTGACGAAGGGGTACTACAACAACGAAGCCGCGAATAAGGAGGCCTTTGTCAACGGCTGGTTCTGCACAGGCGACATTGCGGAGTTCCGCAATGGGCTCTTTTACATCGTCGACCGCAAGAAGGAGCTCATTAAGTACAAGGGGCTGCAGGTAGCGCCCGCCGAGCTGGAGGCTTTGCTGGTGAGCCATCCAGATATCCTTGATGCTGCGGTCATTGGGGTGGACAGCGACGACGGCACGAACGAGGTCCCGCGTGCGTACGTGGTGGCGGACGAGAAGAAGATCAGTGCGGAGAAGATCATGTTGTGGATTAAGGAGAATGTGGCTAGTCATAAGCAGCTGAGAGGCGGTGTGTATTTCTTAGATGCGATTCCGAAATCGCCCGCCGGAAAGATCCTGCGCAAGGATTTGAGAGCGCTGGTGAAGAGGGAGCAGGGGGCAAGGTTGTGAGAGTCTTAATAACAATGCGACGTGGTCACATGTTTTCGCGAGGAGAGGGAATAGTGAGGCGTCCGGGGAGCTGTGGTATCATGAATGGAATTCCGATAATAGATAGCATGTCGAACATAACCGATCTACGCGTAGTCTTTTGGGATGTGCATATAAAATGCGACTCCTGCATTATATTTAAGCTACCAACGTTCTTACCTCTATAGCCACCAGCAACGAGAAAAGAATCCATCTTCCATTGCAAACAAACACGGACACGGATTAGCAGTCTGCCGAACCCAGCAGCATTTAACCCACATTCAGGCTCCATCGGGCCAATCGCCGCGCACCTCGGCGCAAGGATGCAGGGCAGCAGCGGTTTCTCTATGGTCACCTCGCGTCCGCACGTGTCCGAAAGCTGAAATACCACGGCCATCATTCCCCAAACGACCAAGCTCACCGTGTGCTACACCTCATCAGCAGGGGCTAACATAGCGATGTAGTTAGCATTGAACACGCCACTACTGCCCCACATCCTGCACGTGAAAATCGAGTCTGGTCTCTCACATGAATAGTGACCAAGCAGCAGCAGTAGCACCTTCAATCAAAACACTGTGACTCCGAAGCTCTCTCCACAGATCAACACATCATGTCTACCACTGTCAACGTCGTCGCGTTCATCACGCCTGCCCCGGGAAAGAAGGCCAAGGTATGCAGACGCTCAATTGACCGCCTCCAACTACCTAACTATCACCTAAACCACTGACTCGCAAGCCAGATTCTTGAAGCGCTCCTGGCCACAGCCGCCAAAGTCCAAGGAAACGAGCCCGATGCGCTGATTTACGAGTTTTACTGGGACGAGAGTCACGGCCAATTCGTCTTCGTCGAGAAGTATGCTGCCCGAACAGCTGCTGAACAGCCGCCCCATTTTACTTCGCGAGGTCGATACTGATTGGGTAACAGGTACAAGAACATGGAGGCTGTGGTCGCGCACCAAAAACAGCCCTACTTCAGCGAGCTACAGGCTCTGGGCGAGGCCGAGGGACTCCTGGCTGGCCCGATTGATGCGAGGCTCGTCGAGCACGTCGGTGGATTTACGAGATAGGCGAGATGTGGAGGGCGAACATAGGTTTTGGCTGCAGCTGTGTTGCTGAGAGGACACTGCAGAGAGGTCTCTAGCGGGTATTCGGATATGATGGATACAACTTATTAACAAATGATGACGAATACAATTCCTTCTCTTTAATCCTTCTAGAACTTGAGATGCTTTTCGGCGCAAGCATGTAGGGTAGTGGGGATTAGGAATCACCTCATGTCAGCGAGCTGAATCTCATCAACCTAAGCTGGATATGGTGCTATCATCAGCAGCGTACGCGATGTAGTCAGAACTGATTTCTACACAAAGGAAGGCCTCCCCCTCCCACGTCCTAAGCTCCTTAGAATACTTAAAGGAGCACCATCCGAGCTTTATAGTGCTACAGCCCTACCTGGTTCCTGGCTTGATCTCCTCACAGGCACAACGGCCAACAAGCAGCAGCAACCTCAATTGAAGCATTCAGAGGCTCCCTCTTCACGGATTAATACATCATGGCTGGAGCTGTCCATGTCATCGCGTTTATCACGGCCGCTCCGGGAAAGAAGGATCGGGTAAGTAGACGTTCAATTGAACCCCTCCGAGTACTGTCACCCAGACCACTAATTCGCAAACTAGATTCTCGAAGTGCTCGTGGCTACAGCCGCCAAAATCAAAGAGAACGAGCCTGATACGTTGCAGTACGAGTTTTACTGGGACGAGAAGAATGGCCAGTTCGTGTTCATCGAGAAGTACGCTGCCCGAACAGCCTAATCGTATCCGCTACGTCGACGCTGACTGTACAATAGGTACAAGAATTCGGACGCTGTCACAGCGCACCGAGGACAGCCCTACTACAGCGAGATAAAAGCTCTGGCGGAGGCCGAGCAACTCCTTGCTGCCCCGATTGAGGCTAGGCTCATCGCGCCCGTTGGCGGGTTTGCGAGATAGGCGAGATGATGGAGTAGAGATTCTCTAGCGGATATTCAGATAGGATGAGTACAACTTATTAAGAGATGATGAATACAACCCCTTCTTTTCAATGCCTCTAGAACTTGAGATGCTTTTTAGATGACTCTATCGTGAAGTCTTACCTATTAGATCTACTCCCTGCTGTTCTCTAGACCCTCCCTCTAACCCTTGGTATTCCTGAAAATGCAACTAATGTAGTACTATGTGACTCTCTTCACGCTTAATGAACCTGCGCTGCCATGTTCCAATGCGGTAAACTCGCCAGCCTCAAGCCGTTTCTGCCATTTTGACGATTCGTACCTGGCTGTAATGATGGTCAATCTCAACGTCGGTTCATCTTCAGCCGTAAGTGGTGTTGCGGCTCCTGAGGGTGATAAGGGTGTTGCAGTTCCTGAAGCCAGTGGAGTTACATTCGTAGAGTCGAAAGGCGCGGGTGTGAAGTTCCAACGCCCAAATGCCCAGTTCAATATATACCGAGAAGGGCCACCCACGACTAGACTGGCGGTAGCTTCTTTTGGCTTCTTTTCCGTGGAAGACCGAGGAGCAGATGAGGCATACAATATCCCTTTTATGCGGTAAATCTCATCCTTGGACGCCTCTTCCAGCAGTTTTTCAAATCTCGCAAGGTCGAGGCCCAGCCTTTCAGCTGGAGACGACAAGGTCACGGACAGGACCTCGACCTCGCTCTGATGGTCGTGGTCATGGTGGTGCTCGTGTTCGCTGCCGACCAATTTGGCCAACTTAGCATCCAGACCAAAAACGATATCCTTGTTCACCCAGCCCTTGTCGCTCTTCGATCTCGGCGTCGGTGGATCAACCTCGAGGTCTAGGATGCGATCTTCACAGTCTTCGAGCTTGCGTTCGTCGACAAGTTCCCACTTATTTAACACGATGAGGTCGGTATACCGGGCCTGCAGTTTCGCCGTCAGACTGGTATCTTCATAGCCCTTCCAATTCTCGACATCGATCACACTCATGACGCCATCCAGCACATATCCTCCCGTCTTTTCGGCAATGCGGTTCACCTCCATTGCTAACGTGGCTGGGAATGCAGAGCCAGATGTTTCGACAATTATACGGTCGGGTGTTACGTCGCGAGAGAGGGTCTCGAGGGCATCGGAGAGCTGACCGACGAGGTTGCAGCATATGCATCCGTTAAGGAGCTCCTGCACGCCGGAGATGGCGGACGACGAGGCGAGCTGCGAGTCGACGGCGACATCGCCAAACTCGTTTTTGAGGAGGGCAAGCTTGTAGGACTTGGGTAGCTGGGGGATAAGGTTGAGGATGAGGGTCGTCTTTCCCGATCCTAAGAAGCCAGTTCTGAGCTGTTAACGATGCGGCGGCTAGCGGCTGTGAGACACGTACATGATGGTAATCGGGATTGGGCGAGCAGGAGCCATAGTGGAGTAGGCAGCAAGTCGGCAAGAGGGCGGGCACAAAACAAATGGCTCAGCTTTCCACTCAGACGAGGCATGGTATAGTATGGAGGTGGTGACAGGGTGAATGATGCTTTTTCGCGGACTCGCCTATCGAGTCGAGCCCCTCACTGCCCCTGCTGCCCCTCTAGCCGCGGGGATCTCGATCTCGAGTTATTTGGTACCATTCCAGTCGTCGGGATGTCCGTATGCTCCTCCAGCCAAGACCACCAGGCCTCGTTCCAAGCCCTTAAACCCAGCAGATATGCCGTGTCTGGCCACTTGGATGCTGCTGCAGCTGCCCAGAGTCAAGGCCGTGCCCGCCGCCGTTCAGGGACTTGACCAAGGCTGCTGCCCGCCCTGACGCAATCCCCAGCTTTGTGGCATAGTCCTTTCACCCTTGACCATATATAAATACTGCTCCCCTTCAACTGCCTCCTCATCACCGTATCCAACAAACATACACCACACCAGCACCTCACAAACACCCTACAAACACCACACCTAATCAATCCAACAACATGGGTGCGTGTTCCATAACCCCTCCTGTCCCCAGCTCCAGCTGCTGGGTATTGTCAGACTAAGCTAATTGGTGTAGACTTTGTCAACAAGTTTACCGGTGGTGACAAGCAGAACGAGGGCCAGAACGAGGGCCAGGGCCAGCAGCAACAGGGCGGAGAGCAGAAGCAGGAGGGCGGTTTCCTCGGCGGCATTGGCGACAAGCTCAACAGCGCAGCCGGCGGCGGAAAGGAGAGCGAGAAGAACGAGGACTACTTGGACAAGGGTGAGCTCACACTAGATCAGTTTCTACATACCACTGCTAATGCCCGCGCCAGGTGTCGACTTCGTCCAGGAGAAGTTCCTCGGAGCCGGCGACCAGAGCAACGAGTCGGCCATTGAACAGGCCAAGGACGAGCAGATATCTGACTTCATCCGCAAGCAGTACAAGGTAAATCGACTTGCTCTTGACTACTTCGTGCCCCTCTAACGATCAAAGGGCACTACTGGCGGCGATTTCCCCATCGCGGACAAGGAGACCAAGTTCTAGATGACGGCTCAGACTTGCTTAGTCTACCTGTTACGCAAGGCGCTTGGAGCATCATCGGTTACACCACATGGCGTTGACGATAGCAGACCAGCCTGCAATTCAATGAATTGATACCCAAACCGTCCTCGTGCTATCTTGATCCCGCGATGTTCTTGTTTATGACTTTGGTTGCGTGATTGTTTCCACTTCTTGACTCGACAGCTAGCGGCCAGCGCTACAGGTAATCTGATCCAGGTTATCCGTCTTTAGATTCTCTCACCAAGCTCCTCACGCACTCTGTCAAAGCCTCCACAAAGCGGCGCTGAACTATTCGCCCACCTCCGACTGCCCCTGCATGGCGGCCAGCGCCCCAGCCAAAGGGGAGGAGCAACCGTCGGCGTCCGAGAGGATCTAGTACGACTATTGCATCCAGCGGGTCTTGCCCATTCCCCAACGGGTGTAGGAGACCAAGTCTGACGAAGTGGTTGCCCGACGCTCCAATAGCTTCTACCAAAGGCAGAGAGACCGATGTCGAAGTCGACGGTATATGGGACGACGGGTTGTGACACAAAACGAGGGCTTGCAGGGTCGGCGAGATAGCGTATAGGTCGGGAAGAGCATTGCTACTTCCTGTTAGTGTATAACTCTAGAACCCTACAACGTGGAGAACCGTTGTAGCGTACCATATCAGGTCGTAATGTAATTCACATGCCCCCTGAACACACAGCACAAAGATAGACCCGCCCTCAATATGGTTTCTGAAATTATCGTGAGGTTGTAGTTGGCTGTCCAAAGGTTCCCGTAGCATGGGCGAGCTCAGGATGTTGGCAATACCGACAGGCCATGACTTTGCGGCCGGGATAATGTCAATCGCGTCTAGCTCGTCCTCTGTCCTGGTTCGTTTCAGCAGGTCGGATGGCCGTGGGCCGTGAGTATCAAGGGAGCTGGCGTCTGGGGCACTGCTCGCGGCGCGTTTCCGTGACTTGGTGAATGAGGGCTGCATCGTCCCCAATGGGAAGAAGCTGCCCACCATGAAGAATCAACTGATCACGTAGGAAGGTCGTAGGTATACGGTGAATAGCAAAATGCTACTTAGTCGAGGCATGTGGGAGACGTTTGATGCGATGGTGGACAAAAGTCGATGTAGGAGATCATCTCGCGACTTCGTCGCCGCGGCTTAACGGGACGTCAGGTGACACCACGTCTCCAACGCTCGACTTCGCGCAACACTTTCACTGCACAGGCAACAGAGATTAAGGTAGGTAGCAGTAGAATAAAAATATGCGCCGCTGGCCTTTGGGCCTCTGCAAACCGCTCCCCCACCACCCCTCTGGCCCCAACTGCAAATATGGCCAACCCGCGCAACCTTAGCAGCCTCCAGGCCAAAGTATGGAACGGCTCCATCCCGCTGGAGATACGCCTGGCAAGCTCAGATTGCCGAACTTATGATGTTTCAGACCCTTACCTGGTATTGAAGCCCCTGTCACTATTGTATTGCTGAAGACAACGTGCTGAACCGAAGCCAGGTCATGTGCCCACGCTTGTCGTATATCCCCCTCCTATTGCCACAGCTTCACGCATTCTTCTCTCCTTTTCTCATCGACCCTGATGTGGCTCCTTCGAAAGGCTGGCTCTCCTTCGAAGACGT
The DNA here is from genome assembly GCA_010093605.1 of Lophium mytilinum. Taxonomy (NCBI): domain Eukaryota; kingdom Fungi; phylum Ascomycota; class Dothideomycetes; order Mytilinidiales; family Mytilinidiaceae; genus Lophium; species Lophium mytilinum. The sequence goes on along the minus strand of MU004184.1, from coordinate 797,610 downwards.
CCCGTTAAAGTGGCATTACCCTTTTGGACTACTCTTCGACCTCTATTCAGGCATCGATCCCGCCACGGGTCCAGCCCCGAATGAAGTTGAACTAGAATCTCAGCCTAGACTGTCATCGGGAGACGACTCGGAATCCGAGTCCGGTGTTCTACCCTGGAGGCTTACTATCCACTACACCGAGTGGCCTAGCAGGCAACTCATCCAGCTCGATGACAATGGCAAAGTGATGCACGACGCCTTCATCAACAGCGTGAAAGAAGTAAGAATCCACATTTACCATCTCAACAACGTGGCGAAAATGAAACCTTTCAAACGAAACATTAAAGCTAACAACAACTAGGCTGACTTCCTCCGCAACGGCACAGCAAAAGTCGTCATGTCCCTCAGCAAAGCGGACTCGACCCAGCTCTGGAATTCAGTCGAGAGGATGAACCTCAAGAACTTCAACCCCATTAACCACAAACTACTCAACCCACAAGGAAGTAATCTCCGCCATATTCCGATGAAGCTCTACCTCCCGCATGCCGCGCCGGCTAGCGAAGAAGGTGCACCAGCGCCTGGAACCGTACGAGTCGTACAGGCAGTCGTCACGCCATTGATATCGAATCGTAAGCCTATCGTCAACTAAGAGATTGATTCTGGCAGCTAATGAGAATCGACCAGGCCAGCCTCAAACCCTCGGAACAGCTCTCAAGTCCGTCCTGCCGACGTTGTTTCCGAGCACCCGTAGACCAATGCTGGCTCAGCCAGTCTTGCACGGGGCTACGGTACCGCTGAGCGCAAACTTGCACGACCTACTTCGAGCTGCAGCATATGCTGATGGGTGGTTGCACGTAGTAGTAGGGATGATGTGATGATCGTCAAGGAGGTGGAGTCCCTCACTAAGCATCTATCTCTATCAGGAGGAGGCTTGGAGAAGATATCCACCCAGTCCATTAAATAAATCATCTCCAAACTCGAAAATTATGATACTGTTAAAACACGCCCCCTAATCAATCAATCAATCAATCAACCACCACTTCGGCTCCACATGCTCCCCACTAATCCACGCCTTGCCCTCATCCCCGCCCCCGAAATCCCCCGACCGACTGGTCCTCTCCACAAACATCGTCTCTCGATACTCCAGCTGCGTCACTTGCTTGAAACTGAACCGCTTGTTCTTCACAGCCGGGTCCTTGGTTTTCCCCACGACTTCAGCCAATATACCCTTTTGCTTGACATCAAAGCCAGGATACTCATCGTGGAAGAACAGCGCCAGCAAAACCACAAACGAGCGTTTAGCAAACGACACGGATTTCGGCCGGCCTTGCCCCTGTATGCGTCCTCCGTCCCGCAAAAAGAAGCCGAGACGGTATACCTCGCCCTCGCCGACATCGACGAGGAATCTTTGCATGGAGAAATCTAGGTTGCTGATGGAGATTGCGGGGAGGTAGGCCATGAGCCCCTTGCCGGTAGGATGCAGATAGCTCAACGGCCGCGGCACCATCTCGGTATGCAGGTTGGCTGCCGATGCCGGGACGAGGTCGGGCACTGGCATCGGAATCATGCCGTAGGGTTGCAGGAAGCTTGCAGGCGCCCATCGGAAGCCTTTGGTGACTAGCCGTGGGCCCGAGCCCCAGAGGATGTTTGCCGGGATGGCTGGGAGAGATGAGAGGAGGGTTTCCACCCTTCGGCTCGGTGGTGTCTTTAGTAAGGGAGCGACGTCGAGACCAAGGTATATGGCAATGCATATTGTTTCGTCTTCTGGCCGACTTGCTGTACGCTTGCTCGCTGTGGCAAGCAGGTTTTGTATTTCGAGGTCGCTTTTTGACGTCCTGGTGTCGCCTAGGCCTCGGAATAAGACGCTGAAGGAAGCAGCGGCGAAGAGGTTGAGGGAGTGCGCGATTGAGTCGTGGGAGTCCCCTTCTACTACGCGCTGCTGGAGGCTCTCGAAGTCAAATACAGTATCCCGGCCCCGCACGTAGTGACGAGGAGCAAGAGTGCCCTCATGATAAGTCCACAGACGTGTGTTCCAGGCACTGATTGAGAACCGAGTCATGATTTCGGCGTAGCTAGCATTTGAGGGTAGGCATTCTAAATCAGCGTCCAGGATGAGCACGCCGTGAGAAGAGCTGTAGATTTTATGCATCTTCTGCACTGAAAAAACTCGTAGCGTTTGATGTTGTGGTTGCGTCGGTATGCAGAGGGTATCAAGCCAAAATGGCAAAACGGACTCATTCGATATCAGTTTCATGCTTTCAGCCAGCTTCATCGCCTGGCATGTGGCGATACAATTCGACGTAGACGTCCCAAGTCCGTCTGCCCAGACATGTGAGATGGCTATATATGGGATGTCGGTCACTCCATCATCTTTGTAAATGTCGATGAATGGTCGTCCGTTCTCACTGGCGATCTGCAGGAGTGGAATTCTTCCTCGTTTCAAACCATTGACAATCTGCTCTACCGGCGCTTCTATCACTTCGCACTCACACCCTTCTCTTGTGTGCCGTAGAGGAGTGCCCGGTAAATATTGACTCGCTGTACAAGATTGGAACGTGCATCCTTCATGGTCCTGCTCTATTCTTATGGTCCCTAAAGCAAATGCGTAGGCCTGTGTGTCTTCCGGAAAGTTGTTCGAGAGTTGAAAAGTAGTAAAAGGGCACCATCCGGCTTGGTGCATTCGTTCTTCCAATAGTGGGAGTCGGCCTGGCTGCCCCGACTTTAAGACACCCGGCCGGCGGCCCAAAACATGCTCTAAAGCGATTGATAGAGCACGAAGCAACAGGGCAGCACAGAAATGAATGCCCTGTAGCTGTTCGGCATAAGGGGAAGGTAGAAGGCCATGGGCAGTGATCAATTTAGAGAGCGATCGGTTGATTGTAGCAGCGTCTTTGAGGACACTGGATAATTCCGCTAGATGAGCGGTCTTATCGATGACTGGAGAAGCGTTCGCCTGGATTAACCTGTCCCACTCATTAAGGTACTGAGTGAGCTCGGCTGTCGTAATGTATCTGCCGCCATCGAAGTCGCGACGAACGAAGTCCTCCAAGGGAACTTCGGCGTTGATGACGGTCGCAAGCAGGCCAAAAAAGAGCCATGCTTGCAGGAAAGCAGTCAATTCATCCAGGTCTTTTTGGTTGAATAGCAGCCAGTTCTCCAGGTCTCCAGAATCCAAAAAGGCATCGTAAGTAAACCATAACGAGAAATCCCACCCCATACGCTGCGGGTAGCTGGCAAAGTCGCCGCCGTCAAACCTGGGGCCGGGAACATAAGGGACGGCAATCGGAGCTCTGCCGCCTTTGACAGGGAGGTGCTCCATCGCAATCGGCCCGCAATGATACGTTCACAGAGGTTGGAGGGGATGGTGGAGGTCCTGGGATAGGCATGTCTCAGCGCACGGGGTACCAGCACCCGCCCGGGTTTCGTGCATATATTTCATGCATTCTGCAGCCATGCGGCGTCTACAAAAGGAAAGGGAACAACCTAGCCGAATGGTGGCGTTTTGAACAGACGATACTGTTGGATAGAATGGTGGTCAGTATTGAGTTGACTGCAGCATGGGTAAGTCGTAGTGGCAAGCTTTGGTAGGCTTTGTTTGCGGGGAAGTGCCGCTATCAATTTCGTAAGCAAGCGCATGATTTGTTAGGTCCAGTAAATGATGCAAAATAGGCAGTATGGGCAACGAGCGTGATTTGTTTTATGCAGTATAGAATGTTATCTGAGGAATAAGGACCGAATCAATCAAGGCAAGCCACCGCCATCTATAGTCTATTTTTGGAATATGTTCAAAGTCCCAGCAAAGCAGTCGCACCAGGTTCACTAGAGACGTACACAACGTCGTGGCTATCAGTGAAGCCATTGAAGCGAGTCGCAGAGCATTTGGTGTATGCTAAGTTCGCCGTTAGTTGTGCTAATCGTAGGAGTGTCACAGTGACCAGACTTACCTCCCATGTCCTCAAAATAGAGCCAATCCCCTACATCTACAGTTTCGGTAAAAGTGCAGGATTGAGAAATGACGTCTATTCCATCACACGTTGGGCCCCAGATGGAGTACTCCGTGACGGTAGGAGTATCATACCCAGAGCGCCGAGTGTTGTACAAGAGTCGATCTCCGCATTTCAGGACAAGTGGCACCGGGTTCTGGTGGTCGAAGATGATACTGGAGAAGTTTCCGTAGACCCCGTCATTGAGGTACAGCATGTACGATGTCGTCCCTAGGGTCGCATCCGCAACAGTACGGCGTGCAATGACATGGCATGCGATAGTGAAGGCTGCAGAAACATAGTAACGACCAGGTTCGCCAATGACACGGATGTGCGGTGGGAAATACACGTCCAAAGCTTCGGAAAGAACCTCGGCCATGGGTTCGAAAGTGTCTCCACAGAAGCCTCCACCAACGTCCAAGGTGTGCATCTCGATGCCGATCGAGGCAGCCTGATCGAAAACGAATCTGGCATCTTGAACAGCCTTGAGAAATGCCTTGGGATCAGAGGCACCTGATCCCACGTGGAAGGCGACACCAACAACGTTGAGCTCCAATTTCTTAGCCAACTCTAGCAGGTCTGCGGTGCTGTCAAGGGAAGCGCCGAATTTCTGGCTCAGACGACACAAGCTGGCAGAGTCGTCTGTCAGGATTCGCAGAAAAAGCTCTGCTCCAGGGAAGAGCTGCTTGGTCTTGTACAACTCATCGGCATTGTCAAAGGTCATCTGCTTGACTCCATGCTGGGCGGCATATCGAACGTAGGATTTCGTCTTGCAGGGCTGAGCATAGATGATGCGGGACGGATCAATGCCCATCTTCAGAACTTGTTCAATTTCCGCCTTGGAAGCACAGTCAAAGCCAGTGCCAAGCTCAGCCAAGAGGCGAAGAACCTGGGGATCCGGGTTACACTTTACAGCTTGAAACAATTTAGTCCTGAACGTTGGCAACATCTTCGAGATGTGTAGGCTTACCATAATGCGGCTTGACTCTGGCCAAGTTCTTCTTCCATCGGATATGCTGGCGGTAAACCTCGCCAAGATCAGCGACGAAGAAAGCATCCTCTTCGCCTGCACCACACGTATCCTGGTCAACGGATTCAACTCGAACTTTCAAAGCGTCTCCGATCAGATTGCTTGCAACATGACCGCCATGACTGTCGGCATGAACAAAGTTGTTGTCCACAGATGATACTGTTTTCAGACACAACGACGTATAATCTTCAGCAATGGTGAACGCAGAAGGTGCCATTCCCAGGAAATAAAGCCCGGGGGTATAACAGTTGCTTTTCGGCTTCTCAAGAACGATGTTATGGTGGACGGAAGCTTTCGAATCCGAGACTCGTGTGGCGAGGGCCCCTCGATTCTTCCTCTAGGAGGAAGAACCACAAAGAGCGGCTATTCGGCAGCTTAGGTTGGGAGGAGACGAGGGGTTCGGGTGGTTCAAGGGCGAAAAGGAGATGCTTGAGCTCGATGGAGGCTGGTAGCAGTCGGGGGAGGTTGTGTGTTGACAATATCGGGATGTGGGCGAGTAGAGGCAATTTGAAGGATAAAGCGGTGAGAGGCCAATGGGGCCGTGGTGCGCGGAGTGCCTTTGTGAAGACCAAAGGCTGTCTGTAGGAAGAGAGCTGACTAGGGCGTCAGTAAGGTAGTAGACGAGAGTTTGGTGTTGTAGAGAAGGAAAAAGTCGAGGGGCGAAGATGGAGGGGCCTTCGGCGTGGAGAAAAGCTCGGAAAATGTGCGGGTTCGACGAACTAAACGAAAGCGGCCAACTGACTTAGATTAAGTTCACAACACCCCTACGAATTACCGGCAGATATCGGACAGCGAGCAGGTGCTGGCGAGATGGTGGTCGGAAGCGGATCTAGGCGCGTGGTAGTTCTTTGGGTGCGAGAGGAGCGGTGTCGAGATATATGTACTTCTCGCAGCAAAGACGCAGTGCCAGGACCACACGATGACGAGTGATCTTATTTTACCTACGGCCAAGCACGCCAGGCCCCACGCCGGCGCGCGCACGGCTCACCACGCCAAGGTACACCCGCGCACATAAATTTATATATAGAATTATGCTATAGCGTATATATATATATATTTACTTAATTTCCTCTATTAAAGTAACTATACCGCGCCCCTATATTAAGCCTTATTAGGGCTAGCTTACTAGTAAGCACTAGCTACTATAGAACCCCCTAGAACTTACTAATTAGCGTTAAAAGCTCTATAATATCGCTACCCCTATTAAAATCTTAAATGCCGCCTTTAATTTATACTAGCTATATATATCTAACATCTAGAAGTATATAAGAGACTATACTAGAAAGATAGATAACGCCTATATAAAGTTCTATAAGTGCCGCCTCTTTACTAAAATAAATAAATCCTTTAAAAAAAATACTATAAAGAATTCTAATAAAGGAATTAAGAGGTAGAAAAGGACCTATAATAGCAGTACCTACTTATATTCTATTTAGATAGAATAATATACTAGTTAAACCTTTATATTCTAGAGTAATAAAGGCGGTAAGGGCTATTTATATACTTTTAATAGAATGGATTAGCTTAAGAGAAATAAGAGCCTTAGAAAATAGGTAGAAATTAATATTATATATTAATCTGCACTATTTAATATACTTTTACAACTCTAAGAAACTTAATATTAACAGGATAAAAGGGCTTAATTAGTTACTACTAGCGGCGCGCATCTTATAGTGCAAGATATTATTAATTAGAGTAAATTCTAGAGAGTTAAGTACCTAGATTTTTATATTAAAGGCTATAATAATTCTTCTACCCGGTAGGTATCTACTACTATTAAGTTTCTTAACTAAAACGGGTAGGTCTACTAGTAAATACGGGTTAATAAGTATAATATAGCTTAATAGGTAAAGGGGGCTACCTTATATAATTCTTCTTCTAATAATATATCTACAGGTATAGTTTTCTACTACCTAGAGAGGCTAGAGGCTCTTAAAAAGTATAGTACACTTATTCTTCTTAACTCTATATATAAAATAAATAAGCTAAAATAGTATTTATATACCTTTATAGTATAAGATACTATAGAAATATTTATTCTAGTAGCTTACCTTCTTACTAATAGAGAGGACACTAATATACTAGTAGTAGTAATAAGAGTTATTAAAGGCTAGTATAATAGAGGCTAGAGAAAGGCCTCTTAATAGGCACTATATTAGTTTCTTATAGATAATTCCGCCGCTAAATAATTAGCTATAAAAATAGCATTTCTAGGCCTTTAAGAAGAAGAGTAAGAGGTAGAGTATCTCCTTTACTAGGTTTATTTACGCTATACGCTTATTAGATATATAAAGAAAGAACTAATTTAGAAAGAAATATACTTAGTATTATATTACTATTCTATAGAGACTATAGTATAGAAAGCTATAAAAAGAGCTATATTACTAGTATATAGTATTAAGGTTAAAAAGCTAGAGTAATATAATAAGATAATTATAGATATAATTGCCCCTACTAAGTATAAGGTAAGCTACTTTTCTAATTATTAATTACTTATATATATATTAAGAAATTATAATAGATCTAGCTCTATATATATTACGTGCTCTCGGCTATATTATATAAGCCCGTGCGCTAGCGCGGTTTTACACCTCTAGCCTATATTTAGCCTCCGCCGCGTGGAACCTCTACCTCTACGCAACTTTATCTTTATAAATACACCCTATTTCTTATTTAATACTATGCTCTATACCTTACCTCTTATAGTCTATAATACTATAAAGTTACTCTATCTAGCTACTATTCTACTAAGTCCTTAAACTATAACTCTACTACTAGTAAACTATAATACCCTATAATTACCCCGCGCGGCTATTAATACTATAGCTAATAACTATAACTTTAAACCCCTTAGTATAACTAATATATAGAAGCTTTATAATCTTCTCTTATAGTGTACTATTCTTATACCCTTAGACTTCTAGGCCTTAACTTAAGACTTCTAGAATACCGCTACTAAGAAATCTTAGATAATTACTAGAAACTTACAGCGCGCGCATAGCTATAATAATACCTAAGATAATCTTACTAAAGATAACGCTTTCCTTAAAGATAATAAACTTTAGAAACACCCTAATTAGCCTAACTCTAGTAGCTACATCTACTACCCTAAGATGCCCGGCGCCTTTAAGAACTCTATTCTTAAAGTTAATAAACTTATTAATTATTCCGCTATTAATAAATAAGATGCTAATAAAGCTTCTATTATATATAAGGTTTCTAACGCTAAAGCCTTTATAGACTTTATTACTAAAAATAAGGTAATAGCCTTTAAATTAACCCGTTTATATAAAGCTAAGATCCGCTAACTATATAACTACCTAGAGCGTAATAAGGCCTCTATAAAGGCTTAGGCTAAGCTTAATAAGTAAGCTTATAGTATAATTAAGTAATAAGATAATTACCTTCTAGCCGTAAAAGATAATATTAAGTAACTAGAAAAGACTATCGCTAATATAAAATTTAAATACTAGTCCGACCTTTCTAACCTCTATAATAACCGCGACAATACTATCTAAGATAGAGATAATGCTATTTATGCTAGAAACTCTAAAGATATAATTATATATAAATATATTACTAATATAGTAGCGTTTACTACCTAAATAGATACTATTAATGTAATAGTAGTAAAGCGTATTACTAAGCTTAAGGCCTATAGTAAGGCTTTAGCTAAGCGTATTACTAAGCTTAAGGCCTATATTAAGAATATTAAAAAAGCCCTTACTACTACTAAGGTCTATATTAATAGCCTCTAGTATACTACTATCTCTAGCCCTATAGCCTGCGCTAATAGCCTACCCTCTAATAAGATTACTATATAACTCGCCGCTACTATAACCTATTAATGTAAGCTTATAGCCTATATTATAGGTAAAAAAGGCGCTAAGCTAGAATAATACCCTTCTATTCTATCTGGCCGTAATTAGTTACGCGGCTGTAACTATAACTACTACTAATACTAACTCTTACTACCCCGCCGCCCTAATAAGCCCCTCTATAGTTAATAGACCTATATATGCTTAGGCGGCGGCGGACCCCCCTTTAATTCTAGTAATAGTAATAATAATAAGAACTTCTATACCTATAATTTAATTCGGGCCCCTTAATTATATATACTACCTTTTATTAGACTTAATAGTGCTCTACTACCCCTATATAATATTAACTGTAGAACACGCGCTAATTAAAATAAAAATAAGACTATGCTATACCCCCCTAAGTATAATAGTAATAAAACTAAATATATTATCTAGCGTTACTAGGTTCTTAGTAAGTTTATTTATAGTAGCTGCCTCTACTAATATAATAAAGGCTTCCGCCTCTACTTTCTTAGTATATACCTTACTAGTATACCTCTTAGCAACTATATAGCGCGGATAACTAGCTATTAACCTTTTTATACTCTTAATAATGCTATTAAGCGCCTTAATATTAAGAACCTACCGCATAACTCTAAGGCTATTACTTTCTAGCAACTTAACTAACTAATATAGGGCAATAATAACCTTAATATATTCTACGCTAAATACTAAGTACTTATAGTATAGCTTCTAAACTAAGAATACTATTAGAATATTACCGCGCTTAAAGTAAAGATCCGCCCTAGTATTACTAAGCCTGCGGGCGTTCTAGGAAAATATTATAAGAAAGGATATAAAGTTATTAATATATACTGCAACTAGCTTCTAGACTAAGCTATAGTTAACTATACCTAACTACGCTAACTATATAACTAGCCCGGATAGTATAGTTAATAGCCTAATAACTTCTAGACTAATAATAGTTACTATAGTAGCTACCGCGGCAACCGCCCGTAGAACCCTTCTAATTAGAACCCCCCTAACTAGACCCTAATAGGTTAGTTCTAAGCTACTTAGAACTAGGTCTCTTAGAATTAAGGCTACTAGAATAACTAGACCTAAGAATAAGGCTAGAATACTATAAATGCGCCTAGCTAGAATTACTAGATATCCGCACTATATAAAGCTATAAACTTTCCTGTTAATATTTCTACTAATTAGCAGCGCCCTACCCTAGGCCGCCTTATAGATAATTAAAAGCGTTAGCTTATAAGTAAAAACTATTACTTTTACTACTAACTTATAGACTATACCTCTACTAACTAGTAGTACTCTATAGAGCGCTCTATACTTGCCCTATATAGTATTAGTATATACCTAAATAATATTATAACTCTAGCCCTATCTATATATACTCTATTTATATACGCGCTTCTATCTATATATACTCTATCTATCTATATAGCCTCTACTATATTTACTCTAGCTTTTACTAAAGTAGGTATTAATACTTCTATCTTATCTAGAGGCGCTAGGGGACTATTTATAGAATACAGCTAGTCCTATACCTAAAACTAGAGCCACCCCTACTTAGAAAATACTTAGTTCTAGATTATAGTTATAATCTAGGGCGTATTATTACTAAAGTAGTCTAATACTATAAAAATAAGGAATCTATATAGTTATAGTTAAGAAGGTTAGTTATTTTAGCTACCTCTCTTAGTAATAATATTTAAGCGGGTTAAACTAATAAAAAGACCCTCTATAGCTTTCTAGTTCTAGCTAAGGTCTAGCGTTTCTATAAAGAATAACTACTAGATATAATTAAAGAATACCTTTATAGTAATACTAGAGTAACTAATAAATTTATAGATACTACTTACGCGCACTAAATAAACTTTTCTACCCGGCCCTTACCTAAATTACGTACACTTAAATTAGTAGATAGATTAGCTATTACTAAAAAGATTACCTATAAAGCTCTTATCCCTATAGCTATTTAAGAATACTAGAGCCGTAAATAGGCCTATATTATAGACCTTAGTAATTATAATATTATTTTAGGTCTCCGCTAGTTCTAGCGCTATAACCTAGCTATTAACTAGGTTACTAGCAAGATTAACTTTATAAAAGAGAAATGTAATAGGATTTTCTACCCCTATTACTATTACTATATTAATAATACTAATAGCGCTATTATATATACTAAAGAATTAGCGCCATCTAATTTTATATATAACTATAACTATACTCTAATAACTATTAACTCTATAAACTCTATATAAAGAATAGGTGTTATAGCTTACCTTACTATATAACGCATAGCCGCTATTAAAGGAGACTAGCTTAATAACTTACCTTAATATATTACTACTAACCTTACTAATACTAGTAAAGACTTTCTACTCTATTCTAACTACCTCTAAGTTATAGCTATATAGATAAGTAATATACCTATATACCTCTATAAACTAGCTATACATAATATTAAGAAATTTATAGAAGTTAAGTAATATTATACTAAGAAAGAGATATTTATAAAACTTCCCTCTAGCCTATATAAATATATTTATATATTTAACTAAGTTAATACTAACGCCCTTTCTCTATACTAACTAGGCATTAACTATAAGATTAACTAGATTAACAGCGTTAATCTTAGTAAGCTACCTAAAAGCCGCCTATATTCTATATCCGCTAATAAGCTCTAAGTTATTAAGAAATAGCTTAATAATAATCTAGCTAAAGGCTATATTAGACGCTTCTAATTATAAGTCTTCTCTTCTATTCTTCTTATCTATAAACTAGGGGGCGGGGTTTATTTCTATATAGACTACTGCGCTATTAATACCCTTACTATTAAAACCTATTACTCTATACCCCTTATATAGGAAACGCTCTACTATCTTAGTAAAGCTAAGTAGTTTACTAAACTTAATATTATTACTACATTTAATAAAGTCTATATAGCCCCGGGCTATAAATATAAAATAGCTTTTATAATACGCTATAGTAAATATAAGTTTCTTATTATGCCCTTTAGGGTTATAGGGGGACCCGGAATATTTTAATTCTTTATTAACTATATACTATATAATTTCCTTAATAAATTCTATATAGTATACTTAGATAATATTCTTATTTATATAGGGGGTTTAAAAGAAGATTATAAGGCCTATATAGCTGCTATTTTTAAACGCTTAAAAGCTACAGGCTTATATATTAACTTATTTAAATGCGCGTTTAATTAAAAAGAAGTTACCTACTTAGGCCTAATAATTTCTACTAATAGGATCCGCATGGACCTAGAGAAAGTCGCCGCCATTCTAGAATAGAATACTCTAACCTATATTAAGGACGTCTAAGCCTTTATTAGGCTATCTAATTTCTACTAGCGTTTTATCTATAGGTTCTTATATATTATTAAACCTCTTACTAATATAATAAAGCTCTAAAAGAGGTAGAAGAAAGCTTATTTTTTATAGATAGAGGCCTATAAAAAGGCCTTCTGCGCGCTTAAGAAAGCCTTTATAGAAGCACCTATTCTTATGCACTTCTAATATAGTAAGAAGGTCTTTCTTAAAATAGACGCTTCTAACTATATAATAGCCGGCGTTATATTCTAAATTAGACCTAACGGCCTTCTATACCTAGTTACCTTTTTCTCCTCTAAGATATTACTAGCTAAGTGCAACTATAAGATCTATAATAAGAAACTCCTTACTATAGTTAAGGCCTTTAAAGAATAGAGACCTAAACTTATAAGCGCTAACTCTAAAGATTTAACTAACGTTCTTATAGATTATTATAATCTTAAATAGTTTATAACTACTAAGAAGCTTAATTAATATTAAGCCTATTAGGCTAAATTTCTTACTAGGTTTAACTTTAAGATTATATACTATCCTAGTATATTAGGGGGTAAACCTAATAGCCTTACGCGGTATTTATAAGACCTACCTTACGGACCTAATAATCTAAGAAATTAATTTTAATAATAAACTATACTTAAATCTTATAACCTTAGGCCGGAAGTTATACTAAATAGTAAATTACCCTTACTCTTACTAAATAACGCTAAGCTAAGCGAGCCTAGCCTTAGCCTGTTCCACGCACTCTACTAAAATAGCCTAGTTTCTTACACTAAGAAACTTAAGCCTCTTCTAACAACCTTACTATACTCCTCTCTTAAAATATATTCTCTTTTCCTCTTACCTCTTTAACTTGCCCCCGCTAGGCTGCGCAGCTATAACTAAGACCGTGCCAGTAATAACGGCGACGGCAACGGAAGCGCTAATAAGGACTTCGCGGCGCTACCCGGTAACGCTAATAAGATTTTCGCAGCTCTATTAGCTAATAAGGATATTATAGCTGCTAATAAGGTTATTATAGTATAGCTAGTTTAAGGTAATAATAATAATAATATTAACTATAATAATAATAACCTATAATACCTTATTAATAAGGCCTATATACGCCCCCTTTACCCTAAACCTCTATATAATCTAATACTATATAAGCTTATAGATATTATCTAAAGTAGTACTTACTTCTTTTTAAAAGCCCTCCGCAATCTTATTAGCAACCTTAATATTAACGGGTTTAAAATACGGGATAACTAACTATATTACTATAATTATCTATATATACTAGCCTATAATTAGCTTTATACTAAGCTACTTAGCCTGTCTTATAATACGCCTATTACTAGCTATTCTAGTAAACACGGCTCCTATAAGCTGCTTTAATATTACTATTTCTAGCCTAACTTCTATAATAATGTTAAACGCTATATAGGCGCCTATTATAGCTACTACTAAGTAAAAGCCTTCTAAGATAAGTAATAAGGACTACTCTATAGCCTTAATATACTAGATAAGTAATAGACTAAAATTACTATAGATTTTATTATAGACCTTTCTCCCTATATAAGAAATAGGTAGATATATATATTTATTCTTATAGTAGTTAATAGACTATCTAAAGAACGCTACTATATTTCTATAACGGGCGATACTATTAAAGATATTACTAACGCCTTTATTTATAAAATCTTCTAACTATATAGCTTACCTAAAGTTATTATTAATAACTATAGCGTGTAATTTATATTTACTATATAGCGCCGCTTATATAAATAACTTAGCGTTAAGCCTAAATTCTCTACCGCTTTCTATTCTAAAACTAATAGCTAGACTAAGAACGCTAACTCTATTATAAAGGCCTACCTACGCCAGTTTATTTTATACTAATAAGATAACTAGGTTAATTATCTTTCTCTTAGTAAATTTATAGTTAATAACTATAAATTAGCCTTAATAGGCTTTACTTCCTTCTTTACTACGCGCAGCTTCTACCTATAATTAGGTATTAAACCTTCTACGCTAGTTATAGGCCGCGCTGCAGTACGCAATAAATAGCTACTCGCTAATTAGCACGCTAATTAGATAAATAAGATTCTTAGGGAATATTACTATACTATTACTTAGGCTATAGCTGCATAAGCTTACTTTATAAATTAATATTATTAACTACTACTACGTCTTAAGGTAAATAACCTAGTTTAGCTTAACGCGCGTAATATTAAAACCCAACGCCCTAATTACTTACTTAACTATAAGAATCTAGGCCTATTCTAGATTACTAAAGTTATTAATTAAGGTTACGCCTTTTAGCTTAACTTTATAGAAATGTTACTTAAAGAACGCTATATATATAATATCTTCTATTCTTACCTACTCTACCTTTTTAAGCCTTAGCCTATACTAGAATAGAACCTAGCTCTACCTCTATCTATTTAAGTTATTAACCCTTATAGAATAACTAATAATAAGTAAGACTATATTAATACATAGCTAATTAACTTTATTGCGGACAGCCGCTGGCTACAACGCGGCCGCTATAGCCGCGAGCTATAATACTACGCCTAGTATAAGAGCTATACTAAGCTATAGATATAGTAGAACTAGACTAATTTTAGTAAATATAGTTCTAATAAGCTTATTAGTAAGTTCTATTACTAACACCCTAACGCTAATAGCCCTTATTTAAACTTTTAGCCTAACCCTAACTAGTAATAAGTCCTTAATAAGCGCGCGCTTATAATCTATAACGCGCGCGTTTATTAACTCTAATTATATATCTTACGTAGTAATATTATAATATTATTTATAACTCTAAAACCCGGATCCTCTACTATATCTAGCTAGCTAAGCTATCTTAATAGAAATACCTACCTTTATAACGCTATAAGCACGCCCCTTTCTTATATAGTTCTTACTTAATTACTTATAACTATATTTTCTTAGTATTTTATTTTTCTTAGTCTATAGCCTTACTATATAGCTATATAGCCTTTCTTTTCTATAGTCTTTCTTCTTTAGTTTAGGGGGGTAGTATAATAGATCTAGCTCTATATATATTATATGCTCTCGGCTATATTATATAAGCCCGTGCGCTAGCGCGGTTTTATACCTCTAGCCTATATTTAGCCTCCGCCGCGTAGAACCTCTATCTCTACGCGACTTTATCTTTATAAATACACCCTATTCCTTATTTAATACCGTGCTCCGTATCTTACCTCTTATAGTCCGTAATAGAAATAGCTTACTAAGTATAGTATTATTAAAAATAGAAAGGCTATATAGCCTTTCTATTTTCTATATATATTATACTATAATATTTAGTCCTATATAGATCTTATTATAGTATAGAAAATTACTTTTTTACTTACTTCGCCCGTTCTATAGTATTTTTTCTGCGCGTACTTCTTATTATAAATATAAAACTTATATACTTACAGGGGAAAAAAGTATCTATACCCCCCTTAACTAACTACCTACTAGCCTCTATAGTACCTACTACTTTACCTAGTTATTCTATTATAGTAAAAGAATAATATGCGCTATTACTATCTAGTTCTAGGGCCCTAGAACTATCTAAAAGTAAATAGAGAAAGGCGAATTTTAACCTAGTTTAATACCTCTACTATAAGTAGTACCTAATACTCCCTTTATAGGCTAATTTTAAGCGCGCTTATATTCTATTACTTCTCTAGATTGTAACTACTAATATAAATAAGTCCTAGCACTATATAATTAAAAAGAAGTCTTAAAATACTAAGAAAATAGCGGGTAAGTATTTTCTTAGGGAAATGCTAATAAACCTCTATAAAACTGCACTATAATATAACTTATATACTACTAAAAGGATTACTTAATTATATTCTATATACCTACTAGAGGCCTATTAATTTCTAGCTCTATAGCAATTTCTAGTAGTTATTTAGAAGAAAATAGTAGTGGAAATTAACCTAGCTAAGTAGTATATTAATAATAGTATTCTCCTTAAGAAATATAATAATAAGGTGCGTTATATATATAAATTCTTTAAAAGGTATAAGCTACTATACCGCTATATATAGTAGAGAGAGATCCTCTATAGAATACTTAAGAAATTCTATTAGAAGAACTATATCTATATATTTAAGAATGCCGGCCTAGAGATATACTAAAGCTAGAGCCTATAGTATATATAGTAGGTATAATATAAAGAGAAAGTAGAGGAGTAGGCAGCTAAGAATAGGTAAACTCTAAGAGCATGTAAGTAATAGAATATACTATATTCTTAGTAGTTTAATTTTATAGAAAAGAGTAAAACTATACCCTTAAAGAGCTAATTTAACTATAGAAATAAGTAGATAGATAGCCTTAGGTAGGCTATAGGCCCCCTTATAAGAGGGAGCGCATATAAGTAGCTTTCCTTAATAGATTTCTATAGTGTACTTAATACTAAAAATATATTTTCTAAAGGGGAGACTTAGAATAAGCTTAATAGTAAGAAATAGAAGGCTAGCGGCCTTAATTAGAGTAAATAGACTAGCCTAGAGTATAATCTTAACTATATTTAGGTAGAGAATCTTAGAATAAGCTTAAATAAAAAGGAATTAGATAATTCTAGCACTAAGAATAAGCTAGAAGGGGAGTTTAATAACGTATACTATAGGGAGAGTAGAGAGAATAAGTAGAAATACTATAAAATTAATATATATAGCTATCTCTATAGATTTTTAGAGTCTTATAGTATTAAGCTTATATATATACATGCTATAGTACAATTCTATATATAAATTTATGTGCGCGGGTGTACCTCAGCGTGGTGAGCCGTGCGCGCGCCGGCGTGGGGCCTGGCGTGCTTGGCCGTAGGTAAAATAAGATCACTCCACGATGACGGTCCTTGTTAAAAAAATGCCTCAGCACCCCTGGGCAGTTTGGGGATGCAGCGCCGTCGATGAATCACGGCCTGCTCAGCAACGGCTAGGCTACACTGCCGTCCCGAGGAGTGAATGCTAGGCCCGCGACGACGAATTGGGACGACGATGCAGCGACAGCATGACGTTCTGCTGCACGCTGCGAAGCGAAGCCATCTATGCGGCTCCCGGCGTCTGCATGTGCTCAAGGCGTGCGCCCGTATGGTGGACGAGCTGAGAGGCATTTTTATATGCTTCTGGAAGCTCGAAGCTAAACAGCCCGCCCTTCTGCAGCTGTACCTGCGCCTCCATCAGAAGAAAACAACTCCAGTAGCGAGTCACATGGAAATCGCCTAGACACACTTTGTTCAACACGGTGCCAAAAATAGTGCTTTCATCCACGCCAAGGTTCACCAACTTGTTGTTTCCAAGTTAGGCTCTAAAGTGACCTCACCTGCAGTCACCATTACCAAAGCAGCAATATCCGACTGTCAGACTACCATACTGCGACAGAGTCAACGATACACCCACTCGCTTCGTCTTTCAGCACCTCCAAGAGGTCGCAATGGCTCACAATGCAGTGAATACCCTTCGGCCCAAAGCTACCTACAGCGCGCAACATGCTAACATTATACCAGCCTGACGAGACTCTCGCGCACCTCTCGAGACTTGGTCAGAAGCCCGGGGTGCAAAGTACCCTCATCCTCTCTCGAGAAACTGGCGTCATCGTCCGCACATCCGGCTTAATCTCCAACAGCAAATCTGCCAACCCAAACAGCACCCTGCCTGCGTCTACCGACAACACAAGCGACGGATACAGCAACGGAAGGAAGGAGAGCGGTATACACAGTGCAGAAGATGTGGCGCGGATGGTGTGGACATTCATCAACTCCGCTGGGTCCATGGTCGAAGAGCTAGACAAAGAAGATGAGGTCAAGCTGCTGCGATTGAGGACGAAGAAGTGCGAGTTGATAATTGTGCCAGGTATGGAGAGCCTTCAACGACCACCATGTCAGCGGAAAGCTAAACCGCGTTCTAGATGTTAAATATCTCCTCGTAATGATCCACGACACCCCTCCAGCTTGAGATGCAGTGGCCGTCCAGTTGCACATATCACATTAGGTTGGGACTAGGCGTTTGGCATTATACCCTTGAAGTATTGACGTTTAAAAGTCCAGACTGGTGGAAAAGACGGTCAATGTAAACACTTTTGGATTGACTTATACTGTGCCCTCCGCTGTCGCCGAAATTCATGTTCTACCAGTGAGTCTCAGAAATGTGAACGTCCTCAACATCAACGCCCTCTTTGTACCATCGCTCGGTATCGGTAATTTCAATGTCATTGCCGCTCATCATCCGCTTTCGCATTTTCCCATCTTCGCCGAATGTCCAGTCTTCGAGCCCGTAGCACCGCTTCCATTTCATGCCATCATGAGAATCCTGATATTCATACCAGAATTGCACGGCAATCTTATTGTCCGTGAAGGCGAACAACTCCTTGCGTAGTCGATAGCTCTTTTCCTTTTCCCACTTCTTGGTGAGGAAATCCTCGATTGCTTGGGTGCCAGTAAGAAACGACGAGCGATTCCGCCAGATGCTATCCGGTGTATATGCTCTAGCGATGCTCTTAGGATCCCTGTGGCTTTTAGCGATATAGTTTTAAGTTAGAAGAGGAAAGGCTGACTGGGTGTTCCATAAGTCCTGCGCCTTCTTGACTTTCTGGCGGGCTGTTTCTGCGGTGAACGGCGGGTTTAGCGACATGGTCGTTGGTCCAGAAGCAGTTGAAAGACTTTATCTGACAAACGTTCCAGAGGTCCGGATTTATAGTTGCAATCTACACCCGCTCGATCCTCCCGCCTAGACCGTGAAGAACGTGGTCGCTGAGTCAATGGGTAGGTAAGCTCTGTACGCCCGCGGATATTCACAGGAGAGGCTCACCCTGCTTAGGAAGAGGATAACTCGCAGGGTTCGAGTATTTGTCAATAGGCAGCCTAGGACCTACTTACTTGGGCTCTCTAGCAGCGTTTGACAGGGTATTCACTAGTGCGAGACCCCTCCGATCGGCTGTCCTGACGCAATGCCCGAGCTTTAAAACTGTACCTTGATGCCCCGCTATCAACGACAAATCACTAGCAGATACATATATATCACCCCTTCTTCCAGGAACACCCACACACTACAGCACAGCCCTTCTCAATCACTCAATCCACTCAACTCAATCCTCAACAATGGCTCCTCTCAAAGTCGGTGACAGCTTCCCGGACGATGTCAAGTTCGAGTAAGGCTACCCTACCCCCACGCAAGCTACCTCCACCTCATTCGTGCCCGCGGCCGGAGAGTCAGTTGTACTATGTTGATGTCCCACGGGTGTTCATGTGAAGCTCCCTACGGTACCAGGCTGACAGGTTGTGTACAGATGGGCCCCAATCACCGATTCCGACCCCACCGCATGCGGCCTGCCACAGACATATGATGCCAGCAAGAACTTCAAGGGCAAGAAGGTCGTCCTCTTCAGTGTTCCGGGTATGTTTTACAGAAACTTCGTGCATACATTAGATAATTAAGTACCGTGCAGGCGCCTTCACTCCTGGCTGCCAGGCCCGCCACCTTCCCCCATACATCCAGAACATCGAGGAGTTCAAGAAGAAGGGCGTCGACATCGTGGCTGTCATCGCCATCAACGACGCGTGGGTGATGAATGCGTGGGGCAAGGTGAACGGTGTCAAGGGAGACGACATTGTGAGTACAGCTTAGCTACGTCTTACCGTTTTATGAGACAGTGCTGATTCCTGCAGTTGTTCTTCAGCGACACCAAGACCAACTTCTCCAAGAACTTTGGCTGGGACGCAGGTATGGGCGATCGCACTGGCCGCTGGGCTATGATCTTCGACGATGGCAAGGTTACTTATGCTGAGAACGAGAAGAGTCCTGGCGACGTTATTGTAAGTGACTTCACTGCCATCCATCTCGAGGTTCGATTCTTAAACAAGTTGCTAATCCGAGGCTAGGTCTCCGGCGCTGAAGCCGTTCTTGCAAAACTCTAGGCGGAGACAGATTCAACGACAAGGTCTCGGGTACCAAGGTATTCGAGGCTTGTAGCGTTCAGAGCAGCATAGATCCGACCGAAAGTTCTCGGTCGCGGTTCGGGTTTCGGAGATGGATGGCATCGTGAATACTGGCGACGTTCATAGCAAATGACTAGCAATGAGATCACGAAGATCACAAATTTTGCTCCCTCAACTTATGGTACCTTCAATGGGTGCATTAAGGTCTGCGTGAACTCAATCAGCCACACCTGCAAAATAATTAGATAGTTGGATATGTAGCGTCGCTGCGAGCCGCTCTTTCACACTGAAGTATCCAGAGCAGTAGATACTGGACGATTCTCACTCTCTCACACACATAGACAGTCACTGAAGACCCCCCTGCTGTGGCGAAAAACCATGGGAAGGGATATTGCTCTCAGCGTGTGTGATGAAGAGAAGAGGAAGTCTCTTCGCTTTCGAATTTCGAAGGTCCCTGCAATGCCAAGAAATGCTTTGTCATTCGCGCCAGTGAGATTCTACCTAATTTCCACAACCAACTCCACCGCCGTCTGCCTCGAACCCATCGCCTCCACCTTTCAACATGGAGTCTTTGGACGGCACAGACTGGGACGTCCTCATAGTGGGGACGGGCTTACCCCAGTCTCTTCTCGCAACGTACGTATTGTCTACGAATCCTCCGCCCTCCTGCACCTTCTGACTGACGCAGCGTCTCATGAAAGAGCATTGTCTCGCTCAGGCAAGAAAATTCTGCACATTGACAGGAACAATTACTATGGTGGCAGCGAGGCTGCTTTCAGTCTCCAAGAGGCCGAGGACTGGTCCAGAAATGTAGCAAAAGGTTGGTTTCCAATGCAGAGATTTCCTTTATCACTAGCTAACCTCGATAGATGGTTCATCATCCGCTACCTTCACAAACGTGTCCGTCCACCGACCAGAAGCATCCGAGACGGACTCGGCCAAGCTGTCGTCTTCTCGTGCCTACAGTCTGTCGTTGTCGCCCCAGCTAATTTACACACGATCACGCATCCTCCCAGTCCTCGTGTCCTCCAAAGTCCATCGACAGATCGACTTCCTCGCGGTTGGGGCTTGGTGGGTTTATACGCCTGGAAACATTGCAGAAGAAGACTCGCAGGTTCGAACTGGAAATGCTGTTGGCCAGGGAACATTACGCAAGGTGCCCAATGGACGAGAAGACATATTCGCTGCTCAAGATCTAGACATGAAGTCCAAGCGGGCTCTCATGAAGTTCTTAAGATTTATCGGCGAGTATGAAGAGCAAGGCGAAGTGTGGGAAGGACACGGCCAGACATCGTTCTCGGCATTCCTCTCTGGGCAATTCAGGGTTCCTGCTGCATTACACGCGCCGCTCTTAGCTCTGACGTTATCGTCATCAGATGCTGACCACACAACCACAGAATTTGCTCTCCCTCGAATTGCGAGACATCTTCGATCTATCGGAAGTCTCGGACCTGGGTTCGGCTCCGTCATACCAAAATGGGGAGGCCTCTCCGAACTCTGTCAGGTGGGATGCCGTGCTGGAGCTGTAGGTGGCGCCGTGTATGTCCTTGGCAATGGTCTCACAGGACCTGCAACTGACGAACGCCCATCCGATGGTGCAACAACCGAAACAGTAACAACGCCAGACCCCCTCAAGGTTGTTCTCAAAGATGGCGAGTCCGTAACGACACGTTGGATTGTAGGCTCGAGTGATGATTTGGAACCTCTCCAGACGTCTCAGCACGAACCAGTGGAAGGAACCCCACTGGCAGAACCTAAATTATGTTCCAGATCTATCACGATTGTATCTTCTTCGCTTGAGGCACTATTCCCTCCCATGGCTGAAGGAGCACCTATTCCAGCTGGCGCCGTGGTGTTCTTCCCGTCCGGAAGTCTCAATTCGCGGAAAGAAAACGACGCGAAGCCGACACTCCCTCCTGTCTATGTGTTTGTACACTCAAGCGACACTGGGGAGTGCCCACCCAACCAAAGTAAGTGCCTTCTCATTTACGCTACACACTACCACTACTTGCCTATATGATGAATGATTTCTTGAATACTTATCTACATTGTCTGAACTTCCTTGACGATTATAATATCTCTGACAACCTGATCTGGGCCTCTCAAACACATTTATGCATCTTCAATCTCTCGACGAAACATTACTGATCGCATAATTAGGAGTGCTCTACGCAAGCGTTGCGATGACTGGCGATGTAGCCGTGAGGCTACTTGAGAGAGCCGTCCAGGCTTTGTTGAGTAGCAAAAACCTCCAGCCACAACCCATAGTCTTGTGGTCGCTCCGATATGAGCAGACTTCTCAGATCACACAACACAAAGAAAGTGCCGCTTCTGCACGTACCGCTTCGCCTGATGAACGCATTCTCGTCTTTCCACCCACCTCTCTCGATCTTGCTTGGGACGACTCTGTCCTCGACCAGGTGAAGGGAGTCTGGCGGAGTATCATGGGCGACGATGGCGGAGAATTCATGGTGTTCGAGGATCGTGAAGGAGTGGGCGCTGATGATGAGGGGGATGAGCTTTGAGTTCCGAACTGTTTTGATACCATTATGAGCTTTAATACGAGGGAACGACCTTAATATGCACATGTCTGCCTGTAATATGCGCCCGTAGACTGTGACATCTTCCATCGAGCCAACTTGCTCAAGAGCCAGGTCACGCCGCCGCAAATTCACCAAAGCGATACTGCGCCCAACTCAAACTCCCTTCCGGAAATGTCCACAATTGTTCACCAGGATCAGAGCCCGCGGCGCCTGCAGCAATATGAATAGGAAGGATATGCTCCAAGCTCGGATGTGCCTCTCTGGCATCACTGCGGCGCATCAGAGCGGACATCTTTGCCTCACGCTCCTCTGGATTTGCGGTAGCAGCCTCTTTCAGTGCTTCGTCAAAGCTGAACGCATAACTAGATATCATGAGCGCACGGACAGTCGAGCTGGATGCTCCTAGCAGGCTTTACTTACGGCATAGTCTTCTTGGTTGACAACGTGTTCCGATAGTCACGAAGATTGTGAACAGCCATTCCCGCGCCAATGATCAGAATGCCCTCATCTCGCAGACTCTCCAGCGCCTGCCCCACGCGGTAATGTCGATCCGAGTCGTCGTTATTGTACAGCGAAACTTGGACGATGGGCACATTCAGTGGGTTCTTCTTTGGATCAAACGCTGTTTCGATACATGTATCAGCAAACGAGACACTAAAGAGGAATCCATGGGAATTACTTACCAACGATAAATCCCGCCCATACACCATGGTCAAGCCCTCGCTTGACTCTCTCGACCTGAATGCCGGAGCCTTCTAGCTTCTCGATCACCTTCTCGGCAACCTCGGGGCTTCCCTTGTACGGGTAGTCGTATTCATAGTAGTGGGGCGGGAAGCCGTAGAAGTCGTAGATTATATCCGTCTTTTCCGCGGCATTGATCTGGAGAGAGTTCGGGCCGCTTCTCCAGTGGGCGGAAAACACAACTACCGCCTTCGGTTTGACTTTCGCTGTGATCTCTTGCCCGACTGCGGCTAGTTTGGCGTAGGCAGGGTGGTCTGTGTTTTCGACGGAGTTGGGGCCTCCTATTCCGAGGAAGTAGACGGGCATGCGTCCGGGAGAGCTGTCGTTGGCCGCTGGAGTTGACATGGTGCGTTCAGAACTGTTGAGTTGTGAGGGATCAGATATGATGGTTGCAGGTGGGTAGATGCTGCTTGTATACGACTGGATAGCGTTGTAGACGAGCGGGATGGATAAGCTCACAAGGAGAGTTGTAAAGTACCTTGAGCGGATGATTGAACGGATGGATGAGAGCACTGAGGACATGGCGCGCTATGTGTAGCTTTTCTCTGACAAGTAAGAAAGAAAAAGAGGAATATCGGCGTTTTAGAAATGGGGCATTATCAGTGACTGCAGTCAGTTAGATAGCGAGCTGACGAATCCAATGTTAAATGCGCATGGTTGGGATTGAGAATGATGCCGCAATAGGGTTCTCAACTTTCCCGCGCGGGAAAGTTCTCAGCCAATGAAATGCGAGTAACCACATACGAATCCGGTTTGAGTGCATGATGTTCTGGACCTCCCGGAATACGGATAGGAAAACGTGTTAGCAAGCGCGTTAAACTTAGACTCGCCGCGCGCGGGAATGTCCAAGCTGGAGGATATTGTAAGTTATCATTCAATAGCTTCACGCCTGAGATCTTTCCCGCGCGAGTTGTGGGTCCAGAACTCGAAAATTCGACCATCCCGCGCGGTTTCGCTGGTGTTGCGTATTATTCTTCGCCATTTACCCTGCGTAACTGTCGAACATGCAGCTCAGGGTGTAAGATCCAAGAATGGTGATTTCAAAGCTTTGGAAGTCGGCCGATTTTGAACTAAGTGATACGAAGGGTTGTAAATTCCGCTTGGTATATATAGTAGACATGTTGGCTCCAAGATAAACTCCATTCTCATATTCCATATCATAGTTTCTTCGCAACCTAAACCCATCGAATTCCATCTTTACCATCGAACGTGATAGCAAAATGGCAGCCAATCCTGTTGTACTCATTCTCGGAGCCGGGCCTAGGATTGGGGCCGCCGTCGCCGAGAAGTTCGCCAGCTCTGGCTATAAGGTTGCGCTTGTGTCTAGAAGTGGAAGTGCCACCAAGAGCGGCGAAGGGTTTCTCTCTCTCAAGGCAGACTTCACCAAACCCGACTCGATCCCAGCACTCTTCGACGCCGTCAAGACCGAGTTCCATGCCGCTCCCAGCGTTGTCATCTACAACGCAGCGGCACTCACGCCCCCTCCGGACAAGGACTCTGTATTCTCGGTTTCAGCCGAGAGTGTCGCGTCGGATCTAAATGTCAACACTATTTCGCCCTACGTTGCAGCACAGCAGGCCGTCATTGGATGGGAGACGCTGCCCAAGGAGACTAAGAAGACGTTCATATACACCGGCAACATCACGAACGTCTCCATCCTTCCCATGCCTATGATGTTGGATCTAGGTATTGGCAAGTCCGCTTCGTCTTTCTGGCTTGGCCTTGCCGATGTGCTGTACTCAGCCAAGGGGTTCCGGTGAGTACCTTAACGAAGCGCTGTGTGTGGATTGTTCTAACACGTCTGCCTCGCTAGATTCTTTTATGCTGATGAGCGCCATGGAGATGGCAAGTTCAAGGGGATGGCGCTTGACGGTGCTGCGCATGCCGAGTTTTTTGCGCAGCTGGCGGACCATGAGGGAACTGTGCCCAGCCACGCCACGTTCGTTAAAGGCAAGGGTTATGTCCAATTCAAGTGAGAAGTTGGCGTAGTCATGAGGAGTAGTCATGAGGAGCCGTCGAAGTTAGATATAAAATCAATGCCATGAACAAGATCCGAACCACGTAGCCTGAACATGGTAGAATTGTTTTCCCGACTGCTAGCTATACAAGCAGCACCAGATCACCTTGAACTTTGAAGCACGTAGCAATGTCCCGGGCCGTGATATCCGTGGCCCTCTTACGCCATACGTCCTCCATGATTTCAAGTGCCTTGTGTACCGTGCCGAAGATGCTTGGCGGTTGTAAAACTTCGACCATTTCGCGAAAGTGAGCTTCCTGCGCGGGATCCGCAAGGCAGCCTGCAACGCAGAACGGCCACACCATTGTACGCAGCAACGCCGGCGATTTTTGACGTTTTAGCAGCTCGATGACTCGACTAACGTGATAACGTACATCGACGCTGGTGGGCTGCCATCCGGACACAACAATAGATAGATAAATGAGCGCTGCGTGGGCCCAAACTCGAGAAACCAAGGAGCATTGGCTAGGTGGTGGTGTAAACATATCAAGCAGGTTGATGTTCCCTGTTGGAATTGTTGGCGTTTCGGTTTCGAGTCGCATGAGATGAGCTACCAAGGACTCCCTGATAGCTGTGGCGCGACGGACTAGCTCCACAACATCAAGATTCCCGGCCGTTCTACATCGACGTTTCCATGCTTCAAGCGCGGCAATCTCGCCGATCTGTAGCAAGGTCCAGTTTTTCAGCCCGACAACAGCCTCGAGATTGATAGGGGGGTTGTCAATGCCTTCGATGCCACCAAGCAGGCTGCGGTGGTACTCGTAGAGTCTTGGCTGCTCCTGACGTGCCGTACTGGCAATAGTATCGTCCAATATGACCAGAGTGGATGAGAAGCGAAAGGCTGCCTGTTCAGCGCTCGGAACCTGGTCACTTTGGCTAGGCCAGCTCCATGACAATGACGATGATGGACCCAGGCGGCTCATCACAGCCTCGAAGCTTGAACTAGGCTCTCTCGATTCGACGGCGCTATCGAGAAGTTGTTTGAAAAGAACCAGAGCCGCATTGAGGTGTGTCTGCCAGTTATGAAAACTTAAGACAGCGATCTCGAAACGCTGCATCTGCATGATGCTTGCCATGACCCGTACGGCGCCGTGCAGATGATCTGCGACGCCTGAGCTATCGATGACTTGTAGGGCCTGTCTCAGCACTCCAAAGGCATTCGTAGTCTGCGTGAGCACTTCATCCCAAATTGCATCGCGATTGGCTGTTCCCTTCGCAAGAGAGAAGAAATAGGAGCTCTGGCATAGGGTAGCCTGTCGAACTACAGGGCTGCTTATCATCATCTCGAAGATCCAAGACCTTCCGCCTTCAAGGAGAGAGGGGCGGTAGAACGGGAAGAGGAAGGGAAGCAAATGTTCCAGGTAAAATGTAAGGAGAATAGTGTCAGACCGTCCAAAGGCAATGTTTTGGCGCGAGTCCTTGGGAGTAAGTGTGCAGTCAGCCCCACGATAGAGCCAGACAGTGGATGCGTCCGACGATGGCATCGTCCCGCCATTGTTACTGTCAGGAGTCGCTCTCAGGAGATCGCACATCGGAGTAGCTACGTCCAGAGGCGGCTTTTGGGGAAGCACTGCATGTTCGACGGAGGGAGCTTCGTCACTTAAGACGTGGTCGCTAGGAACATGGACCGCACGCTCTCCACGTCGGCGACGGGCCTTTTCTTTAACCTCGCTTTTGAGCTGCTCAGCCATCTCTTCCTGTCTTGCGCCGCCATCCATCCACTCCGGCCTGGCGTCCTTGAAACTGTGACATGTAACACAGAGTACAGCGCAGACGTCACAAACAGGCTGGTTTTCGTCGCATTTTTTTCGTCGGAGCCGGCAAGTCCAACAACCGTTGGAGCTCCTCATTGTGCCCTGACGATGACCCTGGAGGCCCGTCTATATCCCGTACGACAGATTTAGCTCCAGGACTACTTCTCTTCAGCTCCACTTTTGTTCTCCTGTTTCGAAATCGAACAAGAGCATGCGCTTTTGGAGAAGGACGCGCACAACGTTGAGGATGTAAAGTTGTTCGAGGTAACTCCCCATGTCCCCCTCAAGTTTAGGCGGTCCGCCTCTTCAGGCTTAGTATATTTTTCTGTCGGGCATTCCGGGATTAGATAAGCACGGGTCGAGTTGCCTGTATGAAGTCGCATCTGGATTAGCGCGATCTACAGAGTCCCCCTGGTCCCTTTCCTAATGCCGTGAGTTACACAAACACACTCTGGGTACCTCAACACCAACGAGATGTACCATACTGCCTATTCAATCTTCAGCAGCTGTGCCGTATATCTCTCGTCGAGGCTCTTAGCGACTCGCTCCTTCGCACATCCGCAACTGAATCCCGATTCCCCATCCTTCCAGCTTCAAGCATCTTCTTGGACGTACCGCTCCCAGTACCCCCAAATTAGTACTCCGCTCTTTCTAGTCTGTTCTCAAAAGCTCCTCCTTATCATTCTGACTGCATCCTCCGCTCTTGATAGCCCCATCTCCTGCAAGGCTCCGCTTGCAGCACCTCGCTCTCGACTACTCTTCTACATCACCACACATAGGAGTCCACCAGCCATCGCTAGAGGATAACTTCGCATTAGTTACTTTAATTTCGATGCTAGAGTGAGATGATAATACAGCTGGGAGAGCTAGCTTACCTGCAATGATGGCCGTTGTTGCACCCGCGGCAAGCCCATTCGCCGTGCCATTAAGGATATTGTCTCTCTGCCCATGAAACTTCTCGTACGCACTACGGGCCTGGAAAACTTCATTTCGAGCTTTTCTGACAATTTTCTCGTGTTTCACAGCCTCAAGCAATGCCAGTTGCTGCTGGTGGGCCTTCTGGGACTGTCGGGCCAGTTTCACAGCCTCACGCACTGCCAGTTGCTGCTGGTGGGTCTTCTGTGCCTGTCGAGCCATGTCGTCGCGTATCTCGCGGAGAGACTCCTCCATCTCTTGCAGCTCCTCTTCCTTCTCCGCAAGCTGGTCGCGGAAGCGTCTATCCAGCGCTTCGATATTCTTCATCCACGCCCTCTCCTCCTCCTCGTGCATATCCTGCATCGTCTTCTGCAGCGCTCGTTTCTCTTCTTTAGCTTTCCTTAGCTGCTTCTCAACGTCCGCCTTGAGTTCCCGTAGCTCGGTGGCATGTGCGGCGTCTGCCTTGGCCATCTGCCCCTTCAACTCGGTCTCTATCTCTCGCAGCTGGCGCTCATGGGCTCGGCGAGCTCTATACAGATCCCCGGCCACGGCAATGCCTGCTGCAGTTTCGCCAAGACTCTTCCCCTGGTCGATAATTTCCCTCTGCAGCCGGAGCACCTCTGGAGCGCGCATGTCCGACTGACGGATGAGATGGGTTATAATGCGCCGCGCCGAGGCGGTCTCTTCGAAGTGGTCCCTATGGCCTTTCTCATTGTGACGATACACATTCGCCCCTTCAGCGACCAGAGCACCAAAAAGCCTGTCATCAGCAAGAAGCTCCCTTTCTCGGTTCTCGAGAGTTGCTACCTCGGCATAATTAGGTCCGTCAGGCCACATAGTTGTGGCGAGAACGAGGTTGTCGTAATAAGTAAATCCGCATATGGCTTTCATCATTTCAATATTGCGTAAACTCGACCCGGACATACGGTTGTCAGAGATGGGATGCAGCATGATTATGCCATGGATTCGCATGCCGTTTGCGTACGAAGCACCGAGGTAGGTGGCGAGTATTCCTCAGGAGTTAATGTCGGAGTTATTCGTATCATTGAAGCCGGGGGTGTCGATAAGGTGGATTCGTCGACTATTCCACGTAAAGTCGAAGACGTCTATTGAGCTAGTACCTAGACAGATGTTATTTGGATGCCTTCCCTCTGGGTTGCAATTTTAGAGGTTAAGAGGTAGGTACCAAGCAGTATTGGGCGGCGCCCGAGAACCTCTTACATGAATAGAGCCCGTGGCCAACAGTAACATCCTTTCCTGTACAGCGAGCGACGAAAGTGCTTTTGCCCGATCCTGTCACGCCCGCAACAAGAAAAAATCGATCCCCCGAACTAGGTTTGGTGAGGCCAGTAAATGCTGACATCCGTTGAGCGTGAGCAGCCAGCCGTTCGGCTGCAATATTTATGTTGTCCATGATGATTTGGAATGTAAAAGGGCGAGAGAAAAGATATGACGGTCTCCTATTTGAGCCTTGGCTATCTCGAAGGCGTCACCTACGTGACGAGTCAAGGAAACGGAGAAGAGAGTCAATCACCCGGGTTGAGAAGCCACGGAGCTTTAGGTGCTAGGTACTGGAGAGAAGCAGGGCTCAAGGGTCTCATCCAACGGTAGTATATCCTAGAATCGGAGGTAGTGCCTTGAGAGGTAGTCATCTAGCAGAGAGCTTCGTTCAGCCTGGAGCCGAAATTGGGGACAAACGAGCCTCGCTATACTCCCAAGCTTGGCGACAAGACGGCTCCTCCGAGGGGCTGTGCTTGGAGGCGCTTTATGTTGAGAGGCTTAAGGAACGAGCCAATCGTATGTACATGGGATGACTGCCCCGCGGGATGTATAGCCCCTTCGTGCGTCCGATGTCCTCGCGCCAAGCGGCTGTAGGATAGAGCGTTTCCTGCAGATTATCTGGGGCGCTTCACAGGTGACAGCGGCAAGGCTGAAACTCCATTCGACCAACCGATTAGCACCGCCAACACACCTGCGTGGCATACCTGCATATACGAAGGCAATGACTCTACCATCCATGGCAAGCTTCAAAGAGGGGAATGATAACCTAGGGAGAGCCTCGTTCTCTGACCTTTCTCCAAAGCTACCAGCCTCACCCGATGCGCTACCGGTGGAATTTTTGGAAACCAATCTAGAAAGACGACACGCGCTCGAGCAGAATGTCTTCCAGCGGTAGGGCTTCATTGTGTCAACCTCAGCGACTATCACTAAATTCTGAATAGAGGAATCTATACTATGGAACAGTAAGCCAGAGTCGAACAGCCTTCGCGGTGGCCGCGCTCCCGGGTGAGTCGCCCATTGAATACTTGCTCTGTCGTTATTACAGCGGTCTAATCAAAATGAAAGACTAAATGATGTTTTCATCGCTGTGATGGGTGTCACGGGTTCGGGAAAGAGCTCTTTCATCTCAATATGTTCCGGTAAAGCCGTCAAAGTGGGCCATGCACTAGGCGCGTGTGAGTGGTACCTATAAATTCTTTGAGCTGTTGCTCTACGTAGATCCTAAGGACAAACAGGCACATCTGTCGTTGATGTCTATGCGTACGACATGTCCCCTGACCGGACCGTTTACCTGATCGATACGCCTGGCTTCGACGACACGAACCGAAGCGACACCGAAGTTCTCCGTGAGATTACATCATGGCTTGGGGAGTATTACACAAACAATATCTTACTCAACGGGATTATATACCTCCACCGCATCACCGACATCCGTATGCAAGGCTCGGCGAGGAAAAACTTAATCATGTTCAAGCAGCTGTGTGGCGACGACGCCCTCAAGAAAGTCATCCTCGTCACAACCATGTGGGACAAAATACCGAGTGAACAAGAAGGCGTTGCCCGCGAGAAAGAACTGATCGACACGCCAGAATTTTGGGGCTGGATGTTGGGGAAAGGTAGTTCGTGCCATCGGCATAACAACACCAACCCCTCTGCAACGGACATCGTTCACCGGCTGGCCAGCCACAATGCGCCTGTAACCACCGATCTACAGAGACAAATGGTTGATGAGCGTCGCACCCTAGACCAGACATCGGCCGGCCGAGCACTGAATGGCGAGATGCTCAAGGAGAAGGAGAAGTGGGACAAGGAGCGGCGAGATATGGAAGATAACATGAAAGCGGCTATCCAGCAACAAGACCATGAGGCGGTGGAGATGATGCGTGAAGAGCGGGATCGGTACACGCGCATGATTAAGAAGGTGGAGGACGACACGGGCGCCTTGCGCTCGACCATGGAGACCCTCCTAGTCGAGCGCGATAACCGCGTCGCCCGCATGGAGAAGCAGATGAAAGAACAGGAAGCGGCTCACGAAGTAGAGTTAAGACGGATCAAAGACAGACAACGGCGGCTTGAGCAGGAGAAAACCGAGCTGGAGAATCAAGCGAGACGGAAGCAGGAAAAGGAAGCTCGGCGAGAGCGGGAGCGAGAACAGGAGAAGGAATCTCGGAGCAGCAACACCGGCTTCGACCCCCGATATTCCGTGTCGATGAGGGGGGAATATTTTGCTTTGATCAGCTCATCGCGTTGGAGCAGGTAAGTGCACCGCCTGTACAAAGCGGTCTGAATACTGTTTGCGGAAGTACTGATGAGTCTCAACCAGTAACATTCCAATCGAGAAGGGAGAGCGCGTAAAAGCCATCAGCATCGGCGAAAGACAGGTATGGATTGCCAAGTATAACAGCTTTTGGGGTAAGGAACAACCGACAGCTTGAAGAGAAACAAGATAGAATCTAACGGTCGTGACAGTACAGAGCGTAGATTTCGACGTCGAGTATCCGTACCTAGGAGCAAAAATCGACTCCCACGGACTCAACAACCTGGAACTATGCGCTCTCGGTCCCGGGCAACATTTCTACACGCGGTGGCGGGACGGCTGTACTAGGCATTGGGCATCCCGCGTAGTCTACGCCAAAACCGCAAAGGTTGAAAAGGATGGCTCCATAGTCATAGCTATAGCCTTCGGATACGGCGGCTCCTAATTTCATCTCTTTCGGCGACGCTTCAGCCCCGGATCAGTCCTTAGGCTACGATCTGGATCTGAAAGAGTAATCCGAGTCTCTGGCGGTTCCTTAAGGCCAAAAAAAAAGCTGTAAGCATATTGGTAAGCCGGTAGTCTAATCCTGCAGGTGTTATGGGCTTACGTAGTGGCAGGCTATTGCACTAGATCCTACGAGTAAAACAGAGTACATTATTGTTTACAGGTACGATCATGATGATGACTATGAGTGGATTCATTGGATGAGCTCATATCATGATCGCTCGATAAACTCTTGGTGGGGTAAGACGTGCAAGGACTAAAAATTGGACTGGAAGGCGTGCTTTCAAAGCATGGTCTCCACTTCAAGGGCTTTATGTTTTTCCATCTTCTATCCTTTCACTTGGTATAATTTTGCTAAGTGGCCAAATTGCTGTGGTAAGATTCAATAGTATTCGTCTCTTCATGGAAGGTTCTATGCACTGCGAGAAACCAGCAAACACCTCTCTGCAAGCAATCCATCGCCTTTTTACGTATAATAGACACGACGGCAGGCCTTAGATCTGCATTGCGGTCAGCTCTGTTCTCTCTCGCATGGGTCGCTTTTCGTCAGTTACTACACACCCGTTGTATTTTCTTAGCACGGCGGGAAAGGACCCCACAAACCGGCGTCATTTTAACGTCCATTTTTAGATGAGTATTTACCTGAAACCCTGCGTTGAGGAGTAAGGGGCGGGAGCTCCGGACGTTGCTCCGATGGCATGTGACCTGCACGTGATTGTCAAGCGAGTTGTGCAGGTCGGAAGAAGAAACCTACGGTCGAAATGCTTATGAGTTTATACAGCACGAACCTAATCATTCAAACTACTCTGCTGTGTCTCGCCAATCTTCTCCGTCCTAACTACATAAGCTACAAGTGCATTGCTCTCAAACAAAAATCCGTCAATCAACGTGGCTATCTAAATCCGCTCTATCGCGAATTACCTCTCAGCTCATGACGTTTCTCACGTGTTTCTTTCCTCATCACCACTTTCGTCACTGCTGCCTCACCGCTGGACCTGGTGGATTTTTCTTCCGGTGGCCTGTGCGGTGATGTCATTCCGACTATAAGAGCTGGCTAGCCCCCCTCCTCATGTCCAACATCAAGGGGCAAGCTGTTCAGGAAGGAAAAAGGCACCTTTAGTCTTCCTCACGGGCTGGTGGAGGGAGGAGAGGGTGGGGATTCAACGCACTAAGGGAGTCAGTAAATGGCTGGTGGCGGGGCGATTCGGGTGGAGACTGTCCAACAAGTCCAGCACTCTGGGGTTGCTTGGTGGTTTCGGGGGTCAAAAAGTTGTCAAAGTTGACCTCATGGGGCAGAAGGTGGAGTTCGGAGGTGCTAACTTCGTAGATTGGTGATGTTCATATATGAAAAGGATTGATACTCACAATTGATTTACACGGGGGATGTTCAAATCCGTCACGAAGACCTGTTATTACCTAGTCCCCTTCTGAAGCTGCGTATACTCATATAGGACTGGTAATAATCATCACTAGAAACGCCTAGTGTCTCCCAAACCGCTCCCACCATTGATCTTGGGTGCTCATGTTTCCTACGAGCTCCAGATCACCCGTTGATCAGCCTTCCACGCCTATGAAGCAGATGGATGGCCGGACTCGATCACACCCTCATACATGAGAACGGACTCGAGGCTCGAATTCTGTGGAAAGATATAAAGTTGTGAAACAGGACAGGCTTGAGTAGAAGTTTGAACTCGCACTAGTCCAGTGACCTTTGAGCGTTCCTGAACTCGTGACTTTGCCTAACTTCACGTCGTGGTCATCATGTAGCCCCACAACAACGGAAGCGAAGTAGCGCCGTGACAATTTGTAGGAGGATCGGCCGGATTCTACGGTGTACGCTGTTGGTCGTAGACGGAAGTGTTTCGATCTGGTGTCGGCCTGGTCAAGTGATCGTTTGACAGGAGGCCAAGTCCCTTCGATTCTGATGACTGACCGAGTCGACGGCACTGTTTCAGCGAAGAATAGTTGCTTGAATGCTACTCGGTGTGTTCGAGATGTGCTGAGAAGGGTCTGCTAGTCCCTCTTCCAGGATGACGAGTAATGTCATCTTAGGCATAGCAACTCGCTCGTTAGATGATTTGAGTGTCAGCACCTTACCATGCGGAATTTCTACACTTACTATGCCCGGAGGATGCATTATTAGTAGTCAATAACTCGTTCAGAGTGCACTCTACATTGCTGATCGACAAGATCTCAGTTGATTAGTCCCAAAGCCGCGGAGGTTCTTACATATGCCCAGGAATTATCATGAGGGCTCGTCGCGGGAGCAGCTGACAGCTAGGAGGAAGCAAGAGCAACGAAGTTCAGGTGGTAAGAGTGCTCCAGCACGGCTTGGAAAAGCCAATGATTACTTGCAGGCAAGCGAGTAGCCTAGCCTACAAGCGCTATGCTACGTGCACCCCAAAGAGCGCCAATAGCTCCTAGAAGCTCCCCCCAAATTTTAAAGTACACTGGTAACTTACAACGCGATACATCTTACATTGGTTCTTAGTGCGTGCCTTAAGCACACCATGAAAACCGGGGTATAAGTCTTCTTCCATTCCATTAGCCTCACCCAACGTTCATCCTCCAGTCCTCCGATTGAGTTTCTCCTCTCTGGCTCAGCGCACTCGCACCTTCCTTCCACCACTCGTCTGGTTTCTCTTCAAGCTTCTCATCTCCTCCACACTCGCACCCACAATAAGCCGCGCAGTTCCCACTGTCACTACCGAACGTCCCACTATTGCTATCAGGCACACATGCCTTGTGCGCCGCATGGCCACACCTCCCACAAAACACAAACAACCCTTGCAGTCGCATCCAACACACAGCGCACATACTTGGGATGACCAGTGGCTTCGTGCTTTTGGCGTCGGTAGGAGGTCCAGTAGTGGGAGTGGGTGGTACTTCAATGCTGAGTGACTCCTGGAAGGGCTCGCCGGTCTCACCATGAGGCGATTGGGGTCGTGAGAGCTGGAGAGGCGTCTGTGTGCCCGGGAGAAACTCGTGTGCTTCTGGGTTGAATGAAAAATTCTGGATGTCATTCGTAGGGGTAGGGCGGCGGGCGCCATAGGGAGCTGGTGGGGGTTCGAGAGATTGCGATTGAGGGCGGCCCTGTGGTAGGTTAGCACTTCGATCCAAGAGAGAGCAGAAAGCTACAAAATAGATCAGGATATATGAATAGGACTGATTGTGATGTTTGGCTAGAAGCGATGGAGGGTGAGGAATAGTGACGGGATGTGAGAAGAGACCAAGACAGAAATGCTCGAGAGTAGGAAAATTCTGATTCTTGCTTTTGCTAGCCGGAAGTTGAAAAAGATCTTGAGTAAAGAGTCGTTTGAGACCCTACGATCTGGCCCTGGCCGCTGAACCGCAGCTTGTTGGTCTGGAATATGAGGAATGGTGCCTACCTCAAGGGTCGGCTCTTGCGTTGACGGTCTTTCTACCTTCTTCTCTGGCCAGTATGATACGAGGCCGTTGAACTTTAGAATCTCGGCGCGTTGCATAATAAGGTTCCAAATACTAAGTTGCTCCGCATATTGCTCGCGGTAGTGTCGATAAAGCCATTCCTTGGAACGGTCGAGAAGAGGTGCACTAACGCAACCCTCGTCATCAAAGTGGTCTTGATTCTTGAGTGTTACCTTGATGGTCGTATCACCTTCGATCTCGTGTGAGGGCAAGGCAGGCTCTGAGGATCCTTCTTCAATCCAGCTTCGGTCTTCATCTTCTTCGGAATGGCGAGAAAGGTAAGATCCATCAAGCTGAGAAATGCTAGGTCGCTTGCCATGTTTAGAGCGACCTGTTGCATTAGTCGCGTTGCTACTACTGTAGAATGTGTTGGTGCCCCATGTAATTCCACTTGTTGGAGCTGATGTAGACAAGTCTCCCTCCCCTCGTGGCTTGGGGTTCGCTGGCGGCGATGACGAAGCAGTGATGGAAAAAGGCCTCGAGAGTGTGGCAAGTGCCGTCGCCAGGTTCGAGTTAGACTTCTTTATCTGTTGATGCTGCTCTGGCGACGTTGAGTAACTCTGGGTTGCACTGGCAGTAGAGCGGTGCGTGCTTGTCGTCCTAGAGAGTGTAGGAGGGGTGTGGCCTGTGGAGTACGGAGTGGCTGGATCAGACGGTACATGGTCACTTCCCCAAGGACCATTTGACGAGCCGGCAGAACCGAAAGTATCTAACCGTTTGTCAAGTCTCTCCCAAGAGTTGACCGGAGTAGAAAAGCGTGTTGGGGGATAACTAGGTGTACCGGGGATGGATTGGGGACGTCTGAACAAACTCCAAGCTGCTTCGGCGGACGAGAAGTAGTCCAGGGAAAAGGCCGGTGCTTCCATAGACATGGGAAGATCAGACTGACGAAGGCGCTGCATTGCACTAGTCACGCCTTCATTTGCTGCTGGCTCGGAGAATATACATGAAAGCATAGCAAGCATCTGCGTGTCTGCAAGAGCTTCGAAATGGTCGAATAAGGCGGGTATGAGGAAGGTTACGATCGGACTACGACCCCATTTGACTCGGCCGGTAAGTCTGGGTTTCGCAACCTTTTCAGGATCATCAAAGGCAAGGTCAATGCCACTATCTTTACGTCTGATCTTGACGAGTGACCGTCGAGCGAGCACCAAGACTTGCTCTCGCCTATACTGCTGTGGTAATATCTCTAGGGGAACGTCGTTGCAAAGAATGAGTTTGCAAATGTCCCAGACTTCGGCAAGGTCTTGGAAACCATGTTTCCTTGCTACATCCGCATTATGCGCGCATACTGTGGGACCATCACCAAAGATCTTGTATTCTTTGGCCAGTACCTTTTTACAAGGCAGAAGATGCTCCTCTACCTCCTTGATAGAAACAATGGATTTCGGTTGGATGGGGTTTCCCTGCCCCGCGCTGGACACTTGCGATGACTTCTGGAATTTAAGGGTTGCTCTCCTCCATGCGGCTGGCGGCTGAAATCTTCTTCCTTGTATCGCATTGTCCGCATCAGAACTTGAAGAAGAGCTTGTAGACGACGAAGAAGTCCATGAATCATGCAAAGAGGCATGGTCTTCCTCGCCGGTCCCTGGCGCTGTTCCAGGACCAGATGTACCAGCGTTCAGTCGGCCAAACGTGTCGAATATACTCCAGCTCTTTCCCAATCGGTCTGGACGTAGCCCCGAGACTGAAAATAAGGGTCGAGGCTCTGGAGGAGGTGGGAAGAAGCAAACAAGCCGGCCGTCCTCCGACCACATTGCTCCACAATGCTTTGGAAGGGGGACATTGGCTTTAATGTTGACGGGGATATCATTGCCACTACGTTCTAGATCAACAGCGCCCTCAAAGTCGACCTTGAGATCTGTTAAGTCGTCGTCCTCTTCGTCACTCGAGCTATCATCGTCGACGATTCTATCAAGTCCTCGAACATTAGAATCTTCTTCGATCTCCAGAAAATCAATGCTTTCCTCGAGGCCACGTTCACCAAGAGCATATCCGACGATAGCTTCTAAAGAGCCGCGCTTTCGATTTAGGTACAGCTCGGCAATTGAATGCATCTCCGAATCAAGCTTGAGTATTGTCTCATCTGCGATTGCAGCCGTTGTCTTCTCGATGATTAAGTCTGGTGCGGAATCTCGAGGATAGTTTAGGGGGAATTTCAAGCTGATTCGGATGAAAGCGGCTTTTCGGTCAACTCCCCAGGGACCATAAAGAGAGACGGTAGCTTTGCGGCGGGCTACATCTACTTCTTCGAACGCGACTTTTCTGTATCTACCACCAACGTACGTGATTTCATCGCCAAGACTCTCAGGACTGTCCCAGGTAAATTGGTGGGGCGGAGGAACTACGGTGCCTCGTGTTCCCCATTTTGCAGCGGTGTCTGTATCTCGATTGCCTATTTTAACTCCCTCCATCCATTTGATTGTGTTCACGATTTTTCGGGCGCGATTCTTGCCCCGCATCCCTACTGGGACCATTGCTGTGGGGTGGTCCATTGACTTGAAAGGAGCTGTACGTGCGTCTTTTTGAGACTGAGAGGTTTGGAATAGTGTGGTCAAATGTCCTTTTGCTTGACTCGAAAGTTTTTCTGGCTCTTTGTCCAAAGGTACATTAGTGTCGGGTTTGATAGGCGGCCCGTCCCTATATGTCAGATAGGCAGCACCAACTCGAGTAAGGTAAGGCTTTTTGAACACTTCTTTTCCTTTTTCGAATCCAACAGTTTTCAGAATGTCCGAATTCATCTTGTGAAGATGTAGATACCGATCAGTGCCCCACGAGACCAGTTGAAAGTCACGATTATCGATGCCGTCCTCTATTGAGCCACGCGAGCGCCACAAGAATTCCTTGACGCAGTCCGAATGGCCTTCAAACGAGTGCGTAGGCGGAACGACAGCGTTCTTCTTCATTCCCGCACTGAGGCGACGATCGTAAAGATGTAGGTCATAGTTCCCGCGCTGTGGCATAGCAAGCACGCCCCATCCGAATGGCGTGTGGCGCGCTCGCCATACTGGATACGGAGTTCTGAAAATGCGCTCTGCATGGGAGTCATCTAGATCAAGGTTGTCTCCCTTTGAGTAGTCCCACAACTTGATAGTCTTATCCAAAGAGCAGGTAAGGATGCCTGTAGATCGTGTTCGGTTCCAGTCGATGCCGTAGATTTTGGTTGAATGTGCTGTGATAGTCTTCAACGGAAGTGCCCCATTCCTACGGTCCCAGATACGTAGATATCGATCATGCGAAGATGCAATAATGTGTGGATCTTGACGGTTCCATTTGACCTGGGTTGCCCCTGCATCCCAGTCCGCGAATATGGCAAAAGGTTTGGCAAACTTCACCACAGAATTGAACGTCAAAGCAGGTGTTCCTGGCTGACGAAGATCCCAACAGTGCACGAAGCTATCCACGGCGCAGGTTGCCAGTTCATCAGGATGGTGGGCTGAGAAATTAATGTCCGTAATGGCGCGTGTGTGTGCATGTAGGGTATATTGAATAGGCGCGCGCGGTGTCTTGCCCAGGAGATCGAGGTTGTATATCAGCGCTTTCTGGTTAGAAGTACTGGCGATCCAGGACGCTCGATCTGCAAAGGGAGACCATTGCACGTCCGCGACGTCCCACTGCGAGCGGTTGGCTATGTGGAGGGGCGGCGAGTAGGGGTTGTCAAGGTCAATTATGTTGAGGCCGTTGCGCCTATGTGAGGTTAGTGACGCTTCATACTTCTTGATGAGAGGCCATGCGACTCACGAAGCTAACACCACATCCCGCCCGCTTGGGGATATGGACGCGGCCCCAATGGTCTCGCTGACGTGAATAGAGACGTCTTTCTCGAAAGTCGGGCTCTCGAAGGGAGAGGACGGCTCTCCGTTGGACTGCGAGCCCACGGAGGCCGTGGAGGCCATGGTCGTGGAGCTTCGAAGCTCAAGCTCGATGGGTTGCCGATGGAAGCTGTCGTGGCTGTTTGGGAGCTGCGGTAGCGTCGCCTATGTTGTCGCGAGCTACACCTAACGAGGCTTTCTGGCTGAGATCCAACTCGACGCGATATTCAGCTGGAACAGTGAGAAATGAACGCGTAGAAAGCATCTATAGAGCGCTATAGTCTCATAGAGTTCTAGTGAAGAGTATCAAAATCCTCAATTGCTGATATTAATCATATACAAAGGCTTGGCAATGACCGCAGGAGTGTTCCTGGAGGGGCAGCCTTGCTTGAAGATGAAGTGGTAGGTAGTTCGACCCCATCGGTGGCGCGGAGAGCTATCAGATTTGCCTACCCTTCACTCTACAGCCTTAAATAATGTACCAGAGGGTCTCAAGTAGTACTAAGTAAGTTCACGCGGCTGCAGATGAAGTAAGTTCCCCGAAGAGGAATCTTTAGAATAGCCCTTCGCATGAAGTTCCAAGCTACCACTTTATGTTCCAGGGGCGCCCTCCTGCGGGGCGAAGAGGGGCATGATTCCAAGGTTGCCTGACTGACCGAGAAACCCAGCCTGTGAACTTTTGCCGCGACAAAAAGTGCGCACCCTTTGGACCCTCTTCCTATCTTCCATAATCCTACTGCTGGACTGTATACTTGAGCCTTGCGGGTTGAAGTCTCACGCCTTGCATTCACCTCTAGACCACTGTGACACGTGGGCGGACCTTCCTGCACCACCACGCCTCTTGTCACCTTCCTCTACATTTACCTTTCACTGCGATCCTCTATACGCAGCAGACCACATCACAGCGATAGGTTTACTTCGCCGACTATTGGTTCTAACGGATCTCTCCCAAACACGTAGCGCCTGCGTCCTAAGAAATCATGGCCCTTCCTAAGAGGATTATCAAGGAGACGGAGCGTCTGATGGCAGAACCGTAAGAACCCTCTATGGCCTAGGGATACAGAGCCCTTCCGCCTTGCTTAGCTGTCACTGACAACAGACGTATACAGAGTCCCGGGCATCAACGCAGTACCCCATGAAGACAACCTTCGCTATTTCGACGTCACCATCCACGGCCCCTCACAATCTCCATATGAAGGTCAGAACATGAGTTAGAATAGTCTATACCGAGGGCTTCGAAGTGCTGACGTCTGTTTGGAATGTTAGGAGGCATTTTCAAGCTGGAGCTATTTCTGCCGGACGACTATCCCATGACACCCCCGAAGATCCGGTTCTTGACCAAGATCTACCACCCAAACATCGACAGGCTTGGACGTATTTGCTTGGATGTACTGAAGAGTAAGAATGCGCCTTTTCCGATTCTGGATAGAGTCTAACATGTCTTAGACAACTGGTCCCCGGCCCTCCAGATCCGCACAATACTTCTCTCCATCCAAGCCCTCCTGGGCGCTCCCAACCCTGATGACCCTCTCGCAAACGATGTCGCTCAGAAGTGGAAGGAAGACGAGAAAGCAGCCATCGAGACAGCTCGAGAATGGACGAGAACCTATGCGAAATAGACACGGTATCGGCACAGCTGGCAGTAAGTGTCTAGCTCCCTTTACGGGCCTCATAACGGCGTTTACGGCAAGATTGTGGATACGGCCGACTTTCTAGACATGCAGCTTCGAAGAAGGCTTTGGAAGCGTCGGGCGTTTGCGATTCGATTGACTGACATAACCTGCTATTTCCTTTGCGGCTGAGTGTTGAACTAGTTAGCGAGTACTTTCAGGACCCTCTAGCATCCTCTGGATGGAACAGAATGCCATATTTGATTAAAGCCTGAACATGAAGGCACAGTGGCAGGGCATCAGCCTAGGCGAGCTCATGTGACACTGTTTTCGAATACGAATAGTACCACGGACCTGCGGAGCTGGCTTCTTCCATAGCTTATCCCAGCCGCTCAATGATGCTTCATACTGACCCCTCGGAAACTCGCTATGGTGCGAAGGCTAACAATAGAACTATTGCCTTCTTCATCTCACTCACATTGGATTTACTGTCTCAAGATGGGCTATGACTATTAAGCTGGGGGAGAAAAGTAGCATGTTCATCAAAAATCTGTTATCCATGTAGCTCCTGAAAGCCCCCGAATTGAGTCAGACCCAGATCTAATCTATTCAATGCCAAGACCTGAATATCAAGATGGTAGATTCTGTGACTGATGTCTGGAGTCCGTGTGGTTTACTAGAAGAAATTGAAGATATTGCATGTTCTATACAGGGCTTCAGCGCTCTCTAATGAGGTTTCAGGTTGTGACATCGAGCGGAATGACGACCATTTTCGGTGATATGGCCCGTGCATTTACATCGGTCTTGGCACTTCGCTTCCGCACACAAAGCCAAAAACTCCGCAACGACGACGACCACGAAGTACACTAACCCCAAGGTATCGCATCACCACCGCCAACATGCGTACCTACGACGACTCCTTCAGCGGCCAGAAAATCTACCCGGGCAAGGTGCGTTGTCGCCCCCTCCCCCAGCGCCAATATCG
Organism: Lophium mytilinum; assembly: GCA_010093605.1. Lineage (NCBI taxonomy): Eukaryota > Fungi > Ascomycota > Dothideomycetes > Mytilinidiales > Mytilinidiaceae > Lophium > Lophium mytilinum. Next base: position 755,636 of record MU004184.1, on the reverse strand, counting down.
AACCTCCGGAGCCGCCACCTCCAAATGAATTCTGTGGAGGACGGCATACTTTGTGAAGCAGCCAAAGCTGACATATACATTCGCGACAACAGGGCAAGCTCTACATCCGCGGTGACAGCAAGATCTTCCGATTCCAAAATGGCAAGACCGAATCGCTCTTCTTGCAGCGAAAGAACCCCCGTCGGATCGCCTGGACCACTCTCTACCGGAGGCAGCACAAAAAGGGCATTTCTGAGGTTAGTGGCGCCGGATCGCTTGCATATACATTTTGAAGGCAATTGGATTAGGCACTCGACCGATGGAGGGGCGCTATGCGGGATCTCCTTCATACAATGGAAAGAAACCCATGGCCCCCTACATAGGACGATTGCCCAGCCCAGATCTCATTCCGTCAGGTTGTCGCGTAGATGTTCTAGGGCTAATGTTATGCCACCCACAGGAAGTTGCCAAGAAGCGATCCCGCCGCACCGTGAAGCACCAGCGCGCCATCGTCGGTGCCTCGCTCGACGTCATCAAGGAGCGCCGTTCTATGCGCCCCGAGGCTCGTTCGGCCGCCCGTGCTGCCGCCATCAGTGAGGGCAAGGAGAAGAAGGCTGCGGCAGAGAGCAAGAAGAAGCAGGAGAAGGCGAAGTCGGCTTCAGCGGCGGCGAAGGGTCAGACCCAGCGGATTCAGAGCAAGCAAGGAGCGAAGGGCTCGGCACCGAAGGTCAAGGCGACTACTCGTTAAAGTGGTCGAGTGTGTCGAGGGATGAGTGGCTTTGTGGGCTTTGGGCTTTCTGGAACCATTTTGACGAGGAATGGACAAGCTCAGTGCATTTTCTTGCCAGGACAATCATCGTAGGGTCGGATTTTCAAACAATGCGAATCATGTCCTCATGAAATGCTGAACTTCTACGTGCTCGTGGTGGTGGTTTCTAGAAAAGACATACCGGGACCGAATCAACCCATACTTACACAGGATTCTCAAGAGGTCGTTCTCCATGAAGGACATGCTGATATGCACAGAATCGAGGATAGGCTAATGAAAGCCGACGTTTTAAACACACTGTATGGAAACCTGGGGGAGGTATCTTATACATATCTCACGCTTTAAGCGCTTGATATCAGAGAGCCCGCCAATGCCAACTAGGCTATATAACACTATTCCCAATCCTCACCAACCTTTTACTCGCTGTTCAGAAAACTGTTCTGAGCTCGATAATCAAGAAGCATGTTTTCGCAGGGAATTGGTTTAGGCCATCGGTTGCCGCGCAGACATGTGTGATACCAGATAGCAAGGTCGCGATGAGAGTGTTTGATATCAGTGCAGCAGTTCTCCCGTAAAAGAAGAAGGCAGCTTAGAGCATAGAACCATTTGCTCAGTATGTCAAATCTTTAGATAAGCTTGCATTGCCGGCGAGACTTCGTCGGATCGGCTTTCATTAGGCTTATTTATTATACAGAAGCGAACTGTGCCACTATACCCAACACTTGAGATATTGACGTTCCAAATTACCAATGTAAACATAAAATTACAAGCCCTACAGACCTATTTACACCACCCTTGACTCCAAAAATCTCCAATACAAAGCGTGTGACGGGTTTCTGAACAATATGAATACTTCCGCGCGAGCGAACCGACCTATTTACAATCTATGTCTTAATCTTAATATTGAACCGATAGAAACCAACAGGCCTAGCCCAGAAAACCCAGAAGAAACGTTCCACTTTCGAAACAACAAACGACAATGACGACGATAGCCTACCGCTCATCGCAATACCCAGGTGGCTTCGGCGCGCCACCGTGGACCCAACTCGAGACAGTAAGAACGGTAGTATAGACCATACCGAAGATGCCGAAAACTCCGATTAAGACATTCGACCATTTTGCGTAGCGAGACTTGGCGATAGCGCGGTAGTGGAGCATTGGCTAGATCAGATGTTAGAAATTCCTCGTATACAAGCAGTGTCGGGAGAGGGTTTGACAGTTGGAGCTATAGGCGGAGACGACCGGGGGTAAACTTACTGGATATATGTACACCAACGGAATACACGCAAAGCTCCCTACCAGCGCAACGAACTTGTCCAAATCGTTGGCGCCGACCCACGCTAGACATGCGCAAACCGCTACCATGAAGAAACGGAATACATTCTTCTTCCACTTGATGTAAGGGTTGTATTTGCCTGTGCGGCTGAAAAGCTGTTGTGAAGTGATCTCAATAGCAGGGTAGATCTGCAGCGGAGTTGAAAGCAAGATGGCGAGCGAGTAGATGAACTGCACGCCGTTGACGAAGTGGTTGTCTTGAGGCATGTTGAGAATGACCACTGTTTTGGTCTTTGAGCCGTAAGCGGCGTAGCTGAGCGCGCCCATGCTGACGAAAATGATGGTGATGATGACCATGACGCCTGCCATCACGTTCGGGAATTTTCTGGGATTCTTCATTCCTGTTTGAATAGGAATGATGAGGCCGATCCCTTCGAAAGTGAAGATAGCGGTGCCGATGAATAGCGTCCAGTCCTTGGGATTGAAATTCTTGATGTCGGAGATACCGTGTTGTTCAACGATGGTGTATATATCATAATAATAGAGGTAGACAAGACCCAAAACGATGAAAACATCCGCGACCAAAGCGAGTTTTTGAATGTTGTTGATATTGCGGTAAAGCGACAATGGCAGGAAAACGGCCATTTGCATGAGGATCATGTACTTGATATCAATGAACGTTCGGCAATCTGAGACAGCAAGGATGAATGCCTGAAGGTTTTCGGAAACGAAGACGATGTAGGCTGAAGCAAAGCCTATTTGGCTAATGACCAATGAGAAATTGATCAAATTGCGCATCCACCGGCCGTATATGTGCAATCCCATGTCGCCGAAGGAATGTTCGACTTGGAGGCGCGTCTGTACAAGTAGTACGAAGCAATAGTAGCTTAGCCCGGCCACACCAAGGAGTACGAGGTTACTGAAGAGCATGCCGCCATTGAGGTATGCACGCGGGAGAAACAGGACGCCCGTGCCGACGAAAGATTTGAGAAGTAGTAGAGCGGCACCGGTAGGGCTACCCTTGCCAGCAGTGGCCTCCTTACGACGGCGGCGTCTCCTTCCAGGAGTAAGAAGGGCACTGCTTTCGCCAAATTCGCGGTCGTCTTCGCTGCCACCATGGGACTGGTCATCGTACGCGTCGGAGGAGAAATACTCGTCCGGTCCCAACGCTTCGTCGTCCTCTTCTAATGACTCTCCTGCGAAATGGCCATAGAGACTCAAAAATTCGAGGAAGTTTGTGGTGAAAACAGGCTGTGGTCTGTCTCCTATGTTTAATGAGCCGTAATTCGATGGGCCCGGTCCTGGTCCGGGCGATGGACTCGCTGCCGCTCTCCGTAAGAAGTTTCTCCGGAATCCACCAGGTTGCTTTATGGTATCAATATCCATAGATTGATCTTCAACCTTCGGCCGGGGAGAGTGGAAGCTCTGACTTCTCTTCATCTTAGCTTGTTCCTCTGCTTCCTGTTGTTCGGTCCATCTGTATATTTGCCGTGTCACATCCCCGCCCTGCAGCCGTAGACTAGAGAACTCCTCCCCATCGCGGGTGCTGGGCCGTCCCCGTTCAGATCCTTCCCCTGTGTGCCGCTGAGATGCTCGTGGGGAGCCCGATACGCCCGTTGTGTCTTTGGATGGGTCGAAGAGATGCCGCTTGATCACTTCCGGGTCTTCGAAGGGACCAGGACTGCCTGCTCTCGCGTCAAAAGAGCCGTAGTGACTGAGTGGGACGCGATTCGAAGGTGCTGGCGAAAGACCACGGACTGGAGGTGTCCCAAAGCGTGGAGGGCTTCCTCCGCCTCTACCGAGAGACTCTCGAAATGCATGCGAGAGGGCCGAATCCCCCGGCCCAGGTATAGACGATTGTGCCCCACTGCGTCCTGGTAATGGGGTTTCTGATTGTGAGGGTTCGTCTGTTCCCAGTTGGGAGGGCGTGGGTATTTGGCGTATAGCTGGAGAGCCGCCTCCTCGAAATGAAGGAATCGGAGAACCTAGACGTGCCGTTGCTTTTGCGTAGGAGCCTTCTACAGACTGCGAAGCACTTGAGTCTTCAGACGGTTTGTTTATGGGTACCGGCCGAGCCCTATTGGACTGGCTTGACGGCTCTCGTCGGTGGTCTGCCATGGCGACTGGATACGGTGCTCAACCTGGCGGGTATAGGGGGAACGGGATGGCAGGATGTACCGCGTTATACTCTATCCAAGGAAACGGAGAGACGATTGTGGTGGTAGCTGTGGGCGTAGATGCGGAGATCAGCGGAGAGCTAGGTGAGCTGGAAGCAGAGCAGGCATACAGGGAGCAGCGTCCAGGCAATGAGCGTGGTGTTTCAGGGCGCGTGTGTATAAGGCATCGGGCTGAGGGAGCGACTGAGATATCAGAGAACGAGGCGGTGCTGGTCACCCGTCGTGCGGTTGAAGACGGCCTGGAGAAGGGCCTGATAGCTGCGTGGGGGTCTGTCTGGGGGTCTGGGGTTTTCACGAGGATTTCTTCGATCACAAGGGACCGACGTCACCCAGGATTGGCTCTTTACTTCGCGATATCTTCGGGCCAGGACTCAATATCAACACCATTTGCACGTCACGACGTGCTTTCTTCCTTCAATTCACTCCTTTACAGCCCCTTACGAGTCCCGTCATGCTCTCTCGCCTGCACGTCTTCTCGTGTGGCTGAACTCCCAGATCTGCCTTGCAGACATCGCCTCTTCTTGCCTTACGACCACATCCAGAGCACGTATAACCGAGACACGGTTCCTTCCCGTGACCTTGTTTTGAGCCGCCTCAACGACCATTAGCTGTCAACCATGTCAGCTGCCGCACAGGATGGGTCCAACACGCGCAGGCGCATGCCACCCAGAACGCATTCGACTTTCCTAGCACGCACCGCTACCGACGATGCTGAGCAGTTAGCAAGACGATCTTCAGTGGCACCGCTCCCGACGCCCTCGCCCAATGAAGAAACCCCACTGCTCGGCCTCTCTGCCCATTCTGAACGGACAGGAAACCCATACGAGCCTGTAGGCAACGACGGGACCCAGGAGCAAGAGCAAGATGGGCCGACTTCACCAAACTTTCTTCAGAAATGGCTCTCCTCAGCATGGCACCCCTCGCCAGGCCGCAGACGAGCTTCGACTTCACGCCGGAAGCTCGCAGGAGACGCCGTACTTGGGAACGACTCTCTGACTGCGCAAATGCATGCTACGGATGACGCCAAGCGGACCGATGGGTCCAAGCCACGGCCAGGAGCATTCCCCAGGCCAGTTGGTGGGACATCAAAGTTGGGCACTTTTGCTGGCGTATTCGTTCCTACTACGCTCAATGTGCTCAGTATCTTGATGTTCCTCCGTTTCGGCTTCATTCTGGGACAAGGTGGTGTAGTAGGCATGCTGGGTAAGTATGAGTGAGCCTGCAGAGTGCTATCACTAACGATATGAAGGGTTGCTCGTTGCATGCTATGCTATAAATCTTCTAACCACCATGTCCATCTCTGCTATTGCCACCAATGGAACTGTTCGAGGTGGTGGTGCCTATTATCTCATCTCGCGGAGTCTTGGTCCCGAGTTTGGGGGCTCCATTGGCATTGTCTTCTACCTTGGCTTCGTTTTCAACACTAGTATGAATGCTGTCGGTCTCATTGATTGCTTCATTGAGAACTTCGGGTCAATGACCGGTGGCTGGCATCAGTGGATGCCAGAAGGTTTCTGGTGGCAATACCTGTGGGCGACGGTCGTTTTGCTACTTTGTACTAGTATTTGTTTGGCTGGAAGCGGCCTCTTTGCCAGAGCGAGTAATGGCCTGCTGGCCATCTTGCTCATAGCTACCTTCAGCATCCCATTCTCAGCTCTAATCATGAGCCCTTTCGAAAGCCGCAGAGAAGGTATCCAATATACCGGTCTGAGTCTTGAAACCTTGCGTGGTAACCTCATGCCTGCGTTGACTAAAGGAGCCGCCGGCAGTCAACTGAAGGGAAGAGAGAACTTCCAGGACTTGTTTGGGATCCTGTTTCCTGCCACGGGTGGCATATTCGCGTAAGTGACCGTACCGGGCTATCTAGCTCAAATATTCAACGCTAATAATGTCCAGTGGTGCGAGTATGTCAGGCGATCTGAAGCATCCAAGCAAAGCTATCCCAAAAGGCACTCTTTATGGCCTACTACTCACTTTCGTTTCGTATACCGTTGTCATTTTGTCAATGGCTGCTACCATAACGCGGGCATCTTTCTACCGGAACACAAATGTCATCCAGCTTGTATGTATAAATGTAAAGGTCTATGCTAAAATGCCAAGAACTGATGATATGCTAGGTCAATGTTTCCGGAGTCATTATCCTCCTTGGGGAGTTTGCAACGTCCTTGTTCTCGGTTTTGATGGGAGTAATTGGCTCTGCCAAGCTACTTCAGGCTCTAGCTCGCGACCACCTCCTCCCAGGTCTTTCTATATTTGGTCAAGGTACTGCGAAAGCCGACGAGCCGACGTATGCTATCTTCATAACGTACGTTGTGGCACAGCTGACTATGCTTTCCGACATCAACCAAATCGCTTCCTTCATCACTATGACCTATCTCATGACTTTCTTGGTCACAAACTTAGCCTGTTTCCTTCTCAAAATCAGTTCCGCCCCAAATTTTCGGCCTTCTTTCCACTACTTTAATTGGTTGACGGCTGCAATCGGAACAGTCGTCAGTGGTGCGACCATGTTTTTCGTGGATCAGTTCTATGCATCAGCGTGTGTCGCAATATTGATGATTTTATTCCTTCTGATCCACTACACGACACCCCCGAAGCCATGGGGAGACGTGAGCCAGAGCCTCATTTACCATCAAGTCCGAAAATATCTCCTTCGACTACGACAAGAGCATGTCAAGTTCTGGAGGCCCCAGATTCTTCTATTCGTCAACGATCCTCGGCGGCAGTACAAACTCATTCAGTTTTGTAATTCCCTCAAAAAAGGTGCCCTTTTCGTCTTGGGCCACGTGATTGTTACGCAAGATTTCGGAGGAGCAGTACCGGAAGCCCGGCGTCAACAAACAGCGTGGACGAAATATATCGACTTTTCCAAAATCAAAGCTTTCATCAACATCGCAGTCTCGCCTGAGGTCGAGTGGGGAGCTCGGAATATCGTTCTTAGCGCAGGCTTGGGTGGAATGCGACCAAACATCGTGGTCATGGGATTCTACAACCTTGGCGAACTCAGAGAATCCAATCCTCTCATTGAAATCCCATCTCCTCAACACTCTCGGCCTACATCAGCTGCTCCGAGTCAGCAGACTGCTAAAGAGGACGCAAGAGGCGCAAAAGACGCGAATCCCCATGGTAGACTACCCACTGACACTATGAGGAGAGAGAATGCTATCGGCGTACAAAATTACGTTACCATACTAGAAGACCTCTTGCTCCGATTACAGATCAACGTTGCTGTAGCAAAAGGATTCCAGGATCTAGAAATGCCAGGGCCAAAACCTTCGCGAATGGAAAGGTTGTTTTCATCGCTGCAATTTGGAGGCGAGGATGTGGAAGAAAGCTCCAAGAAACACATCGATATGTGGCCTATTCAGATGTCAGCTGAGCTATCAACTGGTGGTGAGGGCAATCCGTCTAGGCGAAATGTCTTAACGACCAATTTCGACACTTATACGCTCATCTTGCAGCTAGGATGTATCCTTAACACTGTGCCGTCCTGGAAACGAGAATATCGGTTACGAGTTGCTGTGTTCGTGGAATACGAGTCGGACGTGGAGGAAGAGCGAGGCCGTGTTACCGCTCTTCTCACAAACCTGAGGATACAGGCTGAGGTCCTCGTCTTTTGGCTGGCTTGTGGAGATCTGAAAACCTATGAAGTCATTATCAACGGTAACACCGAAGGCGACAATGCTGAAGCTGCTGAACAAATTGACGAAGTTCTGAGGGAAGAAGAATGGTGGCAGGATGTACAAAAATTGCGAGGCAAGACTGGGTCTATCAGCTCTAGCCAGGAGCTAGCGCACGTTGAGGACTTGCTCGGTGCGGTCACTAGCTGGCCAACCTCTTCCTTCGTCCACGGGCGAAGCGAACCCAAGGTGAACCGATTTGAAGGCCTAAAGAAGATGCTTCGCAGAACGAAACGGAAGGCTTCATTTTCGGAGATAAACCAACTCGGCGTCAATATGGGGATGCGAACTCATCGACTGGCTCCAGATCTCGTGGATGGTCAAAGCAGTGAGAGTGAGGGCTCATCTGCTGCTGATCAAAGCGATGACGAAGCCGTGCACACTGAAAGCGAAGACCTTGCAGCCAGCGAAAATGATCTTTCGGATTACGATTTGGACGCTTCTGACGATGAACGACCAATTACACCTGTCAGACGCACAAGGAGTATGGGCGCCAGTATGCGGCTGCCGTTTCTTGCACGAAAATTAAATCTTCGCAAATTCTCAGACACTGGTCGTGGGATATTATCAGCGACGTCAGAAGTCACCCCTCTCCGACCACACCCCGATACTACAGCCTCCGACACAGCTTTGGTAGGTGGAGCTCCTAAAAGAGCTCCACCTACTAGTAATCCGCAGGGTGGGCCTCAGACTCCTGGATTATCAACCCAGAACTTCCAATCATCAGCTCGGCCGCCCATGATGCGAAATCAATCGATGCCCAAATTCTCCTCGAAGCCAGTTCCAAGGACGAAAGTAGCTACAGAGGATGGGCCTGGCCCGTCCATCATGTTCACCGACCAACCTTCGCCCGATCGTGACCCAGGGAAAGAGTCCATCTACCACCGCGCTTCTCCGTCTCCAGCCACCGTCCCTACGGACCCCTTCGTCTCTCAATTCACCTCCCGCAACTCTACACAAGCCAGCGGGTTCCCCCTCCCCTCTTCCCTCCCTCTAAGCTTCAACGATCTTCCGTGTCGAGCCCAGCACCTGATCTTGAACGAGTTGATGCGCACTCACTCAGGGCCCAACACTGCGGTGCTCTTCACTACATTACCAAGTCCACTCGAAGGAACGTGCCAGAGCGAAGCGGATAGCGTGAGGTATCTCGGAGACTTGGAGGTCTTGTGTCAGGACTTGCCGCCGGCGCTGTTAGTCCACAGCAATAGCATGACTGTTACAATGAATTTGTAGAGCTTGCAGATAAGATGTAGGAATACCACAATTATCAAGAATATCTATATCTAAGATTTTCTCACATGATCTGTCTATTTTGCATAAAGCGTTGCTCGCAAATGGTTAGTATAGTACCTACAAATATTGCGCCTGAGTGAACCAGTTTGAAGCTTGCATGTTACTTCAATATATATGAGCAACCCCCTCTTTTGGATTAGGAGACGCAATATCTAAAAATAGGTATTGATTGGCCGTTTCGATTTTAGGTGTGTCATTATTCATTCGTCCATCCAACCACACTAGCCCTATGACGTATGATGTGCTGGAAGGATTCGGCGACCTTGGGCTGACGTGAGTGAGATTCGCAAGGCGCAGGGGTCTTCAACCACCTACAAGCTTGCCTACTAGAGAATCACTGGCCTTAAACGCGCAGTTGCTTATTAAAATCGGGAGACAATCAGCCCTACGGAGGAGCGAGAGAAGGCTGTGGGATGCGACGTTACCCGCCGATCGTCCAGCACGTCCTGTCGTGTGATAGCACAGCACGCCTCAGACCCCACAAGAATGGATATAAGATGGGCTGAACAAGACGCTCCAAGGGAGTTACAGAACTCTCCCTTTATTGCTAGGTCGTTTAATTTCTGCAAAACAAAAATGTCTTCGAGATTCTGTTCCCGTTTTGTGCTCCCAGTAGGAGTATTACTAGCATTCTGTAAGTAACTTCTCTGATAGTTAACAATTTTTCTACTGTTTTCAGAATACCACTCAGTACATCTCGTCCTCCCTCTCTAACGTCCTCAGACCTCACCCTCGCCACCTCTCTTCCCCACAGCGCAACCCCCAAACGCACCATTGTCGCCCCCGGCACCGAACTCCGCATACTGCCCCTTGGCGACAGCATCACCTATGGCTGGAACGGCACCAACGGCACCGACGGCTACCGCCTCGGGCTCTCCGAAGACATCGCCGGCTCCAACTGGCTCTTTGTTGGCACTCAGCGCTCCGGCATCATGAACGATAATTACAACCAAGGCTACCCGGGCTATACCATCTCAGGGATCGCGGGAATCGCAGGCCCAGGTTTAGACATGAAGCCAAACGTCGTGCTGCTCCATGCCGGCACGAATGACCTTGACAGAGTCCCACCGTCGAACGAGCCCTATGCAGATGCGCCGACGAGGCTGGGCACTTTGATTGATCAAGTGTTGAAAGCGCTGCCGGAGAGTGTAGTGTTGGTTGCGCAGATCATCAACGCGAAAGATGCAGCGACAGAGGCGAGGATCAAGACATATAATGCGCAGGTGCCGGCGGTAGTGAAGCAAAGGGCGGATGATGGGTGGAAGGTGGCCGTTGTGGATTTCTCTAGTGTCACGAAGGATGAGCTGATTGATGGGCTTCATCCGTAAGTTCTGGTTTATCCCACCGTGAGGATGAGTGTTGATGCTGACGATTACCTAGGACTCCTGTTGGATACAAGCACATGGGCGATATTTGGTTTGGGGGCCTGCAGGCAGTGGCAAAGGCAGGGTGGATTACGCCGCCAATTGGACCAGACCCATCATGGGCAGTAAAGGCAGCATGAGATTTCTATGAAAGGAGAGTGTATTAGATGTATGATATTGATGATACAGCATTGTGGGCGCATGGGGCAAATTGGGAGCACGAGTCAGTCAATTTCATTTCCAGCGTTAGCATGAATCAAGTCTTTCCCTTCCGGAGCTCTAGCGCGTTACATCAATGCGGGGATGTGGAGGCGCGGGGTACACAGCCTCTGGTCTTCCGATGCTTCAGCAACGTGACTTCGAGCAAATAGATGTCTTGATTGGGGTATAGTGCTCCTAAACAAGCTTTCCGTTCATCTGGTAACTATGTGTCAGTTCCTTGCACTTCAGAGTATCTAGCCATCTACATATTTCTCGCTATCTTTCTCTAGATCATGACCTGCTTCAAGTCAGCACACCTGCGTCTCCACCCCCTCGCGATCGCTTTTCCGACGGCCCCCTGGATTTTATCCACTTAGAGCTACAGCTTTACCAATTCCACGTAGTTCTCCTCTAGTGCAAGGGCAACTTATGCGCCTGTGACCTTTGGAGCTTGGTATATGAAGCTCGCGATGGGAGCGAAATGGCGAAGCAGACGCCGAGCCAGATCTCGCACACTTCATTCCATTCTTTGACACAATGGCTCTAGCTGACTATGACCGCTTCACGCTCCTGGCTGTGGGCTTGCCCATTGCCGTGAGTGTATCCCATCTCCTCATAATCACCAATCGAGACTCCCACAACTTTCGAATGCTAACACAAGAGACAGTTCGTGATATACTCCGCCCTAGTAGCAATCTACCGCCTCACCCTTCACCCACTCGCAAAGTATCCCGGACCGCTGCTATGGCGCATATCTCCAGTACATACAGCCAACCCACCGCCCAACCACGCCCAACTCCCCTCAATACTAATCTGGCCCAGATCCCAAGCATCTACTACCTCCTAACCGGCCGCATCTCCTTCCAATACAAGATCCTGCACGACCAGTACGGCCCCGTGGTGCGCGTGATGCCCAACGAGCTCGCCTTCAACACCCCGCGCGCCTTCGAGGACATCTACGGCCACCGCGTCGGCCTGCCCAACATGGAGAAAGACCCCATCCACGTCGGGGCCGTCGAGGCGATCCCCGGCGCGACCAACCTGACCATGGCACCCGAAGCGCACCACGCGCGGCAGCGGCGGGCGCTGGCGCACGCGTTCAGCAAGCAGGCGCTGCTGGAGCAGCAGCCCATCTTGGTGGGGTATGTGGAGCTGTTTGTGAAGAGGCTGCGGGAGCATGCGCGGGCAGGCAAGGCGGTGAATATGGTGTCCTGGTTCAACTTCGCGACGTTTGATATCATTGGCGATCTGAGTTTTGGAGAGCCGTTTGGGTGTTTGGAGGAAGGTGAGTTTTTTTGAAGATGGCGCTGCGTTCTGAGGATGCTCTGTTATGTTTTGCGTACTGACTGATGGATAGGTGAGGGTAGCGAGTCGGCGAATTGGGTCGTTCTTATCTACGAGAGTATCAAGTCTGGGGCTATCGAGCAAGCTACTCGCCGGTTTGCGAAGCCTGGTACCCTGGCGCAGCAGTTCTTGCTGTGGTGTATTCCTAGTATCGTTCGCCAGCGACGGGTGAAGCATTTGACGAACTCGAAGGAAAAGGCACTCCGACGCATGGCAGCGAAGACGGAGCACAGGGACTTCCTTTGGTACGTTCTCAAGCAACGAGAGAAGAAAAACGAAGTCTCTGATGACGAGGTCATCATGAATTCTGCACTGTTCATGTAAGTCTACCCCCTAGATTGGCAGTGACCAACGCTGATACGCCGAAGTGTTGCTGGAAGCGAAACCACGGCTACCTTGCTCTGTGGTCTACTGAACCACCTCATCCGAAACCCTCCTATGCTGGATAAGCTCAAGAAAGAGATTCGGGATGCCGTTAAGACGCCCGAAGACCTTGTTATGGAGAAGGTTGGTGAATTGCCGTGGATGAACGCGTGCATCGAAGAGGGTCTGCGAATCTTCCCGCCCGTTCCTATCGGGCTGCTAAGAACCGTCCCGAAAGGGGGATCCGATATCGACGGCCGCTTTGTCCCTGAAGGAGTAAGTCTACCTCTTGCCTTCACTTTAACATATAGGATATACTGACCACTATGAAGACATCCGTATGTGTTAGTTCATGGGCCGCATCGCACAACCCCAAGAACTTCGTCAACCCGGACGCCTTCATTCCAGAGCGCTGGTTAGACTCAAAGTACGACAGCGACATCAAGAAGGCGTCTCAGCCGTTCTCGCTAGGGCCTAGAGGCTGCATCGGGCGCAACTTGACGTATGTGGAACTTCGACTCATCCTCGCCGCTTTGTTGTGGAACTTCGATGTCGAGTTTGCGGACGGTGCACCGTTGTGGAGCCCCGCGAATGAGTATGCAGGGCTGCGGGCGTTCAATACGTGGGAAAAGAGTCCGTTGATGATCAAGTTGACGGATATCAGGAATTGAGCTGCGGAGATATGTATTGCGGAGACAGCCAATGCCAATCTCCGTACACATGGTGTATATGTTGGATGAGTAAATGGTAGGTCATTGAGGGTCTGTGATATATATTGTGGAAACTACGAGCTCAGAAGACGGAGAGAGTTATAGATTGGCTAAGCCTTCATGGAATTACCTTCGCTTTCCTCATTCTGTCAAATGTGAGCTTCCATGACTCCTTCGTGCCCGTATTTACGGTATATCCAACATTGTGGCTAGCCGTCATATCCATTTGACGATCGAAGTTGAACAAGGACATTATAAAGTACTAGCCAACGTCAATAAGATGACCAAAAGTCGGGTATCTGAATCAAGTCTATATCTTACCTGGAAGCCAGGATGCGTGATATCGCTATCCACCGACCCCTTCTTCAGCCCCTCCTTCTTCTCCAGCTCATCCCACTCTTTCCGGTGCTCGGCGATGTAGGATCCAGGTTGAGGCGATCCGTCCTCCGGCCCGGTGCCCTTAAGGCCAAAATAATCGCAGATGATCGGCCACTTGCCTTCCCAGGTATCCAGCTGTCCGCCAACATTGAACGGCTTGCCCGACGTTTTCTCTGGGTGCAGACTCGCATAGATGGAGAACTCCGCGACCATGTCTTGCGGTGACTCGTTGTATTTGGCTACCCAAGATTTGGGGTTTCCTGGGAAAGCGCATTTGGCGCCGGCGCCTTCGACGGAGCGGAAGAGAGCGAGGTAGAGAGCAAGAGTTTGAGCGAGGCAGTAGGCGTTGTTGTTTGGGACGAAGCCAATCTTGAACGCTCCATGTTAGATACTTGAAAGCTTCGTCATAAGACTGTGTTTCTTACAATGTTGTCTGGTCGCACCTCACACCATCCCCATTTCTTCTCCTTTCCCAACCGTTTTAGACAATCGATCTGGTTGTAGTAGAAAAGCTGGCTGACGTATGGCTCTGCAATCGGTGGTAGGTCTTCCCTGAGCGGAAGCTTGTCTGCGTATGGGAATCCATCCAGCAAGTGAATGCCGTAGATCTATAGTGCGCATGAGCTCGTTGATTCACATGGTTTTAAGCACCTAAAGACTGACCTTTGTGCCGCTGGGGAGTACAACGTATGACATTTCCGGTGACAGGTGTTCGATAGCTGATACCGATCGCTCCAACATGTCTTCGTTGACCCGGCACTCGGTGTCGTTATCATTGTCTTGCTTGTAGGCTTGGGATCTTTCGTCAGCCCGGGATGGAATGTTTTGGATTGTCGAGTATACCATAGAAGAAGACCTGGTTCACGGTCTCCACCCCCGAGACCTTCTCCTTGATCTCCTTTTCAAGCTCTTCCTGGGTTCCTTTCAACAGATTGATCCCAGTAATTATCTGCAAACGAGGATCGTCTGGCCACTGAGCCACTTCTCTGGACAGCGGCCTATTGACTAAAGCGGTAACCTTTGAGAAAGCATCCTTAGTAGGGTATCCATTCAGAATTGCGTTGACAATGGCCCAGCCTGTGATTCCAGAAGCTCCAAAGATGAGGGCGTGGTTGCCGGTAGGAGCCATGATGAGAGCAATCGCGGGGGATGTTCTGCGCGTGAGAGCTGCTTCTTACGCGGCGGACCCTTCATTTTGTACTGGGATCTAGAATTGTTCATGTGCTCATCCGAATGGAAGCTCTAGAAGCTGGCGCCAGCTGGAGGTAAAGTGGGTGTTGGGCTCCGCAGCGGATATTCATTTCCACGCTTCAGGTCCTCCAACCCCCGCACAACATGCCCCGCCAGATCGGCTCGAGTCTGCGCTAACGGCAGCTACTTCTTGGACAAACTGGAACCGTGTATTAATATCCGATCCCGGAGATGCTGTCAAGCTTCTCTAGAGATTGATACTTGGTGTCCTGAAATAATGACGCGTGCCGGAGCCTTCGTGAGTCCAAAATCCATATGCACCGAAGTATCATTCCGTTCAAGTATTCGTATATACAGATGGCATCGTGCAGCAATAGTGCAGGAGCTATAGAGGTACTGGAGGGTTTGAGAGTGAGGATGACAAGTCCCCTGAAAGATCCTAGCAATTAGTCTCAACTCTAGCGTCCGTGCGGCTTCAACTTCGTCCTCCCCTCTCTCCATCTCAGTTCTTCTTCAAGACCCGCCATGAAGACAGGAACTCAATGAAAAAAGCTTTCGCGTCAGCCGGAGGCAGTGCAAATACCAGCGACACAGTTGCCCCAGCCTTCGCACAGCAAGTTGCTTGAAGGCTGGTGCAGAGGGTTCCAAAGATAAAACCTAAACGTAGGTAAGCGGGCCGTGGCACCGCTTTCCTCAGCGGTTAGACTGAGCAAGAACAGATACTACACTTGATCTAAGCCATAATGGCAAAGAGAGCTGATGAACAGATTTGGGCGAGGGAAATGTGTGGTCTTATAGCTGAGAAAAGGTTAGGCAACAGCTCAGGGGTGAGAGTAGGTTTAGGCAGAAGGTGAGATTCTTGAGTCATGATGTTGCCTGCATCGTTACCTGGAGGGTTGTCTGCGGTCATACTGTGGGTACGGAGAGGTGGTCGATCTGCTACACAGCAGAGCGCTCCACGGTGAGTATCTTCCGCAGGAAATTCATCAGCGTGTCAGAGGCCCTGTAGGGGCACATAAAACTCTCCTAGCTTGTGATACCTAAGCAGAGAGACAAGCTTGAGCCTTAAGTAAATTAGCTCTGGCTACGTTTACATGGCTCTGGGTCGGGTCCCGCAAATCAAGTCCTGAACCTGACTATGTTGGCGTGGTGGATTATAACAATTACCACAGCAAGCAATAATGGTATTAAACTTGACTTCGTTTCTGTATGTTAGCTTTAATGCATTCCTAGATACACATCCTAGATGCACTTAGCTTTCGCCGTAGGGTACCGCTATTGCGATATAAGATACTAGCCAACACCATAAGATATTAGCTGTTACTACAGGTTCTCAGTCATTATCAATACCGAACGCTTCTCTTACCCGCCATATTTACCTAGCATCTCACGTTGTAATATAATATGTAGTCCTTTCCGTTCATCAACATGCGATATAGATGCCTCTCTAGGTTATTACCACGGAATATTTCCCTTGGTCATTATGGATGCTCTCCATGAAGGAGGCTTCCCACCATTATTTCTCGAGATATGAGTTTGAGAGAAGGTGTTGGATTATGAGATTACCTACAGTAATTGATGCCCGTAGTAAACACGGTCGCCCTATGTACATATTTGAGTGAAGACGCTACAGCATGCATTCAACAGAAGTTGTGGCGCTGTGCTTGAAACCCATCTTCGCCGTCTCACTTTCATTGCCAAGGTACCGCATGGATAAAAACCTTCGCCATCGAGAATAAGAGCCTACTTATTCACACACCCGATTCCTGGGTTGAGCTTAGATCGCGACAGCAGGTCAACTCTGCCACTACCACATCACCAACCGCCCTTCTTAGCCGACTCTGCTCTTCCGCCTCCTCGAAACAATGGGCTTCGAAAACGTCGGGCTCACCTACGGGTTCGACGACTACTACTGGTCAGACTTGGACTCAGACTCGGATGGCGATAAGTCTATGTCTGGTCATTCGCGCACAAACCCCATACCTGGGGATACCGCTGCATCTGCGGAACCGACTTCTACGACTTTCTCGGCCGCTACATCTGGTCCCTCTACTCACCGTGATACCAGTGGTAGCGTAGAGATGCTGGACGCCGCGATCACTCCAACCGCTGCTCATACCCCTTCCGCTCCGAGCGTTGGTGGCAACGTAGCATATCCCACTCTCCCTTCTCTCAATGAGTCGTCATCTAGCTTGACTGGGGCCCAGCAGAATGCATATCAGCCTACATTGTTTGGGGGAGAGCATTCGCGCGGGAAGAAGCGTGAGCGAGAGGAACCCTCAGAAGATGTGGGAAGGCGTAAGAAGGCACACACTGCGTCCGGGATGAAGACGCAGCAGCAATCGAGCACCATTAGCAAGTAAGCCACCTCCCAAAGATGTTCGTCCTACCATAGTCTGATAGTCTTCCCAGAGACCAGCTCTTGAAGCTTCTCCACAATGGCACGTATAGCGACTACAGCATCCGATGTGCAGGCATAGAATGGAACGTCCACCTTAACATCATTACCACGCGCGCGAGAGGTTTACTTCCGCAGGACTTAACAGTAAGCTTGCCATCTTCCCGGTGACAGCTTTGGATTGACTCACTAACGATGCTCCTCTCTAGCCTGGCGGTAGCTGCACGATCTCCGACCATACTCCTACCATCATCGAGAGCTGTCTCGAGTTCGCGTACTCAGGCGACTACTCAGACCGCGACCCAGCCGCGTCGGCTAATTCCGCTTCTCGCAGCAGCAACGGCGCCCGCTCTTCGTACAATTCGCCTCTACACCACCACATCCTGCTCTTTGGTGCGGCGGCCGCATTCGAGATGCCGGAGTTAATGACCCTAACGCTCGAGAAGATGCAGGCGAATTTCCTGCGGGAGGGCTGGAGCAGAGTGGAGTACGAAGCGGCCTTGTATAAGTGTCGTCAAGTCTATTCGCGGTGGGAGGGCCTGGACGATCGGATGATAGTTTTCTTCCAGTATATTGAGGCAGAGGGAATAAAGCTAGAAAATCCGGGGAATCCGGCGGAAGGAATGGAGGAGTAGAAGTCGATAGCGGGAATGTCATCTGCGGGGTAGGATCTGGGCGAAGACGCTTATATGGCTGATGTCCTAGCATTGACTTATGACCTCAGCTCTTACTTTTGAGTGTATCCCAAGATCTAAACTCTCTGAAACTTGACATGCTGCCTACGTAGTGGAATCCCTACGAGGGCACCCATATAACTGGCAAAATGATGGGCACAGACTTATAACCTGCCACTGAAAATGCTCCCTGGCTTTCGTAGAGAGAGAAATGTGCTTCCTTGGCACGTGAAAAGGAACAGTCTAGAGCAGATGATGATCACGTGACGAATGTTAAAAAAGACATCAAAAAGCACGACGTCTTAGGATTTGATAATATGGTGAGATCGAATGACGGCAGATGAGCGACGTTCATGCTTTTGATGCAGAGATTACACTATGCTACAGTACCTGAATCTCACAGCCTCGAAGCCTTTCACGGACTCCGAAGGGTATTATGCAATCCAAATGCATTATATACGCCATCCTTATGCAAATGGCTTACGGTAGCTGTGGTGTACAAACATTGCTCCTTTTTTAAAACAGCATCGAGAACCTCATATAGCGCTTTCCGACGCGACTGCAGATTCAACGCGCACGGTTTTCGTGACTTCTTTCTTTGGCTCCTCCGCTGTCTTTTCTGGCGGATGCAAGTTCCCGTTCGGATCTCTAGGGATACGCGTCCACCCCGTCTTGAATCTCTTCTTATCGGGTTGGAAGACAGGCAGCGGATGAGCTTCGGTGTTTAGGACGACTTCGGTGAGGGGGAGGACATCGTTGGGGCCAAATAGAAGATAAAAGTATTTCAGAGTTTCGGCCTACGCATTAGGAAGTCAGCAAGATCTCAAGTAGTAAAGAGAGAACGAGTACATACCAGCCAAAAGCTCTCCATATTATCCCTCGATGGCGGCGGAATCTGGGTGACGTCACCAATACTGCTGAACCCAGCCCCGTCTTCGAGAAGCGTGTGTTTCACGAACGATTGGAACATTTCCCAGCCCCAATTCCTGTACTTCTCGTCTCCGGTGATACGCCACATATAGAAAAGACTTTCGACAGTCTCCGGGCGCTGCAGATTGTGCGTATCAGCAGGCTTGAGGATATAGTCCTGTTTCCAATCAGCATCGTCGGCTGGATCGAGAGTTTCCGGGCCCTTCAGAATCCCGTGCCGCATCATTTGAGGCGGGTCGTAGATGTTGAAGTGGGCGATTTCTGGCGCCAGGCCAGTAGCCGTAACTTTGTACATGCCCCAGCATGTCTTCATCAATTCGGTTGCAAGCTCCATCTCTTCTTCCTGCTTGGTGCCCCAAGACGGTAGCTTCTTAGCCTCCTCTACGGTCAAGCCTCCGGTAGCGCCCAGCGCGATGGTGCCTGGCATAAAACAAACTAGATGGTCCATTTTTGGAGAAATATGGCCACTGAGCCCGCTCGGGCGTTCAGCCAGAATAGTGAAATTCGACGGCTGAGAATACGTGATTAGATGCTTGCGGACACCGGCGAGAGCCTCCTCCCACATCTCAAGATAGATGGGTTCTTGTTTCGCAGTTTGATAGTACTGCTTGATGAGATATTCTAGAATTAAATTAGCCAGCATGTTGAGAGAGCAGCACCATGGTCCTACCGTAGTACGAGTCTCCACGACTTCCAAGACGAATCTCATTGCTTCTGAAGGTACCCTGATCCGCGTAAATGAAGATAGGCAAGAGCCCGTCTCTAGCACCGTTGTCATCCACGACTTTCATGACCTTCTCTGCCTTCTCCCAGTACGTTGCCTCTCCGGTCAAGTAGGCAAGATATTTCATCTCAAGCTGAAGACTTGTTGCTTCTGCAGTAGATGAGGCACCGCCATCAGCATGCGATGGGATCCCCTTCATCGTCTTGAGATTGACGCTAGCAAATGGAACACCAGAATTTGACTCGTACGCTGATAGTAGTCGATCTGCGAGATCGCTGGCTTTCTCCAGATACAAATCCTCGTCAGTTGAGTCCTCCGCAGGTTTCATCCCGGGAAGAATCCCTTGCAAGTAGTGCGCCGACAGCAGACCGCCCAGCATGCGTATAGTCGTTTCGAATGTGTTGACGTCTTGGTCCTTGTCGTAGGTGAGGCTAGTCGATATCCATTGACGGGCATGTCCAAGCTCCCTTGTCAGATTCATCAGCATCATGGTGTCCAAAGCATCGACGATAATCCAGCCCAGTCCGCCCGTCGCCATGTGCCGACCTGACTTGGAGCTGGGATGGTATTCGTCATAGCCTGATCATTGGTTAATTAGATTCTGTAGAATGAACGTCGGCTGTGGGATGAAAATAGGAATAACGTACCCCATCCATGATCTTCATATGCCTTCCAGCTCAACTTGAACGCGTCCTTCACACTCTCCTGCCTCTCGTCCCAATCCACCTTTTCTTCCACTGCTGAAAAGAAACCCCACGATCTCCCACCACCGTTTCCCTTCTTGTTGGCATCCCCTCCAGACCACGGCCAGCCGAACCAGTAGAAGTAAGCTATTATTAGAAAAAAGACAGTCCCTGGTGCCCGTTTCCTCCGAAACCACTTCGGCTTCCTCATCGACGTCCCATAATTATATGGCTTGTCCTTGTACATCGGCAGCCCTTTTTCGCCAAATACGCCTGATATTGCCTCGCCCACATTCCCTCCGAAGCGCGATTGCCCCGAGCTACCCCAGACCGAGTCTTCGAGCCGGCGGACGCCGTTGGGATCGTTGAATGTGGGCACGTTGCGCGGGACAGCGAACGACATGCCGTCTGCGATGCCGGTGTCTTCGAGGGCCTGCTTGCCGGCCTCGAGGGCTTGTTGGCCCGCCTGGCGAGTGTAGGTCGCGGCACGCGCGGCGCTGTGCTGGAGGAGGTTGAAGGCAGTGGATCCAGGTCGGAGATTGAAAGGGTCCCTGGTGTTCATGCCCGGAGGGCGGAGAGGCTGAGGTGAGGCTACGGGGAGTAATGGTTACTAAGAGAGTGAGGATATTAGCTGCACAGTAGGGCGATGAAGTTGACAGTTGTTCATGGTTTATGCGACTAAGGGTAAGACGTAGTCAGTGGTGCTTCCTTGGCTGTCAGGGGTTCAACATCTCCGCAACCCATGGTTCCTGCATCCGCGCTTCCATCAAATCGAGGTATCTCGTCCCAAGCTTCGTCATCCCTTCCAGGCAGTGCCGCGATGGTGCTGGCGTGAGATGGCAGTCATATTGGCGGGGTCCCAGCTTCCTGAGTTCTACCTACACATAGATCACTCGTCCGCCTCTGCCTTGCATCACAAGCCCCGAATCATTACCACCAGTGACGACATGGCCTTTTTTACCGAAGCCTTCTGTGAACCCTTCCGCTTCTTCTTCTCTTCTATGTTCAATTGTTTGCCTTGCTGCAATATTTACGCTAGTCACTCTGTTTTCCACCATGATGAAACACCTTTACGTCGATCCGAGGAAAGAAGAGGCTCCCACTAGGGACCGCAAAGCACATTCGACAAGTCTTCCCAAAGCGAAAGAAACCAAACTTCATCCAACTAGTCCTGGCGGCGAAACTGCGAGTTTGTTCTTCGTGGGAACTGCCACCACCATATTGTAAACAATGCGAAGCATTCTTCGACTTCCATCGTTCCCGTCTAATACACTAGTAGAGAATGGGAAGGTATCCGTGTTATGACCGATCCCAACTTCTTGCACGCCGGCGAGCACGTCCATTTAGGCCCGGGAGTATCTGCAGAGCGAATCACGAACCCAGCTGTGGACCTCCACGACCTTCCCCGGATTGACGTTGTGCTCCTCTCTCACTACCACGGCGACCACTTTGATCAGAAAGTAGAGGAGTCCCTGCGACGTGATCTACCAATCGTCACGACTCCACATGCCAAAAGCTGTCTTCAATCCAAAGGTGAAGACTCGTTCAGCGAGGTTCATGCTTTGGATTTCTTCCAGAGCTTGATGCTGGACATCGAGACAGGTTCCATTCGTGCTGGAAGAAAGCCTGGTATAAAAGTCACTGGGATGCCGGGGCAGCACGTCAAACCAGGGCTATTGTCTGCTGCAAACAACCTTCTGAAAGCCGTTCGTACTTCGAGGATGTATGATGGACTTGTTTGTGCTGACTCAGAAAGGTTCCTCCGACAAATGGATGGATGATTGAACTGGGATACCGAAGCGCCAGTGATTCGGAGAGCTTTGAAAATGCTTACAGGTGAGACAGTCAGAGTGCGAGTTACATCATGGCTGACTCGGGCAGGATCTATGTGTCCGGCGACACTCTGATGGTGGATGAGTTGAAAGAGATCCACGAGCGATACAAGGATCAGAGCATTGACCTCATGTTGATACACCTCGGTGGAACTACTATCCCGTCGCTAGCAGTACCATTATTGATGGTGACCATGGATGCGAAGCAGGGAGTCGAGCTAATACAATTGATTGAGCCGGAGGTCACGATTCCAATACACTATGAGTAAGCTGGTTCATGAGCAACACTTCTCCGCCATGCTAATAACTCTTCAGTGACTACGACCTTTTCGCGTCTCCCCTTTCCGACTTCAAAAAAGCTGTCGAAGAGGCCGGGCTGAGTTCGAAGGTAGTATACCTGGATCGCAAGGACGAGTACAAATTCAAGGTCTAGAAGTAGGGCAGTCGGATCCGGGGGATCTGCGTTATGTTTCACGAGAACACCTCATTCACGAGATAGACGACTAGAGTTTCATGAAGGGACCCATTGATTGAATTCCGCTCACGAAACTGTCCGAAAACGTGTTCATGTCGCCGTTTTCCCGTATTCCATGCCGTGAAATGAAGCCAAAGAAACACCCTGCCCTCTGCCTTCAGCAATGCATCTCCATCCTTCGTTGCCCATCTACGCCCTCTTGCCCTTGGGGTTCTTCTTGGCGACCTCGGTAACTAGGAGTCCTGCAACACAATCATCAGCCATTATCCAATTTATCGTTCCCATTGCGCCGCGTTATCCACTTCTCAAGTCTTTCCGAATCGGCGAATGGGTATATGCTGTGAGTGTTCGTACCAGGGGGGAAGCTCTGCTTCAGCTTTTCTGCGCGACCAGCATCCTTGACGACGTGTGTGTAGAGGTATCGACTGCACCGGACCTTGAACTTGACTTGGTTGCTCTTCTTGTTCTTCTTTATGCGCGCCGCTATTTACAGACATTCGTTAGCAACCCTATTCAAACATATCATCCAGAGTATTGCTCGTATCATCCATTGAGCCGCTCCCGCCATAGTTTGAAGAAATCCGTGCTCCCCACAAAAACGAGGCTTCGGCGGGGCGAAGGAAGGTCTGGGCTGGGCGGCAAGACTCACACTTTGCGTCCTTGCGGCGGCAGATCTCGATGAACTGCTTGAGGTCCGAGATTTCTGAAGGCATGTTGGCGGTTGTTGTGAGGTGCCGCTTGTTTGTCGTAAGGATCCTCGAATGTGGAGGTGCGAAATTCAAATGCGATAATTCGCTTGCTGCAACGGTAGACTACAGGAACCTCCCCGCTAGAGCGGGCCGTAGTTAAGCTCGATATCACGTGGAAGGTGACGACGGCCATATGAGTTGCGGCCAGCTTGCAACATCATCCGTACCTTTCTGCCTGGAATCCTATGCGAAACTCTCGTCCTTTTGATAATTCTCTGGAAAGTGAGGAACTCTGAAGATAAAGCTTTCGCGCGTCTGAAACTGCATCGCGCGCCACCTCCAACATCAAGCAGCCAGAAGCAAAGAACAATGCCGACACCTCTTGATCGTGCTACCCAGGCTAAGGTATGCTATAGCCTAAGCTTTTCTGTATCCAGTCATTCAGTTCACCTTATTCTTACGTTCTTGCTAATGTTTACTTTTAGAGCCCATTCATTGGTATTCGCCACCAAGTCGTCTCCATCTTACTACCATATCTAACTTCTACCAGCATTTGCCGCTATTGTGACCGCAGTCGCTGCATGGAGTATCTGGGGCCCCAGTGATATCTTCCCTGCGCAGCCAGATCCTACGGGTGGTACGTCATTGTCTTCTGTCTATGTACCTTCTTCGCTCATTTCTAACCTTCCCTACAGAGCCAGAGAACTGGACATCAGAAGAGTGCCGTCGGTGGCTCAATAATGTAAGTTTCTGTCACGTATCTAATACCTCGAGAACTTTCTGACAGCGTCAAGCGCAAACTCCACCCGAATCCGTTGGCCACGTCGGCTGAGCTTGTGGAGCGCGTGAAGGCTAATATGCGACCACCGCCTCGCCCATGATGGGAGCAATGCATATCACTTTCGGCCCAGAATGGTTCATTTTTATCTGTTTGAAGGGAAAGCGAGCGATGAAACGGAGTTCTTAGTAGTATTGTTGAGCGTTATGCAGCAATCAACATGACCACGCTTAGTGCACTATCACAGTCTAGAGTGTCAGTGTTTGGTATAATGTACTCCTATCATTGAAGCAATGTGCCTATTTGACATGCCCGGAGCATTCGTAAAGAGAAGAAAAAGGAGGCAAACTGTGGCAGTTCACTTCGCGCTCAGACGCGGAAGACCTACCGGAAGCGTATCAGAAGATAGCGCGCCAGAAGATCTCCACAATCGAGCAATCTGAAATCAAACGCCAAGTACCATCCAATTTCCCTGTCCTCGACCTCATTGAAGCCACCATATACCCTCCTAATAACCTCCATCCACGATCCCAGCTTGAAGCCTCCAAATTTTGACATCCTAGACCGCTGCATAATGGCACCTCCAGAATGATCTCAAAGCCTACTCCACCACCTCAAAATCCCATTCTCCTTCCTCCATTTCAGCCTCCATTGCCATTTTCTCCTCTTTCTGTATCTCTTCCATGAGGTTGTCCAGTTCCTTCTTCTTCTCTGCGAAGCGTCTAGCCTCCTCCTTTCGCTTCTCGACCTCCTCCCTCCTATGTCGTGCTGCAAGCAGCTTCTCCCTAGCTGCCACGAGCTCGGCATCAAGAGACTCGTGCTCCTCGGTGGTTGGGCCTGGCTTGCTGCGCTTGGCTGCAGGTGTTTTCGGGGGTGTAGCAGGACGCTTTGACGGCGTCAGGGGGCCGTTGGGGAGGTTACCACCCGGTGCAGACGGGGTGGAAGTCGAGCCGGGTTCCGAGGTCTCGATCGGGGCAGGGCGTCTGGCTTGCTCGGGATCCTTGCTGCGGGTTGGAGACTTCGAATCGGCTCGCTTCTTGGTATCGCTGATTTGACCGTTTGCAGGGCCGTGGGGCTTCTTGGTGGTCGACTTGGGCTGAGCAGCTTTGTTCGGAACGGGCTTGTCCTGCTGTTTGTTCACGATGTTCTCGTCCTGATTCTTGTTCTCCGGGAAAGGGCCAAATAATGATTTATCGGGTTTGACCATGTCGACTTCGGTGGACTTGGCGGATTCGGCGGTCATCTTTCCGCTCTCATCGGCTTCTTCGAGGGAAGGTTTGGTGGAAGACATGTTGGAAGACGCTTCGCCTGCAGCGGTTGGGTCAGGTTCCTGTTCGGTCTCCTTCCGCATAGCTCTGATTGCGACCTTCTGCAACTCAAGGCGAACCTTTTTCGTCTCGTCAGCTTCCTTCCTTAGATTCGCGAGGATCTCATCAGTGTCGAAAGAGCCCGGCTGTGTCTCCATAGGCTGCACAGAACTTCTACTAGAGCTAGCTGTAGGTGGAGCAGAGACCTTCGGTGCGTCGTTTCCAGATGAGGTCTGACTCTTAGGCTTAGAACGAACTTGATTCTTCGTCATGGCTGGGGTTTTGCTTGCAGCTGATTCGTCCTTAGGCGCAAGTTCCTCAATCTTCGAGTCGTCCACAAACTTGAGTTTACTTAGAGGGCGAGAGGTGCCTTTGACCTCATCGGCAGTTGAGTAGCTCACTGCCATCTTGGCGGCCGCGATAGACTCTGTCGCAATAGATTAGTGAAAGGCTATGACGTCGTTTGAAAGGAACTTCTCTTACGCTGAGACCGGTAGTAGAAGCGGAACACGGCCCAGCTGCCGTCACCAGGACGATCAACCTGTGCTTTCTTGACCTTTGTCATGGTTGATGTCTTGTTGTAGTCTTGCGAACCCTCCGCTCGTGGCGTAAGCTCGTACTCAGGAGCAACGCTCGGATACATTGCCTTGAGCCCATAGACGTCCACCCAGGAGGCTGCTTCGTTGAACCAAGTCACATCTGTGGCCTTGTAGATCTCCCCTGCCTGTCGCAAAGCTGAGAAGCGCACTTCGATCACACCAACACTCTGAGTAGCCCATTCCTTGAAGGGACCGAGTTCGACGTCAGATCGGATGGCAGTGACTTCAATGCTGGTTTCTCGTAGGAGTTCCTTCGACTCGGCTTGTAGGAATAGGAAGGTGTTGATGGAATCCTTCTTATTCATCTTGTGCTTTCCGCTGCATGCTGCAAACTTCGTGGCGCGGAGAATCCCGTCAATAAAGACGTCGGTAGCGAGATACGTAGTCTTTCCGATGAAATGGGTGGCAATGCTGAGCTTGGTGCCAACATCCACACCCACGAAGCAGCAAATGGCTCCATCCTCAGCGACGAACTCGCCGTATTCGTCAAGTAGGTCCGTGGGGCCGTCCACTCCAATATGGACCTCTGCGTGGCGGCTGCTACCTTTTTCGTTGCACCTCATGTTGGATGATTTGGCGATGAGGGTGAAGAAAGCAGAGGTAGCAACGGAAGTGGTGAAGTTGAAGACGGCGACGTGCTGGCTGATGACTAAAGACTCCGGTGGGGCTAGCTGGCGATGAAGTGAAATGGTGAATCCCGCACGTGATAGTCCGATTGCAGATCCGTCTTCACCTTTCTACCACTGTTAGTCGTGCTTCGTAGGGCTTTCGAGGTCCGGAATCAGATAGAAGTTCGGTGTTTTGATCAACTGGTCAATCCGCTAGTCCACCCCAGGCGGCGGCAAAGGGGTGTGAAAAGTTTCAAAGTGCGAGCCGTGGCCCTAGATTTCTTTCTAGACGTTTTAGAGATCCTGAGAAATTGTATCACACAGATACCTTATGATGAACAGTCAAGCCCTGTTCAATGTAGAACGGCAGTTTATTCTACCACCGTCCAAGGTGGCTTGGGGAGGTGTCGGACTTCCCAGGACTGTTGCTTTCAATTTCTCATAGTGTACTGGCGTACCTCATGCAAGGTCAAGCACGGATACACATGTCTAGAAAGATAGTCCGCCACTATAACGGGTTTTGAAGTGGGCCGAGGGGCTGATAGACTTGCCATGACTACTATTTTACAGTTTTACGAAATGTACTGGAGGACCTCAAGCATTGGCAAGCAACGATACACACGCCTAGGAAAAGGGTGTACTACTTGAACTCCGCCTGAGGTGGCCCGAGGAGCTGTCAGACTTGCAGGACTGCGGCTTTACTATTTTACAAAATGTACTGAAGGGTCTTAAGCAGTGGCAGGCAAAGACACACAAGTAGAGAAACTGTGTACACCACGTCAATGCCGTCTGAGGTGGCCCGGGGGGTTATTAGGCTTGCCAGGACTGTTGCTCTTTAGTCCTGAAAGTTGAACTGGAGGGCCTCAAGCGGTACTAGGCAAGATCAGGAAAGCCTAGGGGAGAGAGCGTGTGGACCTTGGATTGGTTCTCAAGATTAACTTCGCACGTACTCGTGGACAACGACTGCATACATTTTCAAGAGAGCTTGACAGTGTTGATGGAAACTTAGGCGCTTGCTTACTATAGCCGACTTTTCTTGCCATATCTCTATAAGGTATCACATTCTATTTTCGTAGTTCAGGTCCCAGCCTATATGTGCATCTTTTGCCAACCTCATTATAGTCTTAGATTCCAATTGCCAATCACCATAGCCCCATAGAAACACATTCAAGATCGTACATATTCGTGAGTGGAGGCTAAGGGTACCGAGTAGATATTTGGGTGGAACAAGCGGAAGTCGCTGTTCTCCGTTCTAATCGTCTGATTGGGTGATTGGGCGAACACTGAGGCTCGAGTCGTTAAATGTATGCTATTATACTGTTAGTACCAACGAATAGACATGGGGCCCGGATGTTATACTCCGTCGTTAATCCTTCCATGTCCCCCGTGCGCCGCTGATTGATCATCCAACCCGTCCGATCGCATACTCTCAAACAACAAATCGGAAGTTCATGTTCTGGACGATCCAACCCTTCACCCCGGACTTTGGTCCATTGGCCGTCTTCTCAGGATTCGGCACCAGCACGAATGTCTCGCTGAACTGCTTCAACGGGCCCGTCTTTGGTTCATTCAGTCTCACAGTCCCGCTGACCATCGCGACGATGCTCATCCTCTTCTCGATATCCTTGTCTGGGTCTCCGCTTCCTCCTTTCAGCTTCTCTGGTGGCATGGCCGTCGGGTTGAGAATATGGCAGTCGAAGGATTGTACCTCGTAGTGTGTGTAGGGCATGCGGTCCTCGTACAGTGCTTGGTACTCTTCGGGGGTGCGAAAGACGCTGCCGTTCCAGACGATGCCCGGAAGCTCCTTGCCATCAGCGAAGCGCTCGTACGGACAGAAGTAGGATGCGATGGTGTGCCTGGAGCCTTGGAGTGCCACGTAGTAGTTGTCGAGGAAGTTCTCGGTGGCTGAAATATACTTAGTCTCTCCGAGTCGGTGCATTTCTACGAGAACTGAAGGAGGTTCGGTACCTTCGATGCTGGCGGTAGTTAGCGTGTGCTGGTCATGTTTGGCCATGATGCTGTGGGGGTGTGGTTGGTTTGGTGTGGGAGAATTGTGGTGGTGTGGGGATTCGGTCCAGGTTTGATGTGTTGTTGCCTGGTGTGAACTTGACAAGCGATTTCTATAATAATACAGAAGGTCGACAGCGTAAACACGCGGACACGTGGTACAAGATGCTGTGTGCTCATGCGAAAGAGTGAATGTAGGCACGGATATCCGCGGTCGTCATATGAGGCAATCCCAGCAGAAGCTCATGGGGGTTGGTGTCAAAGACGACTTCTAAAGCGGTACCAGAGTGCCAATATCAGATATTCGAACAGGAGCGCCTTGATCCCGCGTCGTTGCAGTCAAAGCAGTAGGTAAATGGTGCTAAAACGCCGCGGGATCGACGAAGTGGGCTAGATTCCCTGCGTGCCAAGACCCGCAAACCGGGAGGTCGATCTCAGCTTCCAATTGCTTTTCTTTCCGCCCTCTATCTCCCTCACCATCCCAAGACCTCTCCTCCCTACCCGACGCCATGCTATCGCGGAGCTCCCAGAAGACGGCGCAGGTACGAAATCACCGCAGCTCCGCTCTGCCATTGTCAAGTCGCGCGTCGCAAGCTAACACGACTGTTCAAACCAGACCCTTCTGCGGGGCGCAAAGCCTGCTTCACGATGGGCTACCGGACCTTCAATGGCTACAAGATGTGAGAAGGACCTAAAGGACTATGAGCGCTACTACAATTGGGAGGCTGACCGATTTGTCCGACAGCAATGGCCACGATTCAGCACGACATCTTCAAACCTACCAAGTTCGGCGGCAAATACACCGTTACCCTGATCCCAGGTGGGCAATTACAACTACACATAGTCCTGCGCAGCTTTTAACAGGATACCACAGGTGATGGTATCGGCGCTGAGGTGTCAGAATCGGTCAAGGAGATCTTCAAGGCAGACAACGTCCCTATCGAATGGGAACAGGTCGACGTGTCTGGTGTCGAGACTGGCGATAAGCACTCGGAAGACCTTTTCAGGGAGTCAATTGCTTCTCTGAAGCGTAACAAGCTCGGTCTGAAGGGTACGGCAGTCCTAAAACGGCGCAATGGAGCTCTCCCCGCTTACGGAAAGCATAGGTATCTTGCACACACCTGTCGAGAGGTCTGGTCACCAATCGTTCAACGTTGCTCTCCGTCAAGAACTCGACATCTACGCCTCCATCGTCCTCATCAAGAACATTCCTGGATATGAAACCCGCCACAAGAACGTCGATCTTTGCATTATCCGAGAAAACACCGAAGGTGAATACTCTGGTCTGGAGCATCAGTCTGTCGCTGGTGTCGTCGAGTCACTCAAGATCATCACTCGGGCGAAATCTGAGCGCATTGCCAAGTTCGCTTTTGCCTTTGCCCTTGCCAACAACCGGAAGAAGGTCACTTGCATTCACAAGGCCAATATCATGAAGCTTGCCGACGGTCTGTTCAGGAACACTTTCAAGAAGGTCGCCGAGGACTACCCTACCTTGGAAACCAACGATATGATTGTGGACAACGCGTCTATGCAATGTGTCTCCCGGCCACAGCAATTCGATGTTATGGTCATGCCTAACCTTTACGGAGGTATCTTGTCCAACATCGGCGCCGGCCTTGTCGGTGGACCCGGCATTGTACCTGGATGCAACATGGGACGGGACGTTGCAGTTTTCGAGCCCGGCTGCCGTCACGTTGGTCTCGATATTAAGGGCAAGGATCAGGCTAATCCAACGGCTCTCCTTCTCTCCGCTTCCATGATGCTGCGCCACCTTGGACTAGACGACCATGCCAACCGTATCTCCAAGGCTGTCTACGACGTTATTGCTGAAGGGTGAGTTATTCCTCGGACATATAAAGATGCTAAAGGCAACGGCTGATCCCTTCACAGTAAAACGCGAACACGTGACATGGGAGGCAACTCCACCACCCACGAGTACACTCGTGCCGTTCTGAACAAGATGGAGGCATCGGCATAGTTTTCTCATTGATTATAGAGTACGACTTGGTGAGGGCTTGAATTGGAAGGTATGTGCCATAGATGTACTTCTAGCGTATATAGGTGTGAAATGCATGGATTGGTCTTTTACTGCTGATTCGCTTTGACAATAGAAGCTTCACTCATGTGGCTCTTACGCCAACCCCCACACTATGCGTCTCAAAAAGCTCAACTAGGCCAGCTCCGACACATTCCTCCAAGATCCATTCGAATCTTAGGCCATTGAGTTGTCTCCACTTCTTCGTGCGCGCTGGTAACACGCCAGTGAACTCCCCTCTAGCCTTTTTCGCTCGACTCTGTGCAGCTTCGCCTGCAATGCCACCATCCCAGCGCTCGTGAAGTACGTTCCTTGGTGCCTCTCGATATTTGGTCTTCTTTAGCATACCAAGGAGGTGATTACGAGCATCGACGATGAGACGGAGGACTACGCCGGTGTTGGGAAGAGAGAAATTGTACAGAGCTAATGAGCCGGTTCTGCGTCCTGAGCCTCCGCCGCTGATATTCGCCTGGGCTTGTGCTCCGCCCACGGCTGCTAAAGAGCCTGAAGCGTTCTTTGATCCTGCCGTGGCTAGAGAGGCGAGAGTACCAAGGCTTCCCGCACCCGGTCGAGCAAAGAGACTAGATACCGAGGAGGATGTGCTTGCTGTGGTCAGGAAACCGGCTTCTGTCAGCGCGGAGGCTTCATTGGGGGTGAACTCCATCCCGGAGATGGCGATTGATGTTGGGTTGCTGTTCAGAAGGGATATGTATTTAGCTGCTCAAAGTCAGCCTTTGGGTCTCGAAATATATGGATGGAGGGGTCCCCACCTTTCGCTTCCTCGTCGAGGCGAGGATGGGATTGGACCAGCCTCTCCCATTCAGATACTAACACTAACCCTTCGCCCACGGCTGCAGCTCCTGTTCCACGATTAGGGATTGCAATCTTACGAATGACACCCGCCCGTGTCAGCTCTGCAATCTCTCTCTCGGTCGTAGTAGGTGATTTGCTTAAGGCATGAATGTGCGCCAATGTGACTATGGGCGGTAAAGAGAGCCGATAGTTCAGCACCTCTGCAATTCGGGCTCCATTCATCCCAGAAGCCCTTTCAGGGATATCACTGAACATGCGGCTTTGGATATATAGCAGGAATATCGGTACATCACGAAAGTTGAGGTCCGCGGCGAGGGAAGCTATAATCCCCGTGTCGTCTAGTTTCTCGTCGAAGAACTCATCTTCTTTACTTGCGGGTTTCTTCTTCTCCGGCGAGGCCTGCGACGACTTTCTGCGAGGGCTTCCTGTTGAAGAGCGGCGTAGACCTAGGGGATCTAGCTTTGGCCTTCTACTCTTTGTGACACGGGAGGAATGCGCCGAGGTCAGTTGGAACGACATTTTCCAACTTCAGGCAGCTGTCAAAGCTCAAGGAGCGTTCGATAAGCCCGTGATGACTTTGAAAGTGTTTTTAGAGGATGGTAAAGAATCGATTAGGTCTGGGTTATATGGAGGTCCTCCACGACTGGGTATGACTCGACACAGGCAGCACTTTGCCTTCTTTATGTTCCGCCGGATGACAAGAGTGTGCCCGTTTAATCATCTCAACTCTAGCCTGTCACAAGACCCTTGAAATGTATAAAGCAAATAGGAATAATAACGTAAAGCGGCCGAGGAGCCGTGGTGTTGAGGTGTGTCGTTGAAGTCTGCTCTTGGCAGCGGCGGGTGAAAGCCAATCCAACGAAGCTTCCGCTCGCAGACGTCATCCGTTCTCGTAGGGCAGGGCTTACCCACGCCGATAATGTCTCTGCCAAAGCTGCCCCAGTCCTCCCTTTCCTTGCCACCATGATCTGCCCCCAGGACCTATAGCAACACCACACGAGCTCCCTTTCTTCGATACGCCATTGCGGTCTCAGACAACCCCGCGCCATGTCGCTCAATCCGGAGCCCGCCGCGCCCAAAGAACGAGAGGCTCAACATCTCGCTCCCAAGAGCTACGCTGAAGCTACTGAAGCCCCTGCCGACTCCCAAATAAATCATCGACCAGCAAAGGAGAATTCCGGAGCACCTGAAGCCGCCACCACGTCGCTCAATGGATCGTCTGGGCCCCGACACGAAAATGGGGACCATGAGAAGAGCTTCGCGGAGGCTCTCGAAGCACCTCCCCTCCCTCTCAATGCCCCAACAACTCATCTCAATGGCTTGGACAGTACAAACGGCTTGGCTGAACGACCGAATGGAGCCTCTCAATCAACGAAGCGTGCGAAACCAACACCTGCTCCGATCGAGCCTGAGAAGGAGCAATATGAAGGATCTGGACAGGATGACAGCCCCAAGAGTCCAACACGAAAGGGCCACAAGAGACACTCGTCCTTGAAATCCAATGGTTCCGTCTCGACGTCTTCGAGGCCATCCTCACGATCGCAACACTACATATACCACGAACACAAGAACGGAAACGGCGGGCTTCTGGCAAGCATTGAGCCCTCTGAAGATTACAATCGCCAGCTTCGAGTAGCCAAGAAGGAGAAACCAGCCAAGAAGGGCGAGCTGGTGCATGGAAGGAAGGCCGGAGCAGGGTGGACAGCAAGCAAGTATGCCACTCCATCCTTTAGAATCGACATCTAGGAGCTTAAGCTGCAAGCGCTTCGACTCAGAGCCCCCAAACACCAGATCACCCTTCATGCAAGCAATGCAGCTCATGGCTTGCAATAAATCTCAATCTTTGAAAATTCTGCGATAAGACATTGTCGCACCGACCTAACGTCTTACAGGATTCGCTACGCACCCCTCAACGTGCCACTACAAAGACGGCTTCAAACCCTAGTTGTCCTGATGCACACCTTGAGCGTTGCAGGCCTCCTAGCAATCTTCTTCCTCGCCTGTGGCGTTCCACTCCTCTGGCCCATCGTACTTCCCTACTCTCTTTATGTCCTCTTCTCGCACGCTGGCACGGACGGGAAGCTTTCTCACCGTAGTGAGCGCTGGCGTCGCTCATCCATTTGGTCGCTCTTCGCCTCCTACTACCCGGCGCGCCTGCACCGCTCTGCCGAACTACCACCGACACGGAAGTACATTTTCGGGTACCATCCGCACGGCATCATCTCACATGGCGCCTGGGCGGCCTTTGCTACCGAAGCTCTCGGCTTCTCCCAGCTCTTCCCAGGCATCACAAACACCCTACTCACCCTCGACGCCAACTTCCGCATTCCCCTCTACCGCGAGTATGCCTTGCGCATGGGCTTGGCCTCCGTCTCTCGCGAGTCCTGTGAAGCGCTTCTCACCCACGGCGGTCCGAACGGAGAAGGCATGGGCCGCGCAATCACGATCGTTGTCGGCGGCGCCCGAGAGTCGCTGGACGCACGGCCAGGCACCTTCCGTCTTGTTCTGAAGCGCCGCAAGGGCTTCGTCAAGATTGCCATCCGCACGGGCGCGGATCTCGTGCCCGTTTTGGGATTCGGCGAGAACGACATTTATGACCAGGTCGACGCAAAGACCCATCCCTGGGTCCACAAGTTCCAGCTTCTCGTCAAGAAGATCATGGGCTTCACCGTCCCGCTGTTTCATGCGAGAGGAATTTTCAATTATGACGTTGGCATGATGCCGTACCGTCGCCCGCTCAACGTGGTGGTAGGGCATCCTATCAAGGTTATGCAGCAGGAACAGCCGGATAGGGAATATGTTGAGAGTTTGCATGCACAGTACGTGGAAGAGCTGGAGAGAATGTGGAATGAATGGCGAGACACTTTTGCTCCTGCAAGAACTGAGGAGTTGAAGATGGTGGAGTAAAGGTTATGTTGACGGAATGATAGGGAGGAATAAGGCAACAGCTCAAGCGAAGTGAGACGTGGTTTTTGGGGTGCTTTAAACGGTGGATACGGTTTAGCCTTTGGGTCAACTTCTGAGCCTCTTTACGAGTACGTATAAAAAAGGAAAACATTGCTACTATGAATCACTTGACGAGAACAGGTGTACGCGTGATGAGCCTTTGTTTCCGTACATATTGTTCCCGATTCCCCGTCCTCGATATTTTCCTCACATTCGAAACCGGAGAGTTCAACCTGATCGTCGAAAGATGTCATGGAAGAGGAGGTGTTGAGTTTCAGACATCGCTACACTAGTGAATTATGGGGTGGGTGAGTGGAGGAGTTGGTAGCAGCGGCAGAGATCGGACGCTATCCCAGCACCATCTTTCGAAGCTGCTCTTCTCCACCTACAATATCTCATGCTCACCACGACCAGCTCAAGATGATGGTGTTCACTGATCTCGATTGAACCACTCCCTACACATGTGCTGTTGGTGCAGCCGGCTTTGCTCCTGACACAACACAACACACTCCATGTTATGTGTTCTGCGCTTATTTTGCACCCCAGACACCATGATCCATTTGCTCCATTTACTAATTGGTCTTCGCAGCTCCCATCATCTCTCCATACTGAGGGAGTACGTAGTACGGAAGTTTGGTGGGGTTTTATACCCCAAGCCCAACGGCGACATGTGGTAGTCGTGTGACTCACACCAGGTCACGTTTAGGAGGAAATGCAGGAACTGTTCTAGGACTCGTATCGTGGCTCGCTTGAGTCTGTAGGTGAGTCCACGTGACGGCCGCTTAGACATAGGTATAAAAACTCCACCTCGAGCTATGGAAACTCGTTTCTAGCAGAGGGGTTTGCCCTGGACATCAGGATATCACAGATTGTCGAATGATGTCTTGCGGTGTGGGTGGTGCGTCGAAAAGGTGACATAAGGATGCGATGGGAGAGGTGGAGTGGTTGTGGATCAAATTCCACGCGCTATGAATGATGGAGGAAGAAAGATTGGCTTGCGTTCAACCACGAACAGGCAAGAGAGCTATGTTGGGGAGTCCGCGGAGTTGGGGTCGAAGGATACTCGCCTTCAGATCTTCATGATGGTGAGTATCCCAAATCCCCAGAGGCGAATATCACTATCATTCAAAGATGACAAGACCCCCCCAGCCCTCAAGCATCCACCCCACCCTGCACTGATCGTCTCAAATACATACACCCGACGATCTTCCCCCCGCGTTAGACGATCGATAATGCCATGCCGTCTGATCCGAGGATGCGCGTTCGGAGGGTTTGTTCCCGTAGATTGCAACCGGATTGTTGGGTTGAGACCCTGATGTCGATGCTGGGTTGTTGATGCACACCAATGTGATTGTACTGCCTAAGTCCGCACATGGGGGGAAGGGTCTCTTTGTACCCCTCTTCTGGCGCTTGATGCCCTGGTGTTGACGCAGCTATTGCCTAAGTCCGCGTGTGGGGAGGAAGGTAGGGTCTCTCCCCACTTCTTCTGCGTGGACCCTTGATACCCTGACGTTGACGCACGCTGATGTGATTGTAAAGCCTAAGTCCGCGTATGGGGAAACGCCCTCTTGGACGAAGTACTCCTCCCTCCCCGTCATGAAACCCTCGCGTCACGTGGGTTAAGCGAGGTTGAGGGATTATCACTCCTACCCGGCGAGTATGGAAGTTCAGTAACGGGAAGGAGTCAGCTGATGGTCACGTTGTGTTCCTGGGAAGGGGGTATAAAACTTCGACGACGGCTGGAGCAACTTCCTCCTCAAGGCGAGGGATTTCGAGGAATCGAACCCGTCGGACGGCAGTGACGATGTGGTACTATCATCTACCTCGGGGATTTTGAACGATGGTGTGGGAGTGGTGGCGGAGTTGGGTGCGGGTGTCGAACGTGGTTGTGTTCAACAACATTGCTGCCTATGTCCGATGGTGTGTGTGAGAGGCGGAATAGGAGGGTGATAGGTGTGCGTGTCAATGTGTACAGGTGTGATGATGAGAACCTCTACGGGGTGTTGACGAAAGTGATTGAACTGGAGAGCAGAAGGCTGGCGCCAGAACCAAGAAACAATGAGAACTAATTGACCAGCGTGGCTGTGAACACCATTACATATGGTCATTGAGTGAGCGCTCATGGGACTCCACACCACTTTCTCTTCCCCGACCATGGTTCTGATCGTAATTTATTTTGATACTTCCACCCTCGAGTCCAGGGCAAGTCCAACTCCCATGATGTGCCACCTTCGGTGTTGTTAATGGGATCCCATCTCAGACTCATTGCTTTGAGGTGCAGACGTTTGAAGGGGAAGCTCTACTTTTATAGACAAGCAGAGGAAAGAATAACATCCGTCACGTGCGCCAAGCATTTATTACGAGAAATATCTCTAAATTGAGCGTGTGTTGGAGCTGTGATATCATTTTGAAACTGCACAGACTGCGAAGTTCAAACAAGTCATGAGAAGATGTTGAGACGATTACGCTGCATTAAGCTAAATCCCGCCACGAATAATATACAAAAGTCCGCTTGTTGTTGGACGAAAAGAACGAAACGATGAGATATAGAAAAGCCTTCCTCCTGAAACCCAGCTTGTTTCCTCCGTGGAGGCATCTTTGTTATTGAAGACGCTATACTTCTCTGATGATTTTGCACACGCTCACTCAAGATCACACTTTATGTGCGGATCCAATCAAACACCAAATGCGCCAACACGGTCGACGGATAGTCCACGAGACGATAGAATACCTCTGTGGTCAGTGCGACGAGCGGGACACATACGACTAGACAAAGGAATGTCGAGACAGCAAAGGCTATGTTATGGGCGAAATGCATCTCGGCGAAGAGCTTGATGCCTGCGGTGTAGATTATGATGCTTTGTATTAGGAAGAAGCCTGGTGGTGTGTTAGAGAGTCTAAAGCAAAGATGCCGACGTGTAGAGAAAGGGGGCGAGCTTACTGAATGACCTCTTGCCCAAGTACTGGAACACCGACGTTCTGAATATTCGCTGCAAGATCTCGAAATGCTCGACACACAAGAAGAAGCCGATGATGATCAAGAAGTTGTCGTCACGTGCTTGGGGACCGTTGACATCGAAGCCGGCATTCAATGATCCGGCATTGTACAGACCGGTATGGCCCTTGAGCTCGGCACTTCGCAGGTCCGGCCGCCATGCGACCCATAGATACTCCATGACGTACCCCGCAAGGATGAGGAAGCCATAAATTGGCCACGTTGGGAAGGTGAAGGAACGCGTCACCTTGATGCCGCGACGGGCCTTCTCCCGGAAAGACATGTTGACAACCGCGTCAGCCATAAGGAGGCCGGCGATGCTGTACCAGGCCCACGACTGGACCCACCAGGCGGTGATGATGAATGCGGCGAATGCCTTGACACGCCACGAACGACGCGTGTAGGGGATGGTGACCATGGTCATGTAGATGGTGAAGCTCTGCTCGTAGATGGTGGTGATCATCCACAGGGTCTGCGAGGGGAAGGCCGTGTTGGCAGCTTGCAGATTGGTGTTTTTGGTCACCCAGAAGACCTCGAACATGGAGTTGAACCAGTTGAGAAAGCTGGGAATCTGACGAGGAGTTGCAATGGAGACATTGCCGGTGCGCGTCTTGAAGTCGTCCATGTAGGCGACCCCTGACTGCGAGAAGATGAGGGTTGCGATGGCGAAGGCGACGGCGGTGGGAAACCACATGCGCAAGCCGCGGCGGAAGATGGAGCTCGCGATGGTTTGGCGGGAGGTGTCCTTGAGGAAAGGCAGACACACTGTTCGGGCGGACAGGAAGATAAAGGCGGAGTAGATGAGAGCATCGTTCCAGAACAGCACAGAAAAGGTCTTGCGGATGATGGTCTGGTAGAGAGGGCCGTCTGAATTGGCGGCGTTTGCAACAGTGGCGGGAACGAAAGTCGTGAGAAACACCCAAAGGAATGACTGAACAACGAGGAAACCGCGCACGCCAATAAGATAGTCCTGCTCACGGAAGACGTGAGGGCGCGGTGCTGGCACTAGGGCGGGGGGGAATTCAAAGCCCATGTTGACGGCCTGCTCTTAGGTACGCTGCAAATGCTCGCTGCCAATATCTTTATTTACAGAAATGATGATGATGAAGAAGGAGACTGCGGAACGGACGCATCACTCAGAGGCCAGCGTTGTTGCCCCTTGCAGCACCCCATGCACTGCTCTTTTGATGGTCGAGGGTCGGCGGACGGGTCGCCGGCGACGACGGACGTGATGGAGCCATGGATGGAGAGGAGCCGAGATCGACAGGCCGCCTGCGTTCTCTGACGCCGCTCCTATTGCGCGGCTCGGGGGCGCGTGGTGACACAGGTGTACCGTGGACGGGTGCGCGCTGTGCCTCCACTTCGGGGCGTGTCGCGGAGGGCTGAGGGGGAGGGGTGCGAAGATGGGATGGGTGTCCCGGGTGTCAGTGCGCCTGTCGTCGGTGAGGGCTCATGGTGGCGTGCTGGGCTTGCTACCAACCGAAGCCGTGCAGCACATCGGTCCCTGTCGATCTGCCCACCAAACCAAGCGACACCGGCGCGCGGGAACAGCCACAGCCGTGCGTTGGGCGCCTTGAGCAGCCAGTCCCGTGCGAAGCCGACCGCCACTAGCAATCCTCATTAATGCGGCAGACTTGCCAGGGTGGCATCGCGATCAGCACACCTTATCGCAGCGACTGTGCATCTACAAACTATGTTCCTGGCATCTCTGCGTCGGGAGGTGGGTCCAAGACAATAAAGCCAATTCTCAGCCGCGGCAGCTCCACTCGCAGTCGAGATGGCCGTAGTGGATATTGCAAAACGGTCCGCGCGTCGCCGGAGTCGACTGCGATCGCCGTTGACTAGCGGCATGCATCCTAATCGCGTAGCTGCGTGGGCGGCCGTCGCCTTATGAGGAAGATTGGAATGGGGGTATCAGATTGATGTCTCTCTGGCGCTGCCGATCTGTGTGGCAGGGGGAGGGCCAAGACTGGGAACTTCCGGCGAAGCTGTATAGCGACATCTCAGGGAAGGCTTGCTCACACCTGGTACATTATGCGCCTTCAAAAATAGGCAGCCACTTATGCAGTCGCCACTGCGATTGTGCACAATGATGAAGGTTAGAGGCAAAGACTCGGGAAGTGTCGGCTGCCTGCATCGCGGACGCTCGGGTTCTGGATGCTGGCATGCATGCTGGATGCTTCACAGTGGCACAGTCGGAAGCATGAGAGCGAAAGCGAAAAGCTGCAGCGGAGACGTCACTGGCCGATTAACCAGACGAGAATATCGCGAGTCAGGCCAGGGGCACAGCATATTGTTGTAGGAAACCAGTCGCAGTCGAATTAATTATTATGTATGTACATATAGGTGCAGAATGAGACTGCTCTAGCCCTGACAGGAATGTGCGCTGCTGCACGCAGCTCCATGTGCAGTTCATGCCCGCAGAAAACGCCCGACCCAAGAATAACCCTTCGTTGCCTAGACCCGTCGGCACCTCTGCTGCGTCGCATGGTACCGGGAAACCGCCGGAAAATGTCAAGGAAGACGATAAGCTTCTTCCAATGCAAGGAGCCTTGCCGAACCCGCTCGCTGTGACAACGTGACGACACAGCAGCCGTCAGAGCAAGGGCTCTTACGTCCGCGCAGTAGGGTTCCATGAGCTATACCTGACAATCTGCCTTGCATGCCCGTACAGGCCAATCGTCGCCGAAAGGATCAGATAGGCAGGGTACATTGCAGAAAACGAGATAATCATTTTCCTCGTCACAAACTCCGACTTCACCTGGTTGGTGATCCACAGCGTCGCGACAAGGCATACAATACTGCACTTTCGTTAGTCATAAGCTCTGCGAGCGGGGAAGCTGTAGTACGAACCTGATAATGAAGAGCCACTGCGAAATTGGGTATTGGAAGTAGACTAGTTTGAAGAGCTCGCCGCCAGTCCGCGGGAACTTGACGATGAGGAAACTGAGGACAAGGCACGTGTACTGAGTGACCAGATAGTAGCTCGCCTCTCGGATGAGAAGCAATGAGAAGATCCCAAATCGTGCCACAAACGTGCGACTGTCCTTCGCGTGGATCTGATCCTGGGGTTTGTTGTACACCATCTTCACATGCTTCATACTCGCTTGCGCCCAACCCTGAGCCCATCGAAGCCGTTGCTTCCAGAATGCCGGGAACGTGGTGGGTGCGAGTTCGTATGAAGTAACGTTGAGGTCGTGTACCGTCTTTGCGCCCCTAGAGAATGCCCGCAGCGCCGAGTCAATATCCTCAGTCAGCATATCGCCGTCCATCTTGAGGTCGCGGAGGAGGGAAGTTCGCCAATAACCGTTGGAGCCACAGAACAACCCGAAGCCCCACATGGTCGCACGGCCTGGATGCGATACAGCGTAAATTTTGTCAAACTCAACGGCAATCATGCTCGTCAAGTACGTCTCGGCTGCATTGAAGACAACGCATCGACCTTGCACAATATCGATTTCCTCGTCGGCCATAAAGCGCTCAACAGCCCAGCGTGGGCCGTTGGGATGCGGGTAGTGGTCACAGTCGTAGATCGCAATGAGGTCAGACCCAGTGTTGAGCGTGAGGAAGTAGTTGAGGTTGTCCGCCTTCGAGGTAGAGCCCGGGACTTTGATGACCCTGGCATGCGGAAAGCGGTGAGTGAGGTCGTTTAACTGGGTCTCCAATGCCTCCATGGGTTTCGGGGTGTTGTAAAGAATGTTGATTCGAATCTTGTCCCGCGGGTAGTCGATTTGTTGCAAAGCGTAGAGTGCTCGATCCATGATGATGTCCTTCTCATTGGGAAGATAGGCAACAATGAGTAGATCGAGGACTAGGAGCTCGCTGTCTGGCGTAGGAAAGTTCCATGCCTTCTGCTCTGCTTGGGTGACGATTTTCCTAGCTTCCCGGCAAGGTGTGATGCTCATGAACGCCTCGAGAACGGTGGCGCCAGCAATGTAGAAGTTGGTACACATATAGATGAACCAGAAAATGGCGATGAGGCCGTCGCTGCAGTACATGTAGAGGCATGTTGAGAAGACATAATACGAAGCAACGAGGCAGAAAGGGGTCCAATCTGAAATAAATGCGGAGATACGCTCAACCGTGTCACTGGAGGCAAACGACTTTGGTTTCGTCGATGGAGCCTCAGCAGCAGCATCTTGGGGAGAGTAAAAAGGATCTTCGGCAATTTCGATGACCGTGAAATCTTTCGGTTCCGACATGTTGACCGTGGAACTGCTCAGCGAGAGTGTCAAGGTTGAAACCAAGTATAAACGATGGAATGGGCTGGCCAGAAAGAATGATGGCCGGTGGTACCCTAGAAGGACGAAGCAACTGAAAAGTGGATATTATAGTAGTAGAGTCGGCATGTGTAGTG
Organism: Lophium mytilinum; assembly: GCA_010093605.1. Taxonomy (NCBI): domain Eukaryota; kingdom Fungi; phylum Ascomycota; class Dothideomycetes; order Mytilinidiales; family Mytilinidiaceae; genus Lophium; species Lophium mytilinum. Next base: position 714,062 of record MU004184.1, on the reverse strand, counting down.
GTATGTCAAGGACCGAACAGCACTCTATCACCAACCCAAAAATGAACAAAAACGAGTGACAGGGTGGTGTAAAGACGGACGATAACGAGAAAGAGAAGGACGAATCGGTGCGAAAGGTGACTTTTGATAGTGTTGAGAAATAAAACAATAAGACAAGGGTGGGCATGCTGCAGAGGATCAGCGCTGCAGCAGCTGCTATCAGCGCTTCCGACGACGAATTTCCGTGTACCTCATCAGCCGCTGAGTACCTGACGTAGACGGTTAGGGGCACCCGGGGGGACGCATGCCGCCCTGGGTGGATGCTGGGTGAAGCTGGAGCGCAATCGCTGTCGATCTAATCCTGTCATGGCGTGCGGATGCATCGCCGGTAGTTACCTGCTAGAAAGACTCTGCATTGCGGCATGGGTCGAACGCGACGACGACGACGACAGCGACGACGATGCGTCACGGTGCCGGGGGAGCATGCTTTTCGGTGGTGCTAAGATATCGAAGACCGGCCGAAGGGTGTGGCAGGGTGTGGCAGCAGGCCTGGGCAGCCGCATCGGGGGGGACGGATGCGGGGGCCTGTGGTGTTGCGTGGTACGGTTTGCTGTTGCAGATGGTGTTGAGTCGGGGCAACGTGGTTAGTTTCCCCCAACGCATGGCTCGCCCGGCGGCACTGTGCATCACTATACGCCTCACTATCCCTAGAGCAGCAGAGAGCATGCAGCGAAGCCTTGGCGAGGAATTCCTGGCGCTAGGAACGGGATGTGCGCCAGGGCATCTCCCACGCCCAGGGAGCACTCCAACCACACCTCTCACGCCTCACCACGCCGAAGCTCCCCTGGCTCACCACCACGCCGATCCGTGCCTGTCTCTGCGCTGTCTCTGCGCCTCTCCCAACCCGTCTCTGCATCCTCTCCACTCTGTCTCCACCGTCATGTTTCCGCTTGCCAGCCATGAAATGCCCGCCGCCCGTGCTCAGGGGGGATCCCAGGCGGCGCCCAATTCGGCCAGCCAAGCTTGTGTGCTCTCCGGTGCATGCATTCAAGCCAGCAAGGGAGACGACGCAGCAAGACGGTACTTGTACATGCTGTTGGCGGAACGCTGCTTCTGTGGTGCAATTGGGCCGTCTCGCAGAAGTCTCTTCTGAAGTTGCAGGCATCACCTGAATCACCGCCTTTCTTCCTATCAACCGTCCCGTTTGAGCTTTATGTGCGGGCCTTTTTTTGCTCTCTCCTCTCACTGCTCGGCTCCTCCCAAAGTCCGGAAGCGTGCTGTCCTCATGTGGATCGGCCATCGTTGAATCTCCGGTTTGCGCCTCCAGCCGTTGCCCAGGAGCATTTCAGCCCCGAGCATTTCAGCCTTTGACGTCTGCCAACGTGCTCGTTCATAGCCGTTCACGCATGCAAAAGCACCCCGGGCCCGGAACAGCATACCGTGGGAGGCACTCTGACAGCACCTCTACCCACCTCCAGCGACTCCCTGTCCACACTCTTTTGGCACCATGGTTCCCCGATCAACTCCCTTCGTTTCCTTTGTCTCTCTGGCGTTGCTTTCCTTTGCGTCGGTACGAGCAGATGTCACTGGCGGCAACGGCAACAACTGTTCCTGCGGGTATTACGATGCCTCCACGAAGGAGCTATTTACGGATTCCATCATTGTCTACTTCAACGAGACCAGCGGTCTGCCACTACCCGACTTCCAAGAGGAGTCATACTCAAACAACTACGAGAAAGACTGGAATGCCATCTACCGCCAGGGTGCGGACCCGAAAAACCTTCAATTGAATGAAAAGGGCTCTCTGGACTTCCACCTCCAACCGTCATCTGATGTCCACCTTGTTGTGGGCAGCGGGATGCACACTGTTCGAAAGGACATTCAGTATGGCTCTTTCCGCTCCCTGATCAAATCGCCACCACAGAGAATCGGCGGCAGCGCCATGTCCATGATGCTTCAGTACAACGACACCGAATCCACCGAATTAAGCGTCATGAATACGGACGCAGCCAACGAAGCCTGGATTGGCACCTTCGTCAGCGGGGAATTCCCTACTCGAAACTTGGGGATGAACTACACCGATCTGAGCCACAATGCGTCTGCGAACCACAACTACACCACGTTGGCCAACTCCGCCACTAACGGAAGCGTTGATGCTTGGGACTACACCGAATACCGCATCGACTGGACGAAGGAGTACATCAATTTCTACATTGGGGGCAACTGCACCAGGACTGTCTTGCACAAAGACAACAAGGGCATGCCCTCTGTTCCAGCTCCGTTCTATCTGAAGCATTGGTCGACTGGCAACAAATATTCCATGGAAGGACCTCCCAAAAGGGAATCTGTAGCCAGTGTGGCATGGGTGCGCATGTTCTTCAACTCTTCGACCATGAGCGTGGAACAGCACACCGAATTCGTTTCTCGCTGTCCCCTCACAGACGCTTGCTCCATGGATGATATCACCATTCGTGGGTCCACGCCGCACGATGAAGCTGCGACCAAGAAATGGGAGCAAGCTAGCCACAAAAGCATCAGAAGGATGCCCGCACTATGGATATCGGTCATCTGCATTGCATTCTCATCTCTTTTGCTCCTGCACGCCTTCCTGCGCCGCGCACCTTGGCGAAAGGAGTTGGCCTCAGCTAGTCACGGTCATGGCCAACCGTCAGCGGAACCGGCCGTACCCGAAGTGGCTAGCTCGAACGACACCTTGGCATCTGGCGGTACGACTCCAGCCCAGAAGTCCAGCTTCGACTTCGGTGTTAAACGAGAGGAAGACGATATGGCAATTGAGCAGATTGGTCCAAGTCGCCAACCCTCGATATACAGCGCCTCGTCCATGTACGGCGGACAGTCATCGCAAACAGCCTCTGTGAAATGGGATAGTCGAGCAACAACCCCGAGGGCGACGACGCCATACTCCGCTTCTTCCAGCCATTTCAACACTACCAGGGAACATATCCCACTTCCAGACTCTCATCAAAACCGAATTGCGGAATACCAAAAGTCGCCCGGGATGGTATCGGAAAAGACCTTGGAAGTCCACGAATCGGCAGCAGATCGTGCCGAGGGCAAGATTCCTATGTCGACTGTGACTGAATCTGCTCTGCCAGCACCGCGTATGACTGTCCATCCTCCCAGACAGCGCATTGATTATCTCGCCGGCCTCGTCGCTATCTGTGCGATACTGGTCACGGTCATGCATTTTGGTCTCTCCTATGTTCCTGCCATTGTCATTCCAGGCGCTCCGCTCCATCACAAGAGCGAGTACTGGGCCCAGAAAATTGTTTCTCCTTTCATCCTCAACCAGATGTGGCTTGGTGTGTTCTTCACAACCTCAACTCGTTTCTTGGTCGCCAAGTACCTCAAGAGTGGAAACTTGAAAGACATTGCTCAGAATGCTGTACGACGAACTCCGCGTCTCATGATACCCGTGTCAACGGTCGTGCTCTTCGAGTACTTCGTCATCGATTGTGGCGCAACCAAATTCCTTGAGTACACGCCATCTATCTCTTGGTCCACCTGGCCATACGTGGCACGTTTTCCTACGTTTGGCCACTACATCAGCGAGGTCCTCGAGCTTATCTATCTCATCCCGAATGCTGTTCCTCAAATCACATTCAACTACTGCACGGGCGTTCTTTGGACGATCGCAGTGCAGCTTCAAGGATCCTGGCTCGTCCTCCTCGGCGTTGTCGTCGTATACGAGATGAAGACCGCCTGGAAGCGCTTCTGCTACTATGCCTTTGTTGTCGTAAATCACTGGTATGCGCAATCATGGGGCAGCTACCTATGGCTTGGTCTCATGCTCGCCGATCTCGACGTCACCTACAAGTGGCGCCCGTGGCTCTACTCCCGCGCTTATGCTTACTACCCGCTTCTTCTTCTATGTTGGACGTCCGTCGCTTTGGGATTCTCCTCAAACGTAATTCCCAACTGGACCGACTTCAACTTCGCCACCTATGAAAACAACATCCACCCCGATGTGCCCTCGGGCGAGCCCCTCGCGCGCACTGACAACGCGGGATACCCAGCTTACTACGTGCCTCGTCTCAACGGTCTGCTATTCGCAGTTGGTATGCAGGCTATTGTGGAGATATCCCCAGCAGTGCAGTGGCTGTTGAGCCGAAAGGCCTTCCTTCTCGTCTTCCCTCACATCTTCACCATCTACCTTCTCCACGGTCTCGTCTTTTGGAGCTGGGGCTCTTGGCTCATGGTTTTGCTCGCATCGCGTGGCTTCAATTATGGCATCAATGTCGCCATCGTTGGCATCTCCAGCTATGCGGTTCTTTTCCTTTCCCTTCCAATTGTCACTCCAATCATCGAGGCGTTGGGCAAAGACATCACGCAGCAGGTGTGGTTGAGTGCTAGTGAGAAGAACCCGCCTAGACGGCGGACCTTGTTTCCCTTCCCAGACGACCTACTATCGAAGCGGGAGAGTGCGGACATGATCGAAGAGGGCAAGAGCGTGGAATGGAGCGGCCCAGAGAGCGGCCCGCAGAGTGGAAGCAGCAGCATTTACAACAGCGAATATAAGAGCGACGAGAAGGCGACGACAAGCCGGTTTTCGCTGTGAGCGGCTGAAAATCGACGGCACGACAAGCTCCTCGGTGGATGGAGCCGTGCCGTAATGAGGCGTCACTGATAATTATGGTATTCTGTAGGAGCCACGCTTCCCTCATTCTTTTCTTTTCTTTAAGTCTAGCCATAATCATAGCGGACTTCTGTGTATAGTGGTCTCGCTCCACGTGCGTTGGCGCGGCGTTTGGCGACGGTAATACTGGGTGTTGTTAGTTTGTTGTTGAACGTATCCTCTGGCGTCACATCCACCTCTTGCATTGCAATACCGTATATAGACTTTTGTGTAGAACCAGTGCATACAAAAATGTTGTAGCCCTTTAAATCAAGCTTCGTGTTTTTGATTTCTGATTCGTTTTGTGCCTTCCTAGTGGACTCTCGTGTCTTTCATATAACGTCAGGTCCATAGTGCGATTTGAAGCCTCAAGAATGCACATCCACATCACTTCTCAAACGGTATGGCCAAGGGGGCTCGATTATCTTGATTGCAATACGTTAGTATCGCTGTCCTGATCTGAAGCCTCAAGGAATCCGGACTCTGCATATCACACCTCCCCCAATGTCACTCCATTTTCAACCTCATATCTCGCCTCGTCCACTCTACCAAATTCGAGCATCCCATTTCACAGCGGTATATGTGGCCGCCTGCGACTTCTTTTGACAAGTCGAAGCTCACTCTCATCCCCCGCTATCCCATCCAGCCACTCTACTGGGTCTTCTGATACATGGAATAGCGCATCCTCGTATCATTCAGGGGTAAGGGATTTCCATCCAGTATCACCGCGGTTCAATTTGGCCGGTAGATCGCATTGAGTCTAGAGTGCGTGAGAACGTGTCGACGGCCTCCAAACAGTGGTGTAATGAGTGCAGGTGTGATTCGGTGTTGGCGCGAAACCAACTCTCTTTTCACTATCAAAACTCCGTTGCTTGGCAATCGCGTCAATTTCTTCGACCTTGAGGCCCGAGGCCAAAACATCCACCTCCATCCAAAATCGACTCACACTGCTGACTGAGTCTATCCCCTCTCCCTCTGCCTGCCATGGAGGTGAACGACATTCACGATACGGGCAACGCGTCCAACTCGGGCATCAAGCTGCCAGCGTACCGGCAGTTAATGGATCGGGTCGCAGACTCCCACTTCGACTTTGGCCCGTGGCACTTAGGCAAGCTGCCGCCGGGCGTTGCAGATGCATGGCGGCCTACAGAGTAAGCGATGAGCATACAAGTACTCGAGTCATGGCACGTAACGGCTAACAAATGCTAGGACTGCTGGCTTGAAGCTGTTGAAAGGCGATATCCATACCCTCATGGTTGTCTACGGTCAGTATCACTGGTGTCTCGACAAGTTCGACGTACGACTACAATCGCCCGTCATCTAGCGAGAGCTAGAAACCTTCGGAGTAGGTCCACCACAGAGCACAAAGGCCCTCTCCGAGTATCGCTAACATCCTATAGAAGTCCAAAAAGACCCACGAACACATAGTAGGTCTACACCTTCCCTGTCGATCTAGAATTGAGACCGTATATTGACCAGCGTTCCCACAGACTCGAGAAATACGCAACAGCGTCCCAGTCATGACCGTAAGCTCAGATTCCAAGATCGACTTGCCGATTGCGTTCGACAGAGTGTTTGAATTCATGGCCACCGGCTTCCTTATACCAGACTGCGCGCTAGCTCGATACTTTGCGTACCCACGGGATCGCTCACGGGACCGCTAAGTGCCGACAGACTACACGACGGGAAACGAAGAAAATGCAACCTTGGCATTATACTGCTTGATTTAGGGTGTAGCCTCATTGTTCGAAATGGCCAATATTCAACAGAAGGTCGTGCGACGGCTCGAGGCTCGGTCTCTCAAGAAGCTCTACGGAGTCGAAGGGTTCGTCAGCGTGATCAACGCCGGGTACGAGTGCGGACCCTCTCCGCCCAAAGATTGCGTGTTCCAGCTCGCGTGTTCCGTAGCAGATCAGTTGATGTGCTACCAGGATGTCATCGACAGTATGTCTGCACAGACAGTCAACGGATGTTTCGCATGGGACTTCATGCAGTTCCTTTACGGGAAGACGCTAGCTCAGCAGGCGGAGTGGAACTTGTTCGGAAAGCCAGATCCCGCGACGGATGGTGGAGCGATGACGCCGCAGGTTGGATGGCTTTCGTGATTTTGGGGCTGGCATGGGGGATGATGTCGAGGTACAAAGGGTGGCAGAAGGCCCTGGGACGAGAGAGTCTGATGTGTAACTGGTGCCTGGTTGTCTTGTTATGCTCAGTACGGGATGTTTATGGCCAGTCATCTTACCTGTATCGCATCCCCTTCGATCATCCCTGTGTGTATTCTATCCCATTTCACTCCTCAACCCCCTGTATTTCCAAGGCATGCCAATCTTGCAAGGAACATAGACTCTTATGTGTAGAGTCGGGCTTGCAGCCTGGCGATAGGTAGATTCGTCAGTCGAGTTCTTCAGCCTATGTTGAATCAGTGACGGTAGAAACTACCTTATATCTCCAACATTAAGATTTTATGCCTTGAAACAAGAACGCCATCTGGAGCCGGTGATTTCAGCACTCTATTGGAGGGGACATATCTTAGGCCTTTCCCCTGCGCGCCAGTCGCCCCCATTCCCATTGAGGATCACGGTCATTTCGCCGCTCTACACCAAGTTCACTCGCAATTATCCCTGAAAGACGTAGAAAGCATCGTTTTATTGGGTTTTCTTGAACTTCAAGATGGTTCAAACGATAGTAGCAGTATGTATCTTCATTTGAGAAGGTGCTCGTGAGCCTGGTCATGTGTGCCTGATCTTCATTCACCTACCGTAGCAACGTCCTCTACTCATGGTACATAGACTACAAGGCGTATCACAAACACCTCGCCCTTCATGTAGGTTGCCCTACATGAAGGCAAAAGTAAAGTGTACGTACGGTGCGTAGTGAATGACGGACCCGAGAGTATCGAAACGCAAAAAAAAGCAAAAAGAAATAGCGAAGCTAGTAGGAATCGAACACGGGTAACATCACCTCTAGAGCCCGGACCGCCTCGCTGCCTGAGCAGAGGACTTTCGTGGGTAGATAGTGGCTTTTGGGTTCTTATTGCAGCGGGTGAGGACAGGACCCACCTGCACTGCGCCCGGGATAGAGGACAATGCTACCAATGCTTTAATTGGTGCAGCGGATGAGGACAGGACCCATCTGCACTGCTGTGATAGAGGCTGACAAAATTAAATATAGTATATACCCCAAACAACGCCAATGCTCACATTTAACTTTCACTTACCACCTCATCGCATTTGATCACTCGCAAGCATACGAGAATACCCCTGGACCTCTTGAAACACTTCATACAGACCAGGCTTCAGCAGGCAAAGTGGAACCTCTTTGGAGATGCGGAGCTTATGGAGACATGTTGGTAGATTCACAACTGGGTACGCTTCTCCTCACTTTCCATTTAACGCACTCTAACAATAGACAGAGCAAGGCTAAATCTCAGTGTTGTCAACGATTGTGTCTCTTTCCCCCGCTCACCTCCCTTCTCCTTTCCCCCAACATTGCATCTGGAAATTCGTCTGGCATGTCTGGTTAAGCGGATTTATAGCCGGAAGCGTACTCACTTTGCCTTTTACTTTGTGGTGTATAGGAGCGGGCATTTACCGAAGGCGCAAACAGCGCTGCCCATATCAACACTGACTTCAACATCCAAGGTTCTTCTGTTACACGAGGTTAATTGTCACTCATGGTGTCGGAGGTAGCTGAGCACAAATGAGAAACACGTTAGATTTCATGATCAGGTTTTAAAACTTTGAGCCGAGGGGTAGCCTTCAAAGTGACATTACGAGCAGTTATGCCTCGTGCTCCTCAGATTCAGGAGCCCTCTATACTGAGCCTCACTCTACGTGCGCTCCGAGGACTCCAGGTGCCAAAAACCAGCCAGAGGTTACGAAGCATATGAAGAATCATTGCCGCGTTGTAGCGCATGTGAAGTGCGAGCGGGCTTAGTCTGCGCTCTTTAGGTAGAGCAGCCCCTTGCCCTAAAGACTTATTTACGAGCGCTACTGGGTTTGTAGGTGCCAAAATCTCAGTGGAGATAACTAAGCACGTAAGGAATCATTGCCGTCTTGTAGCGCACGTAGATTGCCAACGGTTTCGGTCCGCGCTTCCTGGAGCCACTTCTTACCCCGAGGACTCGTTCTACGTGCGCAATTAGGACCCTAAGTGCCAAAATCTAGCTAATGATTTAAAATCACGTAGAGAATCATTGACGTATGGCTGCGCACGTAGATTGCTCGCCATTCTAGCCCGCGCTTCTCAAGTCTGGACACTTCTTCGCCATTTTAACCCTATAACCTCCATCTGTACGAAAGTAAAAGCGCCAATTTTATCGTACGAAGAGGAACCACTTGAAGGGCAGCTGCCGCGTAGCTTTGGTAATGAAAAGGCAGTTTCCGATATCCTCATCAGGCACAGCGACCGCATCCGGCCATCCGGTCATCGCTTCACCGTTAATTGCTCTACAAGCATCTTCTAGATGCCAAACTTTACCAATAGGATGCAAATTGCTCAAAGAACGATTGTCGCGTAGATTGGGTGCTAAATTGCCGGCTTTGAATATCCGCGGGTCGGCCCGCGGTCCCAGCCAGCTGGTTCCTTCGTCCCTATTTCCTCTACAGGCACATTCTGGATCGCAAATGACGCCGAAGGAAGATAAACTACCCAAGGAACAATTACCGCGTTGTTACGCACGCAGTAAGCTCTTACATTCTAGTACTCTTAAGCTCGGAAATTCTCTTAGCCCCCGACCTCTTTTTTATTAGACCTGCAATTACTTTTAGCATATATATTACACGGCAAAGCTTATAGATGGAAAATAGAAAGTATAAAGAGTATTTACAGCGTAGTAGAGTATATAGGTTCTTTTTCTACGTTCTATATTTATTAAATAATAGGGACTAAATTACCTCTTTTAGTGCTGCAATAAACTTCAGCATACAATTCAAGCGCGCAAAGCATTCAGATATAATATATAGTACGTAGGAGGGAATTTCCATGTAGGTGCGCACGTAGAGAGGCTTTTTAAGTCACGATTTGAAAGACGAGAATTCCTTCGCCCTAGCTGGCTGAACAGTGATTTACTGACTCTTAAACGCTTGTCGAAAGACGCGGCAAAGTTCCCAGGAAGGCTATATCACTCACAAGAAGTAGATTTAGCAATTGCCGCGCATTCGACCTCCGAACAGCTTACCTACATGCTCATCTCCTAATACTTAGCCGATCTCCCCTATCCCCCCCCCCGTTCCCCACTCTGACTAACTTCGAATACGCGACAAAACTGTAGATAGATTGCAAAGACTGTAAAGATCAATCACTAACGATTGCCGCGTGGTTAGAAAGAGAATGGATTAGCCTACATATATCCACTCCGGAAATCCTCCCTCTTTCCCCCCTTTTTCGGTCCTATTAGCTCTGGATACATGGCAAACTTATGAATAAGCTGTGAAATACGTAAATGTTAAGCACTGGAAATTTCCGTGTAATTAGCCGGAGAATAAAATCCCTCGCGTGCACTGCCTTTAGGAGCCTCCCCCTCTCCCCCCTTTCTCAAGCATACTAGCCCTAACTGCACGGCAAACTGGTACGAAGCTTGGAAATCGTATAGATATTGAGCACAAGAAATTTCCGTGTAATTGGAAAGAACACAAATTAGCTCACATTCGTTGCGTTCGGACCTCCCCTCCCTGCCTCCCCTCCTTCGCTTCTTTCAACTTGGAATACGGGGAAAGTTCGTAGAGAGGCTGCAACTCTTGCAAACACTAACTGCGAGAAATGCGCGTAATCGAGAGTGTTTTGACTGACCTTTGTTTATTTTGGGCCTTCTTCTCACCCCCGAACCCATATACCTCACTTAAATTAATCCCGAATAGACGCCTGCAAGATTGAAGAGAACTGTCTTAGACGTCTTATCGCTATACTAGAATTTAGCACGTAGAGAAGACGCTGCCGCTTAGCTATTATTATTTAGAGTGGCGCCCGCCGCCCCAGCGCCTCGCAGCCCCCCTTCTTTATTTCAACTCTTTATATATTACGTGCGCAGATAGGCGGCAAAGAACTATCTTGGGCATCTAATAGTAATGTTAAAGTTTGGCACGTAAGGAGAATATAGCCACTTAGCTATTATTTATATAGTATAAGCTAGATTCTTCTACTATACCTTTTGTCTTTCCTATATTACGTGCGCAGATATGCGGTAAAGAAATCTCTTAAGTATCTAATAACACTATTAAAATTTGGCACGTAGAGAGGATATAGCCACTTAGCTATTATTTATATAGTACGGGCTAGATTCTTCTACTATACCTTTTATCTTTCCTATATTACGTGCGTAGATATGCGGTAAAGAAATCTCTTAAGTATCTAATAATACTATTAAAATTTGGCACGTAGGGAGGATATAGCTACTTAGCTATTATTTATATAGTACGGGCTAGATTCTTCTACTATACCTTTTATCTTTTCTATATTACGTGCGCAGATATGCGGCAAAGGAATCTCTTAAGTATCTAATAACACTATTAAAATTTGGCATCTAGGGAAGAAATAGCTACTTAGTTATTATTCTATAAGAGACGGGCTGGATTCTACACGCCACGCTACCCCCCCTCCTCCCCCCCTTTTTTTTTTTGGCAATATTACGTGCGCAGAGAGACGGAAAAGAACTGTATTAGACGTTTAATAACAATGTAAAAGTTTGGCGCCTAGAGAAGATATAGCTACTTACCTTATATTTTATAAATGACGGGCTGAATTCTTATCCCCTAATAACCTTCCCCCTTTAGTATGCCTATATTACGCGCGCAGGTAGGCCGTAAAAAACTGTCTTAGATATCTAATAACACTGTTAAAGTTTAGCATCTAGAGAACGCGTGGCCACTTAGCTATTAGTATCTAGACTCCTGCCCCCCCGCGCCCTACCCCTTCCCTTTATCCTATCTATGTTGCGTGCGCTAGTAGGCGGTAGAGAACTAATTAATACATCCGCGAACCACGCTAGAATCTAGCACGCAGGGAAGAAGTAGCTGCTTAGGTATTAGTATCTATGCACCCCTATCCCCCCGCGCTATACCCCTTCTTTTTACCCTGTCTATATTATATGCGCTCGTAGGCGGTAAAGAACTATCTAACATATTTAAGAACTACGCTAAAGTCTAGCATGCAGGGAAGATATAGCCGCTTATAAATGATAATTTAAACCCCTCCCCCCCCTCTTTCCCTATACCTCTCTCTCTCCCCTTTATCCTGTCTATATTATATGCGCTGGTAGGCGGTAAAGAACTATTTAACACGCCTATAAAACAGGCTAAAATCTAGCATACAGGGAAGAAATAGCCGCTTAGATACTATTATCTATACCCCCCTCCCCTTTCCCCTCCGTTCCTTCGTCCTAACTATACTACGTGCGCTCGTAGGCGGTAAAGAACTATCTAATATATTTAAGAACCACGCTAAAGTCTAGCACGCAGGGAAGATATAGCCGCTTATAAATAATAATTTAAACCCCTCTCCCCCCTCTTTCCCTACACCCCTCTTCCTCCCCTTTATCCTGTCTATATTACGTGCGCTAGTAGGCGGCAAAGAACTATCTAACACGCCCATAAAATAGGCTAAAATCTGGCATGCAGGGAAGAAATAGCTGCTTAGATACCATTATCTATACCCCCCCTCCCCTTTCCGCTCCGTCCCTTTGTCCTGACTATACTACGTGCGCAGGGAGGTGGTATAGAACCGTCTAATATATCTGAAGACCACGCTAAGATTTGGCACGCAGGGAATATATAGCCGCTTAGATAATCTCCCTTAAAGTAAAGGGCTGAATAACATTACCCCCTTTAATCTTCCTATATTACATGCTTTGGTAGGCGGCAAAGAACCATCTAGCACGTCTAAGACACACGCCAAAGTTTGACACGTAGGGAGGACGTAGCCACTTAGCTATTGCTTTTGTACCTTTTGCCGCGTAATCAGTCGAGAAGCAATTCAAATCTTCTTTTCAGTCCGGGGACCTTGGGACTTCTAAGCATTACGCACAAGGCAAAGTTTGCGAAAAGACTGCGGATTACGCAAACATTAAGCGCTGCGGATTGCCGCGTAGTTGGTGGGGAGTGGCTTTGCTTTCATATTTCGAGTTACGAGACTTCTTTTCTTTAATTTATTAGAGTATGAAAGACACATCCCGAGTAAGATCTGAAAAGAGAAAATTCTTTGGGGTTGAAAGAGGAAGCGGAGATCTGACTTGTGTGTGTGATTGACAAGGAGTTGTCGGTGAAATGGATTGAACTGAGGCGCTGGGAAGGTGGTGAAGATAGTTGTACACTAGGAGACAGGTTCTACGCGAAAGAGGTCGTCGAGCGAGAGATTACAGTAATAGGCGATGGTAGGAGTAATATAAAGTAGAGATTAAATTACTTATTGATGAAGCTAATCTTCGTTCACTACGTACCTATCTTCAGTGATGTCGAGTAATGAAGAGGCGAACTAGAGAAGTGATATATCCGTGTGTCTAACCTCGTAACCATGTGCTCCATCCTCGTAACGGAGAAGCAGAGAAGACGAGCTCGAGCATCAAGTGAACCCAAAACCCGCAGCATTTACACGGCTCGGGGCTGGGTCGTGCAAAACAGATCTTCGAACCAAATATGTTGCTGTCAGAGAAGTTGGCAGTATCAAAAGCCTGAATAATAAAGGCCACCAAACGTCAACAACGCTAATCACCTCCATTCCATCTATAAAAGTGATAATCAGCGAAACAAAAGATTAACCACAACCATCCTTACCCACAGAAGCCACTTATCTCCATCCCAATAACCCGTCCATCTGCCTCCTAGAACCCCACAGCCATATATCCCAAAGTATATTCAAGTTAAACCCAAACCCGCCCAGCACTCCCCCACATAGTTACTCCGCCCATGTTATTTTGATCCTAAACCCCCTCCTATCCTCCAATAAAGAGTCCAATACTATACAGCCCTCAACCTTATTTTATACCTCCTCCAAAATCGCATCATATACTCCCAGCGTGACTAACAGAGAATCACCTAACCTGGCCTCACCTGTTTATCTCCCCACCCCTCGCAACAACCACCGCTTTCCGCCCGAACGTCCCTCGCCACGCTGACTTACCCGAGCATCGCACGTCGCAATCCGCAATCCACAGATCGCCGCCCAAACCCGTCATCGCACGGGGCGCACTGGGCGCAAGCAAAATGACATGCCACATCCTCGAAGGCACAGACACGCAGAAAACTCAGGAAAGTGATGTGCCGAGTAGGTCGACATGTAGTAATTACCAGACGTTGCATTTGCCGTGTCTTTGTTGATGACAGTCTGATTTGTTGAGGGTTGTAAGCGAAGATGGTCTGGATGTGGGAGGGTGGCATATCTTGCGCAAACCGTAGTATCTCCAATCTGCATATACGGTTCAGAGACACGCGAGGCGCAGCTGCTTTACTCCGGATGATACGTAAGATTGCACGTGCAAGCCTTAATCGGCGCTGAGCGTCGGTGTGAATAACCGCTAAAATATCTTGTTAGTGGAGGCCTAACAGACTTTATAGGTTATATACCATTTAACTTCGAACAGCTCCCAGAACTCCAAGGGCGGCTCGCTGTAACAACACTGAACCTGATGGCCGAGTGGTAACTCGATGAATCTTCGTTGCATTTCACTCATCAGTCTAGGGATGCGGTATCAGCGCACCCCTTCGAGTTTTTGCTGGTTCGATTCCCGCTTGGGTCTATCTTTCCTTTTGCCCGAACTCTTTATTTCCTCTCTTTGTGCGGAGTAGACTACAAAGACATGTTTTGCTTGAGACTACTTGCGCCTGGTTCACATATTGTGCTTGGATAGTAAAATTTTCCTCCGGTCTGGGCGGGGTGAACTGATTCTCTGTACTTGTAGACACCTAAGTCGATTCAACGACAGTCCTTGCACGATCGACGAAGCTCCGAGCGATCTCATGAAGACAAGTATATACGAGTCTCAGGGCTCCAGTACTGGGACGTGGGCTTGAGCACAATATCACAGTTGAACATGAAGATCCAAAATTCACGCCATTAGCATAGTGTCTTTGAACATGGAATGATTTCCGTACTAGTAACATATGCGTCGCAACAGCAATAATGCTTCAGGTGAAACTTGTTTTCATCTAGGTAAACATAGCCTAGGTACCTATTCGAAAGCTTCAGTCCGTGATATTGACTACAATATTATGCTGGAACTTCCAAAGCTCAAATCTCATTGACGTCGTGGCTAGCGGCTAGCATGCGGCTAATGTTTGACATCGCGCTAGAACCGAAGTGTCGGATTGAAGATAAATTGAATGGATCGATTCAATAGGATCATGAAGGGAGACTCATTCCCAGATTCGACTGGGAGCTTTGTGTCCACAGAGAACGTAGGGCTACAGGAACGGCTAGCTCCTAGAACACCCCATCAAGGATTCTCCTGCTGCCGCTGATCGGCAGGACGTCATACCCTGAGATAAGATCATGTGGTTCTCGAATAAGCCACTACCTTGTTCAAGTTTGGTGAAGTCCTGTCGCAAGGCCTGGCCTGGAGCTGGTAGATCTCGAGACTACGGTGATAATACACTGAACTATATGTTCTCGTTCAATCCGGTCCAGGCGCGAAATGCGGGAGTCGCGCGGGAACAAACGTGGAAGTCGGTTGACTCTGGGCTGGTTCGTGTCTCAGTGAGAGCGGCCTGTTTGGTGTCGGGACAGCACTTGAGAACTCTGATCCTTCCATGTCAAAGGCACCGCTCTCTGGAGCAGTTTGAGAGTCGAAAGTCGGGAATGGCATGGATGCGGGGGTTTGCGGGGGTTCGACGGTTTGTGGAGAAAGCACAGGAGATGAAAACTGACGGTTCGAGCTCTTCTGGGACGGTAAACTTGACGGCGACAGTACCGCAATGTCATGTTTACTCTCAGATGGCTATTCAAACATCAGCGGTGAAGACACAGTGCCCACTATCCCATAACTTACTACGAAATGATCCACACTCAGCCCCCGCTTGAGGGCTACTTGACGTGCTTCATGGCGTTTCCTCTCGACCTCCGCTTCTTCCTCTAGTCGCACACGCTCGTCCTCCTGCTTGAGGTCGGACAAGGAGGGGACCTCCTCAATCCCCGGATCACGATGTTTAACTTGCGAATTTGCTCTGTTTCTTCGTCCCGACTCGTGCGTGCTTCTCGACGAGACTGTCCGGGTCGACAGGCGAGAACCAGCCGGTCTTGCTTTGGACGACTTCGTCTTCCCACTACTGGTGTCGTCCATTCCCAGCCCAGTTTGCCGCCGCTCTAACGCCATTGTGAACTCATCGTCCAAGGGTATAGCGTCGTCCTCGTCCTCGCTGGGAAAGAGATCTCCTCTTGAGCTCAACGAGTCCGTGGTGTGCCCCGAGTGTCCTGAGAGTGCCGTCTGGCTTCTTTTCCGCCTGTGTCCTTTTCTCCCTTCCCCAGAGGCCTCGTCCTCGTCACTGTCTTCCACTAATGGCTGTTCCTCATCCGTTCGGCGCAGAGCGCCCGGATGTTCGGTCAAGTCTGCGGCTGATGGCTTGTATCGAAGCCCCTTGCCCCCAATGTTGAAGGGCAGCCTCCCCAAAAAGCCAAAATAGGAACTGCTGGGGATTATGGTAGGATCCGGGCCGCCATCATGAGGCTGTACAGCGCTTTTCCGGCGTCCGCCTGGGAATCGAGCATCGCGGTCCCGTCTGGTGCCATAGCTCATGGCGCGCTGTCGCGCAGGTTGTGCAGCGCCATAACTCCTCGAGCCGGCAAGCAGGCGGTCCAGCTCGTCGTTCCCCCACCCTAGCAGGCCATCATTCTCGTCTTCTTCCCAGTCGTCATAGAAGTCGAAGCTGAGCTCAGCTCGGCCGCGCGACCGGCCTCGATGGCGGCGACGGTCGTCGCGGGAGGGGAAACACGAGGAGGTACAGGAGTGGAAGGCGTTCCCTACGGAACCCAGACAGGGCCCTATGTAGTTGTGGGCGAAGGTGAAGAGGTTGGCCTGGGCCGACTCGTTGGCCGACTCGATGCCGTGCACAAAGGTGTCGACGCGCCGCGTCCAGCGTGGATCGCCTCGGTGGTACATTGCAGATGCGGGCGGGCAGGTGCCGGCCTGCGATACATGGAGGTCGCGATAGCTCGAGGTGTGGGTGGGTGTGATGTTGAGCGAGGCGCGAGGCGTGCCGTGAAAGAGCCGCGCGGGGAGCAAGCTGGAGGCACGGCCACGAAACCTCCACTAAGAAAGAAGATGGCTGGGAACGTGGGTAGATATGTGGCTTTTCGTCGACTTCAAAGTTACAAGAACTATACTAGCAACCTTGGAATCTAGCTCCAGCACACAAAGGCACGTCGGTCACAAAATCCTCAAAGGCGCTTTTGAAACCTACCGCGACGTGGGGCCATATTCACCACGATGCCCGTCACATGCAGACTTCGACTCCAGAACTATCCATTCGCAAAGCACCCGTTGAGTAGTAGGCACATCAGCAGCTTCTCGCAACTAACGGCAGTGGCTTGACGCTTTGAAGTGAATTGGGTCGACTCGACGTCATACATATTCGCCCTCGGAGGCACTTTAAAGAGACCAAAAACTTCATTTTCACACACGTCCGCAATCCGCGATGCGGTATATTCGCTTTCTCAAACCGCCCCGCCTGCAAGGCACCACCTTGAGCGCTCTAATCACCATCACGTCCGACTTGGGCGATTCGTTCCTGGCAGAAGATGTCATCCTGGTTGCCTCCCTCTGTTCAGCTGATGCAGATGGCGAGATCGCCCTCCGCAAGGTCCTAAAATGGACGAGCGGCATGCGGTCGCTCCCAGTCGCTTTTGATACAGGCCACACCGATATTGAATGGCCGGCCCAACTCCATGTGAGCCTCAAAGGAAGCCCCGAGTCGGATCATTTCGAGGTGCACTATAGTCTGAATGCAGACTTGCCCAGCCTTGTTTCAGCATGGAGTGGGATCATCGATCCCCCGAGCGGCCTTTATATCGCCGAGAAGAAAGTTGAGAGACGTTTTATGCCGTTGAACAATCGGACACTGAGTATATGGGAGGAGACCGGCGAGAGTATAGCACGGCACCTATGGTAGCCTTCCTTTGTCTGTTGGTCGTCAACAGCTTCTAAATTTGCTCAGGGATGCCGGCATCGCGCTCTCAGCCTATCTCGACCGCGTAGTATCACTCCAAGCCAATGGGCTGGACATATTGGAGCGCGTATTGAGTTCTGCTACCTACAAGAAACTTCGTGTTTTGGAGCTTGGGACAGGGTGTGGAATCGTAAGAGATCTTATATGAGGCTTTTGCTAAACCCCTGCTATACTGATATGGCTCAGGTTGGCATTGGCCTTGCGCAGAGCGTCCCAGACTGTGAAGTGCTCCTTACGGACCTCGCAGAAGCCGAAGAAATAGTGGCTAGGAACATTGAAATCATGAAGCCAGCCATGTCATCGTCAGTCTCATTCACAACCCTGGATTGGGACGAGCCCCTCCCTCGAGACGTTCAGAGCAAAGCCCTGGACCTGATAATCGTAGCCGACTGTACGTACAATGCGGACAGCAGCCCTTCGCTCGTCCGCACGCTCTCTGCACTGGTAAACAGGTCTCCCAGAGCCATCGTGTTGGTTGCCATGAAGGTGCGCCATTCCAGCGAAGCTGTCTTCTTCGAATTGATGACGGATGCCGGCTTCGCCATCGGGTGCCAGACCGCCCTCCAAGTTCCTGGGGACGAGGAAAAGCCTACGGAAACTGTTGATGTGTATGTGTTTCACGGAAAGATGCGACCGCATTCTGGAGATGCCTCTACAGAGGATTGGATGCTATCTACTGTGCCGTTAGTGGAGCCCGAAGGTTGACGATCGATTACCTCGCTGATGATTCTCAACGTTATGCTGTGTAATTGTGGACTTTATATGGGTATGAGCTTGGATTTGGAGGGGCTTCAAAATATTGATAGAGATACAGATGCAGCATGGGCTTCCCAGCTTGGCTTCGTAGCTTGGCTCCCGAACGTCAGCAAAAGGCTTTACTCAATTTAGTCACCTTGGGAGACACACGTTAGGAAGTCGGATTGGTCTGCTCGGTTTGCGATGAGATTCGAACTTAAATGTAGAGACCGTTAAAATCGGGCCGTCGTCGGAGGAATGTATAAATAGGAGCCAGTCTAATACCTACCTCGCCCTTCGGCCAATCAAGGGTCCAACGTATCCAATTTAAACGCATTCGACGTTCCACCTTGAGCCGCAAATTGAGCATATTGCAGATGTGATATGCTGAGGTACTGAGGAGTCAAACTCCGTGATTCTTCAAACTGGACCAGAAATTGGCACCCCACAGAGATTACTATAGACAGGCTGCACATCGTAGGTAAGCATTAAAGAAAACGATAAAACAAAAGGCATATGCTAAGCACAGCCATGTTGTTACTACTACATGCCCTCCTGCCAGGCCCTGAATTCAATTAGCGTTATTGGCCAGATCCATGAAAACATAGCCCCCAGTTCAGCCCCTGACATCGGCATGAGCAGTCATTCCATCCCATCTGCCTCCAATGTAGTAATAACCCCACGCTGCACAATGGCCATCTATGTACCCATTTCCATTGCATTCCAGCTCACACAGAACAGCACAATCCCATAAAGAAGTGGAGAATCAGAGCAAGTAGCAAACAGCAAACACCATTGATCTAAGGGAATCACTCAAACACGCAAATTCATTAGATTCATGCAGCTTGAAAAGGAAAAGGATATAAACCCGACCCGTCGAACTCATTACCCACCCTCTCGTGATTAGATGCTCTCTGCGGTAGATTGGGAGTGCCTAACCGCGGTCCCGGAAGTGGCGACGCAAGAATTTCTCGCGCTCGATGGTAGTAGTAGTGTAGTGTAGTGATGTGATTGATGCCGGTGTGAAGCGCCTGCCTCCTTCACCCAGCGGGTTGAGTAGGTGATAGCCAGTAGGGTGTTGTGTAATGTCGCTCTGAAGAATACCAAAACCGCTCTATAAGACCTCCCCAACAAGATGATCCGAGGTATCATGAAGAATCTGCCAGCCAGAACCATAGCTTTGGAAAGCACGAACGTGTCGCGAGGGGGGAATCAATGATGGTAGGGACTGACAGATCGAGCTCTGGAATCGCTGCACTCGCAAACCACCCGGCCCTCCCAAAATCAAAAGCAAGTACAGAACACCTGAACGCCACAAGCCAAATGTCGCAAACAATGCATGTGTTGATGAACGGGAAGCCTGGCGGTGGGAGTTTGCAAACAACCGGTTCAGACAGTAATGGCAGGACAATGTCAACCGCCTTGAAGCCATCGTAGGTGTTGCAATTGGAAGAGGCATCACCGAGGCATTCGAACCCCGGTCCTCGTCAACACGCGGCGAAAACGTGCAGTACGATGTGCTGGGGAGCTTGATGAGTGTGTCTTTTGACACTTCACAAGCTCATTGTGAGCCATTCCCATTCCTGGGGCCCGCTGACTCCTGTTGCGAGACCCTGTCCCATCGCACCCATGGGCAAACTGCCCATATTCTGGCTGCCAATATTGGGCGGGATCATTGGCGCCGACTCCTTCTTCCGGACGGTCGGCGGTGCCGCTATCTTTCCGCTGGTGTCGTCGGCATCACCCATCTCAAACTCCATCATACCAGATTTGCTTAGCCGACGGGCCTTCTTTGGAGGAGCGTTGCCACTGCGGTTTTGGTTAGAGCCTGCCCCAGCGCTCTGCGGTTTTGGCGGCCCTGGGGCAATTGGGACCACGCCACTCTTGTTGAGTCCTGCAGCGCCGCCAGATATGCCTGAGGCATTCGGGGCCGAGTTTCCGCCGCCAGACCCTGTAGACTTTGGCGACTCTGAATCGCCACCACTCGCTTTTGCAGACGTGGGAGTGGTGACCGGTGTCTGTGCAAGAGAGTTTTTGCGAGATGCTTTCTTGGACGAGCGTGTTGATGCTGTGCCAACAGGAACGGTGTTGCCGCTTCCTCTATTGCGCTTCTTGATGACATCCGTCTTGAGCGATAGTGGCCGCACAACACCATGCAGCTTCAAGAAGAGACCACAGGCATTGCACAGGGGATGCCCTTCGGGGTTTCGTCGCCATAACGGGGTAGTCTGAGTGAAGCAGTTCGTACACGTCGTCGGCACGCCGTTCTGATCACCCTGTTTGGTCCCTCCCGGACTGGTAGGCCGCGAAGGTGCCGCGGAACTGAAGCCGGATTCTGGAGGTGAGCTTGGCGATGACTGCGGCCGGCCATGCATCGCTTGCTGCTGCGCGAGGCCAGCAGCGTTGGGAGTGGAACTGGTGCGGGGTATTTTCTGCCGTCTCGGGTCGTTGCCACGATTGCGGATGTCGCTGACTGACGCGGCAGAGCCATGGGTACGGCCAAGGCTGCCTCCAGGGCTCCAGTGGTCTTGCGGTGAAGGCACCATTTCCGTTGGCCCAATTGTCACCTGCTTGCGTGGGGGCCCCGCCGGGTAGCGAGCCGGGACAGGGTTGAATTGGTTCGACAGACTCGTCTCCCACTGGAAGCCATTGCTAAAGTCCAACGGCCCGTCATCCATGGGGGAGTACTCGGCTTGCATGGGCATAGTGCGATCGGGGAATGCACCACCCTCATCTTCTTCGTTGTCAGAGTCAGCTCCGAACGAGAACATGTTGTCGTGCCGAGAGCTCTGGAGAGTATCCGACCGCGACGGGAAGTCTTGGTGCAGGACGTGCGACGGGTCAACATGGTTTGGTTGATGGAAGGCGGGAGCTGAGAATGGTGTCGGGGGTGCAGCACTGGTGACTGCACTGAAGATGGTCTCGCCGCTTGGGTTAAAGATGTACTGTGGCTGCATCGCGTTAGACAAACCCGAGGGTCGATGCGGTCCGTACTGGCTGGGGAGATTGTGCGGTTGGCGGATGTCCATGCCATTGCGATCGAAGTACATCTGGCCATCGCCTTCAGCCATTGGCTGGGGCGTCGACACGGTGGATGGATACGCAGAGCCAGGAGGGGAGTAGTAGTCGGCAGAGTTTAGTGAAGAGCCCATCGAGTTAGGGTTATACATGGCAGAGTATGGGCCACCTTGGGCCATCATAGGCGAGCCAACGGGAGAGAAGGTGAACTGCTGCTGGAACGGGCCAGCGGAGCTAATAATGGGATCGTCTTGCAGTTGGAAGGTGTCGATGGAGTAGGGTACCTGTGGCTGAGAGCCGTGATGCTGGAAGGTGGGGGGATGCATTGGCTGGTCTAGGGTATAGTGATGGAGAGCCGCGTCTGCTTCGGGCTCATTGGGTATCATGATGCTGTTAACGGCGGGAACCTGTGGGGAGTTCTCCGCTGGTCGCTTGCGAGGCTGGTGCTGTTAGATAAGGAATGAGAGGGTGGTAGGGCGAAGAAAAAGGCAAGTACTGACCCGTCGTTCATCGATACTTGTTTTGCGCACGTGCCGTTGGATGTATCCAAAGTCGTGCTCTCTTGAGATGGTTGGGGGAACAGACGGGGCTGATGCGCGGGCGAGGTGGTGGTTTTGATCGGCCATCTGGCTAGTCTTCCTTATCGGTATGCCCGGTGCAGTAGTATTGGACGAGGCTGTGCGTTCATTCGACGGCGACGGAGATAAACCCGCGGGCGACGCAACCGACGAAGGGAATATAAAATCGTCCAGATTCATCGCATCGGCCTGCGGCTGCTGCGCCTGGGCGTGCGCCTGCTGGTCGACGGATTTTCGCAGCTGCGCAATGCCGCTGGGCGCCGACATGGAGCCCGCGGAGGGTGTGAAGGAGGAGTTGGATCGCGACAATCTGGAGGCACTGCTGTTAACACGGCCCTGGGTTCAAATGACAAGTAGCTGCTGGGTCAAGGCGGACGAACCCTCTGCGATCCAGTTCAGCGCGCTTCATGCTCATGGCCATCATTCGCCAGGTCAGATTTTCCATGCGCTCCGCGTTGGGCAACTGCGTCTTGGCCTTGCTATACAGTTTCCATATCTGGGTGGCTAGAGGGTCATTCTTCTGCATCTCCTCCGGGTTGTCTAGATTGGCGCCGGCCGCATCGTTGCTCCAGGTCGGGAAGAAGCTGTCTGCGAGCATGCCCTGGCGAGCAGCGGCATCGGAGGGTGGGAAATCCAGCTTGCTGTCCAGCGTGCTGGCTGAGGTGAGGGACTGGACGGCCGACGAGTCGCCCGAGTCGTTGTCGAAGGGGCCTGAGGGGAGGCGGAAGAGTCTGGGAGAAGAGGATGTAGAGAAGAAGACAGGATCGGCGGGTGCGTCAAAGTGGTCGCTTTGGGCAGGGCGCAGGGCTCCCCCACGCTCCGCATATTGTGCCCCAGACATAGTGGTGGTGTTGCGCAAAGCCGGGGGCGCACGCGACTGTTGGACGGCAGCAGCGAAATGCTGGGGAATCAATTGTTGGAGTTTTGCTTTTGCGCTGCGCAGCCCACGGGAGGCAGCGTCCGTTCGGCAGCGTGACGGGCTGCTCTGTGCGGTCGCGGCCAGGTCAGCGGCGTGAGGGCGTCGAGCTCGGTCGGGACAATTTCAGATGCTGGACTAGCAGCGACCGGCCTGCTGCTGCAGCGGGCCTAGCAGGCGGTTTGCAGACTGGGCGCGGCCTCAATGACAGCGGTGCGAACGCCTTTGCGCGCTCTCGGGCCTTCTGCAGGCGGCGAGTGGCCTGGTGGAGCGTGCTGGTGCCGCGCGTGGGGGGACTGGGGCCCTGGGGGGCCGAATGAGCAGACGAGTGGCGCCCCGCTGCTCCAGGTTTCTTCAGGCGCAAGCCGAGCGAGTGGATGCGCAGGGGAGCCTGCAGGCGTGGTGGTGGTGAGGATGGTGAGGTTGGCGATGGCGATGCGGGGGCAAGAGTAGAAGACAGCGTCACAGAGCAGGAGCACGGCCAGACGAGTGAAATAGAACACTATGGCAAGGTGGCCGACGACCGCGACTACGACCACGCCTGGGCAGCAACCTCCACAGTTTGGGTACTGGCACACTGGGTCCCTCCACAGAGGGGGGCCGTGGGTGGACAAAGACACGCGCCGGCGCTCGCAGTGCCCGCCGCGAAGCGTGTGGATGGGGCGTACGCGGTGGAGGCCGCTGGAGTCAAGCTTCGTCCGTTGGCGTCATACGAGGGCACGGAGGGCCACACAGGCGGGCAGAGTTGCACTCCAAAGCGGTTGCTGGGCATGCAACTAGCCGCTCCCTGCCAGAGGAGGCCTCTCGACTGCAGAGTAGCTGCAGGCCCTGGGAGCAGACGGCGAGGCTGTCCGCAGACGTCACGACGGCTTCCAAATCGCGGTACCACAACGGCCTCGAAATGCTCGGAACCAGAGAGCCAGAGCCGCAGCTGCCTCCGCCCGCGCTCTGCAAAACCCAGGCGCCCAGGATACCCAGAGATAGACGCAGTTACGGGGCCGTTGCGACTCCAGCCGTTGGTGCCAAGCATCTCGATCCGCCTCTCGATCTGGCGCTCCTCCGCTGGACGATCACCCTCGCCTCCAAGCTGGTACGACGGCAGCCCATACATCATACGGCATGAAGCCGCCGGACCTCCATCGCGTCCGTCACGGCTGATCTCGAGACAGGGCAGTCCCTCTGCCACGCGCTATCCCTCGACAACGCTGGGAGGGAATTAGGGCACCGCCGTACAGACACCACAGCCAAGCGACTCAAGACGGCGCACCATGTCGGAGACCCAGCCGGCCGATCCAGTCACCTTCGTCTGCATACAGCTGACCCCAGCGGCGTCGACGCAGGACGACTCGGGGCGCCGCTCTCTTCAGCATCAGGTGGGGCTCTTCAAGACGCTGCAACACTCAGGATTCACACCAGCTCAAAGCCCGCAGGCCCAAAGCCGTATTGTTGCTGCGGGCTCCACCGCGGGCCAGGCCAGCAAGGAAGACCACGTCGTTCAGAGCTTCCGTTGCCCAAAGCAGCCGTCGTGCCGGGAGCCAGCCTCAACACCACGGCATTTCCCACTTCGCGCTTCCGCCCACCAGACAGGCCGATGTTTCCCCTCTTCCTCAAACACCCGAGGCCCTCCCGGGACCTCGCGTGGTCTTGTCCACGTTTTGGACCCTCTTTTCAATAGCCTTATTGTGCGCACGTCTGCTTGTCCGACCAGAGCGTCGTGCCACGGCTCTTCATTGTTCGTTGACGTGCCGCAACGCTATCGCCAATCACACGCCGCGTAATCCAACGCTGGAAGCAGAGGCGCAGGCTTGGAGACATCCTGCGCACCGGATCCAAACCAGCGGGCGGTCGCGGTGCCAATCACAGTGCGCGCAATTGCTTTGGAAGACGCCCACCACGACGCCCTTCTGGGCCTGGGGCAAAGACGGCGATCTGGACTGTACTCACCGTGAACTACTGGGCGCTTCAAAGGGTCCATTGGCCCTGAGACGTGTTCGCCCTTCTCAGAACTGGGCAGCTGGGAAATAATCGCGGATGGCCGGGTCGACATCGCTCTGTTTCATTGCTATTACTGAGCAGCGAAGAGAGGCTTCGCCACACGACAAGCTGACCACGTCCAACACCGCGCGCTCCGCATCTCCAGCCCAAACGTCTCCACGAACATGCACCCACTACCCACCCAGGCTCCCGCTCCGTGGTTCCCCCAAGCGGCTATTGCATCGTCCGTTGTTGGCTGAGCATCACGCTTTGCTTTTGAACATACGGCCAGGATGCAGGGTCCCTGTCAGATCGGCTCTAGGATTGGAGATCGCGCCCCCTTCAGGCTATTCTGGAAGGCATAGCGAGAGTCTAGCAGGCTCCCTCGATCAAAAAGTGGCAATGGACGCGCCTGTGGTTCTAATCTGAAACCTAAAAGTATATACGCTTTCCATGCTTGCGCACACTTGCCTGGCACCGTTCGAGGTCCTCCGAAATGCGTTCGAAAATTTTACAACGCCAATTTTGGCAGGCCTGATGGCTCTCCAGGCCACTTCAGACCGTGTCCGACTGCCACTTTATGTTCCACGGAGCGAGGCTAGCTCGCCCAGGACCAGGGCCAGAGGCGGCGGTCCGCTGCAACTTGCGAGATATAGCCTGGCGGCTTCGAGCGACAGGGTCTCTGCAACGGTATTACATCGCAGGGTCAAGGCCTAGATGCAGGAGACTCGAGATGCGATTGTTGTGATGCTGGTGAGCTCTGGACTTGGGCACAGCGTGTTGAGCATAAAAATCGGCCCTCGAGGCCGCGATTCATGGACCGCCCAGGTGTGAGACGAGCGACGTCGTGTGTCGTCCACCCGCCGGTGTCTCGCGTCTAGAGGCAGATCTCGTGGGGCATTTCACATGCTGATCTCCAACGGCTGCAGCCAATCCCAACGGCCACGCAACAGCCGACCCCTTGGCAGCGAGCAAGCCAGCTCCTGCAGTCTAGCAGACAAGTTGCCGGAGTCTACGCCCACTCTGTCAATGTCGCCGCGCGCGTTCATGTTGGGATTACCAGTGGAGAGACAGAGGCGGCTTCGTCGCCCGCCCTCATCATCCCCAGTGCAGTGCTAGAAACACGACTCGGCCCGGACGCGCAGGAGGGGTAACTCCACTCCCAATGTCCATCGGATGCTTTAGACGCGTGGGGGTCGCAGCGAGCATGGATGCAGCCGAGTCCCTGCACGCTCAAGCCACCACCTCGCAAATCTGCAGGTCAGCGCGCCAGGGTGTGCGGAGCCGATATGCATCAATCAACCTGAGCCGACAATTCCCGTTGCCGTGTCCAGCTCCCGTGCTCACTGCAGGCAGGTCGCCGTTCTGCCGTACTGCGAAAACACGTCGCCAACAAACTTACCTTTCTGCTAGCATGCTACTTACATCCTCACAGCCGCTGAACCACCGACAACAGCAACCCCTTTGCTCTTGCTTCGCCACTGCATGCTGACCGCGGACATAGGCAGCAAGGTGTAAGGACTCCGGGCGTGCGCGTACATACATATCCATTCGGAGTATATGGCGCCCATCCTCTCCAGTCAAGTCCAGCCGTCCCTCTAGAGTACCGCCGATGCCGCAGAAATGCACGCCAACTGCGCCGGGGGGAACATAGCCGGACAGTGGCAAGGGCAGCTGCCCGAAGTGCGTCTCCTGGAGATGAGCGCGCGGGATAGAGCGTGGGGGGCGTGTCTCATTCCTGCCTCACATCCTGGAAATCCAAATAATTGTCTGCAGGCCAACGCTCACCGATCAGAGCGTGTCGAACGACGGCTGCACGCATTAGGCGTCCTCCCGCAGAAGCCGGCATGTCGACGACGAGATGAAGGATGTGGGTGTGGGAGTCGTCGTCGTCGAGCTGTTGTCGTCCCGGTCCTCCCGCCCCGCCTCCGCCCTCCCACTTTTCCTCAACCCCAATCCCATATCCCGTGACCTCTCACTAACCAGCACGTGACCCCTGCCAGTCCCTTCCAAATTCCAATCTTAGATTCCCTGGGCAAATCGATAGTCCACGGACCCATGGTCATGGAGAGGCACAAGTAGGCATATGAGTCCTGGGTCCAGAGTGGTGCGTCCAAGTAGGTAGGCGTGACATTCGAATCCGGCTAGGTTCCAAGACGCAGGTACGAAGAGCGGATGAGCAACACCAAAACCGAAGTCATACTGGTCGAACATGACGAGATCCTTTCTAGAACATGAACGCAGGCGACCTTCGCCTTATATACACACGTTCGAGGTTCCGTGCGCGCGCACCTCACCGACGTCCAGGCTTGCGAATCGATAGCTTATCTTTTTCTTGATAACGGCCAGCTCGCGCTGCTACCAATGATCTCGCCCGTATCGTCACTGCGCAGTCTGCCAACGGTAAAACAGGGGCCACGACGACACCACGGACCTCGAGCTGCCAGCGCCAGCTTCCTATCACAGCTCCTGGGCAATCTTATCGGAGTGCTCCTTGTTGACAGTCAGGATGACCTGCAGCATCGGATCGACTCCGTCGAACCAGATGTCTGGGGACGCTGCACATCTGGCAGATAAGGCGTTAACTCCCTGCATTTGGGGTGCATAGCTGCTAGTGTGCGACTTGCTATCTTTCCCTAAGCGGGCACCGTGCTCGATAGGGCCGAGATAAAGCATCGTGAATTGACTCGAGCTATCCACCCACTATCCCACTATCCCACTTACTACCACTCTATACAGTCGGTAGATCATTTCGATTCCTATGTACAAGAGTAGAAGCGGAATCATATAGTGAAGGCCTATTTCTAACAGCTGAAGGTAACATCGTTGATGAGCTCCCATATCTTCACCGACAATTCCAATCCAGTCCAATTCCATGCCGGAAGCTTCCATCTCATCCCACGCTTCGACACGCGCTATATCTGTACTAATAGCACCATACCCGTCTTCCGCCATCTCTCAAGCTAAGCGTGCTCGGACACTCTCAGTAGTTTGTTCTCCCATCATGCAATAATGCCATCATGGCTCCGAATGACGAATTCATCCCGAGGCCTGTGAACCAACATGCAGCGGTCCGGCCCGTCGCAGGTGCTTGTTCTTTATCGAATCGCATGTCGAATCCCATCTCCATCCCATTGCGCGCGCCCATGCTTTCATGCGCCCTGAGTTCCCTCTTGTCCGCTCCGCTCCTCCATACTCCCACTCGCACCCCCCGCCCCGCTCCCTCCTCCGCGCACAGTTTCTTCGCCTAGGACTTTGCTCGCAGCCATGAACCTGTGGAGCGTGAATGTTAGCCGTGCGACTTGTAGATAAAAACCCCAATTTTGAGTATAGAGTTACTCCGGCGCGCCTCCCAACGCCATTCAACTCTCACTCCAGCCAGATATGTTTTCCCATGAATGCGACAGGGAGGAGGATAGTGCAACGTACATTCCACCCATATACCCACCCAGCCCGCGCATACTCTCCGCCTGCACCGCCGTCATGCGCAGCAGGTTCTCGAGATCCGACACGTTCGCCGTCAGCTGTGCGAGCTGCGCGTGCAGGTGGGAGAGCTGGCGGGGCTTCTGCGAGGGGAGGGTGCTGAGGCGGGAGGTGGAGGGCTGGCCGGCGCGGGGGAGGTTCGACATTGCGAAATTTAGGGTTGATTTCGATCCTTGGAGGTAATCGCGTGGTGTTGGCGGGTTTGGGGTGTCGTGGAAGTAAAGGTGGGATGTTTGCGGGTTTGTTGATGCGCCGCGGGCGGCGCGTGGAGTAGTGGAGCCTCATTAGGGCGTTTTCGGAGGCTCGGAGTTAAAACTTTATTTCGTGGTCGTCTGTGGGATGCGGCTTGAGTCCCTTCATCGCTTTGCCATTGAGGCTCCTCTGTGCTATTTTAACGGTTTTTGTTTACTTTTTGGTCTAGCGGGTATGGCTCAACGGCAGACAATCCGTCGCTTCATTATGACGGGCGCCGTGGCGGGTATTACAGCAACCGGGGCGCTGTATGGCGCCGGGTTGAAGACGAAGCAGGAGTGGAAGCAGGTTTGTTCTGTCCAATCGGCCAGATATGACTGCTTCAGGGAGCACTGTTGACGCATCAATTAGGAGAAGCAAAAGGTCCTCGACGCGACGCCGGATGAAAAGATTGCCCAGCTAGAAATTGCTCGGGAAAGGCTCGAGGGAAGGAGAAAGGAGATGGAGAGGAAGATTGCGCAGGTGGCGGCGAGGAAATCTAAGAGGGATCAAGAGCGAGCGAGTCAAAGTACGGAAGGGAGATGAGACGGCTTGAAGAACACCGGGTATGCACTGGATTTCGATGATGGCCAGTTGTCGATAAGAGGCGCAAGATGGCCACCACTGGTACATAAATACCCAGCAGATCTCCCAGGGAATTATCGCCACGCTAGATGGCTTTTTGCCACGAAGGGTCTTGAAGGACCTTTGGGCAAGCGTAGGGCCCTCCGACTCTGGCGTCGGGACCAACTCTCACGCGAGGAACCAAGCTACGGGCCCTTTCCCCCATCTCCGATACTACTCATCGAGCTTGTCCGGGTCTTTTCAATGAGCTTGATACCAGTAGAAGGGCCAGCCTCACCATACCACGCGACGCTAGGACCTGAATTCACAGGCAAATGGAGTACTAAGCAGGCCATGCCGAAACATAGCCACGAAGGAAATTGGGATTTGGGAGGTCAGGTCAGCGGAACACTACAGAGTGCAATCTTGCTTATAGGTCTCACTTTTCATTTTAGAAGCTGTATGAGGGCTACCTCCCGAAGCTCGTTGTGGAGCCTCAGTCTCGTCAAGCCGTTTCCTCCATGCTATCCATCGCTGTCAGGCGTTTCTTTCATGCTATCGCTGGCAGGCATGAGCATCGGCCCTTCAACCTCCTTCCTTTTCTCCTTCCCGCATAGCTCCTCAACAATCGACAGGGCGAATAGCAGCGCTGTTCCAGGCCTATCATTCGGAAACGTCAGCTTAGCTCATAGTCGTTACCAACGTTGAAGTGCCTCGACAAAGACTATACGGCTTCGGCCACATACCCTCTTGAAGTGATCAACTTGTAGTCCTTATCCACAACGCATCTGTCCTGTGAATAGTGCCATCCCTTGGCCTTGATCTCCGCTTCCACACTCGGATGACTCGTCACAGTTCCCACCCCCGCCGGTGCGCCGTAAGAGCTCGAGGTGTCTACCACTATTGCTGTCGTGCCAGCGCATATCGCTGCCACCCATTTGTCACGAGCACGGAAGTTTGCTATGGTCATAAGTACCACTTCCGAGGCACAGAATGTGGCAGCGCCGGGCCCGCCGCCGGGAAGGATTAAAACGTCATATTCTGGGTTGTAGGTGTCGTATTTGAAGCTCTCGATATCGTGTTCATCCGGGATTATGCGGATATTTCTCGAGCAGCTAAGTACGAGCGCGGTTAGTGTTGGGCAGAACAGGCTATGATATGGGCATGGTTTCTACGCTGGTACTGATAGAGGCAAGAGAAAGAAACAAACGGGGCTGGAAGTGCCGTGAAAGGACTAGTGAGGATACGCGAGAATAGTGAACATACGTCGCAAAGTCGTTTTTGAGATTGACGCCGACGGACTTCACTTTGAAGCCTGCGCGGACAAGCACTGCGGGTGTCTTCCATTAGCGTTCACTGCCATTGAGGCTATAGATGCTTAAATTTAACATAGCTAGCTAGCTCTGCATCGAGCAGTTGGCGGGGTATAAAGAGCTTGGTGGGGCACAGTACCATCATAGGTTGCGACAAATTCAGTCTCTTCGGTGCCGTCTGCGATGAGAATGAGTGCTTGTGGCATCGTAGTTGTATCGAGATGGTTCGATAGTGTGGCGTTCGGAATGATGTATGGAGTGGAGGCTGCCGAGGTGAAGCTTTAGCTCGATTTGTCGAGTTCGAAACAGCGTACAGTACAATCGCTTGGCGATTTCTCCCGCACCCTCCACTTTACATGCGGAGTATTCTAGCCCAACCTTAGGTCTATAACCTTAAAACTTTTATAGAAGGTATTCTATATAGTGCTTAGCTCTAAGATAAATTCATAGCTTAAAATATAATAGGAGAGAGGGATAATCTATACTTAATATATGCTAAGATTTAAAGTTCCTTACTAAGCCTTACCATTATCGCCCGATTACTGGGGTAGTACGCGTGCAGCACGCATGCTGCACGCAGATATTTCGCCTTTTCTAAATCTTTACTACTATTATCTAGTCTTAAGAGCTAAAACTTAAGAGTTATACTCCTAAGGCTAGGCGCTATAGTCTAGGAGGATTGGAATACTACAGGTTATACTTTATCGGGGGGAACACGTCATATCAAGTGTCCAGATCTTACATCCTCATCCTCAATACTCTAAATCCTCCGGGAGCCCTTCAATGTTCTTTCTACGTGTCTACCGCGATACTATCATAGAACAAGATCTCAAGGGCGTTGAAACTTGGACACTTTCGATGTTCTTAGAGGACTCCCCTCTGATTTAGAATCTCCTGAACGTCAAATCCTTAGCTTTGAGGTTCCGTAACTCCCAGAAGCCCTTCGGTGATCTGATTATGTGCTCAGCGTGGCCGTGCTACATTACCCAATCTGAGAAGCCCGTGGCATGATACATTACGGCAGCAGCCCTGTTAGCACGGTATCACTACTCCAAATTACAAAGGTCTGTTTCTAAAGATACAAAGTTGGTAGTCTCCTGTTCGTCTGAGGTCATAGCCCTAAGATCCTTCAAATCCGGGGAAACGGGACTCATCCTATTTTATAGGGCAGGTAGCTAACTAGTTCACCAATATTCTTCGGCTCCACGTGACTTCACGTGATAAGTCAAAACGCTGTGAGTTCGAAAACTCAGTTTCTACCAAGCTGTATCATCGTTTCTATGAACTCCCGCGTTTAGCCCTTATTCAATGTCAGCGACACGCTTCTTCTAGGCAAGCAAGCTTCTAATTCAAGTTTCTACTGTAGTGGTGTTTAATGTTCGACTGTCAAAATGAATCATTCACTGAGCAGCCACGAAAGCCTCAATCGTCCAAGGTGGAAATGATGCCACAAAGTCGTTCGATATTGACGTACCCATCCTTGTATGGATGTGAGTGATCAAACGCGATTTGGTGGTGGGTAAAAGCTAAGTGTAAGCATTTGTGTTGTTTGGGGTATATTTAGCTTAATTTTGTAGGTCTCCATCACAACAGCAGCGTAGGTGAGTTCTGCCCCATCCTTTGCAACAGATGATTCCATCGCCTTTACCCTGGGCGCAGTGTAGGTGGGTTCTGCCCCACCCTCTGCAATAAGAACCCAAAACCACTATCTACCCCACGAAAGCCCTCTGCTCAGGCAGCGAGGCGGTCCGGGCTCTAACGGCGGTGCTCACTTGTTTGACTCTTGCTAGCTTCACTATTTCTTTTTGCATTCTTTTGCATTTTGATGCTCTCGTTATCATCATTCACTACGTACGCTTTGCTTAATATCCAACGTAGTCATTTGCCAGCTTATACACGAGTGTCCATTTATTGCTTCAAATGTAGAAGTGCGTGATTTGGGGATATCATATGCTGTTCAGGTGAATGAGGAGAAGAAGGCACGTGGCTAAGTAAGTGCCATCCTTGGAAGTAGAAGTCTCCTGGCTTCGTGGAGAATGCCTTTGCAACGGATAAGGACACTCGAGTACCCTATCGAAGAAACCTTAGCATATGAAGGTACAAGATCACTCATACGTCACTGCCTCCCCTCCATATCAAAAGTATCGATAGCACAGGGTACCCACTATCATGAATATGAAGAGCAGTAGCAAACTGACGTTGAGCAGACGTTGAGTGGATTGAACGGAGACCCTGAGTTTGAGGGAGAGCCAACCGTGAGAGTAACGGCTACACAGCTAAGGGAACGCAAACTGGTCTATTCATTATTCATCTAGTCACTATGACAAGATCTTGATACAATGCAATTACTCTTTAGGATTGCCAAGACCCGCAGGTATGCTGGTGGCGCGAGATGGCTACCAGGTACGGTTTGTTCTCGAAACTCTTCTATGTGAGACATCTTCCAGGAAATCGAACCAGTGCGGGAGTGGCAGTGATGGCAGCTTATCCGCCCCTCAGGATGGGAAACTCAGGAGTGTCGAGGCGATGTCAAATTTTTGGCAGACTATTGCATCACACTCCGCATCTGACTATTGGTACTAGGTAACCATTGCCATACGACCAGACGTAACAACGTAATGCAGCACGGTCTCTCCAGCCAAAGTCAAAACCCGCCCTCCCATAGCCTAATCTCACATTCCCTTCGAGATAGGAGACTCAAGACTCTCCAGATCAAAACCACAGCATCTAGGTTACTATCACCACACAACTCAACCCACTACCCAACACCAAGAAAACACCACCCAACCCCCTTCCCCGCCCACACGCCCCAACCCCGTGGTCGCTGGGCGGCTCGCCGACCTCACCTCGCATTCCCCACCCCACATCCCCACTCCTTTCTCATCCGATACCATCTCTCATACGCGCCATCTTGCATCTCACGCAAAATTCGGCGGAATGCGGAGATTTCCCACGCGTAGGGGTGAGACTGGTGTGTGATAGTCGGCATGCAGGTGTGAGGCGAGGGGGGGGAGGGTGTTTGGAGGCGGCTCTCATCAGCAGTCCATCACGCCGTGTGACAGAGGTCGCAGAAGCGGCCGGTCGGTCGGTGGCGTGGAACACGGGCGCCAAGCGGGCGCTTCGTGGTGCGTGTCAGCGGTGCGTGGAGTGCGAAAGGCTATTGATACGGGACGCGAGAGGCGAGGGGGGAATGGAATGGATTATGCGATTGTGAGCAGGGCTAGAGGTTGAGAAAGTTGGGGAGATTCGGAGGGGAGTAGGAGACGAGCAATCACAAGACACACGAATGCATGAAGCGATGAATAAAGGTTTTCGAAATGTTTTCTCATATTTTGAGTAGTGACATGCTTCCGTGTCCGATCTGCGAATTACATAGTCCGCCCACATCTCCGTTATAATAGAAATGCGTCGTCTTGTTGGACAATCTCGATCCCCCCACGATTCCCGAAATAACCAAAGCGAGCGTAGACAGCCCAGCTCCCTTATCAGGTATCAAAAAACAACACACACTCCCAACTCGCTTTCATAAGCCCAGCCTATACAAAAGAAAAATCCCGTGTTCCACCCGTAGAAAAAAGGAAAAGTGAAGGACAGTAAAGAAAAGAGATTTGGGGTCTGAAAAAGATCACCAGTTTCATATACACAGTAGGCGTCTAACTGACAAACCGAACAGGACGCCGTTTGACACCAGAGAAAGCCCGCTAAAAACAAGCACAAGAACGCCCCATGCAGCCGATGGTTTAGAAGCAAACGCGAAGCAGGTCAGGAACCTCTACTTTGGCGCGTTCACGTTGGGGCCGAAATCGAAGCCCATGGGTTGCGCGCGCGTGGGTGCTGGGCTGGCGAGCGGGCTGGCGTACGCACCGGGGATGGGCACCGAGGCGTATTGCTGCTCGCCTGGCGCGGCGGGCACGTGGTCGATGCGGCGCTCGAAGCTGGGGCTGAGTGGTGGTGGCGACACTGAGGCGGAGCGGTCGGGGGCGTCGAAGCCGTTCTGCGACACCTTGGGCGTCGCGCCCTGGATCTTGATTGGAGGCGGTTGCAGAGCGAAGGGCTTTGGCTGCGCGAAGCCGCGAGGGAACTGTACGCTGTCGCTTTGGCCTTCCTCGGCGGCACTGTGCGGGTCCACGTACATCGAGTGGCCTGGGGGTGGGCGCCATCCGCCGGAGCGAGGGGACATGGGCCCGAAGCCGGGTGTGTTTGGTGCGGATTGCGAACGGAGCTGGGCGAGGTAGAGGTCGGAGCGGGCGCGGTCGCGGACGGCCATGGACTTTCGTAGCTTGCGCTTCGACCAGAATCGGTAGAAGACGATGGCGTAGATGATGATGCACAGGGTCTCGACGACGACCTCGATAATGGCGCAGACCAAAGACCAGTTCTGCGAGATGTTAGCGTTTATCATGAGTCGAAGAGGTGGCTGAATTACCTGAAGACGGCAGATGAGGTCGTAGGAAACGTCCTGTTGGAAGAGCTGCTTTCGCTTGTTGTCTTTGCACGCCCATCCCCACATGTCCTTGCCATTGCCCGTTGATTTGCTCTGGTTGAGAATGCCAGCGCCAATAGCCCACATGACGATGCTGAAGATGAAGAACGCAACGGCGAAGACGGTGTAGTAAGCTGCGACCTTCTCCGCACGCTTGTGGCCTCCCCTTGAGTAGGCGATCAGAACAACAATGGACATGAACAGCGAGATACAGGCAATGACGAGGAGGACGATCTGTGGCCAGGTCTGGGTGTTCTGAGCCCACGGAGGGAGGTTGTTCCGAGGTGCGAGCGTTTTGGTGGTGTTGAAGATGGAGAAGACGGCAGCAAGCATGGAAAGGACGATCAGACTGCAGGCAAAGTTGATACCGCGGAGGAAGATCTTTGCTATCCTTACTCGTACTTTGACTTTCTGTTCGTTTGTTAGCTGGCTGAAGGCACATCAGACTCGTGGTCGAAGCTTACCAGGTCCTTTGCTTGCTCTTTCTCGGTCATGACCTCGTGCTTTTCAAGCACTTGCTCTTCCCGGAAGGTTGGGCTGAGAATGCCTTCGCCAAACCGAGGAACGGCGCCCGGGGATTTCATAGCGCTCTTGAGAGGTGTCATTGGTGTTGGTGGTGGGAGGTATTTCCGGTCGGTTTCCTCCATCTCGACGCCCTGCACGTAGCCGAAGCCGACGTCTGAGGGTTGTGCTTGGGGCCTGTAGTGATTCGTGGGCGGGTCTGCAAAGGGACCTCTGCCGTCGACGGGCGAGTGGACAGTGGTGGCTTCGGCGAAGCGGGCAGTCCTGGGAGTCTTGAGAGAGCGGTTGTCAGAATCGGATGAGTTGCTTCGTTCTTGCTTGATGATGGAGACTGTGAGGTTCTTCTTGTTGTTGGAGGACATCTTTCAGAGTGATGGGGCTTGTTGGAAGAGAGAACGTGAGACAGTCATGAACGGGCAGAGTGTATAGAGGGGTGGTGAGGGTGGCTTCGCGGGAGTAGCAACTTGGTCCAGGCCAGCTATACAAGTCGCAAGCAACTGTGAAGCGGGAAAGTATAAGAAGAACACACGGAATTACAAGTGGATTTGAGAGGCCTGCTGAAGAGAAAAGGGAAGCAAGAGGGCGACAGCGAGCCGCTGGGCTTTTGTCTAGGCGGGCGCTTCGAGGCAGTGGTGGGAATATGGGGCACGGACGCAGATGGGTCGGAAGAAAGGCGGGCGGGTACTCACAGCTGTCGAATGGAGAATCAATGGCGCCAACTCTGCGCTGCTGCACAGGGCTCGGCGCGTGCTGATAGGGCGTGCAAAGGGAGCCGGCGGGAGAGGGGATCTCCAGGAATAGACGCCCGGGAGAGATGCAGCTGTAAGAGACGGCGCAACTGGGGAATTGGGACTGAGCAGAGACGGAACCAGCGGCGCTTCTGGCCGGCAGAGACTTCACGAGCCGTGAATATAGAGAGAGAAGACAGGCAAGCAGTGCTGACGGAGGGTCAAGGGTCGTCGAGGATAGCTGTCATGCGGTCTTTGGGCATCTCACAGAGGGCGCTGGGGACGACGAAGCATGAGCGGGAGCATGAGGGCTCGAGGGAAAAGCATGGGCCGACTCGGCTGGAGAGGGCAAGGCCTGCAGGATTCGGCATCGTCGTCGCATGGAGTGGCCGGTGGGAGTCGTGGCAGAGGGCTGCATCCCAATCACGACGGCCGTCTTCGCGCTGCAACTTTGGCGTGGCAGTCACACTGCGTGCCACAGTGCCGTTTAGAGCTGTGGTTGGTTGAGGCCGACAGCTGGCCAGGGCGCTCGAGTTTCAATTGCGCCCGTCTGGCCCAATCATCCGCCCAGAGTCCCTGCAGCCGCTCTCGGGCCAGCCCTGACTCCAGCGGCCTGAGCGGAGACGACGACGACCTGGGCGAAGCTTGAGAGCGAAGCGTGCTGGAAGCGCTCGGTGGGTCACGCTCATCACCAACCCTCCCGCCTGGCTCCCGTCGCCGTCGCCATCGCCTTCATCTCATGCCATGCCATCGCCTCCAAGCTGTGACGCCGCTCGAAACGACTGCGCGGCCCACACGTCGGCCAGAAGGCGGTGAAGAGGCCCTGGGAGTACATATTCAGCCCACGGTGCCTCTGACAGCACCGCGGGCAGCCTGACCTCCGCCACCGCCTTATCGCGGTTCCACTGCAACGGATATCGTGCAGCCTCCATCGCGGGGCACGAACCGATCAAGAAACACTGGCAGATTAGACCGAATCAGCAGCATCTTGGAGTGCTGTGAGACATGTGAGAGTTACCGAGAAATACATTACTAGTCGGTCTCTTTCAGGGGTAATTAGAGGTCACGGGACATTCGCTTAAGGCTAAGTTCTTATTAGTAATCAATCTTCCCGCCCACGTGCAGTCTAAACAGGGCGATTATCCGACCTTACTATCTGCTAATCCCCTCTAGTGAGCTGGCCAGTCTCTCTGCTGACACCTCTCTGCTGGCACTGGCATAATTTGCCTCCATTCATATCAGAACAGCGCATTTGTGCTATTAACCAGCATACTGCTCGCAAGGGTCTTAATTATCCTCGCCCCATTCCGCTTCCGATCGCATTTGTTTCCTGCCGTTTTATGCACTCGAGCCTAAAAATAATGCCTCCGACCACCGTCACCCGACATGCCGTTGCTGTGCCTCACCCCAGATTGCTGCCCTCCCCCCAACCCTCGATCAACCCACCACTCCGTCATCGCTGAGAAGTGATACTGTCTCTGCCTCACCCTGGCGCACACCACCAACTGCGCCGCACGCACTGGGCCGTCCCGCAGAGCTGCAGCCAGCAGCCGCATCTTCGCCCCATCCGCAGGAACAGCGGGAACCCTCCCTCCGTTCTATTTTGTCAACTCTCGCCCGTGTGCTGCGTCCGCTGCATCTCCCGGGTCATGAGCCTCAATTCATCTCGAATTACCTCCCTTGCAAGGCAAACTCGTGTCAGGATGCTGTACACCCACCCCACGTTTCCTTCCGAAATGTTTCGAAACATTCTTAGACTATTTCGGATATTCTATCCATATTCCTGTCCGTCAACCTAAGCGACTAGACTCCCTTGCTCTTGTTTATATTGCTCTGCATGCTCAGCCCGTCTGGGCTGCATCTGTACCATCTCGCTACCCACTCACAAAGTCGCCTCTTTGGTCCCTTTCTAGCAGCTCGACCACTTTGAAGTCGTAAATCAGGTATTAATAGCATTTCATATTTACTACTGCTTCGATCTATAGATCCCAATATCACGTCTACGAGAACGAATGGTCTAAAGTTAGTCGCGAACATCTTTTCCCCTCATCATTCGTACTCCTCCAGCAGCTTCCGGTACGGCTCGTAGAACTGGGTGTCTCGCGGCCTAGGTCTCTGCACCCCTGGCGGGCTGGACATCGCCTCCTCTTGCACTGGTGGCAGTTGAACAGGAGTATTGTTAGCAGACTTCTGAAGCACTAGTGGGCGGGGCGTGTACTCAGCCTCGTCGTCCGTACCCTCAAACTCGGAGTAGTAGCTTCTCTTTTCAGCCCGTGCCCCTGGCGCTACTTGTGTTCGGGCAGGCGGTGCGCGTGCTTCGGCAACGTGCTGTCCGTATCCAGGGAAAGACGGGACACGAGCAAAATCCCCACCATGTCGGCCGTTGAACCCACGTGCGGGACTGCTAGGACCAGCGCCGTAACGAGGCCTCGGTGTTGATGACTCGTAATGTTCTCGGCCGTCGTCATCGTACGGACCTTTACAGAAGAAGCTCATATCAGAATCTATACGTGCCGTTTGCACTTCTGGACTCAACGTACCTTGCCCGTAAACGCTAGGTGGAAGTCCCGAGCGGTAGATACTCGTAGGGCTAGACGGCGCCTCCAGCTCTCCTTCATCTTCGATGCCTTGACAGGCAAAGCTTTCGTCGGAACCCTTCCTTTTTTGTACAGGCTTCCTAGGAATCTTGGGAGTCTTAGGGAGGCGACTGAAGACTGACTTGCCCAGCTCAGGGTGCATGAAGTCTGAAAGCGTGGTTCCAGTGCTGAGTCTGTTATGCTTCGCGCTCAGTATCATAGGTTGGTACGCAGTCTCCAGAGCCAGAGTCTTGGGTTTCTTTTCCTTCGCCGCCTTTTTCCCTGATTCCTTCCGAGTAGGTGGTGGCGGTAGTGGCTTTTCTGCCTCGCGTGTCGAATTGCTCCTGAAAGGTAGGGAGAGAGCCGCGTGCAGTCCTCCGATACCTCCACTTGCTGCCGAGATGTTGACCGCGTTCCTGTCCGTAGACATCAGAGGACCTGGTGAGGAGATCATCGCTTTGAGCTTAGTTCTCATGTCTTCCTTTCCCTTTTTCTCTTTAGGCGTGCCCAGTACCGCTTTCGAAATATCGTTTCCTCTCCCGCTCTTTTCGTCCTCCCTGTCTTTTTCCGGCACTAGTAGTGTCTGTGCTCGTCCGCCGTTCTCTTGCTTATTGCCTTCGACGAGATGAGTCTGCGCCTTCGCAGGAGACCTCACTAGCTTCTGTTGCCACCTACTCAGCAACGCCAATGGGCTCGTTTGCTCTTGCTTCGTCTCCTGCGCTCTCCCAGAACGGAGACTCTGCGGAAACGGTCTGACCGGTACGGGATTTCTCATCGCAGCGTTCCGGACTGGATCGGTAGGACTACGCTCAGGCCTTTCTGGGGCTGGTACTACCAGGGCCTGTCTTGCTGGCACCTGGGGAATTACAATCGGAGAGGGTGGAGGTGGTCTTGGTGATGACCTCCTCGGCTGCCCTAAAGGCTGCTGTGGGATAGGAACATCACGGTGACATCCATCCGCAGATGTCTTAGCAGGCGTCCTTGGCGACGAAAAGGAGAGCGGCTGCAGGCCGAAGAAGGGAGGCTCCAGGGTTTCAGGTCGCGTTGGCCGTGCTGGCCTGGTGGGATAAATCTCAGGCCGTTCGGCCAGGTAGATGGCGACGGGCGATTCGTTGGACTTTCGAGGCTCTGGAAGGGGCATAGAAGTGCCATTCCCTCCAAGTGCTGCTCTTCTCTCCTCCTCCTTTCTACGCTGGTGTGCTTTGTACACCTCCAGCGCCTTCGCGTTAAATTCGTGAAGGGGAAGGGGAATAGCCTTCTCACTCGCCCTCTCCTCATCCGTCTGCCTCGTCTGCTCAACCACTCGCCTCTCTAGCTCACCCTTCTCCACCGGCGACTCCATCGACAGTGGCGGCAGACCAGTTGTGATCCTCTCCACGAACTTCGGCGCCCTCCCCGGCATCGTCTCCTCATACCTAACCACTTTCAACCCCTCCCCAACCTCAGGAAGCTCAGGAACCCTCCACGCACTCCCTCGGATCGGATCGCCCCTAACCGGCCCCTCCACCTCCCCCCTCCCCTTCCCCCACCCCTTCCACGCCGCTCTCACAACCCTCGCCAACCGCTCCCCCTCCCCCCGCGGCCCCGTCGCATGAATCGCCCTAAGCTCCGCCACAAAGTTAGCCTTCCGCTGCTGCTGCTGCTTCCCATCACCCCCCTTCCCCTCGCCCTCGCCGCGGAATCGGACTTGCCTCTTCTTCTCCCCCGTAAACCCCTTCTCACGACCTTGCGCCTTCGCGGCCGCCACCCGCGCCCCCCGCCACGCCCACGCCTCCGCCTCGTCGGCCGGCGGCGAGTAGCCCGGGAACGGCGTCAGCAACGCCTCGGTCGGGCGCCGCGTGCTCGCTACGATGGCGAGCGGCTCTGAGGGTTTGCGCGGGGCGGAGGGCTTGCGCTGTTGCTGCGGGTACTGCGGAGGGTACGACGGCGGGTGCGGGCGGTAGTCGCGGCGCGGGGACTGCGAGGAGGGCGAGGGCTGGGATGCTGTGATGGCGTTGTGGCGGGCGAGGGCTTCGCGGGTGAGGGGGGAGATGGGGATGGGGGAGACGGGGCTGCGGTGGGCGGGGTGGGTTAGAGGGGAGATTTGGGAGAGGGGGGAGATCTGGGGGGAGTGGTGGGTTGCGGCGGGGATGGAGTAGGTTGAGAAGGTGGGTTGGGGCTGTTGGGGATGTGCGTATTGTACGAGGTCTGTTTGTGTAGATGTTTGAGTAGATGTTGGAAGTGGATAGGGGGTTGGAAACGGCGATGGAGCCATTCCTCCCTGAGGGCGAATATGTTGTGGTCTGTCGGTTGAGGGGTGCGAGGGGCGAAGGGTTATGGGGTTATAAAGTCCGTGACTGAGCCCAGCTGGGGATGTCGTTGGCTGTGAGGTGTGCTGGTCGTTGTGCTGGCGGGGAGTGGTGGTAGTGAAGGGGGTGTGGCGGGCAGTGTCGCTCTTCTCCTGTTCATTCTGCCTCTGCATCGTATGCTGCGTGGTTGTGGCTGTGGTTGACACTATAAAGTCGTGTTGTAGTACAAACTGTGTTCCTGTTTCGGTTCTTGATACTCCTGTGTGTGAAGGTGTCAAGAAGTCAAACGGCCTTTGCTTTCAATTATGATAGTATAGTCGGACAAGATGATTGACAATCGCTTTAGGAAAGAA
The DNA here is from genome assembly GCA_010093605.1 of Lophium mytilinum. NCBI lineage: Eukaryota > Fungi > Ascomycota > Dothideomycetes > Mytilinidiales > Mytilinidiaceae > Lophium > Lophium mytilinum. The sequence continues at coordinate 672,537 of MU004184.1, read as the reverse complement.
TGAGTAGGTAAAATGAACGATAGTGATGCTTCGTGTGCAAAATGGCTAAATGTAATAATAACGCTCCGTCTCTGAGAGGCTTGTATGCAAGAAATCCTGATATTGCGCAGGTTTATGATTCCCCACGCAGGCGCGAGGCCCTGCGATAGTTTTAAGCTTCATTGTGGGAATTCGGAGCATGATCGTGACAAGAGGACAAAGCGGCAGTCACACAGGTTTAAGAGGCGGTATGAAAGAGAGATGTTGTGGTTTCTTTGTTCGGCAGGGCAAACAACGGCATTGTAGTATGAGTGCGTGGGATGGCGAGCACGGTGCTCGGTTTCTTTGTCTGGTTGTTGCATGTGCTGCTTTGCGGTTTTGTAGATCCGGTACCAATGCTGGGTAGACTTGCTCTCGCCTCGGTGCTCGGTCAGCTCGAGGAACCGGAGGTATGTACACGTGGAATGCGGCGAGTGAAGAAGAACTACTAGTATTGGAATGACGATGACCTGTTGGTCACGAGCTGTTGCTACCTAATAGGAGGCAAAAGACAGCAACCAGCGAACCCAAAATACGCCCGAATAGAAAGACGAAGGAAAGCATGAATATGCGACGATAATAGTAGTTAGGTAGGAATGAAGGAAAGAGTAGCATTAGAATGAACTTAAATAAGTTTTGGAAGGCCGAGAGTAAAGAGCATTAGCGCAATCGTGTGCTGTCAATTGACACAGCGACAGCTTCTTTTCCGACGGAAAGAGACCCAATTATTTATATCCCGCGGAGTTAAACCAGGATTGGTTCTAGTGAGGGAAGGAAGGTTCACCACAAGCAGGCCCAAATAGCTGTCAAAGCAAACGTGAGAAATGCTAGCATCAGTCGGGTAATCGATCGGGAAGCAGCGTTCGCAAGCACAATTCCGGTCGTATTCTGGGAAATGCTCGACGTTTGTAGTGGCTGTCCTTGTGTCGACGTCGGCGGTGCTGCATTGCCGTCGTCCGAGTCGTCGTCGTTGTGGACTACATTCGTTTGTTCTTTGGAGACCGTCGAATAAACTTGGTCATTCGGGCTTCCAATTCTATCCGCAGCCTCAGTCGAGGAGCACGGGACCGTAACCGTGGCAGTGATTGGCCCGTTTGGGCAACTCTCGCAAACATTCACCGTTCGAGTGAAGCCCGGTGGCATATATCCTAATGTGCGCTCAGGCCAAACCGGAGTTTCGCTGGCGCACGTTTCGGTGATTGTGTACTTCGACTGGGTCCATCCCGTTGGACAGAGGTATGAATAGTGGGTGGTGTAGATAGTCGTGTGTGTCGTGACCGGAGCAGTAGTTGGTACAGAGCTCTGGCTTTTCGTTGGGGCTCCAAGTGATACTACCGTAGTCTGGGTTTCACCTTCAGCCGTTTCGCAAATGGTAGAACAATTCGTGGTTAGCCTCGTAGTGCTATGATCCTTAGGCAAGCATGTCGTGATTGTAATGTCCGATGTCACCGTGACGACTACGCTAGATGTCGAGGGTCTTGGAGAACAAGTCAGGGGCTGCTCGAGTCGAGTAGCCGTTGAGATATCGTCGTTCTGGCACTCGTCGGGGTCGATAGCGTTCGTCGCATTGACCAGAGCCTGAACGGATGTGAAAACAAACGCCGTGATGGAGAGGACCTTCATGATGCCGCGCGAATGGATGTTGCGCTCCTGTAAATGGCCTACTAAATAAGGTAAGAAGGAGAACGCGTTATGTGAACAGTAAAGAAGCAAGATAGTGATCATTTGAGTCTAGATCAGAGACTGGAAGGATCGCGACGACGGAATCAGAGGCTACTGACAGTATTGGAGGATAGAGCTGTCTGGTATCTCCGCAAAAATGGAATTGACAGTCCCTTATACCTACCATTCCTCCTTGGATGTTTGCATTTCGATAATACTGTAGTGAGACTTAGTGGTACATAGCCCCGCAAGCATCGTAAGGAGAAGAATGATGTCTCAGACTATGAAATTGGCGCGCTGAAACCAAGATACAAGTACGGAGTGCTGGCCATCGTCGAAACTTAATACAATTCCGAGCGACTCGCTTTCTAGTGCTTTGGCAATGATGATCAGAGAACTTTGGTCATCTCCGAAGTATGTTCTGCTCCAAGTTGTGTTAGTAGGGGCAATTTTGCGGAGCGTGTATAGTGACTAGGAAGGTCGGCTCCAACCGAGAAAACAGTAGATAGATCACGCTGAAGAACAATAACATGATCAATCTGATTTTTGAATTCTAGGGTATCTCCTTCAGTAATAGTTCCGCTTTCCCTTCGACGCTGGGGCTTTGTGTGACCATGCTCCTTCTAGCCAGATAGTGATGGATGGATCTCCCCTAGAATATCTAGATTTGGCCGCAATTGGTAATCGTAGGTATGTTGCTGTACTTGATGTTTCCAGAGTTGCACCCACAAGCCTCGATTGCCCTAATCACCCTTGTTGAATCGGTATCACCATACGCAATATAGCCGAATACAACGTGGTTGTTGTTGAGTCCGCTAGCGGCAGTTGTGGTGATGATGAACTGGGAGGTGTTGGGGCTGGTGTTGTCCATGCACAAAAGGAAGGGCTGATTGAATTGTAGGCAGAACTGATCGTCGGGTAGCTTTTGGTTGTACATGGAGTTCTGGCCCGTGCCGTTGCCGTGGGCGATGTCTCCTCCTCGAAGGATGTACTGCGGGACGATGCGGTGGAACATCGATCCCCTATAATTCAAGCCCCTCTCTCCTGTACAGAGGGTACGAAACGTCTCTGTCGTCTTGGGGGCGATTTCGTCGAGGAGCAGGAAGATAATGCGACCGAATTGGTCTTTTACATCGCCCAACCTAGTGACGTCGTTGTTGGAGTCGATTTCGACCTCGGGGCCGGTCCAAACACAATCGAAGAAGCATCTGATGACCATTTTGGGGTATTGGATGAAGAAGTGTAGTTCGGTCTTTTTGATTGTCGGGGAAATGGATTGAAGAGATCATTGTCTGTTTAATGTATTTGAAAAGTGGTTTGTATGAGTGTCGAGAAGGCAGAAGGATTCTAGTCTGGCCGAACATGACCTATTGGAGTTGGAAATACTACCCATAGTGGTAGTACGGTTAGAAGGATGAGTAAAAGGCATTTGCACGGCAAAGACATACCACCTTAGCATGTCGGAGTGTTAATACGAGGCCGATATCATCCTTCCGATACATGGCGGTGGTATTTACTATCGGGCGGCGAAGCGGATAGGAGCGTTGCATGTTTCATTCGCAAGCGGCACAGCTTCAACGGTGCGGCCCACGCTAAGAAAGGGGCAATTGGAACATGCAAAGAACGAGACAAAAACAACTTCTGCACACAGGGCTTGGTGCTATGTTGTTCATGGTGGGCGTTCGTCCCCAGGAATGGCGGTTTTGTGCTTGGCAATGTTCTGAGAATGAGTGTCACGCTAGTGCGAATCAAGAATAGGCATTGTTTGGACTCAACACGTCCGAAGTTTGCATCGCTTTTGCTTCTACCAATTTATTCAGGTTACATTCAGCGCAGCCGTGCAATGACTATCCCCCGCCCTCTCGGGGCGCGCTCAAGCATCCATTTGAAGCAGATCGTCTCGGGATCATGCATACGTGGACCCTCTAGATGTTGATGGCAGTCCTGAACTTCTCGCCAGCATACACCGCTGCATCGCCGAGCTCCTCCTCGATGCGGAGAATTTGGTTGAGCTTGGCAAGACGCTCAGATCTCGCTGGGGCACCGGTTTTCTACGCTGATTAGATCACTTTCTGAGAACGGAGTTAGGATGGAGTCTTACGATTTGACCGGCGCGAAGACCAACGACGATATCGGCAATGGTGACATCTTCAGTCTCACCAGACCTGTGGGAGACCATGACGCCCCATCCGGCACCGAAAGCATCCTTGGCAGCCTGGATAGCTTCCGTAATCGTACCAATCTGGTTGACCTTGAGGAGAAGAGCATTGCAAGACTTGAGTTCGATGGCCTTCTTGATGAAAGTGGGGTTCGTGACGGTCAAGTCATCACTAAAGGATATTGTCAGCAATGAGCGATCCATGCAGGTTTCGAATTACATACCCAACAATCTGGAAGTCCGAGGTCTTGAAGAAGTAGCTCCATGCCTCCCAGTCATCCTCGGCGAAGGGGTCTTCGATGCTGACAATGGGGTACTTGGTAGCCAACGACTTGTATAGATCGGCTAATTGCTCGTAAGTGAGCCACTTGGTAGGATCGCTGTCCGGGTTCTTGAAGTCCAGATCGTATTTCTTCTCCTCCGTCTTGTAGAATTCGCTGGAAGCGACATCCATAGCGATGCTGACCTTTCCGGTGTAGCCAGCGGCCTCGATGGCCTCGGTGATGAGGTCGAGAGCCTCCTCTGGGGTCTGAATATCCGGGGCGACTCCGCCCTCGTCGCCAACGTTTCCGGCAGATTGACCGTACTTCTTCTTCGCCAGACCCTTGAGCAGCTGGTATACTTCGGCACCTTGACGCATGGCTTCGGTGAATGTTGGGGCTTTTCTGGAGATTATTAGCATCCGAATGGTAGCTTGGCAAGAGACGCGGCTTACGAAGGCACGATCATGAACTCCTGGAACGCCAGACGACCGCCGGCGTGGGAACCACCATTGAGGACGTTCATGAAGGGGACGGGAAGGACGTAGGGCTTCTTGGTGCCAGCGAGGTCGGAGATGTGAGCGTAAAGCGGGACACCCTAATCAATGTAAGCCTATACACCCGTATGTTCTAGTTTGTAAAGTTGACGCACCTTCTCAGCAGCGGCAGCCTTTGCAACAGCCATGCTGACGCCGAGGATGGCATTGGCACCCAACTTGGTCTTGTTTGTGGTTCCATCGAGCTTGTTCAGGAAGGCATCGACCGCGGACTGGTCCTTGACGTCGAGGGCCTCCTTGATGAGGGCCGGGGCAATGATGTCGTTGACGTTGCCGACGGCTTTGGTTACACCTGGAAAACGGAATGCGTCAGTACCGTTCTCGCCCGACTGCTAGTTCTCTAGGGCCTACCTTTGCCGCCCCACTTTGTCTTGTCTCCATCGCGGAGCTCGCAAGCTTCATGTGAACCTGTGAACCGATCAGCCGGTTGTTCCCGAAGCATTTCCTCTCGTCCTTGGAGCAGTCTGCGCACCTGTGGAAGCTCCAGAGGGGACAATGGCACGGTGGAGGCCAGTCTCGGTGACAATGTCAACCTCAACAGTCGGGTTGCCGCGCGAGTCGTAGACAGAGCGGGCGTGGATCTTGGAAATAGCCATGATACCTGGGGGAGGAGGAAGTGTTAGTGTGGTGTTATAAGGGTGGTGCAGCTGCAATTGCTCAGTGTTTACCTAGGGGGGGTCGGATGGGATTTATATAAGGCTGAAGGAAAGGTGATGTCAGGTGCTAATTTGCGTTTCGAATGGTTGCAACGGGGGGAGAAAAAGCAGCTTTAGGACGATAAGGCCGCGCTCCCGGCGGCGGGGAGGCTGCGCTGGCATGTGCTTCCAATTGGAGGCCAGGCTCGGCCGCGGATTGAGGGAATTAGGAAAAGACGAGACTTACGTGATAGCTTTACCGTCGCAGAGAGAGGGAGGAGTGGGATGAGAAATTGGAAGTCTCGTGTTTGGAGGGCACGGTGACGTGGAACTAGAGAGGAGGCCGAAATGGTTGAGGAGGGGTGTCAAACCGTGGTGGGGTGTTTTAACTCGCCGGTCTGTGCTGATCGAATGAGAATGGTGCGGAAGAAAGCCCTACCAGATGCGACACCGAGATCGCTCAAGATCCTCACGTGATGGCGAGTTGGAATTAGTGCTACAATGGACTAGTGTATCTGATATCGTACTGTTTTGCATTTGCATATGCTCTAGAGCTGTTTACTGCGCTCGAAATATCGGCTGGCTAGTCATTCGTATCATAGATAGATCCACCGCTATCTGACCTGCCTTGACAGGTTGGTCAGACTTGAATGAGCCGATTCTTACAATTTATAACATTTCCCGAGTCACCTTAGATATCGCTCCCGCAAATTTAGCAATGGCGTTGTGCAATCTAAGAAAGGGACTTTATCAATCACTTTCAAGATTCGGTCGCACGTGATTGATGCCAAGAATATTGATCGGAGCTTCGGCGCATTTCAACCGACGGTGAACGGCCTCTATGGACGCGAGGACATGCTGCCTGCGTGATATTGTGCCGTATCTCCTCCCCAACCTCATATTCTAAGCTCAGACGACTCAAATCGCCGGCGGACTTCATCTTCACCGCTCCTTCCTCCATACAACCCGACATCTAGCTCTCCTTCCACCACATAGATCTTGCACGTACAGATCCTCTACACACTCGCCATCATGTAAGTATAGTGTCTTCCCCAGCTTGAATGTAGCTCACCATGACACTAGGGAGGTTCTTCTTGGCATCACCGGCAAGGACTTTACCATCATCGCCGCCTCGAAGGCTGCGATGCGAGGTGCCACGATCCTCAAGGCCTCCGACGACAAGACCAAAGCTCTCAACTCACACTCGTTAATGGCATTCTCGGGCGAGGCTGGCGATACCAGTACGTACTATTCTAACAACTCCATACCATCGACGAGACAAGATTTCCCCTTCCTCTCCAATTACCCAGCATGAACCAAGCTACCCTAGCTAACCCCAACGCCCCCAGTCCAATTCGCCGAATTCATCCAAGCAAACATCCAGCTCTACTCCATGCGTAACGCCATGGACCTCTCCCCCTCCGCGACCGCAAACTTCGTCCGCGGCGAGTTGGCGCGCGCCCTCCGCTCGCGCAAGCCCTACACCGTGAACCTGCTACTCGGCGGCTACGACCAGATCACCGACAAGCCGTCGCTGTACTGGATCGACTACCTAGCGAGCCTGGCGCCGCTGCCCTACGCTGCACACGGCTACGCACAGTACGTTCCCCATACACACGAGAATACAAACCAACTAGCTGCGTCGAGTTTTAGGTAGCAATACTGACGAGATGGGATAGGTACTACTGCCTTTCTATCCTGGACAAGCACCACCACCCCGACATCACGTTCGAGCAGGGCATGAAGATCCTGCGCATGTGCACCGACGAGCTCAAGCGCCGCCTGCCCGTCGACTTCAAGGGCGTCATGGTCAAGGTGATAACGAAGGACGGCATTCGGGAAGAGGAGTACGCCGATGATCATAGCGTGGCGTGTCCGTAAAGGGCGCGTTAGGCAGGTGGAGGGGTCGGCGCGGGCGTCATGTCGACGAGCATGGTTTTTGGGCGTTTTCGGGTAGATATGACCGAGAGGTCGGAAATAACTACTTCTTGACATCACCTTGTACAAGAAATCTTGACCTTTCGCACACGATGAGCGTTTCGAGTGGTTTGGAAACCCATGTCGTTAAAATCACAAATCTGGGCGGAATGCTGTGGGCTAGGTATGAAGGGGTCGGAAATCATCCTGAGTGCAACGACTTCAGGGAATTACTATGTTACTACGCTCTGCTCCTGCCAGACTTGGTGTCAACATCCATGGGGGGGATATCCGAGACACTATTCTAATCGCTACCCTCCTGCCGTAGACTCCAACCCACACTCCTTTGCAATAGACGCACAATTTTCCGGATTCCACCCGCCCGCTAATTCGAGAGGCTCAGACTAGAGCAAGAAGAAGAAGAAGCCTTGCCACGAGACGAAGCTACCAAGTCGTCCATTAAAAAACATTAGTCCATGTCCTCGTGACCGCCCTCGTACAAGCTGGTATAGTGGACGCCCCACAGCCAGCCAATCGTGTCGTCGTTCGCGTCATCAACATAACCGGAACCAAGTCTCCCGCGGCGCTAAAACACCATACAATCTCAAGTGTTGAAAAAAATATCGAGGTCGGGATATCGCGGGAAAAATAAGCGTGCCAATCCGGCCGTCGTAAAACCCAAGCCAGATGAAATCCAGTCCGCTGCTTGATATAATCCAGTAGCTTTGTTCAAACCCCGCGTACCTCATAACGTCACAGAGCGCTATTCTCCCCCTGGAATCCCATAAACGGATCGAACCAGTCGTCGCCGAGGAAATTCAGCCCATCGAAGCCCTGCGCCACCATATTCAGCTCGTCATTCCACTCCGTCTCCGCCGACGTGCTGGTATGCATCGGGCCGAGCAGCGGGGCGGGCTGATTCGGCGACGGCGCGAACAGGTAGTTCATCACTTGATGCCCGCTCGTTTCGCGGGGCGCCAAGCGCTGGCGCTTCTGCATGACTTGCGACGACGGGCTGATGAACAAGGCGCGCTTCTCGGAGAGGGGGCCGCGCTGCAATGGAGGCGCACCACTAGCAAAGCTTTGCGTGCTTGATCCGAAGTCGAAGTTGGAGATGGTTTCCTGGTTGCGGTAAAGCGCTGTTTCGGCTTCAAGGGGTAGGATAATGTTCCACTTCTGCACTAGTCCCTTGATGATGTTGAGGGACCCTGTTGCCCACTCGTTGCGGTCTACGAGATCTTGGAAGTCGTTGCAAGCCGCGGTAAGGTATTTGGTGCTTGAGATCGTGGGGACATTGATAATGTGGATTGTGCAGGCGGTTGAAAGGCAGTGCACTTGGAAGGTGTGTATGCCTACATGGTCGTACAGACGGCGGTGTTGAGCGAAGATGTCGGAAATGGCATTTGCAGACTGGCGGCACACCTCACGCGGTGATACGTCTGAATGTGTGAACTGAGCTTTGAGGAAAGGTCGGAAGAGTAGTAAGACGGCGGCGTGGTAATACATGCTGAATAGTTGTGTCAGACATTTTATTCAAGACTTCGAGGGATGCAACGATGACTATTCAAGACACAATGCAGGACTTGTTGACTCGAGGCACTAATCGCCGAGCACCATGTTGCGAGGGTATCGATGGTTAGGCAGACTTACTGTAAACATAGAATGTGGGGAGGGGCATCGTCGATGCTGGAGACGAGGTCCGGTAGTCGACTAAACCATTGCAAGTACTTGTTGTATTCGTCCAAGAGAGTCGTGCCGCTGAGTATCTGAGCAGGTGCAAAGAACATGTGAAGCGTAGAGTTGACTATCTTGGAAAGTGCAGCGACTTGGTTGAATGTGGTAGACCGAGCACCCACTCTTTTCCTACTAGAAATATCGTACGCCAGCCATGTCTCTTGGTCTACTTCATCATCAATCGGCGGTAGCTCAATAGTGATGGCGTTAATGGGTATTTGGGGAAGTCGACCTAGGGTGAAGCTTGTGACCCTGGTCATGTTAGTTCAGATATTTGCGATGATACTTGGTGTAGGAAACTTTACTGGTCAGCAATGAAACAACCCCAGAAGGCATGAATCCGGGCCGCCTCTTCTTTACTCGTAACAGCAGAAAGCTGATCCGATGTTGACTTGTCACTTCGCAAGTGCATGTTGATATCTAATGCCATCCGAAAGCTGCGTCCACTATACATCCACAGTGAGCCGAGCTGGCCTCGGTTGCCTTCGACATGGCACAACAAGTATAGAGCAGCGATGGTTGGAATACTCGAAGTTCGTGTCTCGTTCAACAGCCTCACGGCCTCATCGAAGAAGTCCAGGCCAGCGGTTTTTGGGTCGTTAGGGTCACGCCGTGCCTCGGGCCGCCGAGATAGGAGACATCCAGTGGCACACAAGGCGTTGACAAGTAGCCGAGAGCAGTACCTCGTTCCCCCTGTTACTAAGTCTTCTCGGAAGAGCTTCTCCGGAAAGCTCTGGAAGAATGAGTGTTGCCACGAGAAATAGAGAGATAGGAGGTGTTCAATAAACTCAAAATCGTTCGACACAGATGTCCAAGGCTGCTGGTTTACCAAGGGCGTGTGTGCGTCCAGCGCTCGGCCATGGTTTCCGGTCTGAGATCCCTGCACCAAACCGAACATCGCCTCCCGGCTAGAGTAATCGGCCTCGATCGTGGGTGTAACCTCATCGTCGCGTGGGCGAAGGACCTGGAGCAGACTCTCAGTTTGGATGGAACTAAGTATAACACCGATATTGTCGTTAGATCGTAGGCGCCGGATGATCTCGCTCAAGTCGCTTTGAGAAGCTGTGGCGATCTTTCGAATCAGAGTTTCGTACTGTTCGAGTCGGGCGGTGCCATATACAGGGCTTGTTGGGGTAGAATCATCTAAAGAGGTCAACGAGTTGAGCACACGGCTATGTAGAGACAAGATGGAAGGTCTATTTCTTACAGCCAGTGGCGCTCATGGCAGCGTTGCTGATCACGGAGCTTTCATTTCGCTCACTAAAGGACCGGCGACCTCGGAGTGATTGCGCGACGGTATGAACATCAGGGGTATTTCGAAGCTGGTTGATGATTTCGGTGACTTCTTCCTCACTGCTGGTCTTGAGAACATTGGCGAGCGTCTCCAGGGCGCTCTTCTCCTCTTCGAGGTGCTCTACGTTGTCTCGTAGGAAGGTGAGCCGGCGCTGCTCGTCAGTCATGTCATACAGGCAGGCGCCCTCTCGGGCGATGCACTGCGAGCATAGTGGTCGCTTGCCATCACACTAAATTGCGAGGCGTATTAGTCCTTTGCCTTGGGGGAAGTGCCTGGGAGTTCGCGCTGGGCATAAGGAGCATGAGGATTATCGACCTTTGTCTTCCTCCTACGGCACGGCACGCACGCTACTATCGTAATTTTGCCACGCTTCGCATATGTCGGGCGATTTGGGCCATTGGGGTGGTCGGAACGATTTGGTAACTGATCATGCTGAAGTTGTTGGGCCGCGAAGTTTGACGGCAATGGAAGTATGGGCCTCGAACTCATGGTAGGCGCGATTTGAGGCTTGGAGGATAAATACAAGCCTCGTGGAGGAGCTGGCGGTCAAGTCGCACCATATCAATATGTGATATAGGACGGCCGCAGCGGTTGTAGACTGTATTTGATAGAGTACCGCGGGAGAAATTAGGGGAGTAGTGGGTTTCGGAGGGGAGTCCGTCTCCGAAATAATGCCAAGTGTTTTTGCGCCAGAGGAGCACGCAGCCAGTATTGTCGCGCTAGAAGGATGGTACGGACGGCTATTGGCTGCAAGCTCCTCGGGGTAAACTCCAGAGTCTCGCCACTGCCGATGGGCTGTTTCTGCACGGTGGCGCGTGTATCGGCCCGTTTCTCAGCATAAACGCCATATGCATGCCTTTACGCGGCACAGTGCCGCTCGCAAAGAACAGTACCACAGCAAGAACAGGCTGGATCTACGCGTCGCATTGCAGTACGAGTGCACAGTAGACGGCGAGAAGAGCACTGGGCTACGACCAGGAGCGCCAGGAGGGCTGGCGATGTGTGCCGCGGTGCTGATTGGCACATCTATTTCTACCTTCGATGGAGCAGCAATTCTCGATCATAGCACCACCTCGATGCGTCTGCTGCGGGGGATGACGTGCGGGCACACGGAGAACTGGCCGCCAGACGGGAGCGCATCGACGGTCTAGAGCGATGGGTGCCGGAACCGCTTGGATGGGTCCTCCCGAGAAGCCTTATGTATGTGGGTCTGAACAGCGGTGGCAGCGAGAGCGCCTCGTCGTATTGTTGTGGCGATCAAAAGAGCCCCTACCTGTCAAACCCCGCCCTTGAGGCTCTAAGCAGCCACGTGACCATGTGTCAGGCCTCGCTCTAAGCGACCACGTGACATAGGTCGGCCCGAGCGTGCTGCCCACAAAACTCTGCGCGAGCTCGATCCTCCTTCTCTTCTTCATCAAAAAGTAACGGAGCCAGCCACGACCATCAGCACATCCTATGCTGTTGGTTGCCAGTCACTTCGGTGGCGTGGTTCCGGAGAGCAACGTCTCCCGGTCTATAGGAAGCGTCTACCTCGTGGGTCGTCTTAAGTGATGGCGATGGGGTTGACGCGCCAATGATGGGAGTACATATTCGTCGCAGTCGTCGCAGGTTTGACAGCCGCGCGTGACCGGCCGTGCCAGGCAATGCCTGTAGGATTGGAGACGAGGGGATTTCGAGCCAACGTGGTCGTCGTCGTCACCGCCATGCTCCGGGTGTCTCCATCATCGATTGTGTCACGCTGCCCGTCTAGTGATGCCGCTCCACGGAGTTCCATCTTAGTTTTTGTTCTGACGTTAGGACTATTGTCGTGCAACCGCTGTGGACAGTAGCATTCAGGCCATTGTTGCGGCTCCAATCGTGCGTGGGTAGGATCGTCCAGATGTAGCGTCTTGCAGTCTCCTCCTCTTGCCGGATCATGATTCGATAGTGGACGAGGCGCGTCTGACCTCTACATTTGGCTCTCTGCTCTTCCCAGATGCTGTTCACGCTGTTCTCTCGATCCCACAAAGATACGGCAGTCGCATCAGCCGTCCGGCAGCGAGCATGACCGACCAAGGTGGCCCAGGACGCATCGTTCAGTGTCTAGGAGCGTTAATATACTGAGGTAGAGGGGAAACAGCGTCCTGAACGAGTCCAGTGTGAGGCGGCCTATGTCGAACGTAGTCCTTGGAGTGGGATCCGCTAGGTGTCGCGGAGGATCGCACTACGGAGTTGCTTGCGCCCGGGCCGTAGCGAAAGGTTCCTTGATGCTGGTACGCGAGGCCATTCACGCCATAGCCCGAGCGATGAGGGGGATGTCGACGACTCTGTCCACCGGCGCAAAAACAGCGGCAGCATCGTAGTCTTTATGGTTCCCGCCTCAGCCAGCCCAGCAGTATGCCCAACTGACTAGTGTGGAGAGCACACTGTGGTCTCCTGCGCTCATTGGGTGGAAGCGATGCCCGCTCTGCGTAGGAGCTACCTCCGTACATCCCTGTCTGCTCGCACGTCGTTGTCGATCTCTAGCGTGTCTCGCTGCGCGTCACTGGAGTCGACGAGGGAGCCAAGCATCACCCACTCACAATATCAGAGGTCTAGACAAAATGGTAAGTCTTTGATGTACGTGGATTAGCTAGCTAGCGAAGGCATGAGGTGGGCCGTCGTACAGTATCTCACCCTTAATGGCAAGCGTCGCATATCATGATGCACATCCCTTGTCATACACGAGGCGAGCTAAGGCATTATCAGGAGATGGGACGAGTTGCTTGAATCTACGGCAGTAAAGAAGGATGGTGGGGTACGACTACGAGTGTCTGGCATAGTCTTGCCAATGGCTAGCTAGTCTTCAGCCCAAGCCCATACAACGCACACCCTATCCAGCTCACAGGCCATAATCAGCCCGATGAGGGTCGGAGGACTGCAACCAGTGGCATGAACGTGTGAACAGGCCATCTCTCTCACCGCTGTACCTATGCTGGTAGTCGTTCTCTACATGCGTCAACGGCTTCTCCCCCACTTATAGAAAGCCTGGCCTAAGCACGCGACAACACAGCACTCACAGCCCCAGACTGTGAGATTCCCCATGAACTCAATCCCTCCACACAAGAGCGCCCTCTCGAGAACACGGAAAGGGCGTAAGCCGAGCAGTGGATTCTGCACAGATCTTCCAGAGAGAGCCTGAGAATGGGCGGCCTGGAATCCCCTAGCCAGTAATCGTAATCCGGCCAGCTGCAGAGGCATCCTTGCCCAGGTCACTATCTGGCTATTCAGTATTGACCCCAGCATTCGGCTAGGCTCTGTTGAAAGCTTCGTCGCTCGAGGGAAGATCCATTGCTGGCCGTCATCGCCTCGGCCGTTGTGAATTCTGGCTGCTGAGGCGTTTGTGGCGAGTTCTTCGTGCGTAACGGATGCTAGTTGAGGAAGTCGAACCTCTAATTCGACTATGCCGTCGTTCTCCTCCCTAGAAGTTATTCGAACGCTTGGGTCCATGGCATCTAGACTCCCTTCGGAGATAGTTTGCGATACGGGGGAGACAGGCCTGGACAGATCGAGAGGCATAGTAGCATGGCCTGTGTCGGACTCGCCGAACTCCATAGGCCGTGAGTCGTTCTCTGCATGTGCCAATGGAACATCAAGCCGTTCCAAGTCAGTGAGTTGAAGATTCCCCAAGTCGACCTCGGCGCGGATTCGGTCGAGCTCTCTCTCTATGTAGCGTTCCTGTGGTGTCCGGCGACCATCGAGCTCGTCGTCGAAGATGTATGCCCGGCGGAGATAGCCTAACAGTGTATCGATCGCGCTTCCAAAGACTCCCCACGGCGCTTCACTGAGGCCAATGAACTTCGCAGTCCGTGGCTTGGGATATTCTTCGGAGTGTGCTAATTCACTGCCCGCTTCCAGCTGTCTCGACTCTATGGCATCGTATATGACGCCATAGACCTGTCTTTCAATAAACACTTCAACGAAGAAGAGTAGCAGCGGAGACGCAAGCAACGAAACAGTGAAAGTCGTGACTGATTCTCGTGTAAGAGTAGATGGGAATGGAACCCTTTGGATAGGTGACGATGGCGTGAAAGGAATGAACGATTCTAGGGGGGGAAGAAACGGCCGAATGGGCACAAGATGTAGTCTTTGAAGACTGGAATAATAGTACAATGGAAAAAACGCGACTTTCGCGACTGCTCTGAAGCTGTGTCTTCATTAGAATACACATGTGACAGAGAACTGGAAACGCACATCTCGTTTATCGCGGGTTTCCACCGCTGGACACGATTCCTCGTACGTCGGGATGGCTGCCTCCACTGTAGGAAACTGTCGATCAGTCTCAAACTGCCTACCAAGCTAGTGGTGGTCTGGTATGCCGACGACCAGAAGATATGGGCAGGTAGGCCAGCGCAAAAGAACGTCCAGAATCCAGCAGACCGATACTGAGCGTAGATAAGAGTCGAAAATTGCATGCTAGGGAGCATTTCGAAAGTCTGAGTGTATCGTCAGAACCTAGGTCTTTTCCACTGCGCCATATCACACTCACCAAGATCCGATCCCTAAGCGACCCAATCCACCAGGTACACAGGACATCAGCCAATGTTGATACGGCGGCAACGAGATCTCCAGCGTTGTTCTCCGACTCCATTGTGTCCAAAATGTCTATCTTCCTGCACAACAACTGAACGTCCTCTTCTGACATTGGTAAAGCGCGGCGTTCCACCACTCCAATGGCAGCAAGAACATCGTTCTGCGCCTCCCGCAATATCCGTCCATGCTCACGAGATGCTGGGTTTACCGGGTGTCCTCGCTCGTCATATCGTTGAACGTAGTCATTGCGGGGAGCGGTCCGTGGGTCGGACTCTGTGGTTTGTGGATGGCTATTTTGGAAAGGTTGCGAACTGCCTTGATCCTGGACCTCGAAGGCAGAGCGTCCCTATAATGACGGACAGATAAGTCCGTGACCGGTGTTTGGGAAGACGGAGAAGAATGACAGCTATGGAGATGCATTGCTCTACGCATACTCACCAGAGCCAAGCGTGTCAGATACGCCTGCCTACCCATGCTGTCCAGGCATTGGGTCTAAGTAATATAGTTGAGAAAGCGTAGGGTATGATTTGCGCATCCTGAAGTCTACGCGTAGCCTGAAGGTGAGTCGCGTTGTGCAAACATGAATGGACAATGGCAGGTGGCAGTCGCCGGGGGCTTTGGAGATGGCTTGGCAAACCATGAAATTTCCGGGTCGAAAGTCGCGTCTCTCCAGGCACAACCCTCTGCAGCTCAGCACCAGCGTCAGCTCACCTCTTTTCCCTCTCACTTCTGCTTGTTAGTACTGCATAATGGTGAGTCTCAAGTATATACCAGCTCATGAATTTTGCTGACATATTCTAGTCGTACAACAACCCCACCCAGATATTTGCGGACGATGTCACGGAAGAGAAGGGCGAGAATGCGCGTCTCTCGGCCTTTGTGGGCGCTATTGCAGTTGGAGATCTGGTAAAGAGCACACTGGGCCCCAAAGGCATGGACAAGATATTACAGTCGGGGTAAGTGTCTATCAAACGGTGCCAGGCCCCGCTAATTTATTTATTAGATCAACTGGCGAGATCATGGTCACGAACGACGGAGCCACTATCCTAAAATCGATCGCCTTGGACAACGCTGCAGCAAAGGTGCTAGTGAATATATCGAAAGTGCAAGATGACGAGGTGGGAGACGGAACGACTTCAGTGACGGTTCTGGCGGCGGAGCTGCTCCGCGAGGCAGAGAAGCTCGTCGACCAAAAGATACACCCGCAGACTATCATCGAAGGCTACAGGATAGCGAGCCAGGCCGCACTGCAAGCTTTGGAGAAGACTGCCGTGGATAACAGCAAGGACAAGGCAGCGTTCCGCAAAGATCTAGAGGCTATAGCACGAACAACTCTGAGCTCCAAAGTTCTCAGCCAGGACAGGACGCAGTTCGCAAAGCTAGCAACTGACGCTGTGCTCAGAATGCAGGGCTCTACAGATCTTACGCACATTCAAATCATCAAGAAAGCAGGTGGAAAGCTCAAGGACTCGTATCTGGATGAAGGCTTCATTCTCGACAAGAGGTTCGGTGTCAACCAACCGAAGAGGATAGAGAATGCCAAGATCCTCGTTGCAAACACCGCTATGGACACAGACAAGATCAAGATATTCGGTGCGAGGGTAAAGGTCGACTCGACGGGCAAGTTGGCGGACCTGGAGAAGGCGGAGCGCGAGAAGATGAAGTCGAAGGTGGACCGAATCAAGGCCCACGGCATCAATTGCTTCGTCAACAGGCAGCTAATCTACAACTGGCCGGAACAACTGTTTGCTGATTCTGGAATAAGCTCCATCGAGCACGCGGACTTCGACGGCGTCGAGCGTCTGGCGTTGGTGACTGGCGGCGAGATCACTTCATCCTTCGACCACCCCGAGAACGTCAAGCTTGGCCACTGCGATCTCATCGAAGAGGTCATCATCGGCGAGGACACGTTGATCAAGTTCTCTGGGGTCGCCGCCGGCAAGGCTTGCACAATCGTGCTCCGCGGCGCAACAGAGCAACTCCTGGACGAGGCGGAGCGCTCGCTCCACGATGCCCTTGCCGTCCTATCTCAAACAGTCAAGGAGCCAAAGACGACGCTAGGAGGTGGCTGCGCAGAGATGGTGATGGCAAATGCGGTTGCCCAGGCGGCGCAAAATGTAGCAGGCAAGAAGGCGATTGCGGTCGAATCCTTCGCGAAGGCTCTGGCGCAGCTGCCAACCATCCTCGCCGACAACGCCGGTTTCGACTCGAGCGATCTGGTGACAAGGCTTCGCAAGGCCATATACGCAGGCATGACGTCCTCCGGGCTGGATCTGTTGACGCCGGGCGGTGGCATCGCAGACATGAGGGAGCTGGGGGTCATTGAGAGCTACAAGCTGAAGCGCGCGGTTGTTTCCTCAGCGTCCGAGGCAGCAGAGGTAAGCATCGATAGATGATGTTTGCAGGGCACTCGCTAACTCTTCACAGCTCCTGCTTCGGGTTGACAACATCATCCGCAGTGCGCCGAGGCGGAGAGATCGCATGTAGGGTCGGAGCCGTGATGCGAGGAGGCACGCAAGGACGTGGATCAGCTACATAGAAGCTTGAATGTCTCAAGACAACGATGTCAATGCTAGTGAATGAATACCGTGTCCCAATTGCGTGGATCAGCTACATAGAAGCTTGAATGTCTCAAGACAACAATGTCAATGCTAGTGAATGAAAACCGTGTCCCAATTGCGTGCGATAAGTGGCACTTCAGTGCAGAGGCGAGTGACGAGGCAGTGAGGGTAGCGGCCCCAGATGTGAAGAAGTCGGATCCCGCGCCGCATACGGCCTATCAGAATTGCGTAGGTTGTGTTTCAGGACGGGTGACCAATTACCGCTTCAGTGCAGGCGGCCAAGGGGTTTCGGCTGGATGCTCGCATGTTATGTCGTACTCGTGTGCTGCTGATTGTGCGAGTCGTACGTGGTGGGAGCATCCTTTGTTGTGCGACACTGTAAGGGCTGCGAGGGCAAGCACAGCGGTTCTGTTACTTCTATTGAGGGCACTCCGCCTTTGACAGCAGCCGTCCGTAAGAGAACAACAACCTCAACTCACGATCCCTGGACTCCCTGGCCCTCGCGTTTCAACACCCCGCAACGACGCCTGTGCCGCGCCATCAGCCTTGCGGCGAGCCCCAGCGCCTGTTCTATTCTCGAAGAAGGCTGGCTTGCCGTGTCCCTGATCGTTCCGCGGCCCGTCTTGGCTCGCTCGCTCGCTCGCTCCCGGTGGTGGATGCTGGCCCACTCACAAGTCTCAGGCGCCCTGCCACACACTCCCTAGAAGGGGCACGCCATCTGCATTTCAGCTCCCCCACCGCATTTCGTCCTGCCATCTGACATCTTACACACCTCTCCCACTTCTCCTCCTCCGCAGACCTCCTCCCTTCGCTCGCTTCAAGCCTACTCTTCTTCGTCCGCTGATGCTGAATCTCGCTCCTCGTTCCAGCCTGCCGCTGGCTTCGACGCTCGCATTGTAGACTCTCCTCAGCATGCCGCGTCGCCGGCCTCCCGGCGATAGCCTTGGCCTCAAGCCTGCCCTCCTCCACATTCTCCTCCTCCTACCATGGCTCACGACGGCCGCTCAGCAGCAGCAACCGCCGCACCGCCAGTATCGACGGTCTCCCCGCGAGGATGCCCTCGCCGATACTGTCACACCCCCCAGCCCCTCTCTACTGGACGACCATCAGCTCCCCGTTTCGCGGAAGCGGACCCGAGCCGACGTCTTAGTACCCCAGATTGAGCGCGCCATTGCAACCTTGTCATCGGCTCCAGCGTCTTCCAACGCCGCTGTTCGAGCACCGCCTGCTGGATCTCTTGCCTCCCCGTCGGGCGGTATTACGCGACATAGTGCGCGGTCTTTGCAGGACTGGGAAGTCGAGGATTTTGTCCTTTTGGCGACTGTTGATGGACACATACACGCTAGAGACAGAAACACTGGCAAAGAACTATGGCACCTGGACGCTGGACGGCCTATGGTGGAAACCATATATCACCAGAAGAACGACTCAGCCGACGAAAATGCCCACGACATTCCGTTCATGTGGGTTGTCGAGCCCTCCGAGAACGGAAGGCTTTATTACTTGGAGCCAGGTCCGCAGCCATCCCTGAAGGACCTACACCTCACAATTCGGGAGCTCGAGGGATCTTCACCGTACTACAGTGACAACCCACCCGTCGTCTATAACGCAGAAAAGAAGACTGTCATGTACCAGCTGGATGCTCGCACTGGAAAAGTGCTAAAGTCATTTGGACTAGGCGGGGACGCCGACGTCAACGCTGAGAGTTGCGCGCCTCAAGTAACAGGCTTCGCTGACTCTCACTTGCGAGAGTGCAAGGGCAATCTTAATCTAGGACGAACCGAGTATACTATCCGCATCGAAAACATGGCAACTACCGAACCTATCTGTACCATCAAATACTTTGAATGGACGCCGAACAATCGAGATCGTGACCTCCATGGCCAGTACTTGACGACAATGGACAACAAGTACATATATAGTAGATTTGATGGAGAGATCTATGCTCTCGATCATTCCTCTAGGCGGCAGATTGACGATGAGAAGCGCGTCTATAGGAAAAAGCTCGCATCGCCCGTAGTACGCGTCTTCGATGTAGCCCGGCCGTTCGAGAATTATGATGACGACCCACCACTGATATTATTACCGCAGCCCATCGGCCCTGGAAGTCTCGATGATGCGAGTCAAAATGTCTGGCTAAACTGCACCGAAAGCGGCAGCTGGTATGCCATGTCCGAGGACAAGTACCCTGCTGTTACAGACGGTGCCGCCAAAGCACTGTGCTATACTCCTCAATGGAACCGATATGAGACCTGGGGAGGAGCTTATGTCCTTCCTGAAAAAAAGGGCCTTGTTGGAGTTCACTCCCTCGAATACGCTGGGACGGGACGAGGAGATGTGCCAACCATATCCGCTCCTCTTCAAGAACTTAAGCTCTCGATTGACGAGCCTATTTCGCCAGAAGTGCCTCCAGACGGGCTGCGGAATGAAATCGAAGAGAGGAAGAAGACCGCGCTCTGGCCGTGGCTCATCACTATTTTGGCCTTGATTCTTGGTCTAGGCTCATATAGTTTCGCAAAACCGGAGACTTTGGATGTGTTCAAGAGGTCTATTGCTCTAAATGAGAAGCCTCTTCTTGTCCCTTCTTCAATAGACACAGACCCGGTCACCGTTCCAGAGGCACATTCTGCAGATCCCGATGAACGACGTGTCAGGTTTGCGATACCAGAAGAAGAGCCAGATGTAGAGCCCCTTTCAAGAACGACGACAGTGGAATCTTCGCTAGCAATCGATGGAGAAAGAATGACTCCAGAAGTTCCAGGTCAAGGAGACATCAATGAGAATGGAACCGAAACCGTTGGTGAGACTACGAACGGCCAGGATGTAGCCAAGCCAAAGAAGAAGGCTCACAGAGGGTCGAGAGGAGGAAAAAAGAAGAGAAAGGCACCCAAGGAAGAGGATGAGATTGGACGCATTGTAGAAGCCGCGAAACAATTGGATCAAGATCACCCGTTGCAGCCTGATGAAATAACTATCAACGGCGGGAATGTCCAAGATATCTCGAACATCAAGAAGTATGTTGAGCAAACTCAGTCTCACATGGCAATGCTAACAGAAACCCAGGATTGGCAAATTGACGATTGATTTCGACAAGGTCCTTGGCAACGGTAGTGGAGGCACCTTTGTGTTTGGTGGCAAGTGGAATGTAAGAAGTTCCCTTTAACTTCGTTATGCATTTATTGACCATGCCCAAGGAACGCGATGTCGCTGTCAAACGCATGCTTCCTCAGTACTTTGGTCTTGCCGAACAAGAAGTCAAACTTCTGCAAGAAAGCGACCTTCATCCCAATGTCATTCGCTACTTTGACGATGAAAAGGACGAACATTTCCTATACATCGCTGTAGAGTTGTGCCAAGCTAGTCTGTGGGAGCTGTACAGAGACGGCAGGCCCGGTGACGACAGGTCTCCCGAACAAATTGCTCTCTTCAACGAGCTCAACTCCGATGCACCCAGAGCCTTGTATCAGCTAGCGCTCGGCCTAAACCATCTACACAGCTTGAGGATCATACATCGAGACGTCAAACCCCAAAACATTCTTATCGCCTATCCTCAAAGAAACCAGAAATCGGGGCCTCGCTTAGTCATTTCAGACTTCGGCCTCTGCAAGACTCTTCCGGACAACGTCAGTACATTAGTCGGAACAACCGGCAACGCCGGTACAGTCGGCTGGAAAGCCCCAGAGCTGATCCTCCAGCCCAAAGAGCTCGAAGCCCGCCAAAACTCCAACAACGGCCATTCGCGCGACTCGTCCAGCTCTACCGACCCCGTCTCACAGGGCGTGAAACGTGCCGTAGATATCTTCTCCTTGGGATGCGTCTTCTTCTACGTCCTTAGCCAAGGCTCGCACCCCTTCGACGACGACGAAGGCTGGATGCAGATCCGCGAACTGAACATCAAAAAGAACAAAGCCAATTTCAGTCGCTTGGAAAACCTAGGGCACGAGTCGGAAGAAGCGATCCGGTTGATCGAATGGATGCTAGAAAACAAACCCGAAGACCGCCCCACCGCGCTCCAAGTCATGCAACACCCGTTCTTCTGGTCTGCAGAAAAACGACTCAACTTCCTATGCGATTGCTCGGATCACTGGGAGCGTGAGCCCCGCGACCCGCCCTCCGCTCAGCTCCTGACCCTCGAGGCCTTCATCCCCGAGGTGCTAGACAAGAAGCGCGACTTCCTGGGTAAGCTGGATCGGGCGTTCATTGCGAGCTTGGGCAAGCAGAGGAAATACACAGGCGACCGCATGCTAGACTTGCTGAGAGCGTTGCGGAACAAGAAGAACCACTATGAGGATATGGATGAAACGGTGAAGGCGAAGGTTGGGCCGCTGCCAGCGGGGTATTTGGAGTACTGGACTAGCAGGTTTCCGAAGCTGCTGATGGCTTGCCATTATGCGGTGACGCAGTGTGGGTTGCAGAATGAACCGAGGTTTAGACCGTATTTTGAAGGGAGTGGTGGGTTGTAGTGGTGCCGTGCATGGCGGAGGAGCATCGTTCGCAGGCGCGTTGCGTGTTCTTTGTCTTGGATGTATTGTTGGGCGTGGAGTATCTAATTTCGTATTGTTATGTTTCTGCATGAAGGCTTGGGATATCAATTCGAATACTCGAACGTTCTGGTCACGATGGCCCCCTTTGTGACATAGCACGTATTGCGACGGAATAGGTGCAAAGAGTCCTGGATCTGAGCGCGTGAAAGGATCTTACTAGACGGGGTGTGCCATGCGATAGGGGGCATGTTTGTAGTTACTTTATATACTTACAGCATGAAAGGAAAGGGTGCAAGATGACTGGTACTTCTGGGTGATTCTGTTCTCATTACTGGGTTCACTATATGAAGTCGAAGGTGGAACTATTTCGATAAAGGCGCGGTTTTTAGGCTGCGTTGATGGTATTTTTGTTGTACTGTATACTATGTGGGAGCACGCCCGGGTGTGCTAATTTCTATGGGGATATGAGAGCCCGATGGACGGGCTTGACTTCTTTGGAACTACGATGAAGTGGCCAAATTACGCTTTGAATAGGTTGAGCAAAGTATGTGAGCCGCTCAAAGTTGTAGTAATTTGACGCTTTTGCGACCTTTTAAAATTTGGGGGTCTTGGGTTTATAGTTCCGGATGGGACTAAGTGGTTTCGGGGTGTATAGTTGTTCGTAAGAGACGGCTATGACATAACATTAAAATAAGACATAAAAAGATTAGTGGCATGCGTTAGTAGGCTTGTAAGAGTGTGTTGAGCCCTCCGAGCCTCTATCCAGGACTGGGGCGAACAAGTGCGGTGTAGTAGTGGTCATTATGCCAACTTATTTATGCGCAGAGTCTTCAATTGCCCATTTCGAACCAATGTAGCTCAATGAGGATCGTACATGGATGAGGAGTGGGGTCGTGGATAAGCTGTGTCGATGTGGCGTATTCAATTCTGCTATTTCATCAGAGTCAGTAGCAATGGGTCTCGTAATCGCAAAAGACTTCCGAGCAGCTATCACAAACACAGTTAGCAAACTTGGTCATTACTATGGAATGATGAATACGCATACACCACTCGTTTCTGTCGAGTCCTGATTCTGTGCTAGAAAATTATAGCATTTCAGGCCACCCGGCTCAGCTAGCCGCCAGGATTTGAAGCCGTGTATTTGGGTGGGTATGTACGAGATCCTTCGCTCAATAGGCTTCTTGCTTTCGGCGCCTTCCAGAATCGCTGTGTCTTTCGCGGTCTCGGTCGTCACGTTTGGAGGATCCACGGTCGTAGCGGTCTTCTCGATGACGATCGTCTTTGTAGCGGTCCTCCTTATGTCGACGCTTACTGCTGTCGCTATCCCGCTCGTCGTAGTCTCGTCGTTTCCTCTTGCGGTCTGTGGAAGTGCTTCTATCCCTGCGAGACGAACGATGCTTGCTGCCATAGTCTCGGTCTCTGCGCTTCTCTCTATCCCTGTCTCGGTCTCGGTCTTTCTCCCGGTCATCCCTTCGCCTATGGCTTCCACTCCTTTCATCGTCCTCTTCGTATTTGTGCCGACGGGAAGACTTCTCCGTTCGGTATTCGAGTTCTCGAGCTGGCGATCGTTTCTTCCGTTCTGGAATTGGCTCAAGCTCCACCAGTTTCTGCTGTTCCTGCCGCTTCTTCAACTCCTCCTCTGTCAACGTCTCGCCCGTCACCTTGTCGCGTAACAGCACCGGATTGTACGGCTGATCCACCTTCCGCTTTCCTTTTGCCCCTTTGCCCCACTCGCCCAACTCAATTCCCGCCGCAGCCTCCTCTTTCGCTCCTATTCCCAGCAAAGCTGACCGGCGAACGGGACGTTTCTCCGGCTTCGTCTTCTGCTGGACTGAGTCGTCGCCCTTCCAACCGAATCCACGAAGGTACGCAGCACCGAAGTCCTCGATAGCCACCTTGGCATAGTCTTCAAGCGAAGGAGCTGGCGGCGCATTCGAGAAGTCGTTCTTGAACGCCGTTCCCTCATCCATAGAAATAACCAAGTCCGACTCGGGGCGTTGACCGAGCAGAGCCTGCAACGCAAGCTGGTCTTCCGTTGGCCTCTCCGGCTCTGGCGCGTCCAACATTGGTTGTTCTGCCTTTATAGTATCCGCAGCCTGCTCCGCAGCAGGCTCCCGTTGGTCTGCTTTGACCACGGTCAAGCCAAACGCGATCTTAGAGGCGCCGGTGTCCACTTCTTTAACATCAGCACTACGTTGTCCTTGTCCAGCCCCGTCGGGCAGACGACCGCGTTGCTTCTTCCGCGATTCGGCGCGCCAGTCTCGATTTGCTTGCGGTGCGATGACTACAGGTCCGGTTGTGACTACTGGTGCTGAGGTGTCGATTGCGCCTCCTGCGGCTGCGTCGAAAGCTGACACCACCTGCACCGAGGGTGCAACTATGGCCTCATCTTCAAAGCCTTGTAGAGCTGCGGCGGGTCTCTTGACGGTGGCTGGGGCGGCCGTCTGCTTCTTTGCGCCTAACGAGAGCGAGAACTTCATAGCCGGTTTTTTGTCGGCCATGGTGGAGGTTTGGCTCCGCCGGGGAGAGTATCAAGCGGAGGTGTTGGAGGTGAGAGTGTTTGGATTTGGTCGTGGTTGAGTGAGGGACGAGGTTGCCAGCCTGCGGTCGCCAGAATTTGGAAAGGGCTTGGCATAAGTTGGTGGTCACGTGAGCTCCTACATACCTTTTGCCAAATTCTCGTCTTTGAAACTCCAGCCTGCTAGACAGACACCTTTAGGTATCGGAAGAGATTAGGTATTTCAAGAGCATCTGTTCGTACTTCAAATATGGTTTTGTCCGGACTTTGTACAATATCGCGCACACGAATCTTTGGGCTGGTGACAGAAACAGTAACAGCAAGCTTAACAATACCCTTACGATAGGAGTCAGACCCCACATGGATTCAGTAGTTCTCTATCAAATGCTCCACCTCATGAGCCTAACTCATCGTCCTCTCACTCCTCCAGGCAGAAATCATGCAGTGTTGATGTGGGGGGCCCCTCCAACCAGTCAGCCCGCACCCCTGACACTAGACACACTCCGCTGGTCTCCCCACATGCGGCTTTTCTCCCACACGAACAGAATGCTGCCTGACCCCGCTTCTCACCCAGATTATCAATACAAAATAATTTGCGGCGACATCAAAACACAACGGTTGTGTAGTGTAGTGGTTATCACTCTGGATTCTGATACCGGCCCTCATTGTCGTTCTTAAGTTCCAGCAACCCCGGTTCGACTCCGGGCACGACCTCAATTTTTGCATCTGTTTTGCTCTAGTCATACAATCATAGAGGCCATCATCAGTGGTAGGATATGATGGGAATGGCAGTGGTGGGGTGGTGGGTGAATGCGAGGGAATTCTTGTCAGGTTTTCTGCTTTTTGGTTCAAAGTGCACCCTGGAGGTAGAAGTGAGGTTACTATACATCGTGAATTAGGCGTACATGGAGTAGTATAATCTTTACAGAGTCTTGTAAACCGCCACCTCACCGATTGCTATGTTGCTCGGTATACACGCGTCGGAAAGACATTTGGTGATTAAAGTTATGTTCGCAACCTTCGTTCAATGTTCAAGCATATCTTTGAGCAGTGTAATGCCACTTCTGGCTCTCACTTATCATCAAGAACACACAGCATGCAGCGAAGCAGATGGTGATGAAGATAGATATACATGTATATACGGCGTGCCGTAGTTGTACTAAAGGAGTGATATAATTACAGGAAACCCAAACTAACCCATCGCAGAAATGCAGCAAATTATCCATGATATTACACGTCCTATAACACCTTCAGGTGTCGAACACTCCAATTAACGCTCCACCCAATGCAATGCAGATTACTCTGCGAAGATCTAGCAGTTGTAGGTCATAGTAAGGCCGGCATCCTTAGTGTCGGCAAAAGCAACGGAGCCAGCATCAGTCTCGCTGCCGATAGACATGGTGTAGGACATAGTCGAGGCGCAAGTGAAGCTGTTGACCACGAACTTGGTGGCGGCTACAGGGCTACTGAGGAAGTTGATGGTACCGACTTGCTGCTTGGATGCGCCGGTGCCGGACCAGAGGTAGACTTGGCTGTTGCCGGAGCTGGTGATGGGGTAGCCAGCCGGGAAGTTGACCTCAAGCTGGCAGCCGTATGAGCCTGCAGGCACGTTGTTGAAGGTGATGGCGTCGTCGCGCTTGTTGGCGGCACCGGCGTCTTGGCTGATGCTGTAGTTGATCGGGAAGCCGATGGACTCAGGGTAGGCCACGCTGCATGCGCGAGCGTTGAGGTTGGAGTCCGAAGGAGTGGGGGCAGCAGAGACTAGAAGAGCGGAGCTCAGGATAGCAGAGGCGATAGTGAGGTACTGCATTTTGATAGAGGAGTGGTTGTTGTTTTGGATGATAGAAAGAATTGGCAATGAAGTAGAGCGAGAGACTTTGAAGTAGACAGAGATACTGAAGGAGTTGTTGAGTTGTTGAGATGCTTGATGTGGATGATGATTCTACACCGCGAACCAGAGTCGTCTTTATACTCGAGACATCAAACCGTAGCTACAGATTCTATAATTACCTTTGCCTTGTGCTCTCTAGCATGAGACATAGCTGGATGGTAGGAAGCTGATGGGCCGAGTCGTCACCACCGTGATTACTGCTACGGTGCCAATCTGTAATGGTCAGTCACATAGGGGGAGGTCGAAGCATAGAGCGCGATTGGGCGGTCTGAGGTTGCAGTCAGATGATTAGCCACAATTTGCGGCATGTGGATACGACGAGAAGAGCGTGGACCGGCATAGTGGTGGAGGCGCTCCGGAAAAGATGATGGGTGCAGTTGCACAGCCTCACGAGCTGCTCTTCGTCCCGGCTTACGGAGAGACACCACCTGAGGACCCTGCGCCACTCCATTGAACGAGAATTTCCCGTATAGGCTGCTGACTGGAAAGAGGACGCGAGGGCAACCTTGGAGGGTTTTCATCGTCAGCTCCACTTACGTACGAAGTGGTAACAGCACGCGTAACTCCGGTTAAAGTTGGCCATGTTCAGCGTTGCAGTATTATTTTGCCGAGCCTCGCTTGACAAGCTATTTCTGGAGCCTCTGTTCAGCTTGAATAGAGCGCGTCTCCAGGTAATGGATTAGGCGGGCTGAGGAAATGGTCGACGATTAGGGCGGTGAGTGAGAAGGTTGGGAGCGCAATACGACGAGGCCGCTCGTGGATGTTTGCCAGCTCCGAAAACGACCGCACCATCAAATCCTAAGAATAGCATTCAACCTCTACCTTACGCCACTAACGAGTCAAATAACGCGGTGTTCTTTGTTTCACATCGGTACTATTGATGATGTTTGGTTCGCCCCTTCCATCGACTTCCGCGCTTATCTCGTGATCTTCCCGATGCCGCCTCCTGAGATCACGGCCCCTTGCCACCAGTGCTTACAGACAGCCATACGCGGAATATGGGGTAAGCTATTCGGCAAGAAATTTCAGCAGAGACGGTGCCTTTCGACTGCTCGGGAAGTCGTTGCGAAGTGCTCTGGATGAGCCATATCACGAAAGGGGTCATCGTGACCAGGAGGTTCGAGTATGAGAATTGATATTCCAAGCCTTCGTCCAGCGACTGTTTTCCACGTATTTTAAAAGGGTAAACACGACAAAATGGTTCATAAGATATACCACATTTAGCCACCGACTTCGTACACAGAAACTTCTCAATCCAACCGCGCACAGCTCCACCTCACTTCCATCCACACTGAGGAAACCACCAATGAATCGAACCGTTCTTGTATATCTATATACAACTATCTTACAAGATCTTGCACACTGCCAACCCTCCACACCTCATGAACCATTTAGCGTGAAGGTGCGAGCGAGCCGCCCGCGCCCAACCCTCGCTCATTATCGTAAACCACCAAAAACGCCCCCATCTTAAAAGCTAACAAACCATTTCGAAAAACGCCCCGGGTATGTTTAAGACGCAGGGAGAGAGAGTTCATTTCACTTTACGTACCGCTATGCAATGTTGCCCGCCAAACCAATAAACAATGCCTGCGCGGCGAGCTGGAGCGTCCAAATCCCAACCTTTTTAAAACGGCGTTTGCGGGCGCTGTTGTCGTCGAGGACGTCGCGGGCGAAGGCGTCGTACATCTATTCGCAACGTTAGAAGATGGATTTGGGCCAAGGGGGGGGGGGGTTAGCTGTAATTACCTCCCGAGACAGATCATCCATAAGCCCGCTGTCGTAGACGGTCCAGCTGCCATCGAATTCGCTGGCGCGCTTGACCACCCGACAGTTGACGGGGATGAATGTCTTTTTCGAATTGATGTACGCGACGATGGGCCGCACGAGGGCGTTGTTGATGTAGCCGATATCCCTGGTGAGGATGGGGACTGAGGCGCGTACATCGTTAAGATGGACGCGGAGATCCATGATGATGAATCTGTTGTCCACTGGTTCTCCGGTTATTGCTTGAGCCGATTGAAGGGGCTGCTGGGTGTCTTTGCCGTCGGCATTGTCGATGACGTTCCGGTGCCCGTTGGAGGTCACTGTAGCCTCAACGCGGTCGTAGAAATCAGACATGTATTTCGCGATGCTGTCGTCGTTCTCGTTGGGAATCATTATGTCGGCTACGATGTCCACATTTCCTTCGTGAATCCACGAAAATGGGCCCTCATAGCCTCGGTTGAGATGGTCGATATTGAGAGCATCGATCCGTATACGGCTATGCTTTTTCCAGCTGATGCCGTCTTCGGTCTCTCGTCCCTCGATCAGTTGAGCTCCAGTATAGTTATGCGTCTGCCTTGGATGGATAGTGAACAGAGAATTGTCAAAAGACCCAGACATCATGTTTGCCGACAAGAAGTCATAGAAAAGCCATTGCTTCCGCAGCTGTGGGAGGTCGCAGGAGAAGATGCTAACGGAGAAAGGCCGGAAATTATTCGTCTGGTAAACGGTAACTAGCAAGTCCTCCATCTTGAATGAGTCCAACTCAAAATCTCCGGGCTGATGTTCATGTTTGTATGTCCTAGGGTCAATGTACTCCTCTGGTGGACGCACTGATGTCCTGTCCACGACTCCTCGGATACCCTTCACTTCAACATCTTTCAGAAGCCCTTTGCCATTGAACCACTTGGCAAACGACAAAGTCACATTCACAGTATCGATAGAAACATCGAACTGTGTGTAATTGGTGTCTTCTTCCTCTACGACGCCATTTGCTATATCCCGCTCCTTCTGGGCGATTGCTGCAGCCTCGGCTGCTGCCGATATTTGAGATCCTTTAGTGACATTGGATTGACCTTGGCCAGGCCTTCTCGAGACGAATACTCTCTTGAATGAGATGACTCCATCGCGCCACTTAGGAACGACGGCAGACTCGAAAACGACTTTGATGCCAGAGGAACTAGTGAGGTAGTTTCCAATCCATTTAGCCAGGGACTCTTCAGCAAGGGTTAGCAAAGTTGCTTTCTAGCACAACGGTGTACTTGCCTTGCGCAAATACTGTGTTTATCAAAAAGATAGTCAGCGAGAAAAAGGTAGTAGTTCCAACAATGATCCAGATGATGTGGCCGAGGAGTATCCAGGAAATGAAGGCGCTGATATCATCAGTGTTAAAAGGCCGAGAACTCCTAATAGTCAACCATTTGAAATGCACTTTCATTCGAGACCAGAAACCAGTCGCTGCTGCGAGAAGCTCATCTTTGGTAGGCCTGTGGAAGTGAGGCAAAGATTGGGGTATCCGCTCTAACAGGGGCTTGCTAGCGGGATGTGAAGCGGTTGGTGGAGGCTCTGAAGGCTCCTTTGCCGGTGCTTTCGAAGCGGTATTTGGTGCTGGCTTGGCTTTGGTAACTGATGCATTTGAAGCGGTTGCCGCAGCCGCCTTGCCACTGCCAGAGCTCCTGTATCTCCGACCACTTGTATCTAAAAACTTGCTCGCTTGGAAAGATTGGTGGTGAAGATGCCTTCTCCATGCTAATGAAGCCGCTGTCGTCACTGGTTCATGTCCTGACGCGAAGATATTGCTAGGTGAAACAACAGAAGCTACTGGGAGACGGCGGAAAGCACGGGGAGAGCTTAAAGGGGTATATCGAGGTATGGATGCGGTCGTGGGTATGCACAGGGCGCTGGCTGTATGGTGGCTGGGTGTGTTCAAAGAGGTCTGGACGAGCTTGAGAGAAGACGGCGGTGGGAGGAGGGATTGCGAGTCGGCGACTGTGCGCCGTAAGAGAGCGCCGACGGAGGGAACTACATTGCGACTCATGATACCGGAGAGGCCAACATGGCTTCCAGACGGGAGGAGGATGCAGAGCAGTTAAGGCGAGTATAGGGTTCCTTGATGTCGCAACTGGCGGCGGAATTCATGATATCGTTAAAAGCGAAGGCGGTGGCAGAAACACAAACTTTTACTTTTGGAATGGAAATTGTTCGCGGGCTGCGGCCGTGCGTTCAATATCGACCTCGCCTTCACACTGCTACGCCTCGCAGACTCCCTATACAACAACGTTTGCATTCAACCTCTTGAATCATGCCTGCTCCAACCGCGCCTCTCGGTAGCCCTGAGGTCCTGGCAGAAGACCAGACTATGACCGAAGCTCCTGCTGCTCTAGGTACCCTCCCCCTCCACCACCATCAGTAACCCCTCTAACCCCGCGATAGAAGAACAGACTGCTCTCATAGACACAAATGCCCTTCCTTCCGATACTATCGGAATTCTTGAGCCTTCAGATGAACCCACCGATGCCGCCATGACCATCGACGGACGTCCCCAGTTCGCCCCCGCCGCCGAGAGCCAGATGAAATACCGGAGAGAGCAGAGGAAAATCCCAATTCCCCCACACCGCATGTCGCCCCTGAAGGCTGCGTGGCCCAAGATGTATCCTCCTCTAGTTGAGCATCTGAAGCTCGCCGTCAGAATGAACATGAAATCGAAGGCCGTGGAACTGAGGAGCTCCAAGTCGGCACAGGCTGGGGCCCTTCAGAAGGGAGAAGACTTTGTCAAGGCCTTCACCCTTGGCTTTGATGTGGACGATGCTATTGCATTATTGCGTTTGGATGATCTGTATATCGAGACGTTTGAGATCAAGGATGTGAAGACATGTACGTTCTCCTAGCACTTAGTCACCTGGGGTGCCGCTGACAAGAAGCAGTGACGGGAGAACATCTGAGCAGATGTATTGGCCGAATTGCTGGCAAGGTAATTGACTTACCCCCGAGTATCCCGTGAACAGCGCTCATGTCTCTGATAGGACGGCAAAACCAAGTTCGCAATTGAGAACTCATCTCGTACGAGAGTGGTACTAGCAGACTCTAAAATACATATTCTGGGTGGCTTCAAGAACATTCATATCGGTATGGGCCTCTACTCTTTGTCCCAAAAATTCATCCTCGAGCCTTTTCACTGACTGTATGGTAATTACTAGCACGAGAAGCAATCGTCAGTCTCATCCTCGGTGCACCTCCAGGAAAGGTACGTTTCTCCTCCACCATTCACATTTTCCATCTTAACATGGCCCAGGTGTATGGAAACCTACGAACCGTAGCGTCTCGGATGAAGGAGCGCTTCTAGACTCCTTTGGTCTCAACACATGAGTCATGCATTATGTGGCGTTCAGTGGGTAATTTTCAGACGGCGTTCACGAGACTCCTTAAAGCTAGCGGATATGCCGGTTGGTCGAATATCACCTTTTTTTCGGCCTAATGTTGGTAGCTAGATAATTCTTCGTGTTGAGGGAACCATGTCTTAAGTCCTCAGAAAAACTACGATTCCTGTCCATGCCTTAGTGCGTTAGGACTTCTGTGTTCCGCCTTACTACCACTGCAGCTGCCAACTGGTGACCACTCTCATCCCATACGCGTTGACACGGGACGATCTGCTTTTTGATCTCTATGTCTTCCAGCCACTCTGTCGGTAGGGCTTGTGAGGTGTAAACCACGTACCGATTTTCCACTGAAGCCGACAGCCTTTGAATCTTCTCAGTGTCGTCTTCGGAGTAAATACGGCCCCTAACATCGCTCTCATCTTCTCTCTCGTTCTCCGCCATGTGTTTAACGATAGGACTTTTTGACACTTCCACTGCCCGCGCTCGTGTCATCTTCGTGATGTAAAAGTGATCGCCCCTATCTACGTGAAGCGGCTGCGAGCCAGTCCCGCCATCCGGGAAACCGCCAATCAAGTCCTCGAAAGCAGCTTGAGGAGTATCATCATGTGTCTGTAGGGTCCAAGAGACGACCTCCCAATCATGAGCCTCTCTGATAGCCTTATCAAGGCCCAGCAAGTCCTCCACATCCTCAATGCCTACGAAGACAAAGCTGGAACTCGTGTCGGGAACCCTAGTGAGATGCAGACTCGGTGTGCCAGCGGTCAGCTTGACGCTCACGCTCGCTTTCGCCACACCAACACTGCTCCACTCGATATCAGCAGCGCGAGGCAGCTCCTGAACCTGCACTGTGAAACACGGCGGTATCGCCGCTGCATCACCGCCATTGACTCGCTCGTAGTCCGGTAAAGCCGGGCGCTGGTCCTTCTCGACGCCTTCTTCGCCGCTGAAACCTCCGTGTTTCGTATGCCAGACATCGAGGTCGTTGTCTTGCTCTTCTGCGTCTTCTTCCTCGCTAGTGAGATCCGGTCTCAGCTTCAGATGAATAGCTCTCCAGGCTTCGGCCGCTAGCTTCGCCCGTCTGTCCCCTTCGTCACTGCTGCAGTGCGATATGAAAGCGATTCCTCCCGTCCACCATCCTATGTTCATGACCCTGCCGATTCGCCATAGGTGCTGCAGAGCTAGCACGGTTTGGATCTTGAACCCCTCGAGTCCCCCTTGGGTTTCCTGCGCCGTGTCTGCTTTTACGATTTCCATAGTTGCTGGCACGAGAGGGATTTGTCCTGCTAGGTAGACAATCTGTGGGCTGTTCCAGATAGGGCCATCTTGCTCGTCTTTTGGTAGGCCGTCAATCGGTACTGTTACCGCCTGCGAGTATGGTCCAATATTGGCAGGGGCCCAGTAGGATCGGCTTTGTACGTGTAGTCCACGTCTTGTGGTGCTTTTGCTTATGATTACTGAGAGAACAACTTCGATGCCCTCGGGTAAAGACGAACCACAGGCTACAGTTACGCGGGAAGGGGGTATTGGCTTCGTGAAGTGAGCACCGTATATTAGGTTGATGGCTGTAAAGTCCGACATCGATCGGAGAAGTAGTGTGCTGGAAACAACGCTGGCTGGTTCGCATTCATAGCTTTGGAGCAAGGACATGAGACGAGCCATGATGGATGAGAGCTGGGCGCTGGCGTCGGTATCTGCCTCAGGGGCGGTCATGTTCGATATCGAGAGAATATTTCCTGATTCCGCAAGCTCCCAG
Organism: Lophium mytilinum; assembly: GCA_010093605.1. Classification (NCBI taxonomy): domain Eukaryota; kingdom Fungi; phylum Ascomycota; class Dothideomycetes; order Mytilinidiales; family Mytilinidiaceae; genus Lophium; species Lophium mytilinum. Next base: position 639,406 of record MU004184.1, on the reverse strand, counting down.
GTTGGGAGTTTTTGCTGGCCGATTGATAGATTCGATAGCTCTTGGACCGGAACAGAAGCTTTTGCAGTGGGCATCGATTCCTCCCCTGCTGAGCTCTTGAAGAGGCTTTCGAACTCCACGTCCAACAAACCCGGCCTCCTCAACCGCTCCATCCCATCACCGTCCCCATCCCCCTCTTTCTCCACCACCCTCGCCCCCCTAAACCTCACAGCCGCACTCCCCCCTCCCCCCAAAACCGTCCCGCCAACCTCCACCTCAATCCTCATCCTCCACAACGCCCTTGGCCCATCCACCGCCAACGTCTCAAACTCACCCCCCTCCCCGACCACCGCCCCATCCGCCGCCCCAAACCTCCCCATCACCCTCTTCAACCTCCCCACCGTCCTCGGCGCCGCTACATCCTCCCACAAAAACCCCTCATCCAACCCCCCCGACGCCACCTTCACAATCCTTGCCTCCTGCCCCACCGCCGCCATATCCTCCAGCAACGCCGCCTGCGAGTACGGCGGCAGCGCCCTGTACTGCCACAGAAACGACAGCGGGACCAGCCCTAGCCGTATTGCTACCGACTCCACCCGCGTGCGCTGGTACGTGCTGAGGATCGCGCCGGTGGAGACGGCGTTGGCGGAGGGGTGCGCTTGCAGGATCCGCTTGAGCAGCGGGATGAGGGATTCTGTCTCATCCTTTTCGTGGGCTGCGGATTCAGCGGTACCGGCATCCTGCTCTAATGAAGGCACCGTTGGTGCGGGTGCGTACTCCTTTTCGACATTGACGGCTGTTCCTAGGATCGGTTGGCGGTAGAGCGGCAGCGCGAGCGCCTGCGCGTACAGCGGGATGACGCTGTGGCCAACGGTTTGGTACATGTAGCTGTCGAGGTCGTCATCTTCAGGGCTGTTCTCTATGTCTGCGTTTGCTGGTGGGGCCGGGTAGAGGTTTGCGAGGGCGATGATGGAGTGGCCGTTGGCAAGGCAGTGGAGGATGGAGTAGAGGGAGTCTTTTCCTCCGGAGATTAGGGCGATGACTTTTAGGCCTGGCATTGCATGGTTGGTGGGTAATTGAGGGATTGTTTTAAAAGAAATTGGGGAAGTTTGAGTAGATTTTGGGTTTTCTTTTGAGATGGGGAGTTGTGGGTTGGGATGTTGGTTAGCTGAAGGGGAAAAGTTTTCGGTGGAGGAAGAGATGCCGTTTTCTTGTTAAAACTAGTATTAGACGAAGGCTTTTGCAGAATGGAATGGCGTTGGGTGCAGTAATATATTAGTGTTAATGCTAGTACGTTAGTGAGAGGAATACTATGTTTGCGCTCAGGTTGAGATATCTAGGTGTTGAATTTATCATTTTGTCACGTGCTCATCTAAGCAAGCCGTTCGGCTCCTAGTTACCTGCTACGCAGCCTAGCTACTATACTCTAGTGTCTATACAGCTTCGGCCCATCATCCCATCCATCCTTAGCTTAACGACGTGCCACGCTAAGAAACTGGTGCCTAGCGCAGCAAACACTCGACTACAATCTTAGCCAGGTCTTTCCCGATCGTGTTGATCGCCCTGATCATGAGTAATAATGCTCACCAATCTGTGGACACGGTTCTGGCTTTCGACAACTTCTATACCCCAGCCAATGGCGAATTTTACTCAAGCTTCAAATATCACCATCTAGAACGACATCAGCAGGAAATTCGTCTCCTCAGACTCCTCCCTGATAGCAGAAGCGTGTTGAGGGAAGTTGAACTCCTCGACTGCATTCCACTAGCGGAAGCCCAAGGCAAATACTCTGCGATCTCATACTGTGCCGGCGACCCTCACAGAACCCGGGTAATCACAGTCAATGGCATCCCGTTCAATATCTTTGCAAACTTGGGCGAGGCTCTTGACGAGGTCTGCCACTTCTGGGTCGAGAACCACGCTGATGAAGATTTACTTGTGTGGGTAGACCAGATATGTATTAACCAGAGCGACTTCCAAGAGAGATCCCACCAAGTTGGATTCATGCAGAGCATATACCATAATGCCGAGCAGGTCTTCGTTTGCCCGTCTTCTGACCCATCGACTGGGTCAGGAATTTACTGGTTACAGCGGCTTCACGATGACTTGATGTCAAACTGCAGTATGCAGTACGCCTCAAAGAAGTTGCCGCTTGATGCAGAACAACTGTTCACGCATTTCGACAAACTTTCAAAGCGAGACGACTTCCAGGAGGGGTTGCCCGGCTTCCTCAACCTCATTCGCGCAGAGTGGTTCCGGAGGGCTTGGGTTTACCAGGAGTTCATCGTATCATCTCACACACACTTTCTTTGTGGACGCCAATCCATCTCCTGGAGCATCCTCTCCACCATCTTCGAATTCCTATTCTCAACAAGACAGATCCCGGAAATGGTAAATCTGTGGGATGAATTTGTACGCATGGTTCCTGGCATCCAAGAAATTGCATCTTCTGAAGACACCCAAAAAGCGGTTTCTTCAGCATTATTCTTCGTGAAGAGTAAAGCAGAATGGTCTGGAACAGCTGATTTGAAGGACTTGCTTAATCATGCACGCTCCTGCAGCAGCTCCGATCCTAGAGATCGCATCTACGCGTTCCTAGGACTTGCCGATCCGAAATACATGATAGAGCCGGATTACAGCCCACAAACAACATTTGCGGATGTTTTGGCAGACACGACTCGGAAAATCATAGTATATGAAAATCGCTTGGACGTGCTGTTGTATGCAACACTCGGCCACAGACCGCATCATAGTCAGATTCCTTCTTGGGTTGTCGACTGGGCGGGCACCACGAGTTTCGTCGAGGCAGAAATGATCACGCTTCGGAAACACGAGCAAAGTGCTTCCAAGGATACTCGAGCAAACGCGGCATTCCTTGACGATACTAGTGGGATCGGGGTAAAGCTCGTTGTTACGGGTGTTTTGGTCCACACTTTGGCGTCTACTGATTGGCTAGATCATCAGTGGGAGTCTGTTGATCATGACGAGCGGAAAGTCCTTCCGGAAGGAAAAACTTTCGCTAAAAGTGGCCTCACGAAACCAGTCAATCTTGGTGATCAAATATGGGTTGTTTACGGTGCCCGGTCGCCATACATTTTGAGACCAGCGGGATCCGATCACATCCTCGTTTGTGAAGCGAGGGGGACTCTCGTGTCTAGGAGCTCAGAAACTGAGGTACCCACGTTAGTGGACTTGATGAGCGGATTCATACTGGATGGAGTCGAGAAAGGTGAATGCAGCACGTCACAAATCACCTTAATCTAATATATGATTCGACTTCTGCGGACTCTGCGCATTATATGCTCTCCTGGCCATCCAATTCCCAAGTAACGCGATAATGGAAAGGATTTCAAGCAGCAGTTGGCAACGGGACACAGTTGCAAAGACAGTCTTGAAAAAAGAGAAGACGTGTGAGATGAGGGAAGATTTGGAAAGGCAGCATTCACGTGAGTACACGGGCATACATATTAAGCAGGATGATAAAGGCCATTGATGATTATAGTGTTACGCAATTTTGTATCGAACTAATAAGTTCAAAGATGATGCAATGTGCCAGCACACTAAACCACATCAAAGCAGACAGAGCAAAAAAGAAGAAATACAGGAGTTTGAAGAGAAAATTGCCAGAATTGCAGCTCGCGGCTTGAAAAGGCAAAGCCCATAATCCGCAGCAGAATTACAACGAAAGTAGGAAGGCAAAGCGAATTGACGAGCCGCCGACGCGAAGCTATGTCAAGACCCAAATAATTCCAGCACGATAAACACCAAATTCTACCCCTTCCATGTCACCCCCATTCCCTCCATATGCCGTCCTGCAAAAGCAACACCAAAAGCAACGCTGGAATTATTCAAACACATGCACAAATGCCCACAAGACGCTGATGCGAGATGTGCGAAGCAGAAAGAGCAAAAGCGCAAGTAAGATACACAAAGAAAGGGTAGTGAAGTGAGGGACTTTTTCGAGAAAAGGGATACTCCGCGCCGGTGATTCCCACCGCCAACCAATTTAACCCCTCTACCTTTGCCGCCCCAACGTTACGACATCAAGTAGACGAAGATCGCCTGACATTAGAATCTCCATCGAGGGAGAATAGTTCATGTTTGATCGTAAAAAAGAACCAAGACAAGGTCATGCGAGACCATCGTCTGTTCGAGAGAAAGGAGAAGTTTTACACAAGTGAACCTGAAGTTCATCTACTCATCCCGCTTCCTCTTGCGGTACTTCTTGTCAGAGCCCGAGGGGCTACGATCCATATCAGAATAGGACTCCGAGCCACTGCTACTCGACACGGCAGCGGCCGCGCTGTACAGGATGGCTCCGAGCATGCCGGGATCTTGGCTGTCATACGACTCTTCCTTCTGCCTGCGTAGCTCTGCGTCATCCAGTACACCCATGACGACTGCGCCAGTGCCGTGAGTGCGTTGATGCTGGGAGAGGTTGTCACTGCGAGAGAACTTCTTGCCGCAGTCGGTGCACTCGAAGGGCTTGTCGTGAGTGTGGAGCGATCGGTAGTGACGCTTAAGGTGTTCCTGACGGCGGAAGCGACGCGAGCAGAGAGTGCATACGAAAGTCTTGGATGGGTCTTCGGTCAACGACTGCTTGCGACCACGTCGGCTAGTAGGGGCCGAAGTGGGGGGAGTGCGGGCACCGTCGTCGGAGCTGGAAGCGATGGCGTTCTCAGAGCTGCCCTGGCCGGAAGATTGTTGCTGGCCAGACCCAGACTGCGACTTGGTGCCGTTGCCATGGGACGTATGCGCATCGCCCTGGTAATCCGACTCAGACTCGCTATCCTCGTCGTCGTCATACTTCATGTGCCTGTGGTTGGCAGCGTTCAGCGTCATCTCGTCGGAGGAGAAAGAGTCGGTGTCACAGGGAGTGAGCAGGCCGCTGACAGCGAAGTCGTCCTCGAAATCGGTGAAACTAGCTTCGCTCACTAGGCCGTCGTCTTCGGGGAGCGGGAGTAGCTCGGTGCGCTGGCGCTTGTTGCTGTGGAAGTGAACGTTCTCCGAGGCCGGGAACTGCACGAGACCGGTGAAGTCGTCTTCAGAGTCGAGCTCGAAGAGAGGCTCAAAAGTGGGCAGGCCGGTGGAGAGATCGGCGAAGCTTGACGATGCGGCTAGCTCGTTAGGCGATGGCTTGGAGTCACCCGTAAGGATGAGCTTGTGCTCTTCGTCGTCACCGGAGCAGAGCGTTGGCAGACAGGCGAAGTTAGCCGAACTCGACGAGACGGTGAGGTTGCGGGGGTCGCAGAAGTTATTCTCGGTGTCGCACGCGGATCGGGGGATTGGTGATGGCGAAGGCGAGAGCGATGGGCACGATGCGGCTGATAGAAGATAGGAGCCTTGGCCCGCGCACGTGGCCGACGGATTTTGCAGGTACACTGGGTCGAATCAGCAAACGAACCACAAACAAATAGCCACAAACTCCACCGCACCCGTGGTCGACGCATCAAACACGCCCACGGGCTACAATGCGGTCGAAAACTAATGTGGATATTAAAAATACACACCTGGTGTCATTGGCGGCGAGGCAGATCGGGTCCAGTCACCACCCGCAAGGATCTCGGAGAAAACCTCCTCCTCACATCCCATCTTCACACCCTCTAGGCCCTCACTCTGGAAGAACGTGCCGTTGACCGGCGTCGGCAGAATGTCGCAAGTCGATGGCGGGCTGCTGATGGCACTGCCAGACGACGACAATGGTGGTGTTGCAGGTGCGAAGCGCATGTCCGAGAAGTTGGTGTCCAAGGGATGCAGGTACGGCGAGTCTTGCTGGATCAGAATCGTGGGCTTCTGGTACATTGGCTGAGGCGATGCTACGGGTGTTATGAGCGACTGAGGAACGTATGCAGTCCTCTGAGCATAGGAGTTCTGCGAATCCGATGACGATGGGCGCGTGAAGACCATGTTGGGCTGGTAGTAGCCGTCGTGGCACTGCTGGTAAGGTGTGTTTGGCAGGCCGTTCGGGTGTGGGGTGAAATGGCCGTGCTGACGGGTCTCTGGACTCGGATCCGGGTTATAATAGAAGAATGGCGACTGGCTCATGGCCTGCGAAGGGTGCATTGGGTATGTGCCGTCCATTGCGTATGATGTTGGTGTTCTTGATCGGAATGTCAGCACCAGCATTCCACGCACGACGTCGATGATCCAGATCACTCACAGTTTCGTTGTTGAGACAGGTGGTTAGTAGTAATCTACAGTGGTTCGATGTGACTCCGAAGGCGTTCGAGAGCGAGATCGGAAAGGTTTCGAGTTTGAATTAAGGTTACAGGCGGTATAGCAGACCGAGTAGCTGGACGGGAGGACGGATACAAGTGGAAAGGCTGCAGTGAGCGACAGGACAACAGCAAGGACGAATCGATGCTGTCTACTAGGTATTTACTGAGAGGATTCGAGGATCATGGGCGCTCGGTTGGAGGCTAAGGAAGGGCCGGATACTGTCGAAGCTGTTGCACAAAGAACAGCACGAGAGATATCCAAAAGAGAAGATGAAGCACAAAAAGAGTAGATGGGGAAAGAGAAAGACGAGTGACGACGGTTGATAAACCTGGAGCAAGGAAATGGAACGAGTGATGGGACACGGGCGGGATAAGTAAAAGCCCAGATCAGCGAGAGACGAGACAACGATTAAGCTAGTGGCACATTCGAAAGAAGTAAAGATGACCTGTGCCTGAGCAACAGCGCGGGAATTGGCTTAAACTACGGCGGTGGGAGGGCCCTCGGGAACGGCGAAAGGCGCAGCACTCTGCCTGCATACGACCCCTGCGCCAGACTATCGCGCGAGTCGTCGACGCCCCGACTGGCTTCAGCTTCGCCTGTAAAGCGGCAAGGCCGTCCACGCGGCATTACTTTGTGCTCTAACTTTAGGCCAAGCCTGCACGTCTCTCACCACCGATACACCCTTCGCACCCTTCGGGACACGCACAACTCCATGAAACTCTAGTGCCTCTGCACAACTGGTCGCCGCGGGCTAGCGCTGTGGGTTGCGAGCAAGAGGTGACGCTGCATCCCGGCGTGGTTTCACGCCCTCGGCCGCTGCCACAGGCCCGCTGCCCTCCAGTCCACCGCCGTGTGCTGCCTGCACGCAACGAATCGCTGGCTGCACTGGCCGTCGTGCACTTCGTTTGGGCAGTTCTGCAAGCCAACCACACGGCCTGGGCGCCGTAATGTGTGATACAGAGCGTCCCTCGTGCGGAAGCGGGAGCAGCTCGCTGCCTCGCCATTCAGCCTGTGCCAACGGCTGCCGGGTCCAGCTCCGCATCAGCCTATGACGGTGCGATACAGCCCTCCTGGCATCTTCCCAGCGCCCCAGATTATTGGACAATCGATATGTTGCCGTCAACAGGACAGGCCCGGTCCCTGTGTGGCGGCCCGACGGTGGCCACTGTGAGACTTTTCTTCTTGAGAAAACCCGCGCGCATGTGGGTGTGTGTGTGGGCATGTGGGATGGGTATCGATAGGCCTCTGGCCCGCCGTATCGCGCTGCCGTTGCTAAGTGCAGGTGGCTGTCACACTCAATCACTCCCCAAGACTCACCTTTCGCCCACGCCTCAGCGAATGGGAATCCTCCGGCCTGCGGCATTCTCATTCGCAGACCGTCTCGGAGGCCGTGAGTGGGCGACATGGCGAGACTCGACACGCCGGCTCGCAAGTCAGCTCAGTCTCGTGCGTCGGCGGTGATCCTGCAGCAGTGGCGGCGTGGTGCGATCAACGAGACCTGCATGAGATGCAGGAACTGCTCTTCAAGACTCTCCCAAGAAGCGAGGCGCCCTCGGGGCACGCTGGTGATTTGCTCGGCCGGCGACTCGCCTCTGCTTCATGTGGGGAACGATGTCATGGGCGACCGCTCTGTCGACCGCATGGATGGTGAGACGCAGCGGCGATGACAAGTTCTTTATGGTGGGGGAGAGACAGTCGTGAGTGGTCATATGTTTCCCGTCGACCGTGGTTCAGCTCGAGACATGGAAGCGAGTGTTTCAACTTCTCCTCGCCATGAAGCACTCTCCAGACCGCACGGCGGACATGGAGGCTCGAAAAGGCGGGTCGGGTGTGTATCGCTCTATCGATACGGCGGCAGTGATTGATTTATCGCTCCCGTCAGCACGAGGCCTGAGAACGGGTCTGGTGTGGCACCACAACGTCGTCGCTCGCTGTGCACCGTGTTGGGAGTTATGTTCCACCGTCCATGCAGGCCGACATAACCATCCCGCGTTGCTATTTTGGGCGGCAGAGGCAACAGTGGCGACCACACCCAGCTGCATTGCATCCTGAGACCGGCTAGCACGCTCCTTTCGGGCCTGGCGTCTCGCCGCTTTTGCCTCGAGGACACGATTCATAAAATGATAAAATGAAGCGCACTGGCGCTTCATCAATGCACGCCGCCGTCAAGGGCCTCTGCACAGTCTGCGTTACGCCCACGCATCCCATTCCCCGGCTGGCGAGCGAGTCCGTGAGCAAGCCTGCGACCTTCCAAGGTTCCAGAAGAACAACGCCGAGGCCGACCGACTGGGCGACCAGAGACAGACGCACGCTTGTCGAACAGAGCCAATGGCAGCAGAGGGAGCACCCCACATCTGCACAAACTGTGGTCAGTCCACAAATCTGCTTGTCAGCTAATGCAGGAACATATGCAGGTACAGAGAGAACCAGTGTTTCGTCCTACGCGACACTTTTCGACGGTGAAGAGTATCGCGAGACGCTTCCAGCAGCACCTCCAGCTCCGCCAGCTCCGCAAATTCCACCACGCTTGACCGGCCTGGCCTCTTCTCTTGCGACTCAAGTCAAGAGGCGATCGCGGAAGGTTACCCCCCTGCGTTCCGCCTTAGTGTTGCGCCTGGCGTGGCATGCCAGACAGTCGGCGCCCGGGGAAGTGTGTTGTGGGCCGTGGCTTGAGCCAGGCCTGCTTCGTCACGCTTTTTCCTCCGTGAGATCGCTGGAGATTGCGTAGAAGGCCTTCCGATCTTCCACGGCCTCTTCGAAGACTGGGGCAATCAACATCCGGCAGGCCGCGGCCAACTCGACATCTCCACTTCGTTGGCGTCGACCACGCTCGACTCAAGCCTTGACTCGGCCCATGAATGGTGATGCATTCAAAGGAAAGGCACACGCAGGCACACGGCAAGCACACGGCATGCCGTTCGTCTTAAGATGGCCACTAGAGGGCTTCGAGGAGTGGCTCGACAGGTCAGTTCACCACCGCCTGATTTCTGCTTTTCAGCCTTGTGAGAAACCCATCTGAAGGGTGATGAAACCCGACTCCGCGCGATCCTCAGGGTTCTTCTTTACCGACTGCGACGCCGGCAGGATACGCGGCGACTTTGCCTCTTCAGAGCGTCGAGCATAATCTCTTGCAAACTTCGCTTGGTGGACCTTGCCCCATCCTGGAAGCTAGCTGGGTAATCCGCTCGAATAGGAAGCTCAGGGTTCCACAAGCCCTGACCGTCCGAGTCCTCGCGGGCAAGGGTCTAGGAATTGTGGAGCTGTATCCCAGCCCCTGGTCCAGAAGGAGATTTCGATTCATGCCATGTGGAGACAATTCTCCCGAGGGTAGGTATCTCGGGTCATGGTCCTTCTTATCAGGTCCCGCCGTTAGTCTCTTCCCCACATCATGTCAAATCTTGGGCCTTCCGCATGCCGCCCAAGAGCCGATGATGTGTCGTTGAGCCCACCTCGTGCCGTTGAGCCCACCTCGTGCCTGGCCCGCTAGCTCCCAACTTTGGCATTTCGCGTCATGGCTGTGGAGGCCGCTCCTATCCAACCTTTGGTACACCAAGACGGCACGGCACCATTGGCGATTCGAAATGTCATCCACCATTAGCCTTTGCCCCGTGCTGTGTAAGTCTCATTTAGAGAAAGCCATGGACTCAAGATCCTTTAGCGTCGGCAGCGTCGATCGAGTCGAGCATGCACAACCTCGAAAGGATCTCCGGAAGAATTTGATAGTAGCAACTAGGAGACCTCTCCGTACTGTGTAAGCAGATAGATAGAGCGAGCGAACCAGAGGTCGGAAACAGACACGTGAACCGTCTTTGCAACCTGGGCTGTTCTGGGCGAGCTTTATGCTAACTCTCAGCCTCAAGCCTACAAGCTTATCTATTGAGGTAGTTCGGTAGACTAATGACTCTAGACATTCACGTGGAAGGACGGTGACGAGCCAAGTGCAGCTGAAACAGGGCCTGCATGGAATGTCTCGATGGCGACTAGAGAACTGTGAGTTGCATGACCGAAAATAGAAGCGTTGGGGGAGAACTGAAGCCGGTCGTCGGGTCGAACATCTGCCCAGTCAAGCCAATCGAGTCAAGGTCTGCCTGTATGTCGCATATTGGTGACACCATAATCAGGATTTCGATCGAAAATTGCGTGCGTCCGTTCCGGTCCGTGAACAGGGAATAATCCCGAAGAGTACAGAAACTGTTTGTGTGACGTGTGGCGCTGGAACTGCAGTTGACACTCTAGGGTATCCTTGACAATGTCGATATCGCCTTCAGGCTGCGTAAGTGGCAGAGACGCGGGAAATGCTACACGTTGCCAGCTAGGGTTCTGATTTCAGAGGACGATGTGACGATGATTCAGAGGAGGTGGACATATCATGTGTTAGGTCGACCAAATAAGTGCCTCGGAGTACCACTGATCAAACAACGGTGTCGATAATGATATGCTATGTATCTGAGTTTGATGGACATTGACTTGAAAACCCTTCAGGATATTGGACCAAACGAAAAGAGAGACAAGAAGAACAGTTATGTTGGAAAACAAACTCCTAACTGTAGCGAGCAAATGTAGAAAGCGTGAGTGGTGCTCATGATTGATAGAAGAGTCTTTGCAGAAGCTCAACAAACCATCTCGCATGCTTGTCTGGCCGCCTGCAGTTCGGAGAGAGTAGGAAAATCGTGCACGACAACGGTGCATACGGGCCTCAGAAAGGTGTCAGTTAAGATCAGCCCCAGCATTTGCCAAGTCATCCTCTTCCTATTTTATTGTCGACGCTTGCGCATCGCTTCATCATGGGCCTTGAGGAGGGAGAGAGGTCTGGCTTCGAGGTGAAAACCTAGAAGCGATTGTGTGCTGACTCAGCATGGACCCTGACAGTCTCTAGCCAATAGGAGGCCCTGAGCTGACTACGCTCCAAGAGGACAACACATATTTCAGTTTCTGCAGTTCCAACACCCCCTTCCCCTATTCTGAAGCTATACTAGTGCGTTTCCGACAACTATGTCGACCGAAACGTGTGAGTCAGACGGAACAGCTATCAGCAATAGCTAGCAGAGCTCTGCATATAGCCTTGTTGACAGGAACTACACAGCAACCCATAGATTGTAAGTGCAATATCCACGACAATAAAAATCGAGCTGACTCGTATCACCATAGTGGCAGATCCTTTTTCTTATACCACCGGGCGGTGGCTAAAGAATGACAAGCTGCAACGTGAAGCGCGTTATGTCAAGTTCGACTTTGCTGCGCTCTGCAGAAAAGTTATGAGTGTATCCGCAGGCGCAACATAAGTGTTGCAATATGAAAAGAAGGAGGGCGGATTCAACAGAGTCTTCATTTTGTCACTGGACAATGGCGCCCGCGTTGTCGCGAGAGTGCCCTATCATATTGCAGGCCCGCGAAGATTGACCATAAACTCTGAAGTAGCAACGATGGCTTACGGTATAGTGAAATCATTTGAAGCTAATGCTACCAATCAGCTTATAAACTCTCTAGTACGTTCATTTACCAAGATACCTGTCCCAAAAGTGCTCGACTGGAGCGATGACGACAGTGCTATTGGTACTGAGTATATCATAATGGAGCACGCCCCTGGAGTCCAGCTACACAACAAATGGCTATCTATGAATCCTCATCAGCATATGCTCTGCGTTAAAAAAGTCGCCTCAATAGTAGTTGAGATGGCAAACCCTCCGTTCCCAGCGTACGGAAGTCTATATCTCGCCGACGCGCCTATAAATCCAAAGTTGAAGATTGGGTTTACCGAAGGCTTCTGCATCGGACCTCATTGCGGTACCTAATTCTGGAACTGTAGTCCCGGAGAGCCTCGGTTCTATGAAGAGAGACCTCCTAACAGAGGGCCATGTAAGTGATCTGCTTCTATCTGCCAGTATCAGCAGCACTAACAATCTTCTTCTTTTAGGGAATGACCTGCAATCATATTGCTCTGCTCTGATTGATGCCGGCTTCTCGCGAATTCCAAAGACCGACAGTCCTGAGGAAGAGCTACCTTATCGCGGGCCTGTCCAGGAACACCTCCGTCTTCTGAACATTAGCAAGGAGACAATTAAAGAACTAGCCAAGAGTCCACTCATCTAACAGGTTGCCTCCTTAATGCTGCTTCACCATGATCTTCGTAAGAGGAATATTTTCGTTGATGATAACGATTCTTCTAAAATCACTGCAGTTATTGATAGGCAATCCACAAGTATTGAACCCTTATTCGCTTACGCGAATGAGACGCCTGATCTGGCTGAGGACCCTGCTGCCGATGCCCTAATTTTAGAGAAGCTAATGTCGGATAGATCTAAGGGAACACCAGCAGAATCCTAAGAAGAAGAATCAGCAAGGAAGAACCATGAGAAAGACGTCCTGATATGCAGGACCACATTCGAAGTCATGATGCTAGGGAAAATGCGAAAACTCCACGATGCCAGGAAAATGGACCAAACGCTGCTTAGGCCATTCCGCTACTGCGACGCGTCCTGGAGAGACAGCGCCGCAGCCTTACGGCAAGAACTCATTGAGCTCTCTTAGCGCTGGACTGACCTCGGCCTTGATGGTCGTTGTCCATATCAGCCCACTCCAGATGAACTCGCCGAGCACGCAAAGCAATATGAGGACTTTGAAGCGGTTCAGCAGATGAAGATATTTCTCAAACGCGCCCTAGAAGCGGAATCGGATGGATGGGTCCCTGCCGATAATTGGGAGGACGCGAAAAAGCAGCACAAGATACTTTTCAGCCAATGGGCAGAGAGTGTTAGGGAAAACAGAGGCAGTGAAAATCGTGTTAGAAAACTCTGGCCGTTTGGGGAGGGAGGTGATGTATAGAGGTCGGATATCAGCGCGCTTTGAATGATCTATCACATCTGTATTCTATCCCTGAACAATTGGCAAAGGGGAGCGCTACTCGTACACCGCATCTTTGCTACACGTAAACCTTCTTTTCACTACACGTACACCCACTTTCGTCTATCTTCTGATCAGCCAGAACAGCTCGAAGCTTCGTCCGGAGCTCTATTCCCACGTGTATGCATAAGTGATGCTGTACATGATGGCAAGGCTGTACATCCTCTCTATTTTACGATGCATTCTATCCATTTCCTGTCGCTGCATATAGACTGCTGCATTGCTACCTGTATATCTATGTACCTATAAGCATGCCAAACGTATCAAAACTTCACCCTGTTACGCCTCGTTCGCATAAAGCCTGACGCTCCTCTATCACCGCCCCCGCTTCCATCGCCGCCTGATCCACATAGCCCTCAACCTCTACATCACACTCAGCATCTCGGGCCTTACAGGCCGCGATTTAACGTAAAAGCTCCTCACAACTAAGCCCCAGTGAATTTATTATGGAGGATGAAGATAAGGATGTGATTGTTTATAACCGCGCCGCACTAAAAGAGAGCATTTAGAATGAATGAGTGACGGCTGTAAGCAAGCGAATTGGAGGTTTCAAAGGACCTTTCTCAAGCAATCAGAAGATCAGACGAGTGGGAGGCGTACGTGTAGTGAAAAGGGGGTGTACGAGTAACGCTATCCTTGGTAGACACCTATGGCCTCTGTCCTTCTTACAGTGCTTCTACTGACCTCACACAAATGTCAGATATCCAAGGATACTTAGCTGCAAGGCCCTGGCAGATCCTCCCATTCACACTGTCAGTGAATAACTGTTTATTTCAATTTGATAGAACGGATGACCTTGAATGAATCCACGTAAAACGGTTCACACTCAAAACTCGACTTTCAACGCCTAGGAGAAGCACATTGTAGATTCCATCTGCAGCAAGTAGCCTATAGAGGCCCATGTATTCGGGTTTTCACGGACTCGAGTAACCCTGTTGGAAAAGGGTTACTGTTAAGAGCCTGTGATTAGTTCGACATTGAGAACAATACTATATGAAGCACTGGAAGGTTCTCAAATGCTTTCATGAGGTTGTCATGAGCCTCGTAAGGCTGTCGTAAGTATCTAGGAACCATCTAAGCTGTCAATGAGACCCGCCATCCATGCCAAATCATGTGAACACCAGAGCCCCGCAAGATTTCCCATTAGCATCGTGAGGCGACTACCGTACTGGCTGATAATAGCGACTACGCATCATCGCCGATTTTCTCCAGCTTGCCCATATCTCTCTTCTCCCCAGACTCGCCAATTATGCGAACTCTGTCCAAGCGTACCTTCTCACCCTCGCCATCCCCGTCGACTACGAAGATGACCAAAGATGTCACGTTCTGGAACTTGACAAACCGAAGCTCGACCTTCGCTGTCCCGGTTTTCTCATCCCAGTCGCCAGGCGCTAGGGTTATAGACTGTGTTGAAGGAATGTCTTCCGCTTCCTCGAAGCCGAGATTGTGTGCCCGGTTCGAATATATGTGGATCGTCTTGGGCCGCATAGGCACCTCATCGTCCTCGTCATCGTCCTCGGATTTCGGTGGTAGTGAGGTCAGGTGGATTGTATGCACCTTCAACATCGACTGAAAGGGAATGTACAGCATGAGCTGCTCGTCGACGTCGCTCTCCACCCAGTCTGACTTTGCTTCAGCTCCACTCGCCTTCCCCTTTCCTTTCCCACTGCCTATTGAGGACGGTACGCTCGCGTCGAAGAGTGCCCGTACTCCGCCTAGTTCGCTATCCGAGTTGAGGAGGTCCAGCCCTCTAGTATCGACCTGGTCGGAGACATCGTGATATCCGCGTGGTAGGTCAGCACCGCGCCAGGTCCCGCTCGTACTAGAGCTTGCTTCCCCGAACCCTCCCGAGTTGCCATCTGAATCCGCCTCAGCAGCCAGCATCTGCACCGCTGCGGACAGCTCCTTGGCACGAGCACCGCGGATCTTCTGGACTTCGCGACCATTCTTGAAGATCATGAAGGTAGGCATACTAGATGTAAGAGTAGGATAAGCCACTGCCTCAGGCGCAAGAATGTGGCGGGGGACTCACGCAGTGATGCCATAGCTCTGCGCAATCTGCGTCTGGGTGTCGGTATTGACCTTGGTGAAGGTGACGATGTTCGGTCTCGAAAGCTGGGCGGATAGCTGCTCATAGACCGGGGCTATGGCCTTGCATGGCCCACACCAGTCGGCGTAGACTGCACGAGAAACGGTCAGTATTCCGACGGAGGGGTTCGCTGGGGCTTCGTGGCACTCACAGTCGACGACGACGACGCGGGATGAGGACAACAGCGCGTTGAACTGTGCAGGCGACTCGATCTGTACTGTTTTCGACATGGTTGGGCTAGCTGCTGGTGTTGCGCAAACGGGGATGGAGAGTTGGGGTCGTGGGTCGCGCTGCCGATTATTGATGGCGGGGCGCCGTGTGGAGGAATGCCCTGCAGATGTGGCTCTCGTTCCAACCTGGAAGGGTTCTGGGATCCAGCAGTGAATTGAGCAGACGCGCTAGAGGAGGGTGAAGCCGTGGGTAGTGCTTGGAAGCTTCTAGAGCGGGATGAGGAAGCAGTGCTGGAGGGATGCGTTGGAGTTGTTGCCTCGCTGGTCATCAAGGTTGCTCTCCAGGCAAAGGCATCGCCGCTCCAGGATATTTGTAGCTTCAACAGTGCAGTCAACCACCAAAACACTCACTCTTTATCCTTACGCAGTGGACCGTATTGTGTTCGTGCAGCTACATCGTCTCTATCAGCCTCGTCCAGGTGAGTTTATAGAACCACCGCAGCCTCATACCTCCGCGCCTGCGGGGTCCCTCCTCGTCTTGCCCACAACCTCCAATGGCAAATCTGACCGGCCTCCGCTTGACAGACACCGAGAACCACCTGCTGGGGGCCCTGTTCTACTTCTACGCCTCCCTCCACTCTATCGAGGCCTGCCAGACCGTCCACTTAAGGCACGCTCCCGGCTGCAATCGTGCCCGAGCCCTCGTCTTCGCCCACGCCGCCGTAGCTCTCTTCACCACCTACAAAGTCGCGGGCTCATTATGGCGTCTCATCTTGTAATCGTGCACCCGTCCGCGAGAACTGCCAGGATTCCCACTACGCCGGGCAAATACTTGACCGATGTGAGGGACGAGGCGTGCAACAAGTTCAATCTAAGGCCCGAGCTATACACTCTGAAGTACGTGACGCCACAGCATGCTATAACGAAAGCCAGGGTATTGACATTGCTAGGTTTAATAATAAGCCCGTATCACTCTCTCAGCAGATACGGCTAGCAAATCTACCTGGAGGCGCTCGCCTGGACCTCGTACAAGCTTCCAAATCTCCGACTGTCATATCTGTAGCTCTCCAGCTGCCCGAATCCGAGAAGAACGTCCGCTTGACGCAGAAGTTCGCCAATAATGTCTCAGTATGGGAGATCCTGCGACACTTCGAAAGTGGATCTGACGCGAACCTCAACTTCACCCAACGCGGCGTGCCCGAAATGAACGGTATTCCGGGATCCGGTTCTGGAAGGCTGAACTACGAAACGCCTGTCATAACTGTGATGCCCGGTCACCGCGAGCGGTCCACCTTTGTAGAGCTTCAGCAAACCTTGAGCCAGCTTGGATTCGATAGCGGAACAGCCCTGTTACGACTGAACTTCAAGAATAGCGGAACTCCGCTCGAGGAAGCTATGGCCGAGATCTCGCAGTACTTCAAACCCGCCGAGGAACCGTCCGCAAGCATACCCAGCGCCAGTGGTGCTACTGTTGGGGCGACAGAACCAACTCCATCAATTCCAGTTCAACAGGAGAAGGTACCTGAAATAGCAGACCCTGCTCCTGCTGCTGGCATCGAGAACGTAGCACCAGAGCCAATGGAAATAGACCAGACAGCAACAAGTCAGCCTGTGGAAGCCACTCCACAAGCAGAACCCAGTCCCATCACATCGCCGAGCAGTGAACCACTGCAACCCAGCTCGTCCGGCGAAATCAAGATCTTCGCTCCCCCTAGTAGTTCCACCCCGCAAGCAGCTCGCCGAGCATACAACGAAGCCGACTACGTTCCAACCATAGAACACGCCAAAGCACACCAAGCGTCTCTGCAGAACCGAGGCAAAAACACGCGCCTATTATCAGACAAAGAGCTTGCCGAGCAAGAAGCGGTTCGGAAACAGAAATCTGATGCTCAAAAAGGCGTCACGTTTCGTATCCGCCTGCCGGATGAGAGTCAGGTCATGATGTCCTTCTCCAACTCCGACACGGCCAGCACTCTGTACGACTCAGTACGGAATCTGCTGGAGCACCCGACACAATCGTTCCACCTACGATACATGGGGCCTAAAGGAGCGCCACTCGCTATGAAGGACGGGCCGCAGCGGCTGGTTCAGGACCTCCGGTTCTCGGGTCGCGAGATACTGACCTTCCTCTGGGACGACAACGCAAGCAACGAAGTCCGGTCGTCGAAGAAGGTCCTCAAGCAGGAATGGCAGCAAAAGGCTCAAGTCTTGCGTGTCGAAGAGCCGGAGGTGGATAACAGGCCGGAGGAGAAGCCCTCAACCAATATTCTTGGTATGAAGAAGACTGGAGGCGGCAATACCAGTAATGCGGATAAGGAGAGCAAGCTGAAGAGTATACTCGGCAAGGGCTTCTTCAAGAGATGAGGTAGAGAAGGAAGACAATTGGGTTGCATGCTCGGAGGAATTATCATGAGGTTATGAAGGGCGTCTCATAGTGCATAGATGGTGCAATTGGCGTTGAAGCGGTTTCAGTGTATGTGCAGCATTAGTAGACTCGTCTGTCTACACTTAATCAGCACTGTCTGGGGTGTCTCAACGGATATTAATTCTCTAGACATGATCTAGTTCTGGTGAAGGTGTTATATGAGTGTTGTGAGTAGAGTGGTAAATTCAGCTCTAGTTCCAAGCAGCATTAAGTTTGGGTGATCACTGGCTCCTCCGCATGGTGGGTAAACGCGTATACATCGAGTAGTGTAGCTAGCAGTTCTTGATGTTGTAAGTGGTCATTGGTAGGAGTTTTGGACATACTTGAGCTGTAGATAATCTGGATTTCGAGATCCGTCGGAGGTCGCGGAAATTCGAGATTCGAACATGTCTGGCTAGATAGGACCTGAGGGAGACTGAACTGGGCTAGTATGTTTGGATATTTTGTGCTCACTGTTCACGGTAACGCAAAACCACAGAAAAAAAGCCCATCCCCAACCCAAGTTCATCATCAAAGCTAGTGCAGTCCGTTCTTGTCTCATACCCTCACATCCCCTTCATAGGCAAGCCGCAGGAAATCCTCTGCCAGCCATGATGCTGAAGTGAAACATGGTCACATTGAGGGTATGATAGGTCCCTGGCTACAACACTGTCCAGATCCCGTGGGCCTTCGTTGAATTTTTTCGAGGATTTCCCTCTAGTGTATCGAATTCATGATCAATCCACCAAGCTGTAAGAGAAACATCGCAACACCACACGCCAGCCATCGCTTAGTGACCCGCCCGCCTTGCCTCCGCAATGATGTTGGTCATCTCCTCAACCTTCGCCTTCGCGCGTCCGAATGTCCCGAGCTATGGAGCTTGTCAGTATCTCTCCAAATATGTGTGCGATGTGGGGCCTTTTGTAAGTCGTGGAGGAGGCTTGGGAAGAGCGTTTTCGAGGGGGTAGGATGGGTGTGTGCGTACCCTCTTCTTAGCCAGCTTGCGGGCACGCTTGTCTTTGCTGTTGCGGATCAACTCAATCACTCGGCGCTCGCTGGGTTTGATCAGTGGTGTCCGTGGTAGTCTGGTAGTATCGGTCGCAACTCACTATGGTGCAAGCCTGTTAAAGAGGAAGTTAGCCATTGTTCAACCACCAATCTCTCTAAATGGAATCAGAAATGTTCAGAGAAGCAAACGTACCCGGCAACCTCGCGGACAACATCCTTCACGAACAGTGTGCGCTTGCTCTGGAAACCCTTTCGGTATGACGGCTTCGTCTTGGGCTGGCGGGGGGTGACAGCATGTCCCGAGTTGAGGCCAACTGCGATAGGATTAGAAAAGCCGGCATTGAGATATGAGGTATCGTACCGGCGAGCCCGCTCTTTGGCTTGAGGTTCTTTGGCATTTTGGCGGTGGTCGCTTGGGTGTCGTTGCGATTTGAGGTGAGGTCGTCGGCTTGAGGTTTTCGAAATGGACCGTGGCGCACAGACCTTCTCGGATAATCATTTCGCCCTTGTTATGGTCACGTGATGCATACGCTCATCAATTTGCAAGAGTTAGTGACTTCTTTGCGAATGGTCACGTTAATGGAAAGTAATACATAGTGGTTTAAAGGTTTTATTATTAATTTTGTTGTATTGAAACCCCGCTTCTCTTGCGAGGCAATGCTCGTTCTCTCTCTACAAATCATACAATCCAGCTGTTGAATCCCCGAGGCGCAAGTACAAGATACTGTTAATGCCTCAATGCTGCCGGAACGCCAGAACTGGTCATGCCAATCGACCATCAATGCTACAGATTTGATACAAAGGAAAAGAAAAAGCTGTATTCTAGAAATTTCGAGAAGGAACAACCGGCTCCAAAGGTTTGATGTTACCCGGTGCATAGCCATTGGCCCCGTTGGTATAGCCGTTGGAGCCATTGGTGTAGCCGTTGGCACCATTGGTATAACCATTCATGCCTCCATTGCTCGCGCTGTCCTGGTATAGCCTCCCAGTGGGAGAATCTCCCTGCTCCAATGCCACGTCCATTTCGGTCTCATGACTTTGGTGATGCTTGGTTCGGACGGCTGGCATGAAGTCGATGAAGAAGCTCAGCACGAAGAAGAAGTAGATCAGCGCGATGATCCACTCTAATACGGCGGCCACGTTGCGGTGGCCGTTCTTGGAAGTGACACCGAAGGCTGGGGACGGTTAGTAGCTGTGCGATTACCCGATACATATGTACTCACCAATTGCCAAAGCAAGCTCGACGAGGATGAAAGTCAACTTCAGCCAAAAGGAGATGCGCAGAACCGAGTGCTCGCGGTAATGGATTCCTAGTCGCTGATACTCGGCGCAAATGAAGATCGCGGATACGATATAGCCGCCACTGAGAGATATATTAGATGCGTTCCTATTGGAATGCCAAACAAACTTACATGAACAAGCAGAGGAAAATATCGTGGAGACGAGGATGTCGCAGGGTATCGAAGATGGAGAGCAGAATGAGACCAGCGGCGCCAACGATCGCTGCGATGATTGAAATGAAAGACAGTATCTTCTGGGTGAGCGATGTGTTGTGGGTCAGGCGACCTGTGTGCCGCAACCATCTCTCGAGGATGAAGGAGAGATCAAATGTGACGACCGTGACCACAGACATTGCGATGAAGAGAGGCTTTAGCCCTTGCGCTCCGACATCTTGTCACATATTAGACCTTATTACTGGAAGTTCCCAGGAGTTTTCATACCGGAAATATAACTATTGGATGTTAGCTTTCCCCATCATCAAAAGGAGGCGCGCAGGAGTGCTCACGCGATGTGTTGACCTGGCTCCATTGACGCATAGCGTGGCGAGCCTTCCGTTATCCATGTTATAAGCATAGCTAATAACATGGCTAACCAGACAAACGCGCTGAATATGGGCACGACCCAATACGAAATTCCCCACATGATGGGCGGTAGGTAGCGATGAATGGGAGGAGGGTGATAGGGGGTAAACAAGGCGCGATGGGTGTACTGGTGAGCGTGCAACGAGCCACGAGGGTGTTGCGCTGTCAATTAAAGATGAATGATGAAGAAGGAGATGAAGGTTGACCAGAGAGGACAAGCAGTACTTCTACTTCCAAGGCCGCGCGATGGCGTCCGGCACATAACGTGAAAGCAGAAAATGCCATGTTGACGTCACGGCCATCAGGGCGCTAAGTTGCCGGTGCTTCCGCGACCGCGACCTTTCACGCGCTATCTCCGTGGTACCACTGCGCTGGACAGTTAGATCTCTTCTGCTGCTCAGTCATGATGCAGTCTACTGCCGTTTCCAAGCTTTTAGCGATATCGTAAGCGTGCTCGAGTAGTGAGTTTTCAGATCAGAGGCTGTAGGTAAGCAATGAATTCTCCGCCACAACTCTAATTAACGCCTTACCCGGACGATCCTTGTCAGCATCGCCAACACCCTTCCAGGGCGCTCAGGCACAGAACCAAGTAGTAGTTCGGCTATGTACTGTGAGATTTCTTATAGTGTCATAACTGTTTCTCTATATATACATGAATGCTGCGGACACGTGCTTCTTAGCATGGGACTAATTTGTCTCATTCGGTTCATAGAAAAAGCAGAAGAGTCTTAAAAAACACATAGCTTGTCGCGAAGAAATCATTGCGCAGGCGTGGGCCGAGTGCAACATAGCAAGTAGACGACGCGTGTCGCAATTTCTAATTTCCAACACATAAAGCGTCTCACCATATACCTGTGAAGGTGTCCTTATCTCACAAAACAGTTTCAATCAATTGGACACACCTGATTCCACGCTTGGCTACCTCGTGCAAAGCGGCCTGCCACTTGAAAGCCAAAATATCTTCCAACAGCCCTAAAATACATTCATTACCACTACTTCGGCTTGGACTTGTTCTCTGATACATCGCGGGTGACTTCTATATTTCCCATATTGCCTCAGGATATGGTTGGTGGTATCACTCCGTATCCAGCTTACGCGAATCTCTCTAGCCTATTGAAGACGTGCAATATTACGAGCCGCAAGCAGGAATGATGAAATTTAAAGGTCTGTGCCATCGGAATGGGCTAAGGTGTCGGGACACTGGAATTTGGTAACATTGAAACTAAGCACGACGTTGAAAGAGTGGCAAGACGATGGTATGCTGTTGCAGATTCAAGACCTAGCAGTAGTCGAATCGATATGCTTTCAGACCGCTGGCAATGCATTGCAGTCTCTATCTTACTTATGGCGACAGCGTGCCCGACGATATACTCGCTTTGGCCTAGCCTTCCCTAATGGATGTCTACATCCAGGGTAGATAGTAGTTTTGCTACGAGGGAGTGTAGGAAGTGAGCATAAACGAATCAATCAGTATTGTCAGCCAAAACATATTTAGATGTAAGCGGGCAAGGGAGGTGATGTGAGAAGAGTAGGAGAATCATAAGACCCAATCTAATTACAAGCCGCTACCCCTACGAGTGTTCCGCACGCTAGTTAGCCACAAACTTGAATGTAGGGACCTCGATCCCTTTGCCCTTCAGCCCGACCTTGACATCCTCGTACACTTCCTCGGGACTCCGCGTGGCCATGACCTTAACCACTCTGCCCTCCTTCTCGAAAGCATCCACAACAGGCATGCTCGTTTCGACGAATGTCTTGAAGCGTTTCTTGATGCTCTCAGCGTTATCGTCCGCTCGACCGGATGTCTTGCCGCGGTTTATGAGACGCTCTTCCATTACGTCCTCTGGGCAGTCGAAGAAGAGGGTAAATTTAGACGGAACAACAGTCTTTTCAAAATGAACAGCTTGGTCCATCTTGCGAGGGAAGCCTGGATGATAGCTTCGTTAGCTCCTAGACCCTTGGTACACATGTGACTATACGGAGGAGTCTATATCCGGAGTTTCCCGCAGACATATTCTTTGCTAAAGATCTGGAAAAGGGCGAAGACATACCATCGATCAAGAACATCTTCTTGCCCTCTTTCTCAATCGCCGCGCCCATAGCATTCTCCAGCAGCTGAATCGTCACCTCCATGGGCACGATGGTGCCCTCCTTGATGTACGACTTGATCATGTCACCAAACTCGCTTCCAGGCCTATCCTGCTCCTCTCGTAGCAAGTCACCTGCGGAGAGATGTTTGAAGCCATAGTCCTGAACCAACTTCGCACACTGGGTTCCTTTTCCAGCCCCAGGACCGCCGAGGACGAATATAACAGTGGCTTGCTCGGGGGTATAGAGGGGGTTTGTGCGCTTGGCAGCGGCCAGTTGATCTAGAGCAGGCATCTCGGCTGTGTAACACTGGGCTTTCGTGTGTTTAATGGTCCGTCTTTCTAAGGTCTGCTCGGACTATGAAGTAGCTTGCTTGTATCGACTTGACCTTCTCTCTGCTTCACGATCTGGGAAAAGGCAAACGTCCCGAGGCCGAAGATGGCTACGAACGGCCAAACTCTGAGCGGTGACTGCTGGCGGCGTGGTCGAGGGGGCGGTGGCTGGGGTCTATCGGCAGGTGGGAGTGTGGAGCGAGGTGCGTCTTTGGCGTCTTTTTCGAACGAGGCGCGAGTCGTGGAGAAGCTGTTGAGCTGGGGAGAGGAGAGTCGTATATATTTGGTTCTGTATAGTGAATTGGATCGCAATAGCGTCAGGAGTTTAGTTACTGCGGGCGAGGAGCGAGAAGGAAGCATGGTGTTGAGATAATGACGGAGCGACGAAAGCTGCAAGTTGAGCTGTTTGCGCTAGTGACCACGAGGCGTGGCCAGTGCGCGTGAACCTCTTCGGCTCTTGTCTTAGACAACAGCATCCAGAAGACTTCCGCGTGGACACGTCTCCATCACGTCGACTGCAAGTTTTCGAATCCCAAGGCTGTAAGTGCGAACTATGCAGAACGGAAGCATCTCAGCTTCACAGCAATAATGGGTCATGTCGCTACAGGCACCATTGACAAACTTGAAGAACTTCGGATCTCACATGAATCTAACAACAGCATAGGATTTGGTAATGGCAAAGGATTAGGCTTTTCGGTGGTGTTCTGCAGCGATAACCACTTTGTTGGGCCAGATCTGTCAAAGTGGGAAGTTTTCAGAGCTGTTTTGAACCGTCGGTTCGACGTTGGCTCTTCCAAGGTTGAACTTCATCACAGTCACAAACTTTCAGCCACCCCCACCAGCTTCATCTCTCTACATCCTCTTCTAGAAAGTTGACATCTCAACCTCCTCTATCAAATCACCAAGTAAAAGAGTATCTCGTTTAGGCCATATCTATCATCATTCTCACATCTCTAGTGGAAGCAACAACATCCTCGGATCATTTCATGATGCCAGCGCCGAAGAAAACGCGGACAGGCTTTCTCGATCTCCCCGGCGAGATTCGAAACTACATCTACGGCTACTGCTTCCGCCCGGGCAACGATCTCTCCCTCGCAACCGCAAAAGCGCAACTCCGCCCCAAGCCGATCAAAAGCATCAAACTATGCGTAACCTCAACTCTCGGAAGCAAAGACCGCATCTTCCGCACCCACTGCGACCAGGAAACCCTAGTCTCCGATGACCACCATCCCACCAGCAGCAAGAAGAGCGCGGGCGGCCAAGCCCTCATCCAGCCCCGCCTACTGGGCAAGTACATCAGGATCCACGGCACCCACACAAATTGGAAGACGTCCCTCCACGCCCTACTCCTCGTGAACAAGGGGATCTACACCGAGGTCCTCCCGCTCTTCTACGCTGCGACGACCATCCACACCGCCTCCCCAACCCGGCTCTCAAACTTCTTCACCCACATCCCGCCCGGCGCTGCAGCATGGGTCCGCAAGCTCGAGCTGACATACACCACCTACGGCCACGCCCACAACGCTCACCTAGCGCACTTCAGAACCAAGCACTTCGCCAGATGGACCGAGCTATGCCGGCAAGCCGCGAAGCTGATGGTCGGGCTGGAGGCGCTGCGCGTGTGGGTGCACGTCACAGCATCGCCGCTCCACCTCAACCTACGGGAAAGATGGGTGGCGCCGCTGCTGCAATTCAGACGACTAACTGTGCCGAACGCTAATCGCAAGGATGGAGCTGGAGGTCATGGCACACAGAACGCGCTGCTCAAGCATGTCAAGGTTGAGCTGAGCTCGGCGTTCACGCACCCGTTCAAGTGGGCGCATCCAGGACCCGAGACGGCGTGTTTCGAGCTGCACCGGCTGTTTGGCGAGGCTATTGCGCGGGCGATGCTGGGGTGGAGCGAGAAGGATGCGATGGTGGAGTGGGATGAGGCGTGGGAGGAGACGTATAAGGAATGGCAGCATTTCTTGAACTTCAAGGTGATGTATTAGGCGTGGTTGGCTGCTCATATTTTGAGCGATGGCTGGGTGGGTAGGGTGTTGATGTTGCTGCTTGGGGACTCTCTAATACTTGAATGCTTGAGAGGTTCATTCAAAATACACTTGAAACATGCAGTACGAAACCCTAATATGCACCCAAGCAATTTCCTTTCCCGTTCAGCAAGCTGAGTTGTTCATGCTCCAGCCTGAGCTGTGGTTGTGCTGGGGTGGGCGCATCCTGAGTGGGGACTGAGCAGCTTTGCTGGAACCTCAGTTCTAGGCCCTGTATTCGAAAGAAGATTGTCGAGACTAGGGTTCTTACCCTGCCTCGGAGGGACTATTTTTGAACTCATAGGCCTCCTAGGCTCCCGTTTCAGGGCCCTAAGTTTCGAGTAAGCTTACCCTCTGATATGTCATGCCTGAGGATGGTCTGCGCTGCTTTATTATCTATGCAAAGGTATAGCTGTGAGTGGCTAATAGGTTCTAATGTTTTCTGAAGCTAGACTCTTTATTATTATTAAGGCGTACTATTCAGAGGCAAATAACAAAGAAACTTCAGAAAATAGTGAGGCATAGTGGCTTCTGATTATAAAAGCATATCCTGAGAATATAACTGTTACGAGACGGGTCGACCTTGAGGAGAGCGCAACTGTCAGGAGAACGTCCCCATCTTGAGACGCCACCGTCTTAAGACTATAGCTGATCGTACGACTATGGCTGTGCAAGAAAATACTATCTGAAGAATATGCTGTCTTGAGGACATGCCGTCTTAGGGATACAACTGTCTGCAGAACAGTGATACGAACATGGAAACAATATAGCAGTTTGAGTCTTTCATAAAGTCTCTAGACGCTCATTCAATAGTCGAGGCCGTAGGTTGTATCGTGTTAGCCTAAATCGGGACTCGGCGGGAAGCTCAACGGCTTCGTACTTGACAGACAGCTCAGGCAGCCATGGAAGCGGCGGTAAAGACGGCGGTCGAGTCCTTTTCCCCTTCTTGCCCTTCTTATTTTCCTTACCCTCCTGCTTTTCTTTGGGTATCTTAAGGAGTGAAGACGGCGGTGGACTGACCTCGCACTTGGTAGTCGGCATAAGCGGCCGCGGAGGTGATGGTTGAGACGGTGGTGAAGCGCTTCTACCTTTCCCACCCTTCTTCGCTGTCGGTTTCTTCGGAGGTGAAGACGGTAGGGAAATAGCTTCCCACTCGGTTGGTAGCTCAAGCGGCGGTGGAGGCGCCGGTGAAAACGGTGTCAAAGTCTTTTTATCCTTCTTGCCCTTCTTTGCCTTCTTCTCTGCCTTCTTCTCTGCCTTCTTCTCTGCCTTCTTCTCTGCCTTCTTCGCCTTCTTCTCCTCCTTTTTTTTTGGCCAGAGTAGATTGCATTGCTTCAGTTACAAGAGTCCACCAGTCCGGGTGGGGAGACGTTTCGGAGTCTTTCGTACGGGTGTCCTCAGTGTGTTGATCGATGGCGGCGACCCGCTTTTTGATTGCGGGAGGCCTTTTGAGAGCAGGCCATTCGACCGCGGCAGGCTTTTCAACGGTGGGAGGCCCGGGAGTCTCGGAGACCTCCTCTACTGATTTCAGAACCTCGGGTGGCGGAGGAGGTGAAGGAAAAGGTAATTCGCTAGACATCATGGAAGCACTAGCGCCCATTAGGCTTTCATGCTCCTCAACAGCAGGCTCTTCGTAGGCGCAGAGTGCGCATTGGATGAGAGCGACCAGCAAAACTAGCAAAATAAGTCCTGCTACGTAGATCCTGTATGACTCCATTCGCGAATAGTACGGTGCCGTAGTTTCCTGGACCAAGGTGGCCTCCTTTCTTTGACTGTTGTCTCGAGTTCTCTTGTACTGATAATTAGCTATTCGGCCCTTTCTTGGCTGTAGAAGCTTTCTTACCTTTGGAGCTTTCTTTGCCCTTAACGCTTTCATTGCTTTCAATGCTTTTTTGGTCTCTGTGGATAGTTTCTCTTGGACTGCTTCTTTCTTTAACGTTGTAGTCTTGGAGGGTTGGATTGCCTTGGCCGTTTCCTTGGACTCCTGTATCTTTTGTCGTTAGCTTTATATCCTAATACTATAATCGTTTCTGAAAATCTCCTAATATAAACCTAGCTTACTTTTTTCTGCTCTCTCACAATTGGCATACGCATACCAAGTTCGCTCTCTTGACTGTAATGACTGGTGCTATGTCCAACATCAGATTTCTCATTGGTCGTTATGGACTTCCTAATTGCCATTTGATGCAAGACCTTCCCCATTACTCTCCAACGGTTCTTCTTGATGGCTACAGTCCCAAAGGCTGCAACCCAGTTTTTCATTTCATCAATGGGCCACATCTGGTAGCTGAAGTTCTCTGCTCCTTTCACGGTCGGATGCACCATTTCGATCCGTAGTATAGCACGGTCCGCTATTGCCCATTTTAAAATTGGCTCTTCGATTGCTTGGTAGTTGGTCATTCCAGATGGATGGAATCTTTCCGGAGGTGGTGGCGACAGCGTTGTAACCTTTTCGCCACTTGAAATATACCACGC
This sequence comes from Lophium mytilinum, assembly GCA_010093605.1. Taxonomy (NCBI): domain Eukaryota; kingdom Fungi; phylum Ascomycota; class Dothideomycetes; order Mytilinidiales; family Mytilinidiaceae; genus Lophium; species Lophium mytilinum. Next base: position 611,850 of record MU004184.1, on the reverse strand, counting down.
AAATACTGCAGAGGCTCCCTTGATGTATTTGCTCCATTGCGGACCGTTCTTGCTCTTTTTTAAACACAATGAATCCGCTTTATCCATGAGCGGACCCATTGCGGTAGTAAGTGTCTGCATATCATGTTCATCTGCCCATTTCTGAGCCACTCCGTACGGCACGCCGCTCCACAGGACTTGGCTGTTGGGTTGGCATATTCCTTCAAACTGCTGATAGATTTGCGCCTCCTCCTCGATCGTGAGATACTCGAGAAGGACCGGCATCAACGATGATAGTGAAAGCATTGCACATGTTTGTTTGTCGAAACCGCGTCCATTGCTTCATTCTTGGTTTTGTGTTCGTCAGTTGGAAACTTTATATACGTCAACCAAATGCGGGGTACGCCTGTGGTCGAGGACTGAGCCAATGACAAACTTTCCTCGCAGTGACTTGAGCTGGACCGGCTTACTGCTAATGCCCGATTTATCCTAAGAGAAACCATTTCGCATGGCTGCCGTGAATCGACTGTCTAGGTCCCTCTTCTTTGCACCTTGGTTTTGACTTTGAGAAGTTCTAATCTTTGAGGTTTAGGATTCTAATCATGTGGAATAGGAAAAAGGCGTGAAGAAACGAAAAAGTAAGAGGTCGGCCATTTCAGTAGAATAGCACACTCTGCATTAACACAGGGGCGGAAAATACTCCCTGGAAAGTAGCTTGAGCTTGTGGGGCTTACAAAACGGTATGGGGGCCATAATTCGTACCACAGCGGCGCTGGGTCACGTGCGCAGAGGGAGTCGGGTAGGGTGCATATTGGGGTGTTGAAACAACCTTTACTCGATGCGGTGACATATTCGGTGGTGTTTCGACTCATCATCAAAACCAAGTCCTGCTAACTCATTAAATGCAAATTCCATTTCTCTGAGTGACATACAAGCCCGCTGAACCAAACCATAAAACAAGGGGACTAGGCACGTGTACCTAGTCTCCGCAGAAGCACGGCAGTGCAGGGAATCGGGTGGTTGGTACAAGAATGACTCCATTACTACAAGCCGTGACTGAATGCAGTGAAAGACCTATGAAAAGAAAAAAGAACCCAGAGCTCCCAGTTTCGCCGAGGACGTAAAAGCTACAACAACTTTCCGGGCGGGGTGTGGAGTCCCGAAAGTTCCCCCTTCCAACCAAGACCAGCTAGCAACGAGCGCATGTCCAGCTGGGCAGCCGTAGGTGTACTCCCGCTACTCTCTTCCCAATGTGATTCAACTAGCCACTGCACTCCCGATCTCTCTCCATTCTTAGTGTTTGGAAGCAACGACTGCGCGCTAGTGTTAGTCGTGGGAGTGCTAGAGGAGCGGGGGATTCCTACCTGAAGGTACAATGATGACAATGAGAAGAATGATGATGCCCACGATGAGGCACATGCGCATCTTCATGTCCTTCCACCACATCTGCTTGCGGACCCTGTTGGCGCCGCGTCGGAAGCCCTGGGCTGACACGGCGAGGTTGTCCGTCTTGTCCTGTAGCGAGTCTAGGTGGGCGCCTCGCTCGGAGACTTTGTTGATGTTGTCCCGCATGATTCCGACAGTGCTGTCGATTTCCTAGAGTGAATGTCAGCGGCTTGGCACTTTGATGAGCTGAACACCGAGGCTCCTGCAAAGTGGGTAAAATGAGTGGTAGAGGCAGTAATTGGGAGCCGAGCATCCTCGCGACTCGACGGGTATGCTCGGTGTCTTGCGAAGGGCGATACTGCGGGCCTGCGAGGCATGTCGCCCACGAGCGCATCCGTCTCTTCACCCGCAACGGCCCCTATCCGTCAAGAATGCCACTCCGCAGATTTCTCTAGCTGAATAGCAGGACCTTAGCCGGACGTGGCCGCGCGGGCTGTGTTCGACAAATGCGACCGTGGAAGCGGCGGTCGCAGCCGCAGACCGTTTCGAGACTCGCGAGTATCGCCCCGCTCATTCAACGCGGATACACTCGAGCAGGACTGAGGACTGTGCCGGGAGATGAGGAGCATAACCTACCGCTTGGAGGGCAGCTGTGCGATGGTTGCCATTCTGATTTGCGCCACCGGCCTGGGGGTTGGCGCCTCCAGATGGGATGTACGGGTCGTAGGGTTGCTCACGGTCGGCCATGGCTGCTGATGTGGTTTACGAGATTCGCGGGGTGGAGGAGTCGAGAGCGATGGATGGTAGATGCGAGGCTGTAGTGGCAGACGATGGCGGCGTGGGTTGGAGAGGTGAGGGTGGTGGTGAATGATGAGGAAGTGGTGAGCTCTTGGCCAGGTCGATTTGGCGAGCGAAACCTATCTGGTCGCAGGCTGGTGTGAGCTGAGGCTGAGTTGATTTTGGTCTCTACGCCAAAATGCTGCGGCAATGGGAGTGGTCTCAAACAGTGGATGGGCGTGTGTGTATTTGTGTTTGTAGAAGCACAGTTATTCTGAACAGTCTACGTAGTACGTAGGTAGACTGTGCCACGGCGGCCACGGTCACGTGAGGAGGCAAGTCTCGGGAGCCCTGGGGAGCTGCGTCAGCGCCGGGCGTTGGTCGTCTTTGTTGCCACAGAAAATCTCACCAGCACCAGCCAGCAACGTCTCCGGAGCTGGCGGAGCATTCTGCCCAGGTGCTGCTATTCTCGGCCCTCGCTGGCTTGCTTGGCTGGCCACGCGCCACGGCCGGCTCTTGATGGCACGCTGAAGCACCGCTGAGACACCCGATGCAGCACTGAAGCAGCAACAAAGCACTGCGAGCCCGCTGCAACCTCCCGTATCAAAACGCCCCTTCCGACGACGGCCATGGTGTCCAGCTGCTCGCAACCGGCAAGGCTACCTTCACAGGAAGAGATTAGCGGATTACATACTTTAGAAACTCTAAAATTCGCTGACTTAGCAGCTCGTATTGATCTTCCCAAGACCCCTTGGCAGCTTGGCAGCAACATCTTGCAACCCTCCCCCTGGATCACCACTGCAACCCACGCTCATTCCTCTCCACGCTCTCTCAACTGACGATAGACCTCCTCGACTGTCCCGGCCGTCCCCTATAACCACCACCATCGCTTCTGCGCCGTTGACAAGACCTCTCACGCTGCTTCCACTCGCTACCACCTACGCGTGTACCTACCCTGACTACTGCAGCCCAGGATCTAGGATCTACGCTTTGTTGTATTTCACTTCGACGACTTTGATACGAAATCTGCCGCTCCTGCTTGGAATTCGCCCGCCAGTGCGCGTTGATAGCGCCCGCGAATCTGAAATATAAACAACTGCCAGCTTTAGATTTGGGGACAGGCGCCTCAGATCTTGGAATAGCATAATGAAGTTCACCAATGTGGCGGGGGCCCTAGGCGCCTTGATGCTCTCTGCTTCAAGTGTGCAAGCAATCGACATGGACATTACAAATATGGGTGAGCGCCCTCGTCCGCATGCCCCCTGCGGGCACTGTGGCACTAACACGATCCAGACACTGTTAAGAAGGCTGCCAGCACGATTGCAAAGGGAATGACGAGCTACTATACCGGCATGAATCCTGGAGACGTCCCAGGAAATCTTCCGCAACCGTACTACTGGTGGGAAGCAGGAGCCATGTTCGGATCATTGATAGACTACTGGTACTACACGGGAGACGACCAATACAACGACATTACTACACAAGCCATGCTGTTCCAGGTGGGGCCAAACGACGACTACATGCCGCCGAATCAGACTAAGACGGAGGGTAACGACGATCAATCTTTCTGGGCTATGGCTGCAATGTCCGCCGCAGAAGTAAAGTTCCCGAATCCTCCTGCGGATAAGCCCCAATGGCTCGCCCTAGCACAGGCTGTCTTCAATCTACAGGCGAACCGCTGGGATAACAGCACTTGCAACGGTGGTCTGCGATGGCAGATTTTCACCTTCAACAATGGTTACAACTACAAGAACACCATCTCGAACGGCTGCTTCTTCAATATTGCGGCGAGGCTTGGAAGGTACACGAAGAATCAGACCTATGTTGATTGGGCAGACAGGATGTGGGATTGGGTCGAAGGCGTCGGTCTCATGAACGATCAATACCATTTCTTCGACGGCTCAGACGACACTATCAACTGCACACAAGTCAATCACATCCAATGGACATACAACGCCGGTGTCTTCATGCTTGGCGCGGCTACCATGTGGAATATTGTACGTTACCCCGTGTCTCCGACTTCCTGATGGCGCTAACAGATCACAGACCGGTGAGGATAAGTGGAAGACCCGAACCGCCGGTATAATCAACGGCACCGACGTCTTCTTTTCCAAGGAGGTTCCGAACGTCATGACCGAAGTAGCCTGCGAAGCGAATGGCAAATGCGACGTCGATCAGAGGTCTTTCAAGGCCTACCTCGCTCGCTGGATGGCCGCCACCACTAAGGTTGCGCCATGGACACACGACCTGATCATGCCCAAGCTCGAGGCCTCGGCACAGGCTGCCGCCAAACAGTGCAGCGGCGGCACTGACGGCGTGACGTGCGGCCAGAAATGGACCACCAACGGCGTCTGGGACGGCAGCTTCGGCGTCGGCGAGCAGATGTCCGCGCTGGAGGTCGTCCAATCCATCCTGATCGACCAAGTTGCCGGGCCTGTGAGCAACGAGACGGGCGGCATCAGCAAAGGAAACCCAAACGCAGGATCGCACAGCGAGGACAACCCCTTAAAGGCGGACCCTATCGACACTGGTGACAAGGTTGGCGCCGGCTTCCTCACTACCCTTGTGCTCATCGCCATCCTTGGCGGCGCGTGGTGGATGGTAGCGTAAAGGGAGGCCTTTTCTTGTACTGCGAAGTACCGGTGTTTTGGTGTTGGTGTCAGTTTTCTCTCCTGCGTTTTATAGTACCGGAATCCCTAGACCCGAGGATATTCAAACCCTACCAATGAAGTAATCTGACGCGTGCGTCAGCCTTGAAAAAGATTTCGTGCCTCCATCTTGCTTGTCTCATGTGTGATGTGTTATGCTGCACTTTGATTCTACAAGCAGCAAAAGCAAAAGAACATATTACACAACATCATTGAGGTCCGGCGCCAAGGATCGAACTTGGGTCTCTGGGCGTGGGGTCCCATAATGATAACCGACTACACCACACCGGATTGAATGTTGACGTCTCCGCTGGACTAGCATTATAATGGATTGTGTTAGAAGGGTCGAGATGATCACGGGGACTGCGGAGGTGATGCAACGGCTAACATCACGAGTGGAATGATACTTCAAGGAATAGAGTCCATTGAACGCTTCGAAAAACAAATCGCACCGGTGAATTTGTTGAATTTGAGAGAGATAGGGTTGCGGGTAGAAGAGGCAGTCTCTAAAAAGCCCCCAAAAAATATAAAAAATCAACCTCACTAAGAGTCGAACCACAAAACCTCTAACCCTCCACAACATATAGATGTGAGAGGGGTGGGCGGTTCAACGACGCGAGTACATTTTTAACCCAGGCTTCAAGGAGAAATCATGACTGCTGAACCACTGAGTGATCCACTTCTCCTCTCGACATTGGGCTGCTCGAAGATAAAAGGTATATGAACCCCTCGCTGGGGATGTTTCCGAGCTTTCACACCTGCCTCAGGCAGTTAACATTATAGTGTGACATCATTTTGCTCAAAGCTGCGCATTCACTCTTCAAATTATACAACTGTTCTTCGCCCTATTTTATCCATGCTTGTGACTATGGCTAGGGGGTTTTCGAAACTTGGAGCAGGTAATGAAAGATCAAGAAGCGGAGTGGTAAATCCAGCTATACCACATCGATGTTTATGATCTTGATCTCCTCCTCCGGCTTCTCCTTGTACACCCTCGCATTCTCGATCTTGTGCACAACGTCCAGCCCCTGAATTGCTCGTCCAAAGATCGTGTGCTTATCGTCAAGCCAGGACTACAGTAGTCTGTTAGTTTGATTAGTGGAGTGTGACGGAAATGGTACTTACAGCCTTCTCGGTCGTGATAAAGAACTGACTCCCATTCGTGTTCCGTCCCGCATTCGCCATACTAACAGTGTACGGCTTGTCATGCCGCAGCGTCGAGAACTCATCCTCAAAATTCTTCCCCCAGATACTGTCTCCGCCAGTCCCATCGCCCATAGGGTCGCCTGTCTGGATCATGAACTTGCGTATCACGCGATGGAAGATGATGTTGTTGTAGTAACCGTTCTTGGCGTGAGTGACAAAATTCTCAACGGCTTTGGGCGCGGCTTCGGGGAAGAGGCGGATATGGATGTCGCCGTAGGTAGTGTGGATGATGGCAGAAGTGCCTGTTGCGGCAAGCTTCGCTTCGACCTGCTGCTTGGTGTTGATGTTGCGGGGTTTCTCGTTTTGGACGTCGCGCTCGGATTTTGAGGCGCTGGGATGGTTAGCAATGCGTTCTGAGCGACTTCAGGGTGTCGTGACTTACTTGGGGTCGTTTGTGAACATGTAGAAGCGCATTTTGCCTACGCCTGTGGAGACAAGCATGGCATCACGTGCTTCGGCTTCTTGCAGCAATGGATTGTCACTGGCTGCCATAGCGACAGTGACGATCCCCTTTTTCTCTGGCTGACCTTGGTAGAGGGCGAGGTTCAAGGCTCTAAATGGCTCATCTTTGCCATATACCTTTACCACCCTGTTGGTGAGTGTATTGAGGACCTTTGTTCCGAGAATCGAACCGTAGAGAATGAAATTGCCTGTCTCATCAAAGATAACATTGATGCGACTCCGGACAGCAGCGGTGTCCAGCTCTTTCTCGACTGCCAGTTTCCGGTTGAACTCGGCGTCTTCCAAGGTTTGGATCGCAGTTCCGGCCTGCTGCATCTCGCTGATCGTTTCTATCGATTCGTCGTAAGTGCGGTATAGTCTGCCAGACTTGAAATCAAATATTCGAATCTTTCGATCAGGGAAGGACATAGTTGCGAACTGATGCCCCGTTGGTGATATCGTGATTGACGAGGGCACTGATTTTGACTAGAAGGAGTTAGATATAGGGGCTACGACACTCAACGTGATATCTTACCTTCTTGAAGTCGAATAGATTGGTAGAACTCTTGATCTCGAAAACATTGTCCGGTTTCTCATAGGTCCCACTCGCCCTCCAATATTCCACCATTCCCCCCTCATCAGCAGACACGACACAATCGTACTCGTTGTTATAGGCCATGAGATGCACCGGTCTCCTATGCAAGCTCTTGACAATATGTAGCGGCTCTTGATTCTCGCCTCGTCCGTCGTATAGCCGTATCCATGAACTCTCATCATCCGAGACTGCCAATTGCGGGAACGAAGCTCCGCGCCCATGTACCCAGCACACACACTTCGGCGCGTACTCCAGTGTCAACATCGCCAATAGATCAAACGTGACTACATCAAAGATCTTGACCGTCTTATCCGCACCCGCTGTGGCAAAGCTCCGCCCATCCGCGCTTACGTTCACGCTCTTGATCTCGCCATTATGCGCCCGGAACTCCTTCACGAATTCGATGCCACCGAAATCTTTCTTCCAGAACTTAACTACGCCGTCGACGGAAGAGGTGATCAGGAAATCGGTATACGGGGTGAAGGTCGTAAAGGATAATTGCTCTCTGTGCATCAACGATTTGACATAGCGACCTGCAGTGGGGAGAGCGGCGATGTAGAGCTTTTCGTAGGGAAGCTTGCGGCGTTTCTTCTTCGGGGCTGTGGAGGGGAGCGCGGGGCCGAAGTCGTCGTCATCCGAAGAGGTGTCTATTGAAACATTTGTAAGCGTGAGTTGTAAGGTTAGGTCAAGTAAACATACCTTCGTCTTCGTTGGCTGGAGGGTTCACGGGTTTTACGTCGTCTTCTTCCATCTCTGAGCGCGACCGCTTCGTGGAGCGCGGAGACATGAGACCGTCGGACTCCATGATGTAAGGTAGAGCTGTGAACAGGCGCTGTCAAACTTAAAAGATAGCTATGGTGCAACCTTGGGGGTCCTAGAGTTGAGAGCAAAGGACGCCAGAAATGTGAGTTCGTCGCGATATTTACACGATCACGTCTATTACAACGCGATATCCCACAAGCTCATGCGTTCAAAACCCAGAGATCTCGATCACATTCAATAGGCTATAGTTTGAAGTAGTCGTCGAGCTTCGAGTGTAATTCAAGAAGTCAAATCATGTCGGATCAACATTAATCCAGACCCTTCTCTTGGCAGTATATTTTCTCCAACCTCGAATCGACCTCGAACAACCAAAGTCCACTCCACCAATTTCCTAACCCTCTCGGAGGTCGATATTCCACGATGAAACCACCAGCCAAGCGCCAGAAAACTGCGCCGGTGGCCGAAATCACCTTCGACTTCGCCGCACGCGAAGAATACCTCACTGGATTCCACAAACGCAAGCTTGCGCGGGCAAAGCGTGCGCAGGAGGAAGCTGCGAAGACGGCGAAGCAAGAGAAGGTCGAAGCTAGGCGAATGGTAATTACGATTACTGATTTACGGCGATCTGAGCATCTCTGGCCTTGGACTACGGAAAAGATCAATTGCTTTATACATTTACATGAACAACTACTAACTCGTCCTGTATAGATACGGCAACAGCGAAAAGATGACTTGGAACGACATGTAAACGAAGTAAATGCCCTACTGAAGAAAGCGAGCGGCGATATGAGCGAAGGTGGGGAGGAGACGGATGATGACGAAAATGAGGACGAGTGGGAAGGGATCGCCGAAGAGCTACCACCACCGATAGATCGGGAAGAGGAATACATTGACGAGGACAAGTACACATCAGTCACGGTCGAGAGTGTGGATATAAGTAAGAGCGGATTCAGCAAGCCGGAGGAGGAGGGTGGCACTCAAGAGGTTGGAGATGCGGCATCGAAGGATGCAGAGAGCAAGAAGCGTGTATGGACTAAGGATAATCCACACAAGGACAAGCCGAAAAAGAGAAAGGTCAAGTTCCGGTACGAGACGAAATCGGAACGGAAGGTCACCAGGTTCAAGGAACGGTCAAAGAATAGATCGCAGGCAAAGGCTCGTCGAGATTAGCTTATCGAATACCCAATCATTGTGTGACTTCCACTATCATAGAACAAAACCATGCTTACTCAAAAGCCTCCAAAGAGCAACAAAAGAGCCACCACCCTCATGAGGGAATGCTTGGTATTGACAGAGGTGACAGTTCTACCAACAGGGCGTCATAGGGCTCAGCCTGCAATCAGACCCTAGCAGGAAGACACTACCATCCGAACAGTAAGAGATATAAGTCCCCCGCAATCCACGCCCAAATCCATGCTCACCATCCATCAACATCGCAACGAAGAAGAAGACTAGATGTTGCCGATCTCGGCGACAAAGTCCGCCAACTCCTTCTTTGTCGCTTCGTGTGCCTTGAGCAGCTCCTCGTACTTGGTCTCCCATTGATCTTTCGCTGCTTCCAGAGCTTGCACCTTGCGTTCGTAGTGTCCGGACTTCACATCGGTCTGGCGCAGCCTGGACACCCAGTTAGTTACATTGCGCTGTGGAGATGAAGGTCCAAAGCCATTCGAGGGACGCCATACTTCTCGTTGAGTTCTCGGATGTTGCGGTCGGCTTCTTCGGCCTCCTCCTCAAGCAGCTGTACCTTGCGTTGTAAGCCCTCAGCGTTCCTCCCTGAGTGCGAACTCTCGTCCGCGATGCCCTTGTATTCCTTGATTTTGGTCTCGAGCTTCTCAACCTCTTCTTCAAGTACCTGGTTCTTGTGTGATAGAGATGTGATCTCTTGTTCCTTGGCGAGGTTCTCGGATTCGAGTGTCTTGACTCTGGCCTTGAACTCTTCGGCCTGTGAGGCGTTGGCGTCCGCCTCGACACGGAGAGCCGCCATGCGCTAAAGCATTCACATGTTAGCGATATAGTTCTGTTTGCTTGCTTTCGTTCGTGCTAGAGCGTCTTCAAGGGTTGTACGACAGTACCTAGACGCGAACAGGAGATGTGCACGTAGGCGGGACAGCGCATAGTATGGTGAGAGGGGCACAGCAACACTTACCGCTTTGATTTGATCCATGGCAGCTGCTTTGGTGGGTTCTAGGTTTCTTTGAATTGTGCGAGACTCTGCGAAGATAGGTAGGAGGCGTGCTATAGGAAGCTGAGGAGTAGGTTGTAGGGGCGGCGTGGAGTGAGGTGAGTCGGTGTTGACTGCGTGGCTGCTGAAGCAGATAATGGAGGGGCGTGCTCGGAGTGCAGGGGTCCACCGCACCTTCCACCGGCGCCAAGCCGTTTCTCTCGGCAACGCGGCGGCGAGTGAATCTATACACAAACAAACCAACAACCACCACAGCTCCTGACGATCGTTGACGCCCTCACAACCGCACACCATCAATGTCAACCAGCGAATATGGAGTTCGCCGCTGCAAGTGACCAGGAAAATCTGGTGCATGGCTTCCAGACCGTAGCCGCAGCAAAACCGCTCAACCAGGGCCTGAAGGGCTACGGCGCAAAGACTCCCGGAAACAAGGCGCCCAAGACTCCGTTCAAGATCCCGCTCAACGATGAAAACGCGCTGTTCAAAGGCGGGAAGTCTGTGTTGAAGACGAATGGCAAAGGCAACCAAGACTTCTTAGGAGGCGGGAAAGGGGGAGACCTGAACAAGAATGCTTTCATTACACCAGCGGGTAGGCAACAATGATTCATTTAGAAGAAAAATATCTAATGAGTATGCAGGTCCCCGGATGCGAGCCCCCTTGGGCATGAAAACCACCAACGCAAAGACCAAAGCTTTCCAAACGCCAGCTCCGCTTACCGGTTCAGCGAAGACACAAAAGAAGACCAGCCCGCGCCTGCGACGTCCCAAAGTTAAAGTACACCAAGCAGAAGCTGTCAAAGATGAGGCGGCGGAGGAAGAGCGGGACATTGAGTACATGCCTCCTAAGTGCATTCGTAGGTTGCCTCCCTCAAAGACACAGGTGCAGTGGCTAATTTATCTCAGCCCTCCCAGATGACCCGGAAGGTTGGCCAGCCGATATGGAGTTCCCTACGCTGAAGGGCTCCAGTTTCGCCCGCGGCATGGATTCCACATACTTCAACCCGGTCGGCGACGACGGTCTGACGCTCGACGAGCGCAAAGACATTGCAAGAAAGGCCAAGTCTGATAAACGCGATGAGGAGATCATGCAGAAGGCGATGGATGATGATCTTGCAGCAGTTCAAGCCTCAATTGCTGAAGGCCTGCTCATGCAAAAGAAGAAGTCTGAGCCGGTTGTCCGCAAGCCATTGGCGTCAAAACCGCCGTCAACCGTGAACTCCAGAACCGCAGCTCTAGCGCTCTCTCCAAAGCCCAAGTCAAACTTTGCAGCTCCAACTGCCGCTACAAAGGCACGTGTTCCTTCAAAACTCAACCTGCTGTCAAGCAAGAAAACAACCCCGGCTCTCAATCCATCGGCAGCTCGTCACGCAGCAGCAACCACCGCGTCACGAAGCACGATCGGATACTCCCACGGGCGGAGCACATCAACATCTCTCCGAAAGCCCCTTTCAAACCTCACTAAGAACGCTCCTTCCACTATCATCAAGCCCGCTTCTACCAACTCTTTTGCCAAGCCCTCTGCACACAAGCGTACAGTCAGCACACCTGTTGGGTCTGTATCGCGCTCCTTGTCTCGCTCTAGCTCTGGCAATATCGTGGCCCCTGCCCGATTCGCAAAGGAGAACTTCAGCTATGAAGCTGAGGAGGAATTGATGCGGGAGATACAGTTCAAGAACCTCGAAGACGAAGACGATGATGACGTTGATGGATGGCTGAACTCGTTCACTCCTTCAGGTGTACTCGCAGAGGAGGATGAGTTTGAGAACTTCCAATTGATCGTCGGCGAATTGTGATCAGTGAAGCTATCAATCCCAGCGGAGACGAACCATTACAGTTCAGTCATTTGAACAGTCTTGGCGTTATTGGAGACGGTCCGGGGACCTTGGAATCGTCCACTTATTGGGTACTTGGTGTTTTGGCTTTGGTATGCCTCTTTCTTCTGTACTGTGTTGCTACTAGCTCTCCATTCCTGTGTTCTTGCAGACGAGACAGTGTCATTTGCACAGCAACGGTTACTGCGCCGGATAGTAGTAATACAGAAGTTTCCATTAATTTGCTCTTTCGCTTACCCGTAGCCTTCGCGTTGTTGTAATTTTGAGGTACGATAGTTGTCCTTCTCCGTTGCTAATTCGTAATCAAAAGCCCGCACATTCCCTATCATTACGCAGCAAAAGCATAACTCCCCAACATCGCATACAAACTCCACACGTCAAAATCCAGATCACCCTCCTTCTCCAACATCGCCGCCACCGTCCCACCGATCTTGATCCCGAAATGCACCTCCATCCATCTCATCTGCTTCGCTATCCAGCCTCTCGCATCCGGTGGCGAGTACCGCGACTGTGCAGCTACGAAGAGGGGGAAGATAAGAGTATACGCGCTCATCTTCTGCCACGGATAGTGCGTGTGCGGGCTCCCGTCCGGAGCGACGATGCCTGTGCCAGGTGGCGCGGGTGGCTTTTGGGATTCCGGGAGAAGGTGCAATGCAGCGTGGGCACAGTCGATGTATTGAGGAGCGGTGGCGCATATGTCAGAAACAGCGGTCTGGATGACCTTGATGGCTTGGGTCGCCAGGGGGTCCGAGGCGGAGCAGTGGGTTAGTATGAGCTCGTTCAGGAGGATGCGTGTGAAGCGGATGACGTTCCATGTTTGAGTGATGTGGCGGTCGAGGTAGTTGAAGTAAGTCTGGTTGTATATGTGGGGAGAGGGCGGCGGTGTGAAGGTAGTTGTGTATTGCCAGGGTGGTGGCATGGTGTGTCCAATGGCAGCGTATTTGGCGTCCAGCTCGAGAGCGTGGCCAATGATTTCGTCAGGAGGGATCGCTCCTGTGTGGATGTCACCTCGGAGATTAGCGTACTGCACGCTTAGGTCTGTTACTCTCCACTTTGGGTCGTTGACGTTGAGGTGTTTCGAGGCGTAGTCACGGAGCTCCTGGAGCTCGTCTGGAATCCTATGGCCTATGGCCATACAACTGATGAGGAGATTTGTGCAGAGCCGTACGAGTAGCCTGACCCCTTCAGGCGTCTGAAACTTATCGAGTCCTCTTAGTCGGATAAGAGCGAGTGCACCGTCGACGTGGCTGGTCCAAGAATTGCTCTCCCTATGTCTGGTGTTCGTCATTTTCTCGAAGAGATCCAGTAGCAGTGCAGAGACGAGGATGGTAACATCTTTGGACGCAGATTCCGGATTCTGCAATGCTTTATTCGTCATATGCAGGGCTGAGGTATATTTCTCCCGAGCTGGCACTAAGGCAGCCTCATCTGCACAACCCCCGAGCGATATAAAGGCCAAGCTAACGCAGTCTATGCTCAGCGACAGATGAAGAGGCGCATCCGTGGGGTGGTAAAAGGGTTTTAAGAAACTCCAGGTCGTGGAGAAGCCATCCACGTAAAACCTGAAGAACATGTCCCGTGCTTGGGCGTCTAACGACAACGGGAAAGCTTGGATTCGTGGGGGAATAAGACTGGGGGTAACCCTTTGGAGAGCCTTCATCCGCACCGCTTGGCTTTCGTTCCTGATTCGGATCTGTCGCGTATCTCGATACCCGTGGCACTTGGCGATTGCTCTATTGCATTGCCCGCACGATGGTATCCTGAGATCGCACTAGGCGGCATTGATCATCATGTCAAGATACGGAGTTTCAGAAAAAGCTTACTCTCAGCTTGCGTTCTCTACATCGTTGACATGCCTTGGATGGCCGGCCGCAGAACACCATGGTATCCTATCTTAGCCCGACACAAAGAGAGGAGGCAACTGTTGCAGGGCTCGTTGAGTTACCTTCACGGTGTTATGTAATCAAGCGACAAGACGGGACCAAACGGAGATAATGCTACCGGATAGGAGCAGTGAAGCATGGTGCAGGTGATGCAGGGGTCATCGGAGTTGAACGTTCGGTTGTGACAAAGCTAGGTCTTCCCTCATTTGATAGATGGATTTCAGGCTATATCTAATCAGAAGCTAGTTAGTTCGATCTTACTTTGAGCGCTAGACCAAACTTAGTATGCAGATTGCGATTTAGCGCATGCTAGAGATAGCTTCAATTAACGTCAAGCATCGAGCGTGTACGTACGTATGCTTTATACAAACTTTCCCAGGGAGGCAAGTTTTCGTACCAGCTTTAATTAGATAAGCTGCTACGTAGCCTTATTGACCCGAGATCCTAGAGCCAGCACCCTACCCGAACCAGCGTATCATTGCGGCGGTGGTGAGAAATCTACAAAATATGAATGTGGTGGCCTCGGCCACGGAGTTCCATCGTCAGAGCCGGTTGGAAAATGAGCTTTCGTTCTGTAATCAAGGCGGACTTATCTGCTAAGTTAGAGTTTCGTCTATGATGCACTGAGTTTGGGACAGAGTTGAAGACAGAAAACCATACGGTGTAATATATAAATAGTAAAGGAAATTCATCAGTCTTAGATCTCATATAACATTACTCTGCCAGCTCTCCCCCTTTCAAGAAGTTACCTCTTTCAAGCGACTCGATAATGTCATTTCCATATAAGCACGTCCTCCTGGTCGGTGCCACCGCCGGCATTGGCAAAGCAATGGCACATCGCCTCGTCCAAGAAGGAGTCAAAGTGACCGCAGTTGGAAGACGACAAGACAGACTGGATGAGTTCGTTACGACTCATGGCGCCAACAAGACATCGGCTGAGCGAGTTGATATAGCAGATTCTAATGCGATGCCTAAGTTTGCAGCAGAGTACATTCCCATTTCTGACGACACTTCTATAACTTCCCTCTTTCAGAGTGTTCTGCTAGCATAAATGTAAACTGTAACTAGGAAAACCCTAGACATCGACTGTGTCTTTCTGAACGCTGGAACCTAGACAATTATCAACCTCGCCGAACCTGCTAAATGGGACATGCAAGCCATCCACAACGACGTCTCCGTCAACTTCACCAGCTTCGTCAACCTAACCCACGCCTTCCTGCCGTTTCTTTTGAACAAACGCTCCAAGACAAGCTTGATATAGTGAGTTCCGCTGTTTTAGTTCATGGCAGCCCCCAAGACCATCACGAGAGAGCATCACTGATGCATATGCCAGCACTACGTCCCATCTCGCGTACATCCCAGCAGCAGGTCTCTCCGGCTACTCAGCGTCTAAAGCCGCTCTGAGCTCTTTCATCCTTTGCTTGCGAGAAGAGCCCCGCAACTCGAGCATCAAAGTTATCGAGGTGTCTTTGCCAGTTGTGCAGATTAGGCCATATCTTTCCATCCCCTTTGCCTCCCGTGCGAGGCGTGACCACGTGAAACTTTTGTTTTGGCAAAGACGCGGCGTATACCCCATTGCTTCGAAGAAATTATAGCTGACGTTTCTAGGTGAGCTCCACGACTACATGGGGCCCGCCGGCCGTGAACTCGGCATGCCCGTCAGCGACTTCACAGATGCCGCGTTTGCGGGACTCGCGGCTGGGAAGGACGAGGTACTCGTTGACGATCTTGCGGATGCGGGTACGGCAGTGGAGAAGCTGAGTCAAACCGTCGGCGAGCGCCGAAGCGCGTGCAATGGCCTGTCGAAGATGTTGAGAGGAGGGAAAGACTGAGGGTGGATCAAGGGATATGTAGCCCTTTGAGAGAAGAGAGGTATACGAGGAAAATTCTTGGACGCGTTATGTAATATGATAATCGAGCGTCCAAAACCCTTTTCTGCAAGAGAGTATGAAAGGGCTGCATTTCTTTAGCTACCTTTCGCGCATATCAGCGCAAGCTAAACCCATCAGTGGAATATCAGTGAGTTGCACCACCGCAGAAACCGAAAAGCCCGAAAACCATGAAGCTCCAAAGACATAAAGCCCAGCCTTGATCTCGCCCTGGAAACCTAACATGGATTGCATATTGAACCATGGAGTTGAAGCCTCGATAGCTCCAAGAGCTTCAAGCACTCCGGAGTGTTCCATCCTCTACTCGTCGCTATCAGTAGAAACTCCTCTGGCTCCTTTCGCTCCACCTGCGGCGTTCTTCGGGTTCTCGGAGGCGTTGTGCCACTATATACCAGTATTAGTTTCCTCAATATCTATAGAAATGAACACAGGGTTACACGCACCATCTCGTAGAGCCTCTTGCGCTGCTCGCTAGCCGTGAGGTGGGCGAGCGCCGGACGATGAGCATTGACTAAGTAAGGCCCCCAAGGTCAGCCCAAGCCTTCAGAGCAAAACCTAGGAGGGCAACTCACGGTACTGATGCATCAAGACCGTTGCCTTGACCTTCCCGTCCTTCATAAGCCTCGGCGGAGCCTTCACCTTGTTGTCGACATCGGCGCGGGCACTATCGAGCTTGGAAATAACGCCGCCTCGCTTGGTCGCTGCCGGCTTGGGGGCAACGTTCTTGTGCTTGGTGACGCCTTTTGGACGTCCGGGGCCTGCTTTGAGGGCTTTCGGAGGACGGCCACGGCGCTTCGCAGCAGGAGCAGGAGCGTTTTGGGGTTCTGATACGACAGTTTTAGTGGAGGGATTGGAATAGTGGGTAGATAGGTTTGCAACGCTGAAGGTCTCAGAGAATAGTCTGTGTTGCAACCGGTACTAGTGTGGAATGGCGGCGGAGACGAATATAATTGTTAACTTACCGGCAGCTTTGGCCTTGGGGGCGGCCGCGTTGGCGCCTGTAGACCTAAGGGCGCCTGCCACTTTATTCAGTATGGTTTCTTCTCTAGTGACGGTTGCGTATGTCGTGTCGAAAGACGTGGAGCTTACCTCGAGGCATGGTGATTCGGATTGTTGATCTTGTAGATGTTGACGAGTTCCACAGTAATTTGAGAAGTAGCTTCCGCGAAAATAGAGAGAACCCGCGAAAATGATGGGGTAGGTTAGTCAAACAGCTGGGCGAGCGAGAGAAGTTGTAGCTGGTTGTTGTGGCAGAAAGCTGAGTGTAAAGGTGAGGAGAAGTTGAGGTGGTCGCGGTTCGGAGCGGGTAAATAAAGACCTATTTGAACGCCAAGAAAATTTCGATATTACTTTCACAAGTTACCATTGTTTACGCTTCCTGGAAGGTAAAGACCATGAAACTTCTCTACTGCTCGGGCTTTCCAATTGTTACGAAGTATTTACTAATTTTCTAGATTATTGCGGGAGTAGCAGCGACAGAATCGTTGGCGGAGAAACGGCACGTGGAGTGCATAAAGTATTGGACTGAAGGCTTTCTCGAAAAGAACACTTATTACCGCGAGATGAGAATGATCAGTAGAGTAGTAGAATTGATTTCGAACCCCTTGATTTGTCTCCATGATCCTCGCCGGCCAACCATCAAATGGGACCTGACTCCATCCGTGGATCAATGCACAACGCTCAAATGTGATCTTATACTATTTCGACGCTGGTCCCCTTAGTGAGACTTTGAGAGCAGTCTTGTATGCATCTTTCGCTGCATCTAAATAGCCTGCATAGTCCTCAAATTTCATCAGCTCTTGCAGAGCTGCACCAGTTGATCCATGTTGCAGCTGGGCCCTCAGCGACCGCTCACCAATGCGGATGACTTCCTTCAGCCTCGCGTTCAAAAATGTTCCAATCGACTTGTAGATTTCTTCCGCACAGTTCGCCAACTGCGCAATCTTCTCCTTTTTGAAGACTTCTTTCGCTTTATGCGGTGCCTTTTGCTTGAGAAATCCCTGTATGACGTCGCAAAGCTTTGTGACAGTTCGAAGGAGTTCAAAGGAATAGTAGATGGTCTGGAGGCTTCCTGAAGTCGGAAGAATCAAAGCGTCAGCTAAATCTGTGTCTTCTCCTTGTGACCTGAGCTCAAAGAACGTATTTAGCGTTGTTTGAAAGACGCCGTTCAGCCAATCGTGAATCTGCTGAATCCCCTGTGGCATGGAATTTTTAGATGTGTGTCCCAGCATGATCTGCCTGGCTACGGAATGAATCGTCATCCAAACTTTGGATCCAAGCCTCTCGATATCTGTCAAGCAAGCTTTTTCAATATCTTCTTCCTCAAGCTTTTGTAATACCAGGCTCCTGTAGCCCGGATTTCGTAGTATAGAGTTTTCTTCGGCCAGGATACTCCAGGTATCGTCGATAGTCGTGTGTCGTATAAACCAAGAGTAGTCCGGATAAGGGCTTTCTGCCAAGAGGGAATGGAATGGGTGGGAGGATGAGCTTTCGAAGCTAGGAATGATACTGAAGTCACGGCTATCAACCAACGATTTAATATCAGGCGCTGCGATAGTTAGCGAATGCGCCTCGTGTTACTTGCACGTTCCCGTGCTCATCAGCTGAGAGGCTAGACATACCGAGAAAGCTTAGATCGGCCTCATCACAGGGAACTCCTTTCAAGCGTGCCACTCTTCGCCGTTCTAGAACGTTGATATGTTTGACGAGAGACAGGTCAAGCTTTCTCTTGAAGTCGACCAATTCAAGGCCTTGGTCAAATTGGAAGGTCTGGATGTCTGCCTTGAGGAAGTCATTGATGTTCCTAGAAGCTTTCCCATAAAACTGAAGTGCCGCAGCTAGGTTCGAACTCGGATCCGTAGTCTTTGGCTTCGCGCTCCCGAGCGGAAAAGTTAGTGATATGCGGGACAACCAGGTGTATGCCACCGTGTCGTAAAGGAATTCCTTTGTTTTGACGTCTGAAATTAGACCCAGAGCAATGTTTCCAAGCCCTAGCAACGTGTGGACACGAATCGAAACCAAAACGAGTTGACGATTTTCATCGCCCTGACTTCCTGCTGTCATGTCCTGAAGCAAATATGCAGCTTGCAACAAGTAACGAGCATTCTGCACGATCTGAGTCTTTTCCGCAGCTGTGACCACGCAATGGTGAAGCTTGACAAGGCTCATGACAGCCAACAGCCCAGCGTCGTAGTTGCTGCTGTGCTGAATATGAACTCCGAGCTTGTAGAGCCGAATACAGTTGCATATAAAGGTCTCGAGAACAGTTTGATCGAAAGCCTCTGGTCGTGATAGGTTGAGAAGGTAATCGAACTTGAGCGCATTGACTTCTGCTTGCAGCCAGGATGATTGTTTCTAAGACAAACGTTAGTTTTGTAATGACTTAAAAAAACGCGAAGTCTATCGAAAATGCCAAGAGTTTGACTCAAGGGTGGATATTACCTTCGTACTATCTCCCTCGCCGCTTAGTTTCATAGAGACTGCGCCATTCCTTGCATGAGATAGGAAAGCCTCCCTTGCGCTTTGGTCGAGCGGTTCAATGATATGACGGAGATCATTGAAGCAGCAGTTGAACGCCGAGTATTCGTCCCAATACTTCTTGCATTGAAGGAGTAGCTTTTCTTTTGAGCTTTGCTTAGATCCGTACGTTAGGATGGCCAATCGTGCTTCCCTAGAGGATTGGGCCGGTGCTTCCGCCAGCTGTCTGAATGTCTCATCTGCGAGATTCTTGTCCCTAAAAGAGTTAGCATTCTTAAGAGATTGGAATGGATTCAAGAACGGTAGCGTACTCTTCGCTTTCAAACTGATCACTAGCTGCTAGCATTCCGGACCAGATCCTCCAGTCAATGAATTTACTAGAATCGTCCGCCAATTTGGAAGTTACGTCCCATAATTGCCTCCATAGCTTTTCTTCTTTCGTTGTGTCCAGTCTCCATTTCAAGACCTCAAGGTGGTTTGCGGAGAGGATTGCTTGGATTCCCGGAGGAGCCTTTTCGAGGAGCTCTAGAAACTCTTTTCCACGGTTTTGTCTTTGGAAGATTTGATACATCAGGCGCAGTTGCCGGGTGTCCGTGATTCTATCTACCGCCCCCTACCCCATGTTAGTGGATGAGAGACTGATACGGGAGTGTGTGGTCTCGAACCGGTTTGCTTTCCACATTGTCCCACGCTGCTTTGAGGAACTTGTAAGCAACGCTACTCGCAATCATTGCACCAGTCGCGTTGCCTAGCGACTTCTCCTTCTCTGCCGAGAGCTGAGAGGCGACGATGTACGTAAAGAACGGTTTGGCGTTCGAAGGGGTCTCCTTTCGATATTGTAGTAAGGCCTAGGAAGAAATTAGCTTTACGTGTTCGACTGGTCAACGTCTGAACGAGTAGGTCCACTTGAGATTTGGTGCAATATATGAGCGTTCTTGATGACCGTTGTTTTAGGACGAGGGGTAGGAAAAATAAATTCTGCAATAGTGCCACCCAAGACGATATATGAGATTCATGATTCTTACCCATCGAACATCTTCCCAGCAATCTTGCATTTTAGCGGCATTCACACAGATATTGAACAACCTCGCTCGGTCAGCTGACCTGTTCATCTGGTTGGCCGCATTCTGCCACAAAGTTCGAGACTCAGGCCCCGCAGTGTTGGTCGTGTGGAGCCCTTCAGCGAGGCGAGGCGACAGCGAATAGACGTATGGAAGTAGTTCAGTATCCGTTATAGGAGGCTTTTTCTTGCACAAATTTGCCCATATCGTCTGCGCACCCCCCGGGTCCGAGATTGAAATGAGATCTACTTTCCATGCCTTCACAGACCTCTCATTAGCTGTTCTATACTAAATGGCATCACGATGACTGACTAGCAAGTAAGGGTCCTGCGGGTGCTTTTGTAACCGCCTATTGCATTCCTTGAGCCCTAGTTTCGGCTTATCGTAATTGCTCTGCAAGTGAGCCAGCTTATCGAAGTTGAGCGCCATGCTTGAAAGGAGCGTAAAAAGCTGATCGATTCAATAGAGGGAGTGTTAGTCAGCGGTTGGCTGCCATGTTATCCTGCGGACTTTCGAGGATTTTTTGGTGGGAGGACGTGGCGTCGAGGTGCCTCGGCTCGACCTTCCTTTTCATCAACGACAAGTGAGGACCACGTTAGGCAGGACGTTATCAGTCGAAAGGTTGCTTCCAGGGAGCAGCAGATTATTGCTTTCACGTCAATTACCTAAGCTTGGTAGAGAGAGTATCAAAACGACATCTGTCGTGGGCGGGATCGGAACATCTTTTATCCACCTTCACTACTTCAATCCATCAACTAGACCTAAGCAATATGTTCATGCGTCATAGAGATTCGTAGTATAGGATCGAGTGTGTCATTTCCGAACGAAACGAATCGAGCTTCTATCGTCATACCCTGCCAATGGCGAGGGGGTGCAAATGTGACACGTCGTTGAAGATTTCCGAGACAGCGTCAAATCTTGAACGTCTTGGATTTTCCCCGCATCAAGCACGAGCTCGTTGGCGTAGGGCTGACAGGCTCAAGCTAGGCGCTGTGTGTCCAACAGACTCCAGCTGCAGTGCAGCTGTTTCCCAGCGTCCTCGATTTTGCAGCAAAGAGCGCATGATCTGAGCGCATTCCCATTACAGTCATACATCACTACTGATACAGCTGTGCAAAGATAGCCATCCATGCCCGTTATAGTTGCACAATACGCTCCTAGAATCCTAGCCCAATGACCTCAAAACCATTTTCCGTCTCTCTTCCTTGCTGCAGCTTTGTCTTTCATCTGGGTTGGTCAACACCAGCCCACATGCTTGTTCGGCGAAGGAAGGAAGGAAGGTCCAATGCCACGGGAGGAACATACCCATTGCTTTTTGCAGTCCCGATATGCCCTAGAGCAGAGAAGAAGATTAGCATCCGAACAAGCATGGGCGATTAGCATCCGAACAAGCATGGGCGAGAGGGGAACTCAAGGCTATCCTGGTCCGGATAGCGGTGAATTATCCGCCTCCACTAACGAATTTGGCACGTCCGTACTGGAAGAAATCTGTGCACATCTCCCTGTCTCCTTCGTTGCGGTAGAGACACCTCAGACTCCGCTGCGCCGCTTCCTCGCATGGGTCGAAGTACTGGCTGAAGGGTTTGCTGCGGACCGGTCAGTCAAGTTGGTGCCGGATCCAATTGCCGGCGGTGTCGCGAGGGCGTACTTTTCATATTTGGCGGCAGCGGCCTCGGTCCAGGGTGTCTCAGGGCCGTCTTGCGATGCCATGATGCGCGTCGTTGGTTTGGGAGAGCAGCACGGTCTGGCTCCGTAGCTGCCGTCGCTGCGTCGGTAGCTTCTTCCAAGCTTTAGGTTGCGCCGTCGCGCTAGTCGTTATCGATAGTAGGCCGCCTCTCGCGTGGCAGGGCGTGGCCAGATTCTCCCCACCACTCAGCGGGCTGCCCTAAGCGCAGATCCACTGGCCTCTGGGATCGCTTGGGACCTCAGCAGAGTAGACTCGCATTGGGATGTGGCAGATGCGGCCGTTTGCTGTGTAACGCTGCACGCTGTGTACCTGGCAGCAGGCAGCAAGCCAGAAAAGCAGCGCGCTCGAGCAAGCAGCACGAAGCATCTCAATAATGGGAATGAGGTAATGGCAGCAAGATTGCGCGCCGTTATCGGATGAGGCACGCGCTTTGCAACGGTTATCTACCTGCTCCGTTCATATGATGCTGCTCTTCCCCGCTGGTCTCGTCCCGTCGGTGCGCCTTGGTCGGCCAGCATAAGAGGCACCAGGGAGCACCAGGGAGCACCACTCGGGCGACCATTCGTTTGCACTTCCCCAGGATGCTGCAGTGATGCCTTACCAACCCCGAAAGCCCTGGGCCCATGACTATTCTCGTTGCTGGAGATGCTGCAGCGGTCGGGGGCTGCTGTGCCAATTGCAAGCTGGCGTGGCAAGCGGGAACTAGCCCATTCGCCGCTGGGGACGCTGCATGCTCATCTCGATGGCACAGTGCAGCGGACCTTGACGCTTCAACAGCCTGTGCAGCGCTGTAGCACCACTCTTCTGCTTGGCGGCGCATGTGCAAGCGCAGAGGCGAGCCCGGAGGAGGCTGGATATCTCTGGAGCCCCGGCTAGCGGCACATCAGTCACTATCGCTGTGGCTGATAGTCGCGATGGTCGTTGTCAGCCATCCGAGCTGATCGTTCTTGGGGCTTGCGCTTCCCCGTTTTCAGGCAACAAGTCCTCCCATCCCCGGGCGCTTTTGAGCCTTCATCTCTCCGCCATGATACATTCATGTCATCGCAACTCTAGTCCTCCACACCTCGCCTTCGCCGCCTCCACTTTTGATGTACGTGTCTTTATCGTGTGCTCCCAGAGCCAATGCCCACTGCTCCTTCGGCTGTGAATGCGCTATTGCTCCTCCCGACGTCAACGCGAGCCTGGTCATGGAGACAGCATACCGCCATGGTTCCATCGCCTCCACATTTGCGGCAGCGTGTTGGGATCATCTCCTGTACGTCCTGACGATAGTTTCAGGTCTGACAAACCGCGAACGTCTGGACTCGAATGATGCGGCGGAAAGGGCACGCCGGCTTCCTGGAGGAGAAATACTTTCCGTAGACAGTAGAGGCTTCGCAGAGCTTCACATTGCTGTTCGGACAACTCGCTGCGACCTTCCATGAATCCTTAGGATGGGCGATTGCGATCGTGATGCCTCATGGCGTTGACTGGTCGATCCCCGGGCGGCTGCGAGGATTCGGGTGGTGGACGATAAGATAAGGCCGCGTGCCCCGACTACGGTGGAGAAGACGGCCTCGAAGCATTTTCTCCACCGCAAGGTCACTATGTCAGCCAGTCAGAGAATTTGATTGAGGTGTGGAGGGGCTTGAGCGAGGATTGCGCTGTCAATTTGGAACTGACGCTCACCTGGGAAAGCGCCTGCTCAGCCGACTAAATCCGTCCCAGCATGCAGAGTAGCCCGTGATGCTGCGCTGCCATGCAATCCGAAGATAGGAGAGCGGTAGGAGCGACACTATAAAGGATGACCGTCCGTCGCCTCCTCGCCACCATTATATCTAGTTGTGACTACAACAGAACCTTGGACGATTGAGTTAGCATTTGACGCTTCCATCTCTCCTGGTTGACTTACCTCATTGCCCCACCCATTGTAATCTCCATATCATATACAGCACACCTGCTGTCGGAACTCTTCATCCCACTGTAACGTCAACCTCCTAAAAGGTACGCTGAAGTTGGTGCTTCCATCGTCTCCGCGTGGCGAACTGCTCCCCCCAAGTCCTACCTCCCCGTTGAACCATCATCTGCCCCTTACTCGGTCTCCGCCGTGTTGCTTTGCATTCGACGCCTCTTGCGTTGAGTCTTTGAAACAGCCCGGTGCGGATCAGAGCGAGTTCAACGACCAGTTCATCTGCTCCTGGCATCTCCTGCCCTAGAAATATCTCTTCCTGTACCGTTGAACCCCGAGTCTTCCCATCATCCTTTCCCCTACCCCCCACACATCACCACCAAAACACACATACATCCACTCAACTCTGCAATCCACCATCTTTCTGCAACTGTAGCCCTTCTCTTTCTTTTCTCTGTAGAGTTACCACTCGCCTTCGCAGGGCTTTACATTATTGGTCAATGTTTCGTTCGTCGTCCTAACGGACCTCTTCCACAGAACCGCAAGGAACGCAAGCACTCCAATATGGCTGCCGTCGCCACACAGAGCATGGCTGCTGTCCCTATCCCCAAGTTCAGGCCCATCATCGAAAATGTGGCGACGCCACAAACAGCAGGATCCGGGGAGTTCGATTCCAAGAAGCATCTCAACTTCTCCCCTCCCAGCGAGGTGGTGATGATGAAGGACCTTGGCTATGCTGATGATTGCGGTGTTTCTCCCGTCGCTGTCTCTCAGCCATTCCCTCTCTTCTCAAAAGAGGCTATCCGTCGGATGCGTTCGGAGATCATGAAGCCGGAGGTCCTGGACAAGTGTACGTACCGTAGCAACATTGCTGCATCGCAGCTCAGGGGCTACGCACCTAAGTAAGTATCTACTCTGAAGTCAGCTCGAATGTGATAGTACTCTCAGCTAACATATCGAAGATATGCTCCCTTTACCTACGACGCCTGGAGCAACCCAGACACTCTTTCAATCATTTCGAAGATTGCTGGTGTTGACCTCGTCCCTCAATTCGACTACGAGATCGGCCACATCAACTTCTCAGTGAAGAGTGACGAAGAGACAAATGCTGAGATCGGCATGATCAACAAGCAGAAGGAGTTCTTTGCAGACGACGAAGGCATCGCTGGCTGCCCTTGGGAGGATGACAAGCCGGTGGTCGGATGGCACAACGATAGCTACCCTTTCGTTTGCGTGCTGATGTTGAGTGATTGCACCAACATGGTCGGTGGAGAGACTGCACTGCGAACTGGTACTGGGGGTATCATCAAGGTCCGCGGACCGCAGATGGTAAGTGTCGTCATCTCCGGCTTGAGTGAATCCCAGCTAAGATAATATCAAGGGTTGCGCGGTGGTCCTACAGGGTCGATACATCACCCACCAAGCTCTTCGTGCGTTAGGTGCTAAGGAACGCATCACTTCGGTCACATCTTTCCGGCCTAAGTCTGCGCTCCTTCGTGACGATACGGAGCTCAGGACAGTTCGTCCCATATCCGATCTCTCGAGGCTCTACTACGACTTCGCAGAGTATCGTCTTGAAAATCTTGAGGAGCGAACCCGTGTGCGCCTTAAAGAGCTTCGCGAACGCCGTCGCGCCGGCAAGAAGATCGATACTGTCGCTCTGAAGAAATGGATGACGGAGCAGTTGGCTTTCTTGGAGCACACAAACGGAGAAATCGTCGAAGAGGACAAGGTCATGACCGGGTACATTGACGAGATCCCTGACGAGCCAGTCGAGGAGACGGACGAGCGGCCGACAAAGCGTGCTCGTGCTGAGTAATGGTAAGAATGGTGGTTTCGCTCTTGTATGATGTTGCTGTGGAGATATGGTGCTTGGACAATCGGTACTGCGATGTTCTCAAATTGATCATGATTTTTGCTTGCGATTGGCGATCGACGGTGGAGAGACTCCTTGGGTTCTCTAGCGGTTATCGAAAGACGCTTTTGGGGACAGTGCCCAGGTGGTGCTTAGGTGCTATTGGTGTTGACGGTCGATTTTACGAATAGATGTCATCACAAACACGTGCACTTGCTAGCGATTTGGACGTGATGATTTGTTGGAAGCTTCGTGTTTTATTGAGACTTGTACACTGAGTCAGCGAGATAAGGAATCGTTTGGATGAGATACGTCTTGGTCAAAGGCGTTCGCAGATCAAGGCGAAGCGGCCGAAGCTGAGAGATATATAGACATTGGCCTGTGACACTGATATCTTCGGAGTGCCCGTAAACGATCCCGTTGGGTCGGATCAGCAGCGGCCGCTTTCGGGAATGCCGTGGTTGCTATCTTTGAGCCATGCGGGGGCACTGCGGTATCGAGCGTGTCACCGGATCCCTCATCGAGAAGCGTCTTATCTCGCTACGAGGAGAGCATTGCCAGGGAAATGCCAGGACGAAGTCTAGTGGCGGCGGGCCGTGCTGTGCAGCGGCTCGACGAAGCGGTAACGGGCCGTCCATCCATTAGAATAGAATAGTCGACGCTCGGCGGCTATGAAGAAGTTTGCCCTAGGCGCGTAGGGCTGGCTGGTGCTTGGCCCTCCATCCATGGACTGACGGAGATTATTGTCAAGCGGCGTTTCAGCAAGCAGTTCGCAGGCCGCATGGAAGGTCGTGATTGAGGTTGCGGAGAAGCCCTGGGTAGTTTCGTGAGCCTGGGCAGAAGTGGCCTCACCACGCTAGTCGCTCACGTGATGAGACTGGGCATCGTTAAACGACACCTCCGCCGATTAACCTCTTCAATACCCACGACCTTGCCCAGAGCTCTATCTCCCAACCCTGGGGGTTGCGGACGACATCTCACAGTATCAATCCTCCCACAATCTCCGCATCTGGGCAACGTGCCCCGAACCAGATTCGGGCCTCAGTCCATCCTCCTCCGCGCAGCCGAGCGCCTCACAGCACCACCAACAAACCATGGCCTCCAACACGAAACCTCGGAGGCTGAGTTCGGCTCAGAACACCCCAGGAATCGGCCTAAAAGCACCACCTAAGAAGAAGCCAGAGGAAGCCCCAACACCGAGCAAGACTGAAGAGGTTAGTGAGGCGTGATGAGACGGGTGCCCCTCATATTGGCGTGGACGGCGAGCTAACTCTGGGAACAGCAGCTGAACAGCTATAAGTCCGACTTCGACAGTCTTCGCACACACGTCACCTGCAAAATATGTGATCGGCTATTCTACGAGCCCTACATTATCTCTTGCGGGCATACATATTGCTACAGCGTCAGTTCCCACATACTACTTGACTCTGACACCATACTGATTATCCGTAGTGTCTTTGTACTTGGTTCGTCAGTAACAAGGTTAAAAAAACATGTCCCGACTGCCGAACCGTCGTCACTCAGGCACCAGCGCCAGCATATGTTGTAAGCAAGCCAGGCCTAGAATCAAGTATTCTTCTAACTCGCACAATCTAGCTTCGAGACATGACCCACATCTTTATCAACCGAGCCGAACTACTGCCTGCCGGCGAGACTTTGGAGCAGCACAAACAGTGGCAGAAGGAAGAAGCAGACATCGTGCAACGGGACAAGGTCAACACCGATTCCAGAACTGGCGGACTCTTCAAGGGATGCTTCAAGCAACGCCCAAGCGACCGCCTCCGAATAATCCGAGACGAAGAAGATGGGATCGAGAGGTGTCCTAGGTGCGCATGGGAGCTTGAAGGGGGAGAATGTGCTGGATGTGGCGCCATGTTCGACGACAACGGGGAAATTACCTGGGGTGACAGCTTTGGAGGCTTCAGCGACATGGATGAGCTGTCTGAACACGACATGTCCGGAGAAGACCTCGATGCAGAACTCGAAATGGACGACGAAGGCAATGTATGGGACCCTTACGACGAGGAATTGGGGGCATGGGGACAGGGCTACCCCGACGACGACCAATCGTTCATGATGCAGCGATTCCTAGCTGCGGGAGGTATTCCAAGGCGCATGCCGCAACGCCGCTTGACCCATAGTGAGGCCGGCAGCAGACGTCCGTCGTATAGCGCGAGCATAGTTTCCGACATGCTGACCGAGGAGATGGACACGGTGGAGGAAGAGGATGAGGAAGACTACGACGAGGACTCCTCCATGAACGACTTTATCGAAGATGATGAAGGCGGTTCCCTTGGCACTGCTTCCACAGCCTCGCAAACTCCACAGCCTCAACCACCTCCAAATCGACAGCAACGAAATCGCCGGATTCTTGAGTCCGAGGCATCTTCAGACATGTCACAGTCTACAGAAGAGGACGATGAGGACGAGGGTCCAATAATCCCAGCTGGCCGACGTCGTCAACAAGCGCGCGTATTGAACCGAGCAAACGGCACAAGACAAGCGCCTTCGTCAACTTCTACCGAGGCATCTGCTCACCATGAGCTGGACGAGGATACACAGGCCTTGCTTCAAGCGGCCGGATGGTCACCTCTTGCACACGACGGGCCGGATGAGGAGATGGAAGATGATGATGATAGCGATGGGGGAAGGACGACTGTTGGGTGGGAGCCGACTGCGATTTCCAATGATAGAGCTCGAATCGGTGGTTCTCTAACGCCTACTGCAGATCGACCCCGGCCTAACGCCCCAATCCGCCCGCCCTCCCGCACAGGCAACAACCGGCTCTTAGATGGGTCGCGCGGCCTTCGACGAAGATCCTCTGTTCTATCTAATGCGACGGTTACATATGAAGATGGTGAAGCAGACGACGACGACTCTGACATGGACCGCGATGGGGACATTACTATGAGCTCGAATACCCTACGGCCTCGCCAATCTCGGGTACAAATGCGAACAGGTTCTCTCTCTAATAATTCTACAAGCCGGTTTGCTAATCGCGGAACCTCTCAAACCGATGCCATTGAGCTTGACACCGACGACAACTCTGACACCTCGCAGCAAGCACAGCGACGTCGTGGAACTGCTCGAGCTCGTCAGCAGGAATACGACCCGAGAATCAGCTGGATGTTTGCTTCGCACTTGGCCGATCTCCGCGAAACAGAGAGAGTCGGGGCACCCTATGATTACTTGGAGCAGCTTCGTTCGACGACTCCAATCGCTCGACCGAGGACTGCAAATAGGAATCGTAACAGTGCCCAAGCAAGTCCTGCACCACCGTTCTCTCCTTTTTCGATACCTCGTGCTGCACCTGCACGATTGCGTACGCCGTCCATGGATAATTCCTTGAATGGCGGTGTAGCCGTACGCGGCTCACCATCTCAAGCATCTAGGTCAGGCTTCACTCCGAATCTGTCCTCGGCATCCGAAGTTGTGGGAAGGAATAGTAGCATTCCTGTAGAACGTGCAACCTCCATTGCCTCCACCGGAAGCTCGTCTGGCCAGCTTACACCTGCGAGCTCAGTCCGCTCTGCCTCTCAGTCATCTGTCAACTCTATCTCTCAAGCCGCGACAGCAGCTTCAGTCGACATGATCGATCGCCCGCCGAGTCGTGTTAGTTCACGACCAACGTTCGGCGCAGGACGGGGATCTGCAGGATTGTCGCCATCATTCCCAGGCCTCTCTACACCAGGCGTCGGATTGAACTTTGGCGCACGTATGTTTGGCAACCCAACACAGCCTCTTCGAAATCCATGGGCTACATACGTCAACAGCGGCCCACAAGGCGTCGTTAGAAACCGCCCTTCAAGGACTGCTCTGAGAGATCAATCATCCGTAGCAACGCTCAGGGCAAGCAATTCCCGTAGGGGTCTCCGAGAACAAGCCTCTAGGGTCAACATCCACGATGGTGGCAACTCACCGCAGACGATGCGGCCCCGAGAGTCTCGGCAGAATTTGCGTCCACAGGCCTCCAGTCGCCGCCTCAACAACCAAGCATCGACACGAACCCTCCGCGCCAGCGATTTAGCGCGACCTCCAAGCCAACCACCGTCACCAGGCATCGCTCCTACTCCTGCAGTTCGACCCCGTCTTACCGAGGACGAGCGCCTCAGCCTCGCGCGCGAGCTGGTCAACAACCGGGCTCGCGAATTAGGGACTTATCAGCCTGGCACAGCTCAAACGCAAACCCGCAACCCCTTTACGGCCGGTGCCCGCCGCCCAAGTCAGAGTCTACCAACCCGCGACACCAACTCTGCCCCAGCCGAAACAGCGCCTTCCTCTGCTCTCCCCGCCCCGATGCATTCCCGCTCCAACTCCAACGAATCCATCACGTCTGTCCGCAGCAATCCTACGCACCAGCCTGCCTCGTCGCCGCAGCAACCGACGCTTGGTCGAAGGAGGAGCAATCGCAATATAGGCGCTCCGCCAGGGGCTTTTGCTCCGCCGCAGAGCGCTTTCGCCCCACCACCGAATGCGTATGGGGCATTTGCACGTAGAGGGAGCGCAGGACTAGCGGGCTACGAAAACCCCATCGCGGCTGGTGTGGGTGTCGGAGGCGGGGGAGCTGGCGTGGGAGGTGTTGGGACGAGAGGGGTGAGTCCGATGCAGGTTGTGGGTGCTGGTGATCGGAGAGCGTACTAGACAGGACTGGCTAGGCCTTGGAAACCCCTTTTCCCACCAGCCTTGCTGATATGGTTCTCTTTTGCTCAGATCCCAAAGACGACGCTCGTTCTGCGTGCTGTTCAGCGGAAAAACCGGGCGGGAGAAGTTGGGAGTGATAGAAGGCGAGTTGCCTTTGCGTTTGAGCTTTCATGAATGAACGAGGGGTTCTGGCTATTTTTTCGATTTCAGTTTCTGGATATGGGGGATTTTGGGCATTGGCATTAGCGAGCACCTATGATTTTAGTTGGGGCGAGAGACACTGCATTGGCATGGCGTTTTCGGAAGCGATGGCGTAGAGCCGGTGGAGTCTGCAAAGCCGGGTTGCGATGGGATGGAGGGCATAGCATGGATTCGGACTGAATGGTACGTAGTATGCATGGATCGAACGTGCTGCTGCGGCTGGGTTTAGCGGTGGCGTCTGAATGGAGTTATTTGAGTGGGTTTAAATGGTTCTTCGGAGCTGTGATCGTGGTGTGTGCAACGAAAGATCTTGATTTTGTACAGGGCATCTATGAATACAACAGCGAGAATCTCTACTGTATCAGTACAACAGCTCCATGCATATGCAGCCCTCACGCCCGCTCCAAGTCTTGTTTTCGCCTGCCTCCAAAGATTCCGGTATTGTACACGAGATCTCCTCTTCACAGACCCACCTCCACCCTCGCCAGGTTTTCGTCTCTCACGACCTGTTGAAGGCAAAGGCGCGGTCGTTGTTCGTTGAGCCCTGCCTCGACGTCGCGCTGTCTTGCATAAGATCATACACCACCTTCCAGTCAATCCGATCCCACCACGCAGCCAAAAAGTTCTCCTTGCCCGTGGGTCCAACAACTCCATCAGGATCATTAGGATCGACTACGCCGCCGACGCGCCAGTCGCGCAGCCACGAGTGCTCCCACGTGCTGACGCATAGCAGAGGCGTCACATCCACCCCGCCGTACGCGAGCTTCGGCTGCTTGGCGTAGCTGGCGCTCTGCGCGCCAAAGGCGCCGACCGAGTTTGTCGGCACGCCCATCTTGCCCAGCTCGGCGCGGCTGAGGCCCAGGCTGGCGGCCGAGTCGCCGTTCTGCGTGTTCATGTCCACGGGCTGGCGCCGGTAGTGGGCGCCGGCCAGCGGCGAGCCGGCCATGTAGGTGGGCAGGATGCGGAAGCTGGAGTTGTAGCCTGTCTTCGTCTTGACGAGCCAGACAAAGCCCGGCCCGAACATGGAGTTTGCGGTGGCGAGGAACTCGTCGCGGAGGGTTTGGATGGAGCCGAATTCGCTGGCGAGGGTGGTAGCGAGGGTGGTGGGCATGGGAGGGGGGGTGGGAGGGGGGTCATCCTTCTTC
Source organism: Lophium mytilinum (assembly GCA_010093605.1). Lineage (NCBI taxonomy): Eukaryota > Fungi > Ascomycota > Dothideomycetes > Mytilinidiales > Mytilinidiaceae > Lophium > Lophium mytilinum. Next base: position 580,315 of record MU004184.1, on the reverse strand, counting down.
TTGGGGGAGGGGGCGCGGAACTGGGGCGGTCAGCGAAGTCTGGTAATTGTGGATGTGTAGGATTCGGAGAGGGGGTGAGTAGAAGGAAGGGTAGGCGTACTATTCCCTTGAAGAAAAAGTGGTTGTTCCAGGCCATGGAGGCGAGGTTGAATATGGCGGCGTTGGTGGGATCGCGGGCGTAGTGTATCAGCAGCTTCTTGGGCTCCCAGTTCTCCTCTTCGCCCCCTGTATCCAGATATCAGCACATGCCCTCTCTAATTGGCAAACATTGCAGGTCGTAATGGGTGGTGCGGGCTCGGGAGTGCGGAGGCGTACCGGCGGTCATGAAGTTGAGCTTGTTCAGCAGCATGCCATGGTACTCGACCCAGGCAATTGCAATGCCATCGGGCGAGTAGAGCCCCCTGATGCCATCTCGTCGCATGTCCTTGTCATGGTTCAACTCAGGCATCTTGTGGGCCCGCGCCGGGGCGCTCTGCGAGAAGCATCTCTAAAACGTAGCCGCGTCAGTCGGGCTCCAGAGGGCGGCCACCACAGCGGCCGCATTGCATTGGGCGGGAGACGTACTGCAGCACGATCTGCGGATCGGAACAGGTGCCGGGGCAGGCGGAGGGTAGGCTGTATTATCATGGCGTGGGTGTGCTGTGGTGGTTAGAGTCGCGATGCAACAATTTCTGGTCGTCCCAGGTTGCGCTAGCCGACTCGGGATGAGACGCCAGAGCTGCGGGCCACTCACGGGGCGTCGTCGCTGTTCGCTGCAAACAACATGATACAGCAGAGCCGCCCGCGGTGCCAGCGTTTCACCCTCTCAGCGACCTGCAAAAGCATAGCCACACGATGTGAAGAGTCACCTGCCGCTGGTGCACGGTTAGCTGCTTCGCTCTCCAGACGCTGCACACCACTCGGCGCGAAGAATGGGCTATTTCCAGAACATCCGGCGGCCTATTGGGCCTGCACATCGCGCGACAGACCGTCATTCAGAGCCTGATGCCACGGCCGTGAGGTAGGTCGACTCTATTTTCGTATCTCTATATACTGCTGTGCTGCCCGCCATGTTCTTTCTCGATCGTTTCGTGTTTCGACCTCGACTATCATCGCCCTAAGACAGAAAAATCCCATTGTGTCTGTGTCTTTGTTCATATATTTCTTCTTATAATCATACTCGTGGGCTATTGTCCTGCTGCCAACATGTTCTCGTCCAATCTCCAGAAGCTATCTCTCATCTGTCTAATATCCACCACCGTCCCCGCTACCTCCGCCCTCGCCGCCGCCGTCTCCGCTGCCCAGTCCGTGGGTCTAATACAGCGAGAGACAGTGTGTGGAGGGAATTCTGGCCTCTCGCAATGCGGAGCATCCTTTCCCTCCGAGTTCTGCTGTCCTACCGACTCGAAATGCCTCTCGATCAATAATACTGTCTCAATCTCCGCCATCTGTTGTCCTGCCGGCCAGGACTGCGGCTTCATCCAACCCATCACATGTGATGTGACCCAGCTCGACGCAACAAAACATCCCGACAATCAAATACACACGGCCAACACTACCGACCTCAAGCTCGAGACATGCGGTAGCTCATGCTGTCCGTTGGGCTACGGATGCCAAGGTGGCATGTGCGCCGTCTCCAAACCATCTTCTGCAGCCTCTGCATCTTCTTCCTTATCACCTACTGCCTCTGCAACTGGCACTGGCACTGCTCTTCCACAGTCCTCCCAGACCGCTGTATCCGGTCCCCCCATCCCCACCACCGCACCCCCCTCCAACTCTGGCTTCCCTGCCAAAGCAGTCGTAGCCGGATTTTTCCCAGGCATGCTTCTCGGCGCTATCCTTGCCGTCGCTATCATCTGGCTCATCAACAAACGCCGCGAAGCAGCCAAGAATCGCTACAGTGGTGACTTTGGCCATGTCGCTCGCACTGTCTCCGATCCCATCTACGATCCTGTCTATGCAGCACGCACCGACTTCCTGCGTCGTGGAAGCGCTAGTGTAGCCAGCCAACAATCACCCGCACGCGACACGGAGATGCAAATGGGCACGGTCGGCATGTCTCTCGCGAATGCGAACATCAACATGAATCGTAGCAATACCACCGGCGGCAAAATGAACCAGTTTCCATCGCCGCCTCGCGCTCAGACAACAACTCCGCGAGTTCGTGCTCTCTTCTCTAAATCTCCTAAGCTCGGCCCAGGTGGCTCTGCGGCGCGCGATCCTTATACCACCCCAACTCGCACACCTACTTCCCGCTCATCTCGCTCATCCCGATCTAAGCGAAGAGCAGGGCCTGAGAGGAGTGGCAGCACTGAGACGATTGACGTCTTGATGCCCGCTCCGAGCTTCCTAGGAGTGCCAAATTCGGACACGGGTGCCAACGGACGACCACTGACTGGTGGGACGACATTCACAAGGCTGATGGAGGACGCAGGATTCGGTAGGGATAGTAGAGATCTTGGCGGTCTAGGAGTTCGTGGTGTGAGTCCGCGGAGGGGTGTATAGTGCGGAGCACTCGGACAGTCTTTTCTCAGCGTCATATTTCCTTTTGTCTCAAGCGTTAGCGTTGCATTTAGCATGGGCAAGCGGGTGTTTGGGTTTTATATTGGAGTTTTGGCTGGATGGAAACAGATACCACTGCTTTTTACTGCGCATTCGTTTAGCGTTTACATTGCATTTAGGTGTAAGCATTTCTTAATTACTATCGCTACATTCCCGTTCATCAATATCATATCTTCTTGATTCCTATGTTCCATCTTAGAACTTGTCATGGTCTTGTAGCAGGTCTTGACACATTGAAGATGCTCCAAGGTTATCAAAGTATAGAGGACAGAGGTTTCCCCACTTTTATCACCTGCAAACCTTTTTCTAGTTTAGCCCTAGTCACGTGGCACCTGATGAAAGTAGGAAAGGAACTTACCCTCTATACTGCTAAGGCTTGCTACATTAAGCACTTTATCAACACCTATATCCACAAATACTCGTTGCGGCACTGTAAGATTTCAGATCAGGGCCGCTAGAATCTCCTTCCGTTCAGGTAAAAAAAGAGTCAGGTATTAATGTGCTTGCGCATCGGAGTATTGGGACGTTTGTGACGTGATGACTGTTCCTCTTATATTCAAAAGCCTTCTATCATGCTATCAACTGTCCCGTTCAGGGCATACGCTTAGGGGGAGGCCTCACAGTATCAAGCGCAAGTCACAACCACGCTCCCAATGTTACAACTTCGGAAGCTGACACTCCAAACAGTTTTGTATTCGGCATCTAAGCGATTCTTCATAGCACTTCTAGAGGAGGTAAACGTACAGGAATAGGCTATAAGTTTGGACATACGACTCTGTCACTGCTTAGCTCCAATGTTACTCAGTTGACACCACTGTCGGGGGTAGCTTGGCAGCTGAGGAGCCATTCAGTCAAGAGGCAGTCTAATCTACATTGCTTGGAAGCGAGATCGCCCTTGAATCTCCGAAAGCCAGTTGGGGCGCCATAAGCAGTGGCGAACCAGTGTGCCCAGACTTATGGCTTGTCACCGTAAGATCGTCATCTGACTAGTTTGGTGCCTGGCATAGACGAATGCAAAAGTTGCCAGCTATAAATCATCATTCACCTACAGACCGCAGCTTTGGCCAACCTCACTATTTGATCGGTCTCTCGAGGACTTGAATCTATCTTCCTCTTCTTAACCACATACCACAACCGCAAACATGCAACCCAAGCCAGCGTTTGTCGAGGACCTCGAGTCCACAAGCTCCGACACTTCCCCCCCGACACCCTCCACCGACGGCACTGCAAAGATGGCTTCCCCGCAGCCCAGCAGCCAACTCAATGGCCCTACTATGCCCAGCGTCGCGGGAGTTACCAATGACGAAGCCAATCACGTCACAAAGACCACTGTTGGCGCCGATGGAGTGAATCAGGGACAGTTCCTTCCTATGGCATGCGACACGTGCCACAGTGCGGGAATCCAGTGTTCAGGTGGTGGTGAAAAGTGTACAGAATGTGCAAAAGAGTAAGTGATGCCGTTAAACAATTCTTCCGTTGAACACAGGCGCTGACATCGTGAAGCGGCATGCCATGCCATTACAGCGATCGGGCAGGTGGACCTTCGCAGAACATCGCCTCACATCCCGCGGCAGCTGGTTGTGGTCAAGGCATCACCGGCGCTATGAGTGGCGCGAATTCTACCCTCTCTTCTGCTCCGATGCAGTCTAAGCATGCGGAGAATACACTCTTGCCGTCTCTAATGCAGTCCAAACACGCGGCATCCAAGCCGGAGTCGAAGGTCAAGCCAGCCCCTCAAACTCATGATAGGCAGCCAGGAGGGGGCCTCTTCGGAGATCCTTCAAACCCAAAGCGCGGTCTTTCTGGCCTTCCGCCTGGAGCTTCGAGAGGACGGCAGTCTGGTGGCGGCCTGTTTGGCTCGGGAGCATCCCGCGATAACCAGGGACAGGGCGGTGGTCTCTTTGGCGGATTTGGCGCCCTGTCTAAACCTTCGACAGGGACACAGTCTGGCGGCGGCCTCTTTGGCTCCGCATTCGGCGCCCCGTCTAGAGCTTCGACAGGACAACAGTCTGGCGGCGGCCTGTTTGGCTCTACAGTCGGCGCTCCGTCTACAGCTTCGACTGGACGACAGTCTGGTGGTGGCCTGTTCACATCCCGCGAGAACCAGGGACAGGGCCAATCCTCCGGGGGGCTTTTTGGCACCCCGTCTACAGTTTCGACAGGACAACAGTCTGGTGGCGGTCTGTTCGGCTCAGCAGTATCTCGCGATCGTCAGGGACAGGGCGGTGGTCTCTTTGGCGGATTTGGTGCCCCATCTACGGCTTCGGCAGGACAACGTTCTGGCGGTGGTCTCTTTGGCACCCCGTCTACAGTTGCGGCAGGACGACAGTCTGGCGGCGGCCTGTTTGGCTCAGCAGCACCCCGCGAGTACCATGGACAGGGTGTCTTTGGCGCATTCAGCTCTTATGCCCCTACGAACGCAGCACAGTCTTCTGGTCTCTTCGGAGGACAACAGCCGGGTAGCCGCTTTGGATACTCTTCTGGCTCTGAGCTGAACGACGGACAGGCCCAATATCAAGCAGGTACGGGCTTTGGAGGCTTCAGGACTTCTATGCAGAGTGCGCTTGAAGTAGACCAGGAGCGGGAAGCACGAATGAAGGCGGCCCAGCTTCAGTTTAGACGTTTTGGAACACCATATGATAGCTACGGACCACACTATGGGGCCTTCAGCGGACAAGGGTATGGAGGCCACGGACATCAGTCTAGTAATCTCTTCGGCCAGGGACAGACGCGCCCTCAGGTTGGAGAGTGGAGCATTCCTTTGGCGTCCTGTCAGCCCCTGTATTCTAGCGACTTCTTCAGAGAACAGCATTCTAGCAACTTCGGAGGATCAAATACTACTCCCCTCATGCCCCATCGTGGAGTTCCGAGCTCTGGTATCTTCCAGTCTCAGCCTACAACTTCTGCGAACTCCGGAGTAGCACCTGTCCGGGTGGGACCCCCTGGCAAGAAAAACGAGCTCAAGGATGATCATCCCAAGGAGTAAGTCATTCGCAGCTATCTCCAATGGAGGCCTTTACTAACTTTGCTAGCTCATTCCTTCAGCTTCTCCAAACTGGCAAATACAGCGATTACACGATCACGACGAAGGCCCACAAGTGGAATGTTCACATGGCCGTCATTGCCTCCAAAGCTGGTGATCTCATTCCCAAGGATGCAGCGGTAAGTGCTCACTTAAATACATACCTTATAGTTCTGACTAATCTGTTCTGAATAGTCGGGCGGAACCGTGAGATACGAACGCTGGGACCGTATCGTCATGGACCGTGTCATCGAGTTCATCTATTCCGGTGACTACGATACTTATGTGGAGCCAGACACTACTGCGGACGTCAAATTTGGCTTCACAATCGACCCACTCACCAAGAGGAAGCTGTCGCTGCTGGAGCATCTCTGCATCTTCGCTGCGGGTATGGGATACGAGATTCCGGGCCTGGCTGAGTTGACGCTGGAAAAGGTGAAGCAATACTTCGAAGGATCAAAGTTCGTCGAAGCCGAAGTGAGATCTGCCTACAAATGCAGCACTAATATGGGTATTCTTCACGACTTCCAGCCGTACTTGCCAGCCAACATTGCAATGGGGCCGGCTGTGCGCATGTGCGACTGCTTGAGGGACGTTGCAATCGCTCATGGATTGCCGGCGTCCGCATTTCATTAGGGCAGAGCGGCGAGAGCCCCTGCGAGTCTTTGAAGGTGGAGACTACGGGAATAAGACTGTAAGTATCGGTGTGGTTCGATACTCATGTCCTCTTACACCAGACTGAGCGTGAAAGGCCTTCATTCCCTTCCAAGATGTTGGTTCCATTGGCCTGAGGTAAACTTAGATGGGTCTAATCAATGACTTTCCACTCAAATTCGTCGTCCGTGATTTCTGAGTATCATTTGGACTGCGTGGAACCCTCTCTATCTCCATACGTAGTCTCGTAGGTCTTTGAGACTACAAAGGATGTAAAGGTTGGTAAGATGAATATCAGACTGCGTTTTGGCAGCCCGAATACATGCAACGAGCAAGATTGGGGCGCAAGCATCGTGATCTTCGTGTGTCCAAACTCATACCCTATTTATCTTTCGTCGCCTAGGGATCCAAAACGGCACTCATCTTCATCTTCATAACGCCTCTTGGGTTCAGTCACTGCTTCTCCACAGATTCGCCCCAAGGCCCTATAGTCCTCCTCCACTTTGAATTCGTCATGGAATGTTATTCAAGCCGCGCAAGGAACGTTCGCGATGTAGACAGGACTCCAAACGGCTGGCTTCCAGAACAACTCGGCGCTCGGGACCCACAAAGATATTTCGCTTCTGTTCAGCCTACCAGCACTATAAGAAATAGGAGCGTAAATACTGGAAAGAGACCTACGACCTGAAAAACCATTTGTAGCGTGTATGCGCGTGTATCAGACTCAAACAGCGCTTCATTATCTTGGTACTATCTAGGGGCGCTCCTAGAAATCCAAGTGCGTAAATCCTAACCAGATATTAGCAATCGAGGGAGAAGTCATTGCCGCGTAGTTGCCGCGTAAGTGAGGTTGTTGCCGGCTACTTTCACATTCCTCAAGTAAGCACTCTCCTTCCCCTCGCCCGATCTACGTGCGCTATTAGGTCTGTAGGTGCCAAATCTTGCGCAGAGGTCATAACCCAATAAAGAACAGTTGCCGCGTCACTGCGCTTGTAAGATACTTCGAATATGCTTGGTTTTATGCTTCTCACACCCAACGTCCCCCTATTTCTGTGCATTCCAGGTTCGTCTGCCAGTTCCTAGGTGCCAAAGTCTGGCCAGAAGATATAGATGATGCAAAGAACAGTTGACGCCTAGCAGCGCACCTAGGTAATCAGCGGTTTCAGTCCACGCCGCGCAGAGGCACCAGCCTTTTTACGCCGAGACCCGTTCCACGTGCGCTCCGAGGACTCTGGGTGCCAAAATCTAGCTAGATGTTCCAAGGGATGTGAAACGTCATTGCCACGCAGCTGCGCACGTAGGCGGCGCGGGTTCTGTCAGCGCTGATGTGTATCCAGTAGCTCCTTTACGATGAGCTTCCTGCTACGTGCGTTTCAAGCGCTTTAGGTGCCAAAATCTGGCTAGAGGTTGAGAAGCATGTGGAGAATCATTGCCGCGTAGCTGCGCACGTATACTACGCTTCAGCGTGACACGCCGAGAAAGCGATCCAGCATACATTGTTGCCATTGACCTCGACTATCACTCAGAACACGACCACGTAGCTAGATAGAAGGACTCTCATTGTATCTCACTTCCGCTTTGTAGGACCATATTGTGCGCGCATGCTGCCTTGTTTTCCCTTTTCAATACTCCAATACATTCTCGGATCCTCTCTAGCTTAATCTCCTGCCGTCCGCGGCCCTTCACCTCCCATGTCTCCTACCAGCGATCCGTGTGTTTCGATGACGTCCTTCACATTTCTCGCCTAATTCGCTATGTAGCCCTAAAGGCAGTAACCCGTGCCGTTCACGTCACGAGGGCAAATCGCACGGACTGGCTCCCGTTTGTACATCTTATAACACTGTAATTTACCCTATGGGCATGATCTGATTTGGCGTGTCCGAGTTCGGCATCACGAGTGTAGTCTGTCCTACCTAGGTGTGTACAGTGCTATATAAAATCACCGTCTCAAAATCGCACAGACTTTCTCCCATTTACATCTCAATACCTCATATCTCAGCCCTCTTACCGGAGTTTGTTCCGAGTGTCGCAGGTTTCAATCTCGAACGTTTCCTGATGGGAACTCCGAGGGGAGAAGCGTTGAGTCTAGAGGGAGTAATTCCGCGTGATTTATAGACCCGTAAGGGATCACTGTAGCTGAATGGGATTTCCTGTTCTAGGTACCTCGAGTAATGGCGGCGAGCACAGAGGATGCGACTTCGCGTAAGCGAAGGACCTTGCTCGGGTTAATCATGGTTTTGTTGATTGTTCTCGTCGCTTTAAGGTGGGACTGGGCGAGAGAATTCATTGCGGTTACTTGGCATTGACTTGATATCCTTAGATGTGGAAGTACTAGTTAGTGGTGAGTTGGTATCCCCGAGATAGCTTATGTGAAGTAAGGAGGCATACGTCAATGATAGGGGGGATCAGAGAACGTTTCGGTAGGGATGTATTGGTTTATTCTATAAAATAGTTGTATCAGAACAGCTAGGAGCTCAACATATAAAGAACAGCGTAGGGAAGGCTGTGGGCGCATATGGGATGGACTGTGGAGTGACTGTTCTCTAGGACCTACCTTGAGCCATTGCAGAGGATTATGTACGGGGACGTATACTCAGACATCACACTTCGCCTCGCCGCAAGTACCCAGCATAGAACAAGATCACCAATGGTTAAGCGATCATCACCCTCGTGAAGTCTCCATTGTATTGTGATCAACACCCGCTCTTGAAGAGCAAGGCTAGCTCCATTGATAGGCCTCAATTCCTGATTTTTGTATCGAAATTACATGGAGACGCCGTGAGTGAACAATCGAGTCAGCACTGAAAGTCGGGTATGCATGCCCTGATGCCGAAATAGACCCTCCGGAAACCTCTCCCCATTTATCGCACGATGCCCTCGAATCGGTTCTTGTACCACTTGACGGTCTCGGCTTGGTTGATGCGGTGAGCGGCACCGATCTTAGAGGTGCAGCGCCTACGCTTGGCAACGCGGGCACCGGGGCGGGTCATGCAGCAGTAGAAGTCCATTCCGTAGATTCCAATGGAGGGGTCGTATTTGATGCCCAAGTCGATGTGTTCCGAGATACCGAATCCGAAGTTGCCGGACGAGCTGAAGTTCTTCTTGCGGAGTTCGTATTCTACATGAATTAGCGGTTGTGGAGCTCAGAGACAGGCAGCTAACGCACCCTTGACCTTGAGGCCACGCTCGAGAATCTCCTCAGCCTTTGGTCCTCGGACAGTGACGTGGACGGCTAGACGCAAGGTCAGTCAATGGCTTAGTGACTTGGTTGCGAGGAACGCACCAATCTTCTCGTTACGACGGATACCGAAGGTTCGGACGGTGTATCGTGCCTTGGAGTAGACAGGAGTTTGACCGGAAAGCTGTTCCAAGACCTTTGCGGCCCTAGTCAAGCGATCACCAGACTGTCAAAGTCAGCTATTTTGTCCATGTATCTCCCGATGTTCAAGATCTCGTACCTCTCCCACCGAGATGTTCAGAACCAGCTTGCTGATTCGAAGCTAAACTGCTTGTCAGCCCAATTCCATTTGTGTCCTTGTCCGAGAGCGGTATCTCGGATGTTTGAGGTGTAGCCATGTTGTGATATGCTTGCGCAAGTGGTTGAAGGGTTCGAGTAGGTATTGCGCGGATTGGCATCGCTGGAAGGCATAATCTGGATTGGGGGAAGTACCTCTCGCATGGGCTAGATGGCGAGATGATTAGTTTCATAGGCTCGATTCTGCTTGTAATGGGTAGCTCACGTTCGCTGCGACAGTTAGCCAATGCTCACAGGAAGAATTGCTTGGGCGAGACATACCTGACTTGTCCTTTCCTGATTCGGCCATCTTGAAGAATGTCACTGCAGCAATCGGTCAGAATAGCATCCACGAGATGGGAGCTTGAAGTGCTGCGTACCGGTTGCGTCGTGGCGGGGCCTGGAGTTAGTATTTCGTGAAGTGGAGGACTCTCCTGAGTTTGGAGTGAGGTTGGCTACGGCCTGCGCGAGAGTGCGCGCTAGTAAGCGAATTGTCTTGGCGCGCGCGGAAAGCTTCTTGAACTTCGAGCTCCCACCGCAACATCACCCCGCCCAGTGACCAGTGCTTTCCACTGCGCACTCACCTCTCCCTCCGCCGAACTACTGGAACTCTAATTTCGAAGGAGGACCAGTCGTGTTCGCACGCACCCGCATCATTATGGCTGCGGCAAATAGGCAAGGCAAGATCGTAAGTACTCGCAAGTCCCGCTCTACTTCATTCGCAGCCCTGAAAGATACCCGACTATAGTTCCAGCTAACTCTTCGACCTACAGCAAAATCTAGTAAGCATCCCGCTCAAGAAATACCACACAAGGCTCTGACAGTTCTAGCTCAACTACAAAATGCGAGCCACCTTGACCGATACAAGGCAGATGGTGGGACAGATGCTGGCCTTCGATAAGGTAAGGGCACTCATGGGACAAGCTTTTCTGGCGCAAGATTGCTGATCTTCTCGCAGCATATGAATCTCGTACTTGCCGATACCGAAGAATTTCGACGGACGAAGAAGGCCGCGAAGGGCTCCCAAGCGCCTGGCAGTTCTAGCTCTGCAGCAGTCGAGACGGAAGAGAAGCGAACTCTAGGGCTGATCATCCTGCGCGGCACCCACATCGTCTCGCTATCCGTAGAGGGTCCCCCACCCCACGATCCTTCCGCAAGACTGGGCGGACCGGCGACTGGAGGAGCGGCCGCGGCTCTACAACCAGGTGCAGGCATCAGTAAACCCGCAGGAAGAGGCCTACCGATTGGTCTTACTGGACCTGCCGCTGGAGTTGGAGGACCAGGACCAGGCTTTGGAGGACCGCCAGCAGGCTTTGGACCTCCCGGAGGGTTTGGACCACCTGCAGGTTTTCCCGGCCGAGGAGGACCACCAGGCGGACCCCGTAAGTCGACTGACACCTAGTCTTCATGCATCTGAGATACTAATAAGATCGCAGCCGGCTTCCCCCCAGCAGGTTTTGGAGGACCCCCAGGCGGACCTCGTAAGTCAAAGAGCACCTGTTCCCGCTGCTCCTAAACATACTAACAAATCGCAGCTCAATTCGGAGGACCGCCAGGAGGCTTCCAGCCACCCGGCGGTCGCGGGTACCCACCCCCAGGATTCGGTGGTCGGTAGACCGAGTTTTAAGGTCAGTAGGTTCAGTCAGAAGCTCGATGAAAGATGGAATGGTATCAAAGTCAGCGAGACAATTTTGCGGGGGCCACCCAAAGGTATGCTCACGAATGGCATTTTGTCTGGTTTAGGAAGCCGCACACCTGGTACAGTGGTAGAAGGGTTGATTGGAACGAGGTCGACCGGCTTGGTCACCTATTAGCAGTGGAATCTGCCTGCCTTCGACGAGAGGGACCAAAAGTCGTGCGGTGTTGTCGGAGAATGATACCATGCATAAGGCAGGAATAATGCAATCCAACAAACCTTCATCAACAATGTCGTCAAAAATATATGCCCATTTCTCGGCCGTTGCCTCTGGGCCTTTATTGTACTAATAGGTCCCTCACGAGACGGATATGGCCTCAGGACTTATCGTTTGAGATGATTCAGTTGCGTCCTATGTAGATTCCGGGCAGCTTGTTGAGACACTCATGACAAAGGCAAGCTAGAACACACGCGTAAGACTATAACGAGGCACTGTATAGAATTGTAGTGACTCGGATTGGTTCCTGAGGCGCACTTGGCAAGCTTCTCCACAAGGCGCTCCGACCGAACCGCGAGCTCGGGCCGGACCTCAACGCCAAAGAAAGTCGGCGCAAGCTATCCAACAACCCAACCACCAACTTCACCACCCCACGCTCAATCCGCAATCCCTCACCATGGCGGCCGCAGTGAAAGCCCTCAATGCGAAGATACGGTCGAACAAATACCTCGACTACTTCTGCTCGACCCGTAGGTGACGCTCCAAACGCCTCCGTTCCGGCTTCGGAGCTGTAGACTGTAACGCCGGGGAATACATTATCGACCTCGGAACGAGCTGAGCTGATCACAATGGTGTTTATACAGACTTCTGGGGCCCGGCGAGTAACTTTGGCATACCGATTGCCGCCGTAGCGGACATGCAAAAGGATCCTGAGATGTGGGTGTCTTCTCCGTCTTGATGACTCTAAGCCTGCGACCCGCGCAACGACAATATACACCGCAACCCGCGCGAACTATACCTTCCCATACCCGCAATATGCCTCCTCATAAACACCACCGGAGTCGAATTGCTGTCCTCCCGCCTCTTATCCCCACCAATCCCTCCGACGCCGCTCACCCTCAATACCCCCGAAAACGAGCAAACGCTGACAAGCCACAAACCCAACAGCATCTCCGGCCCCATGACCCTCGCCCTCTCCACCTACAGCGCCGTTTTCATGCGCTACTCCCTCGCCGTCACGCCGGCGAACTACCTGCTGTTCGGCTGCCACTTCATCAACTGCGGGTCGCAGCTGACACAAGGATACCGGTACCTGAACTACTGGAAGTACGTACACTGCTAGTTCTCCTACCACCACCCCCTCAAACCTCCCTGTTCTCCGCCACTGCGAGCAGCAGACGCGAGCCAAATGCACACTACTAGAAACTCGTCTCGACCAGGTCAAGTCAATTGCTAACACAGACTCCCAGCTTCGGCGGCCGAGAAAAGAGCGAAGCCCTGAAGGCGAAAGCGAGCGAGGCGGAATCTAAAGTGACAGACGTCGCGACACAGGCAAAGGAGACGGTGCAGAAGGCGCTTGGGAAGTGATAAACCGAGTTCGGGGACGATGACGAGTTGCTGCAATAATCATGCGTGTCTTCCGATTCCAGTTCCAACTTCCTAACGGCGCTAAGCGGCTTTCTGGTTCTGCCTGCCCTGTAACAAGTAGTTTTGAGTCTTGCTGGGGTAGAAACTTAATACAGTGGGCATTTTGGGTCACTTTTTGGACTTTGGGAGAACTTCGGTGCTTTGCGGTTGTGGTTTTGTGAGTGCGTGCGTGTAGTGATACTCATGTCAGCTTTCAGTGCTTTGGTGTGACAATGTCCTGAGCCTATGCTCATCATATTCACAACGAATCTGGGCATGGGCTTGCATGGTCAAGCTAAGACACGTTGCATATGACAGCTTCATGTGAAGAAAAGGGGACTTTGCTCGTTCTGAACGCGTTTTACAGTCCCGTGAACATAGCTTCCCGGCATACGGTGTAATGTACAAAACACCAATGCTATACGCAACGCCATCACTCTCGTCCCGTGAACCCATTGATATCATGAAAACCTCATCCCCGCCCCTGCAGCCCCTCAAAAGTCATCATCATCCATATTCTCATCCTCATCCCCAGCCTCAATGAACACCAACCTCGTTCCTTCTGCGGCCGTTTGCCAGACCTATTCCACAAGATTAGCAAACATATTCGACGCCCGAACGGGAACGGAAAACTCACATCCAGCAAGGCATACTCATCGATAGCCTGCTCAAACTGATCATCCGTAAAGCCCTTCGCCAGCACCCTCTCCCTAACCCGTCTAAGATCCAACTCCCCACGGCTCCCGTCGCCCACCGCCGCCGCGCCACTAGCCGCCATACCGCGGATAAGGTGATAGATCTTGCTACTCGGCGTATGGTCGTCGCGGTTCCTGTCATCCGCGTACAAACTCGCCTTGCTGACTTCCGTCAACCTGAGCGCTTCGTCGACATCCTCGGTGATGACCGTCTCGGCGAAGCGTAGGCGAGCGAGTGCTTGTGACAAGCGTAGCACGCCGAGCAGCGTGCGCGGCGAGGTGTGGGTGAATTGCTTCTTGGAGCCCTCGTCGCGCTTTTGCTGCTGCCGCATGCGCACGTATGCGCCGACCATGTAGTCCGAGACCTCCTGGGGCACGGTGGGACGGAAGGAGCGGGCGCGGGCGACCCATTGGCGGACTTCGGCGGGGGAGAAGATGACGCCGCCGGCGGGCTCGGGATGCTTGTTGTTCATGTGCACGTAGGTGACGTGGCGGGCGAGCTCCTCGTCCGAGTCACGGGAAGGGGTGTCTAGGATTAGGAAGAGGACGTCGAAACGGGAGAGTAGAGCGGCGGGGAGATTGATGTTCTCGACGGGGGAGATGCGTGGGTTGTAGCGGCCGTACAGAGGATTGGCAGCGGCGAGTATAGATGTGCGGGCGTTGAGAGTTGTGGTAATACCGGCTTTGCTGATGGAGATGGTTTGTTGTTCCATCACTTCGTGGATGGCGGTTCGGTCGCTGTCGTCCATCTTGTCGAACTCGTCGATGCAGCACATGCCGTTGTCTGCTAGGACTAGAGCACCGCCCTCAAGCACCATCTCGTCTGTGACTGGATCACGCATGACCGCGGCCGTGAGACCAACACCACTGCTACCGCGGCCTGTGGTGTAGACGCCACGAGGAGCAACTTTAGTGATGTATTTGAGGAGTTGGGATTTGGCCACACCAGGATCACCCATCAAGCAGACGTTGATGTCACCACGGATGCGCATACCATCCCCCATTTCTTTAGTCACACCACCAATAAGCTGGAGGAGGAGTGCTTTCTTGACATCAGCGTGACCGAAAATTTCAGGGGCAATCGAGCGAGAGAGATATTCGTAAAGCTGTCCTGATCGTTCGAGCTCGTTCATTCTCCGTAGCGTGGGCTGTGCGAGTACGATATCATCGTATGCCTTCTTATGCTGATTGACGTACTGAGCCTCGAGATACGTGTCCGTGAGCAGACCTGCTCGGATTGCCTTGAATCCAGTGTAAGGGGTTGGGAGGAAGATACCAGCTACATCAACCACATCACCGGGGCTGATCTGTCTGACCAGGGCTCCGTGGCAGTGTATCGTCAGCATCCTAGGAATGTGACCAACCGGGACCTGATCAGCCATCTCTTGGATCTTGACCTCCTGGAACGGCAGAAACTTGGACGCCCGCGTGGAGAGGAAGAGGGACCCCTTCGTGTTGTTCCTCTTGCAGTCTTCTGACGGGCATTCTACCATAGGGGTAAATTGCTTGGTCGTGACGGGCTGGAAGATTTCACTTCCACATCGGTCGCAGGAGTAGGCATTGACTTGCACAGAGGGCTTTACATCAGACACTCGGGTCGCGATTCCGCGCACAGTGATGAGATGCCCAAGATGCTCTCCTCGAACGTTCCGGACAGCCAGTGCTTTGGAGGAGCGGTCGCTGCTTGAGCCTGAGGGCATCCTTGGCTTGAAGTTTAGAGTATAGCGGCGGGTGAGTGCTGGAGGGAAGATGGAGTCAGGCACAACCTGAGCGCCCTCATCCTGTGGCTGCGACTCTCGCATGTGCTCATTTCGCTTGGATCGTTGGCTCATTATGATGTCTAGAACGTCGTCCTTGAAGCTGTCTGTTTGTCAATCATCGGTCATCCAATTTTGCTCAGAGAGAACTGACGTTGGATCCCTTGCCGGTTCTGGCATGACCTTGTCCACCGCTCTCGCAAAGACTTCGATATAGTGATTGGCGTTTTGCTCTATGGAAGAAACCAGCTTGAGTTCTCCCTCGTGCCCTTTTTCGTACTGTTCATTGCGCAATCAGCTTTAAAGTGCCCTCAAACCCCCAACGTAGAGAGTACGCACAGTATCCAGGTCATCCAGATCTATCTGGATTTCTGACCTCACGCGGTCTGCAACGTCTTGCAGCATCTGAATATATTTCTGCTTCGGATTGCGATCGCGGGCCTGTCTCCGCGTCCTCGCTGCACCATCGTCGTCTTCGTCCATGAAATCATACTCGTCGCTGAGCCCATCTTCGCCAATGTTCAGGCCTTCTAGTTGATCGGCAGCCTCTACTGTCGTCGACTTGAACGTCTTCAGGAAGTCCTCGAATGCGGCTGCAGTGGAGTTGCGATTAGTAGAGTGCTATACGTCGAACGCGCACAGCTGGCCCAACTCACTCTGCTGCTCTCCATAGTGGACAAGGGTGGGGTAGGTATAAAGCGCCATTGCGCGTCTTATGTCGGATCGCGTATGGGAAGCGACAGTGGTTCTGCGAGAAGGGGTGAAGTGACTAAGGTACCTTTGCAGAGGGAGAACTGGAGTGCCGTCGGGGGCTGGGAAAGAGACGCGACGAATTCAACGCGCTCGGGCGCTTCAGTTTCGCGCCCCGCCACCGCCTTGCCGTCGCTTTCTCCCCTGCTTCGGCCTGCGAATCAGCGCCGGCCTGCTTGTGAGCTGCTTTCACGCTCAAGACCTCGGCAGTCCCTCTGTGCTCGCAATATCTTCGTTTGCGCCGCCAGCTCTGCTGTCTACAACACCATGGCTCCAGCGGCGAAGAGGCCGGGCGGCCAGGCTGTGCAAGCTGAGGTTGCTCTCATCCAGTCGTTAAAGAACTGTCTGGTCAATCTCCCTGGTTCCCTCGTCTCGGTCTTGGTGAATGCGAATACTGTACGTCTACTGCTCTCACACGAACCATGGGATTGAATGCGCACAAACTTATGCAATACAGATCGCGCAGAATGTCGTCCTCGAGCTCAACTATCGCCAACCTCCCCCTCCTGGTGCAGACGCCAAGGGTACCTCTCCGGTCCAAAAGTCAGTCTTTGCGGGATGGACAGGCATGCAGAGCAAGCGCAAACTTGCGTCGGTCGTGGGTAGGGATGGCCTGAGTGGCAGCAGAGGAAGTGCTGTGAGTAGGGACCAAGACGTGGCAGTTGTGGAAGTAGATGCAACGTATGGACGGCTACTAGGACTCGTCGAGGGCCAAAAGGTCGGCATTTTACTCCATGTAGACCCCCCTCAGGCGCATACTATCAACATTGAGCCTTTGACTCCTGCAGACTGGGAAAGTATGTTCTCCGCACTGCTCTTCTATAAGACTACTTACTGACCACTCCCACTCAGTGATTGAACTGCATGCTCAATTCTTGGAACTCAACTTCCTCGCCCAAATACGTGCGCTACCAAATCCAGCATATACTCCTTCATCAGAAAGCCAGCGCCAGCCTCCACACCCATTGACGCTCCATCTATCGCCTACGACTACTGCCAATATAACTGTCACCTCTGTTAGCCCAGCGCCTCCTCCTTCGTCAGCCTTTGTCAAAATATCCCCCGACGCCGAGGTCATAGTAGCACCTAAAACGCGACAGAAATCAGAGCGGAACTCCGATCGAGCAAGCAGGAGTGTCGGTGGAACAAGCCGCAGAAGTGCGGGTGGGAAAAGCTCTGCAAGTACTGTACGGCGACGAAGTGGTAGAGATGAATCATCCAGCAAAGGTGCCCTATTTCTACGTGGGGTGGATAGAGAACTAGCAGGGGAATGGTTCGATGAGGAAGAAGATGAAAGGAACGAGGGCCTCAAAGTCTGGGTGGATCGGGACATGCTTCTGACGAGGGAATTAAGAGGCGTAACATGGGTTCTAGTTTCTGTTGTGAAGCCAGCAGGTCTACAAGAGCCTGTGGACGTGCAGAAGGAACAAGAGACCGAGAAACCAGCCAACAGGGTCGTTGCGCGCATCCAGGCCTGGGAGGACGCTCCTGATAGTCGGCACGTTGCGTTGTCCTCACCTCTTTGCAAAGTGCTTTGCTCTGAACAGTTCGTGGGCGGACTTGTACGGATTGAAGGAGCACCCACCCAAGCCGCCAAGCCGTCGTCTATGGTCAAACCTCCCGGATCCAAGGATGCTGGCGTAAAAGCTATAAAGGTGTTGCCATTTGCATCGACAAACTCGCAGCCAGGCTCAACTCTCAAATTCGGGGGCGAGTCCAAACAGGAACGAGAAGAAGCCTCCCAAGGAATCAAGAGAATGTATGGCAAAAGCCCACAGGGGGTTGGACTTCTGGATGGCCCGATTACGGACGGTATGATTCTGTCATCCTTGGATGATGCAGAAAAGGGCTGGCAGGGTGGAATTGTGAGGTTTGAGCCGCCGCAACAGCAACCAGCGGACGGGATCAAAGCTCCCCCAGCTTGGTTTCTGGGCACCGAGAGGAAGTTTTCCATCGAAGTCCTGCCTGAGATTATAAGACCCTCGAATGCCCTGAAGGGTTTATCTCCTGGTGAGCCAATACCAAGCTCTGCGCCGACAATGGTGGGAATTGATCCATTGATCGAACAACTCACTGGGCATCTATCCCACAATTCATCAGTGTTGTTGACTGGAGGGCTCGGAGCGGGCAAATCCAGCCTTACCCATCTATTGGCACACAGTCTGCGATCCGAGCGTCTTTTCAACGTCACCTATTATCCATGCCGCAAGCTCGTGACGGACGAGACACGAGTATCAACAATCAAAGATACCCTGAATCGCCTTTTTTCGTGCGCATCATGGGGTGCCCGACTAGGGGGCAGAGCTTTAGTGATCCTTGATGATCTCGACAGGCTTTGTCCAGTGGAGACCGAGCTTCAGGTGGGAGGAGAAAACGGCCGAAGCCGCCACATTAGTGAGGGTCTTTGCTCTATTGTGAAGCAGTACTGCTCGATAGACTCCGGGGTGGTTCTCCTTGCAACAGCCCAGAGCAAGGAAGCTCTAAATAACGTCATTATTGGCGGCCACGTCGTTCGGGAAATTGTCAGCCTCAAGGCACCTAATAAAGAAGGCAGAAGGCGAGTACTAGAGATGCTAGTGCATAAAGATGCAAAACCAGCAGCAGACGACTCGAGACTGAACGGATATTCAAATAACGACGACTCTTTCCTTGGCAGCTCTACCTCTGGCAGTCGGCCTAGTACATCCGGTCAATACGAATCCCAGCCTGCTTCTGACGCCGATGGGTTCGTTGTCGATCCCAGCATTGACTTCCTCGACCTAGCCGGCCTTACCGATGGCTACATGCCTGGTGATTTGGTCTTGCTCAGTTCCCGCGCTCGCAGCGAAGCTCTAATTCGATCAGTCAGTGAAACATACTCGCACTCCGACTCTCGTGGCTCATCCTCTACATCCATCGTGCTCTCCAAAGATGATTTTACTAGCGCCCTAGCTGGCTTTACACCAGCCTCGCTCCGCAATGTTACCCTTCAATCCTCGACAACACGCTGGGACTCTATAGGCGGTCTTCACTCAACCCGTCAAACTCTCCTCGAAACTCTTCAGTACCCGACCACCTATGCTCCTATATTTGCCCAGTGCCCTCTTCGTTTGCGGTCCGGTCTACTCCTATACGGGTACCCCGGCTGCGGAAAAACTCTTCTCGCATCAGCTGTAGCCGGAGAATGTGGCCTCAACTTCATCTCCGTAAAGGGGCCCGAGATCCTAAACAAATACATCGGCGCTTCCGAAAAGTCGGTCCGTGACCTCTTCGAGCGCGCTGAAGCCGCACGGCCTTGTGTCTTGTTCTTTGACGAGTTTGACAGTATTGCTCCAAAGCGTGGACACGATTCCACCGGCGTCACAGACCGAGTGGTCAATCAGCTGCTCACACAGATGGACGGTGCCGAGGGCCTGTCCGGCGTCTACGTACTTGCCGCCACCAGTCGCCCAGACCTTATAGACCCAGCCTTACTTCGACCAGGACGTTTAGACAAGAGCCTCATATGCGACTTGCCAGGCCTGGAGGAGCGGATAGACATCCTCACAGCTGTGACGCGAAAGCTTCGTCTCGCGCCCTCTGTCCTCACAACCGGTCATGAAGGCGAGAATCTCCGCGAAATCGCTCAACGCACCGAGGGCTACTCAGGTGCCGACCTCCAAGCCGTCGTCTACAACGCGCAACTCGAGGCCATCCACGACGTCCTTGGTGACCATGTACCTGAGATCGGCGAGGATTCAAAGGCCAAGAAAGCCGTGAACGGCACGACATCCAAGTCTGGCAAATCAGACAAGAGCTCCGCGCCCGACTTTGTTCACTTCCGCTTCGGTGACGCTATCGCTGCTACGGGGGATAACGCGATGCCGTCTTCTGTGGCGCTCTCTGAACGTGCGGCTATTGCGGCCAAACTCGCGAGCCTCCAGGCTATTCGACGCAAGCAGAAGCTGGCGAATCATTTGCATGGGCAGCAGGATGCGGATGGGACTGGATCTAAGGAGGAGCCTGAAAACAAGGAGCCTGAGATTCAGTGGCCGCATATCAAAAGCTCGCTTGCAAGCACAAGGAGTAGTATTTCAGAGCAGGAGAGGAGACGACTGGCAGGTATATACCGTGAGTTTGTGGTCGGGAGGAATGGGGAAATGCCTAGTGGACAAGGAGGAAGCGAGATTGGGGGCCGGTCAAGTTTGATGTAGATGTATTATTATGTTGTGTCGCGATCCTGTATCTGCCCCTTACTTTGGCGCTATCTGACGACAGCCTGATTTTTCAGGTCTGTGTGTGTAGGATTTGCGATCATGACAATCATCAGTTAAGCTATTAACGGAAAGCACATCAAAGATGATAGCAAAATCTACTGAAATACATACGCCAAGGTGAGTTCATTGAAGCGATCCCTGAAATGCAAGGATTGAATACTATTTCCGTACAGTGAGCGCCTACAGTACGCGCCGTGAACTGTGCCGCATCACTGCCTCAGTCACGTGAGAACTCATAGTTCATCTATGAAAGAAGCGATTCTCTGCCTTTCCTTCTACTTTCTTATCTTGAATCGGCTTCCTAGGGGTAGAAGGGCTGTTCTTTGTACTCGTCTTCAAGTTTATTTTTCCTATTGTTTATTTCTTGTTACAGACTCGCTTCACGTTCTCATTGCATCACTCCATAAACTCGACATGCATAGAATTTCCCCTCTCATCGCGCTGCTAGCATGCACATCAAGCATAGGACATGCAGAAGTCCTCCAAAAACCACTTCTAGTTCCAAACGACAACTCATCCCCCAAATCATTTTCTGCGCCAATCACCGTGAGTCCTCAACTCTCCAACTACACATGAATATACTAAGCGTCCATCCAACCCCCAGAACCTCGACAACATGCAATACCTCACCAACATCACCATCGGCACGCCCCCGCAGCCCCTGCTTGCCCTAATCGACATCTCCTGGTCCGACACCTTCGCCTTCTCCGCCACCTGCGCCGACGGCCCCTGCCAAAACCACCACCACTACGCCGCCTCCGCCTCTCACACCCACAGCTGCGACACGGCCCGCTCAAAGTTCATCTACACCGGCCTCCGCGCCGCCGGCCACCTCAGCAAAGACACCCTCAGCGTCGCGGGCCTCGACGTCCCGAACCAGCTCTTCCACGAACTCGACCGCGTGAAGAGCGTGCCGACGAGCTTCTGGCGCCGCGATTTCGATTCCGTCCTCGGCCTCGCGCCGCCGCTTGAGGCGTGGTCGTTGCTAGGGATCGAGAGCCCGTTTGCGGGGATGGTGCGGCTGGGGTTGCTGCCAAGGAATGTGGTGTCGATCGCGTTGGGGCGCACGGAGGGGGATGTGAAGGTGGCGGGGGAGATTATGTTTGGGGGCGTTAATGCGGAGATGTTTGAGGCGGGTGAGATGGTGGAGATTCCGTTGTCGAATGTTACGGATCCGCAGCCGGGGAGTGAGGATCCGTTTGAGGTTGGGCCGCCGCTGCTTAATGGGACGTGGCGGGTGGAAACGCGCGGGTTATCGTGGGGGAAGGGGGAGGGTAAGTCGGTGGATTTGGCGGGGTTTACGGCGCGGTTGGATACTGCGGAGCCGTTTGTTTGGCTGCCAGAGGCGGCGTTTAAGAGGTTGGAAGAGGTTATTCGGCCGGAGCGTATTCCTGACTGGCCTGACTCTGTGAGCTGCGAGAGAGTGGGTGAGCTTCCGGGGTTAATGTTTGATCTTGGGGGGCACGAGTTCGTCCTGAGCCCTTTTGATTATACGCTGGAGATGGAGTTTGGAGACTTAGGGGTCAGGTGTGTGGTGGGGTTACTGCCGTGGGCTAAAGAGGATAAGGATGAGAAGGACTTCATTGTTCTGGGAACGCCGTTTTTGAGGGGATATTATACTGTTCTGGATTTCGACCAGAGGAGTGTTGGATGTGGGTACGATCCCTTTCATGGCTCGTTGAGATACTAACTAAGATTTTAGTGGCACGAGCGAAGTACAGGGTGGCCCATGGGTGAAATATGGTAGGTAGTACTTGTAGGAGTCATTTGGTTCCTTGTGGGTCAAAGCTCTCCATATACCTTCGTAACGCCGCTTGAAGTTCGTTCGAAATCCGAAGGCGACTCAGGTCTACCGATTGACCAAGCCTAAAGCCTTACCGAGTCATCTCAAGCACTTGTGAGCAGGTGTACACAGACCGGACCATTGATCCGCTGATCTAGCTTTTTACTTGTAACCTGAATCACCATAGCAGTGTTACATGTAAAAAAGCTTTAGTCCTAATATTGTACCACACGACTGTGTATTCAAAGCGGAATGAAGGTAATCTTTATGTTTCCCGTTAAGATTGCTGCAACGCCACGAGACTTCAAAGCATGGCCTTCCAACCACCATCAGTCGGTTTCGCAAGTCCCAGGTGATCAACGACCTGCCCGAGATGGTCGAATCCCCAGAAGGACTCTGTTTCTCCTTTGGAATTTGTTACTAAGCAAGAAAGTCAGCCTTGCCGTACACCACAGCATTTGGGGTTGAGTGATATGAGTGAGTTTCACCTATAAACCATGGCAACCCAAAAGCACCTTCGGCAAACGACTCCTCGGTTCGTTTCATCAAGCCATCTTTGACCTCCTTGCTCCCGCTCTTCTCAACGGCTTCTGTGGCTGCTGCCTCTCCAACAGCGGCGCTGAGAATCCGGAGCAAGTTCTCTGGCTTCTCAGGGTGGTCAAACTCAACCCAGAAAGCTTGGTAGAGCGCCGCAATGGCGGCGGGAATGAGATCTGGATGAGAGACAGATAATGCTGTAAGGGTGCGTTGGATCTAAATAGTCAGCTCTGATACCTCAAGGTTCTTGGGCGATGATCTATGGATATCCTCGACTTACTAGGATGGTATTAATAGGGAAGCCTGGGGGTGCGTTCTCCGATATTGGCACGTTGAACTGTCGGCACCAGCGAGCTCGTTCGAGGTTTATCCATTTATCTTTGTCTGGGAGGGTGTCAGTTCATACTCTTGCTCCGCCTAGCGGCTTCTCTGGAAGGGCTTCTACTTACTTTTCACGTTGATGGGTGCCGTGTTACCACAAGCCTTCATCAGTCCGCCAAGAAAGATGGGGATGTAAGTGATCTCGCATTGCTTGAAGACTGGGAAGTTCTGTTTGATTCGTTAGCCTGAAATCTTCAAGAACTTTTAGGTAGAGACATTGACTTTGACGGTAAGAGATCAAGTGAATGAGAACTAGGATGTGTAAGGCTCTCGACGTAGAAACGAACAAAGTATGAATGCGAAGGAAGTGAATTTTAGAAATTGCGCCGAGTAAACCAATGGCAAACAGCCTACATCTCATATATGCCAGCCCATTGTAAAGAACACCTATACAGACAGTATGCAGCAATTCCAACGAATCACACTCTCCCCTCCTATGACGCAATAAACGCAGACCACTCACCTGCAGCGCATAGAACCCCAAGTAGGCAAACGGGGACACAATATCTACATATAGAGTAATCTTCGGCTTCGCCATTTTGATATCAGTCGAGGTGATGATGAGTGATGCACCGTTGTTTGGCGGTGCTGTTCTGTACGAATATGCCATAAATTTGGGGGGAGCCTCGGCTCTTTGTTTAAGCTTCGGGAAAGTCAACAACGCCCGCGCTCACAGCTACGCTAGACAGGAAAAAAGTAGTACACTCGTTCAGCACCGTCTAAGGTGGCCCGGAGAGCTATCAGGCTTGCTAAAGCTGGTATTTCATGAATATCAATAGCATACTGGAGGACCGCAAACGGTGCTAAACAAGCGTAACACATAGCACGATAGCAATGGAGATATACAATGTTCTAACATGCATAGCACACATATCTTAAAGTCTAATATACGTGTCGTGGAAGTTACATTCCTAATCTAAACACCGTAGCTTGTGACATCCTATGCTGGGGTTTTCCGCACTGCTAAGACACCTCTAACAGCAATATTACTACGCCAGCAATACTATAATATAGTAACAGTATAGACCTGCACGTATCTTGTGCTCTAACATACGTGCTTCGGAAATTATATACCCAATTTAAAACACCACAACTCTTAACATCCTGTTTCGAATATTAAACCATGCTAAACCCTCAAACGCTAGCAACACACCAGCATCACACAGCAGGCAACATCACGATATAAAGACAGAGAAGCGAAAGAGGGAGAAACCGATTGATTCTCCGAAGGAACTACAGCTGAACCTTCATATCAGACCCGACCAACCACCTTTTTGGCTAGTATTCAAACCCTCTCCTTCCCCTTCCCGTTCACCTTGGCTTTCTTCCTCTTCTCCCAGACCTGCAGATAGCTCTCCTTGGTGAATAGAGTCTCAGCTCGCTCTCTCTCGACAAACAGATCTTGCACCTCCGACCATTCTTCCCTGCTACGATCTCTCAGCTGCACTCGCCACACTTTGCTCTCTTGTTCTCCTTCTACGCTATCATCTCTCACACGCACGGCCTCGTGGGTGATGTTGGCGACGAGATCGTACCAGACAGGCTCGCCGGGCGGGTACAATTTCGGGTTAGGCTCAATGTATGGCGACATATCGAGCGACCGAACGGGGAATGTGACGATGGTGGGATTGCGTTCTGACACAAACTTGTTCCGGCTGAAGCGTTTGATGTGGAAGAGCAGATATGGTGGGAGAGGGTGCAAGAGTCGGTAACGCACACGGGCATCTTTGCGCTCCTGGGCCCGGATACCGTCGTACTTACTCAAAATACTCGTTAGAGGCACCTGAGGAATGATGTTCTTGTCTAACGCGTCCTGAAAGAGGGGCGCCGCAGGAAGGTCGAGGGTGAGGACGAGGAAGCGCGAGATCTCGGTCTGGACGGTGGCGTCTTCGAAACGAAGTCGGTCGCCAGCGTCGGCGCGGGCGGTGATTTTCTGCGATTCGATCTTGAGACTGCCTTGGAAGACCTTTTGAACGATGCTAGAGCCTGGTTTCGTCTTGGAACCCCCGAGGGCTAAGTGGAGGTTGTTAAGGAACCAGGAAAGGAAGTCGACAGGGTCGGCTTGTTCAGTGAGGGTGTAGCGTTTGGAGGATCGAAGGGCAATCTCTTGGAGGAGCTCATGCGGCGAGACGTGGGATTTGAAGGCTCGTGGAT
The DNA here is from genome assembly GCA_010093605.1 of Lophium mytilinum. Lineage (NCBI taxonomy): Eukaryota > Fungi > Ascomycota > Dothideomycetes > Mytilinidiales > Mytilinidiaceae > Lophium > Lophium mytilinum. The sequence goes on along the minus strand of MU004184.1, from coordinate 555,032 downwards.
TCCAAATCTTACGGACAAGAATGCCGAAGCGCTGTGCGAGCTGCGGCCGCTTGGAGAGATCTTCAAGCATGAGGTAGTTGCGAAGCGGAACAACGTGCGCCAGGGCGTGGACGACGACATTGAAGTAGTCATTTGCCTTGATGTTGTTCATGCCAACGAAGCCAGGTGTGTATTTACGGCCCAGGAGATCCCATGCCTGCTTCTGCTCCTTGTCCAGGATAGACACTTCGTCAGGGGAGAGTCGAGGATCAACCACAAACTTGATGTCATCGAGGGACTTCGATGTGACTTCGTATCCTTCGGGAAGAACGTAGATCTTCTTGGTCTCCATGTTGACGTAGATGTGGTGGCCTATTTCCAGCGCATGGAAATATGCTTGTGACTTCGGTCCTCGACCCTGGTAGTATTTCCCGCAGACTAGACATGCATAAACATTGATGTTTGAGAGTGTGACCGAGCACAGCTTCTCGAAGTCAAAGTCTAGCACTCCGCGATCTATGGTGTCCAGATATAGATCTGTGTATCCTTCCTCTGGCGCCTCCTGTCGCATAGGAGCTGTGAGCGCGGAGTCCTCCTCATCACCATCCATTGCAGCAGCAGGTGTCGCGCCAGCTTCCTCTAGCTCTGCATGCTCTACATCTGCCGCGCCTAGTATGTCTATCTTGTCTCGATCCCGCGGGCGTAGGGGCATCATGTCACCGTTGCTGGCTGCGCCGTTGGTAGGCTTCCGGTCGTTGACTTCATCCTCGACACGAGCTCGTTTCGATGCGGGGGAATCTGCGGCGGTGAAGTCTTCAAGTGAATCGGCGGCTCGTCTCTTTGCCATGACGATTACTACGTAGGGGGGTTGTAAAGCCCCGAGTAGTGTTTGGGTTTAGGGCGGTGATGTAGAGCTTGGTCGCGTTTGATCCTTGGAAGTTAACGAAAGTCGTGGCGACTAGCGGCGACCTTTTAACGCTCCCTCGTCGCTACCCCACGTCCATTCTCTGGTCTCGTCTTGTTCTTGTTCTAGAATCCCTAGCTGAGTTGAAATAGACCTCACTTTCTACGAGTTCATTATTGTCGTTCCCGCCGTAAACGCCAGCTACAGCGTGGCGACTACCATGACCGCTAACTTCAGTTCCGTGTACTCCAAGCATACTGAACCAGTCTCGCAAACTGCTCTTTCCCAAAGGCCATGGAAGCATTCATGAAGAAGGCAATAGGTAGCATCGCAGGTGAGAATACAGCTTCAACTGCGTGGACGAAACTATCATATTCGTCAGCTCAGTACTATTACAGTCACGAATCATCCACGCGATTAGTATGTCTTGTTGCAATGGATGGTACATGTGATAAGCAAGCAACCAATGATCTCTATAATTATATCATCGAACTCATCAGCTAGCTACCAGATAACCGCCTTCTATATCAAGCCGCATTCGCGAACCAATCTCGACTCTTTGTACCCCTAGGAGACGTTGCAAATGCTAGATGTGGAACCGGCTTGTAGAGTACCTAGAAGTCTTTCTTCATGCTCTCGGAGGTACCAACAGCGTTCAACACCCAGCATTCGCCGGCAAAGACGAGATGATACGTAGCAGGTGGGAAACCTATGCCGTCAAGTTCAGAACCTGACCAAGGAAGGAACTGAAAGGGGGGTAACGAGAAGATATGGCTATCAAGCGTGTTAGGCACATACTAGTAGGGCGCGGAGAGTCGCGTCGAGCGGAAGAGACGGAGAAATTGTTGTCGTTGCAGTTCACGAGGACCCAGCGGTGCATCAATTTCCTAGAGATAGGTCGGATCTCCTTGGCCGGCTTCTTGCTCGCCTGAGCCTCACCACGAGAGAACATCGTGTTCTGAATCAGGTCATGAGATTCCAGAATAGCCACCGGACTAATGCGCCGATACCTAAACATGATACAAGAATGCTGACTACAGACACGGATGTCAGCTTAACTGCGGCACTAGGATACTCTTCTGATTCATCGTCCCAACGCACGGAACCAGACCTAGTCTCCTTGTACGGCACGTAAGTCAACTTCACCCCGCCCCTAATCAAGCGAGTAAACTTGTCTGCTATTACATCATGCGCAGTAACGGGCAGGATCCACGAGGCTATGAACCTGTTCAGTGGTCCATCCCAAGCTGAAATCCGCGTGAATCCGCCTGTGAAGTTATAGGCCTTGGTCACGCGGCCTATTCTCTTTCGCTGATAGTCTTGAAACACCATGCTAATCTGCTTTCGGCTGAGTTTCGAGTCTAGTTGGTTCTCAAGCGCTCGGTTCAAGCCATTCGAGAGCGCTGCGACGCTTTCCATGGCGCTGTTGGCGCCGAATGCTAGATTAGGGGTCACCTGAGCTCACTGATTAGCTCCGTTCAGCAAAAACCACAGTTTTTGCTAACCTTGTGGGCAGCATCTCCAGCCAGCGCTATTCTTCCCCAATGCCATTGTTCGAAGACGCCCTCTTCTAGAGGAGAAAGGTAAAACCAGAGCTTGTTCTCCCAAAGGTCACCAAAGGTGAAAATCTCGTTGATACGACAATTCATGTATTTGACTGATTCTAGCTCTGCATCTTGAGAAGTGTACTTTGCTCGATCTGGCCATCTCATAGCCTTAGGGAGCTTGATAAACACGAAGAAGTATACACGCGTCGGTTGGGTCAATGTCAGAAAGGAGAAGCCGTGGTTGTGCGTTAGAATCATCTCGCCGGGGACTGACCCAGCAGGCGGTGTGGATGTTCCGAAGAGACATTTGTATGCTGTGTTCAGTGCTTTTGTGACAGATCAGTAAGGGTCTGAAGGCTGAGCAGGATGGGCATTACTTTGTTGTTCCTTTTGAGAGAATGTTCCAGGACATCGGTCGTTTGCAATTGTCCACATAGCTTTCCGCACAACACTGTTGACTCCATCCGCTCCGATGACGATGTCGCCAGTCTCAACACTTCCGTCTTCTAGATGTACTTTGACTCCGTTTTCGTGCTCTTCGATACGGACAACGCTACAGCCTCCTTTGATGTACGATTTCGACGGTAAGTGTTCGTAGATAATTCGCAAAAGCTTCTCACGGTCAACCACAAGGAATCCATACCCATGTCTGTACGAATCGTAAGCGCAGTCGATAGGCAGCAGTCATTTCGCTCGAGAGATAAGCACACCTTTCGATTATCTGTTTAAATAGAGGGCTGACGATAGTCGGGGTGCCATCAGGTCGTCGAAAGTAGTTGGCATGCATCGGCGCACACGTCTCCTCGATAGCTTCTAGACACCCGAGCTGTTCCATCAAGCGCAAACCTTGTGGCCAGAGATTGATAGAGGCGCCGTTTGATTGAATGATGGTGCTCCGTCTCTCCAGGACAACGTGATCGATGCCAGCTTGCTGTAGACAGTGTGACATGGTGAGACCTGATATGCTCCCACCTACAACGATCACCCGAAAAGGACTCTGCTTCATGTCGGCCATGACTTCAAGGCTTGAGATAGACTGAAAAATGGCGGGAAAAGTTGATCGTTAGGGATAACCTCTTTGCCTTGATGCTTAGATGCGTTATAGAAGGGCAATAGTAGTGCGTCCTCTCCATGTTGTATTAAGAGTGTTCTTGCACCCGCGCAAGCCCAAACGCTAATGCAGGGCCGAATCGTGCGTACAGGGCAAATCAACATGCCAAAAACGCCGCAATCAGCAGTGTGGGCCCGAGCAGAGCTTCTGAGTGGAGTAAATTTGTTGAGCTCCTTCGACAGGGGGGAATCTGACCCCATCATTTAATATCCAAAGCTGGTACCAAAACGGGGTAAAGTAGCGACGTATCTACGCTGACTAGAGATTCTTAGTGGAGTGATTTGGTTTAAGGCTCTCCGCTGTTTCTCACTGAGTAATCTTTATGGAGACTCTCGTCATAGAGAGCCGCGAACCTCTCTCTATAATATATCGTCGGAGAATGTTGGCCCCCTCGAGGAGACGGACTGAGGGTGGAAACTGAGAATGAGGAATGCGTAAATTCAGAATCCTCCTCATCAGTTCAGCAGCACATAACAAAGAGCTTTGCATAAAGATTCGCTCGGGATACAAAAAGCTCCTGAAAAGACTAGAATTGAGCAACGGGACAGGAAGAGAGAGTGCTGCACCCAAAGCGGCGACTAGAAATAGGCTCCTCTCGATAAAGCTCTAAAGGACGATGAGAAACCATCCTCAACGCTGCACTATGGTAAGACTGATATTACTTAAACTCACCGGATTCTTAAAAGGGCATCAGTATAAGAAAGTAGCACTCAAGACGCAACTTTTTCGGTGCATAGTTGTGAAATCGTGCGTGCCAGAACAGTCATTCGGAGAACTCTATCACCCAAGCCATCGACAATAAATCGAATAATATCTCATATCAGTGAACAAACCCCTGCTCTACTTTCACCGTGAAGAACCTCGTCCTCGACATTGATTCTACGTCGTTGTCGTTCTTACCGTCGCTGTAGCAGCAATCTGGCAACAACCCTGCCGATCACCGCACCCAATCCCGACCCAATGCTCCTTCGTCATTGTGCGGCCGGCCGCAGTCCGACCAGCCCACCACAACCCCAACAACCACCATGCTCGACACCTTCGAGATCCTGTCGACCTCGGGCGTCGTGCTCTGGTCACGGACCTACGTCCCTGTCCACAGCTATGTCATCAACAGCCTCATCCGCGAGGTGCTCATCGAAGAGCGCACCAACAAAGTCGCGTACGGCGACGGTACCACGAAGCCAACGTACCGCAAGGATGGGTATATTATGAAATGGAATTTGGCAAAGGACTTTGGGCTTATATTCGTGGTGAGTGAGGGACAGAGATACGATGCCTCAGGACTGTCGTTCTTGGTTGTGAATAATTGCTAACTTGAAGGCAGGCTGTATACCAATCACTGGTCCACTTGACTTGGATAGACAAGCTCATAGATAATGTGTCGGCACTATTCACAGGGCTATATGGGGAGCAGCTGAAGGGGGAGACAAGCAATGCCAAGTTTCCATTCGACCCATACTTCGATCGAGAAATGCAGAGAGTGGAAGCCTCGAACGATACATCCACAAGCTCTGCCTTCGAAGTCACATCCAATACTGAGTTTACGCCTCCGTCGAGTTCGGGGACAGATCACGGAGCTGATGAACCACCGCCGATGCCTGGATTGCGGAAAGGTATAGTTTTTCCCCGTGAAGTATGGTGACAAATGTTAATAAAAGCTACAGCTCCTCAGAAGCCCATATACAATCCCGATACTTCGACCGATGCCACTCCCGTCCCTACACCTGATACCTCCCGCCCCTCTACTCCTGCTTCACGTATTCTCACCGGAAAGACACGCCCGGGAAGCAAGCCCTCGCGGCGCGATCGCAAAGTGAAGGCTGCCGAGAACTCGGCGCCCGCGTCCTCCGGGGACGAGACATCAGCGCGCAAAGGCAAAGCTGCTGGGAAACAGAAGAAGAACCGTGTGTGGAACGAATTTGGCGCAGACGAAGAGGATAAATCTATAAATCTGGATTACTCGACTGTCTCAGCAAACGACCCCGCCGATTTCGAATTGCCAGACGCCATTAATCCTGAATCTTGGGGTCGGACAACCGGCAAGGGGCAGTTCGTGCTGAAGGATTTGGACGAGGAGATGGATGAGATAATAGCGTCTGCGAACGCGAAGAAGGAGAGTTCCACCGCAGCAGGCGGGATCGTAGGATCGAGTCTTGGTGCTATCGGAGGGCTCTTTAGGAATGTTGTGGGTGGAAAGACACTCACGAAAGAGGACCTGGAGAAGCCATTGAAAGGTATGGAGGACCATCTACTCAAGAAGAACGTCGCGCGGGAAGCAGCAGTGCGGCTGTGTGATAGTGTCGAGCGGGACTTGATCGGTCTCAAGACGAACAGCTTCACAAGTATGTTCTTTTCCATCTCTTTTTCCCCTTCTCTAAGATCCTTAAACTGACCAAATTCCCTTCCAGCAATCGAGTCCACCCTCCGCACCGCCATGGAGCGCGCCCTAACCAAAATCCTCACCCCAACCTCCTCCCTCGACCTCCTCCGCGAAATCTCCACCGTTACATCCACCAACCGCCCCTATGTCTTATCCATCGTCGGCGTCAATGGCGTGGGCAAATCCACCAACCTCTCCAAGATCGCCTTCTTCCTCCTCCAAAACCACCACCGCGTACTCATCGCCGCCGCCGACACCTTCCGCTCCGGCGCCGTCGAACAACTCCGCGTCCACGTTCGGAATCTCAAAGAGCTTTCAAAGCGTGAGGGCGGCGAAGTTGACATCTTCGAGAAGGGCTACGGCAAAGACGCCGCAAATATCGCCGCAGACGCCGTCACATTCGCGAAAGAAAACAAGTACGACGTCGTGCTTATCGACACCGCCGGCCGGCGTCACAACGATGCGCGCCTCATGTCTTCCCTGGAGAAGTTCGCGAAGCTAGCGAAGCCAGATAAGATTCTCATGGTTGGCGAGGCGCTCGTAGGGTCGGATGCGGTAGCGCAAGCACGGAATTTCAATAACTCGTTCGGCGCGGGCAGGGGCTTGGATGGGTTTGTGATTAGCAAGTGCGATACCGTTGGGGATATGGTGGGCACGCTGGTGAGTATGGTGCATGCTACTGGTATTCCGGTGGTGTTCTTGGGGGTTGGGCAGCATTATGCTGATTTGAGGGGGTTGAATGTGGGCAGCGTGTGCCGGCTGCTGATGAGTTGAGGTAGAGGCGAGGCGTGCTAGGGCTTTTCGATACCCCGAGTAGGATATCATGGTCATTACAGTAGGAATCAAGATACCTTTTGGACCGATGGGATACTTCCTGGTTGAGGCCTTCCTGACAGTGGTGTAACGTGTGTGGGAGCGGAGGATTCAAGGTCATTACTAATGCAGTAGGAGTTAGACAGCCTTTTGGCCGGCCATCTACCTGCTTCGCGGGACACCTCACATGGCGCTATTAAGCGTGCAAAAGCAAAGAAGACGATCTAAAGGTCACTGCAGCGGGAATTACTCTAGCTCCTGGATGGCTGGCAACAAGCTAGCTAGACTACTCCTCATAGTGGCACTGAGCGAGCAAAAGGAAAGACTACGATGTCGAGGTCAGTGTAGCGGGAACTAAGTTTCCTTTTGACCGATAGGATACTTGCTAGCTGATGCCTTCCTTACAGCGGTGTCAAGTGCGCGGGAGCGGAGAAATCAACATCAATGCTGACCCACTAAGAAATGAGCGTTCTTTTAACGGACTAGCTACGTGCTAGCTAAGGAACTCCTTGCGGTGGTATACACGGGCAATTTAGTACCCCTTTAGCCTCGAAGACGTCTAAACACGATCTTAACGCTTACACAGTGGAAGTCAGGCTATCTTTTGACCGATGGGCTTTGTGCTAGCTAGGCTACTTCTTACACTAGTTCTTGATCAGCCCGGTACAGACTTGCCAGGATACTCCTTACGGTCGTGTCGAGCGAGTAAAGACGGAGCCCGAGTCGTACTATTCACGTGAAGTGTCTTGCGCACATCTCGGTATATAGGCATGTTACTGCTCGGAGTACCTCCACAAGCTTTTCAAATCTCGAATACGATGTTAAAGTTAAGACAGCGACGATTATACTGCCTTTAATCTAAACTAACACCTGCTAGTCAGGGCACTCCTTACTGTAGTGACGAATGTGCAAGGAAGGAGCCAAGTCGTGGTGTATTCGTACTGTGTCTTGCTACAAATGTCCGTACCCATGCCTATCACTGCGTAGAGTATCTCCACGGGATTCTCAACAACTCTACCACGATGTCAAAGTTGGTACAGCGGAGATCAAGCTAACCTTTGACCGAGGAGCCGCTTGCTAATTGGACCACTCCTGACAGCGCTGTCGAGCGAGCAAAATTGAAGCTGGAGTGGTGCTATACGCGTGCAGCATCTTGCTATAATTGTATGCCTAAAACATGACACTGCTTGGGTTACTCCACGGGATTTTTAACAACTCAAACACATTGTCAATGTTGGCGCAGCGGATATCAACTCGCCTTTCGATCGAGAAGCCACATGCTAGGTATGGTCCGCCTCACGGTGGTGTTGACCGATCAAAAATGGAACGGTATATCCATGTACTAGGGCTCCTCGGACATTCAACCTCCAATCTCGATGTTAAATTCAATGCGGCGGAAATCAGAGTGCCATTTAACTTGCTCGCTATCTGCTAGCCAAGATCCTTCAGACGGTGTAATCAAACGCGCAAATAAGGAGCCTAAGTATAACCATTCGTCACTGCCTAGTTCCTAAGACTTGAGACATGATGCTAAGGTCAACACAGCGCATATCAGACTACCTCTTACCTAGACGACCACCTAATAGTCAAGGAACCCGTTACAGTGGCGTCGGGTGATCAAAAACGGAACGGTACATCGAGGTGCTGTGGCCCTTATGCTTTTCAACCCGGGACCTCGATGCCAAAGCCAATGCAACCGGAATCAGAATGTACATTGACTAGCATGCTGTTTGCTATCCAGGGTACTCTTTACGGCGTCGTTGAACGAGCAAAAAAGAAGCCTAAGTGTATTCACTTACCACCGCCGATTTGTCAAGATTCTAGACACGATGTTAAGGTCAACGCAGCGGAGTTTAGATTCCCGTTTACCCACCTGAAGGAGGAGGGATGGAAGGCTTCCTGGATGATCCGAGGCCTCTTCGCCTGAGGACCCAATTCTGGCTCAGGGGAGGGGGCTGCACGCTTGAAACGAACGCAGATTGAAAAGACGACATTCTCAAACGTCACTATCAATCAGGAAAATCGGTACCACCTGCTAGCTAGGGGACCCTTTACAGTGCTATGCAAAACGCAAGAGAAATGCCGCAGTCGTGTAATCTTGAATATACGTAATTTTCACACCCCGGGGACGATGTGGAGGTCAATACGGTGAAGGTTAGACTACCTTTTGCTTAAATAACGACCTGTTAGCTGGAGCCCTCCCTACGGTAGTATCACGCACGCAAGAAAGCGATCCACATAGTACAATTTCACACTCGCAGGATTTCCAAACCCCCGGAGACGATGTCAAAGTCAACACAGCGAAGTTCAAATTGACTTTTGGCTAACATCATACCTCCTAGCCAAGGCTCTCCTCACAGTAGTAACAAGCACGCAAGAAAGAATTCCAGGCAGTGTAATCTCGACCTGATCAGCGGTCTAGACCCCCGGTTACGATGCTAACATCAACGCCTTAGGAATTGGACTATACTTTAGCTGACAGCCCACTTACTAGCTAGGGCCCTCCTAACAACGTCATCGGACGAGCCAGATGAAAGTCTAAGCAGCGTAATCGCGAACTTACGGGCTTTCTAGCCCCTAGCTCAATGTCCATGTCAATACAGCGTGTATTAGGCGACCTTTTCACCAACTTGCGGCTTACTTCGCAAGACCCTTCGTACAGTGCTATTGCACGAACAAGAGAGAAGTCTAAGCTATGCAAACTGCATTTTACGGGCTCTTTAGCCCTTAGATCCGATGTAAAATTCCCACGATTAAAATCAGACTTCCTTTGCACTATCCAGCGACTTGCTCCATAGCGCCCTCCTAACAGCGACATCACGCAAGCAAGATTATAGCCTTCGCGGCGTTGTAGCTATGTCTCTGATCCAAAATCCTAGTCTTTGTAGTGTTTCAAGAGAGGAATAATACCAGTTTCGTTCGCCGCGTTACGTCTTTTACATCACTGCGCAGGATTTTAGATTAACCCGGGAGACCTTTTAGGATGCTAGTTTACTAGCAATTCACTTGACAAAGTTACTTATTCAGGCTACGCCGCACTCTATAACGCAGCTTCAAAATCTTACCGCTGTAGAAAATTTATTGCAGCATGAGGAGAGGTCTTTAGGATCTCCAGCACTATTTTACATACTAGGAAGTAGAGTTAAAAGTTTCGTACCGTGTATATTATGCTGCCTTTTAGCCGGTTAGCTAGGTACTATGCAGGGTACTCCTTACGGCGGCGTTTAGAGCGCAAAATAGAAGTCTAGGTATTGCCATATCTAATAACCTAGATCCAGCACTTGAAAAATATATATTACGTCGATTTCAACGCTAGTATATTGTAAATTAGCCTACCGTTTGCCCGACTAGCTAGTTGCTACGCAGGGTCCTCCTAATAGTGTTACCTGGCGTGCAGAATGGAAGCTTAGGTAGCCCTATATCTATTCATCTAAACCCAGCCTCTAAGATATTCTATTAGACTAATATTTGAATCAACACCACGGAAGCTAGCCTACCTTTTGCCTACACAAGCATCTATTAGGTAAGGCGCTCCTGACAGTGGCATCTACCAAGCAGAAAGGAAGCCCTAGCGTTGTTATATCCATTCAACCAAAATGCAGCCCTAAAAGCGGGATGTTAAAGTCAATACCGCGGCAATTAAGATACCTTTTGGCCGACTACCTGTCTGCTAGGCAAAGCCCTCCTCACGTTGGCATCAAGAGTGCAAAAGGAAAGCCCTAGTACTGTGATATCCATCCGCTGAATTGCGGCCCTGAAAACGTGATGTCAAAGTCAACACCACGGAAGTTAGCATACGTTTTAACAGCACAAGCACCTACTACCCAAGGCCCTCCTCACAGTGCTATTAGACACGCAAAGATGAAGTTATCGCAGCGCAATACCCATTCACTAGGAACTCCACCTAGAATTAGCACCCCACGTCAATATCAACCTTAACACCACAAAAATCGGCCTACCTGTTACCCACCCACCCATCTACCACCCAGGGCCCTCCTCACAGCGGCATCACGTGTGCAAGACGAGAGTCTAAGCAGTATTGTATCTAACCCCTTCTCCCTCACCACACCACATCACATCAAGTAGTCACAACAACACGAACATACAACAAGGTCACCTAGTCACAACAACGCGTACATATAACAAGGTCTTCGACCCTAATTGATTCACTATCTGCCACCCACCAGCTCCCCCTCTCCCTCGCAATAAACCTACAAAACTGCCATTTCCGGCCCGTTCCCAACCCTGCGGAAGGGCAGGCTCGGGGTACCGGTTCCCCTCGCCCGCCCTCCGCAGGGTTTCCCAAGAACGCCGGATTAAGACGCAGAGGCCCCCTCCACGTAGTTAAAAGAAAAAGAAAAAGAAAGAAAAGGAGGTAATTGTGGCTTGTGTTGGTCAATGTACACGGTAAGGGGTATTTTGTAGGGGGTCTGGTGGTAGTGTATGTAGTTGTTAATGGTGCTACAACACGTCCTTCCACATTCCTGGGCCACCCGGACCACGCTGGAAGGTTGGCACAGCCTCCGTCGCGCACGCACGCTTATGGCCGAAATTCTTCTCTATTGGCAGGCGGCGTTCCGGCGACATGGACATCGGCGACTGGGAGCCCAGAGGGGGGGTCCTGTTGCTGGTTGGGTCTGGGAGAAGAAACGACGTGGCGGCGGAGCGGTCGGGCAGCACCATGTTGGAGCCGCGGAGGTTGGACACCGAGTGGGAAATGTTCAGTAGATGGCGGACGTTCTTCTGTAAGTCTACAGACGATCGGCCACGCTTCCGGCCGTTCAACTTCTTCTCGTGAGTGCTACGCATGGACAATGGGCTGTCGAACTGCTTGATCTCAACATCGTCGATGTGGAAGCTGTCTAGATTGGGCGAGGACATGGGCTCCATAGGATACTCGGTAACCTCCAGCTTCTGCATGGCCGGGTACGGCAGTCTCGCTGATCGGCAAGTCGCCAGTCGGGCCAATTTGGCCTGGACCGGCGCCCAGCCTGCGGATGAGACGGACGAGATCGACGATGCGCGGGAAGAGCGGGAAGTGTCCATGACCATAGACTCGGGAGACGATGAGGAAGAAGCATTTGAGGGGGCAAGCGACGGTCGGCGGCCACTAAACTGGTAAGCCTCCAAGCCAGTCCTCACAGACCATTGATCCATGCAAGTGCGAGCTAGTGAGGCGCTCTGAGCCTGAGCCATTGCTGCACACATGGATGGACGCCTCGATCCGAAAGCCATGGCACTCGCAGCAGGAGTGGAAGAGGCAATCGATTGAGGAGTCAAGTTCGGTGTTGGCAAGGGGCCCATGCGAGGCAGAGTCGGCGTAGGAGGCAGCATGTCGGGCTTGGGCTCCAAGAACCGCGGAAGCTTGTAGTGCGACGGAGTGGGCGTAGTCTCCTGGGATGAGCAGCCTTCTGTCCAGGTGGGGGTTCGCAGAGCAGGGCGGACGTGGAACTCTTGCTGGTGCTTGGGCTTAAGAACTTGTACCTCGGAAGGAAGCTCGATAACGTCCAGCTCTGGAGTCAGGTTGGGAATTATGGCGCGCCAATAAGACATGTTCGAGCTGACGGAAAGCGCTCCAGCACCAGGAGGCGGGGGGTGCTGGGTAGGGGTGTTGTCGAGGACGACCTTCTGCCAACGCTCCCAGGTGGGATCGGTGATGTGAAGCTTCCAGTTGACGGCGGTGAGGAAAGCCATCTCGTTCGTGTTGATCTCGCAGACCTTCAAGCCTGAGATCTTGGCCCAAGCGCGAGCAGAGTAGTTGCGGTCTTGCAGATACTTCGACGCGAGGATGAGAGCAGCTAGGAACATGCGTCGACCGCACTGGAGCGCACGGCATGATTGGGTGTCTTCCGGTTGCTGCATGGTGAAGTCGTGTTTGGGAACATGGGACTTGATGAGGATCAGGTAGTAGAGTGCGACCTGGAGCGTCGAATAGCTGGTTCGGGAGCGGCGAAGGGTCTCCTGGATGAAGGTCCGGAGAGGCAAGACACCACGGCCACTAGCAGCCTCGCAGCGGCTGGAGGGAACTGAGAGAGGCCAAATGCACTCGACCATCTGAGTTGCAGAATCTTGAAAGAAGAAAACGGCTTAGCGAATGAAACGCATCAATATACACACGAACAGGAATACTGCTTACCGACTAGACCATCCACGAAGTTGACCCTACGCTCGCACTGGCGAACTAGAGCTGGCGGTGGACGTGCAGAAGCTGTTGATGAGCGTCGGGGATGCTGGCGTTGCTCCGCAGGGACGGGCAAGTCGGACCTCAGAGGAGGAAGGACGCGCTCGGCAGCGGAGTCGTGGCATGCTTGCGGCTGATACTGCGGGAACGTGCTGACACGGCTGATTGGTGCGAAGCTGTTCACACCATTGACGTCGTTGATTGGTGCAGCGACGGGCCGCGATGAGCTCCAACCCTCTTCCGATTCCCAGCCAATCTGCGAGCTGGAGACTGACGACGTGGTTGTTTGCGAAGAGGCGGCATCGACCGAGAAGACGGAGGACATAGAAGAGGATGCCGATGAAGAGAGCGATGAGGCATATGGGTGGCTCCGAGGAGGCGAAGTGCCAAGACTTGATTGTTGGTCGAGGCCCATGTTGATGAAAGGTGGAAGAGTAGGCAAAAGAAACCCGTGATATGAAAGTGGATAAAGGACTGAGGGGAGATAGAGCTTTTGTTTGGATTACCCTATCGTGTCAACCTGGTAAGGCTGGGGACGAGTCGTAAGGTAGAGAAACGTGATCGAGTGGTCGTGGGGTGACCTGAGATTAACCGATAGACGAACCGTTCGGGATGACGCCCTACAAGCCACGCGTGGGCTGATTTCGACAGCTGATGCAGTCGCGATTTTTCCTTCTGCTTTCTTCCTTAGGAAGCTCGTTCCAGCGGCCAAACGTGCTAATGAGCCTTTCAAACGGAGTCCGGACAGCAAATGCCGTGCGGAGTCGAGCGAATGGCAAAAAGACCAGAGGATGCAGGAACTCGGGAGGAGAGCAGATGATGCGCGGGTGGTGTAGTAGGAGAGGTGGTGGCAGCAGGCGCACGATTGGAGAGGTTGCTGAACAATAACTGCTCAGTTCGGTCCGTTCGCTTGCCGATAGTGACTCCAGTCACTAGTCCGCCTCAGAATCACAAAAACAAGACCTGTGTATGCAAGACCGGACCGCAATCGCTTCGAGAGAGCTCCTAGGACGACAGTGTCGCCGTAAAAGCCGGAATTCGAAGGTCGCGGGTGTCTAATAGCGGGAGCCTCCAATGATGGTGGCCTTGTTTCCGGTTGAGAGTGTGATATCTGAGCGACGAGAGACTGGAGTAGTTGGAGACGTGGGGTGCATGGTGTGGAGCTGGTTGGTCGAGGGAGAAGTGTTCAGTTGATGACGAGGGAGGTCACCAGAAAGAGCAGCTTCACGGTCGGCTGACGAGTCACACGGCGCGGCGAAATAGGCAGCGAGATATTATTGAGGCAGGGCCACGGGGTGATGGAGTGAAGATTCGAGGTGTTGGGGTGACGGTTGGGGTTGACGTTGGGGCTCGGCGGTGATGGCGTTCTGGTGCGGCGGTCGCGATCGAGTAAACGAGGCAAGAGCTACAGCAGCACGGCAAGGCTGTCGAAGGGAGTCGGGAGGGGGGTCTGTAGCAGAATGCACGGGGCCAGTGCTGGAATTAAAGGGCCGGCGCAGTGAATGACTGTGTGCTGATGAGTCTTGGGGTAGGCGGCAGCAGGGTCGAGGCGGCAAAGTCCCGAGACAAAGCTGCTGGCTGAAGAAGAAGAAGAGGACAAAGGTCGTAGGACGGAACAGAAGACTGAGTTGAGAGTAGAGCGGGCGACGGTGACGGTGATGGAGCTGTTCGTGCGCAGGCTGCAGCTACTGCGTCCCCGAGGGATCGATGTTGGGTATTGAGGGGGTCATTTTTGGCGATGGGTTCGGGCTTGGGAGGGGGGCGAGAGGCGGTTTTGATGATAGACAGCCCAGCGCGGATGAGTCGACGGGCTCAGCGCCTGGTGGTCCGCGCCCACACCCTCCTTGCCCCCCGAGAATTTGGCCACTCACTGCCATTCTAATGGAGAACGCCCTATTGGGCCTCCCACGCGCTTCTCATTTGCTATGAATAATTGCTGCCGAATTTCCGCTGCTGTCTATTATTTGCTTCCACAGTGCGGTTTGGGGCACTGTTTGCGGCGGCCGCGATATCAGGGCTGGCGACACTGCCATCAAACGCAGCACCCGTGCGTCTTGGGGCAGCCTGGCGCTCTCGAGGCCATCGTCGCAGCAACACCGCCGCCTGCTTAACGAGGCTGAGTGATGGGTTGATCGCACGCAAGGTGGCTGTTCACTGACGGCCAGGCACCGGGCCGAGCGCAGCGCAGAGGACAGTTCGTCGTCGTTCCCGCCGCCGTGCTTCAGCGCCTCAGGGCTGCGAGGTTTGCAGTTGCGTCAGTCAAAGGGAACAGCTGGACGATTGCTGCCATGGCTTGCTGGGTATCAGCTCCACTCTGCTTGCGTGCCTCTGCGCAGCGTCCACCGCCCGTCGTAGTGCAGCCTATCGCGCCCCCGCTGGCCACCATGGCGTCCTCTTCCCCTCATCAGATGCGTGCTCAAGCTTCATTCGCTCCTCGCGCCGCTCCCCGGGCTGGTGTGGATGCATTCACGAACAATGGAGAACGCTTGCGCCCAGAGCGTGCCTATTGCCCGCCTTGGCATATCAGCCTTGCCACCTCGGGCACTATTAGCTGCCATTTGACTCACCCAGCTGCCCGCAATCGCTGGGGACGCGACACACCTCCTTGAGTGCTCCGTGGAGCGTGCGACGGTGCGACGCGGAGGGTGCTGCAAGCTTCAAATCAGCGCAGTGGTCCTCGTACTTCTGCCGCTGCAACAGGCCTGCCGACACTCACGATCTGCTGGTCTGAAGACACCGAGAACAAGATCAACACGGCAGATTAAACGAGAGCCGAATGCAGTGGCAGTCTGGAGACGCCACTTCAAAAGCTCGATGGTCATCCAGCGGACGCTGCCGGGCCGGTCTTCAAATAAGTGGGCCATGACACGCAGCAGCAAACCTTGGAAGTGGCACAGCAGTCTGGAGACAACTGGAACCCCCATCCGACTTTTGCCGGTGCCCGTGAGACAACGGCAGAACGGCCATGCAGTCTGAAGCCAGACCGCAGTCCAGCAGTCCACTGCAGAGATTTCCCGCAGACTCATCACCATCGGCGCCGACCACCCGAGATACCTCCTTTTTGTGCCCAGCCCAGCGTTCGTTCTCATCCTCCAGCTCGATCACGAGCTCGGCCGACCCCTGGGGAATAATCTCACAAAGGATGAAAGGGTCAAAGGGCGGCATTGGTGGCGCGCTGAGTCAACTCTCCCACGGGCACCGGGATAGCGCTACCCTACCGCTAATTTGGGTCTAGGCACCTGCGACGCTTCTGCCTGCTTGGAGTTTCATGCGCCACACGGTTTGTTGACAGTCAACCACAAAGGAATGGGGCACATGAGTGAAGCATGACCAGTTGACCACGGGTGCCGTCGGCCTCGCGATGGCGCTGACAGCGGCGTGACTGGCAGAGCTTTGTCGAATGCGAGGCTGGAGCCTGTGTGGGATGGGTACCACCCGCCAGCAAGCGCTGGGCGTGAAACTCCCGAGTCACAGTCATCGCTGGCGGCAAAGACACGTTGCCGCCGAGATCGGAATCGCCCTCATCATCGCAGAAGCAAGTGGCGATGGCGAAGATGCCTAGCCCGCGCTCTGGCACTTGGTTGCTGCCGGAGTCCTTTGGATGAGAAAAGGTGGTGTGCTGCGACGTCGCCTCAGGCACGAGAGCGAAGTCCGACGAACTCGCAAATCGCGATCGCCAGGTCGTCGGCCTCGCGACTTCGCACCTTCTGGGTGTGGAGGATCAACGTAGGAGGCTGACGCTGCGATCAGGGGGCCGTTTCGAGAAGCAGGAAAGAAGAAAGAAATTCGCAGCAGCCTGGGGAAAATGGATTCCTGAAGGCTGACCATTCCTCCGCGCTAGACTCGTGTTGGGTACTCCACACCTCAGCTAGATAAGCACTATCAACACCACAGAGGGCCGTGAAGACGCCTTAAAATGTCGGTGTGTAGCTGTAACTAGTAAGAGCTGAGTTTCTACTTATTTTCAGTAACCAACCAAGTCGTAGGAATAGTACCCAGGCCGATTTCAATCTTATTCATGCCTCCACTCCACGAAGGATCAGAGCAACGCCTAAATAGGATGTGTTTTGTACAGCTGGCAAAGCTGAATTCTGCCTGCTCTAGGAAAGTCGCTAAGTCATAACGATTCGCTTCATGCCGCGATGAATGTTGTATACAGTCAGATGAATAAAAAAAGAGCTCTTTCCAACAATTCAAAACACTAGGACCCGTAACCAACTAAGATGGAGAAATCAAGACCTACTCCTTGTTCATCAGATTTGGGAACTCAGCCGGAGTAATATTTGACATCTCTTCCTGCGTCAAGTTCACCTCCTCGCTTTCGACAGGGGCAACAACAGCCTCCCCAGGGGCCGGTTTGACTATCTCTTCCATATTGTGCGGGTGCTGTTGAGAGACCTGCGTTTCTTTCGTCGAGGGTTTGCTTTCCTCATCCTCCTCATCCCCCGCCTTCTCTTTCTCAGAAACAATCTCCTTATTCACAACCCCCTTAGGCGCAATCTGTCGAAACATCTCCATAGGGTCAAACCACGTCTCGACTCTTTGCAGTCGAACCCTCTCATCTACAGTCGCTACCGTCACGCCTTGGATATCAATCGGGCCGCCGTGGGCTTTCGCGGTGACCTTCTCTCCTTTACTATCGCTCAATCAGCCTTACAATACTTCACCTCTCTTCCAGAAAGATTCAATTCACTAGGTACACTCACTCATTGAACCCAACATAATCCCTCTCCATAACCCCCCAATGCCTCCACCGAAACGCAACCTGCGGCGGACCACTATACATCTCCAGCACCTCCCACGCGAACGTGGGCATCATACGCTTGAACGTTTTATGGCTCGCCGCGAAATCGCTATGCTCGGGACTGTAATACTCGTTCGGACACACGATCGCGTTGTACGTCCCGACTTTCAGCATATGCTCAGCCGTCTGTGGCGGGCCTCCGTTTATCGCGAAGGAATAGTTGGCGTGGTCGATGGTGCGCCAGTCGCGGAGGTCGGGTTTGAAGGAGGCTTCGACTTCCCAATTCTTGATGAGGTTCTGGACGAGGGCGGGCAGGGTGGTTGCTGGATGGATCTTGGATTTCGCTGAATATGTCAACGAGGGCAAGGATCTGGAGAGGAGGTAGGTGGCTGCTTACTCTCTTCAAAGACCTTCCGCGTGTTCGAGTAGTCTGGTGGTTTGCCGTATCGCCATGTTGCCTCGACATCGCCGAGGACAGCGTTCTGGTCGGTGAGGTAGTCTGGAAGCGCTGGGGTTGGATCCACTGCTGGAGTCTCGACCTCGGCGGAGGCCATGGCTTCGAGATCGAGCGGCCTGGTCTGCTTATAATGACCAGAGTGGAGTTGCGGACGACGAGTAATGGATCAGAAACACGCGTCAAACCTCAACGAAGAAGATATCAACGGCTCTCCAAGCAGATGAGGAAAACGAAACAGCGACTTCAACCCGACGTCATCGATTGATCAACGCGGATGGGGTCGGTGAGACAATCCAGGTGCGTTACCTTCCCACCCATGTGGGCAGAGCCACTTGATATAGCTACCTGCACCCGGGTTGCAGATATAAAATATCAGATATCCCCTACTCCGCCTGCAGCTAAGCCATTCTGCTGACACCGATGGCCTGGACGTAGAGCATCCTACCACCAAAGCAAGCTGTTCTGGGCCCTCGATTCGGTTTCACGACATCCTTCCTGCAGCTCTGCCGTCCCGCGTCAATATCGCAGGTAGGTGATCCCTGCAAGGACTGCAATCGACCAATCAGGGCTTCGGCGCCGGAGTCTTCCAACATCTGGTACCGTAGTTGGGCGGAGTAGTTGCAGGTGGTATACCGGCGGCGGGAGAAAGCTCAGGAAATAGGAGAGTTGAGAGGATAAGGGATGTGTTACCTTCCCGCTCGGGAGTTGTGGGTTCGAGGCGCCGTAATATTATGACAAGGAAGATTCTGCATAGGAAAGTTGAGGACAGCGTACGTACTCAACTTTGATGTTTGAATTTTGCACGGGGTACTATTTAAGTTAAGAGAATTAGAAGAGTCGTACTTTGTTCCCTCCTATCCCACATGGAGGAAATATCTGTAGTTCTACATGCTTGCGTTTAAGCCTACTGTCGATAGCCTCGAAAGTATTCTAGAGTATGGCTACACGTGAGTCCCAGTATCACCCTCCTTATTAATTAGTAGGATCATCATGTCTTCTCTAATGAGCCATATCCATGTCGCGATCTCGCGAGTTCTGAACATCACTCCTCGAACTTTGTCCATCGCTAAAAAGTCTAGTCAAAGCCCTCCACCACAACAAAGCCTCCCGCAACCCATTGAACCCCAAATCAGGCAACAAGCAGCCACCCCAATCTCCCCCGCTACCTACACAAGCCCTCTAGACCTCAACCACCTCGCCACAGACGTCCAAAACCACAGGGAAAGAAAGTTAAAGCTCCACCTCCCCAGCCTCGTACTATACATAATAATAAATCACGCACCCACATCTTCCAATCTACTTCAGCATGACTGACTCCCTCTCCCCTCCACCCACCTACCACCGCATCGACCCCGAATCCCTCTCCGCCCAGAAACGGAATCCAACCCCGAATTTCACGGCTTTACGCATCATCGCTGTTGTTGCGGGAGCGATGTTCTTCCTGCTCCTGTTGTTTCAGGCGCAGATCTTGACGCTGCTGGATGGGATCATGCGGACGCTTAACTATGTGTTGGCGGGACGCGAAGCTGGAGGGGCGGATTCGGTGAAGGACGCGGTAGGGGGGTGTTGGAAGTGTTTTGGGGGTTCGTGATTTTTGGGGAAGTTGAGGGGATCGGTGGGAATACTGGGTAGAGAGGAGGAGCTGGAGCTGGAGCTGGAGCTGCGGCTTCCGAGGGGCTTAAGAAGTTATTTTTGTGCTTTGGATGGGCTGTGAATTGCGTTCTCGGGAGTCGCACGTAGAGCGGCTAGATGTTCTGACTGGACTAGGGGGACTGAAAGAGTGAAGATTGTAATCGAGGTGCTAATAACCAGCACTCAAACAACGAGGTAACGGCCCTGGCCTACGGAAAGAGTGAAGTCCTCAACGACAAGACCTCATAGAGTTCAAACAAATCGCGTGAAAGCCTCTTCCTTAATTCACCTGCCCAGCGACAAGAGCAATCAAACTCTATTAATCGCAACGCAACCTATTCTGAGTCGTCATGCTGCGACACATCTCTCGTTCTGCGTTCATGACTAGAGTCGCAGTCAGTCGTTTCATATCCTCGAGAGTCATCGCCGCAATAGCCACGTTTCATACAGGTCATGCGGTCGATTTGAAGTACAATTGAAGAAAGGATCTTGCGAATCAGTTGCGAAATATCTTCCGTTCTATATCTATGACTAGAGTTACAGTCAACTGTTTCAATTCTTGCAGAATCATCGCGGCAATAGCCAAGTTTCATGCCAGTCATGCGGTCGAGTCGAGAAATAATTCGAAATAGAGGCTCGAGGCCGGTTGCGAAATATCTCTCCTGCTACATATATGACTAGATCGCAGTCAGTGGTTTCATGTCGTTGAGAATAACCGCCGCAATAGCCAAGTTTCATACCAGTCATGTAGTTTGGGAGCAGTATAGTCATCGAAAAGCCAAGCAGAGACCGAGCTCAAGCATGTATATATACTGCGTCAATGGCAGTATTCCTCCGTCATCCACATCCACCTACAACCTACCAAATTGAACGAGCAAGCATTCACAACTATCAACCGTCGATACATCCATTCATACTTCTTCGGCTTTAATATCCCATAAGCCAGCAGGCGATCAACGAACAAAACAAATCTATCTCGAACTCACCCTGCTTCTTACGAGTGAGCGCTCTCCAATACCAGCTAGATGCTAGAGGCTGACCGTAGATACCAAGAACGCCCATTATTCCAAGCTTCTAAGAGCATTGCATCATGCCCGAACTCAGCAGCCTGCGCCTGGAAGTCCAATGCTGGTATTTCTGGAAGAAATGCAACACATGCGGCAAACTATCGAAAGGCGACGAAGGTTCCCGATCTTCGTGCGTAAACCGAAGACAGAGTAAATACACGTATTGCGACTGCGATGATGAGGCCTTAGGGACAACACCTTTGTATCCAGATACGGACAACTTCGTCAAGCGTGACGCTTCGGAGTGCGATCACTGCAAGAAGTAGAGCACGTTCTACTCAAACCTCTAGGCACAGGCGGAGCCGAATGCTTGGTTTCGACAGAGCTTGCACTGGGAGAAGTGAAGTGTTCGATGTGGAGATGGACTCGGAGGATTTCTTAGACTGTAGTGTATCTTGAGCATTTGTATTGTTGCTTGGGTGTATTTTCCTTTGGTATCAGATTGTGCTTGGAGGGGTGGATTGCTCGACTAGGACATGGGCTGGGAGGGCTTACTGGACTGTAGTGTTTCTTGGGAATTCTGGCCATTGCGTGAATATTAGATTTCTTTGGTTTGGAAGCTATCTCTTTTGCCTGGAGCGAACTTTGGAGGCGGTGCTTGATTGAAGGGTTTCTTGGATATTGTAGTTGTTGCATGAATATTAGATTTCCTTTTATTCTTGCTTTGGCTTCTCTCCTTGCCTGTTTATAACTAGTTAGCTAAGTCAATGTCTTCTTTTGAATTGATCCCTGATAAGAACCGCAGTCAGTCATTTGATATTCTGGAGACTCATCAAGACTCAGCGCCGCAATAGCCATGTTTCATAGCAGTGACAGATGTGGGTAGAAGTATAGTCATCGAAAGCCAAGAAGAGGACGTGCTCAAGCCTGTATATAACCCGCGCCGATGGGGATATTCCTCCACCATCCGCATCCACCTACGAATTACCAATTACTGATTGAGTACTTTCATAAACGTCCATCTTCAACACTTTCATCAGGATCTATTCCTCGCTTCCTTCATATACTTAGCTAAGGAAATACTATCGAGAACACAAGTAATCTAGGAGCTTGCTGGCACCATTAAAGTGTAGGCAGCATCTTATAAATGTTTTACTAACTTTGACCCTGGGCGCTGACTATGTGAACGCAGACTCTCGACTACTCACGACCCGACCAAAGATACAACCTCGTTGCCTCATCCGCCACTCAATATGCCGACAGCTGCAGATGCCCCAGTCAGGGATGCTGCTCCCCTCGAGACTCCAGCTCCTATCGAAAAAGGGAAGGCGATCAAGCCAACCCGGGATAAATCTCCAGCTCCAGAAGGAGAAGCAAATCAATCACCAAGCGAAGACCGAAAGGAGGACGAGGTTAAGAGTCTTAAGAAAGAGAAAATCTGTTCCATACGTCGGTACAAATGCGCATACTGTATCCGTGTAGTGAAGGAAGGCTCAAAATACAACGAGGATGACATAGAGAAGTGCCCCTTGCGAAAAGAGGGGAAGCCCTGCGAGTGCATCCTCCCCGATACGAGTAGAGAAGGCGTTCCGGGCCGCATCTGGGTTGACAACTTTTTTTGCCCCAGTGAGAAGTGCACAAAGTACCGGGACAATAGGTATCGATGAATTCCAGCAGGTTAGGCAAATGAATCCACGAGGGGACTAGAAAGCGCAGCGTAGGCGAAGGGGGATTGCTGGAGGAATGAAGACCTTTCGGTCGAGTCTTCAATTTGGTTTCTTTCTGTTATTGTTACTGTTACACTGTTTGGTCGTGCTGGTTTGAGATGGGGAGTTTTGAGCCCTAGGTGGACTGGCGCGGCTCGGTAGATTGCGATGTCTTATTGTGTTATCGGTTGTTGCTTGGATGCTGAATCCTATTTTTCTGTTTCACTGTTTATCACTAGTTAGCCAAGTGAATGTCTTCTTATAGACCGAGTTTGGAACTCCGATAGGATGACCTAGACCTTATACTCTCCCACACCCGTTTTAGTTAGTGACAACAAATGTTTGCACCGGGATAGATCAAACAACATGCATTTGGTAGTACACAAATCAACCGCACCTCTCCGTGCAGCACCCCGGGTGTCTATCGCACAATCAAAGGAAAAAGGTGGAGCCAGTAGTGTTTTTCTAGTGCTGTACAAGTAGTAGACACGGCATCGCTCCCAGTGCCTTGCATATGAAACCCATCGACCCAAATATCTCCTTAAGCCTCCCATACATGATCCCCGGTTTACTTCTTAAAAGGGCTCTTCGCGCCGGCGACGGGTGGGTTGTAGACTAGCTTCCGGGTCTTGATTGTCGACCATTTGTAACTGGGGATTGTTAGTTTAATTTCGGAGCAAAGGAAACTGGAAGGAAACTGGGGATATATTATTACCGCTTGACCCATACGCTGAGACCGAACAGAACACTGGTGACGGCCAACACCTTCCAGCCCATCTTTTTCCTCTCGTCTGCCTCGGGTTCTGCGGACCAGTTCAGGAATTCTACAACGTCCTTGGCCATTTGGGAAGTCGACGCGGGTGTGCCGTCTTCGTACTCGACAAGGTCATCGTACAGCACACGGGCCATGGCGATTCCAGTTCCTGGGAAGTAGGGGTTGAAGTTTAGGCCCTCTGGGACGACAGCTCCCGCTGGGGGCTCCTCGGGGTATCCAGTCAATAGGTTGAAGATGTAGTCGCAGCCACCATGGCGGGCCTTGACCATCAAACTCAGATCTGGGGGCAGAGCACCGTTGTTGGCAGCGCGAGCAGCCTCATCGTTTTTGTATGGGCTGGGGAGGTAGTCGGACAGCTTGCCGGGTCGCTTCTCAATCTCGCCCTCGTCATTGGGTTCAGTATCGTATTCGTTCTCCTCAGCCATCGCCTTCGCCTCATCCACGGTCATGGCAACACCAACGAGCGATCGGTAGGGGATACGAGCGAGGGAATGGCAGGAGGCGCAGACTTCGCGGTAGACCATGAAGCCTCGGCGGAGACTGTGGTGGTCAGTCTCAAAATTCGGAAACACTCAATTGAGGCACTCACGCAGCATGGTCGTAGGTCTTGCTCCATTTGGTGTGTTCCCAGGGATATGCGGTAGGATGGAGACTATTGGTGGCCAGAAAGTCAGTATTCGAGGTTTCCGTGAAATGCAGCCCACGATCCGGTGATCCGCGTATCCGTCCAATTCACTCACCCCTCTTCTGCCGGCGTCATGGCATCAGCACTCATGCCGTACTGATAGTTGTACCATGCTACGGATCCGATGGCGACAGCGAGGGAGCCTCCGCTGAGGGCCTTCGTCCGCCAGGATGAGGCAGCTTCCTCGGCTGAGGAGCTGGATGATGAGGCCGAACGCTAGATAGCCAATGTGTCAGCCCCCGAGTCAATTGAATGCCGCTCAGCTCGAGATGGCACTGGCGAGGCAGCACTGCGGCCGGATGGGATGGACGGGGCGTACCGAAGCTGTTTTGCTGGCGATGTTGCGCGCAGCTGGGCCGACCGAGCGCGCCGAGCGGAGGCACGATCTGGCCAACATTGTGATGTCGAGCTGGCTCAAAGCCGGGAGAGGAGCGGAGAGGGTCAATTGGGGGGTCGGCGGGTCGTGGTGGAGGAGGTGGCTCGGCTTAGAGGAGAGACGTTGGGTGCACTTGCTCCTTCGCAAGATTCGACGCTGCCGCTACCGTGTCTTGGCGGTCAGTTCATTGCAGTGCCACTCATTGGCCGACGGCGACCCACCTCAACACCACCAATGTGTGCTTGTCATCGATTTGGGAGGCGGTCGCCAGCTTCATTCATCACGGCTGTCCCTTTTGGCTTTGTGTTTCCTGCATTAGATTCTGTATCTTGCCTGCCACGACCCGAGACGCTATCTACGACCTTCACCAGCCTAGTGTGCCACCCCAAAACCTCCCAGCTCGATCAACTCTACCATAAGAATGATCCATACACGCCAGGGCCAAATCTGACCATGGTTTCCAAAGTGAAGTGTCACTGACGCCTACGATGGCGCCTTAGCGGCATTCCAGCGTGTTGACTCTGCTTTCATCACGACTATCGAAGCTTCGCCACCCGCTATCTGCAAGTATTATTGAGTGCTTGTGAAGCACAATGGCGAGCCATGGTCGAGTTCTTTTAGGTGAGCTGTGCTTCTCTTGTTCGGCATTGGCTCCTCATGCAGTCCGCTGGCTGCCATTCAAGGCGGCGATCTGAACTAGAAGCGTGAGGCAGCTGCATCCTTGGCATCTGAGCTCTTCATTCATAGCACTCATTATACTACCCGCAAATGTGGTAGGAGTCCGGTTTCTAAAGGTGCTGGCGGCGTTTCCCTACCCCCGATGCTTTTGAGGATTCCGATTCGACCAGCTGTTGCAAATATAGCTTCGGCTGATGTACATGGCATTGCTTCAGCTCTTTGTCTTCTTTGTAGGCGTTTGGGGCTGAAAGGAATACCATCTCACAGTGAAGGCCGATGCGGGGCATAATGTCATTGAATCATGAGCCGATTGTATTCTGGAGGACAAAGGCCTGCTTCCTATTGTTGTTCATGACTAGACGTATATCATCAAAAAGCTCCATTCCTCTTGTCGTTCTTCCTGATCCTACTCAAGTCCGTAATAGTTGACCTATATCTGATATACTCCCCAACACTCGTTAATCATTTCAGCAACGCATCAAAATGTTTCTAGTCGTTATTTCCCTCATCCTCTTGGCCACTCAGTTGGCCAATTCTGCAGCTGTTTTGCCCCGACAAGCCGGCGAAACCGTTGTGACCGTTACTCAGGTAGTAACAGTCCCAGTCGCGACGCCAACGAAGACATCGTTTTACACTGTCTTTGAAACCGTCACCGCCTCGCAGAGTGCTCTCTCAGCAGGTCTCCTTCCTGTGACTCAAATATCAAACGGCCAGCTCCAGGTGCCTCCCCCGGCTACCATCCAATCTGTTCAATCTGTGAACTCCAACAGCAAGAGCATCGTCGACTCACCAACAATTGTTGTGTCGGCATCCCGTGTCGGATTCTCCGGCATTCATTATTCAGCCTCTTCCATTGTCACCCCGTCGTCGCTACCCTTCCCCAAGTATACGTGGAAGCCGAGCACCCAGTCTTCGAATCGAAGCTACTGTAAAGCGTCGAAGGCGACACTAGCCCCAAGCATCCCGATGGCCAGCAACTCCACGGCTAGCAAGCCTGCGACCGGCACTCCAGCGGCTAGCAAGCCTGCAACCAGCAATTCAGCCTCCAGCAAGCCTGCAGCCAACAATCCACTGGCGTACTCGAGGTTGACTCTATCCCATGGCTCAAGCCTTGGAAGTGCTATGCTACCCCCGTCATCTGCCCCAGTTAAGCCGCCGGTCAGCACGCAGTCTAGTGATTTCTTCACCATCCTCTACCCCTCGAATACCAACCCTGCCGCGTCGATGGCCTCCAGTAGCAAACAGCCAACGAGCCCAAAACCAACGCCGGCCCACAGTAGCTCTAGCTCTCACAGCACAGCCATCGTCGTTATCCCAGTCACAGGCAGTGCCCTTGCGGAACTGAAATCGAAGATAAACATCCCAGCGGCGTCTGTTACGGCTCACCATCCTCGCGACTTCCGCAGGGCAGACAAATCAGACGCTGTTAATCCACTGCTCTCGAAACTCTTCACGAACGGACCCCAAATTGTCCCCACGATAAACCTGCAGCCAGTGACCATCGTGTCGACCAAGCCGCCGTCTACGATCTTCGAGTGCGGACTACCAATCGCCACCTCGCCAGGATCTGTCGTAACGTACTTGTCAACTCCCTCAGGTCATGTGGAGCACCCACCCACCGCGCCGGCGAAGGTTTCGTATACCTTCAGCTTGGGCCCTACTACGTCGTCGACACCCCCTCCACCCCCTCCACCCAAATCTACCCCGCCGCCACCGCCACCACCACCACCCCCTTCTTCATCCAAGTACGTCCCGCCTAGGACTCTCACCCACATTGTCGGAGAACGGAGGGCCGAGCCCTCACCGGCCGTTGGTGCTTTCACTGGGCTTCACTACTCCGCTGAACCCATCATCACCCCCTCTGCCAACCACAAGAATGCGGAACGCGTGCGGGAAGGGCTGGTAGTGGACGAGAACCCGAGTCCCAGCATCCCTGTTGTGACTAGGTACGCACTCGCCTCCCCTCCCGCCTCAGAAGCCTGCATTGCTGACGTCTCAACGCAGAATTCCGCACATAGTGCTAGTTTAAAGCCAACCTCCAGCGCCAAGTTAGCTTCAAGCCATGCGCCGAGCTCGAAGTCGGCTGCCAGCCATACGCCGAGTTCGATGTCAGTTTCAAGCCATGCACCAAGTTCGAAGAAGCCTACCCCAACCCCCGCTTCTTCGTCCGCAAAGCCCTCAAATATAATCACTTGGAGCACGAAGCAAAGCGACGCCCCACAACCTACCCCGACCATGGAGCCTACGAGCACGAAGGCGCCATGGTGTCCGTACCCCGGCCAGAAGTGCCACGTGCCCTCCCAAAAGCCGGAGCCCACGGAGACGAAGAGCAAGAAGTGGTGCCCGTATCCTGGGCAAAACTGCTAGTTCTTAATTGGCTTTTTGCCATCTTTCATCTGACGACCTTGTCATTGTTTCGGGCGGTGGTAGGAGTGTCGGCAGCCCCTTTGTTTGAGGTGATCAGCGTTCTTTCTTAGTTTTCTCCTTTGTAGTGTCGAGTGATTCGGGAAGACAATAAAATAGTAAAAATAGCTTTGTGTTATGTTCTTTCACGCTACATATTGTGATGTTCTGCTTGTTTGAGTGAGACTTTGACGGCCGGGATGATAAAGACGGCTATGGGCTTTGGATTGTGTTGTGTTGGACGGGACGTTGATTCGGAGGCGGTAGCTGACGTAATATAATATCACGTGAATGTTAGTTTCTGAAGACAATTTACTCTTGCAGTGAGAACGATTCCAAGGTGAATGTTGGTATACCCTAGCATATGATATGCACTTAATTCTTACATGTACTTCCCTCCACATTCCATCATCAGCCTATCCTGCACAGTCCTCGCCGTCTTCGCGTACGAAAGCAAATCCCACTCCCGCTCTATGTCCTTCCCTTCAGGACCACCATCGAACACCTCGTATGAGAACCAACCCCTAAATCCCGTCCTCAGTACTCCCCTTGCTACCTCTACTATGGGCAGGTAGCCGCCATTATATGGGAGCGGCCTAAAGTCGTGGCTCCAGCGCCCTCTTGGCCTGAGGCCGCTCTCATCAGGCGAGGGGTCGATGGGGCGGGGTACCTTGTAAGCGTCCGAAATTTGAAGCAGATATATTTTATCCTTCGGTATTGTGTTGCCCAGCTCCATCATGCTCTTGTGAAACTTCTCCTCGAGCTCTTCACGGGGTATGGACTCGATGATACCCGAGGACGTTGTTGGGTCTGCCCACTCGCCCCCGGCAGTTTGGAAGGTGTCGAGACACAGGCCGATGTTTGGTCGGTCTACGGCCTTGACTATATCCCAGCAGTCGCGCCAGTCGGGCGCGTGGGAGGACCAACACCAATTCTCGTATGCGAGGCGGAAGTTTTGGGCGGCAAGTAGGTCAGCGAGGTGGCGGAGGTCGGGGATGATGCGGCTTTTGTCGAGTTTCTCTATGGGAGTGTCTGTGGAGCCGACCTGGAGATTCATAATTAGGATAGGTATCTGTGATGGTGGGTAGGGTGGTTATACCTGGAGGATATCACACCCACAAGCCTGCATGATTCTGATCCATCCCGCCGCCCGCTCTAGGGCGTCTTTGTGCTCCTCGGAGTTTTGCGGCCATCCTTCGAAATTCGCGAAGGGTTGTAGTAGCATGATTTTGAGATTCCGCGCCTTGCACATGTCTTTTATCTCCGTGGCAACCTTCTCGAGCTCACCGTAATTGTCGGGCTTGATATCATGGCCTAGATGTAGCTTGCCGAAGGCAAGTATATCGGGAAAGGAGAGCTCGATGCCTTCGAAGCCGGTTTTGGATAGGGCGTCGAGTTTCTCGGGAAGAGGAGTGGATGAATTTCCGATGGAGCAGGACGCGTAGCTGATGGGGATGTTCGTGAGAGTTGCGAGGTCGATCGACATGGCTGTGGTGCTGTGCTATTTGTCGGGTTAGTGTTATTTAGCTGTTAGCAGACTGAGAATAGAGCAATTGAGGTTTAACATGGTGTTGGTAGGCAAATTCTGGAAGCCCCTCAGTGACGTCGAGGGTGCGTAGTGCCCAAGAGTTTGAGGCCGCCCCATGCCGGTAGCTCTTCTCGTGGAAGGTTAACGAGGTCGTTGGTATAGAGCCATGCATCTCTTCCCCAACTTTCCTCGGATCCGCCATGTACTGATAATGGCCGAGATGATGACATCGGGGAGAGTCCTCCGGAGCAAGGAATGCTGACTATGCTGTGCAAGGGACATCCGGGGCAGTCCAGACGGCGGACCACAGTTGGTGCCTGTCTGACATTGCAGACTACGGTGCATAAACAAGTAGAGAGGGTTCGGCGAGGCGGTCAAGATGCGGCGAGGAAGTTCGCAAACCCGCCTATGATTGCAATCACAATTGAGACTTCCTTGCTGTCAGAGCGCCACCCACAAGTCGGCAACGACGGCGATTAGTTCTCTGAGACGACATGCGTGAAACTCGTGCTGGACAATAGTAACCTTGCATTGAGGCGGAATTGGGCAGTGAGACGTCTCTCCGCACACATAGGTAATTGGAGTGATCAAGTGGCGTGGGATGAGTTTTTTCCGCAAAGATTTCGTCAGGCGTGCAACCACCACTGGGCGAACCCTGGCCGGATCCGATGGGAGAGACCTCGCCCACTACTGACAACCAATGGAAATATAAGCCGTCATCGGAGTCAAAGGGCATCTCTCGACTCATAAATATCTTCACGCCCTCTACAACTCTCAGCTAACCTCTAGACGTCCAACTGATACCCATTGAGCAATTGTCTTCTGTTCTTCCTCGCAGCCCATCCATCATGTCTGTGAGTACACCTTGGAGAGCCTTCAATACTGCGTCATGCTAGAAAAAGTTAACTAACAGCGACCCTCGTAGTTCTACATCGAAAACAAGTCCGTCGGCGACAAGGAGAACTCGGAAGACTGGCGCATTCGAGGCTACAACCCTCTGACTCCTCCCGACCTGCTGCAACATGAGATCCCCCAGTCCGACAAGTCGAAGCAAACCGTTATTACCTCCCGCAATGAAGCCGTCGAGATCGTACAAGGCCGCGACTCGAAGCAGCGCCTCCTCGTCGTTGTTGGTCCTTGCTCGATACACGACCCACAAGCTGCATTGGACTACTGCGACCGTCTGCTCAAGTTGAAGGAGCAGCACAAAGACGACCTGCTCATCGTCATGCGGTCCTACCTTGAGAAACCACGAACAACCGTCGGATGGAAGGGGCTAATCAATGACCCGGACATTGACAACACCTTCAAGATCAACAAGGGTTTGAGGATATCGAGGCAGCTGTTCGTGGATTTGACAGAGAGGGGCATGCCGCTGGCGAGCGAGATGCTGGACACAATCTCGCCACAGTTCCTGGCAGATCTGCTGAGCGTGGGCGCCATCGGTGCGAGGACAACGGAGAGCCAGCTTCACCGCGAGTTAGCATCCGGCCTCTCTTTCCCCGTAGGCTTCAAGAACGGGACCGACGGCAGTCTCGATGTGGCCATCGATGCCATTGGCGCAGTCCGACATCCCCATCATTTCCTCTCAGTCACAAAACCCGGTGTGGTTGCGATTGTCGGTACTGTGGGCAACGAGGACTGCTTCGTTATTCTAAGAGGCGGCAAGAAGGGAACAAACTACGACGCCAAGAGCATCGCCGAGTCGCGGGAGAAGCTGGGAGAGAAGGGCCTCAATGCACGATTGATGGTCGACTGCAGTCATGGCAACTCAGAGAAGAACCACGCGAATCAGCCCAAGGTCGCGCGTGTGTTGGCAGAGCAGATTGCGGCTGGCGAGACTGGCATCATGGGGGTGATGGTAGAGAGCAATATTAACGAGGGTGAGTTCGCCCGTGGCAAAAGGCTTCCAGGGGCTGTGCTAATCAAACCAGGCAACCAAAAGGTACCCAAAGAAGGCAAAGAAGGCCTGAAATACGGCGTGAGCATCACTGACGCATGCATCAACTGGGAGGACACCGAGAAGACCCTCCAGGAGCTCGCAACGGCTGTGCAGAAGAGACGGGCGGTCCTAGGCGTCAATGGACATGCATAGAGGTTTCCTAGATTCTCATCACTTCTTCTCGTTGCGGAGGCATAGTAGGCGTCCGGCGTCGGCAATGCCGGAGACCAAAAGTTCTCTGCTTTCTCAGGCCCGGTTCGGGTTTTGACAGCTAGAAGGCTAGCATGTGATCATGGGTATGATATCGACGAATAAAAGACGAAGGTGGTAGATGTGCATACGCAGCATCAATTCGGATGGCAACAGTACTAAAAAATTCCTCTTTCCGTTCCGGCATTTTTTCGCATCATTCGTATCAACGCGATCGTCCTTCAAACTCGTACACACGCTCGACAACTCGATAATTCTGATCAGACGGTCCATCTTGCAGGGGAGAGCATATGCATGGTGTGTATCGCCGACATATTTCACCGGTCAGCACCCAGACCAGGATCTTGGCAAATCATGAAGGGAGGAGCATAGGTCTCTATCAGTCTACAGGTCTCTTCGCATGCACCAATATCAATTAGGAAACCGGTAGCGAGCATTGAGTCTGGGTAACAGGTACTGTGAAATTTCCCATTCCCACTGACGTTGCAGTCATCCAGACGTAGTGCCTCGCCCTGCATCACGACGTGAAGAGCATGCAGCGAACCATGGAGACCCCAGCATGCTCCGCCTACCCCGATACCAATCAATCGGCCAACGGCGACTTCAGAACCATAGCACAAAATGCCTTTTTCTGTGCCACGATCCTCACAAGGCGCAGCGTGTGTGGCAGTTCCCACGTATCCAGTCCGAGCCAACACTGATCTGGCAGGCCATTGCAAGGATACATTCCAGCTGAATGATCTACGATGCACTAATTTTATGTAGCATGGCACGTGTGGACACTTTTCATCGACATCATCAGCCTGCACCCACGCCAGCGTTGCTTCCGGCAAACAGTGGCGAGAACATAGCCAAGGTGAACCGACAAGGCTACTATCAGCAATTGAAATGTTGTGTTAGCTTTGCGTGGCGATCCACTGATGCTCCAAAGTGAGCGGCATCTGTGGGAATCTTCGGCATCCTCTACCTACCTATGTCGACACCAACCATAGAAACAGTATCGAGAAACGAACCGGGCAAACGAGCCTTGTGTCAATGTAACGCTGTAGCGATCAAAACGTGGTGTCTCAGTGGGTGTCACGATTGACTGGTCCCTCTGTAGGCTGGAGGCTGCGGGCCGAGTCGCTGGGGACATCGTCGTCTCCATGCAGACGGGAGGCCCTCGAAGACGATGGCCCGGCGTTTTCCAGGTGGCGAAAGCCCTGCCCTGGTCGCCTATTGGTAGTGTCAGCCAAATTGCTTGCGACGACACGCAGATGCAGACTCTAGGCATTATCAGGCGACCCAAGTTGGTCCACTCGCCCGTTGTGCCGGACGCGGACGGCCAATGAAACGCGTTGCGGAGCCTCGAATCGACCCAAGATCAGGACTGAAGCGACTTTGCTGCAGGTTGAAGCGAATCAGGAGCCTTTCACCGATCTCAACCGTACGCGCCATGGTCCCTGAATTGGAAAGTGGCAGATTCTGGGAACGGCGCAGGGAACACAGGAAGGCCCGAGCATGCCCCATGCAAGTTGAAACACCAAGGTGTGGCCTACTTGTGTAGCTCTTGGTGTTCCAGTGGAATATTCCAAAGGATCCGTGCGTATCGACCCTGAACGTGCTTCGAGTTGGCTGCATGTTACGAGCACCACCAACATGATGCCCCAGCGCCGAGTCGCCAATTTCTCATGATATCATACTGTTTGCTAATAGGCTCAGGTTCTTTCTAGTCTGGAAGTGTGGAGACGAAGTCCAGCTCCGCCGGGGATGCTGCACGGTCAGGAGTGCATACTGCATGCATCTTCCGGTCAACCAGACCATCAGCGGTGCCCAGCAACCCCGCACAGAGACAGATGTACGTGTCTTCCACCGACAGCCTTGGTAACCGCCAGAACTGCCGACTAGCCATTGGAGGAGGCTGAACCACTCACCAACGAGAATGGCAACCAATTTTCCTCATTGGACCGGGTTGGGCCGAGCCTCAACGGCCTTTACACTCCCGTTGGAGCGACTATCAGCCGTTACTGGAAGCTGTGGACACGCCGCAAACCCCTCCGGAACCACTAAAGCGGAGGTTCTTGAACTTGTCACTGCATCAACAGATCGGCTTTCACCGCCGACGCTACGCTGTCAAGGTCTCGCCGCCGCATCGTTAGCCCGCTTCTTGCGTCTGAAGCACCTTTGCTCATTTAAAACAGGCGTCGAATGGACGTGGATTTCCGGGGTTGCGCAGGGTTCTCAGCCCTACTTTCAGGTAAAGGCGGCGCACGTGCCCCGCCGCTACACTGCCGTCCGCCATCCGTCAATCGCTCTCAGACCGCTATATGCTTCCAATTGGATACAGCGGGCCCACGTTGCCACCGCTCCACAGCAACGGGTACCCCCTGAAGCTATCGGATCACTAGCAGGCCCTTAGGATGGCAGTGCCTCCCCCGGAGTCCAGCCAGGGACGGCGTAGTGAAATTCAGGCGACGGTTGGGCCTGCACTAATGCAACTGAAAGTACCTAAGTGACGCCAGACTCAACCGGCCAAGCATCACGGAGAGCCCTCTATCTAAGGCAACCTGAATTCGAAGACCTTGACACAGGGGCGCAGCTCGCAGGCCTTTTCACGCAGCGAAAAGTTTTCCCCCACGAGGCTCTGTGAAACGCAGCTGGAAGAGCGAATGGAGCCTGATATCCGCGTTGCACAACGTCGACATACAGCCTTTTCCACCACAGTCGCCCAGTATGTCAGCCGGATTGGAATCACGCGTCCAATTGCTTCAAGCGGCGCACAACTCTCACGCTTGCTCTAGATCTTACCACATCGGAACTCATTTTTGAACATGTTGAAACATGCAACCACTAAAAATATCGCGAGAGGGTGTGTGCGCGGGCAGCTTATGTCACCAGCGCATACGCGCCCATCTTACCGTACATGACAGAAGCAACGTGAAACACCGCCTGGAAGACGCAATCGTCAAAAGAACACAAATCGAGATCCTAAATTTGAATGTCGGCGGTGTCCCCTGGGAGGCACGCGACGACTACGTGCAGCTGCATGCAGCGTTGACCTAAAATTCGGCCAACGCGAACGCAATTGTCCATGGTTGCCTACTTTCAATGCTATTCAAGGCTCTGAAGGCAGTGAGTCCGCTGCCTCGCGGGTGGTTCGCACTTCTGCGACCCCTTTTGCATCTCCGCCGCGTTTAAAGGACCTAGGAGTGGCACCGTTGCCGAGCGTGTGATATCCGCCACCCTCCTTTCGGACCCAAACACCGCCCTCACTTACACTAGGGGCTGTTCTTTGTGGACCGCAATCGCTCGTTTAAATATCTCTGCCTTCGCTCCTCTCAGAACGACATCTTAATCGTAGTGTTTGCTGCTACTACCTTCGTCCCGTTCTCTTCTCCTAATCGTTTCTCTTCACATCGCTCACTTTGTTCGGTCAACTCGACCACGCTTACACACAAGCAGACAGCTGGGCTGGCGAATCGTTCTTTGCAAGTTTCTGCTAATATTACCACTACCATCGTTTCGGGCTAGATTTTCGCTGGTTCCTATCATCATCCTTTCCGCGTCCGCTCTTCAACCCACACTCCACGATGTCGTCTGACGGGGACTTTGCCCGGGAGTTCGAGTCTGCAACGCACCACTACGAGCAGTACCGTGCCCGTTCTCCGGCTCAGAAGAAGGTCGACTCATGGGAGGTCAAACACACCGACGGTGGTTGCGGAGATCCTGCTGCCCTCGAGTCTTGCAAGTACCCTCTTGAACTCGAGGAGAGCGACGAGGAATATGGCTGCGGGTCAGCCCTAAGTACACACCAGGATCCTCTATCTCCACCCTCCAGTAACACTGGAACGCCCCTGCGACCGGTCGCACAGTACACGATGACTCTTACTCCGAATGATACTCCCGAAAGTGAACGAGTCCGCCCGTGGACGCCGTATCCCCTAGGAACGAACAAAGATCAGAACAAGTTGGGCCCCGGCCGCGGACGCACTCCGAGTCGCTCACCGAGCTCCAGTATGTTTTCTCGATATCTCTTCGTACTCCTTTCAAATCGATCGCAAAGTTATTAACCTTATCTTAGAACGGGACGCCAGCGATCGATCGTACTACTCTGCTCAGGAGCAACCCTCCCCTTCTCCACAGCATCGATACCCCGGCGACATGTCTGATCTCTCTTCCATCGCTGACGCAGGCGTCAACGATCGCTACAGCAGCAGCGCCGCTGACATCTTTTACACCCCCAGCCAGTCGCCTAGCCATACCCCTACTCGCGCCTCGATCCAAAGTCGAAACCTGACGCATCAGGACGAGGAGGACGAGCCTAGCCTCCACCTTTCGGCACCTCGTATTCCACAGGAACCATTTCCATTTAGCGTGTATGATCGCTACAACCAACAAAATGTTCCGAAGACCCTCAACGAGTATGATCAGGAGTGGAGGGAGCAAGGACAGTAATACCGCCCGCTTCGGAACCCATGTTGACGCCCTTCCACGACCGATGGCTTATGCGACACTGTATCATGGCCCATCAACGCATTTCTACGATAATGTGGCCGATCGCTCGTCTTCGTCGTCTTGACCTGATGACTTTCGGGACCCTAACACCTTTATTTTCCGACTGTTTCTTGTATTGTGCCTCTTGTTCTTGAACTTGTATTACCACCTCTCTCCTTTCTCTCTTTCTTTGCTAGCACAAGCCTCTGTGGTTTCCTTCCACCCTCATTGGCGCTCCAACATCCCCGCGGGCATTTATTCCCACTGTTTCCTTTCGGATTGGAGACTGGCTCCTCTAATCAGGGTTTCGCATCGGGTCGGTCGGAGAAAAGGGATGTAACAGTCCTGGTTCGTTTTGAAGTGGGCTAGTGACTGGTCAGCTTCGTACTTGTTGTTTTTACATTTGTTTTCCTACTCATTATGCCCAAACGAAAACCCCAAAACATAGATGAGCTATCTGCTGGAGCACTGTACCGTACCCTGTTCTTGATTCTCTTTTCTGCGTGGTTTATGTCGTGCGAAATGATAAAACGTTCTGTAAAACATACATTTGGTTTTGTTCTGATTTCAACCATGTTTGCTAGTCGCTGTATTTGTGGTTTTCTTGTAGTGTATTCCTACGTTCTTCGCTCGGGGATCTGGCATCCCCGTACTCATTCTCGCTCTCTGCATTTGCGCTATGACTCTATCGTGTAATGCTTCTCTTATGAAGCGTCTTTTAGATCGCATGTCGGCAGGGCTACCAGAAAGCGCAACAATGTAGTCGAATTGGATATCAATCACGAAACAATATGTTTGCTTTCAAAATTCACAGCAGCGGCAAAGGAACCACGCAGAATAAAGAAGATCAAGCAGAGATAAGAGCTGAAGGCTACGTTCACCACGGACAGCTGTGCCACCCGCACAATCTGCAGGCTGAGCGGGGTCGTCGTCGCTTTCAGACGTGGCTGCATGAGGTGCGCTATTGATCATCTCAGATTTATTCAACTTCAATGTCAAACTTCAGCCACCAGTAAATCCCATATATCGCATAACACGTGCAAATGTTCATGACTACTATCGCGAGGGTGTTGAGTTTCGTGCTTGGTGTTGAAGTGACGGCAGCCCTTGATAGGCTATTCGGCTGGCGGCCCGCGCTGGGTCTCCCGGTCGGCTACTTCGGCAAGGTTATCGAAGCGTCATCTGGCCTATCCCTGCACATCTTAAAGATTTTCTAGACGTCTTCTGTTGCGTTGTGCTACTTATTTTGCTATTTGCTTTGTCTCTATCTTGGAGAGTTCCAATGGCAAAGCTATCGGGACTTCAGAGGGACGTGCTAGCGCTCTACCGCCAATGCCTAAGGGCGGCGAGAGCGAAGCCTGCTGTAAGTCCTTGAAGTCATCGACTCTTCACCTGTTCCATCAAAACACCAAGCTAACTAGACTCTAGGAAACTCGAAAGAACTTTGAAGACTTCACACGGTTCGAATTCACTTTTTCTAGCTCTACTAACCTTGATGGATCTGATTGCTAAGCCACCCCAGAAAAGAATTCCGGGAACACATTCACCTCAACAAGAAAGACTTCTCGACTATTGAGTACATGCTCCGCCGCGGCAACCGGCAACTCGAAATCTACGCCGATCCAGGTATCACCAATATCTCCCGCTGATGGGCTCGATGGCTTGCGTCCTTCGAAGGGGGTGGCAAAAGATGGGGCAGCGAATGGGGGCGTGCAGAATAGCGCTCACCCACAAACCGCCACGGCGGTTGAGTGCATGGTCTGGCACAATGTGGGTTCGTGTCTGCACTCCGCGTTTCATGTTTGACATCCCAGAATTCCACGCGGGCGTGGTGGTTGGTGATGGATGTCACGTGATACACGGAAACTTCCAGAACATGCTGGGGGAGGCGAGATGGTTCGTCAACGAAGCAGCCCTAAAGCAGTCGGAGGAACTTTCTGGTTGAGTGTAGTAAGCTCCAGGCGTCGCGTTGGCATGATTGCTATTGGCCATAACGCAACTGGTGCTTGCCTGGGATGAGAAAGCAGACGGATATGGCAGCATCGTGAGAGTTCTCGCGCTTTCCAGAACCCTCACGACAATTCGCCATGCTTTCGTCACCAGATTACGAGGTGCCTCTCGTGCTTTCCAGAACGGCAACCTCCAGTATATAACTACCCACTTGCCAGCCCTCAAGTCCTCCTCATCACAACAAAGTCCTCTCATGCAATCACTTCGAGCCTCAACTCCAACAATCAAACTCATTACCAAACGAGCACTACCTCTCTGCAAACCACCAACAACACGCAAAATGTCTCTCTTCCGCCCCTTCTTTAATACCACCCACTCTTCCAACCAAAATGATCTCTTCTCCCTCCTCAACCTCCTCGAGGAGCCAGTGAACCGCCCGCAGTCCCTGCGTCGCCGTCTCGCTGAGACCCAACAAACCTTGACCTTCGCCCCCAAGTTCGACATCAAGGAAACCAAGACCGGCTACGAGCTTCATGGCGAACTCCCCGGCATCGAGCAGAAGAACGTCGAGATCGAGTGGTCCGAGGGCAACGTCCTGAGCATCCACGGCCGTACCGAGTACAACCGCACCGAGGGTGACGCCCCCGAGAAAGTCCAAGAAGAAGGATGGGAGACCACAGAAGCACAAGGCCACGAGTCTGAGAACGGATCGGAATCACACTACCACAAAGCGACTGTCGAAGACGCCGCCGACCCTGCCGAATCAAGCACCGCCCCGGCTACCGGATCCGAAAAGACGGAAGTCGCGAAGACGCCTGCGGCTGGCGAGGTCGCGGCGGAGAAGCCGAAGCCGAAGCCGACTTCGAGGTACTGGATCACCGAGCGCTCGGTAGGCGAGTTCCATCGCTCGTTCAGCTTCCCGACGCTGGTGGATCAGGAGAATGTGAAGGCAAGCCTCAAGAATGGGGTTCTCAGCGTCATCATCCCGAAGAAGGCGAAGCAGGAGGTTCGCCGCATTCAGGTTGAGTAGATGATGGGTGGATGGATGGATGGATGAGGGAGGGAGTCGGCTTATCACATTGCACAGTCCTCCTGTCTTTCACTCCTTTTCTCTCTCTCAACACAACATCAAATCACAAACAAAAAACCCCAAAAAACACTCTTCGGCATAGCGGGTGGAGTTTCCATGTAGTTAGCAAGTCTTGAAGTGCTTCTAATAATACTATTCAACTGTTTACTATGCTCAAATCACACTGTGACAGACACGCTGTGACATTAATATGTGCGCTTCCAAACATCAATCTGCGATTCTCGTCGATGTTCGCCAATTATTGGCAAATGGAGCCCAATTGCGCTAATAATTTGGGAGCTAGGAAATAGGCACCCCCCTTTCAGTCCCCGTGTTATCTAATCCTCTGATTAGCTGCTTCGTCCCGGCCGACCCGCTATAGAACAGTAGTAGATTTACATTACTTTGAAAATATCGCTATATATAGCTGTCAAATATTATAATGCCGAATAGAGGTTTGTTTGTATCTGCACAACTGGATCATTTTATAGCACCGTTTTAGAATATGTCCGAGAAGAAGTTTTACTAAAGACAGCAGTAACTGATGTACCGTGAAAGCAGAATGCAAGCAAGTGAATTTACCTTTAAAAGCAACTGTACGAACATTTACATTAGATTATACGGGAAGCGAAGCTCGTGTTTAGAAGGGGTGTGGATTGACTCGTTCTAGTATTTTAACATCAGCCAATGTCTAATAAACAATGATCGATGCTTGGAGGTCCCATCGATATTCTCCAAACACCACTAGTACTTAATGTAATACTAGGCCTCGTGCTCCTGCAGTAAACATATCTTTGATTTGCAGGGTTGACAACAATACGCCTGGGCATTTCAATGCTCTAACAAGTACAGCCTCGACTTACTACTGTCCGCCGTCTTATATAAATAGTAAAGTCTATGCAAGTTGCTGATAGCTCCTTCCTTACCCCACTAATTCCCACGCCCACGTTTAAACACCACAATCACACCAATAAAAACAACCATCCCCGGCCCTCAGCCAATCAAAACCTCCCGAACCTACCCCTCGGTGGTCCGCCAGACCGCCTCGCCCCTCACCCAACTTTTTCTGCCACAACCCACCAAAAGCTCTACCTCCCTTATTGTTTCCCCATTCCCACCTCCTACCACACCCAAAATGGTCCTCTCCGCCATCAAATACACACGCGGCCAGCTCCAAATCCTCGACCAAACCAAACTCCCCCACGAAGAGCACTGGGACGCCATCTACTCCTCCACGGACGCCTGGCATGCCATCAAAGCCATGCGGACCCGCGGCGCGCCCGCAATCGCGATCGTCGCCGCGCTCTCGCTAGCAGTCGAGCTAGAAACCATCAAGATCTCCGAGGTCGGGGAGGAGGTGGCTGTGTTTATTAAGGAGAAGCTGGCGTATCTGGTCACGAGCCGGCCGACGGCGGTTAATCTGGGGACGGCGGCGAGGGAGCTGGTGGGGGTTGTGGAGGACGCCCTACCCTTCCTTAAGACGGGGACAGGAGTGAGGGAGGCGTATGTGCAGGCGGCGGAGGTGATGCTGGAGCATGATGTGAGGGATAATGAGAGGATTGGGGAGTTTGGGGGGCGGTGGATTGAGGAGTTGGGGGGTGGGATGGGGAGGAAGGTGAGTGTGTTGACGCATTGCAATACTGGGTAAGATGATCTCGCTTTGGGGTTCAGTGAGATCGTTTCTGATTTCTTGAAAGGTCTCTCGCTACGGCTGGGTATGGGACAGCTCTGGGTGTTATTCGCTATCTGCACCAGAATGGGCTGCTAGAGCGTGCTTATTGCACAGAGACGCGGCCGTATAACCAAGGCTCGAGGTTGACGGCTTTCGAGCTTGTCCATGACCAGATTCCAGCTACGCTCATCACTGACTCAATGGCGTCTGCTCTCTTACAACAGAAGGGCGCCAGCAGCAACATTCAAGCGATAGTGGTTGGGGCAGACCGTGTTGCTCGCAATGGAGACACAGCGAACAAGATCGGCACATACCAGCTCGCGATTGTTGCTAAGCACCACGGCATCAAGTTCCTAGTAGCAGCTCCACGAACAACCATTGACCTGTCTACGAAGTCCGGAAACGACATTGTCATTGAAGAGCGAGACGGCAAGGAGGTTACCATGATCAAGGGGCCGCGCTACGATGGAGTGCACCTCGATACGAGCGTTGTCGAGCAGGTCAGCATCGCCGCACCTGGTATCAACGTCTGGAATCCGGCATTCGACGTCACCCCACATGAGTTGATTGATGCTATTATCACTGATAAGGGAGTAGTTGAGAGGCGGGAGGATGGGAGTTTCAACCTGTACGAGATAATGGACGCGACTCCTGAAGACTGAAGAGGACGATGATGGAGCTCTGGTTCGTACTGTACAACATGATGAAAAATCAACCTTCGGCCTCGGCTGCTTGAAGCATCTACTGCTGCGGCAAGGGAGTTGATTTGTAGGGCGTTTAAAGCATTGGGATGAAAATAGGGCAGCTCGTAAAAAGTGGCAGAGCATGGTGAAATTGGAGTTTTTAAGGTTCTTTTCAGCATTTGCAGCTACAACCCGCCCTCCCTCTCACCTGTCCGATGTACAAGACATAGCAGGAAGCGATTGTGGTTTCTATAGCGCTTGACGCAGTGCCGGGGCTTTGAGGAAGCTCACAAGAGAGCAATCTCTCAGGGTGTAGAAGTGCTGGATCGTGTATAACTAAAGTCGGACCTGAGACCACCCCTGAGCAACCCATCTATGCTTTACGCCAAAAAGTGTTGTATGCAACGTATGGCTTGAACGCCCTAGATGCAGAGTCCGATCTCAAGACGTGTCATTGGCTGTGTCCGAGTCGACGGTGGTTGTTTGTGACTTCGCTTTGCTTCCGATACCCGCCAGAGCCTGTTTTGCCTCCTTCTCCTCTTCAGCTTTGGCCAGGAACTCGTCCATCATCCTCTCAACCTTGTCGAGCGAGCTCTCGAGTGCAGCAGCTGTTTGTTCGCCTCGGGCAAGCTCCTGGAACGCCTGCGGATGGATGTCAGTTCACTGTACCTAGCCCAGGCGCCGCAGCAACACCAACCTGAGCGAAATCTGGCTCCTGCAACACATTCCCCGGCTTCCCATTCTGCTGAGCAGCCATCCTGACGCTGAACCTCGGTGTTGGTGAATAGTTGGTGGTGTCCGCGTCGTCTCCACAGCCTCAGTCGCACTTGGCGTTTATGACGACGCTAGCTTACCCACGCTTCACGCGCAGTGGACAGCACAGACAACCGCACACCCCCGACCGCTCCACTACCACTTGACCTCGACTCCCCAGGTCTCCCCTCATTCCTACATCCTCACCGTCTCTACGGCGAATCGCCCGCGCCGGCTTCACTGCGTGCCCTGAAGCACCATGTTTTCCGGCTCGAACTCGTACTTAGGGGGCGCCAATAGCTCCCGGCCCGGCCAGCCTCAGTATGGTCAGCAGCAACAGTCATTCCAGCAACAGCAACCCCAGGGCTTCCAGCCTCAGCAAACCGGATATGGCGCTCCTCCGCTGCAGAGTCAATTCACTGGGTTTCCGGGCCAGCAGCCTCCGCCGCAACAGCAGTTCGCTCCCCAGCAGCAACCGCAATTCACGGGGTATCCAGGCCAGCAGCAGCAGAACTTCCAGCAAGCTCAACCGCAGCAGTCTTTCCAGACGGGACAAATCAACCCTACAATGCCTCAGCAGCAGCTCCAGGCTCCCCAGGCTCCTCAGCAGGTCCCACAGCCTACGGGCATGACGTCGGCGCAGATGGCGGACTCCTTTCGAGGAAACTCGTCGCAGGCGCCTCCACCTCTGCCGAAGATTGCGTCTTCGAAGATCCCGAATATCAGGCTGTCGTTCATAACAGTAACGGACCAGGCCAAGTTCGAGCAGCTGTTCAAGTCTGCGGCTGGGAATGGACAGGCGCTGTCAGGCGACAAGGCTCGGGATCTGCTTCTGAGGTCCAAGCTTACTGGGGATGCACTGTCTCATATCTGGTATGTGAATGTGAATCTTGTAGTAAATTCACTGCTAATGCGACGCAGGACTCTGTCCGACACGACCAAATCGGGCCAACTCCTATTCCCCGAATTCGCACTCGCCATGTACCTATGTAATCTTGCGCTTACGGGAAAGGAACTACCTAATGCTCTGCCGGAGCGCATACAAAACGAAGTGTCAGGCATGGTGGACATTATATCTTTTGGCATTGCGGACGACGCGCAGCCGACGAAGCCGGGCCGTCCGAGGCCATCGCCCAATGCCCCTAGCTTTGATGAGCCGCAACAGAACAATCAGCAGTTGCCTGCGATACAACAACCGCAACCTCAGCCATCAAATAGTGCGCTGCTCTCGCAATTGGTCTCGCAGCCCACGGGGTTTACGCCTCAGATGACTGGGTATCCGTCGCAACCGCAGGGCTTCCAGCCGCAGCAGACGGGAATGCAGCCACAGCCTACTGGATATGGGATGCCTCAGCCAACTGGCTACAACGGTCCGCGACCGCCAATGCCCCCTATGCCAACTGGCTATGGCTCGAATCTCACTCCTACGCAAACTGGCATGGCCCCGCTCAACGCTCAACCAACCGGGATGCCGGGGCAATGGGGACTGGTCAATGCACCTGCTACCGGCCTGCCCAACATTGAAGCGCTACAACAGCAAATGATGCCGCAGCAGGGCCGGGAGCAGGGCGGATATACCACAACAGGACTCAGCGGAAATGCCACGATCCCCTGGGCCATCACGAAGCCCGAGAAAAAGCTCTACGATGAGACATTCAAGGCATGGGATGGGTTTGGACGTGGGTACATCTCCGGTGAACAGTCTCTGGAAATCTTTGGGCAGAGTGGTCTTCCCAAACCCGATCTCG
Organism: Lophium mytilinum; assembly: GCA_010093605.1. Classification (NCBI taxonomy): domain Eukaryota; kingdom Fungi; phylum Ascomycota; class Dothideomycetes; order Mytilinidiales; family Mytilinidiaceae; genus Lophium; species Lophium mytilinum. Next base: position 511,626 of record MU004184.1, on the reverse strand, counting down.
AGCGCATCTGGACCCTGGCGGATTCAGCCGATAGGGGCCGCCTCAACCTCGACGAGTTTGCCGTCGCCATGCATCTAATCTACCGCAAGCTCAACGGCTATCCCGTGCCGAATCGCCTTCCCCCTGAATTAGTGCCACCATCGACTCGAAATTTTAACGAATCGATCGGCACTATGAAATCATTGCTCTCTCGGGATGCGGAGGAGAGGAAGAACACCGGGGCATTCCTCCAACCACAGCGTACTGGTGTCAGCTATCTTAAGTCGCACTCATTCCGTCAAGGCAGCCCCATCAGCAGCGGTCGCAAAGACGCGACGGTCTTCAAGAACAACGATGACAACGTCGGGTATCGCTCTAGTGCACGTCATCGCCTCGGAGCTGGCGGCCGTTCGCCATCCCCAGCGACCCCGACCTCCCCGGCATCTGAACGATCAGCAGACGAGCTCTCCGTGGATCAGCTTCGCAAGTCAGTCAGAGAAAAACAGGTGCTCCTCGACGCGCTAGACACTCAGGACGAGAACCGTGCGGACGAAGACGACGCCCTCGACCGCCGAGACCGACGCGAGGCCGATGACTTGTATCGTCGCATTCGACGTGTGCAGGAAGACATCGACAGCCACCCTGGCGCATCTATGCGCTCGGGTGAGTCTGATGCGGAACGGAGAACTCTTCGCAGACAGCTCCAGGGCTTGACTGATCGCCTGCCACAACTTGCATCGGACGTGCGTCGCGCAGAACGCGAGATCGCGGATGCCAAACTTGAACTTTTCAGACTGAAAGATGCTAAAGCGCATCCCAACTCGGGAGCGCCAATCGTCGGTACCGGCCCAGGGGGCTCTGTGACTGAATCCGATCGCCTCAAGGCTCGCGCAAAGGCAATGATGGAAGCGCGCTCTGCTGCTTTGACCGGCAAGCCTGCACCCAAGAGTCAAGACGATGCTGGCGCGGCCGCCAAGCGCGTTGAAGAAGAGAACTCTCGTGTCCGAACTGAGAAAGAAAACAACGAACGCATGGTTAGAGATGTTGAGGACAGCGTCACGGAGTACAGCAAGAGCTTGGTGGACAGCCTCAAAGACGGTGGGCATGATGCCAGCAGTGAACATGAGCGTCGTCGCTGGGAAGATGGACTCGGCGTGGAGGAAGACGTCAAGGACTTCATCTTCGATCTCCAGCGCAGCAGTCGCTCGACGAGGATCCGCAAGGAAGAGTGGGTAGCCCGCAAAGTCACGTGCAAACCTTATGCTAACCTACCTGGCAGTAAGTCGGGAGATCGCTATGGATCGGCTCCCCGTGCCGAAGATTCGGCGAGATCGGCGTCGGCGTCGCGTTATGAAAGCCCGGCCCGAACCCCTGAGCCAACGTCACGCCCTTCGGCGACTCCCACGCCGGCTGGGGGATCGAATTACTCGTCATATAAGACTGCAGAAGAGCGTGCGGCGTTCATTAAGCAGCAGGCGGAGCAGAAGATGGCGGAGAGACTCGCGGCTTTGGGACTTCGCCCACCTGTCAAGTCTGGTGAGAATGCGCAGCAGCGACAAGAGCGGGAGAAGAAAGAACGAGAAGAGAAGCTTCGACAAGCTGAGGAAGAAGACGCTCGGCGAGAAGAGGAGAGGCAGCGAAGACTGGCTGAAGAACATGCAGGCCCGCCTACTATTACCAAGGCATCTCCGAAGAAGCCTGGGCCGCCGCCACCCCCTGTGCGAAAGGGGAAAGCCGATAGTGCGCAGAATGATGTGAAGCAAGCGGAAGCGGAGGCGAAGAGAGCTGAGCATGAAAGCGCAGAAAACGCGTTGCGCGAGCAGCAGGATGCGCAGGAAGCTGAGACGAAGAGGATGGAGTAAGTTAGGAATGTATCTGTATGAAGTATGCGAGACTAACAAAAGTCTAGGGATGAGGAGCGACGCCAAGAAGAAGACTTGGCAAAGGAAAGGGAGGCGGCTCAGGCCCGACTCCGCGCATTGGAAGAGCAGGTGAAGCAAGGGAAAGTTCAGAAAGCAGAAGAGAAGAGAAGGAAGCATGCCGCGCAAAAGGAGGCGAAAGAGAAGGAATCGAGACTGGCGGCTCAGCGAGCAGAGATTGAAGCAGCGAGGGAACGGGAGCGACAGCTGCAGCTCCAGCTTGAGAGCCTCGACGACGACGACGATTCTTCAGACGACGAAGGTCCCCAGGAGATTACACCCCTGGAGACCACGCCTACCGCCAGTCAGGAGTTGCAGAGGGAGAGCGCGCCCCCTGCTGCGCCGCCGATGCCTCCAGCAGCACCCCCGGTGCCGCGCCAGGCTATCACGCCCCCTTCTTCAGTCACCAGCCCTCCTGCGTCTTCAGTAACTAGCCCGCACGCTGGCATGACTGATACTGAGACCAAGAACCCGTTCCTGAAGAAGATGGCGCAGTCCTCCGAGGCTGCCAGTATCCCAACTCCCCCACCCCCACCCAGCAACACCAGCGAAGTGTCCACGAACCCGTTCCATCGTTTGACGCAGGAGTCGAATGCGCGGGCAGCTGCGGAGCCCTCTGTTCCGTCGATTCGTACTCGTGCGCGGCCGGAGGAGGATGAGTGGAGTGTGGTGGATTCCGACAACGACGACTCGTCGGATGACGATGACCGCCCGGCCGGCGCGGGCAACGCCAAGCAGCTGGCCTCAATCCTCTTTGGCACCATGGCGCCGCCGCGTCCGCTGTCGTCGATGGATAATAAGAGCCCTCGCGCTGAGAGTCCTGCTGTTGCGTCGCCAACGGGTCCTCCGCCCGCCCCGCCGATGCCAAGTGGCGGTGCCCCGCCCCCGCCACCCATGCCGACAGGGGGCGCCCCTCCGCCTCCGCCAGGGATGCCGCCAGCCCCAAGGGCTGCTGTACCCAATATCGGAGGCCTCTTGGGCGAAATCCAGTCGGGCAAGGGCCTTCGCAAGGTGCAGACGAAGGACAAGAGCGGGCCGCCGGTCGCTGGGAGGGTCATAGGCTAAGAGGAGGCAGGTTTGACGGAGCAAGCAAGCTGCAGGCACGCTCGCAACGCTGCAAGGCTTGCAGCTCGGTGGACTGCTGTTGGAAGGACTATTTGAGTCCTACATGCAGGCTAGGAGGGTCTTGGAGGTTTCTTGAGCGTCTTGGAGGCAGTGCATGGCTTGTCGAGTATCATAGGGCATCTGCAGGGGTCTTGGGGCGGCAGAATGTATTACTAGGGTGCTTCCTCGGTCCTACCAAGACTGTGTAGCCCGCGAATGATTGGCGCAGGGGGGTTAGCGGTGTGTATGTAATACAAACCACAAAGAATGTCCCGCGCCTTCTGACTCGCGACCAACCTCACTTCTTCATCCTCCAACATCACCGCGACAGCTTCACCCCCTCCACACCACGCTCTGTCCACGTTGCACACTCCACACACTCCAGTCTGTACCTCGTCCACGACATCCTTGACCTGTAAGATACCCTGTTCTCCCTCTCCCCGTCGCTGCGTCGCCGGGCGCAATCCGACGGGCCAGCGTCCTGATTCACGAGCTCCCTCATCTGCCCGAACCTCCTCACTCTCATATGCACTCTCCTGTCGTCTCTTTCCCTCCTGTCTCTGCACCCCTAGGACTGTTTACACGTCCTCATCCATCCCCCCATCTCGCTGGCCAATGGCCTTGAATCTACGACCTCCCACCAAGCCCACCTCCCCCAGTACCTCCCCCAGCTCATACATGCCTGGTCACCCTGTATGGGACGCCTATTATGAGAGACCTGTGGCTAATGATAATGGATAGGCACACCTCCAACGCTGTCACCTGACAAGCAAATTTCAACCTGTACGACCCCAAATCGCGGACCCCCCCATGGACTGTCCCGCTGACAGTCTATTCTAGACATCCCTCCACAGCACATCAGACATCAGCCGTCAAGATGAACGCCCCTGACAGGTACGTCAACCACGTGTGGACGCCCGGGCCGGTGCGAACTCGGCGAAGAAGCTCTCTCGGTGCGGTGCGGCATGCCGATGCGCGATCTCAACCCCTCCCGATCACACATTTCCCCGAGGCGGCAGCGGCAGCGTGGTGCAGTGATCCGGAGCAGGTGCGCAGCTTCGGAGCGGCGTGTTGATCCGGAGCGCGCACTCGCCCGTCTGCTGGCCTATAAATTTCCCCCGCCAGACCTTTCCTTTCCTCCTCCACCTCACAACAACACCACCTTCCTTCTGTGTCTTCACCACTGTCAAAGCAATCAATTCACTCCTGCTTCGTGCGTGTCACTCAATCACTCCATCACCACTTCCCATTCCTTCATCACCAGATCGCGCATCAAGAGCAAGCATGCCGGAACACAACGAGACCAGCACCCCCGCCTTGACCGGCCCCGACACCCAGCACCGCAACCGAGAGCACTACAACCTCATGGCTCCGTTCCAGCCCGGCGTCCACGCAAACGAAAACACCTTGAACGAGGTGGGCAGCATTGACATCCCGGACAGGTTCGAGACGTTCCTGCTCGCCGAGGGCGAGAAGAAGGTCGAGCAGAAGGAAGAGACCCGTAAGTCGCCCATCCATCCACCCATCCATCCCCGCATCCTCACGTCTGCCCTCACCCTCCTCACTACGTCATCAAAACATTCTCGCGCGTCACCTGATCTGCATGGCCCTGACTAACACCCATCCCCAGGCATCCCGAACACCGTGACCTTCACCTTCAACAAGGAGGATCACACGCTGGGCAACCTCATCACCGCGCGTCTGCTGAAGGACGACCGCGTCACGTTCGCCGCGTACAAGGTCCCGCACCCGTTGTTCGCGATGTTCGAGCTCCGCGTCAGCACTGATGGCAGCATTACGCCCAAGAACGCCGTCGTCAAGGCCTGCCAAGGCGCCATCCAGGACCTCGACGTGCTGGCTCGTTCGTTCACGACCGAGTACTTGGGGAAGAAGATCGTACGGGAGGGGGAGGCGGAGCGGGCTGCGCGTGAGAACGCTGCTTAGTGACTTCTGAGACTTCTTCTGACTGTCTGGGATCTGGGAGCTTTCTGGGTCTGTTTTGGCGGCATTGGTTGGTGCATTGGGTCGGCTTCGGGTTTGGTGTTAGGGTGGGCAAATGACTAATCGTCGGGCCCGGGTATGAAGGTTCAGCTGTAGTTCCTTCGGAGAATCAATCGGTTTCTCTCTCTCTCTTGAATATGTGTTTCGTATCGTGATGGCTCGTGCTGTGTGTTGCTGGTGTGATGCTGGCGTTTGAGGGGGCTTGGTGGGGCGAGGAAGTTGAGAATGGGATGTCAAAAACTGTGATAGGGAGATTGGGTATGTCATTTCCGCGCTGCCTATATTAGAGTACTAGACGTGTATAGGTGTATACTGTTGCTGTATTGTAGTGTTGTTGGCGTAGTAATACTGCTGTTAGAGGTGGCCTGATATACTCCATATTCAAAAAACACGATGTCACGAACCGCGGTGTTTAGAATAGGTATGCCATTTCTACAACGCGTATATTAGAGCATGTAATACGTATAGCGTGTATATTAGAGTATATCTAGCTCTCTCTTGCTCGTGTACCGCCGCCGTTAGAGGTGGCCTAACACGGTCTGAAAATCTAAAATAGAATGTTAAAAGCCGTAATAGCTAGATTAGGGATGTAATTCCCGGAGCACGTGTTTTAGAGCATAAGATACAGTGCTATGCATACTAGAGCATACCCATCTCTCTTTTACTAACGTGCTGCCGCTGTTAGAGGTGGCCCGACACGGCCTAGATGTCCAAAACGCGATGTTGAAAGCTGTAGTGTTTGGATTGGGTATGTTGTTTCTAAAGCACGTAAGTTAGAGTACGTAGTACGCGTAGCGTGTATATTAGTATAGACTTATCTCTCTCTTGCTAGAGTGCTGCCGGTATTAGAGGTGGCCCGGCTGGGTAAGAAAATGGAGGATGGGATATCAAAACCCGTAATAGCTAGATTAGGGATGTAATTTCTATAACACCTATATTAGAGCACGTGATACGTGTAGCGTGTATATTGGACTACTTGCTTTCTCTCCTGCTAGTGTGCTGCCGGCGTTAGAGGTGTCCCTGGCTGAGTGAAAAAATAGAGGATAGGATGTTAAAAGCCGTAGGGCGGGGGTTGGGTATGTCATTTCTAGGGCCTAGGAATTGAGACGTGGGGTGAGGGTGGTATGTATATTGGAGTAGGGCATACTCTCTCTTGCTAGCGTGCTGCCGGCGTCTGAAGCGGCCCAGGGTGGTGAGAAATTAGAGGATAGAATGTTGAAAATCGTAGGGCGGAGGCTGGGAATGTCATTTCTGGAGCGTACAGATTAGGATATTAGGGGAGCATAGTGTGCCTATTGAAGTCAAGCGCATTCCCGATTGCCAGCGTGATACCGGCGTTTGAAGTGGCTCAGCTGGGTGGGGAAATGGAGGATAGGATGTCAAAAACCGCAGGGCGGAGGTTGGGTATGTCATTTCTAGGGCCTGGATATTAGGGCGTAGGAAGAGGGTAGGGTGCATACTATGCTCTGCTGTAATATCGCTTGCCATATCGATGCTGGCGTAAGAAGTGGCTTGGCTGGGCGGGGAAATCGATAATAGCATGTCAAAAACTGTCATACGTGAAATAGGTATGTTATTCCTGGAGCCTATAGATTGGGAGATAGAGGGAGGGTAGTGTGCATACTGCTGTTATATTGCAATGCCGCTGCTGTAGTAATGCAGGCGTAAGAGGTGGTTTGACTGGGCGAGGAAATTGAAAACAGGATGTCATTTCTAGAACGTCTACTTCAAACCTGCAGCCTATAAGAATTCGTTATAAACATCAGGACTACCCCCATGCCCCATCCGCATCGGCAGCGCCTCTCCAAAAGCCTCTTCATACCCTTCCTCCCCCTCCTCCAGATCATCTTCATCCCACAAATCTTGTGGTTGACCAGTCAAGAACTCCCACACGCTCGCCGGCGTGTTCTCAAACGGCTCCACATACGCCAAATCTTCCTCCTCCCCTCCCCACGCCTCCAGAACTTCGAGCTCTGGGAAATGGTCCTCTAATCCCGCTCCGAATCGGCGGATATAGGCTTCTTCGCTTTCCGTGGGTTGGTCCTGCGGGAGGAATTCTGGTGGTGTGAAGCTGAGCTCGAGGAGGTTGGGGAAGGTGGGCGTTTCGGGGGGTAGTTTGGTGAGATCGAGGATGACGCCGATTTTGAGAGTAGTGAGGCGGGGACATTGGCCTAGACTGGACAATAAAGTGGATGAAAGGTGGCCTGTGGTTGAGGGGTGTAGTTGTAGGGAGAGGCTCCGGAGGTTCAGACCAGCGCAAAAGGCGGAGAAGTCGGAAGGAGATATCGAGGACCCGTCGATTGTGCCTGGCTCGGCGGCGAAAATGGTGATATCTGTTAGGTCTGGGCAACTCATGGGCAAGAGTCTGAGTGAGGTTCCGCTGAGAGTGAGTGGGGAGGGGAGAGATGGGAAACCCTGAGAAAGGGACCCGACGCCGATTTTGAGGATCTTAAGATGAGGTGTACTGGACAGCGTGTTGAGAACTTCGTCAAGGATGACGATATCTGAAGCTAAAGCGGGGTGATTTAGAGTACGGCAGATATCCAATTGCAAGTTCTCAAGTGCGTGGAGGTGTGGCAAGAGGGCCAAAGCCACTTCAGGGTAGAGCATTGTGTTCAAAGAAGTGAGAGTGGTGAAGATTGGCTCAGGAGGCTCCGAGAGGAACGGGAGAAGGGCAGTGCCAGGCTCAACTTCTATCTCTAAAGATGCCAGCTTGGGGTATGCGGATAAGTGCATGAAAAGGGGTGTAGTATACGTGAAGCGGGTGGTGTGTAGGGCGATAGAGGTGATGCTTGGAACTGAATACATGTTTTCTTCAAGCCAGCTTGAAGGGAGACGGTCTTCAGGGCTGATTGGGGCCGGACCAAAGCGGATGCTTTCGAGGGAGGCACAGAGGCCCTATTCTCGAGCTCAGCCATAAAATCAATATCACATAACCTCTGAAGAGGCAGGAGGTGCCTGTCTTGCTACTTACAAATATTGTGGGTAGAACAAATTGCCCGAAATACTCGGCCCCCTCGCTCTGGTATCCCGAGAGTTCCAGATGCTTCAAAGTCGGACCCATCATACTTCTGATCTGCTCCCCATGTCTTGCAAAGTCTATGTCCATTTCCAGACTCTCCAATAATGGCCACTGCAGATCCCTAAGATGTTCCAAAGAGATAGGACTTCCGGGCAGCGGGCTCATGATGAATATTTTATGGACCTTGTTGGCATAATGTTGTTTTCGGTTCACCGGCATGTCAGCCATGGCAAGAAGATGCGGATAGTTCTCCCAGAGCACAGATGTGCCTTCGTTAGCCCATAATCGAGAGACGAGGATGCTTGGGACGAGTGTGGGGCGAAATTCGAGCCATTCCACCGGGGTCTCTGGGGCGAATTGTCTTTTAACCTTATATTTCATTGACGATAGTGTTTTGAGAATCTTCAAAACGAATATTGGATCCGTTAGTACCCGCTCGGCTGCTGACATTGTTGTTCAAGTATGGGAAGATGTACAAAATGAATATTTAGGGTTGAAGGTTCGTATCTTGAAGAGATAGGTAACTGAATAGCACTACAGAAAAAAGAAGGAAGAAAACATAGCAAGAATTATCTGAGAAAGGGTAAAAGCCGAATTGGAAAGTTTTTCGTGGCGATGCAAAACGCGTATACGTCGTCCCGTCCTGCCGTCGCAGGGTTCATGGCAAGGCCAGAAACAGGTGACTGGCCCTGGCTCCGGCTCTCCGGGGGAAGGATCATCCATAGCTGCGAGTGTTAAGACGAGGTTCTATTGTCTGATGTGAGGCGGCCATCATCCATCATCGCCTTCTTATTCGAGCTCATATATGCTGGACGATGGAGAGGAGTGGGGATGTCAAAGCGCCGGAGGTTTTAGCCCTGCGAGTTACTCCTGCACGACAGCACTCCATACCTCTGTAAGAAGTACAACCCTTGCGGTTACTAAGACCTCCATTACGGACGAACTCATACGCCCGCCGGTTACTCGAGGCGGCTATAAATCCATAGAGCATCGTATCTCCTCGTGCTTATGAAAAGTGTCAGACTCCGGAGTTAATCTCGAACGTCTCCTCCGCTATTCGCCCATAGCAACACCATAAGACGACAGCTACCTCAACTAACTACCCTCACAATAAGTACCAGCTATCAGCTACTCACTCATATAGCCCTTCCACAATGCATCTTATCCTCACAGGCGCAACCGGCCTCGTCGGCTCCGCCGTCCTCCAGAACATGCTCACAATGGAATCCGTCACCAAGATCTCCATCCTCAGCCGCCGTCCCGTCCCCATGATCCAAGGCCACGAAGACAAAGCCCAAGTCATAATCCACAAGGACTTCGAAACCTATCCTCCCGAGCTCCTCGGCCAGCTCAAAGACGCCCAAGGCTGCGTTTGGGCACAGGGAATCTCAGCCATGAAAGTTTCGAAACCGTACGCATCCTCCATCCTCTAGGCCTCCCCTCAAGAATCAAACCTTCCAAGAAAACAACAAGCTAACTTGTTCATTCCCCGGATACAGGGATTACATCAAAATCACAATCGACTACCCCCTCGCCGCCGCCACCGCCTTCTGCACCCTGCACCCCACCACCCCCTTCACCTTCGTCTACGTCTCCGGCGAGGGCGCCACCACATCCCCCGGCATGCTCACCTCCTTCTTCGGCAAGATCAAGGGGCAAGCCGAGTCCGCCCTCCTCGCGCTCAACGCCACGCACCCGAATCTCCGCCCCTACAGCGTCAGGCCCGGCGGCGTGGACCCCGGGGAGCATACCGAGATTCAGGGGTTCGCGTCGCCGCAGCCGATGTGGCAGAAGCCTGTGTTGGTGGGGGTCAAGGCGCTGTATCCGAGTTTGCATGCGCCGTCGAGGGAGTTGGGGAAGGTGTTGACGGAGTTGGCGTTGTCGAAGGGGGAGGCGTTGGAGGGGAGGGGGGTGGAGGGGGAGGGGAGGATTGTGAATAATGTGGGGTGGAGGCGGATGGTTGGGCTTTGAGGGATAATCTGGGTGATGTGAGTGGATAAGGGGCGTTGAGGGGTTGGTTGGGACGTGTGTTAATGGGTGGCTGGACGCAGGTTTGCCGGTGAGAAACTTGTGATGCGCCAGATTTACGCTGTTTTGGTTTGTGCTTGGAAGTTTTTCTTTCCTCTCGTTGATACTTGCATCAGGCTATCAAGCTCCTGTTTTCAAACTACTTAGAAATCTCGAAGCGTGAGTACATCTTGAAGTCAGACATATTCACATTCGCATTCCGCTTCACATTCACAATAAGGCACGTTTCTGTTTGAGTTAGGTCTCATCCAAAATATCCAAGAACTTGGAAAAGAACATAGCATTTGAATTGAATTTTAATACACTATAGCAGCTTCTACGTCGCAAAACAACCTGAAAAGTAGTACATCTCAAAAATTCTCAGCTTCTCAGAGCGCTACGAGAGGTCACTCGATGTACTATTCCCAATTTTGAGGCCGAAGAGTGTACACTTCTCGATGCCGCTTTTTGAAGTCCTTCCATGCATTCCCAATAATTTGAAATGCGTAGTTCTTCTAGCTAAGTATGTACGACAGGACAGCGCCGTTACCCTGTGATGGCGCTGCGCAATGCTCTCTAACCTCTATTTAGATCCCGAGCCCCACGTGGTACGCTAGAAGTGCATGCAACATAACAGCACTACTTGAGGTCTCTCGATAGGCTCTACTGAACCGGAAACGCGTAGTTCCAAGCCAAAAGATTGGGAACAGGATCTATTAAACGCGACATCACGTGACTCGAACGCCTCCCTCATCTATTCGTCTTTCCAGCTTCCTACCGCTAGAAGAGGTCCCTTAGCTTATTAAGTATATGAAGGGTGGGATTCCATTTCTATTGATACGTGATGCGGACGCGGTCTTCTCCTCTTGTTCAGAAATTCAGTGGAGATTGCTTCCGATTTCTGAACGACATCGGCCGGGCGAATCCTCTGACACCCTCGTGATGCTTGAGGCGCTGTAGGAGGTCTGAGAGACACAATATGGAGGAAACGTAAAGTACATACCACGCGACTGTGGTGACTCCCGGGTCGGAACCTTGTGGTAGTTTGAGGTACTTATGACTGTGGTAGACTAGACATTTAAATCGTGGCGTTGAGGAAAGTTCGGAGAAGAAGGAATTAGAGGTGGGAATAAAATAAGAGTATAAACTACCCTCAAGATGCCAATAAAGATAGCAGACCAACTCGCTATCAACGAGCTCGACATGATATTACAAACCTCATAACCAAAACGAAGTTCATTACTCATTAGTCACCCTCATACACTGATTCTACAGCGCCATCCGCCCACCACAGCCATTCCCATCTACCGCCTGATATCCTGAATCGCTCTCCTCCGATGCTCCGAGTCCGCAAAAAGCGCCTTGATAAGATCCACAACCTCTTCCTTTTCCATCTCCAACCTCAACTCGCCCTCCTGCCAAAAGTACTTAATATCCGCAAGCGACGCATCCAAAATCTCAGCAAGATACTGAAACTTGAACCAATTAGGCGTGTAAATAGACGTCAAATCTCTCTGCTGACCATCCCCCTGCCCACCAGCCCCCTCGTCATCCGCAATAAACAAGCTCGAGAGCTCACCCAGCTGCACGCAGAACCCGCGCAGCTTCCGCGACTCTTCCTCCGGTATATCGGGCAGTTCCTCGATCTCGGTGATGACTTTCGTGATGGCGGTCGAGAGGAGGCTGCCGAGGGATTGCAGGCGGACGCTGCGGCTGAGCACGACTTTCCAGATAGCAGCGACTTCTCGGATGCGGTCGACGGTCATGGTGATGGCGTTGGCGCATTCACTTGCGAAGGGGGCGATAGTACAGCTGCCGAAGCCTTGTGCGCCGTCGAGGAGGTCGCGCAGGATGGTGCGTTGTGCGTCCATTTCGCGGCCGTAGGCGCGGTGGGCGAGGGAGTCGGTTTTCTTTATGGAGCTTTCGATACTTAGGCGGAGCGGGGCGAGTAAGGTTGGATGGAGGTGAGGTGGAGTGCTGGGTCCTATTGGATTTGGGGAAGAGGGGAGGGAGGTGAGGAGGTTGGAGAGTTGGGAGGAGAGACGCCTGCAGTCGTTGTAGATGAGCATGTTGCCAGCTGCTAAGGACTGGTAGTGGGTTGATGCGGTCGCACGGTACATGGCGAGCGCGAGGGAGGGCATGGCGTAAAGGCCTGGCCCTGCAGGGGCAATGGCGGTACTGGAGAGGCTAGGATTGTTAGCATTGTATTGTGAGAAGACAAGGGGACCTTACGGTGGTCTGGCAAGAGCATCTACGTCAGACAAGACCTGGTTGATGATTTCGAGAATCGCATCCGGAATCGAGGTCACGACATAGGTCTCCTTAAGGGTGATTTCTCGTGAGACAGGTTGCTGCGGTTGCGATGCGCCGTTGACCTTGGTCGATTTCGTCAGCTTTGGGCTGGAATCAGTGTGTGCAGCTTGGGTGACTTCATCGTCCCATCCCCAGGCGTCGGCTTCGTCTTCTCCAGCTTCAGCTGCTTCTTTGGGTTCTGTCTTGGGAGGCTCCTCCTCGGTATCATCGTCAACACCCCACGCACTCACATCTTCCTCCTCGACAGGTTCAGCCGTCTTGGATTCTTCTGTGGCGGTGTCCTCGTCGCCCCACTCTGCTCCCCAATCGTCATCTTGCGCTTCGCTGCCCTTGATGATGCTGTCAGACTTCGACACTACCTGAGTCTCAACCCGCTCCACGGTGTGTGTCGTATGGACGCCTTTGAAACAGACACGCCGGATTCCGGCAATCGTCGCCTCTTTACGTTTCGTGAGCCACAGTTCGGCGGAACGGTCAACCCATTCTACAAGCTGGGATTGGCCGGACCATGTCAACTCATCAAGATACTCTGCCAGTCCGAGTACAAGGGAGAGGGTTTCTTGGAAAGCTGGTATGTCCTTCAGGTGTAGAGGAATGGCAGGTACCAGCCAATTGTTGATAAGTTTAGTCGCGAATACTGGTACTAGCTTTGCGGACAGAGGGACTGCTATGGAGGCGGGTAATCGGGTGCTGAGGTACTCGGCGACACGTTGGATGTCTTCCAGTGCTGAGTGCACGCTCATTGACTTGATCAGTCCCTTGGCTTGGATGTCATCCTCGTCGATCACGATTTGTAGAACCCCCGGATCTCTGGTAATGGACAAGCGAGGAGATATGATGATGCTTTCAAAGGCCATGGCGAGTCTGCCAACAGCAGTGTCGAAGAGCCGGAGTTTCTTGAGTACTTCGACGACCATGTCGATGCTTATGAGAGTCTCTCCTGCCCAGAAATTAGCTAAAATCGAACAATGGTAGGAAGATCACGCACGCTGAATTTTGTCCTTGATTGTAATCTTCCTGGCACTCGGATCAGCAACCAGCAGTGCGTTCCAACACTCGGTAGCGTTCTCCGTAATTGCTCTCCGTAGAATAGTCGCTTTGCTCTGCAGCAATCCAACAACTCTGGTATCCGAAAAACTTCCAAGCCCCTTCATGATCTCTTCTATCCCCCTAAGTTTATCCAATGCCTGTGAGACCCGGCTTTGCACAGCATCGTCCTGTGCAGCTTCTAACTGGGCCGAAATGTGCTTCATCTGCTCGACGATATTGACCAGCGTCTCGTTGAACACCAGCTCGCTCTCCAGCAGCACCACTTTGGCTCCAGCATCATGAGCCTTTGCAGCCTCTTTCTTGCCCTCCTCAGCGGCTTGTACAATAGCGCGGGCGGTTGCCTTGGAGCGCTGTATGTCGGCTTGCAGCAGCTTGGCTTGGGCAATCCATCCGTCGATGTCTGGGGCGGCTTCACGACTGACGACGCGGATGTCTTTCTGATCCAATCAGTGAGTCTTTGTTCAGTACTAGGGGCTGGATGAGGGTATGTCTGCACCTTTACATCCTCTCTGGCTTCCTCAAGCACTTTTTGAAGATGGGGAAGCGCGGAGGGCGGGAGCTCTGCTGAGGCCACATCTTCAGATTCGGGGTAGGAGCTGTAGGTCACAGAGTGAAGGATGACGCTCCCGAGGGCCTCGTCGGAGATTTGAGAAGGCATAACGATTGTTGGTGGTGTAGATAGTCATTAGAGGTGAGTTCACGCGTTGTTGGAAAGTTGGCGATGCTGCCGTGTCATGGGTATGGCAGTGACGCTAGACTGCACCTTCTGCCACACATTCAATCATTGGCCCACGACACGTCACAGTAGAGAAATACTGTACTGTCGAGGTGAACCAGAATCAACAGACTCGCGATGAAGGCTCTAGTATTGTGTACTGGAAAGCCACACGTGTTACGGTGCGCATATGCAGTATTGTGGTGTTGTACAGAATTCTGAAAGGGGGATAGTTCTGCCTGCAGCATAGGCGGAACAGGGCAGCTCCACCACGCACTTCCCCGCGGCGTCATCTGCACCAGGCCGCCAAATCTTCCTCTGCACCACGAATTCACGAATCAGAGCGGCGGCGAGTCTAGGGTTTCAGAACACAGTGTATGTCTAGCCTTTCTTTTCTCAAATCGTGCACTGCTGTTGGGGAGAGAATAATCCACCCGCAGCGATACCTACCCAGCCTTACCCGACTCTGGCTAACCTATCCAGTGACCCCCGTCTCGGCTGCTCCCTCTTCCATAGATATCTCAGCCGCTCCTTCTACTGGTCGCCTCGCAGTCACTCTGGTAAGAAGAAGGCCTGCGTTACGCTTTTACTGCCTTCATCTTCCAGCTTGCCTCAATTTTGCCTCTTTCCCCTCCAAGATCATATGTGTTCCAGCGTCAGCTTCATTCTTCTTGCATATTATTTGGATCCAAGCTGGAACTATGCTTGCTGTCTATGTTTTCGCACCTGGATTCTAAACTTGTGGGCTCTTCATACTAATCGTCCGTTCGCCGCCAGAATCTCCTTTGGGTCCTGTGCTTTCTCATCGACGCCCGAGTCGTCGACACTCCAGCAAACATGCCTGCAGCTTCGGCGAAGAAGACCCATTTCAAGAAAATCCAGAACTTCAAGGCCGATTACACCCTCGCCGAGTTCACTCAGTATGAATCCGAACGCACTGGTATGCGTGTGACTGTTTGCGATCGCAAAGGACCCAAGGTCCAAGGTTACTTCGCCCTCGCAACTGAGATTCACGATGACTCTGGCGCCCCGCATACCCTAGAGCATCTTTGCTTCATGGGTTCTCGGAGCTATCCCTACAAAGGCGTTCTGGATAGACTCGCAACTCGGTCCTACTCAAACACCAACGCTTGGACAGCCACTGATCATACCGCATACACCTTGGATACCGCTGGCTGGGAAGGCTTTGCCCAGATCCGTAGGACACCGAAATTCCCCCAGTGTTGCGAATTTGCTGACAAAGTTCACTAGTGCCGGTCTACTTGGATCATGTTATTCTCCCAACACTGACTGACGAGGGCTGCTATACTGAGGTCCATCACATTGATGGAGAGGGACAAGATGCTGGGTAAGTCGACCTCACTTCCTTTATAAATCTCAGGTTGCTGATACCATCACAGCGTTGTCTATTCAGAGATGCAAGGCGTGCAGAACAACCAAGGCGAACTCATGGATCTCCGAGCGCGTCGCCTCCTATATCCAGAAGGTGTTGGCTTCCGCTACGAAACCGGCGGAATGATGGAGCAACTGCGAGTCCTCACCGCCCAGCGCATTCGCGATTTCCACCGCGAGATGTATCAGCCTAAGAACCTCAGACTTGTCTTGATCGGCGAGGTCGACCACGTTCAGCTTATTGACATACTCGATGACTTCGAGGAAAGTATCATGGACGCGATACCACCGCCGGATGCCCCATTTAAGAGACCCTGGGTCGAACCAAAACAGCCGCAAGCGCTTCAGGAGACGATCATCGATACTGTCGAATTTCCTGAGGACGATGAGTCGATGGGCGAGATCATGATAGCATTCTTTGGCCCCCCTTGCCTTGATATGATATCCGGTATGTTGTTCACCTTCCAGAGACGTTGGGAAATACTGACACTGGGTAGGGGCCGCGATGGACGTCTTGCTTTCATACTTGTCCGATTCGACAGTCTCGGTCCTGGTCAACACTCTTGTTGAGAAGGAGAACGCCACAAGCGGTATTTATACCCAAGTCGACAATCGGCCAGATACAGTCATTTGGTTTTCTTTGAGTAGTGTGGCCACCGAGAAGCTTGAAGAGGTTGAGAAAAGATTCTTCGAGATTCTGAAGCTCACGTCATCGCAGCCTCTGGACATGCCTTACTTAAAGGACTGTCTGCACCGGTTCAAGCGACGAGTCATGTTTCACACAGAATCTTCCAACGAGGTCTTCGCCGATCCCATTATTGAGGACCACCTATTCGGGAATCGCGACGGGTCTGACCTCTATGCGTCGCTGGCGAACTTGAAGCTCTACGAAGACCTTGAAGAATGGACGGATGAGCAATGGCGCATCTTCATGGGACATTGGCTTTCGCATGCTCACCATATTTCGATCCTCGGCAAGCCATCGGCAAGCCTCTCGAAGAAACTCAAAGTAGACGAGAAAGCTAGAGTCAAAGCACAGCAGGAGAAGCTTGGCGAAGACGGACTGAAAGAACTGGCTAAGAAGCTGGAACACGCAAAGGAGGAGAACGACAAGCCTATGCCGAAAGAAGTATTGGAGCAATTTGAAATACCCGGCACCGACTCGATCCACTTCTTCGAGACTATCACCGCACGATCCGGGTATGCAAGCAATCTGGATATCCCCGTCAACGAAATACAGCGTATCATCGACAAGGATGCCGGTAGCCAGAACTTTTTCATCCACTTCGAACACATTCCGACCAACTTTGTGCACTTCTCTCTGGTTCTGAATACTCAGAAGGTGCCACTAAAATTGAAGCCACTGCTGTCGGTGTTCCTGGCGAATTTCTTCGGCACTCCCATCAATCGCGATGGCGAGACGGTTGAGTTTGAAAAGGTTGTCACGGAATTGGAGCAAGACACTGTGTCTTTCCAGATCGAAACGGGAGCGAATATCGGCAATTCGGAGCTGCTTCGAATAAAGTTCGTCGTCGAACCCCAGAAGTATCAAACGATGATCAAATGGCTCGAGCTGATGCTGCTCCACGGCCACTTCGACGAAGAGAGACTGAGAACAACTATAACCAAGATGTTGGCAGATATTCCGGACGAGAAGCGAAGCGGAAACGATATGCTCTATGCCGTTGATAGCATGATCCATTACGATCCCAAGTCCTCCAACCGTGCTCAAAACACTCTCGTCAAAGCTCTCTATCTCAAGCGCATCTTATACGGTTTGAAAGTCCATCCAAGGTTAATCATCGTACAAATGCATGAGCTCCGCAAGAGTCTCCTCAATTCTTCAAACATGCGCGCACTCGTGGTCGCTGATGTCAGGAAGCTCCCCTATCCTCCTGCATCATCCTTCAACCCCTTCGTCTCTGCGATCCAGGAAATCCCAGTGCTTAATCCCATCGACTCTCGCGCCGACGTCCTCAGCATCGCCGGCCGCAACCCTGGCCAGCTCAATTTCATCGTCCCCATGCCCACCATTGACTCCTCATTCCTTCTCGCCACCACCAAGGGCCCGAACAGCTACACCCACCCCGACCTCCCCGCCCTCATGGTCGCCACTGCTTACCTAGACGCCGTCGAAGGTCCCCTCTGGACTTCGGTCCGCGGCACTGGCCTCGCATACGGCACCGGCTTCTCCCGCGGCATAGACACCGGCTTGCTTCGTTTCCGCGTCTACCGTTCTCCAGACGCATGGAAGGCGTACTCTACGGCCCGCAGCGTGGTGGAAGATTTCATCTCCGGGAAGCGCGAGTTCGAGAAGCATGCGCTGGAGGGCGCCATCAGCTCCATCGTCGTCGAGTTTGTCGACGAGCAGCCGACCATGAGCAGCGCTGCGACCGTGTCTTTCGTAAACAACGTCATCAAGGGCGTCGGAAAGGGCTACAGCGAGGAAATGTTGCGGAAAGTGCGGGAGGTGGGCGAGGCGGAGATCAAGAGGGTGTTGACGGAGGTTGTGCTGCCCGTCTTCCTGCCTGGGAAGGCGGACGTGGTGGTGACTGCTGCGAGCATTATGGAGGAGGTAAGTGGCTGATTGCAGTTGTGGTTTAGAAGATGTGTGCTAATGCCTGATTCAGGGCCTTGAGAAGAACTTCGCCGAGGCAGGCTTCAGACCGCAGGTCAAGCCGCTGTCCTTTTTCCAGGACGCGTACGGACTGGAGCCCCTCGAGGGCGAGGAGGAGGAGCCAGAGAGCGAGGAGGATGATGATGATGATTCGGAGGGTAGTGATTCGGATGAGGAGACGGCGGACGCGGAGTAGGGTGGTCGGGGCATGGGCGTGTGAATCGGCTAGAGAAGTAGATAGTACTGGAGGTAGCTTGCTGCTGTGAGGTAATCTATATAGCTGAATATAGTAGTGCAAATGAATTGCTTCTAAGGCACTAATCTTGGTTCTTTGGAAACATGTTCTAGAATATATGTACCTTTGAGACATAAACTATATCGCATATACCATAGTGATTGTGCCGGGGGATATTGCATCACGTTTAGACTATCAGACCTTGGAAACCCTGGATGTAAAGGAATGGAATTTCTGAATAAGGTATGTAATTAAAACATGCTATAATAATCCTGGGGTTCTTCAAACAGCCCGTCTTGATACCAAAGTGTCGATGCTGGTGTTGTGGTTGAGGGGTAGCTCGCAATACCCCTGAAACGCGCCCGCGATCTCGACCAGTCGGAGTATTCCTTTCGACAGTACACCGTTTTCGAGTCCCCAGCCTCGTATCGCTGCGCGCATCGACGCGTCCTCGACGACCTCCAAACACCATCATCCCCCAGCCCTTGCCACTCCCCCCACCGCCTCAATGGAAGAGGACTTCGAGGACGATGGGCTCCCGCAGCTCCCAGCATACCCTACCGCCCTGCAACCCCAATTCTCACGCCCTCACATAAAGAAACGCGGCTACTCAAACATCAGCGAGGCCCCGCACACCTCAAGCGACCCTCCGCTTTTCTCCAGCGACGACGGGCCCGAAGCCGCGGGCCTGGAGAACTATGAGGGCCAGCGCAAGAAACAGAAGCATGCTGGGCCGTGGTGGCGGCCGGCGAGCGAGAAATCGTGCAGACCTGCTAGTAGGAGTGCGAGGGCGGAGGGCTTGGAGAGGAACTTTGATAGTGGAGTGTGGATGGGTAGTGATGATACGGAGCCGTCGTCTTCTGCGGATGTGTCGTTTGGGGGACTGCAGGACGGCGAGTGCCAAGACTTTGAGGGTGTCGTTGACGGCGAGTCTACAGCTTTTTTGAAGCGCGATGGTTACCTGCCGCACTCCCTTCACCTGACGCCTACTTCACCCGTCGTTGGGACACGTCCATTCACGCCGAGTTCTGTTTCGCACGCCTCGCCTGTTACTCGGCCGCGTTCGTTTGTTTCTCGTCAACCTCTGAACACAGAGCCCGTTACTCGACCAGGTCTATCCACCTCGAGGCGACTTTCGAACTCTTTGCCTGTCACTCGTCCACGTCAAGTCACCGCTCGTAACCTTCCGAACACGTCGCCTGTCACTCGTCCAAGACCATTCACGTCGCGCTTTTCTCTCGCCATGGATCAGTCAATTGGATCTTCGACCGAGTCTCGCGAATCTTCTCCTGAGTATGATCCTGCATACTACGGACCTCCCCTCGGTGCTCCACCTGGCTTCCCGGGCTTCGAAGGGTACCCTCCTAGGCATGGCGGGCGTCCGATTGCACCAGAGTTTCTCTATGTAAATCCTGGTCACTTCCCTCCTCCACTCCGCAACGTGCCGAACAGCGACGACGCCGACCACGATGACAACAAGAACGTGTTCGACTGGTCGTTCCAAGATCGTACAGCTCTGTCTGATAAAGACCTTCAGCCATTATTCACAGTCATTCGAAGTCCCAAATTTGACGACAAGCCACCCTCAGACGACTGCTTCGAGCCCTTCACGCCAAAGATCAAGCTGTTCCTCTCCCATAACTCCCTCAGCGTGCTGCCACCACGCCTCTGGGACCTTGAGCACCTCACCGTCCTAAGCCTCCGAAGCAACAACCTGACAGAGCTGCCATCCGGAGTCGCCAAACTAGCCAACCTCCGCGAACTCAATATCGCCAACAACAAGCTCCGTTACCTCCCCTGGGAGCTCTCCCGCCTCCTCCGCGTCACCGGCAGCCGCATGAAGCTGATTCTCACCGGCAACCCCTTCCTCGAAGGCACCTACTTCTCCCACAACGCGCACCTCGACCTCCTCGACACCCTAGAAAAAGAATTCTTCAAGAAGCCTCACCCAGCCCTCCTCGCCGCTCTGGCCACAGAAACCGACCCAGATCGCGCTCAAAGCCTCGCCTGGCTGCTCAAAGACCAAGAACAGACCCTCGCCATCCACAAGGCCCAGCAGGACTCGTATCACGCCGAGACCGCGGAGGCCCTGGACGCGTGGAAGGACATCCGCTTCCGCTTCATCGCCGCCACGCCCCCCGCCCTCTTCCACGCCGACGGCCGCCATTTGAAGCCCTCGCCGCCACCGCCGAGCCTACTACCGCTGGATTGCACGTTCCTGCCGGCTACCGTCCATACCGTCAAAGTCGGCGCTGTTGGAAAGCCGCTCTGGCCGGAGTTCCGCGCGCCAGACTGCTCCCGCGTGCCGTCGCTGCTGGAACTCGCGCTGCGCAAGGCGCTGGAAGTGGTGGGGGAGGAGGAGGTCGCGGGCTTGGCGCCGGGGATTGAGCGTGCGGTGGGCGGCGCGGCGCGGGCGAGGAAGGAGGGTGGGGAGGTTTGGCGGGCGTGTTCGGTGTGTGGGGGCAGGTTTGTGGTGCCGAGGGCGGAGTGGGTGGAGTATTATAGGATTGATGAGTTTGAGGATGTGACGGCGGGGGTTTTCCCGTTTTTGAGGAGGGCGTGTAGTTTTGGGTGTGTGGGGCAGAGGATGGGGTGGGAGGGGGAGGAGTAGGGGGCTCTTGGGGTTGTGTAGATAGTAGATGCGTGGAATTGGAGTGTTGATATGAGGGTGATGGTGTTTGGGGTGGCTTAGTGGGCTGTGTGAGATTGGGATGAGATGTATTGGATTGGGAAGTTGGTATTGGAGAATGTGGTGTTATGGCGTTTTGCGTACGTCTTGATACCGTCTGAAGTATCCTGACATACTATAGAAAGTTAGGATAGGATGTCATATATTAGACATCGGATATCAAGCCACGTGACGGACCAACCTCCTTAGAATAGATAGCATATATTCGCGTTCTGCACGTCCTATGCTACCGTCTGAAGTCCTCTAGCACGCTATAAAACGATAAAATAGGATGTAAAGAACTAGGTATTAGAGACTGGACTACGCGACATACTAACGTTTTACCTGCCCTATCCCACCGTCTGAAGTCCTCTAGCTCGCTCTAAACAATTAAAACGGGATGTCAAGAGCTTAACATCTTGAATGAGACCACGTAATACACTACCACTAACTCCACAGACTAGACCGTATAATCTTACGCTCTGCACGCCTCACTCTACCGTCTAAAGTTCTCTGGCCTGCTCTACGAAGTTAGAACAGGATGTCAAGAACTTAACCTCTAAAATTAGACCGCGTATCGTACTAGCAAGTACCCTATAGAAAAGACCTTACCTCCCTCTTTCTGCCCGTTGTTCGCTACTGGCTGATGTCCTCTAGCTCGCCATGAAAAGATAAGATGGGATGTTAAGAGCTTGACATCTTAGACCAGACTACCTTATACAGCGACTACAGGTTCTTGTATTACACGGTATTTTCTAGCTTCTGAGTAGCGCTTCGACACCGTCTGAGGTGGCCCTCTAGTGTAGCTTAAGATGAAACACGATGTAGAGATTTCGACGCTTTAGATTGTGCTAGGATCGGAACTGGGACGTTGACACTCTTCTACCAGCGTCTAGAGCACTTCCGTGTACTATAGCGGATTGGCATGCGAATTTGGAGAACCTGGGAGTGTCTATAAAGCTAGGGGAAAACATGCAGTGTCAATAGCTCTTCGCCGGTGTTTGGAGTCCTCCTACCCTGCGATTTATTTTTGGATGCAATGTAAAGACTGAGACTCTTCAGATTATATTAAGGTTGAAACTCGGGAGTTTACAGCCTTCTGCCAGCGTCTGGAGTACTCTAATGTACTTTGCTGGAGTTCCACACGATATAAAACTCCTAGGAGGGTAAAAGGAAAGCTAGCGGAAAGATGTGGTGTTTACAGCTCTTCGGCGCCGTTTGGAGTCCTCTCTTACTGCACTCTTCATCCGGGCATAAAGTAAACAACTGGACTTTCTAATTTAAGTTAGTAATACTACTATAGTATTCAAAGCGTTCTACCGAGGTCTGGAGGACTTCTATATACTCTGGTAGAGTAATTTGCAATGTAACGGTTATAGGTGCGGAGACGAAGCTAGAGGAAGGATATCAAATTTATAGCTCTTCGGCGCGGTTCGGGGTCCTCCTATACAGTAGAAGAACTCTAAGTACAATGCTATATTCGTTAGATGGTAACTGAAGATAGATTTAGGAGGTCATGCCCAGGACTCTTCAGCGCCGTCTGGAGTACCCCTATGAAGCGAAAGAAATCCCCTTGTAATGCTGAGTTTTCTACACCGTAACCAAAGCTAGCTTTCAGAGGTCATTTCCATATCTCTTTAGCACCGTTCGGGGTCCTCCTATATTGTAAAAAGATTTAGCATGTAATGTCGTGCTCCCTAGGACTTTAATGAGGTTGGGTCTAGAGACGGTGTATTAGTACCCCTTCGGCGCCGTCTGGAATCCTCCTGCAGGGCGTAAGAGCTTTAGACATGATGCAGAATATCCCAGGTTGTAGATGAAGCCAGGTGCGAGATATTATTCCCCAGCTCTTCACCACCGTCAGGAGACCTCCCACGCGCCCCCCCCGAAACACACCAGAAACCCACGTGCCTCCCCCGTGACCAACCAACCTCCTACCATTTCAAATTCCCGGGCAGGTATATAACCCCTCTTCCTTCGCGCTCTCATCTCGAAACAGGAATTTCGGGGGCGGAACAGCGCTACAGCAGGGTGGTAGTTGACAGCCATCGCTGACGTGTCTTATGTTGACTGCGTGTACAACAGTCCAAGACGCCAAAATCATGGCAGGTGTCTTGCAGAGCAAAAAAAAGCATCCTTCCATACGATGGCTGTGCGGGAGAGCGGCGGGGAGGGGTGGGATGTGGTGGAGTTAACATCTAGAGACCAAGAAAATGATGGGAGAGTGATATAAGGGCGTGGTGGTGGTGGTCGGGTTTAAGATCTTGCGGTGGGAGTGGAAAGGGGGAGGGGGTGGTGAGGTGCAGTATTGGGTCTACTTCTGGTGGATGATGGCGGTGTCGGGGATGGTTTAGGTGGGAGGTGGGAAGGTTGGTATAAGGGAGCGTAGTTTCGATGGTGTTGGGTTTTGTGTTAAATTTCAAGGCGAAGAATCTGGGTGTGGGGGATATGGGAGTGTGTGTTTATACTTTTTCGTAGTTGATAACGATGCTAGGGGTAGCTTAGCTAGCAGGAAGGTAAGTAATCAAAAAGCAGTCTAGTTTCTACTGCATTGGCTTTATTATTGGAATTCAAGGCGGTGATATCAAGTCTCGGGAATATAGGCGTGTGTAACTACGCTTTTGCATAGTCGAGAACAACGTTGGGGCTGTTCTAACTGGCAGGTCGATAGTCTATCAAAAGGTAGTTTAATTTCTACCGTGTTGATTCTCATACTAAATTCCAAAGCTATGCGTTGCCTCCTGGGGATGAGGTAGAGCACAACTAGACTTCCTTCATGGTCTTCACCACGTTTTCATGCAGTAGTGCACATCCGCACCATAGCTGCCCGCACCATCCTATGCTGCTTATGGACTGGCAAAGTTGATTGACGAAACTCCCATGGTACCTCCTCAACAGTTTGGTTGATCGTCCACCTCATCATGCCCCTAAAGGGATGTTGCTACACACATGACGGAAGAGGAAGACTCCTTTTGCCCCCGCTTTCCTAGATCATCCTAGAATGGAGCTTCAGCTTTTCCTCACTCCATACTGGGCTCCTTCTTCTGCACTGGAAATTTTCAAAGCAAGCAAGAGGGCGCTATTATACCAGAGGCTGGAAGTTTTGAGAGCCAGGGCCGCTGGGGGTTCACGTGACTGGGCGGCTAAAAGCAGAGAAGGCGTCCGGCGAAGGAGGTGGAAGCGTAAGGATTACGTCGCTGGGGAAGACTCAAGGCGTGCAGTGAGGCTTTGGCAGTGGCTCGCGGACGAAAATGGAATCTGGCAGCCTCCACTGATATCCCGTGCTCGTTTACCGAGTCACGGGTGCCATGTGACCTCGATATTCGCTTCGAAACTGCAATATAAAACCCCTCGCTCTCAGACCCTTGGTTCTTTCTTGCAAGGCTTGGACGAGGAGAATGGGTGGGTTGCAAAAGTCCCTCAATTCATAACAATGGAGAGGAGGCGGTGGAGCATTCGAGAGATTGCAAAATGTACGCTTAGGAAAGCACATGGAGAAGGACTGGGACATCAAAAACGAAGTCATAAATATCTCATTTTTGGCGGCGGGAACAACAGTATTCAGAGTAGAGTACTATGTGGGAGTGGGGTGGAGGAGTAAAAACGAGGCCGTCGACATCCCATGGTCGGCTGTGGGATCAACATATATGAACTACGCGCCACATGGCCGTGGTGTGGAGGAGCGGTAGTGGTACGCCAGCGGGCGGTGGTGATGAACATCACCCACTTCTCTGAAAGAGGACTAAAAGCGCTTCCAATCATCCCGAAGGCCAGCTTCGCGAGCTCCCCACGCATACGTGCACTATTCCATGATACTCACCTCCATCATCACCGCTCTTGATCCAACCGCCACCCTACTCCACTCCAGCCCATGGATTCGCGCGATGATCGATGTCGATCCACCACGGTCCTCCTCCAGCAGAGGTGATTACAGCCTGTTTTGAACTACCATCGCCAACGATACCACGGATTGGGCCCTGCTCGCCACATCAGGGCGATGGGTGCTAGTTTTTGCTAGTCCCACGCTCTCATTGCAGCATTTTTCGCCTTGTTTCGGTCCATGACTCGTTCGAATAGCTGTTTTTTCCACCGCTGGCCATGTCTGGGTCGCATGGAGTGTTTGAAGCTCCTGGTTGCCAACTCTGTCGAGGAGGGGAAGAGAGAAAGGGGGGGGTGTTATATATTTCGAGTGGGAGAGGTGCAGGTGCTGGAGCACTTGAGTCACGGGCGGTGGAATGTGGTAGAATCTGGCGGAAGACTTGTGTGGTAGAGCAGGTGAATGAGATGAATCTAATTAGTCTGAAGGGGGCATTGGAGAAGCTAATAGAAGTACAGAAATGAGAAACAGCTCTAAGTAGGAAGTCTATGAAGAACAAGAGCCCGAAAGAACAACACCAAAGGGAAAGAAGGACCAGGTGCTACAGAGAAATCCCGGAGAACAGGCACATGAAGCGGCGAGATACCTTGAGAGTTTCGAAGACTCGAAATTAGCCATCGTACCACGTCGCTTCTTGCCGACTGTTGCGGCTCCCGATCAGTCCGCCATGGGGCAGTTCTCCAAATTGCCGTTGGCCTCATTGGGGTCCACGCTGGATCTTCAGTTAGCTATAGAAGTAAGCTCCGCAAGAAATGGCACGTGCCTGAATTGGAAGTCGCCATTCAGTCTCTCCCAGGCTCCTTTAGGGCAGTCCAACAGACTCGTCATCATGTCGATGCAATCTTGAGGAAGAATCTTTTTGTGCTCCACTCCCTTGGTAATGACGGGCTCGATCGTGAACATGTAGAGCTTGTCTTTGTGTCCTTTGAAGGTTCGGCATGC
Organism: Lophium mytilinum; assembly: GCA_010093605.1. Lineage (NCBI taxonomy): Eukaryota > Fungi > Ascomycota > Dothideomycetes > Mytilinidiales > Mytilinidiaceae > Lophium > Lophium mytilinum. The sequence continues at coordinate 485,785 of MU004184.1, read as the reverse complement.
CTGCTGTGTTGTCATGATATCGACGGGCTTGTTGTCATTGAGCGGGGCAATTTTGGTGCCGTAGAGGAGTTGAACGCAGACATTTCCCAAGGCTGCGATTACTTTATCTTTGCTAACAAAGTTTTTCAGGCCAACGCGATGGCACTGCTCCGCATTTGCTAGAGGGAGCGGCGTAAAGACCAAAGCCAGGAGAACTGATTTGAAGTATCGCATCGTGGTAGTAGATGATGGTGGTACTGGTTTCGAATAGGTTGGTGGATTTCTTTGGTCTTTCGAGATTGCGAATAGGGTATAGAGTAGGAGAGGTAGTGTAGCGGATGCGAAAGGTTTATATTCTGCAAGAATAGATTCTTTGACTCAAGGAAGATGATTTATACTTCTCTGTGTTGCGTTGACTCTTCTACATTGCAGAACATGCATCGCCATTCTCTGTATGTAGCGCAGTCATCCTGCGCTTTTGAAACGAGGAGTGTGTAAGTCAATGAGTCGATGCCGCGCAAACACTACATGTCTGAGAATGATCTCGCGGTATTGATGAATCATAGATGTTCCGTTTCGATGACTCGGGCGACAGATATTCATCGCAAAGCGCACCCCCGAAGTCCGCACTTCTGGGCTACTATGATGCACAATTATGACCGTAGGTGCTAGGACCAGAGTCAACGAACTCAAGAGCATGGTTCAATGAGAATTTCTCGCGGGCATCACTAGGGATACGAATAGAAATTTACCAAGATAATAGAGGCCGAAAAAGAGTATTTAGAACGACTAATGACTTGAATCAGAATGCTAAAAGGCACAACCATCGAAAACTGTGAAAATGGTCGCTAGAGAAAGCCCGGGAAAGCAACGCAAACTTATGAGCTTGAAAAAAACACCAAAAACAAGCTGAATACGAAGGACATCCGAGCCCCATTAGCAGTACGAGGTTTCCTCATTGAATGTCCTCATTGATTCAAACGTGACTGTCGACAACTGGACTCTGATCATCCCACTTCTGCCCGCAAGGTACCTTATTTGGGTCCGCCCTATCCCAATCATTAGCTCCGAAACCCCATACACCAGATACCAAAAAGCCAACTTACACGTATCGCCAATTCGTATACGAAAAATCAGCGCCCCAGTCGCAGATAGCCACCACCGACTTCGTCATCCCGTTAACACACTCGTCTTGCCCCAGTACTCGACCGTTCTTGGGGTTGCTTATGAGATGGATCTCGTAGTACCACGCTTTATCCAAGTTATCCTCCATTTTTTGAGAGGTCGCGTTGAAGGCGGAGTAGGTACGGCATGCGGTACGGTTTTCCAAAGTGGTGTTGTAGACCCATGTGTCTCCATGGTATGAGCGGAGGTATTTGCAGACGCTTGGGATGCTGGTGTTGGCTTCTGCTACTGCGAATATCTCGTCTCCGCCCGAGAAGCAGCCGTTAGCTAGGGCGAGGGATGCGAAGAGAGGAGTGAAGATAAGGAGATTAATGTAGTGATTCATAATGGATTATTGATGGCAGATTGTGGTAGAAATGATGGTATGAAGACTGAGTTATTGATCGGGACATAGATTTAGATAGAGAGGCAAACGCAAGGGGAACCGGAGTTTTGTATATGGATAGGATTCTGGATGACTGGGTGACTAGTGTGACTGCCTTTCTAATGTGAATCACACTCCCAGCGTCCGTGCTTGGACCGCACGAGGTCAGCGCAGTATGACTATGCCTGATCAAGCAGCGCTTGACTCAAGAGCACGATCCATTAGTGGTTCCCGTGGAAAATGCTGGGGTTGCCGAAAGAGCCCATAGGATTGACATGTGGCCCGGAATAGAGAACCTGAGATAAGTAATGTCATGGATTGAATACGCAACAAATCTACAAGAACCGATTCTATCTGAATTCATTGCTGAAGAATAAAGGTGTAGGGAAAGTGAATCGTGATGCAGAGCCGGAGACTGAAATCCCAACCAAGATTAGGAGGCTCGCGTTACCCGTTAGATACGTAAGGGTCCGGCTCCATAACCATGGATCCATCAGACTCCCAGTCCATGTTGCAATGAGTAGTTGGCGAGTCCATCCTGATACGTTTTGTAGTGATACTGGAATGTATATTAGGTATCAATATAAAAGTTCAGAGTAGCTGTAACATACTCGTATTGGAAAACTTTACCATCATCATACACATTCCCACCGTGCCCACCTTTGTCACCAGGACTACACTTCTCGAAAATCTTCCCCATCATGTTGACACAGTCGTCTTTCCTGAGAGTCTCGAGGCTGTGTTCTTTCACTAGTCCAACTTTGAACCAGTATGCCTTCATGCTGTTGCTATCGTGCACGAGGTTTCCATGCTTGTCGACGTTTGTTTCGGCGAATGTTCGACATGCCATTCGACTGCCTGAATTTTCGAGGACGGGATTGCCGTTTAAATTCACTAGATAGTTGCATACGGTGGGCAGAAATCCTCTGGCTTCTTTCCAGGCGTACTGCCCCAGCCCTGAATTGTAACACTCGCTGTCTTTGCGTTGGTTGGTTGGGTGAGGTTGAGTCGGCGGAGGGAGGACTATGCCAATAGGGTTGGATGTTGTGAAGCAGGCGAATAGCGAAGCTATCAATAGTACGTGAAGGGAGTGCATCGCGACAGCTTGCACGAGGTTGAATGGTTGAAGAAAGTCTTCCGGAGTCGTGATGTCTTAGTAGTTATGAGGATATTATTGAAACTGCAGCGATCAAGAGGATGCAGTGAAGAAGGATCTCTGAATGGAAATACGCATGAAGAGGTAGCAACGAAAGCAAATTCATCCTTGTTTCTATAGTGACTTTTCTAAGCTGAACGGTGTAGTAACGTCGATACCTGACAACTTTGAAGTCACTCGGTCACGTCATAAGGACGATGCGCTTTTGAGTCCTAAAATGTACTTGGACACATCTTCTGGAGCGAACTTCAACTTTCACGGCTCATCCAATCCGTTGACTCGCGCGCCCGGACCCTGGATGGGCATACTCGATGCCTACATCTCATATACTGAGCATGATATGACTATTGCCGACTAAGGCTAGTCTCGATTCAAAGATATAATGGTAGCGATCAATGGAAAGACAATATGTGTGTCGATTGGAGGAGCCCAATGGATGAGGCCCGAAAATCAAGTGGAGAAAACCTTACCTCGACGACCCAGCTATGATGTCTGGGGAACCGGAGCAAACACTGCAGGCCTCCGGATCTACTCACGAGGTTTCTTCTTTGGTCTTGATGAATGTAAGCGAGGACACCGAGCCTGATAGATGTCCATTGCCGCCGCGGTGCCCACGAAATACTCCGAGGGCGATGATCAATGACGAGCGGCTCCATACGCCAGCTTCGAGTCACAAGGTCGAGGACACTTATCAGTCAACTCCACGATCTGATAGATCTGATGGGCTTCATATCAAAATGGAGGAGATGGTGTTGTCGTCGAGAGCTGCCTATCGGGCCGGCTTTCAGACTCATGGGCGCACGGCATGCCGCCGCCTTTTTCGCCAATCTCGGGCCAACTGCCACGCCACCGCGGAGGCCGGGGACGGCGCCCGAAGCGGCGGGAATGGCTTGGTGGTGGCATGGCGCATGGGCATGCTCGGCAGTAGGGTCCCGGGAGAGGATGCGTGAATTAAATCCTAGCCATCATCGATCGCCGTTTTGCGTGCCGCGTGTGTCTCGGCGGCGACCTCAAACTGCTGCAGCCCGCGTTTCCCATCGTCTCCTTAGCAATTGCGTCGTCCCTCTCTTGCTTCCTTGTGTAAATATATGCGTACGCTGTATACGTACTCTTCTCATAGCCTTGTTGATTGTCGATTCCTTTATTCGCTCGGGTCGACAAGCATGTGCCTTTTCTACGCTATTGGCTCCAGGAATCCAGGACTGATATAATACCACCTGCCATTTACGCGGCCACTAAGGGAATCGTCATCTTCAGTCTAGTTTCTAGGTCCTCGGAAGCTTTGTGAATATCCCGGGAGGCTCAGGCGCGACAGCAGGTTGGGCACGCGACACCGACATGGCATTCCTCCGGCAGACATGGACACTCACGTACAAGAACCTCCTGATCGTGTTTGTCCGGCACTGGTTCGCGACTACTTTGCGGGCGTTTCTCTTGCCCATTGTGTTTGTCAGTGCCGAATCCCATACTGTCTATCCCATGGGATAGCGTCTCAAATCCCGCGATTTGAATTCAAGTTGAGCGAGATGGACAGTAAATTGCTAGCCGCCTGCTGACTTGTCATTGATATAGATGTTCTTCATTTCCTACGCTAAGAATTTCTTCGTCCCCCCATCAGAGTTCGGAATTGGATCCCCGGTACCAGTAAGAAGTTTGGACAATGCGCTGGCCGCTGCTCAGGGAGGAAGGAACACGGTAGTCTTCATAAACAATGGTCATACTGGCGGGCAGATTGGGGATGTGATCAGCTCTGTGTCGTCGCTTGTTACCGGTGCTGGAAAGAAAGTACAAATTGCGGAAACAGACGAAGAGCTCTTCACGATCTGCCCAAGCTCTTTGCGCGGAGTTAGCACCTGCTATGGCGCCGTCAGCTTCCACGGATCCCCTACCGAAGGCGCAGCTGGAACGTGGAACTATACCCTTAGATCAGATGGTAATCTTGGGGAGCGGATATACGTCAATCGTCATGATAACGACGCTGAGCTATATATCCTGCCTTTCCAGCACGCAATCGATACCGCGATTGCGTCCTTGAACCAGACGAAGCTGCCTCAAGCGGTTGACGAGTACCCGTTCACATCCGAGACTGCTCATGAGCGCGACGTAAAAGTGCGCCACTTATACATGCAGGCCCTGATCAATATCCTTGCTGTTGCATTTTTCATTGGTATTTGTGGAGTTACGTATCAACTTACAGGCCAGATGGCATCGGAGCGTGAGTTAGGTATATCTCAGTTGATCGAAGCTATGACTCCGGCTTCGAAGGGTTGGCATACGCAGGCAGCCCGCCTTCTTTCAAATCATCTCGCTTTCGATATCATCTATCTTCCAGGATGGATCATAATGTCTATTATAATGCAACGGTTGGCGTTTCCAACCACATCGGTCGCGATTCTCATTTTCTACCAAGTTTTGGCGGGATTCTCACTCTCTAGTTTCTCGATATTTGGCGCGAGCTTCTTTCATAAAGCCCAGTTATCCGGAATCACTATAACGATCGCCTCCATCGTCCTCGCGATCATTGCGCAGGTAGCCGGACCCTACAGCACTGGCGCAGTTGCAATCATGAGTCTACTCTTCCCACCGATGAACTACACATTCTTCATCATCTACATGGCGCATTTCGAAAAGGTTTCTCGAGCTACAAATCTCGTCAAAGGCGCCCCAAATAACCCTTGGCAACTTCCTGGCATCGCCCTTTGGGTGTTTCTCATCATCCAGATCCTGTTGTATCCCGTATTAGGCGCATTCGTCGAGAGATGGCTATATGGAACCGCATCCAAAGACCGCAAGACTGCCATTTCCGCGCCCGATAGCCAGAATGCCATCGAAATAATCAAATTCTCCAAGCATTTCGAGCCGAGCTGGTTCCGACGCGCAGTACTCTCGAAGCTTGGATTCAAGACAAAAGAAACTGTCTACGCCGTCAACAATGTGAGCTGGTCCGCCCGCCGAGGCCAGATTATGGTACTCTTGGGTGCAAACGGCAGCGGGAAATCTACGACCCTTGATGCGATTTCCGGCCTCAACAGCATCACCAGCGGCTCCATCGAGCTTGACGGGACCGGAGGGCTCGGCCTTTGCCCGCAGAAGAATGTACTGTGGGACGAGCTTACTGTCTTTGAACACGTTCAGATATTCAACCGGTTGAAATCTATGAGCGGAACCGACGGGAAAGTCCAGATTGAGGAACTCGTCAAAGCCTGCGATCTCGGTCATAAGCTCAAGGCAAAATCGGAGACTCTTTCCGGAGGACAGAAAAGGAAACTACAGCTTGCAATGATGTTCACGGGCGGGAGCAAAGTGTGCTGCGTTGATGAGGTCTCCTCCGGACTCGACCCTCTATCTCGGAGGAAGATTTGGGATATATTGCTCGCGGAACGAGGCTTCCGGACACTGCTTCTTACGACGCATTTCCTTGACGAAGCTGACGTTTTGTCTGATCACATAGTCATGCTCTCGAAGGGCCACCTGAAAGCCGAAGGTTCAGCGGTCGAGTTGAAGCATCATCATGGCGGCGGGTACCGAGTGACTCTACCAGCAAATCTCAAGTACAACGCCTCTGCAGAGTTCGAGGACATTCCCATACAAAGGTCCCATGACCAGACTACTTTCCTGCCGAAAGACTCTGGCGAGACATCTCAGCTCGTGAATAGTTTTGAAAGACAGGGCATTCAAGGCTACGATATCAGCGGACCTACGCTCGAAGATGTGTTCCTCAATCTAGCGGAAGAGATCAAAGAGGACGAGCCCGACACGCCTAATACTCTTCGATCTGACACTTCGCGCAGGGATCTGGATGGAGTACCTCTTTCAGACGGGTCGTCGCAGGATGAGAAGGGACTTCAAATGTCGACTGGGGTAGGAACTACCATGCCCCAACAGACATGGATACTGTTCCTGAAGAGAGTCACTATCCTCCGTCGCAACTACCTCCCTTACGTCGTCGCGGTCCTCATTCCCATAATTACTGCTGGACTTGTGACATTGTTCATCAGCAATTTCTCTGCCGTCGGCTGCGAACCGGGCGCACAATCAACATCACCCACGATTCTCTCTCTCAACACCACGCATGGCACGGCTTTCATCCCCGTTGGACCGCCGTCTCTGGTCTCAATTGAAGATATAGCCAAGAGGACGGGCCAAAACACTTCTGTTTTCCATCTGTTAGACACCGTCGGAGAATTCCAGGATTTCGTCTCGAGTCATTACCACAATGTCACGCCCGGCGGATTCTTCCTCTCTAATACTGCTGGCACGAATTCACTCATCACATACGTTGGGAATGGCGACATCATCAATGCTATAGTAGCACAGAACGTTTTGTCGAATGTTCTCACCCAGATTCCAATCAATACCGCATATCAAAGCTTCGCGGTTCCTTTTGCTCCAGGTGCTGGACAGACTCTTCAGCTAATACTGTATTTCGGGCTTGCGATGGCCGCTTACCCGGGATTCTGCGCACTCTATCCTACTGTGGAAAGACTGAGGAAAGTGAGGGCACTGCATTACAGCAACGGCATCCGAGCTGCTCCTCTTTGGATGGCGTATTTGGCCTTCGATTTCATGTTCGTGCTGTTTATCAGTGCGATTGTGACTGGAATATTTGTCGGAGTACGTATCACCGGGTTGTCTTTCTTTTCAGTCCACTCTCCTCGTAGACTATTCACTGACAGTTCCTAGGCATCAAGCGCGTGGTATGCGCCAGGCTACCTCTTCGTGGTCTTTTTCCTCTACGGACTCGTCTCGATTCTGATAGCATACGTCGTCTCGCTCTTCGTCACGTCTCAATTGGCCGCGTTCGCTTTTGTTGCTGGAGGCCAAGCGGTCTTTTACCTCATATACTTCATAATGTGAGCTGCACGACTTCGAAACTTACCAGATGTTTACTAACCTTTGCTCCAGGTACATGAGCATCCTCACGTACTCCCCTGCCAACCGAATCGACCATGACCTCACCCTCTCCCACTTCATCTTCGCCACCATCACCCCCGCCGGCAACCTCCTCCGCAGCATGCTCCTCGCGCTCAACGAATTCTCCCTCCTCTGCCGCGGCAAAGAAGTCGCCTCCTACCCAGGCTCCATAACCGTCTACGGCGGCCCAATCCTCTATCTCCTCCTCCAATCCCTCCTCCTCCTAACCTTCCTAATCTGGTACGACTCCGGCTACAAACCCCCCTTCCTCACCCTGCCCTCCCGCCACCGCACCCCCCACCCAGAAGAAACCCACCCCATCCCCCCCGACGTCGCCGCCGAAACCGCCCACACCACCACCTCCCCAACCAGCGGCCTCCGCGTCCTCCACCTCTCCAAATCCTTCGCCAGCGTCCCCGCCGTCACCGACCTCTCCTTCTCCATCCCCCACGGCGCCGTCTTCGCCCTCCTCGGCCCCAACGGCGCCGGCAAATCAACGACCATCTCCCTCATCCGCGGCGACCTCCGCCCTTCGCATCATGGCGGCGACGTGCTTATCGAAGACACGTCCATCATCACCCACCGCGCCGCCGCGCGCGGCCGCCTCGGCGTCTGCCCCCAATTCGACGCCATGGACCCCATGACCGTCGCCGAGCACCTCCACTTCTACGCCCGCGCGCGCGGCGTCGCAGACATCCCCCAAAACCTCTCCACTATATTAACAGCCGTCGGACTCACCGCCTTCGCCGCTCGCCCCGCTACCACGCTCTCCGGGGGCAATAAGCGAAAGTTGTCCCTCGCGATCGCGCTGATGGGGAATCCGAGCACGCTGCTGCTGGATGAGCCGAGTTCGGGCATGGATGCGGCGGCGAAGCGGGGGATGTGGCGGACGTTGCTGGGGGTGGCGGCGCCGGGGAGGGCGGTGTTGGTGACGACGCATAGTATGGAGGAGGCGGATCGGTTGGCGACGCGGGTGGGGATTATGAGGGGGAGGTTGTTGGCGGTTGGGACGGCGGGGGGGTTGAGGGGAAGGTGGGGGGGGGAGTGGGGGGTGCATTTGGTTTTGGGGAGTGCGCCGGGGACGGGGGAGGGGGAGATGGGGAGGGTGAGGGAGTGGGTTAGGGGGAATGTGAGGGGGGCGGTGGTGGAGGATGGAGAGGGGGGGTTGGAGAGGAGAGAATGGGGCGGCCATGGGCAACTACGTTTCAGAGTCGTGCAATCTGCCTATAACCACCCCCCACCACCTCCACCAAACCAAGGCACGAAAGAGATCTCCCCCGGGATAACTGAGAGCGTCGAAGAAGTCGATAGCGAAGCCCAGCCCGGGAGCGGCGGCATCGCTTCCCTCTTCGCGCTCCTGGAAGCCAACAAGGAGAAGCTGGGCTTCGAGTACTACTCCATCTCGCCGACGACGCTGGATCAGGTGTTTATCAGGATTGTGGGGAAGGAGGAGCAGGATGAGGGGAAGCAGGACTTAAAGTGTGAGAAGAAGAGGGGAAGGGGGTGGAGGGTTTGGCGGAGTTGAGGAAGAGGGGGCAGTGTATATGGGGGAAAAATAATGTGTATAATATTTGATGAATTATGATTGGTGTGAAGGTTATGAGGGGAGCTATGTGATGAGAATGTAGTGGGAGAGGAATGCTGAGTTTGAAGAGAGCAATAGAGAGTGCGCGTTATTGTTGGATGAGGTTGCGTGCTGACAGTTGTTGGAAATCTTAAAGCTCTCGGGTTTAGGTCATGTGATATAGACGAAGATAATGAGCTATGAGGTTACGCGAAAGCGTATACGAGAGTGCTCTGTAATAGAATAGCGCAAGGAAAGTACATGAGGCATAATAGAAGAAATCATAGCGCAGGTTGCTGGAAGCAGCTTTCTGGCACGTGATCACGTGAAGCGGATGAGTATTAGGAAAAGTTAAGATTGGGGGAGGAGTCTCGAGCAGCAGTAATCTGGTTCTCAATGACATACCTTTACATAAAGCCGCCAAAGTACGTGTTAGTACGATGTTCGTGAAAGTTCTAAGGGAATGAGTACAGTCACGTGACTCAAATCACTTAAAACGAGGAGCACGAAGCAGGGTAGGAAATTGTGGGAATATGTTGCTATGAACCTATGGGAAATGGAAGTAGGGAAAGCATTATGAAAGTGGGTATAGTCGCTGTCCGTTTATTCTGCAATGCCGCACGTGAGGATCTCAATTAGAAGTGTAAGTCAAAGAAATCCGATCTCCTATCGAGTATTCAGACGATCAAAAAGTACCTGCCAGCTGTATAAATGAGGTGTCGAGAGCTGTGCCGAAAGAAGTGAGGTTGAAGGGATACTGAAGCATTTCGTGTGAAGCTGTTGGTGGATTCGCGGAGCCTGGCTAGGGAGAAGAAGGTCCCTGAGACGAGTCGGGTATATCTTGTGGAGGCACCGTCGGGACATCTGACCGAGGTTGACCTACTTCGGCGGCTGCTTGTCCAGTGTGTTCGCCGACGGGTTTGATTTGGGGAGCGGCTTCGGTGTTGTGCATCGACGCTTCGATTGTGAGCTGAGATGAATTGCCTGCCTGCTCTCTGATCTTCGCCCGCACGGATTCGAGGTCTTTGATAGTGTCGAGCGAAACAGGATCATCCGCGTCCCATTTCTTCTTCTCGGCTTCAGCCGTGCGAGCATACAGTCGCTCGGCTTCTGCGTAACTCCCTACTGTACACAGTTCCCGTGCCTCTAATTTCAGCTGGAAGACTCCTAGCCATTTGCGAGCCGCAACCGTTCTTTTGTGCTCCACGCCATATACTTGCTCGTAGCCCTCAGCTACCCGAAGATACGCTTGTTCGGCATCTGCGTAGTTCCACATCGCTTCGGAGATTCTTCCTTGCCACCTAATTGTCATCAAAGTACGTTTGGCAACAGGCCCATACAAAAGCTCCCGTGCTAGAAGACATTGCTGACTAAGGGCAAAAGCTTCTTCGTACCGGCGTAGCTTAAAAAGGCAGATTCCAAGTTGGTACTTCAGCAGGAAGGTTCCTGGATGGTCAGGTCCCACAATGCTCTCCATACTCTCAAGCGTTGGGCGACCTAGCTGCTCGGCGAGGGCATACTCTCCTTGCTGCACGAGAACGCCCACTAGAGCAGATTTACATGACAACAAGTCATACATCGACTCTGGAAAGGTAGTTTCTAGCTCCGCAATGACGCTTTTAAGACGATGTTCCGCCTCGGTGAAATTACCAAGGTCCCTATCACACAATGCAAAATTACGCGCGGCCAGAAATTGGTCACTGTACTCCTTAGCCCCTCGGTCGATCGCCTTCTGGTAACTTTGCTTAGCTTCTTCAAATTCGCCTGTTTTGGACAAGAAGTTCCCGATGCAATTGTAAACCGCTGCTTCCAGCGCTTTGTCATCAATCTTGTATTTCTGAAGTGTTTCCAAAAGCTCTCGAAACGTTTCCAAGGCCAAATGAGGATTTTCTCGGGCGATCGCGGTTCCGAGGGTATGCCGAGCCCATAGAGTGTCTACGTGGTGAGACCCGTATATAGTATTGAATATTTCATTGGATTCGCGGATTTCGGACTCCGAAACTCGGTTTGGGTTATGATAAAGGTGATAATCTGTAAGTCCACATAAGACTTGAGCGCGAACTTTCCAATACTTCTGGGCATTCCGCTCTTGATTGCGGGCTGGCTTGGGACCTAGCACCGTGAGACTATCTTGCAATACCATTTGGGTATGAGGAAGGATGGTTCGAATTCTTGGGAAATCAATATCGAAATAAGCGTGTTGAAACGCATTTGAGATAGATACACCTGCCTTGAGAGGCCACAGCGTAGTTGCCGGCTGAGACATTGACCATTTCCGTCCTGCTAGTTGGACGAGACGGTGCATACTGTACGCTACTCCGTCTGTAGTGAGAGAAATGAGTGAATAGCTGACTAAAGTCGAAAGTCCAGTGTATACTTCGCTGGCCTGGAAGGTCTGTTGGGAAGTAGGGTTTAAGGTTTTGTTTGGTGTACCGATAGCATGGGCTCTGGCGATGCTGATGCGAGGCTTTTCGCGCCGTTTCTTGAGCTTGGTACCAAAGCTGTGCCATCTTTGGTTCAAAGTCCGCCTAGGTCCTGACATTCTACTTGGGCTGCATTCTCGGAGTCTTTCAGTACCTTCTTTCAGTGCCTGGCCAGCGGTATCATCGTTGTTATTATCGTCATGGCCAGAAATGAAAGGATCGAGGATCAGCTCGGTCGGTATGTACTGACGATCGAAGTAACACATCAAGCGTAATATGTCAGCGGCCAGTGGAGACGCTTTCTCGACGTGTCGGAATGACATCTGTAGTGTCGTGGCAATTGCGTTGGACGAATGCCTGTCCCTTCGGTTGTCATTACGCTCGCCTTCGAGCAGACCCAAATCGCCACCATCGCTTTCCTTGAACATCCGTAAATATTCCAGAATATTTACGTGAGGGGTGTGTTCGTTGATGTAGCCTGCGGCGTGAGAGAGAGCTAACGGCACGTTACCAAGGGCTGTCAGAAGCTCTGAAGCGTCGTCTTCGTCGAATGTGATGGCTAGCTTTGTTTTCAGAAGAGACATCGCTTCATCTTGACTCATCTCATCAACATTGATAACATCTTGGTGTCTTCCCACGATTGAAGTTGCAGCGGCTTTGTTCCGAGATGTTACTAACACGCGTCCATGCCTACTCTGGGGGATGTAATCCGCTAGCGACTCGGAGGAAGGATCTGTTCTGTCGAACAAGGTGAGGTCATCCGCATTGTCGACAACCATAAGCCACTCGCCATAGGAATCGTCGCTCAATGCTATGGATACAAGCCTCTTGATATCTGTACCGGCCTGATGGCGTCCCTTGATGTCTAACTTATCGGCGATCTCCCGGTAGGCGCCCTCGAATCTCTCAGCGGTGGCGGTATACACCCAGAATACAGATGTGTGCGGCGACTTTTCTTGCACTCGAAATGCGTATTCTATCGCCAGTTGCGATTTTCCGACACCTCCAAAGCCCACCAAAGCTGCTCTCGACGCTGGGTTGGCCAAGAGCTGCTCTAATTTGGACAGAATATCGGGTCGATCGATGAAATCGGGGTCTTGTCGATAGGGCACAGTCCAGACAGGAGATCGGACGGTGGGAACGATTGGTTGCGTTGCTGTCCCGGAGAAACTAAGGGCGTGTTGTTAGCATGAACTGGTTGCATCCTTTCGCGGCGGTCATCACTCACATTTGCGAGAACATAGCTGACGACAAGGAGGTTTGGAGTTTGATTTCCGCGTTTCGGAGAGACTCCATCCTCGTCTTGAACGTGGTTTGCTTCAGCATCCATTTTCGGGTAGATATGCTTGGCTCGCTCGTTCCATCGCCGCTCTGGACTTTAGAGATTAAGGTATCGATGTCTTTCAGGATGCCTGCGACTTGGTCTATGTTGCGCTGCAATTCGACAAGGGCGGTTCGGGTCGCTGGTTCGTCTCGGGCTTGCTTGAGAGGCTCTTGAATGGTGGTGAGGATCCTGTCGATATCGCGGACCTTGGTAACGATATTAGTGTCGTTGCGTAGCTAAGTCGGTTGGTTTCATACCCGAGAGTAAAGGTCCTTGAAAATCTGGGGACCTTGTCGTTGCTCCGCGATGTAATGTAGGCCTGCCAGAACCTTGCCGGCTGCACCTACAACAGCGAGAACGCTGGCTGCGATGGAGAGCGGATCTGCCATCGTGAGAGCTGAAATGAACAAAAATGGTACGAAAATGAATGGGAAAGATGCGATGAGTGTTGAAAGGAAGCGTACGGGCGCAGCGGAGCGCTCCAATCTACCTACGCCTGCTGGCCTACTACCGCAAGGCAGTTTCGATGATTGGCTTGCAGGTATTGAGGCTGAGGGCCACCTGCAAGGCTGAAACTTGCATCTTCATCCTGTCGTAGACCGATGCTGCTTCTGGACGTGATTTAATACTACTAGCTTCTCTATTCTGGATACTACCAAAGATGCCATAGATGGTTTGGGTACCGCGGGTTTGAATTGGATTGAGAGAATGGATGGTGGTCGTTAATGTCGTTGTTGTAGAATGCCTCGTGACGGGGCACATCGCGTGGACTTCTCAGGCGTCGTGTCAGTACTGGCCTTCTCCAAATCTCCAAACGTACACAAATAACCCCCAAGGACAGAAAAGCAGTGCGCTCTCGCACGCATCTACCCACACGGCTCCGCGATGCTTTCCTGTCCGGACGAAGCGCCTTTATAGAACCATCGCACCAACACCACCGCGATGTAACCTGACAGCTGACGTGAGAGGCACTCCACCTCACTCACCAACTAATCGGAATGTTCGCCATTTCTGGCTTCAATGAGTTCACTAACAGCACAATGCAGTAGCATTTAACAACAGAGATGACCGCAAGCAGCCATGGCGGACGCCATCGTACCTGAATCTTAGGTACTCTCCTTTCTCGATCTCAAAATGCCAATCCGCCCTGCCCGATACGCAGACCTCCCAGCCATAGCAGCATTATGCTCGATCGCCTTGGAAGACGAGCTCTGGGGCGACCTGATGCACCCTCTTCGGGCCAAGTTTCCAGCCGACTATGCCAAATTCTGGCTGCGACGCACTCGTGAGAACTGGTGGGACTACACACGCGTTTTTTACGTGGCAACTACGACGGAACTCACAGACGGAAGGAAGCAGGAGGTCGTGGCTGGCGTGGCAGAATGGGAGCTCCAAGGCAGCGTGCAGCCCGCGATGGCGTGGTGGGATCCTCGTACGTTCAACGAACCCTTCAGCAACTCTCAATGACATGCGGGCTAATAAATTGGCTCTAGGCAGAGCGATGAAACCAGCGATGGCCCTCCTAAACAACCTCTCCCTCCTCATCAGCCCCAATCGCGCGGCAAACCCCGACCCCAAATTCGCGAGCCCCCTCTACGACTCCTTCCCGTTCTTCCAGCACCACTGGCAGGGCGAACGCGCCAATACGTACTTCCTAGATGTGCTAGGCGTCCATCCGAAATACCAGGGGCATGGGTTTGGGAGGGAGTTGTTGCAGTGGGGGCTCGAGCAGGCGCAGAAGCAGGACGTCTGCGTGAGCCTCATCTCGTCTGCCTCCGGGCGTGGGTTCTACAAGCGTATGGGCTTTGGGAAGGAGGTGGGGATGTGTACGGAAGGGGAGGGGAATCCGTTGGCGGATTTGGGGAGTGGGTGGATTTTGTTCAAAGATCCTGTGCGCGCTGAAGGTGTGGATGTGTTAGGAGGGCATCGATATCTCTGAGTTTGGTCAATTCGAATCGAAAGTAAGTGGAAATAGGTACTATGCTTCTTTTATTGAAGAGTTTCGAAAACCGAATAGCAGTATCTTCTCCTTCCTATCCAAACTTCCACCATTTCACTTTGTCCTATATCTCCATCTTTCATCACCCAAGTCAAACAACATAGTTCTTTAAACTCAGTATAATTATCTAGTCCGGATCACAGCTTAATCCAATGCGATAGGAACATCCTTAATGCTTCCAATTAAGGAGGCACAGTCACGTGACAATCACGTGTTTTCGCGAAAGGAGCTCGATTCCAATCATCTGAAGAGAATTAGAAATGGGGAAGCAAAATGACCGCTCTAGAAGACTGCAGAGCTGGGTGACATTGGTTTGAGGAAATCCCCGGCTTTTCATTTGTGGATGCCAGCACGTGTTCCACCCCATGGTCATCGATGAAGCATTGCTCAGAGGACGAGACGACGAGATAGACTGTCTTTCTTACATAAGATATCATCTAGCAGATCATCGTCCCACGTCTACCTTGCACAGCCCCATCTCGCATCCTGTGGGCAGCGTGTAGGTGGCTGCAAGGGTACATTATGGTACTGGAAGTTGACGAGAGAAATTTTATTGACCAGAATAGCATTTTGGTTCGCAGCATTTACAAGATACAATAACCACTGGAGGGGGTAAGACTCTTGCATCTATCATGATGGCATGAGAGTTAGTCCCAAGGGGAAATGGTGGACGGCTTTATCTGGATTTTCACTCGAACAGCGTACGGAAGTGGACAGAAGCGTTTTGGCCATACTGTTTAGATACTAATGTTTATGGGAATTTGGATTCCAATGCATTTGATTGGCTATCGTCAAGTCACTCGTAAGGAGAATGCCTTGCCAATGGTACGATGCGAGTTAGTGCGCATGGTGGCGGTGGCAGAGCTGATTCTAGCGGTTCGCAAACGTCCCTCCCATCTTCAATCCAGGCGTCTGTGGCGTCCCCCGAACCAAAAGGTACACACGTCACCGTACCAATAGATATTACGGGGCCTTCAGAATCTGTTTTGGAATCTAGAAGCATTGTTGACCCGCGTCTCTGGCACAAAATGCAGCAGTGCTGTCTCAGGAAGCTTATTACGCTTGACTTGCTGCGATGTAGCCCTCCAAAACGGCTTATTGGTTATCGAAAGTAGGCAAAATAGTTGAAAGTGACTATTCACTAGCGCGGCCGTCGAGTGAGCTTAGAGGGCGTCAGGCAGACAAAAAGCGGGGCTCCTAGCCTGATACGAGCTGCACCACCCTCTACATCAGCCCCGCGACCGAGCTATCAACCCCATCCTCTTCTGTCCCTCTCTCGACTTCAGCCTCCTCATCAAAGTCTCTTCTCTTCTCTCTGCGAAAATGCTCAGCCGTCTGTGTTTCGGTTCTTCATCTTCATCCTCGTCTCAACATGAGGTTCCGGCGCCTGCGATGCATGGGGTCATGATGGGTCCAGACGAGTTGGCTTCACGACGCCGCGAGAGCAAACAGGCCTTGAATCGTGCCATCTCAAACTTGATGCGAGATTTCAAAGACAAGGTAGGAGCCTTTACATTGTAATGTGGACAGAGCTTCGCTAACACTCTCGAAGTTATGTTCCCGCCCTGGACGGAACCCAGCAGACAACGACACGTCCGAGCTGTCTCAGGCCGAAGAGATCCGCTGGCTCAAGAAGAGGCTTCAATTCGACTTCCCAGAGGACGAAGCGAACGAACTAGTCGCCATCTTTGAGCATCTGCCTCTGCCAACAGCTCAACTTGCGGAGACTCAGCCTGACGGACCAGCTCAGCCTGATCCGATCCTCGCCTCTTTCCTTAGGAACCTCCGGGATGACGAAATGCTCATCGACCTCGAGTCTGACCAAAAGGCCTGTCAGAGCTCAATCGTCAAAGCCATCGTATCTCTGCTGCAGATCTCGTTCATCCAGGTGTCGCGGCTGAATCCGGCCGCGATCCGTCTCCTCTGCTTTATGAGCGTCTTCAACAACAAGTCTATCCCGAAGGTTCTATTCAAGAGTGTCCTAGAGAAGGAGCCGACGCCGGTCCCTGTCCAGGTCCAGACACCAAAGCCGACGAAGAGTGCAAACCCTCTCCGGTTTTTACGATCCGGGCATCGAAACAGCGCGACTGCCACCAACAATGAACTGAGAAGCTCTGGTGATAGTCTCGATATGCTCCTTGAATATGGTTTCATCACCGAAGATGCCAGCGGCGACAGGTATTCCATGAATAGGATTGTCCAACTGTCGGCCACAGTCTGGATTGACGCTTGCTCCGAGAAGAAGTATTGGCACCGACGGGCTGTAGAAGTACTGCACTACGTCTTCCACAGCAATAGGGCTAGCCTCTTGGACAACTTCCCGGCCTTGACTCCACATGTGCACGCCATCATCCTTGATCATCCCGTCCCGGAAGCTCTCTACAGCACCTGCGATGAGGGCGAAGATCGTGAATACCTTCTCACGCGAGTCGGCGTTCTCAACGAGTTCGCCTCCGAATGCACCGAAGTCGGTCTCCTCGAGCTCGCCGAGCGCGCCGTCTCCGAAGCCAAAGAAATCAACGCCCGACTCTTCCCACCGCACCGCAGCTCAACCCTCTGGACCCAATCCCGCTACGGCCACGTCCTAAACGCCCACCGCAACCCAACCGACGGCAAGCTCGCCGAAGCCGAACGTACTCTCCGCGAAGCCGTAGACAGCGTCAACGTAAACAGCGACGAGCGCCACGCCCTCCCCGCCCTACTCACCAGCCTAGGCGAGTCGCTGTACCAGCAATCCCGCTACGACGAAGCCCACGCCGTCTTCGAGCGCGCCCGCGTCGACTCCGACGCCACCGTCGGCGCCAGCCACGCCCGCACCCTCAACTGCCTCCGCAACCTCGCCGTCAACCACATCGCGCGCGGCAACTACCCCACCGCCGAAGCGCTGCAGCTCCGTGTCGTGGAAGCCAAGGTCTGCACCCTCGGCGCCGAGCATCCGGAGACGCTGGTCGCCAAATCAGACCTCGGCCGCGTCTACCAGGCACACGGGAAGTACGCCGAGGCCGAGCAGGTGCAGCGCGAAGTCTCGAGGATCTTCACGGCGACGCTCGGCGCAAGCCATGCGTGGAACCTACTCAGCCTCTATCGCCTCGCGACGGCGCTGAACCTGCAGGGCAAGAACGAGGAGGCGTTGAAGCACAATTCGTTTGCGCTGGAGGCGCGGAAGAAGATGTATAAGCGGGATGTGCACCAGGCGATGGTGGCGAGTATCAAGCAGCAGGCGTACATTCTGCGGGACTTGGAGCGGAATGAGGAGGCGGAGAAGGCGTTTCTGAGGGCGAAGGAGAGCCATGTGGAGGCGCTGGGGGCGGGACATCACCGGAGTGTGGGGATTGCGGTGGAGTATGAGGAGATGGTGGCGCTGAATGGGGCGTCTGGTGGTTCTCTTAGTGAGAAGAATGGGGACTTGTTGGGTGTGGATTAGGCGGAGGCGAGGGCGGGTGGGTGACTTGGGGGGTGGTCAGGGGGAGGGGTTTTCTTCCACCTTTTCGGCACGAAACGGCCTTTTAATCCACAATTCTCTCTTACTTCTTGCATTTCCTGACGTGACCTCTCTGCTTTTGCTGAAAATGTTCACACTTGCCCTTTACATTGTCATGTATTGCTTAATGTAACCACCCCGCATTGGCCCCTTACATTTAAAATGGTGCCATTAGTACATAAACCCCCTACTTGTGTCCAAAATGGTACCATTAGTACACAAACCTCTTATTCAAGTTTGTAGACAATAGTAACATAAGCAACCAGCGCGTGCTGTAGAGCGCTTGTGGGAATAAATGACAGTACTAGGCTATGTGTCTAGACGTCCAAGTTTGGCACTGTTTGGTTTCGATCTTGCGCACTTGATGCCGCAGTAGGGAGTGGCCCAGACAGTCAATAGGCAGGTGGTTAAAGAGTAGTCTAATATGTAAGCCGTGGGGTTTAACGTCGTGCCTAGATGCGGCAGACCTTGTAGGGGGGCCCCGGGGAGTAGGGAATAGGGTTGCGTGGAATAAACATACCGGATTACTACTGTTCGGCGTTTAATTTGCGCACTTAATACCGCTAGTAGGAGTAACTTAGCTACTTTATAGGTAGAAAGGAAAAGGGTAGTCTGGTTTAAGCTGTCTAGCACTTAACATGGTGCCTGGATATTTTAAACTGTATAGAAGTACGCTGGAGAGTTGGAATTGGGGGTGCATAGAATTAGATATACGGAATTACTACTATTTAACGTCTATCTTACTGTCTTGACGCCAATGGCTGGAGGAGCTTAATAAAAGAGGCGGTAGTGCGGAAAAGGGTAGTCTAACATGTATGCCGTGGGTCTTGACATCGTGCCTAGTTATGTGAAGTTTGTGGGGACCCCCGGGGAATGAGAAAAGGGAGGTATAGCGACTAGACTTACGGAATTGCTACTATTTAGTTTCATTTTTGCCTCCCTAACGCTACTATAAAGTGGAGCTTAGCTAGGTAGAATGTATTTAGAAAAAGAGGAGTCTAATTTTCGCGGCCTGGGACTTAATACTACGCCTAGATGTCTTGAATGATGTGGGGGCACCTTAGAGAGTATAAAAGGGGGGTGCATATATCTAAGTATATAGACTTACTTATATTTACTTTTATTCTTGCCCGATTAACACTACCACGAGGTGTTGCTTAGCTAGTTGGGAGGTAGTGAGGAAAAGAGTACTCTAATTTTTACTATCTAGAACTATACTTCGCGCCGGGATGCTCTAAATCTTGTGGGGGCACCCTAAGGAGTGTAATAGGGAGGTGCGTAGACTAGACACACGAGCCTATTTTATTACTATTCGCCTTCGGTTTTAATCTTGCTTGCTGGATAACACCGAGAGGAGTGGCCTAGCTAGTTGGAAGGTATTTAGGAAAAGAGTAGTCTGGTCTACGTCGTCGAGAACTTGACATCGCGCTTAACTATTCGAAACCTTCCATGGGGAGCCCAAGAGTATGGAACACATCTCCGTAGACTTCCAGCTTGAAGGGTGGTTTAGCTAGTAGGTGTGCGGCTGGTTGAAGAGCAGTCTGATATTACTACGTCAGCTTTTAGATCGTATCTAGAAGTTTACAAGCCAACTAAGGCACCTCGAGCAATTGTAAGGAGTGTCCAAAGGTGTGTCTCAAGAGTGTACGAGGACGCCAGTTTTAGGACTCGGAAAAAGATGCACCGGCTTCTAATCTTGATTAATTGATACCGGCGTGAAGGGTGGTTTAGCTAGTAGGTGTGCAGCTGGGTGAATCGCAGCCTAACATTTACTACGTTAGCCTTGACATTATTTCTAAAATTCAAAAGCAAGTTAAGGGACCCTAAGCGGTTGTAAAAAGTGCCTAAACTTGTGTGTCGGGGATCAACCAGGACGAAATTCAAGGTAACCCACCCTCGGATATAGGATTCTCTAGTTTCAGATCTTAATCGCTTGATACCGATGTGAAGAGTAGCTCGGCCAGCGGGTGTGTAGCGGGTCAAAAAGCAGCCTGATTCCCATTGCATCGAATGGGATAGTTAGGAGTTCATAGGATATAGTAGATTAGACATACGTTGGTATTGGGGCAAATGAGTGTGTTTATATACGCGATGTAGAGGATAGTAACGTGACTTGCGGACAGTGTATGAGGGGAGCATATTGTACGTGGAAGACAGGCACGCACATACATGGTTTCAGCACAAGGATATTTTCAGATAGAAGTAAGAAACTGACTGCAATCAAAACATCGAGAGATTAGTCATCTTCTGATTCGAATAGACTTACCTTGACATCGATCACGTGATATGACCTCCCAATCCCCAGATGCCCTCATTCGCTTCCTCTCAGCCTTCCAAGCTCTAATTTTCACATCCTACTTTCTTTCAAAAACCTCGATCCGAGATTTCCAACATACAGCTTTCCAATTACCTCGTCGTCATAGCCCGCATTACCAAGCCGGCCGCTAAACTCCGCGTCGTCATACGGTCCCATCCCATCTACTTAATCTCGCTCTTCGTCCCAAGCCGCCAACAACTTCTTATTTCTCCGTCGTACTCTACATCCGGACCACCCCTCAAGACTCCATCATGTCGCAACACCGACCTCACCCCGAGGGGACTCCCGACAGCAACCCACATCCCCTAACCCACACCCCCACCCCCCTCGCAGCCCCCTTCCTCGGCAACCTCATCGAGATCTGCATCGTCACCCCCTCCGCCACCCGCACCATGGACGGCCTACTCGCTCTCGGCATCGGCCCCTTCCGCGTCTTCAACTTCACCCCCGCCTCCGTCTCAAACCAAACCATCCACGGCGCCCCAGCCCCCTTCGCCCTGCGCGTGTGTTTCGCGACCCAAGGCTCCCTGACCTGGGAGATCATGGAGCCGGTATCCGGCCCGTCGCTGATGGCCGAGTTCGTAGCCGCGAAGGGCGAGGGGGTGCATCATGTTGCCTTTGACTGTGCCGAGGGGAGGGAGAGGACGGTGGAGGAGCGGGTGGCGGAGTTTGAGCGGCGCGGGTTTGCGTGCGTGATGAGTGGGGATTGGAGGGGGGAGAGGGGGGTGTGTCGGTTTCGGTTTTTCGATACCGAGGGGAGTGCGGCGACGTGTTTTGAGACGTATGAGTTTTCGGAGGATTGGGTCGAGCCGGGGGATGTGGAGGTGTATCCGCCGCTGGAAGGGGTGTGAAGGTGAGATGGAAGCTGGTGTGTTGGAGGTTGGTGGTTGGGGGTCTGGAGATGGGCGTCCGCGTCGAGATGGGATGGAATCTGAAGCGGCTGTATTTCCTTATCTTTTTGTTGTGCTTGCGATTGCTTGGTATGATCTTGCTCCGCCATATTCTGCTTGGTTTCCGCGGGGATTGGGAGGGCTAGACAGCACAAAGACAGATGTCGATCTCATTTTGGCTGCTGGGGACGTAAATAATGCGTCTTTGTCCTCTGTTTTGATACTCGTCTGTTTCTAGCACCCGTGGCTTCGAGATAGGCTAGTGGGTTCCGCGCCGCGCGTTTGGGGATCAAGAAGGCGAGGAGGGATCTGTGGTTGAGAATAGGTTGATATATGGATGACTCGAAAAACGATGAGGTAGAGCCGGCTTTGGTAGAGAGAAAGTAGCAGAGTGTGAATGCGTCGCCAGATGAGGGGAAGGCAACGATTAGACTGAAGGCAGAGCTCTGTCAAGCGAAAGGGTTACGAGATATGAGTTTATTGTGTTCTGTATACTGCTGATGACCACATCATTGCGACTAGAGATATGGTCTTTTTCTGTAGTTTAAACGGCTGTGAGTTGCGATTGCGATTGGTGGGTAAGGGGCCTCGGGCACGCGACAGTGCAGGAAGACACAAAAGATCCTATGAGCTTCACAACAACACCATACTTCACATAGAATGTCTGAAAGGTGGGCAGAGTGTCCTGCGGCTCGCCATCTAGCCATAGTAAGGCCTCTACTTCCGTAGATGATCACTGCCGGAGGTGAATTGGGACCAGCCCCCAGTTGGCGCTGTGCCAATGGCCTCCAGTTCAAATCAATCTTCCACAAAGTCAATTGGGGCAGTGCAAAGCCTTTGCGAAGTCTCTGCTGCACGGGATTACTGACCATAGGCGCTCCCCGTAGTGCTACGGAGCACCAGATCTCCCTCGCCGTTGGATCCCAGCCACAGCGGAGCCACAGTAACGAGGCTAACAATCCACCGTCACTGGCCAGCAGCACAGTAGGCCCCCCGTCGCCATTATACGGCCCGGAGTAAACTGCCTAGCGCTGATGAGTCATCACGCCAAGCTAGCGTCGTTCGCCAGCAATAAATACTCCGCCGCCGACAGTTCGTGGACCTCAGCTCTCTTGTAAGTTCCAACTCCACCCCCATCCTTTCCACATCATGACTAACAATCTTCACAGTGCCTTTTGGCTTAGATCAAGTGTAGTATTGGTAAGTTCCCTGTTCCTATCCTGTTTGCTTCCATCACTAACAATCTTACAGGTGTTTTTCAGTTTAATCGCTGGAAATGGTCCTACGGGGCCTCCCCTCGATTTCTCAATCTTTGGAAACTGTCCCCTGAGCCGCTGGGCTTGCCTATGTTCAGGGGCACTGTGTCGCTCGTATTGCACTGCCTCGGGCCGACGCGAACATTTTGTTCACCTCTTTTTCATTGAACTGCTCGGCTTGTCCGGGTCTTCGAAGAAGAAGCTTTTCTCTCTTGGCGATCCTACGACGTGCCTCTTGCTTTCGTGATGTGAATGTTGTGGTGTTGTGATGTTGCTGTGACGCGTCACGTCCTGAGCGAGAACCCTGAACGCGTCCGCACTGCACAGGCTGGGCATGTCGCGTCATCTCTATTCC
The DNA here is from genome assembly GCA_010093605.1 of Lophium mytilinum. NCBI lineage: Eukaryota > Fungi > Ascomycota > Dothideomycetes > Mytilinidiales > Mytilinidiaceae > Lophium > Lophium mytilinum. The sequence goes on along the minus strand of MU004184.1, from coordinate 462,578 downwards.
CTTCATCCATCTTCTTGCTTGCATTGTTTTTCAACAAGTGTCCTGTCTCGCGTAGGAGTGGGAGAAGGAGGCTGAAGCGGTCTTCCAGAGACTGCTTGGAGTTGAAGCATCTCACATGCCATCCTCGCTGCTTGTCGCCTGAAAGGTCTCACAACACCTACGAGAATGACGAATACCCCAACGAGCAAACAGACATTGTCTTCTCGCAGACAACCTTGATAGATCTCTGTCTCTCCGTCATGGACACGTGGGGCACCGTGTTGAGGAATGTGGTGTCCGTCGCTACCAGAGCTTCTTTGGCATCAGCAGCTTCAGCGCATCCATCCCAGCGGCTAGGTAAGAGCCTTCCATTCTTTGTGTTTGTTCTCAATCAGAATACCAAAGTCTTCAAGTCGTTACTGGCGTCGGTCTCATTGGCCTAATCCTCCCATCCAATCGACCCTCTAGAAGCCAACAAGCACCGTCACCTCTCCATCTTCGCGCGCATCCAGAGTGTCGCAGAAAGATCACGATGAATTTTCGCTGCCCAGCTTCGCATATCGAGACTTTTCGCCGAATTCAGGAAGCGCGTCGTCCTAGCCTCGAAGTCATTTTACACCTCTTTCGAATCCTTCGCCACGTCCCGAAGCTGTACCATTATACCTGTACACTTTCGATACCCCCATCGAGCTTCTCGATAATATCTAGTGGACCAGGGCGACTGTGGGAGAAGCGAAAGGAGGAATTTGTGAGCTGACGGCCCCAGGACTTTATTGCCACGTCCTTAGGCCTCACCGTCGAGGTTTCGTAGACCACCACCGCATATCGCTTGCCCGGGTCATATCTATAGAACGGGAACGTTTGGACTCATATTTGCGGACTCTGTTGCGGTGTCGAAGCACGACGCCATACTGCAATCGGCATGCCCCACCGCTCCATCTTCAAGAGACGCCTTTCCCGCCAGAACTCCAACCGTGCCTTCATATCCGGCTCCTTCACACAAGCTATCTCTCGTCGGAGTCAAACCCCAAGTCGGGCCTGCCTGGATACCTCTCGTTGGTCTCGTAGCCACTAGCGTCGACCCCGTCTCATCGCATCATAATACCGGCTCAAGAAGGTGTTCCAAGATCGATGCGGCGGACACAAGAGAGAACTTCTGTTGCCCGAAGACGTGGGAGGTAGACTTTAGGCATATCCCAGAAGAAGTGGAAGACCCACTGATCAATGGGCAGGGAATGGAGTCTTTGGAGCCACACCAGGAGAAGGACCACGCCCAGCCCTCGCGGGTTGAGTGCTCGCTCATGGGTCTGGCAATTGAGGGCGCCAGGTGCACGAACAGCTTGAAGACAGGAATTAGATGTTTCGAAATGGCATGATGGTTAGAGATTCCGCGGAGACCATTCTTCCTGTCAAGGCTTCATATTCCTTTCTCCAAGCTCTTACAAAGATCGCGCGGTCTGCAAGCTACCCAAGATTAAATGGGAGTCTTGCGGTACTTGAGATTGGTGTCGGAGAGGGAATAATGCCGTAGCATCCGCAGCTGTCCTTTCATATTGGTCGCACTCACGCGTCCTAGCAAGTCTGGAATGTCGTTGCTGGGGCCACGGGAGTTGATCTCGTTTGAGCCTAAAGTAAGACGGCATTCCATGTTGGATGAAATCAACGGAAAAAGACATCCGGGGTATATACGGATGTAGCTCAAGTGGTACATTTCCGAGAACGTCAAATCGCATTTAAAAAGAGACACGGTCAACTCCTATGCTGCCTATAAACGAAAGAGTATGACGAACTTATCCAGTTAACGACGGCACCGAAATTGCTCATCGCCTAGCTAATTTGTTCAGAGGCACACGCTACCCATTTTCTTGGAGCAGAAGGAAATAATTGAGACCTACGGCAGTCAGAAGACAACGAAGTATCTACAGCAAGCGGTTATCTCAGAACATCTAGCTTGCTAAACGCTATGCCGGGTAGAAACCCCCTGCTATGTGCTCTGTCAAGTATCCTCAAAGTCCACAAAGTCCCGCAAATTTATTTCACGAACACTAATCTAAATAAGCCGCTAGGCCCACGAACAACCCAGTGATGACAGAAGGAGCATTCTCAAACCACGAGCTGGATAACAAGTCTCATGAATGAGACAAGATTTCCGTTGGGTGACCGTGGTGAGCCCAAGACGATGGATGAGCTAGCCGCCGTAACAGCCTTCTACCTCCTACGGGTCGCCTCGAGCCTGTCCACGCGAAGTGACCGACCACCATAGCAAGCCGACCAACGACAGTCACCTAGCAGCTCCAACCTTAGGCTCCGAGAGCTTATTTACTGAGTCTCAAGCCTAGTTACACGAGGTCCGAAGACGCTCGCACTTCAGCGAGAGTAGCAGGAGACTTGAGCTTGTTAGCGGGCATGTTCTTGTAGATGTAGTTTCTAGAGAGAGGAGGCCATAAAGCAAAATTACTGCTAGGTACAAATACTTAAGTACCGTACTTTCTCTATCTTCAAAACAACTTATGGTCCTCCCAGCAGTGGCAGACTAATGCGTACAAAACGCCGAAGTTTCCTGTCATTTAGATCTCTATAGTATTGCGAGGTTTTTCGACAATAGCAGACAATTGAAAACATTTTGTTCGTCCTTTCTAGGCCCTTCGTACCTTCACCGCGTCCCACCCTTGCCGCAAAATAGAAGAAGAACTGCCATTGGCTTCACTTTTGCGCCCGTCTCGCCTACCACCTTCACCTCTCGTAGCGTAACACTTTCCACTACATAAACACCTTTCGCGTCCAATTTCAGGTCAGCGTCCGTCCTTAAACATCCTCAAGAAACAAAACTAGCGCTACATCAGCTTCAAACTTCCATCATCAAACCAACGTCAAAGCCACCTGAACGCCACCACCCGCCTCCCAAAACGCGATCATGAAGCTCCCAATCTTGCGCCATCTGTTCGCACGCAAGCAAACTAAACGTAAAATCGCCCTCGAACCTTCATGTAAAAGAATGGCGCTGATAACCTCCTGTAGAACCTCTCCCCCTTGCCGCCCACGAGGCCGCCTGGAAGACCCCCTCGACCCCCGACACGCTCCGCAGAGAGGCAATGGAGCTGACGTGGTATGAGAGGCTGGACGTGTTGCATGCGGTGGCGCCGCTGCTGGCGGCGGCGCCGCTGCTGGAGCTGCCGGCCTGGAAGCAGGCGGTGATTGAGAAGGTGGAGAAGTGGTTGGAGGGGGTGGAGATGGGAGAGGAGGAGGAGTAGATTTGGGGGTTTGGTTAGTAGCTTGTGGACGCTCAGACGGTATGAAGATAGTTGACCCTCTGGAGCTTGAACTGGGGAGTTGAAATTGGGAACGGTGTTTCTGCTGCTTCGAAGAATGTTCTCGAATGTGAACGCGTTGATATTGTGAACATATAGTCATCGTTTTGCGGCATTTGATGGTGCTCTGTGGATAGTCAGAGCTTATCAAATTGAGAGAGTAGAAAATTGCTCAAAAGAGAGTTTGATTGAGCGAAAAGATTCTGAAAAGTTGGAAAGTTTGCTTTGGGGATAGTCTAATCTTGTACATCTGAGGAGAGTAGAACGTCTTCCTCGTTGCAGCCTACGGGCGGAAGAGAAGGGATTGGCGTTGAAGTCGAAGATATGTATGACGCTGAAGGAGAGATGAGCTTGGGTAATAGGGGCAGACTCAGATGAAGGTTTTGACGTAGATACGGCAATCTTTGATTTCGGTAGACCTAAATTATGGTGTCTGAGGTGGCCTGGCAAGCTTCCTGTGTGTGCAGAGTGGCGTCTTTCCGCTATTGTAGAATCGCAAAAGTATATCGAGGGGCTTCAGACCGCGGTAGAATAACACGCACAAGTTTTCAAGAGGTCTTTCATGCATACCTGTCATCGCCGGGGAACTTATCGTGTCTCCATCACGTGTTCACCTTCCGTCACCTCAACAGACCGTGCGCTGCAACCACAAACCTTTCCCTCTCACCCCACCGAAGACATCCAGCAAAGCCTACAAAACCTACAACACCTACAAATCAAACAAAGCCTGCAAAGCCCACAAAACCTACAAAACCTACAACGCGCGAATCAACACCACACTACGCGTCATGGCCCTCGACACCCCATCAATGATCCTCCTCATCATCTTCGTCGTCGTCACCGGGATTCCAATCCTGAAGCAGCTGTACCGGGCGCTCACGGCGCCGGAGGGGGCTCGCCACCCCTACACCATGATACCACCACTGTCGGAGGACGAGGAGGACTTCGAGGACTAAGCGCTGACTTCGGCATCATGTATGAGGCACAATCCAATGGAACTGACAGCTCTTGCTAATCTAAACTATGTAGCGGCACCATCAACGCGCACGGCGCAATTCCCACCTCCCTCCTCTCATAATTGGCTTCGGGCTTGGATATACGGCCTGTTTTCTTTTGTAATTTTATAAGAATCAAGATCTGTCTCTCCTCACAAGCTTGTGCACACATCTATGCCGCCGTCTGAAGCGCCGCTATGAATTCTTGAAGAAATGTAACAGTGGCTTTGACCGACCTGGAAGCGCGTTGAGCTACTTCAGACAGTGGTCTACTGCTCTACACTAACGCGTCGTAAGACGACTGGCTCTCGTGAGCATTAGATATTCGGGCCTAGGAAGGACCCACGCACACCTCTATGATACCGTCTGAGGTGCCACTATATGCTCTCAAAGATAGTGTAGCAATCGCTTTGACCAGACCCGAAGATACGTCAGGCTGCTTCAGACGATGGTATATGGCTCTACACTAACAGCTCCCAAACCAGATCGCTCTCGCGAGTACCGAATACTGACGTTCTAGGGGACGTTTCTGCACACTTAATGCCACCGTTTGAGGAGATCCTATTGGTCCTCAAATAGCGCGTAGCATTTGCTTTGACAGATTCTTAAATGTGACAGGCTTCAGAAGACAATGCTCTACAGCTCTACACCGACAACCTCTCTATTCAATCCTAGTTCCCGAAGTGAGGACATCTCACGGTCTACAAGATGCTTGTGTACACTTTTATAGCACCGTCTGAGACACCTCGGAATATTGGCAACATGTCTGCATGGTCCGTTTTGGAGAAAAGGTGAACTCGCGGAGCCAACTCAGACGGTGCTCACTAACACTATAGCAATCCCGCTCTAGATTATCTCGCTCTTGCTAACTTATCACCTAGTATGAAGAGTCTAATAGAACCTTATGCGGACTTTTATGCCACCGTTTGAAGGTCATTGGCACATTCACAATGAAATATAATCAACGGCTTTGAAGCAACAATGATGTATACGAAGCATTCGAGACGACGTTTTACGACCACCGCTACCCCAAACATGGCGTAACGATTTTCGTGATCGGCAACATGTTGGGTGGCATGTAGATCTAAAGAGGGGCTCCGTTCAGTCTTGTAACTTATAAGGCACCGTTTGGAGTGCCCTGGTATGTTCGCAAAAGATTCTATCATTCACTTTTCTTGGTCTGAAAGCTCGTCGGGAGGCTCCAGACGATACCCCATATCGACAGCACCTAAGCCTCTTCTCAAAGTACTAATCCAGTACCCATTATTCCGTTCCCACAAGCGACTTGTGGACAACTTCAGGACACCGCCTGAAGCGCCTCTACACCTCCTCGGAAAGCACGCACGAACAACATTGGAACAAACCATGAACGCATAAGGGTCACCCAGACGACGGTATACAGCTCTGCACCCCCTTCGCTAAAGCATCTCAGGCCCTGGCTGACCTCAATCCCAGCATCCAAGGCACTGTCTGCACGCCCCGCCAACGAAGCTTCGGGATCCCCACCGGGCAACAATTATGGCGGGAAAAATATCTTTCCCATCCAATCCTCACTCCGCGTCATGCTAGGCGGCAACATGGCTACGCTGTGTGTACATTTCAGGGATATATGTTCGAAGAGGTAGGAGACAGAGAGATTTAGGGGTTCGAAGTAAACGGAAGGGAGCGTTGTTTCCTATATATTTCGAATATTTCTCGTCTTGTTCAAGTTTTATCCAAACAAGCTAGGAGTTGGGATCCGGACTGGGAGTTTTCATCATAAGGTCTCCAGGGAAAAAGAGCCATTCTTTCCAAGTTCTTAGTGCAAAGCCAATAGTGGATTGATCACTCTCCCAACGCCTCACTGTGTCCCAGGACTTGGCAAGTGATATATTTGCATCTTGGGGCATCCGTTCAAGAAAGCTGAGGGTTCGTGCTTCAAATTGAGGTTGCGAACCTTTCTTTCATCTAGGCTCCGCTATGCTTCGCACGTTTCGCCAACTGAGAGATGACATTTAGCTAAGTCTCTACAGATAGAGCTATTGTTACCTACTTCGATGCGCTAGGATGATGTTCCAGAGTAAGAAGCTATGCTACAGAGTTGTTCGTAATCTAAATACTTGAATTGCCGCTCAAAGGCTCATGTTTCCGTATATCAATGCCTGGACATGACCTCCCATTGAGGAGCTTCCATGACCGATAACTCGGCCGGAACTCCTCCATCCTGGCGCCGCATCTTGGTTCACCTTTGAGTGAACACGAACCTGCCCTGGCGTTGCTGTGGTGACGTCATCCAATGCCATGGCTCGCTGAAGAACTCTTGAAATACTCAAGCAGCCCACGCCTCGAACCATTTCTCCCCCTTCATAACCTGTGATGCCTAGTGAGCGGGCACCCAATCGTTAAAACCACACTGCGTTGCCCATATTGCACTACCTCGGGTGACACACACCTTTTTCATCGATCCACTCAGCTTGTCTGGGTCGTCGAAGAAGAAGAAATCTCTCTGAGATGCAGCTGTAGTGGCATGCTGTTAGGATACGACGAAGGCGCTGCTATTCTGCGACCATATGACGCTGCTATCCTACAATTATACTACGCCGCTATGCTGGAAGTGCTGGCCCAGCGCAGCTGCGACAAGTCCTTGGGACATGACTTGCAGTGTTGCTGCCCGGGTGGGACACAATGAACAAACAACATCAGCCTCATGATGAAGCAATCCAGGTTGGCCTCAAGTGGGCATCCACCAGCCGGCCGAGCCGACGCGTTTTCAGAGTACGGCATTGGGGCGACGCGTCTTGACCGAGACAGCAGAACGTCCTCATCGGCAAGATTCCCTCCTAGTCCAGCCGAGTGCGAAATCTCGATAACATGAGCTCCAGGATAAACAAGAGGTCATCAGCACCGTTTCATGTCCCCTCCTCATCTCCTTTCCATCTCTGACGCGTCTCTACAATACAGGCATGCATAGCAAAAATTCGCAAGTCTACTTTCCGATCGCTTGGAAAGTTCCTCCTCCAGAAACCGCAGAAAAACACGCCCCCTTCTCCTTCTCCTCCCAACCGAACCGATTCCATCCTCGATCAGCTGATGCTGCTCAAACATAGAAGCCTCTCGGAAGATACTTTGGGTTGCCTCTTCGCCGCATGCTTTTCTCTGCGGTCTCTGTCACCCCCCGCTTCGACCGTTCTGACGTGGCGAGAACGATTTGGAACGGAAAACATCCGTACGAGGATGGGGAAGATGAAGAGGTTGAGTGCAATGGGATCCGTCGTCGTGGGTGTTCCCAGTTCTCTAGCGGACTCTTCACAATCCCAATGTTTCTCTGGAACCTGACAAAGGTTAAGTATAAGATCACACCGTCAAAGTCTTTACCGAGCCGCGACCGATAAAGAGGACACGACTAAGCTGATGTTGAAGGAGGAGGGGGATGAAGAATGGCAGACCAAAGGCATGAAAGAGAGCGCTATCGAAATCGGACAAGCAATCGACAATGACCTGAAAGAGTATTGTTGTCAATGGAAGTGCGGGGCCATTCCGCTATGAACGGTCAGGGAACTTGACTGCTCCTCAAAATGCTCCCCCAGCTTCCGCTGGATGTGGTTCATCGTGGCTGCAGAGTCGAGCAAGGCTGCGACGGTCCAAGTAGTCCCCGTTATGGTGGCAACACACATCGAACTTTCGGCAATTCAGCTCCCGGAACAACTCTCCATCCACTGTTTAGTCATGCAATTGCCCTTTTCTCTGGGCACGCTTCATGTACTGGGCTTGAGGGCCGTCCTGTACAAACCTATGTGGGTTCAAACATGGAAGCGAGAATCCAAGAACATCTACCCGGGAATCGAGAACCTCGCACTCATGTTGATTAAGCAGATTCCCGCCCTTTCAATTGCGGGAAGTTGTAGGAGTCTTAAAGATTTCATTCTAAGCTCTGACTTCGAAGCCCTAGTATACGTCAACCATCCGGATATGTCGCTGAATCATATTCAGTATGTCACGAGGCATCCGTAAGAGCTATCAGCATTGGACAAACACGTTTCGGTTCATCACAATTGGCACATTAATGAGTTTCAGATACTGCTAGCGCCTTGCCAGTACGGGCCTAAACTCATCGCTTCAACATGGGAGGATCCAATGCATATATCGAGAAAGAAATCCAATAATCAAACCATAGTTTTTCAACCTGGTTAGGCATTGGATCTTCCTCAACCTGGTTAGGCATTGGATCTTCCTCAACCTGGTTAGGCATTGTATCTTCCTCCAAACACTTCTGTCCACCCAAAGAAACTCCAGCATTGTCAAAGCGTATAGATCTACCTTCCAATCCAGCGCACCAGCCACAAGCAGTCAGACTTCACAGTCAGAAGCAGATCAAATGCTCGATAAGACAGGATTCATTCTCATTACTACCTAAAACCCCAAGGCCGCCCACGGTCTCTTTCACATTACGCCTACAGACACAACACGCAGCAGAGCACCCCCGGTGTTACTCCTCTCTACTCTTCCCACGGAAAACCCGCGCCAACCAGTCACGCAGGCGGCGCAATGAGCCAGCTCTCTCACGACGGCGAGGCGACGGCGCCGAGACCGTGGCAAGGGTAGGGGCTACATACAAAGCACACAAGTCAGCTATCGTCCCAAAAGAGAGAAGAGAGGAACATAACGTACCAGCTACGAGGTTGATCTCCTCCCGAGTGATGGCCGGAGTTCGCACGGCCGGCGCAACAACGGGCGCGATGAGGTCGGTGGGAGAGGCCGCATTGACGGTAACCGTAGAGATGATGGGAACCGGTGGGGCGACAACGATGCCCGCCTATTGGTGCTATTAACAATTGCTAGACAAGAGTAGGGGCTTTGGGGGCTTACGTCGTCGAAGGGTGGAAGAGGGATGGTCTTGGCTACGCTCATTGATTTAGCGAGCTCTCCCAGGGTTTGCCGGCGTGGTGCCAACATGGCGCGGGCGCGGCGATCGGGGCTGGTATGGGAGCTCGATGGATCGTGGCAGGACGCCATTTCGCCGGGATGTTAGAGATGCTGTCGGGATGGTGCGGACAATAATAGCTGAGAAAGGAAAAATGAAGATATAGTTGAAATGAGAAGCGTTCGTGCCACGTAGGGTAAAGGGGCCAGACAATTTGAAGGAGAGAGTGGTAAAGATTAGTTCTTAGAAGCATCTGTCCTGGTGAATATTTCATATGTTCGCTCTAAAAGTCTTGAAGTAGGCTTCGATGCCTACCTGCGTGAATCTTGAAGGAGTGTGACTTCGTGAATTTGATTCTTTTAATCTTCTTAAAATCATCCAGTGTATCGAAACATATGGAGGAAGATGCAGCGACTACTAGAGCCATACTCAGTAGACATTAAAGGCAATAGCGTGCGGGTCACGGGCGGGACTGCTCAGTGACAGCGGTCACGTGCAGGCCTAGCTCGCTTCCTCACCTACAACCTTAAATTCGTTGGGCTGCTCGCACCACTTCACCACCCAACAAGCCCCAACCATGACTACGCGCACGACCCGGCCGGACAACTAAGTCGTATGCAAAGGATTCGTTCGTCCGATTCATTGCGTTCTACCGAAACGGACGCACCTGGAATGCTCATGATAACACCGTCTCCTATGCTCACATCCTGGATGGGTCCGATGTGCGAAAGACCATCATGCTGCGGGATATTCCAAACAAAGTGACTGATGTAAGCGCCTTCTTCTTTGCTTGTGTAGCATCGACTAACAATCTCAGGAACAACTTCTTCGGTTGCTGTGGGATGAGGACTGCTTGACTTCATGTATCTTCGGATGGATTCCAAATCGGGTGCCAACTACCATCATGTTACGCAATATCCCAAACAAGATGACTGATGTAAGCACCTTCTTCCTTGCTTGTGTAGCATCAACTAACACTCCTCAGGAACAACTTCTCCGTTTGCTATGGGATACCGGCTGTCGAGGACTGATTGACTTCATGTATTTGCGCATGGACTGCAAATCAGACTGCGACGTCGGCTATGCCTTCTTCAACCTGACCTCACCAATCCACATCATTCGATTCCTGGAATGCTTTGAAGGTCGTCTCTAGCCGAGCATGAGAGCCGGTCCGACTACCAGATTGGCAGAGATATCTTACGCTACCTCACGGGGCCTCGAGCCACTGATCCAGAAGGTTCGGAAATCTTCACCTACAAGGAAGCTGCGCAAGTCCTCACTTGCAAGGATGCTGCGCAACTCCTCACCTATGAGGAAGCTGAAGAGCTGCCCGCCGAAGGTGAGCCACAAATGCATCTCTTCTGATCACATTGCGCTAATTAATGTAGCTCTTTTACATTTTTCAAGACCAAGTTTGATTCCGATTGATTGACACGGAGAAGGCCTATGCAGTGTCTCCTGCATTCCGATGGAGACGTGAACTGCTTCGTTGAGGCTTTCATCAATGCGGAAAGGAAAGACCGAGGAGGCCCACGGAAACGACAGACTGCGAGCGACAGCAAAAATTCAGGGAGGATGATCGGGGAGACGGACGAGACAGTTAGTAGGGCTTGTCTAATCCTCACGAATTGTCGCTCTCATAGCTTCTATTACTCGCTCTCCCTATACCGTGCGCAAATTGGTGCTGCCAACATTCTCGATCTTTGCGTCTTCATTGAGAAAGTGACGCCGCGTATTCAAGTTGATCGTTCAAGTTGATGACGATCTTTCTCCGTGAATGAACGTGGTTCGCGGCAGACGTCACGAGATTTGTCGTTTTCGTAGTCAAGATCACTGGGGACAGCACCGTTGGATGGCAAGCATGGTCCCGACTACTCCGGCACCGAGAACACTTTCTGGCCATTGTAATGCTTAGTTTTAGCTTTCGGTAAGCGAAACCCTTTCAATATTATTCACGTTATCTCCGCTAACGATTGACATCATCACAGCGCTTCTGTAGGCCGAATCCTTCCTCTCGGCCCCCTTCAATCTCAATCCTCCGCTCGGCTCCGGTATACGCGACAATCGGTTTCAATAACGAAGGCCCCGAACGCCAGGGGACATAGCATGAGCGCCAGTTGAGGGCAAATGATGCCTAACGGGACGTGTGGAGGGCAAATGAGGCGGCTGAGCTCAATCCGTAGCCTCCAAAGCTCTCCCGCGCGAGCCGGAGAGTTCCACTGTGACCTGGCACAACCTTGGTGTCTTGCTCGCCTGGTCGCTCGATGATGAGCTGCCTCAAATTTCAAGAAAGACTTCGTCGAGAACGACGACCTAGCATTTGCGCGAGGAGGATGTAGCGCCCTCGTCCATGCTGCCGGGAAAGAAGCTAGAGAGAGATGACAAGGTAAAGACAATCGAGGGCCGACTCTGCGCCCTTCTTCTCGCGAACCGTGGTGTGTTTCTCTCTGAGAAGACGATATGATGCCCTAAGTGGTAGTTCGAGGAAGAACTCAAACCTTGGCCAACCCCGCCGGAGATGAAATGGGAGGGAGACGACAAAGCAAATACTATCATGGGCCGACTTCTCCCTCTTCTGCGCGAGTCTGGCAGTGCTGACATGGCCTGCCACAAACGGCGTGTCTTCCTCGCTTCTCTTTCGACGACCTCCGCAGCAGTGCCACGCTGCAAGACATCCTTCGGTGGTCTGACACAACCTGTTTGTCTTGCCCGCTTTCCCATTCGACGATGTCCGCAAGTGAGCCACCCTGGAAGACATTGTATTCCTGGTTGACGAGATCGACGAAGATTTGGTACACGACCCTCTCAGCTCCGAACTGTTGGAGACACTCAAGCTCGAAGGCGAGACTTGAAAATATTCGTCAGGCTACCACATCTGGGCTACTACGGCGCGGGAGAGACTCGGCCTGGTGGATTTGGGGTCAAATAGGATGTGACGCTCAACGACTGATTACTTCAACTACACACAGACAAGACTGAAGAAGAATCGCAGCTCTTAGGGACGACAATCCTGTGCCCAAAGCCCGGAGAGATGACTTCAGGAGGAGTCGGTGTCTTAGGTTACGCTGTCGGAGATGCAATGGGAGGAAGATGACAGACAATTTGGGCCGATTCTTCTGAAGTGTTGCGACCTTTCTCTGCCCGAATCAGTAGTTCATGGGAAGAAGACCGGATCATGGAAAGGACGATGGTGCAAGGTTGGGAGCGCTTGCGGTTTCAAGGAGCATCTGCCATTGCGCTAGGCGTGAATACCCAATCTACATTTTGTAGAGGGTAGGAGCTACAATGAATTAGGTTTGGACCATTTTAGTTCAGCTGTCGACATCTTAAACATATTTACTGTGAGTGTTGGGGACCTCAGATAGCATCATTCTTCGATTGTGTCATCCGCGTTCTCGACTTCCATTGCCCGATTGTTTGCCAGGATACTGAATGTATCTTCTCGAACCTCTCGAGATGCACGAGAAACCGTGAACACCAAATGCTGGGGGGCTCCTAACCTGGCACCCGGATTACGATATGCGGTATATATATCAACAGCTGAACATGATCTAGAATGCTAAGTTCTCGGCGCGGACCGCAGGGATTACGCCGGGCGGGAACTGCGTCTGACGACCTAGTATACGGCCCCCGGACTTTAGGTAGGCCTCCCTAGTAGTGTGCACGCCTATAATCATGGCTTTGATTCCTTCAATTATCTCTCAACCCGTTGGATATCCTACCGTTCTAAGTTGCCTCACGAGTCCAGCTCACCATCGCAGTGCTGTCAGAAATAAGACAGTTAGGTCATAAAGTCGAGCATCGCGATACAGCTCAATCTCTTGCTTTCCCGACCGCCTCAAACATTGCCTTTCGTATTTCGAAGCCTTGCCTAGCTCATCAGCACGCTACACAGTCCACAATCTTTTCCCGAAACACATGTCAGCGATAGACATAGTCGAGAAAGTCTCATCCCTTACTCAGCCGCTATTGCTAGAACACGATTGAAAAAATGCGCCTTGGTCCGTCTCCAAGAGATCAGCGAGACTACTCCGTGGATGGATTGTTCGCTGCTGCTCTTAGAATATGTGGTGGACTTGAAGATGAGGGCGTTTTGTATCTTCTGTCGCCTCCTCTAGACTCTCATGGTTCCTGCTTGCTCTTCCGTGCCCAGGCTTGACCGGTTTTTGCTTGCTGGAGCGCCAGCCCTTTGCAGAGAGAGTTCACCACATCATTTCACTGTGTATCTAGAGGCTCTTTTACTAATCGGACACCTTTTCACTCTTTGATACGCGCAGGATGGTCGCAGAAGCAGACTTGAAAGCAATATCTCATCTTTTCTTACTAGATAACTAATCTCTCAAGGCAGAACACTTCACTTCGTAAGAAAGCATGGATAGAGAGGTGAGACAGCCGCTGCAGTAGCTCATGGAGTCGAGGAGTACAAAACATAGAAATGTGTGCACCTACTTTACGTACTGGTTGAGGGCCTATGCATTGGTACAAAGGCTGGATGCTCACGTGATACTTCCACCGATGCCGGCACTCTCCGCGCAGCCGGCCTATGGAAACCTGGTGGGGAGCTCGTGCTTGGTGTAGAATGTCGTGGAATGTGGCGGAAGTCTGCGGTCTCCAACGCACGGCCCCAGGCACCACCCCTCTGTAGTGTAGGTACCCTGCCATGGTGCCTGGGGCCGTGCGTTGAAGACCGCACGGCCCCAGGCACCATGGCACGATTAGACTGCCTGCTGTTAAACTGCCTAGCGCTGATGAGTCATCACTCGATTAGCGCCTGGCTGGCAGCTATAAAACCTTCTCGGCCGCCGGACCAAGTTATGTTCTTCATCCTAGTGCAAGGCAAGTCTCCCCTCCCCCATCCTTTCCTCTCCTGGCTTCTCACTAACAATCATCACAGGGCATTACGCGTGGCAGTGAGGAGTCGTCCGAGCCCGTGTCTTTTGCTGGTTGAAAACTACCCAACCTGACCGCTCCTGCTGGTCTTCGGATCGGCAGGGAATTTTTGGAACCCCCAACTCGAGGATCTTTCCTCAACCTTTTTCATTGATCTGCTCAGCTTGTCTGGGTCTTCAAAGAAGAAGCTTCTCTATCTTTGGTACTTCACTTCTATTGCTGGATCGTGATGTTCGCTTTGGTGTTTCACTTGATGAAGGGACGCGTCGCCGCCCCGCCTTGGTGTTGCTGCCCGGAGTTGTTGATGCGCAGCATCAATGCTTTGCACCCACGATTCGTCTAATCGCTACGTGATGCTGACTATCGCTTTCCCTCCATGCTGAGCGACGCCCGTTTCCAATGGTGATGCCGATGGTGACCATCATGTCTTTGACTCTCATGAGCAAGCGGCAACGCGTGCTAAGCTTTTCGTGCTCTCTGGATGTGCCGCATGGCGAAGCCACATGGCAGTCATGTATCTGCAGGATACAAGTGGTGATCGTCCTGGAACTTTGCGTGGTGTTGAGGGCGGTGGAGCGCGCGCGGGTGGCACCACGGCGAGACAAGCCGTCAATGCTGCCGACAGGCAGAGGAGTGAGCTCTTCGAAGCTCTCTCAGAGCTACGTCTGCCACAGCGACTGACGGCGAAGCCATGGTGTTGAGGGCAGTGACGAGTTGGACCTGCGCAACCACCATTCTCGTGCGCGGGCGGCGCCGCAGCCAGCGAAGGGCTTGACAGACACACTCGGCCAGCTGGCGAGTAAAAGCCGTCCTTGAAGCTTTACGGGTATATCTGCGATGCATTGTGAGGGTCGGGAATGGTTTGGTTGCGCGCAAAACCCGGAGACAGGCAGGCCATCGCATGAATTTGAACTCGCCACATAGTCTCTGTCACTGCATCATGAATTCCGCGGGGCATCCTTCACTCAGTAAGGACTGCTAGATAGCTCTCTGTAGTCGGGGACAGATCTTCATCGCCGGTAGTGTTGAGGTTGGCGGCGTCAACCCGGTCCAGGCACCTCGCGCGAGGGCGGCATTGTCTCGCAGCATCACAGGCTTCTCAATTCAGGAGCGGCAGAGCTGTCGCAGGACATGATGAGTGTATATTGCAGTAGGTGGTGGCACCTAGGCACATAGTGTTGCTGCTGTGCACGCCTCGATATATGCCGCTCTTGTCGGAGCTGGGAAAATGCCCGAAATTATGTCTGTCACTGCGTTACGAAGTATGTGCTTTGTTGCGAGGATCGTACAAATTGCAGGTCATCTATTTTTCATCTCATTCCGATCCTCCTCGCTCTCAGAGAAAGCCTTGATGCCGTGACCTTGCCCTGAGAGGAGCCGGGGACGCCAGTACTAGAAAACGGCATCATTTCTCGTCCGTCAGTAAGTCATTGAACAAGCAGCACTCACGAGAGGCCGCCGCATTGATCGTCAATTTATCTATAGCTGTAGAGGCATCACCTATGCCCAAGTTGGAGCTTTGAGCCCTGTCTGGGAGCTGCGCATCGTGTCCGGAGCGCTTCTCCGCCGCGCAAAACCTCTGGCTGTCACTGCATTCACGAGCAGGAAGATAAGTACAGACATGAAGAGAGTCTCTCGTGAAGCTCCAAATGCTGGAGAAAGGAGCTCCGCGCTGCTTCAGCATCGTGACTTTTGTTTGGGGTCTCCCTAAACTCGCCACTGCAAGGGCATACCTCCCCAAAACTGGCGCTTCCAGAATCAGACCATAGAGAGCATCACGATGCGAGAAGCCTGCGCTTTCCGCCACGCACAGGCCCCTCCGAGGCGTTGAGGAACCTCCGGGGGCCAATCATGCTCTACAAGGGCCAGCTGCCGTCCGGCGCTACAAAAATTGACGCCTGTTACTGCGACCGGCATTTCGATATCATACCTGCGACCGGCATTTCGATATCATACATAGAACCCCAATCCAGCTGTGCATAGGTCTTCTACATTGGCAAAGCTATGTCTTCGGGGGCGTTGACGTCATTGGCGCTGAATCCTGATCAGCCACTGCGTGGTTCAGCCACCGGTTGCAACACCACGAATTTTACGCCACCAGACCTCAACATCCATCACCGCCCGGGAATTGCCCATATCAACTACAGAGCTACTGTGCCGCCCTCGGCTCCCTTCTCCCCGCCTCTCTTCTGCAACTACGCCTCCCCCTTCATCGCTCTCCCGTCAGCGCCGCTCAGAACCATCTGACAACTGGCTCGAATGGGAACGAATGGTCCATTCGATTCCACACTACGTCCGGAGATCAGGAGAATATGAGAGCTTCCCGGTAAGCTACATGAGGAATGCCATCAGGCGCCGTCGACTTCACTTCCGCTGATTCGACGCTTCTGCGACTTTTCGCTAAATTTGTTTCAGGGAATCACGTAAAAATACTTCAAGAACATCATAGCATTGTAAGATACCAAAGAAAGCTTGGAGCTACCCGAGCCGTCTAAGCATAGTCTTGTCCTCACAAAATGCGAGATAATGGGGGCGGTGGCCACTGCTTTTGTTGACTTTTAAGGAAGAAGAACCTGTTGCGACCGCGGAGGAAGAAACGCTCTTAGGCTCTGGGCCAGGGCAGAAAAAAGTTGAGCTGGAAATGAACAAATCCCATGCATCTTTATGGATGCACTGGCAGCTTAGAGTACTCGACAAGACCCTTCAACCCCCTGAATCGCCGTCCGCATCCTCTCGACGCCACCTCCGAAAACAGACCGTCCCGCAACAGTCTCATACATGGATCCCATCCGATCAGAAAAACAAAGCACGCAGATACGCCGAGCGCTTTGGAATTCGAGCTGCCGACATAGGCGCCTCCGATTTTGTGGAGCATAGCTTCCAGAAAGAGGATTGGCCCACATGGGGGTGCAGACCGCGGAGACAACACGTCGCCTACATCCACAACGACCGGCAAACGCAAGGAGTCATTCCATGGTATCCTCAAGAGTCGCCGTGATTGCCGACCGAGCCGTGGTGGTCGCTGTGGAGGCAGGGACATCACCGCCGCTTCGCCTGTCGGGAACATGAAGAAGACGAACAAGGCTACTGCGAAGCAGACCGGAAGGCATAACGTCCCGCCTGGCACAATTTGAGCAAGCGAAAACAAGATCAGCATCAGCAAATTGGTCACTACACACGAGATCCTCGAGGAAATGGACGCTGCTAGCAGCTCACAGCTGAGCGACGTTGATGAACTGCAGGATGCGTCAACCTTCCTCGTTTCCAAGATCAAACCGACCTAGAATATTCCACCTGCGTCCGCTTCTAGTAACTCGCATCGCCTCCCTACGCTTGATCATGTCTGGACGCGGTTCCAGGCACAGTTTTCCGCGAAGCCATGTCAGGGTTTTTCTCCCTGTTTGTCATAACCTACACCGCCCATAGGCTAGAGGGTGCCTCATGTACCAAGAGTAAAGATGAAACGTCTTGCATGGGCAGTTCGAGAAGATGGAAGACGAAGGTACGATATCAATGCCTGATCATGGTGACCGCATTGCTAATAATAAACCAAGGGCCTTCGTTCCTAGCAATCGCGTATCAAGCAGATACATGGTTCCAAACGACTCGTCGCCTCCCCTACAAGCGCTTCCATGCCCGAAAGCCCTAGCTAGGAATCAGCCACTGTTTAAATGCCAGGAATTAACGGAAGGATCATGGCTGGCGGGCGTCCTTCTTCTGGACCCCAGGACGCCGGCCCCAAGTCAAGAGAATTGCTCCAGAACCTGATGGGACTTGGGCAAAGAGCACCAAGCCGCTCTCGTGAGGAACAGCGCCAGGAAACCGCGATCAGATTTGAGAAAAACCTCGAGAAGCTTGTCAACGAAGGCGAGAAGGAGATAAATAACAAGGAGTTAAAAAAGCGCATGCAGGTTGTGGATGAGCTAGACAAGAGGTTCAAGGAGCACCAGGTCGCTCTCGTGGAGGAACAGCGCGAGAGGGTCACGAAGAAGTTAAGAAAAGAAAAAGTCAACGAGAAGGTTGTCAACGAAGATGAGACGGACATTAAAAACAGAGAATTGAAGGAGCGCATGGAGATCGCGGATGAGCTTTCAGATCAGTTCAAAAAAGAGAACAAGAGTGGCAAGGTCCAGGCTGAGATGGGGACAAAGAA
This sequence comes from Lophium mytilinum, assembly GCA_010093605.1. Taxonomy (NCBI): domain Eukaryota; kingdom Fungi; phylum Ascomycota; class Dothideomycetes; order Mytilinidiales; family Mytilinidiaceae; genus Lophium; species Lophium mytilinum. The sequence continues at coordinate 444,353 of MU004184.1, read as the reverse complement.
CCGACCGTGGAGAATATGGAGGCACATCTCGACAAGCTGACTCAACGCATCGAAACGATGGAGGTTGAGATGGTAGACAAGGACAATAAGGAGGAAGTTGCCCTTGGGACTTCAAGGTTGTACGTATCGGTCCACCTCATCCCACAACTGCGGCCACACTGACACCATTCCCCAGAATTGAATTCATCCACGTTCGGCCGAAGCTTGTCAGAGGAAGCGGGAGGGACACAAATGTGGAGGGCAAGATGAGCGAAGAAATGCGAAAGAAATCTTACAGAGCCAGCGCGTGGCCGGCGCGTGAAGGTGACTTGGAACACAATGATTCAAGGTGTGTGGTTGTCCTGGTACAGTAAGGCTCTGGCAATAGAAGTTCCTTCGTGGTTTCTCTCGTACGTATGCTTCAACAAGATTAATGTTTGGTTGCCTTTACTTGGAATCAAAAGGATGAAGAAGACATTCCGCAGCCTCTGAGGCTTCAACTATCTCCAAAACCACTCCCCATAGGGACACTACGGATCGTCGATTCACTTCTTGTATTCACAGGGTTTGTGTATCGACTAAGTCCGAGCAAGGTTGGGAAGGGAGCGAGCGAGGTGTCGTTCACGCTTACGACACTGCAGGTTATAAAGATCAGACGCGCATTCGCAACCGGGCGTGCAGTCTCACATAGCGCCTTTCTTCGAGTGCGGCTCCGGGACGGCTTGATTTGTGCCAGTCCAAGGAAGAAAAGCGAATAGTCAGTGGAATCAAGTTTTGCGCCCCGAATTTGAGTAAAACTGGCAAAATGCTGGCGAAGCTGCCCGCGAAGGAAGACGAGGAGGGGTTAGAAAAGAAGTTACTTTACGAGCAGAACTTCCATGATCAGCCCACAGCGACCTGCTTAGAGTATTGGAGATCGACCATTCGTCTCCGCTGGGATCACTCGTGGTGTCGAGGCCAAAGATGTTGGCGAGACACCGACGGCTCGGTGTCATTCAAGCACTACGAATGGGTTCGGGGGAAGGAGCTCGGTGGGTCAAAGGCTATGAGGAGACGATCGCATTTGCATCTTCACTCTTTGAGGGATGTGACTCTTCAAAGTCCTTCCTGGTTCTTCTTTGTCACTGCTCGCGGTAGATATCTATCTTTTCATACATCTATATGATGCGCCTTCACAAGAAATACAGATCGAGAACGGCTGCATGACCGATCTCGATTGGGCTGAAAGTCTGAAAAGTGTCAAATTCTCTCGGGCGAGGTTTCACATCGTGATTCAATCGCGACAACATCGAAATCGTAGACTCAGCGGAGTATAGCTACGGAGGGACAAGCTGTTCTTCCTAGGCACATCTACTAGGGCGGCGGTATCGGACTACTGAGCACAAGGCACAGCACGTCTTACCAAAGTTGCTCTTATCCTTAAAGTTTACCAATACTCGTCTTGAACGTAGAAACGGAACTAAGCGTTTCAGAACTCGGGCGGGGTTTCATGTACGAGTGAAATGCCTTATGGAAGGTTGCGAAGATCACGTTCAGTCCTGCCTCTTCGCACTGTCTGTCAGTCATCGAGACCCGACCCTTTCTAGATCGACGTACGATATTTCATTTAAGCATTGGAGTAGAGACGCGCTTTGTTCTATCACTTCGGATACAGCATGTCTGGCAGAATGATGACAAGGGGGGTCGTCACTGGGAATAAGCAGTGCACGCTCAGTCTAAGGTAGGGTGGGCTCCGAGAAAGATGACTGACATGCATGCACGGCGTCTTCAACGTCCTTAAGTATGTCAAAGCTTCGTCGATATCTCACAAACAGTGCCTAACTCTCGGTGTAGGTCGTTGTGGGAGCGCCTAAACCTCTTCATTGCATACTAACAGCTTTAGTAAAGGCATTCTCCTTTTCTCTTGCTTGGCTTTCAATCTTGTTTGAACATTTCAATCTGTTTCGTAGGCCTACCAATCCACTAGTCACTCCATTGTCTTCTAGACCCCGGCTCTCATCTATGTGAATTGACCCCGTACAAGGAAAAGGGAAGCAATCTTGATTCAGGTGAATCAGATTCATAGCGAAGGGCAAACCTTACCCTCTTCCTCAACTCCTCGGAACCAACCTTCTATCCGCCTATCAGCTCCATTCATACCCACTACTTTCCTGTCACCACAACACTCATCGCACACACCACCTCAACAACCCACAAGTATCCTAAGACCGTCCCTCCGCCCTCTTCCTGCTTCAACGTAGGCCACCTTGATATCCAGTTTTTCAGTCTCGAGATCCCATGCAAAGGACTATCAATACAACAATGCGGACCTTTATCCTTACACTCGTTGCCGCAGTCTTAGGCATCGGCGGTGTCATCTTAATTCTCATCCTCGCGTCGGAGATGGGCGGAGAATACGGGGTTATCACCGCGTTGGCCGCGCTGGTCTCGATATTCGGGTGGCCGTTCCTCTGTGACGAAGAAGAGGATGAGGAGCCCGGGCTGCCATTGTGGTATGAGGCGGACTCTCAGCTTGGCGAGAAGGATGTCCCAGGTGAAGAGGTTTAGGAGGGGAGATCGTTGTGTGGAGGCGGTTCGTGATGTAGTTGTATGAGGTTGGCGACTCGCGTGAGAATCGGGAGGGAGACGTCCATTCCGGTAGTGAGCAGGGGGTGCATTGAGAAACGTGTCTTTGGGGTGCGTGGTACGCCAAAGATCAAACTGGTTCTGTGGTATTGAGAATTCAAGCTTGCCCTGAGGGACGGAGGCTGAGTGGAGCACGAAGTGCTGTTCGTCACTGAGCAGTTGGTCGGTCAGCTTAGTTACTTGTACAAAGGAGAGTGGGCGAGATATTCTGGAAGGGATTCTCATCCTCAGCGTGCCCTCTTGACGTCATGGTGTTGAGACCGTGGTGTCGAGATTGCGAACCGCCACTGACCAGGCGCAAATCTGTCTCACCTCTTCCTGCACAGTAGGGGTATAGATCGAGCTTCAGGTTGTCTCTGAGTGGTCCTTGTGGTGCTTGGTAGCTGTGGTGTTGAGAGTTTGGCTCGGCCCTGAGCACCGAACCTAATCTCAGGTGGCGGAGGCAGCGATTGGGGCAGCATCGTTCGTCGCTGGGCAGCACTAATCCATAAATAAATTTGCAGCGGCATGATTTGTAGGGCTGGTAAGGCGTTAAGTTAGGTTCGGACTTGGCGTTACGATGCTTGAGGATGGTGTTGAGAGCTTTGACAACCTCTCGGCGGACGAGACTGGCGGAGATGGAATAGCGGCGTCCGTCACTGGGAAGAAATAGCTTAAGGAATATCTGTAGGCCAGGAAGAGAAAGACTGCAGTATCTCCTTGAGTTCTTGAGGCTCTCGATGTAACAACCTTGCGTCCCAAAACCGGGGGGTTTAGTCAATCGTTGCGTACGCATGCCAGGCAGCGATGGGCAGCGGCGTCAGTCACTGAGCAGGATATACTCTTGCTCTTTTCCAATCGCAAGACAGATGTTCCAAAGTCATTTTATATAGACTTGGCATCCTCATCGTTGCGTTGCAAGGCCCTGAAGTCGAGCTGTGGTGGCGTCCCTGAGACCTCGGTTTCGGCCACCATCTTGGCCCTGGCATCACCGCACACGATACCAAAAGACCACATAGCGTCCTCGAAACGGCCAGAAAAATCTCCTGTGGTATTCTAAAGTATTGTTTCTGTCATAAAGCATTTGTTGGCCCCCGATACTCGCTATTCCCTGATAACCTTGTATTTTTTAGCTATCATAATGTGTTCTTTATATTGCTAAGACTAAATCAATATACCCCATTCTCTAGGCTTCAAGACCTGAAATCGAAGTACTTCCCCTTTACCGCATTTATAGCAGGACGATCTGTTCTCGTGCCTGTAGCCAAGTTATGGAAATCAACGTTGGTGAACAACTTGTCGGAACCTGGTGGTACACACACAATAAACTTCCCCAAGCGCGAGGCATCATTTACAAAGACATGATTACGCTCTGCTATATGACACTATACACGAAGGTTGCACCGGTAATGCGTCAAGCTCCGGGAAGCTACTTAAAGTTACTTAGCAAAGTTGCTGCTCCATAGTAAAATTGAAGATATCCCCAGACCGACGCGAGACGAGACTCTCTATTAACACATGCTATAAAGCTAGTCACTGAGGCCTTCTATCACATGTCAGACACTCAGTATTACAGTAGGCGGGCATCAGGCTGGCTGTCGTGGGAGTGCCAGTCGGGATCACAGGCTTGGCGGCGGCGGCCCTCGCGTATCGCGGCGCGGCCAGCTGGAGCGGAACCCCTCCTGTGATCTGGAAGCTTCCATGGCAGGTGAAGCAGGCTGCTCCTGTTGCCTGGAGCGGCCACCCCCAGTCCTCGTTAAAACGGGTCTGATTAAACGGTCTAGCGCTGATGAGTCAGCGCCAAGACTTCCAAATATTCTCCAGTATATCAACCCGCCCGCCCCTCGACCTTTTCACTCCTACATCACTCCTCTTCAATTTCAGGACACTCTTCGTCGACAAGATACTTTTACACCCTCTCGAATCATGGTCTTCTCTCGTGGCTCTGGGTATGGAGGGCATGCCAGACCGCCCATCCATTCGACTCTCTCGACTCTTTAGCGCAGGTACGTCACTCCTCCCAGTGTTTTCTGTTTCCGCACGGCAAGGTAAAGGCGACGGCGACGGTGATGGCGACTTCGACAAACTTCTTCCATCTTTTCTTCCTCCTACTGGACCGGATCTTCTTCTCTCTCTTGGGGCGGCCTATCTTCAAAGTCTCTTCGGAGTCTTCAGCTTCAGCGGAGGTCGATGGCTTGTCTTCGGATGGGCAGATCACCTTCAATGAACTCTCTTGTGACCTAGTCACCCATTTTTTCATTGAGCCTCTCGCCTTGTGCGGGACCTTGAAGAAGAAACGATCAATCAATCAATCAGCTTCTTGTTCTCCGCATTTCTGGTGCTGTGATGTCTTGCCTTTGCATCGTGATGACTTTAACGCCATGTTGGGAGCTTGTGTGTGTCGGCCTGGATCATGTTGTCACTTAGTCGAAGAGGCGCCGTTTGCTTTTCCCAACGGGAGTGTCTGTAGAAACCGTTATGCAGTATCCGTGTTGCTATTTTACTTCCCCGATTCACTTCTTGACTGTTTTCGTGATGGTGTTGAGGTGGCGCGGACAGTGATCAACTTTGTGTAAGCACCAGTGTTGTTTGCCCCACACCCCCGAATTGATAGCAGCGAGAACGGAAAGAGAATGATATAGAAGCTCCATATGGTCTTCGCAAGACACGGCCCTTGTTTGGACGATCGTGCGGGCTGGTGGGACGCGTCAAGCCGAAAACGCGACGAGACGCGACGGCGACCAGCATCCTCACCACTTCCCCCTGCGCCATCGCCGTTCTGAGAAGTCTATGCTTTTCTCTACAAGGAGAGAAAGCTTCCAGGGATTGCAAGCCAGAGACCACATAGTCGCCGCCGCCGTGAATCAAAGCCTACCTGGCGGTGCATATTAGGCCACCTCTTAACCGTCTAGATACTGAGTAGCCAGGCTTCTCCCTACAGTGGCGTCGAGTGAGCAGTATTAGAGCCCATCCGTTATAAATCTGTGTGCCCAGGCTTATGCTATAGTATTCTGAAACAAGATGGAGTAGCGGGGGCGTCTGGAAGACCTATCGTTGTCCTCAAAGTCAACGCACCCAAGCTCTCATAATGCCCGGGCAGTAGAGCAGGTCCAATCTACATAACGAAAAAACATGAGTCTAGATTACGATGTCTGGGCCTTTACATTCACGATTCAGACTCGTTGAATGGTTCTGAGGCGGCCAAGGGCATTATGGATACACGCAGCACAACAGCACCATTGCGCTCGTCTGAAGCCGGTTCCAACTTTGCTTGAGGTATCCGATCATCAAATTCAGAGGCCGTATTACGTTCGGTGAACGTTTACGTCTCGTTTCGGACATGTGCTGTGCCTTGAGGCCACTCTGACGGCGTCAAGATAGCGGGTGAATTGTTCGATGTGAATTGAACCTTGCGGAACATTACATCGCATACGAATTGATTATGGGACCATGAAGTTAGTCAGACGGCGTCAAGATGGCATGTGAATAGTAGCTCCGAGTTGAACCTCGTGAAACATTACATCGTATATGGATTATATATGAAGCTATGAAGTCAGTCAGATGGTGACAAGATGGCGTATGATCTATTCGTTCTATATTGAACCTCCCCAATTATTACATCATATACGAATTGACTATGAGGCTTTAAAGTCAGTCAGACGGCGTCAACATGCTGTATGGATTATTCGGGCCGAATTGAACCCTGTCAAACATGACATTGCCTGCGGATTAATCATGAGGCCACAAAGTCAGTCAGACGGCGTCAACATGCTGTGAAAATGCTTCGCTTCTAATAACACCTTCTCGAACTTTACATTCTGCACAAATTGAACTTGAGGTCATGAAGTCAGTCAGACGGCGGCAAGAAGAAGTCAAGAAGCACTTAATCAAGCCGAGATATTCGGTGCAAGCCCGCTGAAGTTGGATATCGTGAATCTTAGCACAAGAACCACCACAGCGCGTATCACGATTTGGAAGAAGTTTGAGCAGAAACGTGACTGCAACTTGTAACTCTATGTGCCTCGGACGGCTTTTGTCTCGTTAAAAAAGGTACATAATCCAACAGAACGTGTTGGCATTACGCTGTTAAATCATTACAGCGCCTGGCATGAATAGCGTACATTTAGGGGGAAAGCATCCACAAATAGCAGGGCATAAGGACCCTAAGAGGCTAGTAATTGGTACATATTCTACAAATTGCGACTAACGTGGGACTATTGCGTCCTAAAACAAACACAATGCGTGGCACGAACTTAGAAGAAAAATATTATAATTCGTTACAAGGAGTGCCTAGAGGGGCCCTTGAATGCCTAGAGGGGCCCTTAACTACCATCTATTATATTGAGAACCACCTATTTAGGGGTCTCATGTACTAACATCGTCACAAAGCATGTCGCCAAATGGCACGGATTCGGAAAAGAAAGTGACTACATTCCGCCACGAGGAAGGACCCCGAGGGGCCACTTATCATCATCTATTGTACAAACTTGCACCTGACTCGGGGCCTCCACGTGCCAAACTTCCCCCAGCACCCACAACTTAGTTCGAAAGCTTGGCCCCCTTCTCCACGACCGCGGTTGCTTCTTTTCCTTCTTGTCCTTCTTGGTCTTCACCTCTTTCTTGTCCTTCTTCCCCTTCTTCTCTCTTCCTCTGGGCCTCGTTGCGGCGGTGCAGCTTTAGTGCGCGTCTCTTCTTCTCCCCGTAGCGTCCCCTCTTCGGCTCCTTCTTCTCCCCTTTCTCCTTCTTCTCCTCCTCGGCCTTCTTCTCTTCTCTCTCCTCTCTCGGCCGGAAGCGTGCCCCGCGCAGGACCACCCTTGTCTTCGCCATTGTCTATGACACCGCGTCAGCGCCAGCTACGTCAAGGAGGGTACGACGCGTGATTACCTTCAGCTTGCGCGGCTTTGGAGGCTCTTTCGGCCTCAGCGCCAGCCCCTCCATCCAGCCCGCCAAGGCATGGGCGTTGTCTATAAGCATGCGTCAGCGCCAGTCAAACTCAGCAGGCTTGAAATTTGCCTACCTTCGGCCTGCAGCTGCTCTCCCGCCGCCGCCGCCAGGTGCTCCTCCATAGGCTTGCCAGTGCCAGTGCTGCTCGACATGATTTGAGATGTGGTGTGGTTTATGTGCGTTTTTGCAGTGGGAATTAGACGTGAATTTCGTCGGGTCTGTCGTGTGCGAGGTTTGAAGGTGTGACGGAGACAGTGAAGTTAAATTAAGTCAATATCAGCACAGACCACCTTGACTGATGCGTGATTGGCTACCTACCGAGGACACCCCCAGTAGTGGTATAAGAAAGTAGAGTGTAAGAGAGATGGAGGCAATTTAGCTGTAGATGCCATTCGCTAGCTCGTCTTGCTCTGAAATCAGTTCTTATACTGACCAGGCATAGGATTCTGCACACTATTCTGCCACTGTTAGAGGTGCCTCCATAGATTGTTGATAATCCGAAAGCGATGTCAAGTTCCAGACCGCAGAATCTGAGCTGCCTCTTGACTGGCTAGCAATTCAGTCACCAGGATGCTCCTGACAGCGGTATCTAGCGGGATCAGGAAGCCGTGAATTCAACCTACTGGAGTATAGATCTCTGGCCTGGTTCGTGATGTTGCAGTTGCAGATGAGAATGGAATTCGTTATTTAGGCCCCCCTCCAAAATCTAGCTATTTCAGCGGGGAGGCTCTACATGCTGGATGCCCAGCATTGGACAAGATTACCGTAACAGTAGGATCAAAACTTTCCGCAGCCATAATTGACCTTCATATTGACCTCCGTTGGTATACTCTCTTTGTGGAATGCCACGTCGCCCTGCTGCTTCTTTCCCTCATCCTCGTTCACACCCTCATTGTCCGTCTCCGTCTCGTACATCGCCTCCTCCTCCACCTCGTCGTCGTCTTCCTCCCTACCCTTCTTCTTCTCCAGCTCTAGCCTCATCTCTAGCTCCTGGATCCTCTCCTCGGCCTCATCCAATTCCCGGTTCTTCCTCGCAATCTCCCTCTTCTTGCTCGCAAGCTCCTCCTTCATCCACACTTTCGCCTCCTTCATCGACTTCAGCTCAACCTTGATATAATGCTCCTGCGCAAGATTCTTCTTCTCCATGCATTCCGCAATCCTAGTCTGAATCGCGAGCGCTCGCTCATGGGTATCGATATGCTTGATCATACCCTCCTTCCACTTCTTCATGATGCCCTCGTTGTGACGGATAGCTTCAACCATAGCCTTGATCTCGACATCGCTGAACTCGTCCTTTTCGGGGAGCTCGAGGATTTTGGCCTTGTGGAAGATGAACTTGCGTGCATACTTCTTCTCAGGGCCAGGAGAGGCGGTAGAATCGACCCGCTTGCGCTTGGTTCCGGTCCGAGGAGTGGTGAGAGTGGCAGAGAATGCCTGCTGCTGAGAGGGGGTGTTGATCGGTGTCTCTGGCGCAATGGCGGTTGGGATGGTGATTGCCAGTGCTGATTTGGATGGGGAGGTGGCGTTTGACTGGCGTAGAAGAGATTGGTTGAGCGCTGCTTCGGGTCCAGTGTGGATTACGGCGACAATGGATTGTGTCGACATGGATGGAGCGGCCCGTGTCGACTTGGGCGTCTTGGGTACTTGTGGTGTCTGGGGGGTCCTGGTTTTGTAAGCGTTAATGCAAAGTGCGTCTGTGTGGAAGTCGACTTACGTTGAACGCCTGCTAGGGCTGGAGAATATGTTGAGAATTTGGTCAGGGAACGGCATTGTTGGTGTGGTGTGTTGATGTGAAGGTAGGTGGTGGGAGGATGTGGTTGTTGGATTTTAGAAAAGCTCGAGGGTGGTTTTGTGCTTTAAGTAGGCAGGCAGTAGACTAGAAAGGCCTTGTAGATTTGGATCGTGGAGGTGAATTGGAGCATTCAGGTGGCGAAAATCGCAAGGGTGTGCTAACAACGTCAGTTTGTAGTGAATTCTGCTCTGTAGTTGATGGTGTGAGAAGTGCTCTGAAGCTCCCAAGAGGATAGAGACACGATCTATTTATCTCAATCCCCCAATGCAAGCAGGAGGCAATAAGCTTCCGTTCTGACATTGAAAGCGGACGTCGAAAAACTTGTTTCCTGATTGTACTCCGAGGGTCGTGGCATATCTTTCGGGAATTTGGAAAGCTTTGGAGTGCTCCTGACGGTGGTATGTCAAGAGAATAGATGATGCAGGTCAGGCTCTATACAGCACAGCAAGGCAGCTGTAATCGGATTAGAACACTTGTGTCGCCTGCCTTTTGTAGACCTTTAGACTTAAAGTGTGGCTATAGAGGCTTCCTCCTTGAGGATTGTGAAGGCGTCAAGATACCTCAAGCAGCGGTAAGGAAGAAGAAAACTTGCTTAACAATGTATGCGTTTCAAAGCGCTCACCCATCACAGAAACATAGGTAAGAATAAGGGGGGGAGCAGGCCACGGGGTGGTTCTTTCATTGTATTAAGGCGTCGGTAGTAAGCCAGGAAAGAACAAGAAACGCCTCAGGAATAGCATTTCGTAGGGCGAGAGACTCCCATCAACTCAACCATTCCGCTCCATGATGTAACTTCTTCTTTCCCTCCATCGCCCATACTTCCCCCAAGCCTCTTCCTAGCCTTGGTCCTGAATGATCCCCTTCAACCCGTCGATGGTCCGGTCCTTGTGGCGAAGGATACGTTCCAAAGTGGCGATTTCAACGATCTTTGCCTCGCAAGTCCGCTGCAGAGCCCCAAGGGCGATGTCTCTTTGGCGGCCTACGTGCTCAAGCACACGGATCTTCGTTTCGAGGGCGCGGCGCTCTGCGTCTTGGTTGCTGATATGTTGTTCCATCGCGGCATGCAGTTGTTTTTCGACGTCTTGGGCAAGTTGTTGACGAATTTCAGCACCTCCGATGGCGTCCTGGAGGCGTCGACTGGCGGCTCGAGCACCCCGCGTCCGATGTAGGGTGAGCAAGGTCTCGACGATAGTCCTAGACTCTTGGCGGCGTGTGGTAGCGGCCGTGGCGTTGTCGAAGACGTTCTGGAAGTTGTCCATGCTTGTGACAAGCTCGATGTGCCGTCGGTTGTGAAGTGGAGAAGAATTGTGAAGCGTCGGAGGAGGCTTGAAGTGTAGAATTGGTGATGGCGGCGAGGTACAGTCGATGAAAGATCTGATGGTTCAAGACGATAGGAGCTGTGTCTTGTTTCGAAGTTAGAGGAGTGGAACTGTGGTGTTGTTCATCCGGCCTGGGGCGCTAGTGTGTTGTAGCACGTGATAACAGGGCCTGAGCTTCTTTCAGCTAGTGTTCTGTCCATCGAGACTATTAAGTGACTTCGCGTACGCTGACAACATCGCGAGCTCCCATACCCCACAATTGAATCCTAGTTCCATCAAGATGCCTTGGATGACCAGGTCGGAAGCCGCTTGGAGCACCTGGTTTGTCCGCAAGAGGGCGCAGAAGCGAAGTAAGTTGAGTCCAATTCCTGTTAGACGAAGGCAACTAGCTGATAGTAGTTCTTTCCAGCATGCCGTCTCATTACCGTTCATATCAAAGCTTCCACGGACGACGAGTACGGAATCAACTTTCTCATCCACGAGGACACGCTTCGGAAAACTTCAGCGTTCTTCCGAGCTGCGCTGCGAGGAGGATGGTTAGAGTCTATTCAAGGCATCATCAAGCTCCCGGATGTCTCTCCTCGTGTCTTTGGCATCTACCAGTACTGGGCGTACACCGATAGGCTCGATACTACTTCAGGAGCTCCAACGCCGAACACCCTCGACGCAGAGTTCACCCTTCTAGCAAACTGCTATGTCTTCGGCGAACGAATTCTGGACTCTTGGTTCAAGGATACCATCATGGACGCTCTTCTCCAGCTCGTCCGCCGATACAGCGACGGGCACTTCATCACCGCCGACCACCTCGAGCTCATATTCTCCAATACCAAGCTTCCAGAGGGATCGCCTTTGCGCGAAGCGATGTTTCGGTTAGGCAGCGTTGGCCTGAGAGCTGTTTTCCGGAGTCCGATCGAGATCCCACAGCTGTTCTGGGACTTATCTGAGGCTGCCGACAACACCAATAGCATAGGGTGGTGGGACTGCGAGTTTCACAGTCATAGTGGGAGTCACGGTGGGAACAGAGCGAATTGCTACCTACGGCATGGGCACTCGGTGAGAGCCGGTGCGCACATGTACGCAACACTACCTGGAGACTTGGACCCTAGCACCAAGATTCCTGTCCTGGATATTAGGGCGTACAACAGCTCACGTCCTTAAATATTCCGTTTAGAAGCTCAATCGCTACGCGTAGTTTAGGCAATTTTGTGTTTAGTTGGCATCAAATGAACACATTGGGGAAGCGTAAAGGGTCATAGGGTCGCAGTGGTCAGATGATGTAGACTTTACGGAGCATCGAACAGCTTACAAGAACACGCAGAATGCCGAGTGCATGTTTTCAAGACTTGGTTCAAGAAATGCGATATGTAGTCCCTTTGTGATGCCTTCGGTCCTATCAGTCCCTGGTTAAAATCCAGCGCTGCCTCTTCTACATCTTTCTCCTTTATTCCTCAATTATGTCAATACCACGCGCTCAGTGCGTTGACTATCCTAGTGTGCTGCCCCATGGCCCTTGACGTCTTTTAGATATTGGCATCGCATGCTACCTCTCCCTTTGGTAGCTCTAAGGCATCTATATATACTGGATCTCTCCTCAACTAAAGCTACTAAAGAAGGACAATAGCATTCTATGATAGTAGATCCCTACGTGGTGTTATAAGATGCTCGTCGTGCAATTTGCCTGTCGAGACTTGCCTGTTACATTGTATGCACAGCTTACCAAACTAATCAGCTGCCCTTCCCTTTTATGTCGATATGTACAAAGTAGTCCAGATTTGTTGCTACTATAGCAACAACTACTAAGGCAGAACGCTTGTCGACATCTCACAGACCAATCGACGATACTCGCCTCCTTTTGGACCAGTCGGGGCTTCTTCGGCAGTGACCGATCTTCTACCACAAGACCGGCGTCATCGCTTGACCGGCAACACAAATCCTCCAAACATCTTCTTCAATCGTCAACTTCATCACTTGAACAAGAACAACTCCCTCTTGATCTAGTTTTTGGATACCGTCTCCTTAGCCTACGCACGCATGGCAGCAAAATGGGCACCACTTGATGGCATTGTGCGCACCATCGCCATTCGACAGCCTTTTTCTTGTCAACCAGCCTGCGACCCACGTCATTACTTTCCAAGCCAGACGTGGAGCGGCTTCAGCTGCTACTTCCCGACCTCGACCTTCTCGGCCTCTATCCGGGAAGAATAAGGCTGCTCTTGTGGAGATTCTCTCTTTCGGCAGCAACCCTTTCCACAGCAAGGTCATGGAGAAAAGGACTGGCGAGCCCAACGTCATGAAGTCATCGTCAGAAAGCCCTTCCCCAAACCAGGCACTGTACAACTTCCACCGTTTCCCGTCAGCCATCCACAGCGAGCCCAAGTCAGGCGCCGGCCTGACTCCAGTGGCCGTGGCATCCTCCCCCTTCTTCTCATGTCCGCCCAGCTCCCCTCGCCTGGAACATCGCATTCATGTAGACCTCGACCAGGAAGAGGGCCGTGCCAACGTCAAGAAGGGCAAGGAGAACCGCCACAAGATCTACGTCCGCTTCACCAAGAACGTCGACTTCTCCGGCCTTCAGGCCTTCTTCGCCCGACGCAGAGATATATCAAGATCTTCGCGAGGCAGGACAGCCAGTCGAATGCGATCGAAATAATTCCTCCGTGCTTGTCCTGTGCCAAATCCGCGTGTGGATTTGGAAGAGATTCATCAGAAAATCACCCGCGCACACAGAACCGGCGTTCTTCCGCGCAGTCTAGCTTGCCCAATATACTTCATATCAAGACGACATTGATGCCTCTCCTGGTCATCCGGATTCGCGTCGACAAGCACGGCTTCAAGCAATGGTACGTTCATGCCCTTCTCTCAACCGTTGTCAGCCGCCTAGGTACCTTCCACGCTACACCCCATCCCACACAGGCAAGGTACGGACACTCGAGCCTGGCTCTTCCATAGCCATTAAGCTCTTATGCCCCTTGCCGAGATCGATCCAACAAGTCGCCACCGTGGTTCCCTGTCCGAAAGCTCGCCGCAATGCGGTAAAAGTGTAGTATGGTGTTTCTTCAGGCCCTTCGGGGTTATGAGCCGGGGTAGCGGCCTTTATCTTCAACGGCGGCGACGACTTCGGGATAGTTACCCTGGCGTCAGCGCTGCTCCGCACTCGATGGCGCCAGTAGGTGGTCCCAGTCAAACATCTTTGCTAATCTTTCTGCAGTCTACGGTGGTACTCCCATGCAGAAGGACATCGATATGCTCGCAAACAAAGATCAACGAACAAAAATCAACATCCGCATATCATCGTTGCCACTCCTGGCCGCCTGAACGCCCTCGTCCGCGGGAAGAAGCTACGACTAGGCAACATCCAGCGGTTCGTCCTCGATGAATGCGACAAGATGCTCGATCGGATCGGTGCGTTCACCCTATCCCTCCCAAACCTTCGATGGACTATGCTAACGTCACTTGAAAGACATGCGCCGCGATAAGATATTCCGTGCGACTCCTCAACAAAAGCAGGTGATGATGTTCAGCGCGACTCTCTCCGAGGACATCCGCCGCGCCTCTGAGAAATTCGAGGAAAGCATACGCGAAATAGGTAAGAGTCTTCATTTCCATGTTTGCTATTCCCACAAAATTCCCAAGAACGAGCAAGACAAGAAGAACATTTTCTGGCACTTCAGTCCACCGAGCCCGACTCTCGTAGCTCTCGCTCTGGGCTGTCATGCCAAGATTAAACCAAATCGTCGTGCTCAGTGGGTGTTGGGAATGCTTTTGACCAGCGAACGGGCAAGCAAGATCGGATCTGACTGTCTAATGAGGGTAGAGCAGGGCCCTGAAAACGTAAGAGCACGATGAGCGACGAAAGGGCGTACCGCGGCTTCAGCTGCCTGCTCTGCTAGAAAGGAGTCCGTTCGGGCGGCCCACCTCGTACATATTTGTCTTCCTGTGTTGTTCGCGTCTTGTTTCGTCAACATGATATACGATTCTGCTAACACTTTTCTTGATTTAGATATGCGCATGATGCCCAGTTGGGGTTGGAAGGCATCTGGACTACGGGGCGTGGAGACCGTTTAGAGGGATTCAGACAGGACATGGCCCTCGAACTTTGAAAGCTGGTTTCGGGCGGAGTAGTGCGAGGAAATTGGAGACAGCACCATGCCGTGTGAGGCCGAGTTGGAACGTTAAAACCTATTCCAATACCTTCTCTCTCTCAATATCTTGTTACTTTAAGACAGCATATATGCCTTGGATGAATGAGATGCGTGAATAACGCGTCAAAACGTGACACATAAATTCGCTATGCCGGTGCAACTCGCTAGAAAGAGTAGTTCCAACTCCAGCCCATTTTCTTCCTAATCCGCGTGATTCTTTGGCCTACGCTGCGTGGCGCTACCCGGAAGAGACGCCGGCTTTCGAGTTCATTCATCAAAGTCATCATATACACATGCTTAGGAGCGGGCCCAAACGGTGGACGACTGTGCACAGACCTACACTAACTTTCAAGACGAGGGCTTCGCACAACAACAATCTTTCCGAAACATCCCTCCAGACTACGCAGTAACCCGAATCTCACAACGAGACTGCTCAAAGTTACGGTACGTATTTTGATCTTTCCCCGACGCGTGTCCCTTCCCTTCAATTTCTTTTCAGGCTTCGTACCGTCGATCGAGTCCGGGTTCTCACAGCCTCACTCATTCGCAGACGGGTGGAGGCCAAGATCAGACAAAGTCATCGCGCCTGACCGGGGAGTTGATCCCGGGCGTTGGCACTAGTGTCGGTGCGTGATGCTTTTCTGGTCACTGCGTGAGTCCTCTAGCACTCACGGAATTTGTTTGAACCCGAAAGAGGCTGGCTGAGCAGAGCCGGGGTAGCACTTCCGCGATTACTAACGCCTAGAGTTACCACGTAGTCAGTACTGCTCTGCACACTGGCGACGGTGGTGCTGTATCTGGGCTTGCACATGTTGTTCTTTCCTTCTCGAATTCAATGGGTTTACTTCTACTTGAAAGACTAATGTATCATAGATGGATCGTCAACTGCGGAATTCGAATACACTGACCCCCATTGTCACCCCGACGCCTACAAGGACGCCCGCCAAAGACGCCCTTGTCCTTCGGGCTGTCAACTCAGCTGCACAGAGGTCGGAAAGCGGGGGTAGACCCAACGTTGGAAAAGCCTTGCGCCGCCTGTACGACGAGAGCCGATTCAACTACGACAACGCGAAACTGCTCGACGCTGTGCTACGAATGCGAGCGACGCCTCTGCAGCAGGCCAACTTCCGCGGCTTCATTAGGAGAGAGCGGAAGGCATCCAAGAAGCGCGAACGCAAGCTGAATGCGGTGAAGACGCAAGCGACCTCACAACACGACCTCCCGATGTTCGAACCTCCAAGTAGGTCCCCTTCTGCTCCTCCTCCGTTCAATACCCAAAGTCCTACCAACAGGCACCGTCGCATCGACCGAGCCCGCGCTTCCCATAGCCTCGCTCCCAGATGGCGGGCCAAGATCGAACAAAGCTATCGCGCGAGGGGGTCCGGCCGTTTCTCTCGTTTTGCAAACGATCGAGATCGGCGCGTAAGTCCTCAAGTAGTACTACGGAGACCAGGCCGGGACGTCTACAGGCCAGGCAGGGTCGAGGCAGCATTTGGCGATGGCTGAGTCACCAGAGATACCACGGCGCTAGCACTGCCTTGCTATCTATAGCGCCGGTGAAGGTGTCATGGGCTCACATATATCTTTCTTCTCGCGGTAATGTGCTGCATGAGGCTAATGGACATCTTACAGGACGCGGGTTGTCGGGCGAGGAGGAGGCGAGAGCGCTTGAGACGTTTCGGCGTCTCACACTCACGGAGGGCAAACAAGAGGATATGGTGGAGTGATTTGAGCGCATGGAAGGCGTCTCTTGATAATCCCAGCTTTGGAGGCTATGGAGAGGGCATAGCGGAGTCTCAAATAGGGTTGGTTTGGCGGATGACAGACTGGTGCGAGGCATAGGTTGATTGCAGACAGCGCCATCAGTAGAGAGTAATGACAAGGTGCACATCACGGCCAAGACAATGAAGATAAATCCAAGCACGCCGACGTGAACCATCGGGCTTATGACCACTTTACTGCGCTTTAGTGGAGGTGCGTGATGCTACACGGCCTGGGATCTTTGGCCCGCCCTCAGCTGGCGTGTCGAACTCCTCGCGCACTCAACTTTATAGCAGTTTATATCGTGATGAGGGTCTCACTCAAAGCTAAGAAAGGGTTCTTTTTAGAGTGAAGAATGCGTAAAGCAGGGCGTGAAAAGCCCTAGGCGTATCTGTCGCAAAAGCGGGTTCAGTGGCGGAGAACCGTTGACCAAATGCCACGCAGCGGCTGGCGACGACGACGCCGCACACAGTAATATCCAACGCAAAGTGTGACTCGGAGGTGCATAATAAACTGTCTGTCGAAGATCTCGCGCGCTGTTTGGCCACAATATGTGGTGGGGTAGGCAAACAATCGCGCACTGACCCTCTCCGCTCTAAGGGTATATACTCACTATAAAATAAGACCCTCCGCCTTCGGGCATTTGGTCAATTTGAAACAACACAGAGAAGATTAGCATGGCCCCTGCACTAAGGATGACACGCTTTATCAAAGAGTTAGCTTCAATATTTTTTTTAGCTTTTTGTTTTGCTTAGCTGAGGTTCGAGCCCCAGTCGTGTCACCTTTTTGGACTACCATTCTTTTTGCACAACGCAAAGCTCGCCATAGATAATGAACTAACGTGCAGCAATAGATGCACTGCTACTGTAAAGGTCTCGGTCTCTAAGTCTCCCTAAATACGTCCAAACAAAATCGACTTCCGGCAGTGCTGTGCTGCTTCGCGACATCATCACCAGTTTTAACACTTAACAATCTCCATCCAGCTTTACCACCTCCTAGTTCAGCCTCGGGCGACTCAGCGCCATCTTTGCGTCTCTACTAATATGCCTGTAGCAATCAGCAAGACCGAATTCGGACCTCCGAGACCACCAAGTACGAGTGCAGCTGCGCCGCCGATGGGGCATCGTTCGCGCCACCCGCCACAACCCCTGCGACCTCTTGCCCATCATCTCCGTCTCATTTCTTTCGCAGTACTAGGTCCACGTCATTCAATCGGCGAGTAAGCGGAAAGCTGAGCTCTCTGATTACAACGATGCCGGCTACGACATTTGGGAAATGGGGAACGGGATTGAACACCCGTAGCTGCATCATAATGCAGAATATCGTTATGAGATCTCACAGCAAGACCACAGGATCTCAAGACAGTCCGCGCGCATGAATTGACGGAACGGTGGCTCTGTTATGGTTCACTGCGATGGTTTATGTTTCCCTGTCGCCTAATCCCCATACCATCACTCTTTTCGGACCCTCTTAGCATCACAATATTCCTCACAATCCCTTTCCGGGGCCGACAGACGTCTCCTCGTACCATGAGCACTCATCGGGGTTTACTGACCATCGCCCAGAGAGAGCTCTTGGCTCAACGAATCTAGCAACCGCCCCAGCGCGTTACATCTAGAGATTATTTCGACCAAATCTCCTTCAGCAGTTTCAGAGCCGCTCGTTGGGGGTTCGAAACCTCCTCAGTACGCAGCTACGTGGGCTCTCACTCATGACACAGGGAACGCCCAGCTCAAAACGCCGGCTTCCCTACCTACTTCATATGAGCGGGTGTGGATCGATTGCCGCGAGCAAGACGGCGAGAGGGCTATCGAGGACATGAACATGCTATTTAGCCTGTGCGAACTTGAGGTCGGTTGTGGAACCATTTGGAGAAATCTCTGGGTGAGCTTACAGGTTGCCAAACACATTTTAGCTAATTTCCCAACAGATCCAGCATAGTTCGCCCTTCCTTCCTCTTCCACGCAATACCAAAAATACCAAATTCCCATCTATCATAAGCGATGATCTGGTCGTACCAGTTGCGTTATCTTCACCGTCACTCCAACTGGCCGCGTCGTAGTGGCACTCCTACTCCAACACATAAACATAATTCCAGACCCGAGGACTACCGTCGTAGGGAGTTCCGAAGTCCTTTCTTCGAGTTAGGAAAATCTTGTGAAGTGGCAGTAGACAAGAGAAGGTCAAGGGGAACGAAATGATTTAGGACAGGGTATAGGGTCCTACCTTGCCAAAGTTTCTCCCGCGATTCCGGGACCATTTCAGGTGTCAGCAGCATGCGGGCTTCGTTGCTGGCACTGCGTGGTTGGAGACGGAAGATCCACCGGATCTCCAAAACTTGAGCTCGATAATTTTATCAACCCTGATACGTCTCACGTCTGCAATCGAACATAGCAGCATTTCTAGTCGTCCATCGTGAAGGAGCGATAGTAAAAGAGGAGTAGATACATCATCCCATATAGCGATGGAGTCATTACAGGCGCCGACAGTACCTAGCAGCTGGACGGAGCGACTACGAAGCGTTTTCTTGCGTAGGTTATTATGGTAACCACGAAGCTGAGAACATTTAGATCTAGCTGTGAATGTGGAGATTTACAGTGTGGTACCACCATAGTACTCTGAAACTCTGTGGTCGAAGCAGCACCGTGATGTTTGCGGTGGGTATGTCACTCGCGGCACATTCGAAACACCATGGGATATATAACTGGTGAGAGCTGGGCATGCTCCGGGTACGACTCAGCTTCTTTATGGCGCTGCGCACTGCAAGGGTGGTCTATCTGCCGTCCCCCGCAAAATGCCGGGGACGACAAGGATGCACCCATCGACCATTAACAAAACAATAACGACAACGATGGCCACGAGCCCAGCGAACCTCACACCTAAAAGACAACGATGCCGAAGATGATGATGATAACCCTATTGGACCTCCACCAAGAGTATCCCGGCTCACCGCCGTGCTCCCGTGTCATTTCCCGTCGTTAGTTAGCTATCCCTTTGGGAGTTAAAAAAGTCGTGCGATTTTAAAGCACCCAGTCTAGTCTTGCATTAGCGCATAGCCGGAGTTAGCGCTTGTAAGGGCCCCCCTACTAAACTAAGACCTTTAAAGTGCTAATGCCTAATATATAATTATATATACTATAATAATAAATTATTAATATATTCTATTTTTAAAGCTATTAAGTAAGCTATTAAGCTATATATTAAGCTATATATTATATAAAATATCTAGAATTATAGTATATAGCCTTAGGGCTTATTATTATAGACTATAAGAGGTAAGGCACGGAGTATAGTATTAAATAAGAAATAGGGTGTATTTATAAAGATAAAGTTGCATAAAGATAGAGATTCTACACGGCGTAGACTAAATATAGGCTAGAGGTATAAAACTGCGCTAGCGCATAGGCTTATATAATGTAGCTAAGGGCATATAATATATATAGAGCTAGATTTATTATACTACCCCCCCTAAATAGAAAAAAAAGGCTATAGAAAGAAAAGGCTATATAAAAAGAAAAGGCTATATAGTAAGGCTATAGACTAGAAAAAATAAAATACTAAGAAAATATAGTTATAAGTAATTAAATAGAAATTATATAAGAAAGGGGCGTACTTATAGTATTATAAAGGTAGGCGTTCCTATTAAGATAGCTTAGCTAGCTAGATATAGTAGAGAATCTAGGTCTTAGTTAAGTTATAAATAATATTATAATATTACTGCGCAAGGTATATAATTAGAGTTAATAAGCGCGCGCATTATAGATTATAAGTACGCGCTTATTAAGGACTTACTACTAGTTAGGGTTAGGCCTAAAGTTTAGATAAGGGCTATTAGTATTAGAGTATTAGTAATAGAACTTACTAATAAGCTTATTAAAACTATATTTACTAAAGTTAGTCTAGTTCTACTATATCTATAGCTTAGTATAGCCCTTATACTAGGTATAGTATTATAGCTTATAACTATAGCGGCCGCGTTATAGCTAACGGCTATCTATAATAAAGTTAATTAGCTATATATTAATATAATCTTGCTTATTATTAGTTATTTTATGCGGGTTAATAACTTATACTAGTAGAGGCGGAGCTAGGTTCTATTCTAGTATAGGCCGGGGCTTAAAAAGGTAGAGTAGGTAAGAATAAAAGATATTATAGATATAATATTCTTTAAGTAATATTTCTATAAAATTAAGCTAAAAGGTATAATTCTAATTAATAACTTTAGTAATATAGAATAGGCTAAGATTCTTATAGTTAAGTAAATAATTAGGGTATTAGGTTTTAATATTACGCGCGTTAAACTAGACTAAGTTATCTATCTTAAGATAAGGTAGTAGTTAATAATATTAATTTATAAAGTAAGCTTAGGCAGCTATAGCCTAGATAATAGCTTAGCGGCATTCTATAAGAATCTCTTTTATCTAATTAGTATATTAGTTAGCTAGTAGCTACTTATTATATACTATAGCACGCTCTATTACTAGTATATAGGGTTTAATACCTAATTGCGGGTAGAAACTATAAGTAGTAAAAAAGGGGGTAAAGCCTATTAAGGCTAATTTATAGTTATTAATAGTAAATTTACTAAGGGAAAGATAATTAACCTAGTTATTTTAGTAGTATAAAATAAACTATTATAGATAGGCTTTTATAACAGCGTTAGCGTTCTTAGTCTAGCTATTAGTTTTAGAATAGAAAGCGGTAGAGAATTTAGGCTTAACGCTAAGTTATTTATATAGGCGGCGCTAAATAGTAGATATAAATTACGCGCCGCGGTTACTAATAATAACTTTAGATAAGCTGTATAGTTAGAAGACTTTATAAATAAAGGCGTTAGTAATATCTTTAATAGTGTTGCCTATTATAGAAATATAGTAGTATTTCTTAGATAATTAGTTAACCCTAATAAGAATAAGTATATATATTTACCTATTTTATATATAAGAAGGGAGGTCTATAATAAAATCTATAGTAATTTTAGTCTATTACTTATCTAGTATATTAAGGCTATAGAGTAGTTCTTACTATTTATCTTAGAAAGCCTTTACTTAGTAATAGCTATAGTAGGCACCTATATAACGCTTAATATCTTTATAGAAGTTAGGCTAGAAGTAGTAGTACTAAAGTAGCTTATAGAAGCTATATTTACTAGAATAGCTAGTAATAGAAGTATTATAAGAGAGGCTAAGTAGCTTAGTATAGAGCTAGTTATAGGCTAGTATATATAGATAATTATAATAGTATAGTTAGTTATTCTATACTTTAAAGCTATTAATATTAAGATTACTAATAAAGTTACAGAGGGCTTTTAGAATAGAGTAAGCGCTACTTTAAATAAAGTTAGTTAGTTTATATAGTATAGAATTATATAGAGGTTTAGAATAAGAGGGGCATATATAGGCCTTATTAATAAAGTACTATAAGTTATTATTATTATAGTTAATATTATTATTAATATTACTATTACCTTAATCTAGCTATACTATAATAACTTTATTAGCAGCTATAAAGTTCTTATTAGCTAATAGAGCTATAAAAATCTTATTAGTATTACCGGGTAGCGCTATAAAGTTCTTATTAGCGCTTCTATTACTATTACTGTTATTACTAGCACGGTTTTAGTTATAGCTGCGTAGTATAGCAGGGGTAAGTTATAGAGATAAAAGAAAGAGAGAATATATTTTAAGAGAGAATTATAGTAAGGTTATTAGAAGAGGCTTAAGTAGCTTAGTATACGGGTAAAGTGCGTTAAATAGCCTATAGGCGCCGGGCTTACTTAGCTTAGCGTTATTAAGTAAGAGTAATTTACTATTTAGTATAACTTCTAGTCTAAGATTATAGAATTTAAGTATAGTTTAATATTAAAATTAATTTTATAGATTATTAGGCCTATAAGATAGGTCTTATAAACGGCGCGTAAGGCTATTAGGTTTACCTTCTAGTACGCTAGGGCGGTATATAATCTTAAAGTTAAACCTAGTAAGAAATTTAGCCTAATAGGCCTATTATTAATTAAGCTTCTTAGTAGTTATAAACTACTTAAGATTATAGTAATCTATAAGGATATTAGTTAGGTCTTTAGAATTAGCACTTATAAGCTCGGGTCTCTATTTTTTAAAGGCCTTAACTATAGTAAGAAGTTCTTTATTATAGATCTTATAGTTATACTTAGCTAGTAATATCTTAGAAGAAAAGAAGGTAACTAGGTATAGAAGGCTATTAGGCCTAATTTAGAATATAACGCCGGCTATTATATAATTAGAAGCGTTAGTTTTAAGAAAAACCTTTTTACTATACTAGAAGTATATAAGGACGGGTACCTCTATAAATACTTTTTTAAGCGCGCGGAAGCCTTTTTTATAGGCCTCTATCTATAAGAAATAGGGTTTCTTCTATTCTTCTTAGAGCTTTATTATATTAGTAAGAGGTTTAATAGTATATAAAAAGCTATAGATAAAGCGCTAGTAGAAATTAGATAGCCTAATAAAGGCTTAAATATTCTTAATATAGATTAGAGTATTCTATTTAAAAATAGCTATAACTTTCTCTAGGTCTATATAGATCCTGTTAGTAGAAATTATTAGGCCTAAGTAGGTAACTTCTTTTTAGTTAAACGCGTATTTAAATAAGTTAATATATAGGCCTATAGCCTCTAAATATTTAAGAATAGTAGCTATATAGGCCTTATAGTCTTTCTTTAAACCTTCTATATAAATAAGAATATTATCTAGATATACTATATAGAATTTATTAAGGAAATTATATAGCGTGCAGTTAATAAAGAACTAGAAAGTTCTAGGGCCCCCTATAATGCTAAAAGGTATAATAAGTAATTTATATTTACTATAATATATTATAAAAGCTATTTTATATTTATAGCCTAGGACTATATAGACTTTATTAAAGGCGGCAATAATATCTAGCTTAGTAAACTATTTAGCTTTACCTAGTTAATAGAGGGTTTTCTAGATAAGCGGAATTAGGTAGCGTATTTTAATAGTAAGGGCGTTAATAGCTCTATAGTTAATATAGAACTAGATACCGCCCCCTAGCTTATAGATAAGAAGAATAGGTAAAGAGACTTATAATTATAATTATCTAATATAGCCCTTAGCTAGATTATTATCTAGCTATTTCTTAATAATGTAAAGTTTATTAGCTAATATAGGGTATAGGCGGGCTTTAGGTAACTTAGTAAGGTTAACGCTGTTAACCTAGTTAATCTTATAATCTATTTCTAGTTAGTATAGTAGTAAACTATCTATATTAACTTAGTTAAAGATATAGATGTATTTATAAAGACTAGAAGGAAGTTAAGTAAATATTTTCTTCTTAGTATAGTATTACTTATCTTCTATAAACTTTTTAATATCGCGCATAGCTAGTTTATAGAGGTAGACGGGTATATTACTTATCTATATAGCTATAATCTAAAGATAATTTAAATAGATTAAAAAATCCTTGCAGGTATTAGTAAGGTCGGCTATAATATATTAAGGTAAGTTATTAAGCTAGTCTTCTTTAATAGCGGCCATGCGGCATATAGTAAGGTAGACTATAATACCTATTTATTATATAGAGTCTATAAAATTAAAGGGTTTTAGTATTATATTATAATTATATATAAAATTAGGTAGAGCTAAGCCCTTTATATATATAATAGCGGTATTAGTATTATCTATATAGTAATAGTAATATAGATAGGAAATTCTATTATATTTCTCTTTTATAAAGTTAATCTTGCTAGTAACCTAATTAATAGCTAGGTTATAGCACTAGAACTAATAGAGGCCTAAGATAATATTATAGTTACTAAGGTTAGTAATATAGGCCTATTTACGGCTCTAGTAGTTCTAAATAGTAATAGAAATAAAAGCTTTATAGGTAATCTTTTTAGTAATAGTAGAGCTATTAGCTAATTTAAGTATTTATAATTTAGGTAAGGGGCGGATAGAAAAGTTTATTTAGTACGCATAAGTAGTATCTATAAATTTATTAGTTACTCTAGTATCGCTATAAAGGTATTCTTTAATTATATCTAGTAGTTATTCTTTATAGAAACGCTAGATCTTTACTAGTACTAGAAAGCTATAAAAAGTCTTTTTATTAGTTTAACCCGCTTAAATATTATTACTAAGAGAGGTAGCTAAAATAACTAACCTTCTTAACTATGTAGATTCTTTATTTTTATAGTATTAGACTGCTTAAGTAATAATACGCCCTAGATCGCGACTATAATCTAGAACTAAGTATTTCCTAAGTAGCTCTAGTATTAAGATTAGCTGTATTCTATAAATAGTTCTCCCGCGCCTCTAGATAAAATAGAAGTATTAATATCTACTTTAGTAGAAGCTAGAGTAAATATTATAGAAGCTATATATATAGATAGAGTATATATAAATAGGGGCGCGTATATAAATAGAGTATATATAAATAGGGCTAGAGTTATAATACTATTAGAATATATACTAATACTATATAGGGTAAGTATAGAGCGCTCTATAGAGTACTACTAGTTAGTAGATATATAACTAATAAGTTAGTAGTAGAAGTAGTAATTCTTACTTATAAGTTAATGCTTTTAGTTATCTATAAGATAGCCTAGGGCTAGGCGCTACTAGTTAGTAGAAATATTAATAGGGAAGTTTATAACTTTATATATCTATAGTATAGATATCTAGTAATTCTAGCTAGGCGCATTTATTATAGTCTAGGTTTATTCTTAGCTATAGTTATTTTAGTAGCCTTAGTTCTAAGTAATCTAGTTTTAAGTGGCCTAGAACTAACCTATTAGGGTCTAGTTAGAAGGGTTCTAGGGCTTATTACCGCGGTAGCCTCTATAGTAGCTATTATTACTAGTCTAGAGGTTATTAGGCTATTAGCTATACTATTTAGGCTAGTTACTATATTATTAGCGTAGCTAGGTATAGTCTACTATAGCCTAATTAAGAAGCTAGTTGCGGTATATATTAATAACTTTATATCCCTTCTTATAATATTTTTCTAGAACGCCCGCAGGCTTAGTAATACCTAGGTGGATTTTTATCTTAAGCGCGGTAATATTCTAATAGTATTCTTAATTTAGTAGTTATACTATAAGTACTTAGTACTTTATATAGAATATATTAAGGTTATTATTACTCTATATTAGTTAGTTAAGTTACTAGAAAGTAGTAGCTTTAGAGTTATATAGTAGATTCTTAATATTAAGGCGCTTAATAGCTTTATTAAGAGTATAAAAAGGCTAATAGCCTATTATCCGCGCTATATAGTTACTAAGAGGTATACTAGTAAGATATATACTAAGAAAGTAGAGGCAGAAGCCTTTATTATATTAGTATAGGTAACTACTATAGATAAACTTACTAAGAACCTAGTAATACTAGGTAATATACTTAGCTTTATTACTATTATACTTAGGGGGGTATAGTATAGTCTTATTTTTATTCTAATTAGCGCAGCTTCTATAGTTAATATTATATAGAGGTAATAGAGTACTATCTAGTTTTATATAAGGTAGTATATATAGTTAAGAAATATAAATTAGATTATAGTTACGAAAGTTCTTATTATTATTACTATTACTAGAATTAAAGGGGGGTCTACTACCGCCCCTAGTAGAGTATATATAGTTCTATTAACTATAGAGGGGCTTATTAGGGCGGTGGGGTAGTAAGGGTTTACGTTGCTAGCGGCTGCGTAAGTAGTTATAGCTAGGTAGAATAGGCGGGTAATAGTCTAGCTTAGTATTACCTTTAGCTATAATATAGGCTATAAGCTTATATTAATAGCTTATAGTAGCGGTAAGCTATATAGTAATCTTAGGGGGAGAGCTATTAGTGCGGGCGGTAGGGCTATAGATAGTAGTATTCTCTAGGCCGTTAATATAGACTTTAGTAGTAGTAAGAGCTTTCTTAATATTCTTAATATAGGCTTTAAGCTTAGTAATATACTTAGCTAAAGCTTTTCTATAGGCCTTAAGCTTAGTAATATACTTTACTACTATTATATTAATAGTATCTATCTAGGCGGTAAACGCTACTATATTAGTAACGTATTTATATATAATTTTATCTTTAGCATTTCTAGCGTAGATAGTGTTATTTTTATCTTAGATAGTATTATTACAGTTATTATAGAGGTTGGAAAGGTTAGACTAGTATTTAAATTTTATATTAGTAATAGTTTTTTCTAGCTACTTAATATTATCTTTTATAGCCCGGAGGCGGTTATCTTATTACTTAATTATATTATAAGCTTACTTATTAAGCTTAGCCTAAGCCTCTATAGAGGCCTTATTACGCTTAAAATAGTTATATAGTTAATAGATTTTAGCTTTATATAAACGGGTTAATTTAAAGGCTATTACCTTATTTTTAGTAATAAAGTCTATAAAGGCTTTAGCGTCTAGAACTTTATATATAATAGAAGCTTTATTAGTATTTTACTTATTAATAGTAGAATAATTAATAAGCTTATTTACTTTAAGAATAAAAGTCTTAAAGGCGCCGGGCATCTTAGGGTAGTAGATATAGCTACTAGGGTTAGGTTAATTAGGGTATTTCTAAAGCTTATTATCTTTAAGAATAGCGTCGCCTTTAGTAATATTATCTTAGGTATTATTATTATAGCTACGCGCGCGCTATAAATTTCTAGTAATTATCTAGAATTTCTTAGTAGTGTTAGTATTCTAGAAGTTCTAAGTTAAGGCCTAGAAGTCTAAGGGTATAAGAATAGTGCGCTATAAAAGGAGGTCTTAAAGCTTCTATATACTAGTTATACTAAGAGAGTTAAAGTTAGAGTTATTAGCTATAGTATTAATAGCCGCGCGGGGTAATTATAGGGTATTATAGTTCGCTAGCAGTAGATTATAATTTAAGGACCCGGTAGATAGTAGCTAGGTAGAGTAACTTTATAGTATTATAGACTATAAGAGGCAAGGCATAGAGTATAGTATTAAATAAGAAATAGAGTATATTTATAAAGATAAAGTTATATAGAGATAGAGGTTCTATATAGCGTAGGCTAAATATAGGCTAGAGGTATAAAACTATGCTAGCGCATAGGCTTATATAATATAGCTAAGGGCATATAATATATATAGAGCTAGATCTATTATACTTATAAATAGCTATATATTATTAGAAAACTCTATATAGCTAGTTTTATATACTAGTTCTTTATCTATTATACTTATTAGCTATAATTCTCTCTCTTATTATACTATAAGCTTAAAAAGTAACTAAAAAGGCCCTAAAAAAGGCACTAAAAGTACTAAAAAATATACTAAAAAAGGGCCCTTTCTCTACTATATCTAGTAGCTTCTTATAGAGCTATATAGCTACTCTAGCTATATAATATATACCTATTTCTATTACCTAGTAGCTACCTATTATTTCTAAGAATTATATTTCCGCGCTGGATTTCTATACTAGAGGCTAGCCGCTAAGGCCCTTAGTAGCTAATAAGAAAGAGAAGAAAGAAAAGAAGAAGCTTATAGCTAAGATATATTAAACTAATAAGTTTACCTTTCTATATAGGCCTAATAAAGAGAAGAAGAATACTACTAAGCCGCGTAAGTCTATACTTATTAAGAATCTACCTACTATATCTATAAGCTAGAATTCTATACCTTAAGTTAATAAAACTCTATTAAAAATTATTACTAGCGCTATATCTATAAGCCTTCTTATAGCTACTATTAAGACTAAGAAAGTTATATACTCTAAGGCCTATTTACTATACTATTTAAAGTAATTTAGGCTACCTAAGGCCCTAGAAGAATAGTAAGAGAATAAGAATACTTATAATACTTATATATCTAGAAAAAGAGATAAAAAAGTTAATAAGTATCTTTCTAGAGGTTCTAGTTCTAGATAGAACTTACTATAGTAGATTTTTAAGCTACTTTTCTTTCTAGAGCTTTTTAAGTATTATATAAAGGCTATAAATATATATATAGTAATATAGCTATATAATAGTTCTATTAATTTAGCCGGCTAATAGATAGAAAAGAAGAAGAGGCTCTAGAAAAAGGTTAGTATTACTAAGTTAATAATTTAGGTTAGAATTATTATCTATATTAGGGTCTTCCGGCTGCTATAAATAGAGAATATATAGAATTTAAGTAAGAAATAACTATTATATATAATTACTAGGTATATAAGCTATTATAGGTAGAAGTAGATTAAAAGATATTTCTATATTTATCTAGTAAGTTTTTAAGGTATAAGGCTAATAATATTACCTTACTAGGTAGTAGTGCTTAGGCGAGCTTTCTATTATTTTAACTAGCTAAGCTTAATTTAAGCTTATATTCTAATTAATTAAACTTATAGAATTAATCTATATCTAGCGCTGCTAGTATAGCTAAGAAATAGCTAAGATATATATATCTATTTAAAAAGCTTTAATTCTTTATAATAATACTCTAAAATAACTTTTAATACTATATTATACCTAGATCTATAGTCTTAATTAATAAGATAATAGTGCGCTTTACTAGCTAAAGCTCTTATACTATTAAGATACCTAGAAAATCTATTTCTAAGGGCTATAAGATCTTTTCTTTCTACTAATATAGCTACTACTATGCCTTCTAGTTTACCTCTAGATTTAATAGAGTATTTAGCCTTTTTTAATATATTTAAGCTCTTAACTATACTTTTAATACTACTAGTAAGGCTATATTTAAGCTTTATATATTACTATCTACTCTTTTATAGTACTATATCCTCTACTATAATAACTACTTTACTAATATTAATCTCTTTAGTGCTCTAAGGTCTATTAGAATTACTATCTATAGTACTATAAGGTCTAACTCTATATATTATCTAGCTATGTATAAAGCTATAGATAAAGTAAAGTTATAGCTTTCTTTTAATCTATTCTCTAGAGTAGTTATAAGAGCTCTAGGCTTAGAAAAGAATATTCTCTTAATTATATAGTAAGATAAAAATCTTATAAGATTTCTAACTACTACTTATAGTACTTAGCTATTAGACTATAATAAGGTTCTTTACCGCCGCCTATATAGTTATATAGCGTAATTAAAGAAGCTTATTACTAAAATATAGAGTAATAATTCTATTAAATTTCTATATCTTTCTTAGCTTTTAATTAACTATAATAACTAGATAGAGAGTATTAATATTTATAATTAGCTGCGTAGCTATTATAATACCTAGATTATATATATATATATCTAAATACTACTATTCTTCTAGATACTTAATATAGCTATTATTAATATATATATACTCTCTAAAATTATATTCTAAATATTTAGAAATACTATACTAATAATCTATAAAAGATTCTATATATAATTAGTATAGAATCTTATTTAAATTAGCTATTAAAAGATATAGAAGAATACCGGGCGTATAATAGGCCTCTAAATAATATTCTTAAAGCTATATAAACTAGGTTAATTCCGCCTAAATTATATAGGCTATAGGTAAGTAGCTATTAGGTAGCTTATTATATAGTATATAGTTCTTTCTACTATATATCTATATAGCCGCAGGCACGTAATTAAAAGGTTTTATTATCTATAATAATTATAGCCTTTCTATTACTATTACTACTAGATTAAGACTATAATAAAACCCAGCTTATAAAGAAAGACCTTAAGAACTATATTTAGATATAAGGCGTACCTTTTATCTCTCTATAGAAAGTATATAGAGCCCTATTATAAGCGCTAGCTATATAAAGTTTAGATAGTAAGGCTGTTAGAAATAGAAAGGCTATAGTAGCCTACCTATTTTAAGCCTACTCTAGCCTTAATACTATAAAAAATAAGCTATATATAATTTTTTAAAGATTCTTAATATATTAAGTATAACTTTATAAGTAGCTATTATTAGATTTAGTGGTAAACGCTAATAAACGAGAAATCTAGGCCCCTTATACGGTGCTACGTCGTATCAGGCTTACGGCTTACGTGCACGAACCGACGCTAGCAGGTGACTTACGAAGGGATGTGACAACCTTGGCTGGATTGAGGAACATGAATGCTGCCAAACTCCAAGCCGGGTACGCCTGGCTTGAACCTACAGTCCTGTGCTTGATGGCGTTATGAGTGCCTTCCAAGACCAGCAACGGTCCAGCACTCACCATTAGGAGCTGTTTGGCGCTCCTAGTCGTGGCGGCGTCTAAATTTTTCTCAGT
Source organism: Lophium mytilinum (assembly GCA_010093605.1). Classification (NCBI taxonomy): domain Eukaryota; kingdom Fungi; phylum Ascomycota; class Dothideomycetes; order Mytilinidiales; family Mytilinidiaceae; genus Lophium; species Lophium mytilinum. The sequence continues at coordinate 413,634 of MU004184.1, read as the reverse complement.
GATGCGAGCAAGCATTTGTGACATGGTCTGCTTCTGGTTCTTTATGAGGCTGCTTAATGGTTTCCAAGCAGGCCAGTTGAAAAATAATTCTGTCCACTAGCCTGGACAACTGGGGTGTTATGGGCACAGCATACTGGATCACGCTTTCTTTTCCTTTTGGTTTAGATTTTAGTGCCCCTTGAAATGTCGTAGGTTCCGTATCTGCTCGCGATTGTAAGGATGGAATGCTGGTCGTTACCCCTAGTCTACCTATTTCTTATTTCGTCGCATTCTCGCAACAAAATGTGACGTCTGTTTAGGAGGTCATTGATCTCAATAGGCGTAGATTCATATATTGAAGACCTTGACATCTCCAGAACTTGAAAGTGGCTGATAGTGTCTTGAGATAAGCCTCATCACATTCATCTCGAACGCCACATTCACTTGTTCTAAACAGAGACCATGTCTTGCAAGCTGTGGAACTGCGAACGCGAATGTCCATCCGAGCATCGACCGCCATAAAGTCTCATCATACTCAGATAGTAGACACTATTGAGCTCAAGCTACTGTTCCCCGCAGCATTCAGGGAGTCGGGCGAATGGAGATTTGCCTTCTCTCCTCCTCCGCTGTAGCATACATCTTACAATTAGCACTTTACCAACGCAGTCTCCTCCTAGAGTATCGCAAGGGAGGTAAAGAACGCCCGTCTGTGATTGGAGACCTTCGACCTCAGCATTTGCAGTCCGCATCCTTTGATCATAAGCGGTGAGTACTCGTCTTTTGACGCTTCAATTCGGTCCTAGAACTCTCAAGGTCTCAGCGCCATCCCTAACGACACCCGCAACCCGTGTCACGCAGTGCTCCTAGTCCACGTATCCCTCCTCCGCTTGAGGTGACTAAGTCATTTGAAGCTCTCGGGCACGTGACTTCTGATCTTGCCGGTCATGTGCAGCCTCTCCTGCAGTAGATACGGGCTCTGCCCTTTGGATCGAACACAATCAACGATTCAGGTCCACAACCTCCGAATAGGCTTCAAATTCGGACGACCATCGTCATCTTACGAGAACATGGCCTCTCCTTTTCCATCTTCCATTAACGCCATCATTTAGGTCCCCGACGTCATTGTCACGTGGCCTAGCGATGGGAAAGTCTCGGCAGCGAGACAAGAAAGCTTTCAATCCAACGATCCGGGGCATCCGGTGGCGAGGGAACGATGACCATAGGACTTGCTGGGGAAGGGAGACACAGCACCTGAGCGGAATGGCGAGCCCGGCTAGCTTTTTATCTGGGAAGTGTTTTTGACCATGTCTGAACTTGGTCCATCGCACAAGTAATCATGCTCCTGCTACGGGTTGAATGGTACTGCGATCTTCATGGGTACCATCCGCTCGGACGATCACCGGATCTCGAGTTGGCTGGGCTTTGCCAGTTTCGATGTGCTGACTGTGCAAGAATCGTCACGGGGCGTATATCTATGGTCAGATCGTTGAAAGGATCGTCTGGTTTGGGTAAACCCCGACCTCGATGCTCGAAAGACATTGAAGCTGGTAGATACCCTATCATTGGGCAGGGGGGCTGTGGCGATGCTCGATAGATGGAGTATGGGGAGGCGTTAGTCGACGAGAAATTTAGTTGGAGAAAGGGAAGATGTTGGCGCGTGGGGCGAAAGAAATGGCACGGCCAAAAGTCTGCCCTAGGAGCCGAGTCATTGGGGTGAAGATGTTTGAAACGCAATGCTGCTCTCCAAAGTTTCGATATGGTGATTGTTGACTCGCTTGGGGTCGTAAAGAGGGCGCCGTTGCTCTAGGTTTCCCCGGAACTTGCTGCTGTGGAACTAGAGTACATGAGAGATGCTTGGCTAAAGAAGCTATTGGTACAAACCGGAGTTTGTCTGACCGAAAGGAGTATCCGGAAACTCCATCCTGGAGTACCTAATGAATGATAGATGCCAGATGGCTCCTCCATCAAGGTCTGGGAAATGGGCAAAAAACAGCAACCTCATTCCCGTCGTTAATGGTGATGCGTTGTGCCTTCTGAGGAAAGACGCAGAAGCACAGAGATAGATACAGAGATAAAAGAAGGAAATCTACTCGGAGACCACACTGGCATTCTCACTGTATGATACTTCCGACCGTCGTTGATGGAGCCATTTAAGCGGATGTTTAACAAGAGTAATAACTATAGCATAGTATCTGCTTCCGGCCCTAGACAATTCTCCAGCCAATCTTTGCATCAATACTTTCGGGCAGATGAACAGCAGCGATCCCTTCAGCGTGAGCTTATATAACGCACCTAGCCCAACAGCCACGAAAGTCTAGGAGTTTCCTGCCCTCCAACACGGTATGTTCATAGGTTGAGGCTCCGTCCTTGGCAGCGTCTTGTCGGAGGAGTGAACGTAGAGAAACGTGATGTGATCAGGGCTGGCCAAGATGAAGTTCGTGCCGACTTTGCTGTAGTGTCCAAAGAATATGTGGAAGCTGCCAAACAGCAGTGGTACCCTTCGAACTGGAGGAGATGTCGAGTGTGCTCCATCTCATCTTTAAAGCCATCTGCTTCGTCTGCCAACGCCATAGACACCGAGCCTGAGTCGTGAGATCATCTTTTCCAGTCCTCGAGGCTGATGCCCGCATTCCTCTGTGATTGAGTAGGGCTGTACCTAGCCCAGGATATTGATTTGTTCAGTGCATCGACCGAGATGTCAACGGCGACATTCCGGGTATCGGGTCTTGTCTCAAGATGCTGTTTAGCCCTAACTGTGCCGGGTGATTTGAAGCTGACTTACCTTGACTCAACGCTGCATACTTGCCGCTCGCTCTCTGTCCTCGTCGCGCTTGCGTTGGCCGTCTAGCCGCTTGATCTTGTCTGCGACGGCAGTAAGCACTTCTTGCCGCTGTCGTGAACAGGCCAGACTGGGGCCGGTGAGCGCTTCAGCAGCAGAGCCTCAGACTGGCCGTTGCGTGGACTCGATCGTCGCCGTCGAACCTCTCGAGCTCTCTCGAATCGCCTCGATCCTCTCCTGGCCCTGCCTCCCGCGTAGCCGCGCTCGGCCCGGGTGCACTGCTTGGTATCCGGAAGTTGTGGCTGGATTGAGAGTGCGCTCTGGATATGGGTTTTGGGAAGATGGAAGCCCTTACAGGTCCTTCCCGATTCGGAGATTCCCGGTTAGAAGGTGTTGAATTACTCGGTCTGGGGCCTTCGACAGCGGCGGGCGTAGGTTCGGAGGACCCCTCTTCTTTGATGGTCGGTCGTGATTTGAAGTTGGTTCGAAGTGGTATGGATATCTGTTACCGCTGACTGTCAGGTCCAGAAAGGCGTGAAAAGCGAGTGGGTGTAATCTTAACCCGAGGAGGAGTCGCTGGGATATAACATCCAAGGTATGACGCTTCCAAGACCTATTTGCTGTCCGGGGCTATGGGTACCGGATGAATGGGAGAAGTTCTACACTGCGTATGAAACTGAGTCTCTTGCATCATCGGTTGACAAGATGGTAGATACGGTCCTAACATGTGTTGATATAGATAGTTTGGCCGCTCACTTCACTTCCACAATGCGGAAAGGATAACTCACTTCAAGTAAGTGAACGTATGCAGGAAGCTCGAGTGAAAGAAGCTCAACGGTGGTCTATGATGAGGTACAGAGAGTCGTCCCGCTGCGTACCTCCCCGTAGACGTCAGTGGTGCTGCCAAGGCTAAAGAGAAACTCCCAATCTTCGCGGTCTCACCCCGCGAACTCCTCTTCATCACCCTCACGCTTCCACCACGACAGTCTCGACCGCCTGAACAGTACTCTCTCCTTCACTTGTCGGTTGCTCGCCTCTCGTTCATGTCCTTTTTCACCAGCACGAGTGGTACCGCGTCGCCCCGGAGCCTCGAGTTGTGCATCACGGAGCCACCAGTCCGACAATTCGATCGAATGCACCTCTGCCTCCAATTCTACTACCACAGCGTCTCGCCCTTGCGTTCCTCTTGCCAGCCACGCCGAGGCATGCTCTGGACGAAGCTGTTGCCCTTGCCGAGAGCCGGAGTTCCTCGAAGGCCACTCCGCAGCCTAAGTCCCAACCGGCACAGGACCAGCAACCTAAGTCCCAACCGGCACAGGACCAGCAGCCTGAGTCTCAGCCGGCTCAGGACCGTTCAGACGTGCTTACCAAGCCAATGAACGCCCCGGCTGCGGCATTCGTTACAGATTTGCGGCTGGTTGCTGGACTTGGGTACACGGTGGACGAAGGAGCCCAAGCTACAGAAAGAGAAGAAGCCCCAGCAGGACAGATCGAGAGAAGCCCCAGCAGCAGGAGGTTCGGGTGGACTGGTGCAAGCCAATCCGCTCGTCTCACCTTTCTTCCGGACGCCTCTCGCTCTCACCTTGACCATCTGAACTTCCTCACCCGGTGACGACGCCAGTTCCACGCGCTTTCGCTTTGCCACATCGCCTACAGAATGTTCGCTGAGTTTTCGAAGGTACGGTCCTATAAACTATCATCTTTATGGGCTCCTTACTAACGATTACTAGTTACGGCGGTGATGAACCCGGAGAATAAGGAGAAGCTGTACAAGGAGGTCAACGCCATTGCCGAGGTCCGAAAGAACGCTGTGTACGAGTAGAGACAGATGTTCCGGAGGGATACGTCGATGCTAGTGGTGATGCCCTGCGGCAACGGCGAGTAGGCATATCAGGATCGCTGAATGGCGAACACGCTTCACAACTGCAATGTTCGAGGGCCACCCCTTGTCATGCGCGAAGGACTTCGAATTCGGCAAAAGCGAGAGTGTAGATAGGGCTGCACTTAAAAAGAAGATATGGAACGCGCTTCACATCATGGATGGGATGGCGGATCACTAGCCACGGCGAAGATGAACCCGGAAAACAAAGAGAAGCTGTACAAGGAGATTGACGCCATTGCGGAAGTCCGAAAACACGCTGTGTACGGGTTGAAACCGACGTCCGGTTAAGAGACTCTCCCGTCTAGTGGTCATATACTGCAGGAAGATTGAATAGCGGAAAAGAGACGAGGCCAATGTCTTCGTGATCCGGAAGTCGATGAAGGATCGAGGTAGTGAAGTAGTTGATTACGTATACGAAGACACGACGACGACAACAATTGACCTTCCCCTGAGCTTCCTTCCTCTTCCTCGTTCCCCATCACCACCACCCTCAGCCAAAAGCCAGAGTTACGCTTGCCCATTACGTATAGACGTTCAAACCATCGCCAACAAGCAAAATACCCACAGAGCACGTCCTCAGAGAGCGAGAGAGAAGGCTCCCACGGCATGGCTATACCGTGGGTGCATGAATCAGACATAACAGATGATTCTCGACGGAATCTTTTGCACAGGCTTGGGGGAATCTTGCAATCAAGAAAAAAATGGAGCCCATGTTTCTGTTCCCTTGTCACATCTTACAAGGTGTTAATCATCACGTCCCAATTAGGATGCCTAGTCTGCGTGAAATTTCCAACAGCTTCTTCTAAAGTTATAAGAACCCATGCAAGGAGCCGGAGCCACTCGCAAAGATATAAGGTAGCAGAGCAGCTTAATAGTAGGTTGGGGAGGTGACATTGCCTTTCCTCTCCCACTTTGTCTATTCAGACGCTAGACAAGGTCCAGTAGACATTGCGATATTCTATAGTCCCTCACTGCATCAGCATCTATGGTTCCGAAGTAACAAGGCTAATGCCCAGTGTCTTCGCTCGCCAAGGCCACCACGCGCTGTCTGCATACCGGCTTCCACCAACTTCCAACCACCTCACCTCTATCACCCACCTCCACCCTCGATCACGCAAGACTCCTCTAGCTCCGTCGTCCATCTCCTTCGGATGTCAATATTGCTGAAGGCGCTGCCTCTTCAGCTACTTCAGAGTAGTTTCTCATGACCTCGTGTCTGCCGCCTACTTCTGGAGTGTGCGGACTAGCTCAGGGTGGCCACCTAGCATCCTCGCTTCCGTCCCCGGTGCCTTCGAGGGGCTTGTTCCCTGGCCCAGGGAATTTTTCAGCGCTGCATTGTTGTTCTCCAGAGAGACTTGTCACCCGCCGCGTCGCCGCTATTGCTCAAGCTCAGCAGAACAACCACCTCCGTGAAGCTGCCGAAGGAAGTCGCAGCGTATCTCCACCGCTACTCTTCACTAGCTATTGGACAAGTGAGCCGCAGCGGCCCAAAATAGCCCTCATCGCCCAGACTCCGCCCTCTCTACAACAGCTGCCCAACTACAACCCCTTGTACTCTCACACCAGCAGAAAATCGACCTTCTGTCTAAGTCAGTGTCCAGCCGTGGCGATGATGCTGCACGCACCGAGACTCCAGAGAGCTACGACAACGACCATAGCGACGAGCCCAGCGAACCTCCACCGGAAAACGACGGGAACGATGCGGATGCACCGAGCGATCCCCCACAACAAAACGACGCCAACGAGGGCGATGAGCCCAAGGAAACTCATTTCAATCATCGTCTTTGCGATCGGAACTGCCGCTAATGAAGCGGACAAGAGCCTGAATGGTGTCAAGATCGACAATTGTCCCATGAAGATCGAAATGTGGTTAATCCGTGCGATCTCCCCTCGGCCGCACTAGTCAAGAAACTTCGGCGAGCGTGTTACGTAAGTATCCTAACCGCATAGTCTCTGAGTTATAGGGTACTAATATAGATAGCGATCGAGTCACTGTGGTATCAGGACTGCAGGTAAGCTCGACGACGAGACCGCTCGACCTCACGAGCGCGACTTGCCGTAAGAGCTGCGAGCCTCAACTTACACCTCTCCTTCAACACGGACGTCCTACAAGACCACAATTAAGACCTCACTTCGGCTCTTAACTGCGTCCGGCAAGTGACACGCTGCGCTCGAGGACGGCCCGGACCTCGACCGTCTGCTGAAAGAAGAGCTGACAGCCACCACGAGCTCATCGACTTCGCCCCACATGCGCTTAGCAATGACAGCATTTCCCTCCTCATAGTTCTCCACACCGTCTTCCAAAGCAAGATCTGACGCTTTGTGGACGGTGGGCTCCGCGTTGAGGGTTCCGCAATGTCGCACCGAAAGTCAGAACCAATGAAACATTTACTAGGGTGGCTGGCCCAGGAGGACAAGTGGAGCTCCAACTGGATCGCGAACGAGTTACAGAAGAAGATCGAGGCTGCTTGTGGCCCGAAGGAAACCCCGTCTCAGACCAACAGTACCGCAAACCGACGATTCCCGCCTCGAGAACCCGCGATGACCGCCGAATTTCGTGGACCGAAGGTGTTGCAAACAACAGAAGCGTCTCGCAGTGTCTAATTCTTGCCTCTCCCTCCGCCTGCAATTGCGACTGTCAGAGACTCGTGGTCTGAACCCGCACCCTCCCTATACCACTGTGCTTTACGATAGCGGCCTCCCATCCCCGAAAGAAGTTCACTATCCCGACACTTCATCTGTCCGTGGCATCAGTCGGACCTCTCGGCAAAGCCATCCTAGATCTGGCGGCGGTGCGTCCCTTTAGCAAGGTGGTCCTGGATCTCGTAGCAGTCCATCTCAGCAAGGCAGTCCGTGTCAACAAGCCTACCCTGAACTTGATGCCACTCCATCCTTTTGGCGACGCGATCCTGGATCCGGCCGCAGTCTTGCGACCGTGAGCAGTCGCGAAGACGGTCCGAAAAGTCTCGGTGCCGACTCTTCCGCAATGCTCGATCACGACGAAGGGACGCGTTGCCCGCCCAACTTCAACAATGCCCATGCTTGGTGATGAGAGTTACTCTCGGTAGACGGGCCTGGATTCCTCTAGAGGCAAGAGAGAATGAGAACTTCCAAGTAGTCATGGACTGGATGCGGCGACTATTCCGAAAATCTGATGCCGCCAAAATGGACAAGACAGCATAGCTGGTACACAGGCACGCGGTTGATGAGTCACTAATAACTTAATTAGAGCCTGGAATGAATAGACACGACCTGGGATCCTCCGGAGGCGAGAGAAAACAAGAAACTTCAGGTGGTCATGAACACAATGCGGCTGTCCCTAAATTCCGAGGTCGCAAAAATGGAGAAGACAACATGGTTGGGGCACCGGTAAGCTATTATTTAGTCGCGCCTAATGCTCTTTGAACGCAACCTGCATGTTTAGAGAGACGGGAATAACCTAGCCTTCTTCGACGCCGACACTCTCCAAGCTTACTTTCTCATGTCTTGGGTACCCTTGGCTTTGCGATTGGATTCTAGGATGGATTTAAGACTTGTTGTACGGACCGAAGCTTTTGATCCCCCGGCGCAGCCGCACAGGGCGGTGCCGCCTCGTTCACCAGGTCCTATAGCGCGTCTTGAGGAGCCCTGACCCCCGGTTCAGAGGCGCGCGTGCAGGCCAAGGAGTAAATAATGCAGTATCTACGGGAGTCATTATAACAGGATCGCCGCGTCTACATCGGCAACCTCTCCTACGATGTCAAATAGCATCACCTGAAGGATTTCATGCGACAGGGTGAGTGACCTTACCGCTGTTCATCTTTTGCTTAAGCTAATATCTCACAGCCGGCGAGGTCCTGTTCGCAGATGTGTTGCTTCTTCTTAAAGTCTTGCGAACCGTTTGGATGTCTCGACTCGAAGTAGTTTACTTGTAGGGCGGCGTGGTAGTGTTGTGGAACGGGTTCTAGGTTGATTTGATGGAGTATATTCTCGGATGGCTTAGCTTGCGTAAATATGGTTTCGATAGTACGGTAATGACCATGATCTTACTCGCTTCCTTACTGGCGGTCCACTTTTCTATGCACTGGTTCGGGACGATGTCTTAGCTTGACTGTCTAGCCTCGACTGTGAAGAACGTGCACGAAGTGAAGGCTAAATGCATAGGAAGTGAATGAGTCAATCGGGTGACTAGCAACCTCAGCATTGTGATAGTTATAGGTGAGGGACATCTATAAGATAGTGATATTATGTACCTCTTTCTAGGGTTGGGCACCTCGTTAACTTAATACTATGCTAGACTCATGCAGTAATACTGAGTCATAGTCTTCCCTGCAGAAGCCTAAGTGTGAGCATTTGGGCCACGCGCTGGTATCACGTGCTGTGTCTTGGCAGAGTATGGAAGCGGGAGGGGTCCTCGCAGCTTCTCCAGCACCCCCTTCCCATATCGATCACCATCACTCCCATTTCCCACAACAACCGCAGAGCTGTATGGCTAAGAGAAGTACGTATACTTTACCCGTGCGCGGTGATTGCCGTTTTAGTTTGCAGACAGAGGCGCTAACCTTCAATCCCTAGTCTCTGCAAGGTCCGGATCTAAGAGGCCCCGTTTTGCGTCTTGCTATGCGCCAAAGTTCTTCGGCATAATCACTATCGCCATGCTCGCATCCGCGCCCCGTGGAAGAGCACGAGAACCCCGTCCACTCTCCCTCCAAACCGCGACGGCTTGCAGAGCTCGAGAGATCTATAGGCCGTTCGCACCAGGGTGGGTCCGCCCACAAGGATAGAGTGCCACCAAAAGCTTGGGTCGGCCAAGATTCTTCAGAGATCCGAACGGATGGTCAACCTTCACGAGACATTGCGAGTCGGCTCGATCGAGTTGGACACATTAGCACACAGCGGCGAACACGCAAATGGCGCACAAAGTAAACACCACAGGGATGCTGTATATGCCAGATTGGTATACAAAAGCAGAGTCAGAACTAGGCCGGAACAACTCTCGGAAACGCCACGCGCGATGGGGCCGAGAAATAAAAGAGATGGGAGGACTCCTACTCTCAGCTTAGGAATTGAAAGCCCTAGGCAGGCTTCAGGAGCTGCAAGACCTTATCAATTACTGGCACCGTCGCGGAATAGCAGAGCAAATCCTCCCGAAGGAGCTCGAGGTGTTCATGGCACGTGCACACATCCCGTTTGCGCATAATCCGAAGCAGGAGGGCACAGCTCGCCGCACTAGCAATCCACACCCCTATATGCGTCTGGAAGGGCAGGAGAACTCCGGTACCACAAACGCCTTCCACCCTCGTATAGGCAGTCAGGCTTAGGACTCTGTCCATTCAGTCCTGGCCACGGACGAGCGAGAGATTGAAGAGGATGAGTGGGAGATTTTCGAGGTTCCTCACACTTGAAGGACGTGCTTGTGCTGGCTGAGGTCTTAGAGGGGAGACTATGGTGCGTATGGTACCAGTGGCTTCCTTCAATGAACCTCAGCCATCTGGAGATGAAGTGAGACTTTCGGGTGTGCTTTCTTGGCTTCCACCTTTCTAGGAGTGGTGGGGAGCTACGGGAAAACTACTATAAGAGGGTAATTGGTTTCTTTGCCAGGAGTACATCGATTGTGGTACCTAGGCCTTCGCGAGATCATTAAGCGGCGAGGTCAGGTCTACAACACCATTTCACGACTTCTAAAATTTCGGCGCCGTGGATTGGAATATTCTTTTTCACTAACGGGGAGATCGAGTGCTCTAGGTGTGGGTACCATGATACATTCTCTTACTGATGACCGCAATCTCGATAATCTCTATGAAGGCAGGTACCTAGCCATCAATTTCAAGGAATTGGGCTGACTCTTGATAGTATCATCAATATAGCCCGCAACCTACGCACGTGCGTTACATCCAAGCTCCCGCTAAAATATCGACCGCTTGTCCTTCTTCTCCCCGTCTACCGAGCCAAACCAGAGTTGCCGTCCCCAGTGGGTCCACGCCTCAACGCTGCGAACAGTCCGAGTCTCCGCAGGATTATGTTGTCTAATGGCATAACGGTCTATGCGAAGAAGATTAAGGTAGAGCCCGAGTCCCACAACGAAGTTACTTTCATTTGGATCACGAACCTCCTCTCCTCTACTCATGTCCAGAACCCAGTCACAGCCCCAACCTCGACAGCCATCGCTACAAGTCGTAACCCTCCCTCTGCTTCCTAGCACTTCATACTTAAACTCGCGAAGCCTTCATCAGTACCTCACCCAAGCCAACGCACTAGCATGTGAGAGCGACCGAAACCTCCTCACCCAGTTACCACCGATGTCGAGAGGCAGTGGAGTTTCTCTGAAGATCAACTCCTCCGGATACCCTGCATGGTGTGGGCGAATGAGCAAGACTACGGCAACGATCAAGTCTCGGACAGTCTGCGCGCAAAGGGCCGGATCCAGTACAAATCAGAACGGCGCATCAAAAGAGTTTCAGCAACCTTGCCGCAATCTCAAACGAAGCCAGCGTCCGAGTCGATGCCGATCCCCGCCTGGGTTACTCTCTGGTCTAGAGGTTCGACGACTGGGAGCTGAAGGGCATACGTCTCCGCGTCAGGCTCGGGCTTGATTAGGTAGAGCACCAGCTCCTCACCATACCACTGGGCCGAAGACGATTTCACAACCAGCTTCTCGTTACTCATCACCACCGAGCAAGGCGCCTGTGAACGTATCTCGCTGATGTGTTCGCGCAGACCGGTCGTGGCGGTTCCTTGACTAGCAATCACTCGATCCATCCGCTGCCATGAATCCAATGTTGTTCCCGGGATCAGACATGACCAGCCGCGCCTAGAAATGCCCGCTCCACGTAGATCACGACCTCAAGAGTTCTAGCCCAACAGCTTGCTATTCTATAGCAGCCGGTCGTCCGCCATCCTCAAGACCCGCCGAGACACGCGCCCCAACCGTGGAGCCCGTCGTGGAGGCAAAGCCACCGCTACTGCTCCGCCCGTCGGAGGTGTCAAGAAGATCACGAAGGATACTGCAAAGCAGGCTGCCAAAGACAACATCCCGGAAGTGATGTAGAGATCAGTACGCCGACCTTTCACGGCACTCTCAAGTGCAAGCGAGCGGCTAGCCCGGACTCCGGACTGACCATCTGTCAAATCCAAGAGGCAGATCATGTACGCCCTTGTCATCGCTAGCAGCGGACAGGAGGATTACAAAAACACCGTAGCAGTTCACTCAGTCCTTATGAGCATGACGTTGGCAGGCCAGCATTGCAAACCAGAGAAGTAGGTTTCACCAGAAATCGAGCTCCAGCAATTCAGTGAGGTCGTTCGGACATACGTGCCCATGAACGGAATGGCCGCGATCAAGACTACCGAGAGCATCAGCAGCTTCGAGAAGGCTAAGAAGGCGATGACTGCTCCCCACCGGCTAGTATTCTCGACTAATCTAGAGACCCTGAGGCTGGGCATAAAAAGCTCCCTTAAAGAAGAAGGATATCAAGGAGAGCACCAGGGGGCTCTTCCGAACCGGCGAAGTACGGCATTGCGAACAAACATCACCTTCAAGCTTCCTTCTGGGTCGCAGCCTTTCGTATAATTCAAAAGATCGCGTACTTCGCCTTCATCATGAAGGACGACCTCGAGTTTGGGGCGGTTGGAACGTTCCCGGAGAGCGCGACTTTCGGATCTTGTTAGATGCTGCAGGTGCATTTTAGCACTTAACCTAGCGCCACAGAAGCCGGCGCTGACCTTCAAGACTAGTGGACAGCATCAAGATGGAGGGAAACGCCCAGACGAAAACGCTCTGCTGCTGCTGCGGCTGCATTGGTTAACCTTTTGAACACTGTCAGGCGGACTGTCACTAGGAAGACCATTGCTAAACTCGTCAAGTTCTCTACATAGAGACCGCTGAGACGGGAATTCCACGCTACCGCGAGTATCGAAACTGGTATCCTGTCTCCTGAGAGAAAGGAGGACATCCGAGACCGTCCGGGTCCTGTAAGATGGACGAGGAGTGATGAGGTATCGCCGCATCCTAAACCAACTGCACCTTTCTATTTTATAATCATCTTAATACTGTACACAAGAGTGAATCTGCTCTTTTAATCTCATCTAATTCCCTAGTTTCATACCCAAATTCCAGAGTCAATATCCGCTAGATGCAGATGAAAGTAATAGTAAACGTTGGTGAGTTAATGACGATGGACCGACTGTAGTATGTGTGCTTGCATGAGCATCTAGGACTGTTGTGTTTAGGATGGGATAGAGATGTAGAGAGGGCGAAACCAAGCTCAAAGAGGGCGGGTATATCTGTAGATGCTTTCTGCATTGTCAAAACTAGGTACCGGTAGCACCTGTGGAACTGCACAAACGTCTTCAATGAGAGTTAAGCTCTCCTACCCTCCACGAGTCGTGCCTCGGGATCACAGTACAAGGTAAGGACTTGTGGCCCAACACCGAAGTCGCCAGGGAGCTCAAGATGTCACGTGATCTGGATATCAGGTATAATCACTCTTAGTAAGCAGACTTTACTAAGACTTACCAAGCTCCAGAAGCGATACCTCTGGGTGTAGTAGCTGCACCTACCTTCTTCAGGGCTCCCGGCCTTAATACCATCTCAAGGATCTAGTGTACATCACGATACCCGGATCATGTACCACCGCCACCTTTAGCACCGGCCGGTCCTTTCAGTCGTCTCCGAGCTGCCGCCGTTCTGAACCGCCTCGACAACCACCCCCCAACCGCCCGCTGCATGATGATAGTCGAGCCTTATATTGCCAACTAGCTCTATGTGGCCAATACGAACACGGAGCTATGCTATACCATCTCCAACTCGAGCAAGACAGCTATGGCACCGACGAACCGCGTACGCGCCAATGAATCGAGTATCATCATCTCTTCGACCGTGCCGCCATGTTGGGAGAGAGCCGACAGGTACACTACGAGGATCGCCCGCTGAAGAGCCTAATAGAGTGCGAGATCTGCTTCTGCGGCGTCTCTCTGAATTTGGGCACCGGGAGATCTGGTGGCTGTACGCAACCCCATTCAGTTCTCTCCATGGGGTTATGAGGCTTCGCACTTTCGAGGGTGCCTCCATCCGGCCCCAGTCCAAATTGCTCCAGTGCAGTTCCATCACTGATCTCGAATGGCTCGAGTATTGACAAGGCGAGTGGAGTATCAGTCATATCCAGTCGCTTTCTGAACACTTTCGACGACGAATCTCAAGGTATGACTAGGACTTATCTTACTTTTTCTTGGCCTCTTAGTCTTGCCAACATGGCCAGCAACCCAGGCGCTCGCCGAATTTGGCCTTGCTGACATGTTGTGTAGCTTCAAAAGAAGGAAAAACCAAGATCTCCAATCCGCTTGCCAAATCCGCCTCGGAGTCCGCCTCGTCCACCGTTCGGAGACCCCTGAAAGCAGTCCTACAGCCATGGACAGCCGCCATCCCTATTTCCTCCTCCGCTCGGCATTAATGGCTTCACCATCGCTCCTCCGCATGGTTCTTATAAAACCCCTTCATGCCAGCTCAGCAACGCGCGCATCCAATTCCTGCATCCGACACCGCCAGCTTCCAGCTGTTCACCCCTCACAAGAGCTATACGACTCACGGCCACATTGTGGGAATATCGGAGGCAGACAAGGAAGAAGGCGAGCTGACGGAAGACGATCGGGTGTCGCAGTGTCCCACAGCATGAGGCACGTCTGAACGCGTTGCTCAATCGCAAGCCCGACCCCAAAGAGAATAATCTGTACGCGGCCACCGCAGTCCGACAAGACCTGCGAGATGCTCAGTATCATCACACTTGGACAACGGTACACGAGACGACGACTAAACTGAGCACGCCAATTGGGCCGTGCTGTCTCTTGCGGAGTACGACGTGGTGGAGTAAAGTGCGTACAGGCGAGCCAGATGCGAGAGTCAAATGCGAGCTTTGAGAGCTAGGGTCCAAGGAAGCGCGCGGAGATCAGTTTCGACGGGGTGAGGAAGTCCAGGGAGATCCGCAAGGGAGTGACTAGGTAAAGTGGAGGACATACGGCACGGATTGCGGTCAAGACGCTCGTCGTCTAAAGAGGAAGTTCGACAGGCTGAGCCACAAGAGACATTTTGTCAACAGGCTCTTTCAGGACACGTCCAAGAACTCTCGCAAGGTGACAATCGAGATCCGGTTGACAGTCACGGCGACCACGGAAGGTGCTGAATTCAATCATACCAACCTCAATCTTCTCTTTCTATGTTGCACTGTCGCTTCACCTGGATTAACTAACGGGGCTAGGGGAGGTTCTAGTAATTACTTAGGTGAGACTGAGGAGACATTATACTGCACAAGAAGTAGAAGGAAGCCCCACCCAAGACGGGTAGAGAATATAACAACATAATAAAACGGAATATACATACTTAAGCCAGACAAAACTTAGCCAGTAATTAGAGACTATAGGTAAATATCGGCGGAGACATAAATGGTACCCTAACATGGCGTAGTCTATTTCTCCCTCAAACTCAGTCTAATCACTATTCCATCTCATCTCATTAACGCGGGGGCACAGTGGGGGCGCCAATCAAGAAGTCGAAGAAGGATACTAGGCGAAAAGGATGGCGGAGAAGACACTAAGAAACAAGAACAATAGTGGACCACTATGTATTAACTTCACTGGTAAGAAGGCCTTCTAGTCCACCAACTAGCAACAGAAGCTCACCCAGGGGTAGAGTCCCAAACCTCGGCCACTTTTTCAGAGATGCTCTTCGGCCTCTATAAGAGAAGAGCGGATGAAGGCATATCACACATAGCTCACCTTCGGAGATGTATTAACAGAGTTCCAACTAGAACCTGGTCACACGGCAGCCTGCCCACCGTGGCGAGATGGCACTTCTTTTTTGCCCTCAGCCTAAAGAAGATCTCCCTACTCTACAGATTTGACTCAAGGAAGAGCGATGCATTGGAGGCAGCTTGATACCCTCTAGGAACTGACCTATCGTCCCACCAATTAAGGCTAGATCTATTAATTTGGACTCACTACCTATATGCCGAAAGTGGAAGACACGATTGTAGATCTTACTGCCTTACTGTCGAGATTAGCTGGAACAAGCATCCAACCAAGCCCCAGTGGCGGAGAGGAACGTCGAGCGGATTTAGGGCCGGTAGTAGGGTTCCGGATAGCCTCGAAAAATCCCCACCCGTATCTCTTGGATCACGAGTAACCCTGGGGACAGGGTGATAGGCGATCGAAGTAGCGTAGATTTATTAGTGGCTTCTATGCGCCTGCTCCTACTACGTAAAATTACCCAATAAGCCAACCGCACAACCCTCTATCTCCCATTAACTGGATAACATGCGGACTGCTGGTTCGCGGCATGCAGCGTCTCAATTAACTAGTAACAAGGACATTTTAAGAAGTAGCAAATTCTTTAGTTACTTAAAACACTCCTAAAAGAATCTGGCGCAGGGAAAATAATTAACAAGTTAGGCTTACCTTACTAGTTCATAAACTACTTTAAAGAAATCGCAGCTATTGGTTTCAGCTTCCTGAGAGGAGAGGGTAACCAAGCAAAAAGAAAAGATATGTGCACGATGTGTGTGTCGGATGAGCTTGCTATAGACCGAAGGCCGGTGCCGATCGTCGAAGCGGGTGTCTCTAGCAGATACTGCAACACCAAGGGCCATGATGGAGGGTGTTATGATGTAATACGCGTACATTCATAGCACACCGTAATAACTCTACGCCTGGCCTGTAAGAGGTAAAAGCTGGATGAACGTGAAGTAGGATACTTACGTGGTCCAAGACCGTAACTTAAATGCCCAAAGCGAGCCCAGTGTAATAAATGACCACTACGCCGCGTCGAAAAGAAAGGAAAGAGGACAAAAAGAAGACCTTAGAGCCACCTTCACTGCGAATCGAACCAGCAAAAGTTCGCCCTGGCCGCGAGGTGCCAGGGTTATGAAAACCAGAGTTTTGCAGAGTACATACAACAGTACTTGAAACAAACAAGCAATTGTTACACTGGTCTAAAGCGCCACCTAAGTGCCAGATCCTTAAGCTGAAAGAGGCCTAGAATATGAAGGTATATATGGGCCGATTGGTGTTGAGGGGTGAAGATTGTGAGAGCTTGGTGGGGGTTGACCTGGTGGGGAACATCTGACTTCACTGTGGCGAAGGCACTCTACGTTCTCACTAGCCGCTCTATCTACGTTAACTCACCCACCACCACTTAATGCTTCACCATGCCAGCTTTACATCTCGCTATTGGGCAACTCGACAGTCACCACTCGGTGGTACCAAGTTCCTTCTTCCCACGCGCTGTCTGATGTGGTGTCGCTATCTGCTGTAGCGCCGCTAAGCAAATTTCTCAATTGATAGCTTGGGATGTCGCATTGTAGGCCGCTGACACTCCGAAGACGGGTGTGACGCTATTGCTCTCAATAGTCGAACCCGGCTTCCAATTCAACCGTCCGCCACCTCATCCTATCCTTCCACCTATTCCTCCTTGACGCCTTTCTTCTTGTCACGTCCACTCGAAGTCACCGTTTTACTCAGAACTCAGCCAAGTACTAAGCAGAGCGACAACCAACTCATACCGTTCAGGCGACCGAGGCATTGACAATGTAGCTCTACAGAGAAGCTCGCCTAGACGCAGCCGGAACAGAACTTTACCGCGGATTGAGACAGCTTGAACTACATCGCCGACACGCTATGTCAGCTTCGTTTCTACCGTCTCTGAGATCCCCGTCACTAGCTCTGTTGCTGGTAAATCCTTCATTGAGGCTATCTGAGGCCCGTAAGCTCGCGTTTGCCTCCACTTTATACCCACGCCTAACTCTCTCCAAGACCACCTGGCCCTTAGCAGCACCTCCCCCCTCATCCAGACAGCAACGTCTTTCTCCTCACGGTCGATCTTAACGTCTGGCGTCATTTTCCTGTGCACCCGGGATCAATTCCTCTTCCGCGGCCACGTCCAAACTGCCTCCTGCCAGCCTAGCCTCCGCTTCCCCGACCTCGCCTACATCTACTTCATCGTCTCAACGACCATTTCAGCCTCTGTCTATCTGTTGGCTCGAAGGTCATGGCCACCGGAGCCTCCGATCAACCATGTATTGTGTGGGATATCTCGGCGATGACCACGTTCCTGGATCTCGGCGCCGCCGTCATAATGCTAGACTGTAGCGTGTGGGGCAGCAACCCTGGAGTGAGTGGGACATCTTGGGAGTTGATACGTCTGTGAACATCGACTCCGCCCGACCCTCGGCTTTCACCTGCGATCGAGCTCACCAAAGCACTTTTGTCACGTTTCTACCCCCATCCCAGGGCTTCTTCCTGCCCGAGACCAACTTCGCCACCATGCAGAACGGTGGCTGTGGATAGAATGTCGAGGTCAAGACTACGTTCTCTACACCTGCCTTCCACTATTTCCCCACAGAATGCTTCGCCGGCTTCCTTGTCGAGATGACATCCGAGACGGACGAGGACGCGACTCCGGATGGCATACGCGAAGCTAAGACCGTATACACTGCCATGGCTGATATGGCTGAGGACCTGAGCATCGAAGCTACATGGGCGAAGAACCCAGTTGTCTCGCTTGGAGACATCATGAGCGTTGACCTAGGCGTGATTTCTAGAGTATCCTTTTCGGTGAGGCCACTCTCGATACCAGTGGCCTTCCCCAGCTCTTGGAAGACGACGACGACGTCAGCAGCAATTCGAACGACTCAAAGGGTGGCCTCAAGCTGCCAGCTTCATATTGTGGAAAACCAGACAAGACTGCCGAGGCGTCCTCGATCGCGCGCTTGCGACAAGCTGCAGAGAAAACGCGCGTGCACGGTATCGCGCTTCAGCCACAGGCTCGCCGCCGTCCTACAATCGCCGCAAGACCGCTGGCCCCACTCGAGGCCTATGCTTGACTGAGTTCGACTCTGTCATTGAGGAAATGGAAGATCAGATGGAGGACCTCTCTGCCTACAGACGCTACAGCGAGCATGCCGTTGGTGTCGGCGCCGGCCTCGACCGCATCTCGACCGATACTGGCATCATGGACAGTCCGAAGAAGCCTCACTGGACCACGTTGGTCAGTCGCAATGGTGTTCTAAATAACTATTTGGACGGCAAATGTGTCATCTCCTGCTCTGAGATGCAACAACGAATGCTTGGGATCGCGATACTGAACAAGTTGGCCCTCAACCAAGAGTACCCCGTCCCTGCCGCGGGCCCCCGGTTCCTCCCCTCCGTCACTCCGCCAAATCACAACCATAGCTGAATATAGAAACCTAACTTAAGCTCAACTCCAGGCCGGCAACCTCTGGTTCGACCGGGCTGTTCTCGTGGCACATGGTGTTAGGGAGACCTTGGCCAGCCAGAACCAGCCCCGTCCGCCCACACCCCTTCAGGCTCTGTTTAGCGTTCTAGGTCGTGGCGGCGTCTGGGTTCTTTTCAGCAACTCGAGCAAGCATAGCCTGCTTCTGATCTTTGTGATACTGATCCATGATTGCGAGTTGACGGAAATATCTCTGTCGATCAGCCTGTGCATATGGAGTGTCACGGGCCCAGCATGACGGATCATCCTTCCTTTCCTTTTTGCTTTAGGTTTCAGTGGCCAGCACGAATGTCAAGGGTCTCATCGGATAGGTTCTCGTCAATGCAGTCTAGTTTCGTGGAAACATGCTCATTTTTGCTTCGAGTGATGGGATCGCCATCGTTTGTTTCTCGACTGTGGAAGCGGCCAATGTGCGCGTCAAACTCATGAACGGAAGGTTCCTAAACGGATGCATTGTGGAAGCTCCCATTGCAGTTGGCTCAGAAACGGTCGAGATCTTCCTGTCTCTCCGTTTTGTTTGGGTAAAGAAGGAAGACCTCGAACTGAGAATGAGACGAGGAGGCTACTTGCGGCATGTGAATCGTGAGTATCACGAGGCTTTACAGAAGCGACACGAGGTATGTGCCTTAAGTGGTCTCCGTTGCATAAATTAACGCTCATAGAAAGCAGAAGTTTTAGTTGGAAGACCGGAGTCAAGACTCGGAGCGAGGACAACGAGGACGATGTCGACGTCGGCGATATGGAGGAGCTTCTACCGGCTGACCTCCTCCTCGAGCTGGATCCACCCTCCCTCCGCCGCCCCCTCCTCCAGCTTCCGAATGGTCTTACGAAGATTACCCGCGATCCTCTGCTCCTGATCATGAGAGTACAGAAAGCTGGAACGGTCTTAGGTGTCGATAACAGTCTGTTGTCAGACTTGGCGAATAAACAAAGAGTCTTTAATCCACCAGACTACTAGAGCAAAAGGAAAAACACGGAGAGCATTGCTAGGTTGACCAACGACGATCAACTTCAGAAGATCTTTCGCCTGATAGGCACCCCTTCTGCCCGTTCTTGGCAGGATACTTCGCGGTACTAAGAGTACAAGCCCAACTCCCACGTGTACGCCACCCAAGGCTTTTGGTTTGGATAATCCTGCCGTAGATTGACCAGATCAGCCTGCGGCGAGCAAGCCGAGCGATCCGATCGTTTTGAGGCACCGCATTTCGGAGCATGTATCCCGCACATCATCCGCGTCGTTGATCTCGACGACCGGACACGCGACAGACTGTTGAAGTGAATCCTTGATTGTATTTAACTTAAGGGGACTTGCCCATATATACTATAGGAGAAGTCTATATATAACTAGCATATTCTAGAAGTTATATAACTAGAAGCGTTAGATTAATAACTTCTAATACTTCTACTTAATTAAAGCTTATAGTAATTAAAACTTCTACTAGAATAGAGCTTCTACTTAAGTAAAAGTATATATATATAATAATAAGATAGCTAGTATTATACTAGGCTTTAAGACTAAATATCTAAGGCTACTATTAGAGCTAGTATAAGTAGATATAAAAGATTAAGTATAGAAAGAGAGAATATAGTTAGTAATAAAAGATAAAAATAGTATACTTAGCTTAATTCCCCCCTTTTTAACTTATACTTACTAAGCTAAGTTATTAGTAGTAAAGGTAGTATACTATCTCTATACTAAGGTAAAGTAGAATTTTAGTCTATTTTCTAGATTATTAAAGTAGCTATAGATAGCCTTATAGTTAGTATAGTACTATATATTATTCTAGATATCTTTAAGAGCTATAAGTATTACCTAAAAGTAATATATTAAATAGAAAGTATCTAGAATAATATATTTATATTAGTTATTTTTCTTAATATAGTAGTATAGTAGTACTAAGTCTATAGCTATAATATAGTTATTAAGAAAGGTATTTATTCTATTATTAAGTTAGGCTTAAGTAGCTAGATAGAGCTAAAGTCTATAGTAGATATAAAAGGTATAAAAGATATAAAAGTAAAAAATAGTATATAGATAGGTATTAAGAGTACTATTAACTAGAGAGATACTACTATAGATTCTAATTAGGCTATTAGTAATATCTAGGTTAATAGTAGTCTAGTCTCTACTATAGATAATTAGGTATCTACTTAGCCTAGTAAAAGAATATAGGGATAGACTACTCTTTTTATAGTTACTATCTATATATTCTAAGGTATAGATAAATTCTACTACTAAAATTAAAACTATAGTTAAGGTTAATAGTATAAAAGTAGTAGGTTCTCTAGATATATAAGATTCTAGGCCTTAATAGTATATACTAGTAGAGTAGTAGTAATATTTCTCTTAAAGGGCTAGTAGTAAAGGTATTACTATAATAGCTACTAGAACTTAGTATATATATTTAGAAATAGAAGTATTATATCTAGTATTCTTTATAGTATCTATAGTTTCTATAATATTAAATATACTCTCTATTTACTTTATAGTATTTCTAGTATCTCTACTATATATAGCCTTTAGATAAGAGCTTTAAAAAAGAGTAGCCTAGCTTAGCTAGAGAGAAGTAAGGTAGGCCTAAGAGTACTTAGAGCTTATAGACTAGGCCTAAAAGAGCTTAGAGCTTAAAGAGTAGTTAATAAGATACTTAGTTAGCTACTTAAAAGTTATAATAGAGTAGAAACTAAGCTATATAAAGGTTATTTAGTACTAGATATAAAGTATACTAATTATAGAGTATAGAAGTAAAGTAGATATTTTCTAAAATATAGAAAAGAACTATAGTTATATATTAGAACGCGCAGGGGTGTAGTATTATATAATAATATAAAAATAATATA